>CM051401.1:10860472-12267472 GCA_028052125.1 Melia azedarach | reverse complement strand
AAGATGCACCGAAGGCCGTCTTTCCGTCGGTAATTCTAGCGTTACTTCTCCCTCTTTTACTTTACAATATCATTTGTTGACCGCAATGCGGTCCATTTTTTACCTCAATTTCGAAGTGTCGTTCTTTTTTACATGGATTTAGCGACAGTGTTAAGTTTTGGCGGTCTTTTGTTTCGGGCTGAAGTTGATATTATTAAAAATTTGAGAATTTGAGATCTTGGCTGCATGGGGAAGTGGTTATATAGGAAATTCTTTTGAATAACAACATTTTTTTTTGGTGAAAGCCTTGATAGCGCTTAAAACTACTGCTCTTTCTACACAAACTGTCAACTCGAAGTATAGAAGGTACTCTTAACTGCTTCTTAATTTGAAAATCCTTTTCTTTAAATGTAATTTATCTGATCTCAGCAAAATTAAGTGCAAAGAGCTTTTGGAACTTAAATTTGGTTTTGGTAATGTCTAAAAGCATTTGGATGCATAATAGTCAGCTGGGTTTTGAGGTTCACAAAGTATGATAATAACCGGTTTAGTTCTTTCGGAGACTTGTGATATTTGTTGTACGGCAGGATCTGTCTAGTCATTTTCTTCCTATTTCTCTCATGTTTTCAAAAGCAATTGTATTTTAATTTGAATTTTATCTTCATTTTGCTTAAGGTTGTTGGAGCAATTGATCAAATGGATATTGATGATTCTGCAAATGCCGAAAAGACTTCTGGTTCTGGTATAGATTCTAAGAACAATGTTGATTCTAACAAAGGCAAAGGAAAACGCAAGTTGTATGTAGGAACTCAAGCCTTAGGGTTTCGCCGTGATCATATGGAGGTTAGTTTGTTAGTTATGTGCCTCTATTCAGCTAGGAAGTTTAATTTGAATATTTGAATTAGTTATATTGCTGTGTTATCAGGTGCTATCACCCTTAAAGGATGGAGTAGTTGTTGACTGGGATATCGTTGATAGCATATGGGACCATGCTTTCAGGTGATTGTTGATTGTTAGTTTTGTGTTTTAAATGTTTGCTTTGATTAATTTTTCTCATCAATTATTTCGTAATAATTGGAGGTAAATTGGTGTTCCTATTTAGGGAATGTTTATTAATTGATCCCAAAGAGCATCCAATGCTACTTGCAGAACCATCTTCAAACACTCAGCAACAGAGAGAAAGGTGAATTGCCACTGTGAACTTATGTATAATGAAAGTATAAATAAGTCTTTTACTTTTCATCCTCCTTCCAGTATTTCCTAGAAATTGTTCTCTTCATGATTGAAGTGTGGCTTGTGTTGTTTGATGTATTAGACTTGTAACCAATGTTATAGATGCAGATGTTACAAACAATTTTCATTTATGTTACTCCATTAATGATAGTGTTCAATTTTTTGTTATGGTTATGATTATAGCATAGACTGCCAACTATAAAATCAGGAATGAAATGTAAAAACATTTTTTTTTTATTTGTTTCATTTTAAGTTTTAATGTATGCAATTCCTTTGTCCTTTTAGGCTGTATTTATGGTCTTATCCTATCTAAGAGAAGCAAGACTTGTCTAGGGTGATGATGTAATAGTTTGTGTTGTTTTTCTTTTGTGATTGAGCAAAGTTTTATAGCCACAAAAATTCTCCCTCTGGAGTTGTATATCTACCTTCAGATGGCCTTTAGTGAAATTAAGTTAATATTTATTAATTATAAATATATAAATATTCAAGAGTAAAGCATGAATGTGAATGATGCTGGACAATTTACTTCTATGAACATTAATTGTTTTAGGAACTTTGTATTTTGTGATATACCCTTTGGCCTTTGTTAACTCATACTGTAAATAGAACAAATTATTGTATTCTACTTGATGCAAATGCAGTTGCTCTGAGGGCCATGTTTTGCTCTACATTCATATTTGCATAAGTCTTGTCATGTTAATTTCTGTTGAAAAATAATTATAACCAATTTAGCAAAAAAATAAAAGAAGTCTTGTTTTGTAGTGTTAATGAACAATGGTGGTCCTTGATGCAAAATATGATCTATTTTCCTGTCTTATGGGCTTTTTAATTTTTTTTTCTTGTATCCTTTTCCATTGAGAAAATTACGCTGTAGCACGTCTAGTCAACATGGCTTGGTTTTCTGGGATGATAGGAATGTGTTATCATATTTTCATATATCTAAAGTTTGATTAATAATATCTTGTCTATGAATTGATGTTTTGCCATTATTTCTTATGCATTGCATATTTGCTTGTATATTGTATTTTTCAAGTTTCATGACTAAAGATATTTTTATGAGACCCAATCAGCATGTTTAGCTAGTCATCACATTTGTAGTATTTATATTTTGGTTTGTTGCATATTGGTTGTGCGTCTTGCAATAGAATTTGACGTGCTATGTATCTGACAGGACAGCAGAGCTTATGTTCGAAAAATACAAAGTGCCAGCTTTATTCTTGGCCAAGAATGCTGTATGCCTCCGGCCCATCCTATCTGATAACTTGTGGCAAATCCTTTTGTCCAACTAGAGAGTTGCGATTGACATTGATTTTCTGTAAAGATATTTGGCTTGTGTCGATGCGTGATGGTGATATATATAATTTCTTTTTATGCCAGGTTCTTACATCTTTTGCACTAGGGCGTGCAACCTCACTAGTTGTTGATTGGTAGGATTTATATACTTGTCAACTATCACTTCACCTTTTCCTAATTTTACTCATGGTGCTCTATGCAATATTTTTACTGTTGCCTTTTAGTTTTAATTAGCTACTTTCTAAATTGTATCTATTGCATGTATTTAAGACAAGAAACCTCTTGATATAAAAGATTTCACCTGGTTGCTTATCAATACAAGAAAAAAGGCATATAACTACACAACTGTGAGTCTAGGGATTGGATTTTTCTTGCCTTTCTGTGTGTATCTAGGCTTGTTGTTCATCATTCATAGGCATGCTCAAATTAGAATATTAACACTGTTTTTACCTTATAGTTTATGTTTGAGTGTACCGATCATCTTGTCTGTCTGGATCATAGGCAATCTAAATGTTGGTATTCATGTTGACAGCCTATTGCAGTGCCTTCATCTCCTGTTGTTTCAGTGGCTGGTCAATATGATAATATTTATATTGGTGACCTAAATCTGTCTATCTAGACAGTTTATTGGATAAGCGTTCAGTTTCATCTTGGCAGTATTTTCTTAATCACTCCTTCTTCTACATATTATTTAAAAACCAGTGCATGAAATCTCATTATTTCCTTAGTTTCTTCACTATAACCTGGAATAGAGCATTTATCATAGCATACTTCTATTTGCAAGATACAGCTGCAAATGTATATTATATTTAGTTTAGCCATGTTACTAAGTTTATTTATACTAATACTGATGAATAATATTATTCACTATAAAAAACTTTCGTAGTGGTGGAGGATCAACTACAGTGGCCCCAGTTCATGATGGCTATGTCCTTCAAAAGGTATTTTTCTGATTATGTTCTTTGCTTTGTAATTACTGTGTACAGGGGACTAGCTAAGTAGTTATCTTATTATAACACGTCCAGTTTTTTCCTCTATATGTATGAGTGTCTATCCTTTTGCTACCACTTGCATAGCATATTTTGAAAAGGGAAATTTTGGCCACCATTTTTTTTTCATTTCCTTTTGTCTGGGTTGTGAATGAACCTAAACCTGTAATTTCATATTTTTGTTGAAGTTCCATGAAGCTTATCTGAAAGTTCTTTTCCCTATCTGGAAAATGTGTTTTGATCATGTATGCCAGTATGTCACTTATAAGCTATTTTCTCATGAATGTGAGCTAGAATGTTTTTATTGTTTGATAATTCCTATTATTTCTCTTACTCTAGAAGTCTGATGCCTAACAAAGCAAATTTCATCTGCCATCTCACATGTAAATTGTAGACGGGTTTTGAGAGCTTTAAAGTTATGCTGACACTTTTTGTGCAAAGTTGTCTCTCACCATCATTCTTTTCCTTGTTATAGACTGACCAGTGTTCTCTTTTCCCTGTTATCATTTTTGCAATATAAGGCAGTTATGACTTCTCCTATCGGGGGAGAATTTCTTACTAATTGCTTGATGAAAAGCCTGGAGAGCAAAGGTGTCACAGTAAGTGACTTGATCACTTGAGTTTCTTCTTTTAGAAGAAACTTCTTGTTGTATAGAGATATGACTTGTTTTATTTGCAAATGTTGATTTCATGCCTTTTGCAGATAAAACCGAGATATTCTTTCAAGAGGAAGGAGATACGACCGAGTGAATTTCAGGTATTATTCCGATGTCACTGGATATTTTTCCCGTCAAAACAACTCTCAACGGAAGTAACTGGTTTAATTATGTCAAGGACTACATGATGCAAGGGAGTGGACAAGCATATGAGAGGGTGTTATGTTCCACAGGCAGTTTAAGTTTGTGCATTACGATGCGAATGAGATGAAGTGGCATTTTATAACAGTGGTTGTCACTTTTTCAGTGATCTTATTACATTCTTCTTTTAACATAAAAAGTGTGTTGCATGTCTTCATTCTTGAGACTCTTACTTTTGTCCTCATTATTTGAAGACTGTTTACTTTTTCTTTTTTTGTAAGTTGACTTTCCTTAATTGACTTCTGTTTTCTGTTAGTGTAATTATATACATTGTTCTTTTTTCATTTTATTTGACAGTTCTTTGATTTTGCCCAATCTCACAGATAGTGGATATTGATTTTCCAAACACAACAGAAAGCTACAAACTATACTCCCAGGTCTGTGATTGACCATGGTGTTACTTGGAGACATATGTTTCATATTGCTGACTTTAATTTTGTAACAGAGGGTGATTGCAAGTGATATTAAGGACTGCGTATGTCGAGCTCCAGATACTCCCTATGATGGTGTGTGTCCTTCCATCTGTTCTATTTTCAACCATTTGTGTACTTATTTTTTACCCATAGTTCTGGCGTTCAAAATTAATTATGTATACCATCTCTTGGGATAACTGATAGGGACGGTAATAGTTTGCCAATTGTTTATACTACATGGAAAAACAATAAAACCAAAAGGAAAAAAAATCTTAAATATTCATTGTTTGATATTAAGAACACCTTTACTATTGGTCAGCATTTTTCTTTCCAAATTAATGGTTGAATTATGATCTATTAGTAAAAAGCTTAAATACTAAAAGCTAGAAATAAATACATTATTGAGTGTGCATACAATGATAAAGTTTTGAATATTCAGGTTTAATTACTGCATGTTGGTTCTCAAACAGTCTAATCTCCTGTTAAGCTGATCTGTTGTATCTTTGAAATTATTTATCAATGGCTTTATTAAATGTTCCCACACCTGTTCTTTTCTGCAATGGTTTGAAAGTTCTGCTGATACTAAGCATTCCGATATGAAAATTTCTCTTTACAGAAACTGGATATTCAAACATTCCGATGACCCCCTATGAGCTTCCTGATGGCCAGTAAGTCCCTTGCAATTTTATTAGCTGAGTTAAATTTCTCTATGATCATTAGGTGTTATTTATGCTGCTTTTTGTATCTCTCTTTTACCTTTTAATGTATACATGAGATATGTGGAAGTGCAACCCTGTTGTATCATCTAGCTTTGGTTCTCACTGTTGTTTATGAATAAGCACTAATTTTCAGTTGATACTGTTGATTTTTTAAAATGCAGAACAATCGAAATTGGAGCTGACAGATTTAAGATCCCTGATGTTCTGTTCAATCCATCCTTAGTGCAGGTGAGTAGCTCAAGAACTTATGGCATGCTATTTCCTTTTCCTATTTAAGATGTTTTGTGATAATATTTTAATGCGATCCTTTCTTTTTGTTTTGCCAATTCACACCTCATGGTTTTGAGTTATAATCCAGTGATAACTTGGCTGCAGCTGGTTTTTTTGGTCTTTTCAAAGAGCTCATTCTGAAATTATGGGTCTTGTTTTCTCTGTCACTTGCCTAGAAACTTGTATCTTGGCTTTCTTCTTTAAGTGCTTGTAAAAGAAAAATGCATACTTAAGAAGTAGTGTCAGGATAGCTTATTAATTGTGCTTCAACTTGCGTTTTGTTTTGGTAGGATGTTATTTTTTCGTCTAGGGTGGTGTGTTGTTTTTGATTTGATGTTTCTAGAGCTTGAACCCTGGTTTTGAAAATAACCATAGTTTCTATTATTCTTCACTTAATCAGTTGAGTCGTGGAGTGTTGTTTTCAGTTTTAATGTTTCTAGAACTTGGACCCTAGTTTTGAAAATGGACTGCAGACAAGTAGGTGTGAATTATTATTTGATTTACTACTCCTACCCCATCAGTCTATTTTTTTCTATTACCACCTCAATTATTGGTTACTTCTGGATAATTTAATTTCATGGACTTGAAATTCTCAATATAGCTTGCAATATTTCATAGGTAGTTGTATTTCTTTTATCATCAACATTTTGAGGGTGTTTGTTTTCAAATATTTCTATTTTGGTTTTTTGTTTATCAGACAATTCCTGGTATGGAGAACATGGCAGAGAATACTCCTTTTCGTGGGTTACCACAAATGGTAAATTTTTTAATATTTACTTCCTTACTTATTGTCCTTAACTATTGATGTTAATTGTTATGTTTTCCATCTTTTGTCAAATTTTGCAGGTTATAGAGAGCATTAATAAGTGTGATGTGGATATCCGGAGAGAATTGTTTAGTAGTATACTGGTAAATCTATAAGATTTTTTTTTTTAAATAAATATCTTAACTATGTGATTTCCTACTTATTTTCCCCAATAGAGTTAGGAAGTTAAAGCTTGTAGCTTAAGCAGGTCTAATATTGATGTTTACTAGATTCTTTTGTTGCATAATATTAATGTTAAACTCAACTCTCTAATATTCATAGGTGCCCTAAATATCATTTTGTTAGATATCTTAGTTATGTGATTTCCTACCCTTTCCCAAAAGAGCTAGGATAACAAAACTTATAGCTTAATAAGGTCTAATATGGATGTCTAGTACATTCTTTTTGTTGCATAATTTCTATGTTGAAATACGTCCACTCCACTGCTCCCTGATAATCATAAGTACCCTAAATATTAAGGCCGGGTAGAAATGCCTAACCGAATTGAGCCGAACAGTTTGATTCGATTTGGTTTGAAAATGAATTCGGTTTCATATCAATTACACTCCAATCGGTTTGGTTCGAGTTCGAATAAAACGAAACTGACCCAACCTTGAAAGTAAAATTTTATTTAAGACTTTATATTTTATATAAATTACAATTAAGATAAAATATTTTTAATTATTTTCATAAATCGACAAAAATATAGAAACTATTATTTATATTTTTCAAAATTTTTATTTTTATATAATTTCGTAATAATTTGGAGACTTAAATGAAAATTCTTCAAAACTCTCTAAACAAAAACCGAAGTAGAACCGGACATGAAAGTTTCAGAACCGAATCGAACTGAAGTAATTGCTTCTATTCGGTTTGGTTCTACAACCTTCATATTTTAGATTCAGTTCGATTCTTATAAAAACTGAACCGAACCCAAATCTGCCCACCCCTACTAAATATTGTCAATATTTCTCTCAAAGTCGTTGAATGCAGCTGCAATTAGCAGGTTAGTAGCCGTTTTGGCCTGCCTTCCTCGGTCTATTATGTCCAATATGATTGCATGGGCAATTTGTTATTGACACATGCTATTCTGTATGTCGATGGTGAAGATATAAATGTAATGTCCGAGGCAAACAGTCCCCTGTTATTGTAACTTGGCAGATGCTGCCCATAGGTGGCAGAATTGCCTTGTGCCTGGTGTGTGAAAATAGATGACACTTTTAATGTCAATAGTGAATACATACATATTAGGCAAAAAGGGTTGGAACAAAAATTATTATAGTAAAAATTTGATTAAACTTTTTTAACAGCTTCAGAAAAATGGAGCACTTAAATTTTAATCTTTGTCGGCATATTATGGGATTAATGGAGTTTGAGGTTACTACTGCATGCTCTTAACTTTTGTAAGCTTATTGACATTATGAATAGATATGTCAAATTCTAACCCCCAGGTTAGCACAAATACACTGGATTATGATAGTATATCGGAATTTTACAGATAAAGTAATGCTGATTTACGTGGGCATATCAAATTTTCAAATGCTCATATTTAATAGGTTTATCAGGATGAATCCTTATGAATTGTGTAGAAATATATGGGTAACGGTTAATGCTGTTTTTTGAAGTTGTCCATCTTCTATAGTTTCCTGTTTCACTTTCAACCATTTACTTTTGTTCATTCAATATTACATAATGGATGGGTGCATAGGCAATGTGAAGGAAGGCACTGATATTTGATTGATAAATCTTGTAGTATTATTGTTTCTGTAATGATAGATATGACTTCTGTCTCCATTTTAGCATCTTTGGATACAAAAAAAAAGTTCCCATAAATAAAAAGTATAAATATTCCAACTTAGATTTGCAATCCTATGTAGGGATCCAGAGACCAAACTTTTAAGTACACTTACATCTTAGATCTCGTGAGATCATACATATCATCAATTGTCTTATAATTGAGAGACCTTCTGTAAGAGATGTAAAGTCAATTCGGCGCATGACACACTGGCAGGACATGTTTTGTGTCACCAGTATATGTTTTTCTTAGATCTTCTTGGAACTGATGTAGTTCCTTCTGTATTTCTTCTTAATACAGCTTGCTGGTGGCACAGCATCAATGCAGCAGTTAAAGGAACGCCTTGAGAAAGACTTGCTAGAGGTAACGTTTACTGTAGCTCCATTTAATTTTTTTTTTTCCCCCAAATGTTTTAATTGTTGCTTAACATCAAGTTTTATGCTACTTTCAATGACATTAAAGGTTGGTTTTCACAATCTATCCATATGGGCTTTTGCATTTAATGTCTATCAGCCTTTTTTTTTTAACAATCTTTCCGTCTCTTTCTCATCTCTGGGAGCCTGAGTAAAACGAACTTGAGAACTGTGTGAAAAATTTTTGTGCAGAACTGTTCTGACTAGAATTGACACAAGTCCAACTTGTGGTTGATCACTGAAATGCATATTGCAATTCTAAAAAAATAATAATGGATTTTCCTTTATTTACAAGATGACTTAATCATTATACATCAACTTTGTAGGAGTCTCCTCAAGCTGCTAGAGTCAAAGTAGTGTCAAGTGGAAATGCAACAGAAAGGCGATTCAGGTTGGACCTCTCTCTCTCCCCTCCTTGACTGTGCTCTTAGATGTCTGTAGGAGGAGGTTCTTTCTGTTGGTATTTTGTGTCATCTATGTACTTGGTTTCTTACATTTCCCACGAACATTTTGTTTTCATTTCTGTTTGTTTGTTAATATAAAAGTCGAACTGTAGCCGCAAACTGCCTTTTATTAACTTAATGACAAATGTACATATGTTCATGACAAAGTGTGTGAATTGTAGAGGTGGATGAAATGCAATTTGGCAAATGATCCCTGTGTTAAATTGAGAAATGACTCTGGTTCCTAGTAAACAACCCAACACTTCAGGAAAGCAAGCTCTAATTGATCTTCATAGGCACTTGATTAAAATCATCAGCAGTTTCATAAGTAGGTAAAGATATTGAGGGTCTGTTTGGATTGAAGTGGGAAGGCAAAGTAGTGAGATAGAATCAAATAAATGTTAAATATTAGGAAAAAAGTGAATGGGTTCCACTAAAAGTTGTTTTCTTAATTTCGTTTTCAAATTTAAGTGGAACCCAGCAGTACCAAACATACCAAGAATTTAGCCTTCACAAAGAAGTGATAAGATTCCAAGTATCTTTATGTCATCTATTGATCTCAAGACTAAATTGGTAATGGGGTCAATTTATGTGGTTTTGGAAATTTCTTAGCCTTAAGCAAGAGAACTAAGATCCCAAGTATGTTGTTATTGTATTGATCCTTAGACCACTTACTATACTAATCACATGACCGGCATTTCCAATGGATCCAATTTCTTTGGCCTTTGCTGCTTGACGGTAAGTAATAAAGTTGATACAAGATATCTTGAGGTGTAACTGTTGCAGCTATTATTTTGTTACTCTTTAATAACTCTTTGTAGTTACAGCAACCAAACAGAAATTCTTGCTAATAAGCAATTATGGTGCTCTTTTCCACTTACGTATTACTATTGATGTGTGAAACAGTGTATGGATAGGAGGAAGTATATTGGCATCTCTCGGTTCATTCCAGCAAATGTGGTTTTCCAAATCCGAGTAAGTTTCATCTTTATCGTATTTTATCTGCAATTGCAGTTTATTACTGAATAAAAGCATGCAGCCTGAAGGACCAGTTATTCTCGTTATTATTATTCTTTTTCCATTTTCCAAGTTAAAAGCTTATAAGGCAGCCAATGACAAGCCTCATGCAATTATCAGGTACGAAGAGCATGGAGCTTCATATATTCAACGAAAATGCCCTTGAGATACATCCTGATGATCGGAAGCAAGTTTGTGTACTTGTCCATGCTATATATTATTATTCTAGGGGACCTGTAATTCTTAAGAACTTCCCAAACGAGTCCTCTGTATTTTCTTCTCTATGTTAAATTAACTATTTAATCCGTTTGAGGTGATTTGCAGACTCTCGCTCATTTAGGTTTTAGGTCACAGTCTACGCACTCATTTGACATTTAAAGAGCATTATTAACATGAGCTTATCTGTGCCAAACGATTTGACCCATGTAGCCTAATGGTTTAATGGTACCCCTCGACTGTGTTATGCAATGTTTAACCTTTATTTTCTTTATAACTGAAATATGTAATGTTTTTATGCATCACAAAAGACTATTGCAGTTTACTTTTACTGGTTCAAGTGCTCGATTCCGGTATTTATAAAACTTAGGGTATGTTTGAGATTGTTACTCTTCTATTAACTTAAGAAACATTACAGTAAAATTGCTGTATAACTTAAATTTGACATTTAACGACTTTATTGTTATGTCACAATGTTCAAGTCATCTGTTACAACTTTCAATTTTAAATCTATTCTATTCTAATAAGTGAATTTGAATTTTAAATTTTTGTTCGTATTCAGCTCGTTGAATCAATCAACATCCACTGATGTAACTTCTTGCACTTTTGTATGTTGAACCAATGAACATTCTCCCCACGAAAATGGGGATTTTAAGCTTGTGGAATCAATCAACATCCGTTGCTGTAATTTCATACACTATCGTACGTTGAACCAATGAGCATTTAAAATGAATTTTTTCATATTTTATAAATGAATAAAATAGTTAAAAAGAGTAAAAATGAAATTTTATTTCATTTAAGAAAATGCTTGAATTTTTTAAGAAATTAAAAATAGTTAAAATGAATTTGATATTTTTGATGAATGAAATAAAATAGTTAAAAATGAGTAAAAATGATTTTTTAAGAAAATGCTTGTTTTCAAAGTGCTAGAAACAATCTATTTTTTAATCATTTTTATTTTTATTCTTATATAATGTCTCAAATATTTAATAAACCAAAAAAAAGTTATTTAAATCATATTTGTTTTTTAAAATAAAAAACCATTTTCAGAAATTAAATATTCCCAAATTTTGTGATTATCGAAATTTATCTTTCTTTTTCTAAGGAATTAGAACGTACTGTTTTTGTCAAACAAAGTCTTCAGTGACTTAAGTGAAAAGACTAGATAAAGTGATAAACCGTCGGAAATAAATGTGGCGCCAAACATTTCTGTGAGTCTTTATTACACCCAACCTTCAATCAATGGCGTTCGACTCTACTTCCTCTTCATGGTTCGGCCGCATCCTCCCCGCGGCCACCTCCACTTCCACCTCCAGCAACGGCTCCTATGGCTACATGTGCCGGCACTTCATCTTCTTCTCCTCCTCCAGCAAACCCGCTAACACCATTTCTAGCTGTTCCACCGGTCCATCAAATTCCACATCATCATCGCCATCAACTCGTTCCTACAGCCGTCGATGGTACAACCCTCTCCGACATAAGCCGTTCGATGAAGCTTCTCCGGAGATCCTCCGCCACTGGATCGACGCTGATCCTCATCCAATTGCATCGCAAGGTAATTTATTTTCTTTTTTCTTTTTTTAAAAAAACTCGTATTTAGTGTAATTGTTTGAAGGTAATATCTATACGTTCTTGTTTTATGATGTAGAGAGATTCACAGTTGTATCATATAACATATTGGGAGATAAAAATGCTTTCAAACATAAAGATTTGTACCGAAATGTTCCTTTGCAATACATGAAATGGAACCATCGCAAAAGGTTAATTTGCAAAGAATTGATTGGATGGAACCCGGATATTATCTGTATGCAAGTAAGCTTTTCTTCTCATATACTGTTTCTCTTATTTATTTACTTCAGATTTTGATTTATTGAAATTTGAAACTTATGATTTTGATTTCAGTATGATTTGAAACTTATACAAATGTTCATATAATTTATGTTAGGAGGTGGACAGGTACTTTGATCTTTTGAACGTTATGGAGAAAGCAGGATATGTTGGTTCTTACAAGGTTATATTTACCTTTGGCTTATATGATGTGTGAGTTTACTTTAGAAAAGTTCTAAACTAAATGTTTGCAATGGCAGCGACGCACTGGAGATAATGTTGATGGTTGTGCTATGTTTTGGAAAGCTGATAAGTGAGAATGTTGTGGTTCACTTGTTTCTGTTATTTGTAACAATTTGGACTAGTAATTCTTATATTTTTTTCTTGGTTTTTTTAGGTTTCGTTTATTAGAGCACGCTAGTATTGAATTTAAGCAGTTTGGTCTTCGTGATAATGTTGCCCAGCTTTCTGCTTTTGAGGTAGCAATTTATTAAATGCAATTTGTGATTGTTCTTTATTTCTATGAGCATTTGGACCTCGGATCTGAAATTTACTGTATTAAGAAAAGAGTAGTAGATTGGAACATTTTCTGTGAATTATTATGTACTTATATTGTATTTGTGCCTTTGTGCCAAGACCAAGAGAACTAAGCGTTGTTTAGAAGCATTATTTTACGGGTGGAAGTTTGCCTTTGTGACTAGTACGTACGTACTAGATGATTGTTTGCTCGTATACTTTGAACTTGAGCAAGCACTAGTTAACACTTGAGACTCATATGGTTTTACTTATGTTAGTCATTTATTTTATGCACAGAAATGTATGAAATATATAAAAATTCCATGATTAGGAAAAAGGTGAGCATGATATACTACAGAGGTGCATTTTCAACATTGATCACCAAGATAATGGCTGAATCTTCAGCCTAAGTAATCTATGGCTGCATTGCACCTGAAATATTGAAATCATAATCAAATGGCATATATTGGAATATATTGTTAAGCTGTTTATCCTCTACATCTAACTTCACCTTTTACAGGTAGACATGCTTCAAAAAATCAAGGAGAGTAGTGATTGGTAATATCCATGTGCTTTATAACCCAAGCAGAGGGGAGGTGAAATTAGGTCAGGTAAGCCTTTTTACACTAGAATGCATTTCTTATGAGAGTAGTGCCTGCCACTATTGTTTGGATTCAATCTCTTGTAAAGTTTCTCAAAATTATGCGTTCTGCGTTATAAGCATTTCTTTGAAGTGCAACTACTATACGACTTCATATAATCTCCCAAGAACCCCCATTTATATCCTGAAATGATCACGTTATGATTTAATAAATAAGAGGATATGTATATTAGTTGAATTTTGTTTAGGAAGACATTATTTCAGACTGAACAACAATTCAGAAAGTACTTTTGTGAGTATAGAGTGTTGGTACCCTACATTATGGATTCTTAGTTACAAATGCTTGTTTCTTAATATTTAAAACTTGCTACAAGGTTTGCTCCTGTTTAATAATGAGTTATTTGGCTTGTTAGATTTGTTTTCTTTCCTCAAGGGCACAGATCATTGCAGAGAAATGGGGTAATGTCCCTGTTGTGCTTGCTGGTGATTTCAATGTCACTCCTCAGGTTTGGTAATTTAAATTGTTTCTCTATTTATTCTACATCATTGCTCTGGAATGTTATGCTTCTTAGCATAACAAAACTGTTTATTTTTCTTGTTCATTGACAGAGTGCCATTTACAAGTTCCTATCATCATCTGAGGTAAAATTCACCAAGTTGTTTACTATGTGAGCTTTAAAAAGGTTATAGAATCACATTTTTAACTGCAGAAACGGTACTGATGAGCCATTTCATAGACCTAACATTGACTCCATCATGTTGGTTGAGATTAAATATTGTTTCCATGTGCAGCTAAATATCAAGTTTTATGACAGAAGAGACTTATCCGGTCAGAGAAGTTGTCATCCTGCTCAAGTCTTCGGGGGCAGAAAAGAAATGAGTAATCCATTTACTATGATGGAGAGGTATCTTTTCTCCTCCTGGTGACAGCAGATAAATCTTTTCTTTTCCCCATCAGTTCATGCATCAATAGCTCTCATAGTCGATGTTTTAAAGTGTATTTTGGTTGTAAACTTTAGTTATTAAGTGGGGTTTGGACTCAGATCAACTGATTTTTGTGGGAGGATATTTCATATATCTAAAACTAGTGGTAACAATTATTTTTAACTTCCCACTTGATAAGAAATAAAGACTTTCTTTGATTTTACAAATATTTGTAAAAATAAAAATATTGAAATACTTCCATGTCTAATGAAAGTACATTTGTGTGTTTGTCTTTTCATTTGTTGTGGAGTTGAGTTCCACTGGATATTGAAATGTCCGAACTTGCTAAATTAGAAGTTTATATGTTAAAGATGTGAGTGCTATGGCACAATTAGAATTTGATGTTCTCTAACACCTGAACTTCTAACCAGTACTATCATGTTTTCCAAAATATCTCTAAAAAATTTTGTATTCATTTTTTCATTCTTTTTATGATTTTACGGCTGATTAATCTTAATATAAAGTTTTATTTCTTAGAATGCCCATATCTGATGTCTAATTGTCGCTCACAACTCAAGGTATTTCCTTGCCAGTTCATCAAGGAGTTTTGCGCATGTCCTCATCTTCAATAGTGTGACTATATTGTTCCTTTGTATTGCAATGAAAGTAACATCTCTAGTGCTCTTCATTTCAGTTTTTTTTGGAATTCCTGGACCGATGAAGAGGTTAAAGTCGCAACTGGCAATGCTGAGTCTGATTTAGCTGTGCATCCTCTGAAGCTTAACAGCTCATATGCCTCAGTGAAGGTAAAATAGATTCTCCTTTTCTATTATATGACAGGACAGTATCATATCTTGAATATTGAAATCTAGGAATATTTTGAACATTTTCAGGGTTCTAGAAAAACAAGGGACTTACACGGTGAACCTTTAGCTACTTCCTACCACTCCAAATTTTTTGGAACTGTTGACTACTTATGGTAAATAACTTTCTTGACAAGTTGTAATAGTGATCTTAGTGGTCGTGATATAATTATGAAGATAATAATGAAGCATTAAAATTATTTGTTCTTGATACAGGTATTCTAATGGTCTTATACCTACCAGAGTTTTAGATACTCTTCCAGTTGATATCCTAAGAAGGACAGGTGGCCTTCCATGCAAGGTAAGAACAGTGGTACGTGTTGGATTTTGTATGTCATGTTGCATGTTCTGGAAACTTCATGAAAGTGTTCTTTGCATTGAATGGCATCATGAACTTCTAGGGAATTCTAAAGGTTTAACTTCTAGTAGAAGACTAGATTTTAGCAAAATTTCCAAATTTACAAAAGTTTTACATTTGTTGCTAGGTTGTTGGCCAACTAGCAACTGTGCAAAAGCAAACCCGGAAAACTCGAAGCAATTTTCTCATCGAAGCATTTTCCCATTTTTACATACAATCATATGAAAATGCATTGTCACGATGGGAAAACAGTTGTGATCAAAATCCCAAGTTTGTTTTACTAGACAATATTACACATAGAATTTGACCTTCAAAACATTTTTCCTAACAAGTATGAAGATTACAGTCAGTCTCACACTAGTGTTTTCATTGTTTATACAGAAATTGGGCAGCGATCACTTGGCTTTGGTTTCTGAGTTCGCATTTGCAGAAGACATCAATGAAGGTAATAACTATATGTCAACAATCTCTGATGGTTCAATCCCGGCATCTGGAGAAGATAGTGCATAATTACACTGGCCCAAAAGTTGTAGAAAACCAGTAATAAAACAAGTTCTAAACTTTATGCTTGAAATGAGTGTAACTTGTGTACCCTCTTGTAGCTGAATAATTTGTCATTAATTCAAATCAAATTAAAGATATGTTTGTCACTTTTAAACTCATGGTTTTTGAAAGTATAATAGGCTGTATTTGATAAATATCTCGTTTTTTGTATGATTTATAAGGCTTACAAAGTCGTGCGTAGGAGTTAGGAATAGTAATTCTGCATTATTTTCTCTTTGTTCACAAATGATCCCTCGTGGTAGATAGATTTTGAGTCATGGATTTGGTGAAGAACACATGAAATGAATGGCAGCACGAGTCAAAACTGATATCCGCGTGGGGGCATGCTAAAAAGTTATTATACAAAAAAATGCACAATAATTATTGTAGGGACACTTAATACTTTTGAGAGCGTCGGTGGGATGGGAGAACTTTTCCGTTCTCTAACCAGTTTTAATTTTGATCCCGCTTTTCACCTTATTCTATTTCATATTTATTCATATTAAATATTAATTAAAAATATTTATATAATAATTATATTAAAAATATAAACTTAACTACTTGATTAAATAAAATATACATATATATATATATATATATATAAAATAAAACGAGGATGAGGCGGAACGTACTAAACTATTCTCTACTTTGTTAATAACACGAAAATTAATTTTTTTTACTTTTTGTCTTATTTTTTTGTTATGTCATTTTAATTTTATTTCATATAAGATAAATTTTTATAAAATTTCAAATTTATGAAAGATTTTGTCATCCTTATTTAATAAAAAACTATTCGTAATATTAATTAATTTACATTTTAAAAATTTAAAATAAAATACAACTGTTGATAAAACTATAACAATCAAATTATTAGTTCTTATTTATTTAATTTGATTTTATAAAATTGTGTTATCTTGTGTCTTAACGTGTACTCAAAAGACAAAACCAAAATTAAAAGTAACAAATATAATATTATTATATATAAAAGAAATAAATTAGTCTCTAGTCACGAGTTTGAAAATTCTGTTCTTTATTTACCATTTTTTATTAACTAAAAAAGTGCATTTAAACATCAACCACTAATTTAATAACAAGTGTTAGGAAGTAGTTGTAAATCTCGCTCAATTATCTAAACTCCCAATTTTAAAAGTTGATTATGACTAATAATGATGTAACGCAATATATATATATATATATATATAATTATTATCTGTCGCTTAGCTTAGTTGTGGCTAAAAATATAGGGAATAAGTGTCTGTCCCAATTAAGTAATTATCTAAAAAGTTGATTATCGCTAACGATATTACCCAACATAAATAATTGCTAAAAGTTTATAATATCTAAATTATTTATTCAAAAATTTAAAGGATAAAATATAGTCGTCAGTCGTAACTCGTAAGTGCAAGACTTCAGAGTTAAGCAAGCGTGGTCATTCTGACTATTACCGACTCGTTTTCCCTACGAGGGTCGAAGCGCCGTTTCTTCTCTGCCACTCTATAATCAATCATGGGACCCAATGCATCACACACGTCTATCATGCAGGCCCAACTCGCCACTAATCTTCATCCACGTACAGATAAATATCACCAACGTGTACTCTTAATCCAATGACCGTTTTCACGTGTCAGCCCTGCCAGGCTCAGAAAACCAACTGAATCACCAGACTTTCTTCGTACGCAAAAAATCGGCGTTGCCTTGCCTCATCTCTTGAAATTGAAAATCGTCTTTTTTTTTCTTTCTATTTATCTAATTCCTTCCTGATTTCTCTCTTTGTTACATAATTTTCGCTCCATTTTTCGATTCTGTTCGTTTCTGTTTTTGACAACAAATTCTGAAATCAGATTGAAACAACAAAAAATCATGCAGAGATTGGTTGATAACGTCCTCGCTGTCACCAAAGAGTGAGTTCTATCATTTCTCTTCGTATTCATATATACATCCACGCTCATATGTATCGGTGCATGCATTTATTCTGTTGATTTGAATATAGAAATCGCGTTTCGCGTTTTTAAGATTTACTTTGTTGTGTTTCGTGTTATGTTCGTGAAGTTTGATTTTCGTTCTTTTGTTTTGATTTCTGGATCTTATTAATTGCTTATGCATTTTGAAGTTTAATGCAATATCTGGGTTGATTCATTCAATATTTTGTTTTATCATCAAATTAATAATAATAATGATTCCAATATTGTAACCGGATTTTGTGTTGGAAAGATTAATTTCTGTCACAATGATTGTTTTCGTTGTTGGTTTTTAGTGCAGGTCAGTGAAGACTTTTACTTACGAGTCTTTGAACAACATTTTGAGGCTGATCAATGGAATCTCGGCGCTTCTGTTGGCCATTCTACCGGGGAAGGCCACTATTCTTGAAGGTATTCATGGTTGGGAGCTCAGGCCGACTTTCCGCGGCCCTCGATTCCCCCGTTGGATGGAAAAGTAAGTTGATAGTTGATGATCTTCACATTTCTTGCTAAGATGTCTTTGTATATATGCAAATGCTTTGTATTCACTTGCATGCCTCCTATTTTGTTTCCCATTTAGAATTGATTGAACTTGTGAATTGAAATTTTATCGATTCATTTCCTGTGGGCCAGATTGGTATAACATGGTTTTCTCTTTATAGTTCCTACTTAAATGCTATAAATGTTTGGTTGAAGTCAGTGTAGTTAAGAATTATGATTATTCCACAATTGGATGTCTAGAGGACGCCTTAGCAATTTTCAACATTTCTCTTGTACTATTAGTTGTTGAATCTTTATTTGCAAAAAGAAGCTTTAGTTCCTGTTTTATTAGATACTCCTCCAAGACATTTGGGGACTAGATTGCTGAGATGTTTATGGATAATTTCCTGGACCTTTGAAGACTCCTTGGATATGATCATGGAAATGACAAGATTTGATTTGTCTCTTATAGCTCTACAAGTGAAATTTGTCATACAACTTTTTTTGTTTATATAAATTGCCTGTATAACCTCCATTCTTCTTAATTGAACTTATCTTTTGGAAAAGCTCACTCATCCATGAGTTATTTCTGCGATGTTACTAGGTGGCATAACAATGGACTACCTCTTGCTTGTATGTTGCATCGCAGTGTGTTATTTGCCCACCAATAATGTTTAGATAACAAAAAGTTTTACCCATGAAAACCTCTAGTTGTTTCGGGATTCAACTCAACTTCAAATTATTTTCTTAAAGTGCCTAGTATTGCTGTATATGTGGATCATCTGGATACAATGGCTAATTTGTATATGAGAGAGCAAGGCTCTTTCATATGAGAAATTTCTATCTCTATTATTTCCAGGTATGGTATTTTGATGTAAGGATAAATGTTTCCATCTGTTACAAGTGTGAGTAGTACCACTTTGTCACATGTCGCTTGGCTGATTTAAATCCACTTAATCTTGGAAATTAATTTATGCATAAATGCTGCTGCTGCTGCTGTATTTATGTGGAGAATTTTTTAAAATGTTTTTCTGTTCCTTTTCCGTTTTTACCTTTGAACATGTGCTGCTTTTGGATCTCTTCCTTTGCACTTTAGGCATGCTTGCATCCTTCCGTTTATATAATTATAGTTTGGACTATTTATAATCTCTTTCTCTCTCTAATTTCCTTTCCAGTTGGTATGTGTTACCATGTCTTCTGATTTGAATTTTTGTGGTTTTTGACATTTCTACTACTTGATGGAAATAATAGTGGTGTGTCCTCATTCAACCGGTTCGTTCACGAGCTTTCTGTGGATCCTGATTCTTCAAGTGTAGAGTACTCTTCTGGAGAAGAAGATATTGATGGAATATCTCCTGCCTCACCATCATCACAGGGTTCACGAGTCTCCAGGGCAAGTAGTTTCACTAAGTATGAAAGGAAGTGGACTGGGTGGATCACATTCATACTTTCATGGATTTTGTTCCCTGCGAAGTTTCTGATAGGAATACCATTTCTTCTTGGCCATTTGTCCTATATTAGGGGATCGAGAGCTCCTACTACTAGCCACCGGCCTTTGCATTTACATTCTGTAAGAAGAGTGCACACCCACAAGGACCATGTTGTTCACCGCGCTACTGACAGGAGACGTGGTGTCATTGAGGTTTGTGGAAGTACTATATATGACTCTTGAATTTAAGAGTGTTTGCGCATCATTATTTTTCTACTTGCTTTAGGATGCAATAATATATATTATTCTGATTTTGCTCATTTATGATGTTATGTGAATCAGGACCTTCATCTGGCAATTGAGATCTTCATAGAGACTATCTTCGATTTTTTTCACAAGACCGCACATTGTCTTCTTTCCCCATCAGAAGCTTTTAGGATAGCATGGAGTTGGTTCTCATCTGATCGCAATAATACTCAAGATATTCATGGTGATGCTTATGATAACTCTATGCATACAGATACTCTTGGAGAGAATGATCCGGGTCTTACAGAAATGAAAAGTTCTTTCCATCAGGTTATGAATACAGATGCTCGTACATGTCAAGATGTTATAACGGAGCTTGGGTATGGACAATACTTCGATCGGCTGTCAAGTTATGTTTGTTTGCAGAAACTTTTATTATGTTAAGCAAGTTTTTAACTCTTACACCTATTCCAGGTATCCATATGAGGCTATTCATGTGGTCACTTCTGATGGATATGTTCTTCTCTTGGAAAGAATTCCCAGGTAAGATTGGTTTCTTTTCCTGTTCAATTATAAACTTTTCTGGACTTGTGGTGTCTGATGCCTGCAGCATCAATTTGCAGACGTGATGCACAAAAGGCTGTTTATCTACAGCATGGAATTTTGGATTCATCTATGGGGTAAACTATCTTCATTTCTTTTTCTGGGTTTGCTCCTTCTTTTTCTTCTTTTTTTCTTCCCTAATTATGATGTGTTAATGAGATGGTCTAGTCACCTCATATTGTGGGCAGAGGAGGCTATACATATATTTATAAAGTATTCTGGACAGAGTATGCATATGCCCTTTTTTGGGGCAATTTCTTATGTTGTCATTATCCGGTTGTAATACACTGGCCCTGAATTTCAACTACAATAATCATATTGTTGTTGACTTGATGGTAACCCAGATGTCCTATACATGTTTCATTATAAATAATTGGATGTTTTATCACGTGTTATTGTCATGCATTATTATCATGCTTTTTTATGAGTTGATTCTGTTGGGCAGGTGGGTGTCTAATGGAATTGTTGGTTCCCCAGCATTTGCAGCCTATGATCAAGGTATGGTACTAATCACTTTGGAATACTGCTTCCATTTTAATGCACATCACTCTTTATATTGGGGTGTAAACTTGTGCTGCTCCTTTTTCTTTTCCTTTCTTCTTTTTACCTGCAGGGTATGATGTTTTCCTCGGAAATTTTCGTGGTTTAGTTTCTAGAGAGCATGTTAACAAAAACATTTCCTCTCGTCAGTAAGTCCATACAACTCTAGTTTAATTTGTTGCGAGCTTGTATATTTGATTGATTTCCATCTCAAATTGGAATTAGACACAGAAAAACGTGATAGTTATGTACAATAATGTGGCCTTTAACTAGAAGTAATGATTTATGCAGGTATTGGCAGTACTCCATCAATGAGCATGGGACCAAGGATATTCCAGCTATGATAGAGAAGATTCACGAAATCAAAACTGCAGAATTGAAGATAAGCCAACCTGATCTCAAGGAAGAAATAAATGAGGGTCAACCTTACAAACTTTGTGCAGTCTGTCATAGCTTGGGGGGAGCTGCTATACTGATGTATGTTATAACTCGCCAGATTGAAGAGAAGCCCCATAGACTCTCAAGATTAATTTTATTATCTCCAGCCGGCTTTCATGATGATTCCACCCTAGTATTTACAGTTGTGGAGTATTTATTCCTTACTTTTGCTCCAATTCTGGCACGCATAGTACCAGCCTTCTACATACCAACCAAATTCTTCCGGATGCTGCTGAACAAGTTGGCTCGGGACTTTCATAATTACCCTGCAGTTGGAGGACTGGTTCAAACCCTAATGAGTTATGGTGTTGGAGGTGACAGCTCAAATTGGGTTGGAGTGTTAGGTTTGCCACACTACAACATGAATGACATGCCTGGAGTTTCATTCCGTGTGGCTCACCATCTTGCACAGATGAAACATACTGGAAAGTTTAGAATGTATGATTATGGGAGTGCAGATGAGAACATGCAGGTGTATGGTTCTGCAGAGCCATTGGACTTGGGTGAATACTATGGATTTATTGATATTCCTGTTGATCTTGTTGCTGGGCATAAGGACAAGGTAATTCGACCTTCAATGGTAAGGAAGCATTATAAATTGTTGAAAGATTCAGGTGTCGATGTATCATACAACGAGTTTGAGTATGCGCACTTGGACTTCACCTTCTCTCACCGGGAAGAACTCTTGGCCTATGTGATGTCGCGATTGCTTCTTGTGGAGCCAGCTTCAAAGCACCAGTCGAGTCACAAGGCCTCAAAGGTGAAAAAGAAAGGACAGGTTGTGTCTTAATAGATGAAATTCCCAAAGTCATGCATTTCCATTTCTTTTGTTTCTGGATTTGGCATGCATGTTGTATCTCCAGATTCAGTTGATTGCTGTTGTACATGATTGATAGATCAGATATTTTCCATTACAATGTAATTAATGATAGAGCGAGGTATACGAGTTAGCTTCCTGTCCTCTTTTTTCCCAGGATAGGCGAGAGTGTGTGCTGTATGAAGAGAGCTGTGAGAGCTTTACTCAGAGTTGTATACTATATACCGAAGTACAAGGCAAGAATGATGATTGTGTTGTCTGTAATCTTGTATTTGATTTCTTTAGGTGCGGATTGATGCATACAAAGTTGAACCTTTTTACTTTGGTTTGAAATAGCCGTATGTAAACTAGATGTTAAATGTATGTATTCGAATTTTGGAAAGTTTATTTTTTTTGTTTTAATTAGACAATTACTTAATGAAACAACTGTAATAAGATTTAGAAGAAAAAAAATCTGCAATTTTATTCTGAAAGCTAACCAAGCACAGTACACAGAAACTAGAAAACAAATAAGTAATCAATCATGAAGATTATCGTCTCCGTTTTCATCATCGGCTGCTGCTACTCCATTGCGCCTGAACTCGGAACCAAACCCACTAAGCTGCTGGAAGTTTTGAGCAAAAGCCCAATACTTAAATACATCATCGTCGCTTACACTTTTACGAGCATGCTTCATTGACTCCTCAAAGTGCTCAACCTTAATTTCAGCAACACCATTTTCTTCAACACCTTCAGGATTTTTCCCTTCTTCCCTCTTAATAAGTTTCTCAATCTCTTCTCTGATTGCATACTTGCATGCCCTTTGACATACTTCCGTGATATCAGCTCCACTAAATCCTTCTGTAAACTTGGCCAAAGCCTCAAGATTGACATCCTTTGAGACAGGAGACTTCCTCAGACATGCCTTGAAAATCTGCAGTCGTGAATTCTTGTCTGGTAGGGGTATATATATCAGTTGATCAAGGCGACCTGGTCTTAAAAGTGCAGGGTCGATGATATCAGGCCTATTAGTAGCCCCAATTACGAAGATTGTCTTCTTTGCTGATAAACCATCCATCTCTGTCAAAAGTTGATTTAATATTCTGTCAGCTGCACCGCCAGCATCACCAACACTGCTTCCTCTTTGAATGGCAATGGAATCAAGCTCGTCGAAGAATAGTACGCATGGAGCAGACTGACGAGCTTTGTCAAAAACATCCCTTACGTTAGCTTCACTCTCTCCAAACCACATTGTGAGTAGCTCAGGACCTTTTATACTAATGAAATTGGCTTGACATTCATTTGCAATAGCTTTAGCCATCAAAGTTTTGCCACAACCAGGAGGGCCATAGAACAGAACACCTCTTGAAGGTGACATGCCGAACTTTTCAAACATTTCAGGGTGCTCCACTGGATATTGAACAGTCTCTTGAAGCTCTCTCTTGACTGTCTCAAGGCCGCCGATGTCTTCCCAATTGACGTTGGGTACTTCAACTATAGTTTCACGTAGAGAAGAAGGATTGACGGTTTCAAGAGCAGCTCTGAAGTGCTGATTTGTAACATTCATAGAATTGAGAATCTCCGCATCAATGGTGTCTGCTTCTAGGTCAATCAGATGCATCTTTTCTCTGATGCATTGCATAGCAGCTTCAGTGCAGAGAGCTGCAAGATCTGCGCCAACAAATCCATGTGTTTCCTTAGCCACCTTTTCTATGTTCAGATCCTCTTCAAGCTTCATGTTCTTTGTATGAATACGTAGAACTTCAAGGCGACCAACTTCGTCTGGAACACCAATGTCTATTTCTTTATCAAACCTGCCAAATCTCCTCGATGCAGGATCAATACTGTTAGGCCGATTCGTTGCTCCAATAACCATCACATGTCCACGAGATTTCAGCCCATCCATAAGTGTCAAAAGCTGAGAAACAATCCTCTTCTCAACTTCACCATTTGTCTTTTCACGTTTAGGAGCAATGGAATCAATCTCATCGATAAATATGATAGAAGGAGCATGCTTTTCAGCTTCTTCAAATGCGTTTCTGAGATTTTTTTCACTCTCACCAGCCATCTTAGACATAATTTCAGGCCCGTTAATACTCAAAAAGAAGCTCCCAGTTTCATTAGCAATAGCTCTTGCTAACAAAGTCTTTCCTGTACCAGGAGGCCCATACAGCAAAATCCCTTTCGGAGGCTTAACACCGATGGTTTTGAAAAGCTGAGGATACCTTAACGGCAACTCCACCAACTCTCGAATTTGCGCAAGCTGTCTCCTTACACCTCCAACATCTTCATAACCAACGTCGTCAAGCCTTTCTTCATCCTCTCTCTTCACAGGCTCCCCGTCGCAAAAGATTTCAGTCTGCGGTGTAACTATACAATACTCACCAGGTTCAGTATCGACAACCTTGAACTCAACACTCCTCATTCCTCCTCTTACGAGGAAAAGATCGCCTTTCCTCACAGGACGTAGCGTTCCAAGAAAATAAGGCTTCAAATAAACATCAAAAAGATTCCCAGAAATACCTTCAACACTATCATCCAGAGGCAGAACGTGCACCTTCGTTGCATTCATAACATCCTCGCTAATTCGCACAGAAACCACGTCTCCTAGTCTCACTCCGAGATTTGATCTCACCACCTTATTGATTCTGATCTTACTTTCATTGCAACTCTCATCAGGAACTGCCACACAGATTGTGTTCCTTCTTCTCTTTCCTTTGATGAAGACAGTATCGTAGTTGAAAACATTCAACTCCTCCATTACAGAAGGATGCATGGAGATGACAGAGTTGTCATCCTGAAGCGCTTCTTCTACCACCAACCTGTTGAAAGACTTCCTGCTCTCAGCCATAGTATCAGAAAGAAAGAAATCGACTCAGATATCTGGAATTAATGTTGCATAATGCTCTGCCTTTGGTGAGTTTATATAGGCCTTGAAATTCTCCGACTTACATAAGAGTGTTTCTTCCATGCAAAGTCGGATTTACAGTATTTTCTGTTTCCTAATCATTTAGGGAGAAAGTGTTAGATGTGCTGAGAAATTCTCAGTGTATGATTACGTGGGTGGTGTGTCCGAATACCAGTGAAATTAAGTTATTGTTATTCTTAAACAACTCAAATTCCAATTACAACTTCAAATATTACTGGCAAAATAATACAAATATTTTCAAAATAAAATAAATCACCGTTAGTTACACCATCTATCAAAATAATTTAAAGTAAAATTAATGCTACACTATCAATTTCATATCAAAAATTGCCTAATGAATTTTTGATAAAAATTTGATACATTTAGCATTAACTTGGTATTCTTTCATTTTCAATAATAAATAAGCTGAAAATATTAATTAGTGAATATTTATCAAATATTTCAATATCATTTTTTATAATAATTGTTATTAATGTAGTCTAAATGAAATTAATTTTTGATTAATTATTGCTTCTATCAAATTAAATTAAGATATTAATAACTAATTTTGAAATTATTAAAATATATTAAATTTTAGGGATTGTCTTCTTAAAAATATATTTAGCATCAAAGCAGCAGAACACTCATATTTATCAAACGGTGCGTTTTCGGTCCAGAGAACTCATACGTACAACATTTATAAGCTGTAAGAATAAAAAAAAGCGCCGAAGCGGTGCGTTTGGCTTAATAATACTAGACAGGGCAGAGCAACAGAGAAAATGGCGGAGGCGTCGCGGTATTGGGCGTCCGTACGGGTCATAACGGGCACCATCCTTGGCGGCATTCTAGGATTCTACGTTATGCATCGTTTAGAAGTCAGCTACAAGGTCAACTCTTATGCTCTGTTTCTTCTCTGATTTAATTTACTCTTATTTTTGCTTTGTTTGGTTCGTGAGAAAAACGCTACAATAGTCAGGACGATTCAGAATCTTAATTAGTTATTTTGAGGATTTTGAGGCATTGAAGGGAAATTCAATTTGTAGTTCAAGTTCAAGGATTCTACTTTCTGTTTGGATCATTTTGTTCTGAATAGAAGCATGATTTTGGTGTTTTTTTTTTTTTTTTGTTATGTTAATATGCAGGAAAAGATGAATGAGAGATTGAGAAAGTATGAGATTGAAATGAACAAGAAGCAAGAGAAATTGAAGGAGCTAGAAGATTCCACGTAGCTTAGGATTGTTAACCAAACAATTCTACTTTTTTTTCCCTTTATAAAGCTGCTCAGTTCATGTGAAAATGACCGCGAATTTAAAAGAATTAAGAAATGGAAATTTGAATCTTGGGTGCATTATGTTGTTTGAATTACCAAAATAAAAGCAGAAATTTTACTTCAGTGATTACACTTCTTCATTTACCCATTTAGGTCACATTTGGTTTTGGGTATTATAAATTATTAGTTTGCAGGCAGTTAATAGATTGAGCTTGGCTTATTTTCTGGCCCATCTTTTTTTATCTCTCATGGTAAGATTTTAGTGTTAAAGCAAAAGGACGAGGTTTTAGGATCTGGCATGTTGAGCATAGGTGCTTTTTCGGAGCAATCCCAAAACAAAAGAGTTAGGTGAGGGTTTTTCTACTGTGGATTGTCTGTTTACTTAATATTAGAGTAGCTGACAACGAGTTCTGATTGTGTGATTCAATTCATTTTTGAAGTTTTTTACGTGGTCACGTAGTTTTCCCTCTTTGAACTAGTGCATGTTTGGGATTGTTGTGCTTTTATTGAACTTCACAAGTACAATAGTTAACACGTTTAGTAAACACTAGTTTTACTCGGTAACTATTGTTTTTCAATCACCCTCCAACTTATATTTGACATTTAGTAATTCTATTTCACAACAACTATTAATTGAAAGTCACAACGGGTACCTTAGTCAAGAGTAAAATGCTGTGAGGGCTGTGCTTGAATAGCTGTCGGCATAAAAACTCCTTGACCTTTAGGCATTTTTATTTTGATGGAGTTGCCTGATGTACAAAGTTTCTTACATTGTTTCCCTTTTGATAATATGTTGGTGTCTGAGCAATGTTACTATTAGAATTTGCAAGGTAATGTGCTTTGACTAGACATCTTAAGAGTATTCTATGATAGGATAATACTCCATTAAGGTGGAGGATGCTTTGAAGGTATGTTATTATGTTAATGGTGACTATATTGCAGTGTTTCCAAACACTAAAACATTCTGAACTGGTCCTTCAAATGGTAGGGGTGATGCTGCCTTCAATTTTTGAGTTATATAGCTGCAATGGCATAACACAATCATGCAATCTTATGTTCCGTGCTTCTTATATCTATATGGGAGTTGTAAGGAGTTCGATTGTCTATCAGTTTGCATAGCTATTTATTACCGTTGTGTACGCAGGTTCCTTTTTATCCGGTGTAGTTGTCAGATGCATGTTGTATATCACTGTGTCTAATGCAGGATATTTTTTGTCATCATGAAAAGATAACTATCAGATTTCAGTCCAGAAAAACTAACTGTGGATAAATTTTCCTGTATTGCTTGACAATGGAGGAAAGGATTCAATTATTGCTCCTCCTTTCCGTGAAGAAGATGAAAGGATCCCCAAAACTTTCTTACGACCTCTCTATAGCATTCAAGATCTCGTAACTTCAGAGGAGAAATTAATCGTAGTATCCAATTTATTTGTTACCATACCCCCGAACTTAATATTAGCTAACTTCAATATGAATGCCTCTTCTGTATTATTATAAGAGATTTTACTAGTTAAACTGTATTAGAGTGTATATTTTACATCATCTTGCTTTTGATCAACTGAACATGAACAGAGAACAAGTGCTGACTGGTGATGGCCTCCCCTCTTCTAGAGAATTTGCAGTAACCAAAAATCTGGCAGATTAATGGAAAAACACAAGCTTAAGTTATTAGAGCAAAGACCTAACTATAGTTTTATGTTGTTAACTAGATATTAGTCTTTCTTTTATGCTCTTCCAAACTTTCTTCTAAAGTCAACTAACGAAGTGCAGTGATCTCTTACTTATATAATCACCAGAATGTTTAGATGAATTACTTCAATCGCTAATTTATTTATATTTAACAATTAATAATGCTATAAATTAAAAGTTACAAACATTTCTATATAAAAGTGTTACAAAGATGCACTATTCTTATAATACAATTACATTCAATTGGTATCTTATCGTCTAGCAAATCCATAATATTTTAAAGCTTCGTGCGGGACAACTTGTACAATTATAGTTGCAACACTTTGTTCCTGCGATAACGTTTCTCTGAATCGTTACAAATGAATGGGCCTGTATTGGGCCCAAGCTAAAAAAATCCGGCCCAGTTAGACCACCCTCCTCTTTCTTCCCGCCAGAGGCGAAGGGAATGAAGAAAGCACTACTTTACTGCATTACTTAGTGACACACTCACACAAGTCAAGCACAGCGGTCCTTCTTCTATAAGGTTGAAAAGGCATAAAGAAAGAAAGAAAGAAAGAAAGAATCAAACTTCTTGTGTGATTCTGCTGCATGCAGAAGCTCAGCAATGGCACCTTGCTCTTCTTCTTCCAAAAGTGAGAAGAAGAAAAATAACCAAGGCAAAGCAAAGACTAATTATAACAAGAAGGTGAAAACTCGGACTAAGGCTGCTACTCTTACACCTACACAGTGCACCAACTCTCGCGGAGTTCGACTCATTAGAGGACGAATCTATGATTCTCAGAATGGCAAGACTTGTCACCAGGTTTAACTAACTCATTTGCTTTGGCAAAAAGTTTTTCTTTTTGTGTATTCTGTGTTTTGTTACTGAGGTTTTGGGTCTAGTTGTTAGCGGCTTAACTCATTCACAGATGGAATCCACCAAAATTCTCCATTTTATAAACAAAATTGTTTTGTTGTCCGTTTGGTTGCTGAGAGAAATGAGGATCACTATTGATATGATGAGAAAGTTTTGAGCTTTGTTTTTTCTCATGTGTTCTGTACTTTTCATTTCACAACTGAAACAACAAAGCAAAAATGTTTGTTCTTTTTATTTTCCTTGTAATATTTTCTGCTTGGTCGTTGGAAAAATGACGGAGAAGTGGAAAGTTTTGTCTTTTATTTTTGCTGGTTTAGTACTGAACTACAATGAGGCTTCCCAAAAGAGCCTAGTGGTTAGATGAGGTTCTATAACTTTTGTTAGCTTTATAGATGAGAGAAACTTTGAGGTCAATATTCTGGTTACTTTTTGTTCATTATTTTAAGAAAGGCTGATTTTTGAACCTTTGAGTTAAATGTGATAGTGCCGGAAAAAGGCCACAGATTTTGTGGTACCATGCAAGAAAAAGACTGAAAACAAGCAATGTACAATTCATTTTTGTCAAAGATGCCTCTTAAACAGGTTTTATTTTCCCTTTTCATTATGGGTCTGTTTGCCCTCTTTATTTCTCTGGATTTAAATTTTTTCTTCTTTGGAATAAATTTGATCAGGTATGAAGAAAAGGCTGAAGAGGTTGCAGCATTACATAATTGGGCATGTCCAAGATGCAGAGGAATTTGCAACTGCAGTTCTTGCATGTAAGCGCTAGTCTCTATCAACTTGAAGATTACCTGCAAATAAATTCTTGCTTAGGCTATTGAATGTTTTTTGATTAATTGACAATCCAAGTACTCTAGGAAAAAGCAAGGTCACAATCCTACTGGACTTGTTGTTCGTGTAGCCAAGGAAAATAGCTTTTCTTCCATGTCAAAGATGCCGCAGCTTAAGGACTCTGGTAATCTGGGTTCTAAAACGATGATGGATGCAGATGGCCCTTCTAAAAAGAGAAAATCTTCAAACGAGGTTTGATAGAGTTTTTCTTCTTTTCTCACATATGAGTATGTACTGGCTTCTTTTGGGATGTTTGTTTGTTTCCTACAGAAATTCTGATAAAGGGAAAATAATTAAATATCCGTGTCTACATTTTGATGTTTCAATATGAGCTTAATTGTTTTATTTCGATTAATATTTCCTACAGAAATTCTGATAAAGGGAAAATAATTACTTTTCTTGAGTCCGATTAATATTTGAAACATTCAATTTAATGGTTTGTCCTCCATTTTCACGACCACTCAATGGAACATGAGCATTCTTTGTTAGTTGTAAACCATTCAGCACATTTGACAGGAATCTGATGTTTCTCTGGCCAAAGGGCACAGAGAGGGGAATGATTACCGAATACCAAGTCATTTAAAGCTGAACGCACTGCCTTCAGAACTGAATGTTGTAGGGATAGAAACTAGAAGTAGAAAGTTGCAAAGATTAAAAGAAAACAACAGAAATGAAAATGTGTCGGTAGAAGAAAGAGATGTTGATTTCGTTACTGAGGAGAATAGCCCTAAAAGACACCAAATCTCCAAAGCAGTAGGAAAAGGTTTTCGAAAACCAAGTAATTCAAAGGCGCAACTGAAGCCTTCAAAAGTGAGGGGCACTGGAATAGAAACTAGAAATAGTAAGTTGAAACAATTAGAAGCCAAGAAGGATGCTGTTTCTCTGGCCAAAAGACACAGAGAGATGAATGATTATCAAAGACCAAGTAATTTAAAGGTGCAAGCACAGTCTTCACAAATGAATGGTCGAGGGATAGAAACTAGAAGTAGCAAGTTGCAAAGATTAAGAGACAACAATAGAAGTGAAAATGTATTTGTAGAAGAAAAGCATGATGTTTCCGTTACTAAAGAGAGTAGCCTTAAAAGTCATCAAGTTTCCAAACCGGCAGGGAATGGTTTTCAAAACCCAAGTAATTCAAAGGTGCAACAAAAGCCTTCAAAAGTGAGGGGCACAGGAATAGAAACTAGAAATAGTAAGTTGAAAAGATTAGAAGACAACAAGGCTGCTTCCCTTATCCGGAAGTGCGGTACTAAAATACGTCAGACTTCCAAAGCGGCAACTGGGGGAAAAGAAAAGATTTACAGAATGGATCTTGATGGCCAATTAACTAAAATGAATTCTGATATTGAGGTTCCTAAAATGGATTTTCAAGAGTCTATCTTTGGCCAAAGTGAAACTGAAGTGCCAAACAATGTAGATGTTGGTGACTCTGTAGCCAAGCGTGGACAAGTTAAGGGGTCCCACAGTTGTGAGAACATTGTGGAAGTCAAGAAGAAATTGTCCAATATGGAAATCCCATTGCCTCATGGCATCATATTGAGCAATGTAGCTTCTGTAGACATGTCTGCTGAGGATGTTGGCCTTGCCTTCCAATTCCTAGAATTTTGCAAAGCTTTTAGAAAGGTAAATAGAATAAAGTTTTGATTTTTTATGAAAACATTTGTTGAGTCAAACTTACATTTGGATTTTGGAACTTGGTGCTATTAAAAGTCTCTGTTTACTGCAAAGTGTCTTTTCTTTGTACTTGCTAAGTCAATGTTGTGTGTACTATTGAGGAAATGATCTTGGGCATTGTATTTTTCTCCTCAATATGTTTATTTGTGTGATCATCACAAGTTGTACATGAACCGGTAAACTTGGCTGTGTCTTCAAACACATACCCATGTTTCCATCCCTTTCCTGGTCAATTGGCTTTATTACTTTATTACTGTTTATAAAGTCTAAACTTCTTCTCAGTGCCATTTGGCATTACCATTGACTTTTGAAGTGAATTATATTTTTATTTTACATGACTTGGTAAATGTTTACTGGATTACATTTCTTTTGACATTGATTTCAACTTGTAAAAGAGTTGTCAAGTACATAAGTCAAAGCAGCTGCTTATATTTGTGGTTCTCCATTCAGTACATTGAGACCATTGAGCATGGCTAGCTTTTCTTCTCTCTCAATAGAATCAGGTGTGTCAATATCCTAAGAAGATTATGTTGATATTTAGGTTCTCAATCTGAGAAAAGGGCAGTCTGAACACTTCCTCCGTGAATTAGCTGGCGGACGAATTAAACGTCGGGCACACAGCTCTCCAGTCGTTAAGTTTCATATTCAGCTGCTCTCTGTGATACAAAAGGATTCAAGAAAAGAGTACGAATATTGTTAAGCTGTACAATATTTTAGCTTCTTACTAAATTCAGTTCTTTTTTTGTCTGAATTAAATTGATTGACCATTCAACAAAATTTTTTGTGCAGATATCCGTACTTTCAAAATTTAAGTGAAAACTCTTGGTTCCAAGCACTTGTTAAATATATTTCTGAATCTCGATTTTACTTGAAGGACCTTCAAGTGGATTGTTTTGAATTGGGTAATTATGATCTATTAGATGTCTCTAAGAAGCTTAAACTTTTGAACTTTCTCTGCGATGAAGCTCTTGGCACAACGTGAGTCATATCATGCTTTTGCTTAGTTGTTCGTTCATCTCAATCTTTCTATATTATGGTGAAAATTAATTCATGACTTTTCTCCAGAGATTTTAGAAGTTGGATTGATGAACAATCAAAATTTGTTGAAAGAGATAAGAAAGGAAAAGAAAAGGTTCTTGTGGAGAAGGAAAAGGTAATCATTTCACATTACATACACCTGCCTGTGAGAATATTCATCATTGTCTTAATTGGTCTCTTCTGAATTAAAAGTTTCCATATAAGAAAATCATCAAGAGCAAGAAGCAACATGACGGGATAGCCAAAGCTGGTGTCATGAACAATGGTGCTCCTCTATCAATGGTAGCTCAAACTCTACAAAATACAGTGGAAGCATCAGGGGCAATGTTCAATGGTATGGTCTGAATCATCAACTTACTGAAATTCTGAATACCACCATAACTGAATTCGCCTATAAGCCGGCCTTGGGTTTATGTATAATGATGGTGATTAAACTTATATCTAACTTCTTTGTTGGTCCTTATATTTCTTTATCCTTTAATTTATCTACTGGATGATAATATTCCATGACATAGATGTGCCAAGAGAGAAAACATCGAAGTCACAAAGGCATTACCAATTTCTGTGTTTTCCTGGACAATAGATTGACTCATGTAAAGGGACTGAAAGGATGAGGCTTCCCCTATATAGCTAGAAAGTATGCAAAATTTTATCATTGTGCAAACCTCTCCTCCTTATCCCTTTAAAAATTTCAAAATCAAATAACCAGTAAATGATTGTGTCCTCTAATAGTGAATACTTGGATGAATTTCTTATGGAAATTTCTGAATCTCATTTTTCAGCTGCATTGAGATTGATCATTACACTAATAATTTGGTGAAATAAAGTCCATATACTTCAGCCTTGATTCAATATCTTTGTTTGTATTTGCTTCATTTGTGTAATTAAGTCTTGGATGCAAGCATAACATTTTACTTTTTCAAGTGATGCCCAAAGAGGAGCTGGAATCAGGCGCTCTTAGGTCTGAGCCTACATTTTCAGATGAACATGGTCGCAGATTCTGGAGATTTAGATGCTACTCTGGTGAGATGGACGTTCTGCTTCAAGGTATGTCTTGGACTTTCCAATCTAAGATTCCAAGTTTTAATTTCAAAACAGATTTCCCCTTCATTTTTGTTCTTGAATGTGTAGATATTGAAAAGGGGAATCCATGTACGGCCAAAGAAAGATGGTATGCTTATGGTATTGAACAGAAGGATTTGGTTGAGAAATATATTTGCTCTTTCAGGTATACAAGAATGTTCTGAACTGCATTGTTCTGCAGATGTGTTGTTATTAAATCTTTTACTTACATCTTCCTTTGCCACTCATTTGCAGGAAGCTTGGAACATGAACAAGAAATCATCTCCCTTGTAAATATTATAACTGCTTCTCTCTCTAAACTCGTCTTTTTTTTTTTTCCGAAAGGAAACTCATAGTTATGATCTTGTCCGATCTTGGGGTGTGCTATACTTAAAACTTAATGTCGTTATACTTATGAAGACTCTCAGCTCTCTTGATGATAGAAACAAATTAGTGTATACACAGATTCTTGTATGTTCAGTCTTGGTGCCCTGATTTATGATGGTTAGATGATGATAGCTCTTAAAAATGAAAATGGTGGTGATTGGTAAAGCATCAAAGGAGGAAGCCAGTGGCAGCCATGATATAATCAATCGTGTTTTTGGTTTTAAACAAACTTTATATAACGGGTGTATCTGTGACATGCTATTCCGGACTATTCAAGAGAGCGTATAAAATATAAATTTATAATAGAGAGGTTGTGTATGAATCCCATGGAGAAAAAGGTAAGTATACCCTAAGGTTGTATTTATGCCCAAAATGGAATTGTTTTGAACCCATGTAATATACTGCCAATTCTGGAACAAATGTGCTTCAGCGTATAGTGTTTTTTTTTTCTTTTCAAACTGACTGCAACATTTAATTGGACTTCTGACTCGGAACATTTAGTTGTTTCTAATCATAGATTGACTGACAAATTTTCAACAATTTCATATTTTATTCATGAAATTTTTACAAGTCAGCAACTGAATTTTACTAAGTTTTAGTTCATGAATTTCGATTTTCATGTAATATCCTTCAAATCTGTAATTTTAACTAAAGGTATTATAATCAAAGTAAAGCACAACATTTTCCGTTAAAAGTGATTTACACCCAAATCGACCATCGCAATCCTTCTATTTAAAGATCAAAACCTGAAAAGGTAACAGTATTGATGAACGAGATAATAGCGAACTTCAAAATAATTCCATCCATTGGGGTTTCTCAATAATAATAATAATCATTTCTCACATGAGCAACAAAACCTAAAACACAGCAACTTTAAACTTCATCAAAACCGTTTTCTTGTATTAACTTATAGATCAACATCAGGATGCATAAACATACTTCATAGTTAAGGTGTTTAGAATCTAATTACAGAACATCTCCATAGTGACATTTGCAGATCACCATCCCGCAGTCATTCATACATAGCAACCCTTGCAATATTATATTCACTCCCCAACCACTGTTTAACAAGAAATTTTCATTCTAATACTCCCAGCTCCTAACATGAGGAATCACATATGTTTACCTTGCCAATACGTGAAGGGAAAAAGTAATCAGTAGGTCTTGTGCTAAAGTTACAGCCCTCAGCTGTAAGGATCACAAGGAAATATGCAGTTTGAATATCATCCCTTTTGTAGATCTCCAGATCTCACATGCTTCAAACTTGAGAGGAATGATGCAACATTATAAGTACAGAGTGCAAGGCCGTGCTAAAGGTGTCAACCATTTTAATTTCTTTTTAAAATCAGAGTATTCTCACTAGTCACTTCTTCAGCTGTTATGCTACAAGTGATTTTGCCCGCAAGTCAAAATATTCACTTTTCAGGCTGTCAGGGCTCATTTTCTCCTGCCGTGGTAAGCTCCACTGCCTGAATAATGATGATGGCCATGACGTGAACCACCAGTTCTCCTGCTAGTTCCTTCCCATGAACCGCCACGGCTTGCAACTCTGCTGCTTCCACTTGGTATCCAATTAGAATTCAATGTCTGGGTTCCTAACCCATTATTATCCTCTTCTCTATCATTATACTCCAAGACCAGCCTCTTTATGTCCTGTTTCTCTTCCAACTCAGCTGCTTCTTTCTGTTTCGTGCTTTGCACAAGGGAGCAATCTCGAGGAATGTACATCTGCTTTGTCTGTTGCTTGTTTCCACGCTTCACAAGGACTTTCACCTGAACCTCCCTGGCTTCTCCAATGTCCTCATCCAATGCCTCATCACCACTTTCCCCTCCAACCATCCTTCCGTGATGATCCTTGGAGGATCCTTCAAACACATTCATTGGTATCATCATATTTAAAGTAGGTCTCCCTCTCAGCTCTTGTTTGCGCTGCTCCATGCTCTCCTGAACTACAGCCCTTAGTTCCTGGTCAAAATTTTCTAGTTCTGCAGGATCAACCTCTGCCGCCTTCTGCCTGAAACGAACTTCATCATCCTCATCAGAAGCAGGTCCGCCACCCTCATCATCATCATCCTCCTCATTGTCACATTCTTCATCATGATTCCCTTCATCCAAGTCTTCCTCATCATGCCCCTCCGGGTCTATTGTGCCACTCCCTGAATCACTATCACTGTCCCCAATGTCCTCATGCACTCTACCATTTTCCTCGGTACCACGCACCATACGTTGTCCGTTAGCTGAGATGGTGTTGGAAGCAGTTCGGCGAAAAGGCTTTTCAGTGTCAGAATGCTTCTCACTATTAGCTTTTTCCTTTGACACAGTACGTTCATGCTCTTCAAGCTCTATCAGAGCTGCATTAACTTCTTCAATGGAACAATATCGAGTCATATTGGGGCGTAATTCCGCAAATAGATCCTGCAGAAGGCTTCAATTTATGAGCTCCCATTCTATACATAGAAGGGATAATATTATCTCAAACAATTCCAGATGAGGCTAAATCTTAGAATAGCATATGCAAAGAAAATAAAGCATGCTAACTCAAATTAAGAGATGATACATGTGTAATAACACAAGGGCCAATAGTAATTGTATAATCCTGGCTCAAGTTTTCCTTAAAACAACCCAGTCCAATAAAGATTCACATTAATTAAGAGATGATATGGATGTAATAACACAAGGGCCATTAGTACTTGTGTAATCCTGGTTCAGGTTTTCCTTAAAACAACCCAGTCCAATAAAGATTCACATTCTAAAGGTGTGTAGATTTCCAAATGAAAGCTCAAGTCGATATCCAACCAAGTTCAACTGCTACTCAATTAATAGTCTGTGAAATTTGTAAACATTTCCAGAAGCAGCCTATTAAGGATTGCAAATCAAGGAAAAACCAAAATGCTAGGATGTCGCAATGAAAATGCCTCATCCTAGGTCTTCTCTTAAAAATCGTGTTAATCATCTGAAATGTGTTGTTCTAACTTGCGGCAGCTCACAGTAGAGTTAGATAAAGTTATATGCTTCACATGATTAGTCACTGTAAAAAGGGCTTCATATATAAATCAACAAGCTCAGCATCTAACATGCATGCTTTCAATTTTATAAATCTAAATATCTATGCCAGCACCTACTGCGTGATCATAAGTTACTTTTATGGTGATATAGATGCAGCTTACAGCAGGTCCATTTTGAAACTGTTCCACCCCAGGTGATACGGATGAACCCAAAGGAAAAGGAGAAGGGGCGGGGTTCATCTAGTATCCAAAATATCAGGAATATTGATTTGCAAAGCCCAATTAGTTACGCATTTGGCAGTTCTATATATCATACTTTCAAAGAGGCAAAAAGAAAAAAAAAAAAAAAAAAAGGAATCTATGTCACTAACCTGTAAGTCAAATTCAATATCCAGCGGGAGTGCAGCTTTGCTGAGAATATACCTCTGGAAGTGTATCAAAAATCGATCAAGTTTCCTCTTAGAAGAGCCTCGGTCAAAGTAGTGCCCACAAGTCTCAAGAAGAGTAATAACCATCCTGATCCGGAAACAATCTTCTGGTGGATCCAGTAGATCTTGCTAATAGCATGAATAACCAGAAATTTATCACCATTTAAGACGAGGTTTATCATGAATTTATGACTACAAATTATGCTTATAATAATAACAAAAGAGAATTAAATTTTCATCCCAATCTTTTAAGTTATGCTATCGACTTTCATCAAAGATTTTAAATAAGGAAAAAGTGTCCCATTAATACATATGTATAATTACTTCACTTTTATGGCTACATTAAAATTTTCAAAACACAGACAAGACAATCCATACCTCTGCTGTCCCATGGCCAAAGACAATAATCAAATAAAGTGTATCAAAAATAACAGATGAGTCCACATGTTCATAGTTGTATAGCTCCCCTAAAAACCTCATGTGAGCAATGCGTCTCTGCTGCATCCCATAGTCATTCAACTCCAGGCCAAGCCTAATTTCCTCCAGAACCTGAAAGTAAATATTGTAACTGATGCAATATCACCCAAAAAAAAAAAAAAAGAGCTTGAAGCACAGCAGCTTTCACACAAGCACACTTAATTTAAAAAAAAATTTCAGGTGAATTCTTTGTTTTATTTTTATTTATTATATTTTGAGGTTGGTTGGGAAGGGGATTAATATCCAATGTAGAAGATTAAATAAAATGAGTGTCAAGTGAATAACCACATATATTCGCCAAAACGAGGAAATATCATCAATATTAGCAAAAATTAGTATGCCTCTCTAGAATTTCACATTTACAAATCCCATCATTGAGCAATAAACATAAAGCATCAAGAATAACAACTCAAATACACCATCTTTTTCTCCTTTAGGTAAATATATGTGAGCATTTAATATGTAGAACCCTATTGCAAGTGCCTTAAACTGGAAGATTACGCTGTAGTTACGCTACTTATGCTCTTTTACATTTTTGGTAAGAATGAAAAGAGTTCAACTGAGGATTCCTACAGACCCAAGAGATCAGTTTATGACGTAGGAGTACCTTTTCAAATTTGTTTTCCTTTCCATATGATCACTGAAGTAAACTCACAGAAGCAGAGAAGACTATTATGCTAATTGTACAGGAAACAAATCAGCATTACTAAGGTAGACACAGGAAGGAGTGAAGAGGAACTTTTAGTGCTACTTCACTTTAAACTTGTTCCCTCAGACTAGGCAGAGGTAAAAGCAGCTCTTAGGTTTGACCAGAACTCTCTCAAAAACTACTTAGCCGGGATACTTGCTCAAACCAGATAACTACATCCAGCAGCAAAGAGTACTAGTATTATATCAATAACCAAAGACTATCTGGCATCAGTTGTAGTATATCAATAAATTCATTACTATATTGGATGCTTCTCGGACTTAACTTTCATGATGTCATGGTACAAGCCATTGCACACAACCAACGTAAGATTATAATCTTTCTTTTCTACTTTCAGAAATAGAACAAATTGTTATGGAGCGCATTCTGGAGAACTATGAATGACCTTACCCAGCATTTCGATAATCGATGATAAAAATAGTAAAACTAAACAACTAAAACAAACACACTAAAAGCAGAATGATTACCAGGTAGATCATAGAACAATAATGTATTTTGTTAAAATCAACATCATTTTTTATTTAATACCAGAAACACATTTCAAGATAGCAGTACCAAACCTCATCAACAACAGCTACTGCAAACTCATCGTGATAGCGACTCAAACCAGCAGTGAGAGAAGCAATCAAGTGAATCTGACCATACTTCCCTTTATGAACCTTCATAAAGCACTTCAAAAGGTATGACTCACAATCACTCCAAGGTAATTTGCGGAGTTGCCTCAGCACATGCTCAATGGAAGACTTATCAAGATCCGAGAACAGCAGCTTCCTTATATACTGCAAAAGCATTGGATAATTGAGGGTAAAAAATGATGAAAATTTATTGAACTAGAAATGTGATAATGATTTGTACCTGATGCAATGGAGGACGGACTTTAGAGACTCGTGCAGATCTTTCGGGAGGTTTGCACAGGTAGTAAGCATTTTCTACAAGAGTAAGATGCCGGGGGTCCAAATTTTTTACATTTTTCAAGCGCATCAAAATCTCCAACATGTTGGCCATCCGTACAGTAGTTTCAGGAGATCGATACAGAAAGCGGCCACAGGTCTCAAGAAGATTGCATGCAACATCAATGTTATGATGAGTGAAATCATCTAAACAAGCCTGGTAAGAAGAGAAACATGAAATCTGTAAGTAAACATTCCAATAAGAAACATTTCAACAATGGTGAAGTTTACAGAAAAACAAGTGATACGAAAGTGCAAGTAAGATGGCTGCATGATACAAGATCACCATAGTCTCTTTGCAGCTCTTCTGCAAAGTCAAGGTATTAAAAGCAGCGACAAAAAAATAAAAAGATTTTTAAAGAAAAGCATTTAAATATTCATTTGTAACTCTACCAAATACTGAAACAAATAGGATTATGCATACAACTGGAGATTTTTACAAACTGGAGATTTTTCCATTATTTAACTACTCAACAAATACCTTCAGACAACTAAAAACAAGACCAGCTGGTGCAATTTTGAACTTGCAAAGTTCTCCAATAAACCTAATATTCCTGATCTTTGTTTCAATGTTCATTTGATCCTGCAGCAGCAAATTATGATTTAGAATAGAAATAATATATATGTTGATGACATAAAGAAAGTAAATACAAGCTGAAAACGTATATAAAACCTTTTTGTTTATTAAGAAGTTGAACTCTTCCTCCAACATCTGTAAGAGCATGGAAGAGACATCCTTCATACAAGTTGACAGCGTTGCAACCATGCGTGAGTAGTATGGCAGCAGTTCCAAAGATGTACGCGGGACATTAAACAATGCCCTTACAAGCCTTTTCCGATTTGACTTTGAATTTAAATAACAAAACTCTACCTGAAGTTGTGCAATAAGACATTATAATCTTGAATGGAGATGTACAACACCAACAACGAGGAAAAGAAGACAAAAGGCATTAAACAATAAAGATCAATCAGAGGTATTATTACAGTCAATTGATCAATAAGGTCGCGGCTGACACAGCCTGGGAGTCTCTGCAACAGAGCATCCAAATTTGTCCCCTCAAGACCTTTAAGTTTCTCCTTTTCAGTGTCCATTTTTCTTTCAGGATCTTTCTCTTTCACTTTCTCTTTGTCTGGATCTTTAGCTTTTTCTTTTTCTTCTTTATCCTTTCCTTTCTCAACCATTTTCCCCTCTGGCGAAGTGCCAGAATCTGCAGAAACTTCTGCAGTATCTTGGGCAGCCGATTGACCTTGGTCAGGTTCAGAAGCTGGTTCCTTTACAAGGAAATGAAACTTTGCATGAGCAACTACAAATTAGCTATTAGAGTAATATCTGTGTAAAAAGGCTCACTCCCAAACACATACTTATGTTACTATAGAACAGATAGCAATAAAAAATCCATACAACTATGGTTCCGGTCTGAATCTACAGAAAATACAAAGGCTCAAATACAAACTGGCCAAGAAACCTAAAGAAATCTAGCATTTTTATCTAATAATTTTATCTTTCTTTGCATTAAATATTTGAACTTTTTTCAGCTATATGTCAGAAATATTGAAATTTCAAAACTTCTATGGAAAAAGTGAGGAAGAATATAGAAAGTATAAAATTTATAGCAGATGTAGTTATCTACTGATCATCAATAAGCAATCTAAACTGAGCCATAATTCGAACGTTAACGGAAAAACTAAGGTAAAATTGTTTGGCACATTAATTTAAAAACATGAATTCTGTCAGCTGCTACAGCTAACTTGAAAAATCAAGCATGTCAGTGAGAGAGTTGAAAATTCAGAAACCATACAGTTAGTTGCTCTTGTGTCTTTGCTGATTGCTCATTCACTTTGGGCTCCGCCTCTCCCAGCAATACTGCTGGCACAAATGCTCTGAACAGAATATAGATTATTAAGAGTAAGCAAATTTCTGTGTTAAACACACATATCAGCTGACATTTCCTTTTTTATCTTTCTGACAAGCTATTGTTAAGTACAAAACAAATATAACCTGAGATCGGGTAAGCATTCATAGAATGCCCTGGTCTCTTCATCATCCCACACAGGTTCCGGAACAGAAGAATCTTTGCCAGCTGCACTAGAAGAAGCATCCTCTCCAGAAGTAACCCTAGTTGTGTGAACATCCTCTGGCATGACTGGAGGCTGCATATCAAGTGCTTCTGCTAAACTGTAAAGCAAAAACCTGAGGTAAGTGGATCCAGAAACAAGTCATCTGGAAAACCCGTTATGTAAACCTGGTATCAGAGTAAATCAGATAAAAATCCAGTTTTTAGCCTCCTAATAACACTAAGGCAAGAAAACAGAACACAAGTTGACACAAATCTGTTTGAGAATTCTTCATGTAAGCATGCAAGATACCAGAAAATATATATCCTCCAGCCCGAAAAACAGTACTATGTTCCCATAATGCAGCATAACCCATCACATCCACACTAATAAAATTAAAATCATTACGTCAGCTAACATCATTTCTGAACCAAATACCTTTACTTTGAGGCTACCTGAAGTTCTTTCAGCTTATTGCTAAGGACTCAGCTTTTATGAAACCAGAAATGAGTATGGATATTGCAATGACCAAACGTTGCAAATAAACAAAAAAAAAAAGTGAAATCAACTTACGAGGAGACATTACGGTACAAATGATCATAAGATTTCCGTAGCTTTTCATATGAAGAGGCATTTTCTTCACTGAGCTCTCCTTTAGCATTTAAAATCTTTGCATTTTCATGCTCCATTTGGCGAAGCGACTGTAATGGGTATAAAAATCCATCAAATAAAACCTTTAGAAAGAATGTTAAAACAAATAGTTGAGCATGAAAAAAGAATTAGATCTTCGATCTGATAATGCTGATATGCAGAATCTGAAATTTTTAATTATAAACTCTAGAAATGGGGGCCACAAAAAGAATGACTACTACACTAGCTTCTAAACAAAGCTATAACTCTTACAGTATGCTCAGACTGAAGAAGTTCTTGGACAGCATTGTAATACATATGAAATGCCTTCTTGAAGATTTTCTTTTGATCTGCTGTGATATTAAGGCCCTTAAAAAACTGTAGCAAAATGTCAGCAGATACATTATACACAAGAAGACGGTGCTTAACATAAAAAATGATTTTGCCAATATAAATAAAGTCTAAGCAAAGCCACTGGGGCAAGAATTAAATGATAACTACAAGTACAAAATACACATCTATTACGGATATAAAAGCAAGGAAAGATTTAGAGAAGTTCAGATTATGTAGAAATAAAAAGGAGAAGTTTGAACCTCTTCATAGAGTTCTTGTCCAGGTCCAGACAGAGGAAGTCCTAAAAAGATTCTTCCTTGTCGAGCAAAACTAGCAAGAAGGGTCAAATTTGTCTGTGTGGCATCTCGGTCCTTTAAGTGTTCTATGCTAGTAAGATCCTTGATGATATTGATGAAAATGCTGCTATCTTCTATAATTCCAATAAAATAAAGTTCCAAGAGGAGTTTCAGAGTGCTGCGCTTCTTCATGGCCTTCAAGTTCCTGTCAGCATCCAAGTCATCCCCAGATTTTCCAGGAAAGAAGACTTTCATGAGTCCTTCAACCAAGCTTGGTGAGAAGTCTTTGTATCGTTGATGAAGCAAAGAGCATATCTTTGAACAGTGGACAAGTGTCAGCCAATATCACATATATATAGGTAAAAACTCATATATCTTGGCAACAAAAACATATTTAGAGATAAGCATGCTCTTGGTGTTGATCATGAATCGAAACTTGATAACAAGCATCACTCACAGATATATACAACTCAATTGGTAAAAGAACTCAATAATTCCTAGCATCAGAAACAAGTTTTGGTGCTTAAATCTACAATACTCCAAAATACTCAAAAGAGCAGGCAAATCATGCAAATCCTGACTCACTATGATAATAAACATAAAAAACGATAATATTAATGTATTGTCACAATTATTTTTTCATCTCTTTTGTTACTTTAAAATTTCAAATTTTACTTAAGTTTCAAATCTTGTATTTGTTGTTTTAACTTTTGTGTAGCATGTTCCAAAATATATGTTACAAAAATGGATATAAGAATACATTCAATATATTGTAGGCAAGTCCACCTTTTCATTGAAATCAAACTGATACCAGCAACTTTAGTTGTAGTAGACAACCATACTTATCACACCCTTAGGTTTCAAATTCATCTTCATGTCTCAGATTCAAGAGAATAAAAGAAAATTTTAATTTCAGACTAAAATGCATATTAATCATTGGATAAGATTAAAAAGATGTAGGAAAATGTTTAAGTGGTAATAACAAAACTTTTAATCCAAGTCTACAAAGAGTACCTGAGCTGCTGCTTGTATGTCCGCACTTCTAAGCTTGGCGTCACAAATGGCTGTCACAGCTTCACTGACGAACTTGCTAAGATTGACACTTCTCAACTCATCCATCAGCCCTTCTCGCTGCTCTTCATTTATCTGTTTTAACTTTTTGATAATTGCTGTGTTGCGCTTAATGCTCGAATCCAGTGTTCTGAGAAACCCAGAGTCTGGAACAAACATGAAATTTTGTCAAAATAACTGATGCAGTAGTTCACATAGAGCTCCTGAAGTATATTCTTCCAATATAAAATTGTCAAAATGGCATTTGGTTGTTGAAAATCTTTGCAACAACTTTACATATCAATCAAACTAATGGCCAAGACTAAATCGAAGAAAGACCATAGCCATAACCAAAGGCCACCAATACTGAAATGCTCTGTACCTGATCAAGCTAGGCAGGATTATGGAGATTCTAAGTTTCTTTGACTCAAACCAGGAAAACATTAACATATAACCCAATTTCTCGGAAAAAATTTAGAGACATCTAATTTCAGCTGCCCATTCATACATGCTAATAACTCAGATTGCACGCTACTGACTGGAAACCAAGCTTGAGTTAGAATGGAACAAAAAGCAACCTGTCTAGTGTGAGACTTAACTTGATTGAAGTAAGACCCTTGGCTTTTCTTGCATGCTGTAACTCTTATAATTCTTATAATAAGTAGCTACAGATTTCTAGCTCCAACTCTCACTAGTTTTGTCCACTGTCATACTTCATCTAGTTTAAAGGCCTAGAACTTGAGTAATCAACGTTAGATGCTTCCTCTAAAGCATGTTCCTTTTTCTCTCATTCTTGTAGCATGACTCTTCCAAGCTTTTTTGCCATTCAAGCTCGTCTGGCACTCAATAACCTGAACTCAACATTGCTAATTGAATTCATTTGGCATAGAATGCCACTATATGCATCTACATGCACAAGACCAAATGCACTAGGAAATTACGATGTTCAGACCAAGGCTTTAACAATGAATAAAAAATTGCTTATAGTAGATTACAACATCTTCGGAGAAAGTGCTTATAATCACAAAGCTACAGTAGAATCCTAGTTGGTGGATGTCCAAGGTTTTTCAAAATAGTTCCTCTGATGACAATGCATAGATAGAATCCAAAATCTTAAAGTTCTCCAAAGAGTCTAAGAAACAATGACTTTCTTATTTCAATTTACGAGTATAAAAGAAATTTATTGAGCCTTGACAACATTTATATGTCAAATGACAACAATTATTTTCTTAAAAGATTTCCATGATCACCCTGACATCAAAGTCAGCAATTTATGAAGGGAAACTAAACTTAAGGCCTAAAATGTGACATAAACTGGATTGAAACAGCAAAAGATGGTGTATCACAAGAAGCCTACAAAATCATCTACAGTGTAAATTGTTTCTAGTACTTCCTCCCCCCCACCCCAAACACACAAGAAAAAGAAACTGTCTCCGACCTCTCCATTCCATGCTAATGTCACTCCACCAATTGCTATGCACTTAAAGAATACTATCTTCAATATCACAGCTTACTGAAAGTACTATATATTACTTCATTGAGGTATTATACAATTACATCATCAAGCTATTAACCATAAATAATTATCAGCACTCGTTTTGATACAAGGTTAAAGATTAAAAGCAAGACAACCCAATCGCTTCAAATTTATATCTATTTAACCAATCAACAATAATTATCACATAAAAACCTCAAATTCTAGGAAACTTTACTAACCAGGTCTTTCAGGATTCAAATTGCTTTGACGGAGAGCCACTTTTGCATCAATCGATTTCTTAATTTCCTCTAGGCGAGCAGCAGCTTCCTGCAACAGAAAGAAAGTAATTCCAAAGTAAGTCATTCATATCTTTACAGAAAGACCCTACCATAAATAAAAGCAACCGGTAAACAATAAATAAAAACAGTTTAGGAATAATTCAACCACAGCCCAGTAGAGAGACACCATCAACAATTCCATCAAGTATATTGGAAAACAATAAGGAAAAGCATAGTTTAACACATGGAATCTTCGTTTCTAATTATGCCAAGTATGACATGATTTCTTATTATCCAAACACTACTGAAATTTCAAGTATGTCTATTTGTTACCAAGGCAGCTGCATCAGGCAAAGTCGCTTGCAATTTACAGGAATCTAAATTAAAGCAACGTGAATGTCAATTCACAGTGTCATAAGCTTCAGTGGTAGAAGCAGAAATCTCACCTCATCACCTTGCTTGTCATTATGTTCACCTCCCACACGGTATTCATCCTCATGGTGATCCATCTTTTTAAATATATCCGCAGCCTATATAATAACCATTAAAGGTCGAATTACCAAAACGTTAAAAACCAAGAGATATCAACTGGGAAAAAGAAAAAAATAATAAATATGAATGTCTACCTTTTCTACTACTGTAAATTAAAAAAGCTCTAATTAAACAATCCCCTTCACATCAATATCACAATAAAACCGACCAATTTGAAATCCACCTGCACGCACACACAAATTATAGATGTTTATTAATTACACCATTCAACTACAAATAATTGAAAAACAAGAGAAACTAATTACTTGAGTAAACGCACATGATCACAAAAACGAACAATCTGATTTGTAAATATTGCAACAAAAACCTAAATTATTCTGCAACAGCATACTCACAAACGAGTACCGAAAAAGAGAAATCAAAGCACTCAAGAACATGTAAACTAGGAGCGGACTCGGGTTCGCTTTTTGGCCCTAAACAAAATGGACCGAATAAAATTCTCAAATGAAAGTTGAGAGGCAAGAGAAATCTCAGACGACTCACCGAGTTAATTCCTGGCTACGGGCCGTAGAGGATCGGACTGCCAGAGAATCAACTGGAGGAGTTTCTTAAACGTGTTATTTCGGTTTCCAACTTTCGTTTTTGGGCTTACGGGCTGCTTGTAATGAATCAAGACCGGCCGCTTTGTTCAGGCCTTTCAGGGATAATTCCCGATTCTTCAATATTTGGTATAATATCCTATTAGTCTTAGAAATTTTTAAAATATGGCAAGTATCCCCTAAAACTTTTAAACCAAACACTCCTCACAAATAATTAACGTGAGTAGAGGTATAAATTTGTGAAAAATCCATTCATCTGACATAAAGTTAATGGATCTAATAACTTTAAGACGTAAAATTATTAAATAGGTGATACAAATATGATATAATTAATGATTATATTGAGTTTAAATTTAGAGTTTTTGATGTATAATTTTTTTGTCTATTAATTAGTCAAGTAATTATGTCATTTTAATTTATTTATAATTTAATAATTTTTTTATTTTTTATACTCTAAAATATGTTTATTTTATTTATTATAAAATTATTAGAGTTTAATAAGATGACATTATAAATATTTAAAAAATATATTAAATAAGTGATTTAATTATTTGTTGCACAAATTTGAAAAATTTTAATAACCTAGCAAATTGAAAGACTCAATTCAAAAGGTGAAAAATTTTATGTTATTTTTTTTTTGTTTGGGACATTTATTATATTTCTTTATTTATATTTTTTTAATTTTAAATTATAATGCACTATATGAAAAAATCTAAACGGTATATTTTTCTTTTTTATATTTTTGTAATTTTAATAATAATAATAAATTATGTATAAGGTTATTTATGTTATTTTGTTATTTGATAATACTTTTTTAATTAATTTGAAAACTCAAACATTATACTATCATTCGTTTTTTGTTGCGATCAACTGTCACTTGTTTAAATTGTTATAAATATCATTAAAATCCTATCCCAAATACTATTTGATAGAATTACATTGATATCTACATGACTCTAATAAATGGCGAGAGCTCATAATGACCAACAATAATAATTTTAAATTAATTTAATTATAAATAAAAAATACTAAATAATTATTTTTACGTATTTAATATTTTACCATTCAATATGAAAGTTGATACTATATTAAATTTTATCCAAATCAATCTATTTATTTTTTATGTGCTGTCAAAATACACTTTTTAATAATATTTTAATACTTTTATGTATTTAATATGTTACAGCACAATTTAATATCAAGCAGATATTATATTAAATTTTATCCAATACAATTCAGTATAACCTAATCCATTTATTTTATCACAGTTGAATACTCGTTATCAAATGCATCTTTTAACAAATCTTGGTATTTTTTTATTAATAATATAAGTTTGGTCTATAATAATTTAGGAGTTAGTTATTTTTATTAAAAAAAGTAATGATATATGTTTGAAATTAGTTGTAATTTCATGTACAATTTGAAAATATAACGTTTTATTTATTTAAATTTGTGATTATAAAATAAATTTTGTAATAACTTAAGTCTAAACTGAGTAGATATTGTTTACTTTAAGTACATGTACTGTCACAACTTTTTTATCAGGTCTTGAAACCAAAATATGTCTATGTAATTAAGAGATCTCAACACTTATAACTCAATTTATTTTCATTCTCGTTAGCAATATATGATGTGACTATCTCTCTCTTTTTTAGATCTCATGTCCTCGTAAGAGGGTCAATACAATAATATTTGTTACAAAATTTTTCATACATTAAGTAGCGAGCCCACTATGATATCAAATATAATAGTTCGGACTTAAAATTGAGTAAATATTGTTTATTTTAGATATATAATTTGTTAGAATTTATTTTTAGGTTTTACAATCCAAAACGCATTTATATAATTAGGAGAATATAATGCTTATAGCCTAGTCTAGTTTGATTATTGCTAACAATGTAGATATGACAAATTATTTTATGTTTTTTTTTCAGTAATTTATTACATAAAAATAATTTTAAAATTGTAACACCAAATGATTTACTACTTCAAAAGGGGTCTTGTAATTGACAACCAAACAATCAATTTTTTCTTTTCAAAAGCTCTAATTAAAAAGTAAAACCAAATGAATTCTAGTTAATATGGTGTAAATTGTGTAGCCCATATAAAAATGGACATATTTATGTATAAAATAGTTGATAATAAATTTCTCGAAGAATCCATTACTGCAGCTAAAGCGGATTGAAAATTCAAAAAATAAAAAAAAGAATAACCCTTATTGTAATATTAATTATCTATAATACAAAAATCATATAAAAAATAGGAAGTGTATAATCAATTGCAATAATTAAAGATAAAATTGTAATATCAAAATAAATTAACTTAATAGGTTAAGAATTTAAAACACTGTATATTTATTTGATAAATTGTAATTTAGTAATCATGATATGTATAATTGAATAAGTGTTTATGAATATATAGTATATAATTATCTTTATGTTAAAGTGATGAGATTATAGCAAAAATTCTAAAATTACATTAAATGATATCATAGACTATGCATAACTTCTTCTTCTTTTTTTTAAATAATATCTTTTCTGTTTATAATAATTATTGTTAGATCGTAGTAAATTATGAAATAAAGAGTCTATAATTATTTTACCAAGTATAAATTTAATAAAAAATTATAAATTAAGTTATTTATTAATTTACAATCGAAATTATAAACGAGAATTTAATGTTTTAGAACTTAAAATTTGTGTTAAATAACATTTTATGAAAATTTTATTTTCAAAATGATTGTAAAAAAAAAAAAATCAATTAATTAACTTATAAATTAAGAAAAATATTTTTTAATACCATTTTCAAAACATATTTTAAAAATTAGTTACAATTTTGTTTATTTAAAAAAATAATATCGCAGCATATACTTTTTTTTTTATAAAACATTTTTAACAAATACTATCAATTATATTTTTCGTTAACTAAAATTGGCATGATATATTACAAGTCAGTTTAAAAATTTTATCAAATTGGATAAATTTATAAAATAAAATGATTACGTTTGGAAATTTTCCAAATAAATTATTATTATTTTGGACTTTTTAATAACAAATTAATTAATTCAACCTCTCAAAAGTAAACCCAAGCACAGCCAGCCCTTCGGCTCTCCTTCTATAAGGCCATTTTCACATTGTATAATGTAAGTGCATTTAGAAATCTAAATGGTGTACTTAGATCGAGTCTATTACTTGTGGGGTATGATTTAGACCAAATCTAAAACAATGACGAAAGTGCATACGTGAATGTACATAGAAGTACAACCGCCCAAAGCGCGTCAAGGTTGCTCTTCGTTTTATTATATATGAAGAAAGCCACCTCTTTCCCCCCCATTTTCAAAGGTTTCTCGTCGTTGTTGCTGGGTCATCGGACCATCCGCCATGGGGAGGAGTAAGTTCCCGTCTCTTTTCTGTGTACTTCTAATATTCTTTTCGTCGATCAAGCCTATGCAATTAACGAATCCTGCAATTTGTTTATTTCTGTTTTTATCTGCCTGCGTATGCTTCTAGAGTTTTTTATCTGTAAGCTTGTTCGGTTGTTCTTGTATTGTAGACTTGAGCTTGTTTCTGATTTTATTTCATACAAACTGTAGATGAGGAAATTTCGCTGGCCTTTTTCTTCAATGGTTTTCATGTGTACTTATTCCTGCTGATAAACTTGTATAGCTTATGGGAAAGGCATGTTAAAATACGGGATGGAAGACTTATTTATGATTTGGGTATCAGATGTTTGCTCTGTTAATGGAATTCGTTTGCGTTGTTAGCTTCCTGTTTGACCGTATTATTTAATTGGCTTCTTTGATATGTATATTCTGAGTTATTTTCTGGAGTGATTACAGTTTAAATCCATTGTATATTGTGCTGATTGGATTCATAGGGTTTTGCACTTGTGATATTTTATATGGGTATTGCAGATTAGTGGTGCTCTGAGTAGTTATTAACTTTATACCTGTGTTTGAAGGAATAATAGGCTTTGTCAAGATGCTGTTTTAATATTTAATGGGTTTTTGGTTTTACAGGACCCGCTAGGTGTTATCGCCAGATAAAAAATAAGCCATACCCAAAATCACGATACTGTCGTGGTGTACCTGACCCTAAGATCAGGATCTACGATGTGGGAATGAAGAAGAAGGGTGTTGATGAGTTCCCATTCTGTGTGCACTTGGTGTCATGGGAAAAGGAAAATGTCTCAAGTGAAGCTCTTGAGGCTGCACGTATTGCTTGCAACAAATACATGGCCAAGTATGCTGGAAAAGATGCCTTTCATTTGCGAGTCCGTGTTCACCCCTTCCATGTCTTGCGTATCAACAAGATGCTTTCATGTGCCGGAGCTGATAGGCTTCAAACTGGTATGAGGGGTGCTTTTGGTAAACCACAGGGTACTTGTGCTAGAGTTGCTATTGGGCAGGTTCTCTTGTCAGTTCGCTGCAAGGATAGCAACAGTCATCATGCACAGGAAGCTCTCCGCCGTGCAAAGTTTAAGTTCCCCGGTCGTCAAAAGATCATTGTCAGCAGAAAGTGGTATGCACACATATCTTATTATTCATTACTTTTTAGGTATCTGAGTAGGATTAACCAATCCTGTTGATCAATCACTTTATTATTTGACCTTGTCACTTAATATTTAGTTTGTGTTTTCTGCATGTCATCCTTTCTGCGTGTTTATTCTACATGTAATGGTCCCATCACCTGAAAGAACCAATTTATCTCACTGAGTTGTTCCATTTGGATTCTTACATCAACCAGTTAGCAATTTGTTAATTCATTTGCTATTTTTTCTGTGCACTTTCAGGGGCTTCACCAAATTTAGCCGCACTGATTACCTGAAGTTCAGGTCAGAGAACCGTATTGTTCCAGATGGTGTTAATGCTAAGGTTTGTCTTCTACTTGGTTCGTTAAAATTTTGCCAATTTAAATTCTGTGATTATAGTAATTATATATACCTACTATATAGTAATTATAAAATTCGCCTTGCAGCTTCTTGGATGTCACGGACCCTTGGCCAACCGTCAACCAGGAAGAGCTTTCTTGCATGCTACAGCTTAGGATTTGCTACCTGAGAACAAGTTTTTGTGATAGGACATAGTCAACTACTGACATTTATCAATGTATTTGAAGTACTGTTAGGTTTGTTTATTTTGTTTTTGTATCAATACTGGGATTATCATTTAAGTTTTGCTGGTTATGGTTTGTAATTGAATTTAATTTGGAACAATTTTTCAGATCACTCTTATCATTGCTAGTTTTTGATGTTAGTATGAGATGGTTATGCGCGATGGTGGTGTGGTTATTGTTTGCTTAAATTGCATTTAGATGAAGTATTATGTGTCTAAATTGCAATTATCATTTAGATGAAGTATTATGTGTCTAGTTTAGTTGCATTTTCAATTTTCAAATTCAACTCTGAAGGCTGTGCGTTCACCTTTTAAATGACTTGGTCTTTGATAATCATTCCCCTCACTCTGCCCTTTGGCCAGAGAAACATCAGATTCCTGTCAAATGTGCTGAATGGTTTACAACAAACAAAAAATGCTCATGTTCCATTGAGTTGTCACGAAAATTGAATGGTTTACAACAAACCAACAACTTGAATGTTCGAAATATTAATATTGTCATCATGTCAGACTCAAGTAAAAAAATCCAACAGGTAAGCTCATATTGAAACATCAAAACGTAGATACAGACATTTAATTATTTTCCCTTTATCAGAATGTCATGTCAAACATTGATAAGAGACAACAACAGAAATGAAAACATGTCGGTAGAAGGAAAAGATGCTGGTTTCCTTACTAAGGAGAATAGCCCTAAAAGACACCAAATCTCCAAAGCAGCAGGAAAAGGTTTTCGAAAACCAAGTAACTCAAAGGCACAACCCAAGCCTTCAAAAGTGAGGGGCGCTGGAATAGAAACTAGAAATAGTAAGTTGGAAAGAATAGAAGACAAGAAGGATAATGTTTCTCTGCCAAAAGACAGATATGTTTCATAATATATTTTTAACGAGATTGATTATAATACATAGATGTATTGTTAAATCATATGTGCACTTTTTAAAAATAATTTATGTTACATAATCTTGATTTTTGTGTTCAATATTTAGGGTTTTAAATTTTAAATTTTAACTTTTATATAATATATTTCGCCTTTCAAATTTTATGTTGAAAAAAAAATGGATGTTAAAGCATATTTAATGTACTGTAGATTTGTAGTCAAGTCATTTGTTCATCATTTGTGTTTAACAATATTATGTTTTCCTTGTTTTTTTTTAATTTCTTTCCCTTTCTTGATTAAGATTTCTTTACCTTTATAAAGACTACCATTGTATATCTTTTTAATTAAAAAATATAAATCAATTTCTTCACATGGTATCAGAGTCAAGTTTGGCTTCATTTCAGTCTCAAGTTTCCTTTCGATTCTAGTTTTCGGAACTCTGTCCCCAGCATCGTGAAATTGTCACCCTTCTGAGCTGCGCGTGCACCACACGCGCTGCCATCTTCGTCCGCGAGTGAGACCCACATGCTACTGCTTCTCGGCCTCTGTTTTCAATACCGCCGGTACCTGCAACTTCAGAACAAGCTGATCACTCCAGTCTTTGTCTTTGTTTCTTGCCACGAGCCACCTTTAAATGCTGCAAAGACACCGTTTTTCTTTTGTCGAGCCCCAATTCAGCCAAACAGCAACGTGTCTTATCTCACCACCACCGCCATTTGGACGATACTGATGAAAAGTTCGCTGAGCGTTTGGAAGATGAATCGAAGGGATAAAGATATTATGGAATCACGTAATAATTTGATGGTTTTTATTGTCCCATTCTTCCAAATGGTCAACAAACTTTTCATCAGTATTGTCATTAGTTTTGACAGACGCGTCTTTTTATCAGTATTGTTTTGTCACATCTACTCCGTTGGAGCCAAATGCTAAACTTATGCCCCTTAATGGAGTTCCATTTAAGGATACCACTCTTTATCGCTAGTTAGTTGGTAGTTTAGTTTACCTCACCATTACTCGACTTGACATCTCTCATGCTATTCATATTGTGAGTCAATACATGTATGTTCATCGCTCTTCTCATTACGCAACTGTTCTTCACATTCTTCGTAATATTAAGGGCACTTTATTTCATGGACTTCATTTCTTTTCTCGTTCATCTCTAGAGTTACGTTCCTTTTCTAATGTAGACTGGGCTGGTGATTCTACTGATTGACACTCTACCACCGATTTTTGTGTTTTTATTAGAGATTCTTTTTTTTTTGGCATTATAAGAAATAAACTGTTGTTGCACGATTTAGCACAGAGGCTAAATACTGTACTCTTGCAAATACTATTCAAGAGATTATTTGACTTCATTGATTTATCAGTGATATAGGTGTTCCTCACTCCAATCTTACTCCTCTTATCTGTGATAATATAGTGCTATACAGATTGCTCACAATAATGTCTTTCATGAACGTACAAAACATATTAAAATTGACTATCATTTTATTCGTCAACATATCACTTAAGGGACTATTGTTCTTCGCTCAATCTCCTCTTTAGATCAACCAGCAAATTTGTTCACTAAAAGTCATCATCGAGGTCGTTTTTGTGATTTACTGTTCAAACTCAAAATCACCTCTACTGAACCATCTTAAGTTTGAGGGGTTGTTAAATAATATTCTATTTTCCTTATTTTCTTTGAATTCTTTTTATTTCTTTATTAGGATTTGTTTCCCTTTCTTTACTAGGATTTCTTTACCTATATAAAGGCTACCATTGTACATCTTTTTAATTAAGAAATAATAAATCAATTTGTTCACAATTTGAAAGAAAACAAATGTTTATATGTTCACAATTTTCTTTATTCTACTTTCAATTTTTTTTTTTGGAAGGGGGCGAAAACTTTTAATTTTTTTTAGGGAATTTAATCTAAAACGACCACAATTACTTTTCAAAAATAAAAAATAATCGCTCTCATAATTTATAATAAAAACTGATAATATTTTTATTTATTGAACTAAATTATCCTCTCAAATAAAAACATGAAAAAATTCTGCACTCACGAGCCACAGCACTCGTGAGTGCAACAAAAAGGAAAGGGCAATTTTGCCCCATTCCAAATAAAAAAAAGGGGGCAATTCTGCCCTCTTCCCAAACAAAAACAAAGGAGGTAATTCTGCCCCCCTTGTGAGTGCAACTGCACTCACAAGTAACAGCAAGTAAAGGGCCAAATAAGGGGCAGAATTGCCTCCTTCAACTACACAAGTGGAGGTAAAATCTACTCTCACTTGTGAAAGATATGACAGGACAAATTTCGTCCCCCTAAACAAACGATGGACAGATTTCGCCTCCTTAGACAGAAGATGGAGACGGATTATTCCCCTTTATTGTTGGACAAATGAGAAATGTTTTCAAACATTTTAATATTTTTATTTTTAATAATTGAGAATAATTTGATCTAACAAATAAAAATATAGTCAGTTTTAATTATAAATTATAAGAGTAATTATTTTTTATTTTTAAAAAATAATTATAATTGTTTTCGATTAAATTCTTTTTTTAGGATTTCGTCCGCAGAGTTGGCGAATACCAACTCCAAACTAAACGCGGGAAATAAGACCCATTTAAATTTCACTTAAATATGAAATAGAAGACATTGATCATTGAGTGAACCGAAAAGCAGAGAGGGAGAATGGACGATTCAGGAGCGATTCTCAGCCATATTTCTTCACTGAAGGACATGCTCGATCAGGTGCTGTTCTGTAATCCGCTACCTCATTTGAACAATTGCTTTTATACAATTCTCTCAGTCAAAATCTAGGGTTTACTTTTGACTGAAAATATTGCATTCGTAAGATCGATGAAGAAATTGAAGCGAATTTCCAAATAACGCGAGAAATTGAATCTGAGATCGTCAAATGCGGGGAGATCGAGACTAGTTTGGCGGCCAAAGAAGCCGAGTTGACCAAGATCCTCTTCATGTCTCAATATGAGATCATCGGATTACTCTCCGTTGTCGGTACTTTTTTTTCTGTTTAATTTTCATAATTTTTTTTTATTAATTGTTGATTATTTATTACAGATCTCCGTATATTTATTAAATAGCGTATTCTTTGTGGTAATTGCAGCTGATTCGAGGAAATCGGTGAATATTTTGGAGAAGGAATCTGATAATTTGAGAACGAAGAAAGAAGAGATGCTGAAAAGAAGCAATGACAAGCGGTATTTTCAACTATATTTGTGCATGTCAAATTATGAAAATTTCATTCCTGTTACCTTTTGAACTTTGGAGTGTAGTTGATACCACTAATTAAAGCACTCTTTCCAAAAGCACTTCCCTGAACGGATTTAAATATTATGGCGCGGCTTTCATCTTTTACGTGCCTCAATAATTTGAGTTCATGGACACTAGTACTTGTTTCGAGATTTGTTGATTGGCATGTGCATTTATTCTTTCATGTCCTCTTTGTTGTTGATTTTGTGCACCTATGAATGAAAATGAGTGGCTGCTCAAATTCACAAGCTACCTTTGATTTATTTATATGAACCTCTAAAATAGTGTCACTGTGATAACAGCTGCCACAAATACACAAATCTTTTGTTAAATATGCGACCAACATTTATTTCTTTGCCAAGTTTTTATTAATGCTCTGGAAAATTTTGTACCATGTAACTTTTGAACTTTGTGCAGGCATATGGACTCCTGAACAAAATCTAACATCATAAGGAATTCTACAATATTTTGGAGTGATATCTGATATGTTTTCGTACTATCCTTTCAAATTTGTGGTATCATATGACCAATTGAAGTCTTTGACTCATAGCATGAAATATTTACCAAGTTTGGTTTACTAATATCTAATTCCTGTACTGGTGACTGAATTAGTTATTCTTGAACAGGGAATGGTTCACAGCGCTCTGCCTAGAATTTCAGAGAGAGATTGATGGAGGCAATAGTGATGAACTGGTGAATTTGTTGACAGAGAAGGAAATTCTTGAAAATGAAATTCGTCTCTTGGATGAAAAAATTATCTCGCTAAAAAATTTGATGTTGGCATTTGAGGAAGAAATTCTTGAAGATATTCAGAACTCCAACTCTGGTGATTTTATAAAGATAATATTTGATTTGCCAGTTTTCTTTCATTGACAAGCAAATTTTTTTTTTCTTTTGTTTTCATACTTCAGTTTCTTGAAATTATTGTGTCCTTGTATTATGCTGCTCTTATCTGCTTAAGATTGAATCAGTGGTCCCATTTCAATTCACAGAGAGGGTGACCACTTTGGAACTATGGTAGCCAATATTCATTCACATGTAATTTTTACAGTACCTTATCAACAAATTGCTGTTATTTTATAGAAATGAAATGTTTTGCATCAAACTTTCTTGGCTTTTCACTTCAGCGGATTTGTGATAAATAACAAGTTTCTGGTGTAAAAGTTTTGTAAGATTTAGTCTAGAGGAAATGAAGATAGAATTTATAGATATTTAACTTATTTTTATGTTTAATGAGAGAAATCTTACATGTGGAAAATCCCATCATGAGCTACTTGCTTTGTTATATGATCTTTTGTATAGAACTTTTTAAATGGTTGTGAATGGTGAAAGATTTCCCCATCTATGGTTTTGTGGATTCATCAGTGACATACATCAAATATCAGTTTCGTCAGTGACATACATTCTGATTTATGATTGCTTATTTATAGATTTTCTTTGATTGTGGACAACTGGCTTACTTTAACCCATCAAATATGTTATTTTTGCATTATCCACAACCAAATTGTCTGTTTGTTTGTATAGCTTGGTAGTCCTGAAACTTTTATTCATGGAAACTTCAAAATCTGTTTCTTCATAATAGTAAGATTTGTTACCTATTGTAATATAACTTTGTGTTATCATCAAGCATTTAGTAAACTACTATAAATTTTACTAAGGAACTGGCTGTCTTCCTTTTGCCTTGCCAGTCTGTCCTACATTCACTAAATTTCTGAAATCTATTTCCAATAACTATCCAGTTGCTCTCATCATCTAAGCTAAGCATTGCTTTGTGTTTCTATCTGCGCTATGCTTTGATACACTGTAATTGTTGATGTGAGAAAACATAACGAGTGACAAGATTATACTTGTGTCATAAATCTAAAGGTTAAAAATGCATGTTTCATCTAAGTGGAGAGCTTGATCATGATTATGAATAAGTTTGCAGGAAATATACCTAAAGCATCAAGGGACCTCAGTTTCAATTCTATCTTTAGGGGAGGGTAGAATGTTTTTCTAAATGATTTACTAGCCAAGCATTATGTCCTTGTGGTTTTATGCAATTCTGGCATATTAAGTAGATGAAGTTATAACATTGTTGAAATTCTAATATGGCAATGATGCTGATACTGCTGGCTTCTGAAAAACAATGTCTGTGTGAGGATTGTGTGACAGATGAGTCAAAAGAGAGTACTGATAAATTTTAGCATATATGGTGGGATTTTATAATGTTTTCTGTAGCATTAGAACCATGTGGCTAATTGCATATCCTTGCATATTAATCAAATGAAGCAATGGCATTCCTTGTAAGAGGGACTCATGTCTCTCTACTTCAGTGTATATTATTAGTGGCAATCTAGCAAGAAATTTTTATTACTTCTTAACATTTCTTTTGTCACTTACTGTTGCATAGTAAGTATTAGATGTGCTGATTCATGCTGCTAACCTAGTAAATTTTACCACTAATTCTGTGCTAAATTTGCATTGTTGCCATGTTGCTGTTTGCAGCATTACATGCTGAGATAGGAAGAGGGAATCAAGAGAATGAAAAATTACTGAAGGATATTGGTAATTTGAGGAGTATGTTGCTTCACTACTATAACTGATTATGATTAACATGTAAGTTTTCTGTCTTGGAATGAAAGATAACACTTTTACTATTAGTATTTTTCATGTTATAATATCTCCATTTTTAAAGAAGATTAACGTATATATACTCTGTAATCTAATGCATGGTCTTAATGTCCTCCTAAACTCCCAGCCATGATTGGAAATAATTTACTTGGTCAGAATTAGTTCTCTTTTTATATTTGCATTTTTTTTTAGATATTGAAAATATTATAATTGCAATTCAGATCTTCAAATAGTTTATTGGCTACAAAAACTTGTTTTCAAATTATAATTCTTAATTTTTAAATGGTGGCTACTAGGGTTTAGTGGACCTGAGACAGCTTCATGCATGGTGCATGTGCTGTGTTCCTGCATTTGTTAAAATAATGGCAGATGGAAATTTTCTGAACATTGTTAGCTTTTTACAATTTACTATTCAGAATTATTTATTCTTCAAAATTTGACTATAATTATCATCTCTGGCATACATTCATTACAAAATCACACTTCCATCAAGTGCTGCAAAAAATTAATAAATGTTACCAGTTGCACAGTCATCATGAACACTAACAGTACTTTTGACTAAATAATGAGCTTATTCGTAATCTGAACACTGCTGAATCAAATAAAATTTTTAGACATTCTGTGAGCCAATTGTTGATATTCACATGTAATAAATCCATGTACTGTATAAAGGTGCAGTGCTTTGATTAAGGCTGGACTCTTTCTGCAGTGCCTCTGTTGAAATCTTTACTTCATACATGAAACCTCATAGAGGAGAAGCTATCAAGGTTATAGGCTTTTTGCAGTGTTGCAGAAAACAGTTGGCCTTTAGTTATTGTGTCACGTGTGGAGAGAGAGACTAGTCATTGGTCAAACTGTTGACTACTAGAATTATCACATTGCATTAACGATCATGCGTTTCGTACTTCAAAAGGAGAGTTTTCTGATCTCTTTTTGCTTGTTACACTGAAAATTTTCATCAGTTGTGTCAGTTTTGGTTGAGGGCCTCACTGAAAGTTTTGGTACATTCTTACCAAGTGTGCTTTGCTTCTGTCTTTTTCGTTTTCAGGTGGCGGTCTGTCTCGCTTGGTAAAAGTCTGGGTGCATATGTACTTACCTATGGAGGACAATTTTTTTACCTTTTTTTTTCCCGGACAAAGGTGAATAAGAGGTAAGTAAAATCGTTGTCACTATGAGTTGAATAGTTTACTCTTAGGTTTATAGATAAACATGAATATAAGTTGAGATTATATGATGAAATTCACTTGTTGACAATGAAATATTATACACTAGGAAAAGAGAAAATGCTAAAAATATAAATGGCCTTGAAGATGTTGAAAATATTTTTACTTTTTCGAAAAATATAAATCCTTTGGAAAGAAAATATTAATATCGAATGTGTTTCCTCTGTTTATATATATTTTAAAATAGATTAGACAATGTTTTTTGAATTTAAAAATGCAAACTCATTTTCCTTTTATTGTGCAAATTGCGCACCGAGTAAATTTAGACATCTGTCCTAATTATAGTCAAATGATTTGTCACTTGTGAGTTTGATATTTCTCTTATGTAATCCATATGCTGTTTTATGAAGCTTAGGTGGTATGGTCTTGTTTGCAGACTAATCACACAGTCCAATTCGCAAAAGCAACTTATAAGTGTTTGGTAGAAAACGCCCTATTCTATTTCTACCACAAACTAAGAAAGAAAGAGATGGGAAGCTCCCATCACAAAAAGAAAAGAGAAAAAAAAAACCCAACAGAAGTAGCGGTGATGGTTATAAGAAATAGAAAAATGTGGTTGAAAACCATATCTAAAAACTAGGTTGTCGTCCACGCACAGACACAGTCCATGTCTGTCCCGTGAACATCACGTGCACCCGTGACCATGTCCGTCCGTACCATACATACAGCTATCTCTTTTCTGTTGTATGTGCATTGTTTAGTTTATAACTTAGCTATAATAGGGATCTTTTCCTTATGACCAGAAATACATATAGGGAAATAACCAATAATGTCTCTATTTGATAAGCAAAATTCAAAAATGCCACTGTCATTAATTTTCAATCAAAATTGTCCATTTGTTTCCAAAACTGATGAAATAGCCTCTATACTCATTTTTTTTTTTGGCTTAACTAGAAACTCATGTTCTACTCGAAACTATAGATTCAATTAACTCGAAATTTAAATTTTATCTTAACTCGAAAGTGTAGTTTAAACCTGACTCGAAATTATTTTTTTACTATACTCGAAAGTGTATTTCAAATTTAACTCGAAACTATAGGTTTTATCTTAACTAGAAAATGTATTACTCGAAACTATAAGTATTACATTAATTCGAAAATATATTTAAAACGTGATTAGATAGTGTACTTTTGAGTTCACCTTATAAATACACTTTTGAGTATAACTTAACTTGAAAGTACTAGAAATTAGTTGTAGAATAACGTTTTCAAATAAAATTTAACAAGGGGCACGGGAATAATTCTGTTCGAAAGAGTAAAAGAGTGGTATTTTTTATTGAAAATTTGTTAAGGGGGATATTTTTGAATTTTTATTATAAAATAAGGGCATTTTTGGTTATTTCCCGTACATACATATATATATATATATATATATATATATATATATATATACATGCAAATGTTGAAATGAAATACTCCGCTTTGGTGCCTGTGTATGGTCTCATGATAGACCTCTTTCATTGAAGCGATGCCCCACATTTCACACAGGAAAAAGGAATATGTGAAGCCCCCACGTTGAGAGTTTTCACTGTTTTAGCTTTATTAGGGTTTGAGTGATTACTCCGCAGTCGGCATTGATGGATGGATAATTAGCTATCAATACAACAGTACATATAATAAAAATAAAATAAATATTAATCATATAAAAAAATTTATAATCTCTTATTTAAAGTTAATTTTAATTTAAATTATGCGACAATATTATTAACTTTTAGATGATTTTGATTAGTATCATGTGGATTTATTTGATTTAAAAGCTTTCATACTTTTAAGAATTTTAACAGGCGAAATGAGTGGTAGGAGAAACTGTGATAAAGTTAATGATAAGGAAGCTGTGATGAAATTTTTAATTAAAATATTTAGGTAATGCTAATTAAAATTACAAGATGGATATTATAGGGGCATAGACAACATGATTAGACGTTCACCAATATGATTAGTATGAATTATAATAATAATAATAATAATAATAATAATAATAATAATATGCAAATCGCAGACTTCTAAAAGTAATTAAGCTAATAAAATCTAAAGTTTCGGAAGTTGAACTTTGGTTGCTGGAATTTGAGGGTGAAGAAACTAAACCATTCACTCGTTAAGCTAACTAGTACAGGGGATTCAACGATCCTTTGACTGGGATGAAGATTACAGGATCACAACCAATAACTAACGAGAATGAAAAGAAAATTTGTGAAAATTTACGGAATTCTAAGCGAAGGTATGTATACATTATTACTCTTATCTTCTAACATATTCTAACTTTCTAATGCTAAACAAGAAGTGTATTAGTTCAAGGAGTTTGATTATATATAGGTTGGAAAGATGAGTGGAGGTCGATAACTGAAAATTAAACAGCAGAAATCTAACCTTGATTATTGGAGGATAGAAAAGAGGAGTAAAGAATACATTTTGGAATCCCGTGCATTGGAACTTTGACTTGTTGCATGTCAATACAATTTAAGGGAATATTTTGTGATCATGTTGTTGTTGTTGAGGATAGATATTGTCTGTCACGGAGCAAGACTCCAACATCTCATCTCCTTTGCAGGGGCATTTATTTAGTTTTAATCCTATACAATAATGATTTCAGTACTGAGCTCAAAGATTGTATCCAATTTAGGGTAAATTTTCTTCTTATTTATGTTCTTTTTTTAGCTCAGCCTCTTGAGTTTCTGTTTTTTTCTTTTACCAAAATAGAATAAAGAAAAAACTATAAAAAAAAAACAACCCATATGTAATAGATAACGAAACAGGGCCAAAAATTTCTTCCTTTATTATTCATGTCTCAGAGAGAGAAAATTGTCTGGTTTCAAACGCAGTCTTCCATTTCCATCTCATCTTATATGAATATATTGCTTGCCAGTGAGCTGGGGTCCAAAGTGCAGTGCCTGGTGAGAATAGGGACATTTTATATCCCTTTAATAAACCAATTTTGGTCATTTTAATGAGTTATTGGGCCCAGGGGAGCCTGGACCATTCCCTATCTTTCCAAGCCCCCCATTATAAGAACTCCCTTCTCCTTGCTTTTTTCATGCAATTTCAATCATTATTCCAAGCTTAACCTCACACCCCAGAAACCAAAAATGATCCATTCACTTGAGAGCAGAGAGGGCTTAAATTTATTGGAATCTTGAAGCCGAGAAGAAAGAAAAAACGTAGAGAAAAAGAATTGAGGGGAAAATGGAGATGAAAAGTTCTACTGTTAGTGATTCTAAGAGAAAGTTTTCATGCAAAGGAATTGGTGGGTTCCTTAAAGAACAAAGAGGTAGGCTCTACATAATAAGAAGATGTATTGTTATGCTTCTATGCTGGCATGATTAAGCTGATGGATTTGGACTGCTCTTCACTTGCTACTTGGAAGCTACTTCTTGTTTTCTTTTTTCTTTTTTTGTTTTAAAGTCTGCTATTTGTAGAGTTGAGTGTGTAACTGTATAGCAAAATGATTAATTTCTTTCCCTTTGTTGTGCTTTCACCCTTCACTGTGTTCCTCAGATTCATAAACTGTTCTTTAACAGGTTCCATTTTGAAGTTATCTGGTGAAATTTTCATGCCTGAATTCTCCAAAACCTTGAGTACTTATCTGATCCTTTTACTCGATAATCCCTTTTATTCTGCTTCTTTAAAACTTTTGTTTTAATCACATTAGAATAACAATAGCTTTCCATAAATACTTCATTCATCCGATTTGTGAAATAAGGAAGCCACTATAAGAGAATCCAATTCGGATCTAAAATCTGTTCTTCTTCTTCTTCTTCTTCTTCTTTTATTCCTCCTTTTGTTCAAGTATCAATCACCTTAAATTTTTGTACTCTTTTTAGTGTTTGATAAACTAAAAATCAGGACTCTGAAAATAAAATTTTGTGATTAATAGAGAAATTTCCATTAAAAAAACCTGATTATTTTGATTTTTGTTTTCGGACATATTGGGAAAATACATGCAAGAGGACACCCCTCATGCCACCTAGCTTATATCACATAATCGACATTATTCGACCCAGATGTCCGCCGAAAACTTAGAATAAAAATCGACTTTAGGGATTGTTTTTTCCCATTGGCAATTTTGGCAAGACTGAGAAATTAGTCAATTTACATACCAAAATTAAAGAAGAAAAAGAGATTCGGTTCCCTTTTTCAAGATTTTACTAGATTTGTTGTTGATGAAGTAAACTTGACCAATATTTTTGGAGTTTCTTTATGATAATTATTTTACATTAGATCATTGATACTTTATTGTTTATGTATAATATTAATTAGATTATGTTAAGAATATAAATTATTATATTCTTAAACATAATGTACGTAGTAGCATCATCGATTAAATTATATCATAAAATTAACTCATAATTGGTGCAAAGAATCGGCATAACACTATATTTATTAATAATAGGTGATACTAAATATTTATTCAATTTGTATTGCATAGAATTGTACTATACATCCTTAATATGTTAAAATGTCACATCGATTAACATAAAATTGTTTATATCTTAATAATATATTTTATGGGATAACCTTTGAGGAAAAGAGATAGACTTTGGAATAATTAAATGCGTAATTAAAGTGCAATGATTCGGTGTTAGATTTTAAGAGCTGATTTCAATGATTCTTCATTGTAAACGGAGATTGGACTCAAATGGATTCTCAATATGGTTTTTTATATATATGACCCATATGATTATGCCTAATTATTAAAAATAAATAAAATAAAATTGAGAGTATGGTTAGGCCCATAAGCTAAAGAGTAGTATTGTGTTGTGTTGGGTCATATCATATCATATCATATTATCATACGTCTTTGAAACCAATGTGGATGGTTCAGAAATCACATGTATGGTTAGGGATTTGTCTGTTTACAGCAACGTTCATTCATATACTTTCTATTTATGCTTCGGTACTCTGGCTCTTTCCATAAATTGTCAAAGCAAGAAAAGAAAGAAAAGAAATAAAAGATTTGTATTTCTTACCGTATCAATAATTTAGGTTTTATTTGAATTTTTTTTTAAAAAGAATGTTATTAAAATAAATTTATATTATTTTTTAATATAATTTTTTTTAAATTTATATATAATTATTCATATGTTTATTTTTAATTTATATTCAAATATTTATTAAAAATATTTTAATATAATTAAATAAAAATTTAAATTTAAATTAGTAAAAATTTAAATATTTTATTTATAAATAATTTTTAAATTTATTATTTAATATTTATATATGATAATAATTTAATATATTATTTAGATTAAATTTAAAAAAAAAGTAAAATTAAATCAAAATCATTTAATTGCATTAAATTCAAGTTCAATCAGTAAACATGTGGATCGAGATTGAAAAGGTGAGCGAGATGACAAGAGAGGCGTGCAACTGTGAAAACCGTTGCTGTTGATGATTGTACATTTTGGACGCTTTTGTCCTTAACAAAAGCGAAATGAAGAAGGCAACAACAGAATGTTACCTTCCTCTTTCGTCAATCCTCCCCACGTGGCAAATCTAATCCAAAACCCCACAAAAATAAGTCGCGCTTTTTCTCCCAAATCAAACAACCAAAGAGTCTCATCCTCGGTCCCACCTCCTAACCTTTGCCCACCATAATTGTCACAAACGCTATCATGGCTTTGCTGACTTGTACCATAACAAAATTAAAATAAATAAATAAAAATCATCGCTCGTGACAAAAAGATCCTAATCCCAATCCTAATCCTCAACAAAAATATTAAATTTGACCAACTAAATAGAACCAACAAAAAATGGTTCTTATGTTACATTTAAGAAAAACTAAATTTAGATTGAAAACTCTACCTTAAAAGTCAATTTACAATGAAATTATTAAGGGTAGTTATTTAATTGTACAATATTCATAATTGGTTAATTTAGCTAATTACTTTGTCTAGATTAATAATCAAACAAGTAATGCTACGCCTATAGCATAGTAATTTTAATTGCATATTTTGGATAATGTATTCATCTTATGAAAATTCGTAATTACAACCTAACTTATTATAATAATTATTATTGTTTAAAAAAAATGTAAAATTCACTGTTAATAAAATAAAACTCTTACAAATATTAAATATAATTGAAATAATTTTTTAAAATATTATATATACAAATTATTAATTTTATATTAAAAATTTATTGAAAATTAAAATTTTCGATTAAGTCAATTTTGATATTGCTTAAAAAACTACATCTTATCTAGATAATATCTGCTTTTATTAAAAGAAAAAAATTATATAAAGAAAAAGATATCACGTACAATAAAAATTTCACCTATAATAAATAAATCCTTACTAATAATAAGACTAGATCTCTTCTAATCCTCTTACTGTAGGATTAGACCTTGGTGATTTCTAAACAAGGTGATTTGAGACATCTTTTAACTCTTTTGAATTATCTTACCTTTAGAGCACGATTTTTCGTTATATTTAATGATTATGTAAATTTTTAATAAAAAATAATTTCACCGGATAATGACTGAATATATCGAGCAGTTGATCGAGAAAAGTGGGATTAATCATTGAAGCGTGAGATACGATAAAGTGAAGCGTTGTTGAACCACAATTCACGAGTACGATTATGACATTGATTAGCCGCCTCCGCATTCAATTTCTTTGAAACGTAACTAATTACCATTGGCTGGACCGAATGGACCCAGATGGGCTTCTTTCAATGTTGTTTTTTAGCCCATTATTAAACTAGAATTATAGTTAGCCCCCTGGAGTTTTTTCTATTAACCCCATTCAAGCAATTTTACTTAACTGCGTACACAGATGCGAGTGTAAAGAAATATTGTATGGGGGCTATTCCGAACAGCTTTGAAGTAATTGACAATCCAATTGGTGAAACATTGGATCTAGATGGGTGGTGATGTTTTCACCCTTTTACTTTTGTTCTTTTTAATCACACCCAACTTGTTATTACATCTCATTAAAATTTTAAAATTTTTACATTATTTTGATTACAAATATCATATAACACTAAAAGTACCTCTATTTGTTTTATGATTAAAAATGTATAATTTTTTTATATGCCTTTACAGTTGAAGTTTAATTAATACAATCAATTAAAATATTTATGATACTTTAAAGGCCGTAGGGAATGAGTACAATACTACGTCATGTCAAGTGATTGTGGAAGTGTAAGAATGTGATATAATTATTATAATTAATAATACAAAATTCAAAACTTTGGTTAAAGTTAAAAAAATAATTGATCTAAAACTCTAGCACAAAAGTTAAAATTTAATTTAAAAAATTTAACATAAAATTTTAAATGTTCAATACATATTTTTATTGAGATTTGACTTTTTGACACATATAAATGATTTGAGAAAATATACACCTATCTTTTATAGATTATTATTATATTGACTTTATTTGTTAAAGTGACCAAAATGCCTCTAATAGTGTAACTTTATGAATGAAAATAGAAAAACTTAGGGGTGGACAAAAAGAATCGAAATTGAAAAACCAGACCAAATCGAATTCAAACCTACGAGTTTGATCCAGTTTTATATATATTTAGTTTAATTTCTGTTCTATGTTTAAAAAACCAAAAATTTCGGTCCGATTTCAATATTAGCTCAAAAAATTTGACCCAACCAAAAATATTATTTTATATTTTTTAATCATACAAAATGGCATTGTTTTACACACATTTTAATATTAAAACAACATTGTTTTACGAAAAAAGGATTGTAAAAATATGAAAAATCTAACTAGATCATACTAAGACCGACCAATTTGATCTACTTGAATAGTATTTAGTTTGTTCTGGTCCTAAAAAATGTAAATTTTTCGAATTCGATTTGAATTTAATAAAACTCGAATTGAATAAGACTATGGTCAATTTTAAAAAAAATTTAATTAAAATTAGGTTAGAAATTAATTACCTATATTATTGAGAACTTAGTTTTCAACGCATTATAAATATATTACATGTAAAACTACCGTTCTATAGTTGAAATTGAAAAAAAAAATCAATGTTATCGTCAACATTGAAATCTTTTATACAAGTATAAAAGGTTCTTTTATGTTATTGTTATAGATTTTGGTTATGTTACATCGCATACAACAATATATTTATTAAAATAAATAACAGGAAAAATTTAAAGTTCTAACTAAAAAAGTTTAAAATTTTGATTGAAAACTCTAATGCAAAAGTTAGACCTTTAACTTACAAAATTTAAAACATCTAACACAAAACTTAAGTTATTTAATACAAATTTTGAACGATTGTATACAGACTTATAAATTCTACAATAATTTATTTTAAGAAAAGATCCCGATTCTAATCATCACAGTAATATAATATTAAGGATATGTTTAGTACTTATCTTTCGGAGTAAATTTGTAATTTTAAAAAATGTTTCATAAACATTAACTTCTAACTAGGATTGCTCACCTTTTTGTCCTCTTACAATTTCATTCTACAACTTTTGTAATCATAATACTTCGTTATCGAACATATTTTTAAAATACGTTTGGTAACACGTAAAATAGTATGGATTAAAAGTAATAAAATATAATATTTAGTGTTATGTTAGACCGTAAAATATTGAATACAAATAATATAATAGATAGTTAAAATAAAAATTTAGATAATAATTAATATTGTATGACACTCATTTATATTTTCTACTTAATTATATCTTAATAATTTAATAATAAAATCAATAGTTACTCCACATATAATCATTTATTATTAATAATCATCACGTTATTAAATATAAATTTTACATCTTAACTATAGATATACTATTATTGCTGTTACTATTATTTATAAAAAGAACCTTTAGATTGAAACCAGTATAATACAAAAAATTCTGTTGGGTCTTTTAAATTTTTTACAAAATACAGGAGTATAATTGAAAAGTATTCAAATTCTTGTGGGCTCAAATGAAAATTACTGAAAACCGAAGCGGTAACAAGCGAAAACAAAAAAAAAAAACAGAGATTCGCAAAAACGAATCGTTTCATTAATTTAACTTAATAATGAAAAATAATAATTTAAGTAGCCAGCTTCTCTCCTCCCTCAAATTTGACGAATTTGCGTCGAGCGACCCCTCTGATTTGCTCGACCCTGGTAAGATCACTGTAACTTTTTTTTAAAAATATTTTTTCTGTTTTCAAATTTTTTTTTTACATTTCCATTATTTTCAGTAATTTACCGGTCAGTTTTTTTAATTCAATTTTTTAATAAAAAATCCATGCTTTGGTATCTATGTCCCCGTACATATTAGGTTTTCTTTTTTCTTTTTAAAATTAACAGTAGAATGTAATGTAGTCTTGAGATTTCTCATTTTTTTCAAGTATATTTCCATTTTTATACGTTCATATTTTTCAATTTCTATACTTTTTTTTGCTAATTTTATTGACTTATATGTAAATGGTTTTTGTGTTTATAATCACTAATATAATTTTTTCTTTTTAAGGTAATGTTTAGTTTTAGCCTGTTTGTGCTTAGTCTTGCTGTGAATTTTTTTTCAAAAAAAAAAAAAAGAAAAAAAAAACTTGGTTTTAGGTTTGAAGTGTAGTTGATTGATTTTTGTAGTGTGTTTTAATTTTAGAGACAACGTACAAAAGAATTAATTAATTTTAGTTACTGTATTTTGAGGATTGAAGTGGTGTGGATTTTATTCCTTAGTTGTTGTGAAATATTAGTGGGTAGATAGTTGATAGATATTAGCTGTTTGTGCTTTGCCTTGCTGTAAAATGTGGTTTGAAGTGTAACTGATTGATCTTATGATGTATTTTAAGTTTAGAGAGAGCATACGTAAGAGTAAATTAATTTAAATTATTGTATGTATGGGATTGAGGTGTTGTAGATTTTAATCTATAGATGATGGATGATGGAATCACTATGGGCGAGTAGTTTAATGTTGATATATATTATCTGTTAGATAAAGTAGGTATTGACAAGATATTTTAGATATTCTGCTGTCAAAGTTAAGTAGAATTATAACAACTGCAAACATAACCTTAATTTACTTTTAAAAAAAATGATGAATTGGAAAAAGAAATAGAGATTTAAATAAAAGAGGAAAATAAATTGTTTTCTGTTTATTAGTTTATAGATACTGTAAGTCAAACTAAAATAGTGTATAAGTTCAGATGTGTTTCGGTTTGGTTTGTTATACATTATTATCTACCGCCTTTGAATATTGAAACTAAAACTGCCCATGATGGCTCAAGTGTTATTTAAGATTTCACATTGAGTCTCCATGCATTATCTGATGTCAACAGAAGTTAATAAAATTGTCAAGATACTGAACCCCTGATAGGCTTCACTGATTGATTTGATTTTAGCTAGAGGGATAGAACATATTTCTAGGTGTTTGTTTTACATATTGTTTGCTGTCTTTGTTTTCTGCATTTCTTTCTAAATTAGTATTTTTCGCTTCATTTTCTGTTGAACAATGGCGTCTTTAATTGCAAATAGTCATTATTCTATCAGATTCATAGATGGGACACTTTTTAGTTTCCTGTTTCTCATTATGCGTGCAATTTTCTTGCACTTTATTTTTTATTTTGTGTACTTTAGCTAACAATTCTAATAAACTTTTCTCTTGGAGGACAAACATATCTCCTCTCTGATGCTCAAAAGAAAAAGAAACGTGTCATATATTTGTGTTTGTTGCACATTCTCTGAGCATTATTGGCTGATGATTGGGATTTTTAATGAAGTATGATTTTGGCAGCACACATCTTCATGTGAACTCTGAACACTCGATATGGTTACAGAAGCATTTCAAAGAAATCGGGTAGCAAACGGGGAGGCTGAGAAAAGTATTCACAAAGAAAGTTTCCAAACTCAACGTCAAGACTGTAAAAGAAGACATGGTTCTAATAGAACCGTTGCTACTAGTTCTGATGAGAATTGTATTGATGAACACATGGTAGGAATGTCCAGCAGTGATGCAACTGAAGATGTAGATATGAACACACAGCCTGATGTTGTTTTTGTATGTGAAACTTAGGATGAGTTACTCATTTAAGAGATATAGTTGTTTTGAACTGTGATTTATGTCCAAGCACTAAAATATATCCCTTTATTATGCTGTTGTTCTACAGAAAAAAGCTAGGGTGCAGAGAGAATTGACTCTACAAGACATGTACAACCAAGAGTCCTTTGATGATGATGATGATGAAGATGACAGTGACTGGGAGCCTGTGCAAAAACATGTTGAGATTATGAAGTGGTTTTGTACCAACTGTACAATGGTCAACCTTGATGATGTTGTCCATTGTGATGTATGTTAATAGTCTTACATTTTTCTCTGGAAATGAGTCTTTTAAGATTTGCCATTTACATTTTAAAGTGTTGTATAATGCCACTCTTAACACATGTTTGTTTCATTTTCAATTATCTATTTCAAAGAAGATGTGGCTATCTATAGATGATTTAATGAACCTTTCCCTGCAGATATGTGGGGAACACAAGGAATCTGGTATCCTGAGGCATGGATTCTATGCATCTCCTTCTTTGCAAGATGGTCAGACTGATGTTGAATTGGAAGTCAAAGGGAAATACAAAGGTCATTTTCTGATAACTTTAGTTCATAGAAATTCCATTGGTAAAATATTTAAATGTATACACCTGTTCATTATCATCTTACTGAAATTTATGAAACTGTCACCATCATCATCATATCATCTTGAATTATTCTAGATATCACTTGCAGCTTGAAATAATTTTTCTTCAAGTTCAATTAAAATTCTTCAAGTTCAATTAAAATTTGATTGGTTTTGATTTCTTTCTATATTGTCAAAAATTTCATATTTCTGATAAATCATTTCGAATAGCCTTGTGCTTGCTACTTAATTATTACAGATAATGTTTTGGCAAATATCTGATTTTGATTTGAACTTAAGAGGATGTCATATGTTTTAAATACTTTTCTCTTATGTTTTTGCTACATTTTTGGACACTCTTAGTGACTTTCTTCTTTTTGTCTTCTTCTTTTCCTGTGACATAATTGATTTAATGACAATATACTTGCTCCTGTCTTGTCTGTAGACTTGCACTCTGGAATTTCTTTCTCCAACAGTCGCACGGCTATAGGATTTGATGAGAGAATGTTGCTACATTCAGAAGTATGGTTTTGCTAGACAACATACTCTGTTCGAACTTCTATTTTAATTGAGATTGGGATGGATAATGCCTTTTCTTGCACAATAATGTGCATTTGCCTGTACATTATCTATTTTGTATTCCTATGAGGGGAAAAATCAAAATATCAAATGCCAAATTTATGGTTCAATCCATTAATTTATTTTTTTATGTCTAAAGTAATTGACTGAAAAGTGAAGTTGTCAATTGTACTCTATCAATTTATTCTTTAAGGGTGGAACAAATGCCTTTGTGAACTTCAGATGATCAAAACTAATCCCATGGTAAATTGGTTCATTCAGGATAGAAATGTTTTTAGTTTAGAACATCATATTGAATTCTATTCCTTGTGATCACTGACAGTTGATTACTGTGAATATTTGCTATTTTTTGTTGTTTTATAAAATACTTGCAATTCTATCTTTGTTATTCTTTGCTAGTGTAGGTTGAGATGAAGTCACATCCACATCCTGAAAGACCAGATCGTCTTCGAGCTATTGCTGCGAGCCTTGCTACTGCTGGTATTTTATTTCTTGTGATTTTTTTTTTTAATTTTAGGTTGGAGGCCTGGTCATCATTACAATTATGAAAGACTGGCTGTATGTTTCTTCTTTTTTCAAACTTCCTATAATCCTCACATCAAAAGATTGACAAGAAAATGCGATTTTAATCTTTGTAGGTATATTTCCTGGAAGATGCTACCCAATTTCTGCAAGAGAAATTACACGAGAAGAACTTAAGATGGTTGGTATCTATTTTCTTAACTTGAGGCATGTGGAGATCATGTCTTGTTTGCAGTTCCTGTCATTCTGTATTGTCTTAGGGTTTTGTTATCTGAAACTCTTTAAGCTGAAATGTATGGCTATGGTGAGTATACTTGCGGGTTTGTGATATTATAGGTTGTTGCATGTCTGAGGTTGTATGGCTACACAGAGTAATTGCCAGTTTTTTTATATTGGGCTGATGGGTGCCATGAAAATAACAATTTACTGGTTTGGTGGGCTATTTGTCTTTAGCTTTATCAGGTAGACATTGTGATGTAGAACAAGTTATGGCTAGTTTTTGCATTTTTTTAAAAATATGTTAATTTTATTTCGGTTAGGCTTTAAGTTCTAGTTAGAGTTGTGTTTGTTTCCTTATTTTAATTGGAAACAGTTTTCATTGCTTTTGTTGGAGTAGGGTTTTTATTACTTATTTGTGGTAGATTTCTTTTATTTTTCTGTTAAGTGCAGCCACTGTAATTAGGGCCTATATTTCAGCTTTTGAGGTATACCTTGGAGAATATTTTATAAAGATTATGATGTTTTTCCCTTATTTCTGATTTTTTTTTCTTTCTAGCTAATTTTCTCCCTTTTTTCTCTCCCCTTTCTATGCTTACTATTTGATGCTAGATACATTGCTATTTACTTTGGTGAGAAATTTGTAATAATTCTGATTTTTTCATTTTGGAACCCATAGGTTCATTCCTTGGAGCAGATTGAAGCTGTAGACCTTTCAAGTCAAATCTATGCTAGGTTTGTCAGTCAATAGTCTTTTTCTTTAATTTTTCTTTCATCCATCTCAGCATGTGTGTGTGTGTGTGTGTGTAATTGATGTGGTGGAACTGGAATGGAGTTGACGTAATTTCTAGATACATTTGGCAGGGTTAATTTTGCAATTAGAGGTTGCAGATGGTGATTCATATCTATTTAGTTTGGAGGTGGTTGGAAGTATTATTAGGAGAAAGTGGTTAAAAAACAAAAGAGGTTAGAAATAACAAATTCAAGCGCTAGTTGAAGTTGTGCTTAAGTTGTGCTTAAGTTGTACATTATCACATGGTAAGAGCGTGATTATGAGGGTAGAAGCTTGGAAGAATGAGGAAGGAATAACAGTTTAGTTCTTGGTATGGGTAGGGAAAACAACAACGTGCGAGGATGATACAGCACATTTGTAGCCTTGATTTGTAGTATGCAAGGATGATACAGAACATCTGTAGCCTTGAGTTGAAGTCAATTAATCCAGGATTTAAGACGACTGGCTATCTTTATTTTTGTGGATTGTGATTGACTTCATGGCTGACTTCTTGTTTCTGGTTGGCAGTTATTTTACTCCTGACACATATGCTAATGAGCATTCAGCACAAGCTGCAAGGCTTGCAGCAGGTTTGTGTGCTGAGCTTGCTTCAGAAATTTTTTCTGGACGTGCCAAAAATGGTTTTGCTCTGGTATGAATAGTTTGTTATTTGCATGTACATGGAATCTTACTGCATTTGGTCCTCCCAAAGTTTATCTATGATGTACTTTGCATTTTCAGGTTCGGCCTCCTGGTCATCATGCTGGTGTAAGACAGTCCATGGGATTCTGCCTGCACAATAATGCTGCAATTGCCGCATTTGCAGCTCAGACTGCAGGTGCAAAGAAGGTTCTAATTGTTGATTGGGTAATTTTCTGCTATATACTCTTTGGTGTTTAGTTTCTTTCACCTGTTTCAAAGCCCATGAATTTAGGGAAAGAATCCTACACAGTGTTGGATTTGATAAGTCGTGCTTTGACTTGGTGAAGTAATTTCTTTCAGTTGATTATTGCAGGATGTTCATCATGGAAATGGCACTCAAGAAATATTTGAGCGGAACAAGTCGGTCTGTTTCAGAATGTTCCTGAACTTTTTCAATTATCCTTCATTGATATTTATTTATTTATTCTTTGTTTTCATTTGTGGAGAATATGAGATGGTATTGTTCACCTTCGGAGTTGGAATAAGGAAGAGTAAGCCAATGTCAATGATATATTTTATAACCAGCTTAAATTAAATTTTTTTTTTTAACATTGGGCTATAACAGTCATTGTTATCTGAAAACATTGTCCATATATCATTTTCTTATCCTCCCCAAATTCCAGTCATTGATTATTTGATAAAATGGATAATATGGATTGTTTGCTGGGCTAGAGGACAGCTCTTTCTAAATCTCCTTTTCTGTTAATGCAAACCATGTTTGCTTTTTGTCAGAAAAGGATAACATGAGAAACATAAGTAGCGTACTATGAGCACCTGAAGGTTGCACTGCACCATCTTCTGCTTCATTGCATTTTCTCGTGGATAAATTGCTTGAGTTTTTCGCATGGAGTTCAAGCTACTGTTTTTTTGGTTTATGATTCCGTGCTGATGCCACAGATTCATTTATAGGTTTTGTACATATCTTTACACAGACACGAGGGAGGAAGGTTTTATCCTGGTACTGGAGCTGCCAATGAGGTACTCAATTGCAAACACCTTTTTTGTTTTTGAAGAAAAGCAAATAAAAAGGGTGCTTCTTCTTGCCATAATGGCGAAATATTTTTGACCTAACTGCATATGTAGCAGGAATGTGTGATGTTTATTATGAAATAGAATCACTAGATTGAAATTTTAACTGTTGATCATGGCTACATGTTTGTTGTTAGGTTCCCGGGGGGGGCGGTGGGTGTGGTGTTGCCAGTATTATTCTAGTTGCTATGACTTTAATATTGGATGTTATATATTTTTTCAGTTTGATCTATTGATGTGTCTTAGCTTTGTGAATTATTAAATTATGGACTTCTGGAATATTCATTTCTACTCTTTCTCACCTTATAAGCTGGTGTTTAACCTATTCTAAACTGTATGTCTGATGCTGTCTGTGTAATCATGTTTTAACATAGCTTAGAATTGGGAGATGGCTGCAAGAAGATGCTATGCACTCTAGGCTATTGGAGACAAGACGCTGATTATTTTATTTTATTTCCTCTTTTTCTCGATTGGAGTGAGACCATAAGCATAAAAGGGAATCATCAAGGATTAAGAATGTTTCTTAGATATCATATTCTTCCTATACATGGTGTCCAAGAATTTGCTATCTTTTCCAACCAATCTTAACTTTAGTTCAACACGGAGCAGAACATGATTACTTTGTGAGATATAAAAGTTTGAAAGTATTCTAAGCATGTTTGTTGACTGAGTACTTTGCACATACAACTAGACAACCTTAGGTTTCCGAGTGTTGGATTCCGTTGAATATTTGTTAGTATTTGACCACTTTTATCATAGCGGGAATTAAAATGGTAATATATTTATCAACGTTCATTGCTATGTTAATGCTGTAGAACATAATTAGATATCTGGTTTCGGAAAGAATATGTCAGTTGAATGAGGCAAAGTGCCTTTTTGGGGAAAGAGTGGTACTGTTAGGATCTTAAAGTTTTTAAGAGCCCTCTTCAAATTATCTTCGGTTAGAAGGCCAAGTGGCTGATTACTGGTACGAGTAACAATTTTTTTTCTGCCATAATTGTTAGGTTAAATTTCAGGAATCTCTGTGGTAGATTTTAACTAAAGCACATACCAGATATATGAAGTTAGAAGAAACATTGATGAGTAGGGTAGATGCAACTCATTCTAGATGATTGATAAATCAGAAGGTGGAGGAAACTACTGTGGCATTATCCATTCCTTAACTTTTCACACGATCTTTGTACAACTGCATGGATTCAAGTTGAAACTTTATTCAATGATTTAATGATGCCTGTAGTAATTCATGTAAAAGAAAAACAGCCTGTATTACAGAGAAGCCTATGTGAGTACTAGGGCACCCATCACACTCGAAAGTGAAAAAGACTGAATGAGACAATTGAATCTTTTCTGGATGTCCATGAAAAAGATCTCTCACTTTTGTGACTTTTTTCCAAGGCATGGCTGGAAAACAAAGTCACATTTTAGTTATTATTCTGAGGCTCCTGAATGAAAGACCTGATGTATTGGAAGGAGGGGGTAGAGTCTGTGGCCAAAGAACTCGGATCCTTGTTGGAGGTAGAAAACCATTGGAAATCTGTAGAAATATAGAGCTGTACCAAGGGCTCTAAGATGTGAGGTCTGACAAATGTTCTAGGTTCATCAAATATTAGTGAGAGTTTCTTTTGAGATGCAATTCTATGTTGCGTTCTTATCAAGGATTTATATGTGAATTGCTTCTCAGTGTATGAATGTAGACTGAAGTGATATGTATATTTGAATTCTTATTTTTGTGCAGTCATTCGTTGAAAAATCTATGTGGTAGGAGGCATCTTTGTAAGAGATATATTTTCTTTGTTTTCTGCTCTGCATGCTGTTCAATTCTATCTTGTGTATTTTATTAATTATGTACTTCAGTGTGTGATGCAGACTATAACAAATACTTTAACAAAATTTTAATTGACATCATCACTACTGCAGGTTGGTACTGAGGGTGCTGAAGGATATTGCGTGAATGTCCCGTGGAGTCGTGGTGGTGTTGGAGATAATGATTATGTTTTTGCATTTCAAAATGTTGTTCTTCCCATAGGTTACTATCGATTATTTTCAATTGTATATGTTTATTTTTGCTTGAAGTTATTTGTTGTTGGTATTTGTATTGTAGCATGGAAACCTCTAGTGAACCAACTATCAAAATATTAATGCATTTTCAATCTTGTTATCTTGGGGCATCATACAAAAAGGTTTGTGTTTCAATGCTGCTAGTATTGGCGAACTACCTGCTACCTCAGCTAACCAATGGTCTGTGAAAGACCATTTAGTGTACAACATGAGAGTATTGTTTGAACAATTTTTTTTTGCACAGAAATCTGTTAGCCAGGTCTGAAACAGGCTTTTGTGTTAATTATTTATCTGATTGAAAGATACAAGTGTCCTCAATAGAAGATTGTAGCTCTGTAGTACAAGCCTTTTGGATTATTTTCTGTTATTCATGTCAAATATTGATCTGGAGGTACTCCTATGAGACAAAAGGCACGGCTGTCTGAATACAACTGCTTGATGCTGTACTTGGACAATTTGGTGTGTAGGAGTAATGGAAATTATCCCCTGCAACCTCCATTATCTTGTGGAAAGTGTGTAGGATCTTCTATTTGGGTTTCACCTTTCTTGTCCGCTGATTTAGAGAAGTGAAATTAAATTTGGGAGGGTGGTATTGGTGATGGTGAATGGTTAATGTAAACTGTATAAGATTTCTGTATATTGATCACTGTGTTCAAGTTCTTTGCTTGCTGTGTGTGTATAAGCAAAAATTCAGGTCTGCCTTTTTTGATGTTTAATCTCTGAAATTATCTCTGAATGTACCCCATAGTTTTTCTGCATCAATAACTCTTTATTTCTTTTATGTAATGCTTATACCTCCTCTTCTCCATGGTGGGTAGCCTTCGCAACATATTTCATTGAAATTGTTTAGTGGAGTGAGCATTTTTGCATGCGATAGCAAGTGTAACCCTCAGCATTTGATTGGTAATTCAATCTAGCTAATGGGTTTTTAACCACATTTTGTTTCAGCTTCTGAGTTTGCTCCTGATTTCACAATCATATCAGCTGGATTTGATGCTGCAAGGGGTGATCCTCTGGGCTGCTGTGATGTAAGTGCTTTTTATTGTCTATATGAATTTTCTATTCTTTCATTTCAGATCATTCTGTTAGATAACAACTGCTGAGCTTCTTGTGAATATTGCCCACTTGCCTGGGAGGTCCAGAAAGGTTTAAGCACTGCATTAGTAGTTCTTCCTTTTTCACTTGTGTTTATATTTTGCCATTAACTGTAAATTTTAAATGTCAATTTCACTTTAGAAATTAAATGGGTTGTCATTTTATTATTTTTAATTTGGACATTTGCATTCAAAAGTCTCTCAATTTATGCCATTTCTGTGGTTAATTTTTCACTTAACATAATTCGGCTGTTGTAGGTAACTCCAGCTGGATATGCACAGATGACACACATGCTGGATGCTCTCACTGGTGGCAAGTTGCTTGTTATACTAGAGGGCGGGTTTGTGGTTTACTTTATGGTCCTTGTTTGTTTGTCATTAGTTTCAGTTCATTTCAGTTTAAATCAATTTATGTATCTCTGAATCATGGAGTCATATTAGCTATATATTTGTTTGCAGCTACAATCTCCGTTCGATATCATCTTCTGCTACTTCAGTAATTAAGGTGAATATTGTTGGTAGTTCCTGAAGAATGAACATGTTATAAATTGACATTTTCACCTGGACAGTGCAGTGCGTATATCTTTATTTCTTATAGACCCGATAAACAATCTTTGACATTTTTCTGTTTTCTATTATTTTTTCAACCAAACCTTACTAGATTCACAACATGTTTGTGGGCAGGCTTTATATTTAAAAACACTATGCTCTTCAGTGTGAAGGGCAAAACATGCCTCACAAGTGAATATAGCTGTCCTTTTCCTTGTATCCATTCTTTTTTCCTTTTTTGTTTTTGGGTTACATGGGAATTGTGTCTTATATTTCTGTTTATTAATGTGCAAATTACTCGTTTTCAATTTATATCTTAATGCAATATCTTTTGACATAAATTCTGATAATAAAGGTACTGCTGGGTGAAAACTCTGGGTGCGAATTAGACCAATGTGTTCCTTCCAGAGCTGGCCTGCAAACTGTTTTGGAAGTATTGAAGATTCAGATGAACTTCTGGTCTTCTCTGGAGCCCCGCTTTGCAAAGTTGCAGTCACAATGGGAATTATACGCTGCTCAAAACAAAAGTGAGGAACTCCTTTTTTGAGCTTATGTTGTGGTTTAAATGTTGACAGTTCAAGTTTAGTATATCAACTTTTTAGTATTTCCTAACTGTGAGGCTAGAAAAATAAAAAAATGTTCAGGGCAGAGGTAACTCATATTCCTAAGCATAGAGGAAAGAGGGAAGTTAGGTATGCAAGGCAACAGAATTTTTTATTTATCTTTTTAACTTTTTCCCCTTCAGAGTGGTCGATGTGAAGTTTGGGGAGGGAATAGATATCTGTTTGATTTGGCATTTAATTAATCTTCCGCATTTCATAGTTTTCAAATGTTTTCTGTGAATATATCTCTTATTTATATTTCCTTGTCATGCAGAAAAGCAATTAAAAAAGATACGGCGGGCTGTTGCACCAATATGGTGGAAATGGGGAAGAAAAAGGTTATTGTATCATATTCTTAAAGGGCATCTTCGTGTAAAATCAAAGGGTTATTAGGTGACTTGTAGTTGTTATCTATGTGCATCCCCTTTTAACCTGTAATTTTGTTAATCTTGTATACCAGTTAGGTTTAACCACGAAGTTTTCTGTGTGATCATGCACTTTTGTCTTCCTTTTATTTATTCTAATTTGAATTACGAAGAATTTGAAGAATCTTCTTTCCCTTGCTTCTCCCTGATAATGGGCTCATTTCAGTGGAGATTGCTTCCTCTGGTTTTACCCATTTATGAAGGTGACCATAATCAACTACTGTGCTTGGTTTAGGGGAGTGAATCCACCATACAGTAGTTTCTATATAATCTTGTTCATGATTTGTAGGTTCAAATGTATGTATTTGTGGTATGATTTTATTGGAGGGAACAAATGCATCATACATCGCTTGCATCGAAGACTTGCTACTCCCATGGAGGTGGTATTGTCTACATTCTACAATATGCAATCATATGAACAATGATACCATATGAACAATGATACGATGAATGATATGATAAAATTAACTATTGTGCCTCGTTTACATCTAACCCTAAATTGAAATTCATTGTTCAGAGAAATTTTGCTTTGCTGTGTCCGCATTGAAACGAAACAGTTTTGATGAGGTAGGAGTAAAGTTTCAAGTCTTGGCTTTTAATTGAAGTCCATAAAAATGTTTATGTTGCTTCTAATGGCAAATGAATGAGTTGCTTGCGTTGCTTTCCATTCCGTTTACCATCTACTTCTTCCTCAAAACTTCAAATGCAAATTTCTAATTTACATCAATCAAAGGCATTGTTATTGGTGCATTGATGGTGGCGTGGCCATTGGATAAGCAACAGGAATAACATAGGGAGGATGAGGATGAGGAGCAGGAGGCAGCATAACAGGAGTCCCAACAGCAGAAGCCATATGAGCCGGAGCAGCAATTGGATGCCCCAGCGGGGCTCCATACATGCCAAAACCAGGCATATGGTGGTGCTGACCTCTGTGAGTATGCTTGACTGATCCCCCACCCATAGGCATAGCAGTAGCAGTAGCAGTAGCAGCTGCAGATGGTGGGTTTGTGTTAGCTTGTTGGCCTGTAATTGGTACTTGATGTGATGAAACTTCTCCGTTGTTGATACTAGTTATATCATGAATGCTAGACCTCCTCCTGTCTCTATTCATTGAATTCAATCGTATGAAGTATTTTTGTGCATGACTTGCCACTTGTGTTGGTGTTCTTGATATCACATAGTTTCTTGAAATGCTTCTCCAATCTCCTTTACCAAATTTGTCCAAACCCAGCAGAAATAGCCTGAAAAAAAATCGGTAAATTAGCAAAGAATATATTGACAATTAAGTTGAAAGAGTTCAACTTTTGTACTTGTTAGTTGAAGTTAGTTAAGAATGACTTGAATAAAAAGTTTCATGAACCCAAAAGAAAAATTTTCATTTTTCAAACCTATGTTCTTCTTCAGTCCATGGAATCCCCTTTCTCCTCTCTTGGTCAGACCTTGAGCTGCTTCCTTTTCCTCCATGTCCACTAGACTCATGACTCAATCCTGAAAACCCACTTCCATAACCACCATTTGATCTCTTCTCCGTCGCCGACGTCGATGAAAAGCCATGAAAATCCCCACCAACATAATCAGGTAAAGGTATATTTCCAGCCTCTATTGCATGAACATCTTCTACTAACAACTGGTAATGTTGCTTCAACTCTTCGACAGTCTTATTAGGAACCATTGAAGCAATCTTTTCCCATTGCTCTTTCGAGTCTTCATCAATCCAATGCATTGCAATTGCATTTTCAAAAGCTTTCTCTTCTTCTCTGCTCCAAGTGACTACTGAACTTGACATTATTGTGTTTAAATTCTTCTTGGCCTTTGAATTTTCTCTCTCTTTGTTAGTTGCAAGTTATGAACCATGATGCTGAGAATATGTTTCAAATTTGTTCAATATCATACATTATTTTTTTTTCCTCTTTTACGTGGGGCTTCCTTGGTTTGTTTTTATTAGGAAAAGAAAGAGAAAGGGAGGGTGCGTAGGATAAGAGAGTGAGGTGGGTATCAAACTATCAATTGATTGAGGACCACCTTTTTCTTTCTTTCTTTTTGTAAGTTGTAAAGGTATGGGTAATCTGTCATGCTCATCTCAGACTCACATAAATTTGGGAAATTGTCAATTTGTTGGTTATATCTTTTCTTAATTTTCTTTTTATTTTTTTTAAAAAAATTATATATATTACTACACCTAAAAAAAATTTAAGTCAATTTATGTTTTGTATTGAATTATTAAAAATATCACTCAAATTAATTTTTAGATAAAATTTTATTAAAGATATTATAATTTTAAAAAAAAATCACAATTAATTATTTGTATTTCACGTGCTAACATATTTTTATGTCTAAAATGTGAGATCCATATGAAATTACTTAAACTTTTAGAATAGACTAGTCTTTTATTTGTTTATTTTTTATTTATTTTTTGGGGGGTCAAACTCATGACTTGTCATTTTAACCTATTTTATCTTATACATACATACATATATATATATATATATATATATACTAAATTTTCTGTAAATGTAATAAAAGAAATTCAAATAATTGAAATAAATTTTACTAATTAAATGAAGGGAAAATTCCATTTAAACCCCCGAGATTTGATCCAATTACCCTGTTTCCCCCTGAGGTTTCAGAAAAGTCCTTTACCCCCTTACTGTTATGTCTTAGGATCCACTTTTTGAGGGGCAATTATATTTGTACCCTCCACTGAATTGTTTGACTATAATTACATTTAAAAAAGAGTTAGCGGGCCCATGTTATATACTTAACAAAGGGATTGATTTGTTTAAAATATAGAATATTCAATGACAGTTTTAAAAAGTCCAGTCTCAAATACAAAAATAATACTCATTTTCTCTCCTTTATCAAGATAAAAAAAATGTAAACACAAATATGAATTGAGATACAAAGATAATCATTTATGTATAAAAACTCGTTTATCACACAATCACGAATCAAAGAATACTCATATATTACAATATAGAAATATTATCACATTCCTCTCTTAAAGTTTGATTTTGTATCACTTGGAGAAAAAGAATCTAGATTGTATCACACACCTCACTTAAGGTGTTACTCAACTATCTTTCAATATTAAATTTATTTAAATACCTTTGATAATTTATTTTTTATTAAAAATATCTTTTTAATACTTATTTTTATCTTGTTACGTGATTAGTTAATTCAAATATACAAAATAAAAAAATAACTGTAAAATAAAATATAAAAAAATTAAAAACTTAATTTAAAATATAATTTTTTCAATAAATATTTTTCAAATGAATACTTATAAATATATATAAAAAGACAAATAAATAAAAAAATTTTGACTTTTTTTTATTGATTGTATAAAAAATTAAAAAAGTAAAGTTTTATTCTTTAAATAAAATAATAAATATTAAATAATAATATTTTATGCATCTACCCTTACAACTAACGGTCAACTAACAGTTAAATATAATTACAAAAAAAAATAAGTAATATATTTTTTATAATTTTTAGTTAAGTGATACAGTCCAAAATTTCAGGAAAGAAAATGATAATATCCCTTATAATATATATCAAAAGTCACTTTACACAAACATCTATGTAACCATACAATAATTTTTATCATTCTGTCTGTAAAAACTCTTCCAATCCATTTTTGCACATAATCACAAAACCCATTTTTTTTTTCTTAATTTTAAAATAAAAAAATCAAGAACAATAAGTACACTTGTGTCACTTTTAGTTTTTTATTTTAATTTTAAAATAAAAAAATCAACAATAGTAAGTAAGCTTGTGCTACTTTTTTGTTTTTCCTTTTTTAATTTTAAAATAAAAAACAAGAACAATAAATAGGTTTGTACCCTTCTATTTTTTTTAGAATTTTAAAATAAATAAAAAAATCAAGAACAGTCAATATATTTGTCAAAGCTTCAGCTTCTTCCTAGGTGTTAAAAAAAGTAGTACAAACTTACTTACTCTTTTTGGAATTTTGATTTTAAAATTTAAAAAAAAAAAAGTGATTTAAAGGATTTGTACTTACATCTGCTATCACGTCATATCGCTAATATATATATTTTTATTTTGAAATGACAAAAGTATAATTTTACCCCTCAAAAAGTGGATCCTAACAAAGACGGACGTAACAGTAGGGGGCAAATGACTTTTCTCAAACCGCAGTAGGAAAACGAGTAATTAGGTCAAACATAGGGGGGTTAAAGAGAATTTTCCCTCAAAAGAACTAGTGCTACAAAGAATTTATTACGTAGTTGATATTTAGATTATTTATTATTTGATTTTTTTAACATAACTTTTAAAAAGATATTTTTATAATATTTTCATAATTATATAATATCATAACATATTAGTATTAATAAATAAATTCATATTTGATGTCACACCTTTATTTTTATTTTTTAAATTCATTTAAATATTGCATTAAATAAATTATTTTTTTTGTCAATTTTAAATATAATGAACCTTCACAAGTACAATGTCTTACACTATTTAAATATATATATATATTAAACTCACTAGCCATCGTGTTGAATTAACATTTTATATTCCAAATTATTTAATTACAAATTTTATATATATTTTTTTGAAAGAACTAATTCTATAATGTAATTAATTTTTAAGTTTTACAAAAATTGTTGTAAAAGTTAAGTTACTATTTTTTATACGATTTTGCAACCAATTTCTAACCTATAAAGTATAAAATATGAAGAAAATAAATAAATAAATGGAAAATTTCTCAATTTTATTTTATTTATTTTTATTTATTGTTCTCTCAGTTCAGTTGCAAATGCAATCATAGAGGACGCGAATAGGCAATTCTAGAGCCGGCCCCAGAGAATCTTTCAACCAACCTTTCTCACATGGCACTCTCCTTTTCTTTACGCGCTGTTCTCGTCCGTGTCATTCACTCGCTCTCATCTTTTTAAGCAAATAAATTTTTATACTTTTAGTATTATTACGTAATTTTCACTAACAAATTACTTTTATTTTTTATAAAATTTAAGTAGATCAGGAATGGTCAATGTTAGCGTGTGTTGGGCACGCTCCATGGGAGAAAGTGGGGGTAAGAGAAGCCCATTTCGTTTGTCTGATTGTGCTTGAAATTCATTCCTCTCACTTACGTGGCCAAATCTCCATTTCTAGTTTAGGGTAAAATCCGCCTCACAATCACATTATTGTCTTTTATTTATTATTTCAAATCACATAATTAATAATTATTTCTTTTAAATTATTATTTATTATTTATTATATATTATCAGTTATTAGTGTTGAATTCTAACTTGTTAACACGCAAACAAGTTCTTCTCATGTAGCTCTCTGTGCCTACGAAAAGCCCATGCTACAGTTATTATTATTATTAATATTGACTCTTTGATTTTGCCCTTTAAACAAAGTAATATATAAATATATATATAATTGTTTTTTTTTAGTTTGATTTTTTTTATATTGGAATGAATAAAACAAAACAATAATGTCTTTATCTTACTGTTAAAGCACAATTTAAGTTATAATAAACAATTGTAATAAATGCAATCAAATGCGAATTAGCTTTAATAAAAGCAAGAAATTTTTATTATTATAATGATTATTATTGTCAAATTTAATTGAATGAAATTCAACCGCTCATTTATTTTTATTGATGCACTGTAATATTACTTGTCGGCTAATAATATTTAGAAAGTGAATATGAGATTATTGGTGTGATTTCAAATTCAATCAATCCATCATAATATTTTGTAAATAATGATGCCCACTTCATTACATACAATCAAATCAATTACAAAGTGTACAATTATCATAGAGATATATATATATATCTTTTTTTTTTCCCCCAATTTCCAACTTTATTCATCTTCACTTCACCTTCCTCCTTAAAAATGAAAGGTGTCAAAAATATAATGGAGAAACAAATCTCCTTTCACACCCACACATTTCTAACCCATTAATTATTATTTCAATCTAATCAATTGGGTCTCCATTCCTTCAATTTCTTTCTTTTTCTTCAAAACAAAATTTGAAATTGGCACTTTCTTTTCATTTGATTTTGATGTGCTTTGCAATTTTATGTCTTTTTAACAAATATCAAAAGAATCAAAGCAAAAATGTCTACTCACAAATTATGAAAAAAATGTGTATTTATTTATTACACTACACTTACCAATTATTTAAAAAATAAAATTACCTCAAAACCCTTAAAATCATTAGACAAAGTTTTAATAAAACCATCTAATAAAAATAATATTATACAAATAAGGTTCCAAAATTATCAATAATAAGAGATTATTTATGTATTATATTTGAAATATGAATAAATATGAAAAAGATTCTCACGAGGCTTTGTTGTGACATAAGTTATACACCCAGCCGACTTTTAATTGAATTATGTTGATTAATGATTACAACATTTGAAGGCTGCATGTGATAGCACTACTCAGCAGACATAAACCACAATTGAGTCTTGGCTTTGCTCCAAATGAAATGACCCAAGCAGAGCAGCATATATCAATTTCTTCCAAGTCTGGCTCGCCAATCACATTCACACACCTACCCCACAACCATTTTTACAGTCCTTCAAAGACCTATGATATGATATACCAAGATTTCCCTTTACAAAAATTCAAGACTGTCAACTTCAACTATCAATTTCTTTCATATACCACTTCCATTTTTGCATAGATGCCATTAGGGTTGTGGTCCTATCCACATTTTCATACCCATGGAATCTCAAGGCAAATGTAACTTCACAGTAAATTTCAGAATCTTGCTTTCCTGATTACTCGAGGCATACGCATACAAATATGATGCTCGCGATCATCAGTCCATAATATAAAAAGAGCACAATGAACACGATGATTTTACAATGTACAAGGAACTCTTCTGTTAGCAAAGAAAGACAAGCAAAAGAATCAAGGGCATAATGCATAACATCAATTAATGTTTTCATAAACAAGCCTAAAACTATTCACCGGCTAAATTCTACAGAAAACTAGTTTCATGGGTTAATGATTCCTAGTGGTTGTTCGAAGTAATTCCTCCATGAATATTTGTCCTAAATGGACTATTTGTTTGATTAAAAAGATGGAATACAATTTTTTTCCTTCTTTTTCCTATTCCTATTTGACACAAGTTCTAGAGTCCTTAACAACACACTAAAATTCCACAGCAAGAATTGAAGACAATGTTTGAATTACAGAAACTACAAGAGGGAGTTTCACCCTGAGTGATTGTACAACAGTGGAAGTTACAGATAGCACCTTCAGAATGAAAACAAAATTAATCTTCAAGTTTTCATTAAAGGAAAAATATCAATCAACCATGAATTTGGAATGACATAATCTGTTAGCAGTTTTGCAAAGTTATCTCAGACTCAAGAGTGCTGGGGAAGAGAGTGATTCAAGCTACACATTAGTGATTCTCACATATCTGGAAAAAAAATGAAATCAAAGTTTTACCATTTAATCATATAACACAAGAGGAAAATAAAAATAGAGAGAGGATACTAGTCTCACCTAGATTGAACTTGTGCCTGAAGTAGGAGCAATCCTATGAAAGAAGGATGCAACAATTTAATTACAAAAGGTCGCATCCTTCGGTAGCACGACAAGAAACTCTATACCTGAAGCCACCAGATTTCTAGCAGTAACACGTTATTTGGTTGGAGTGGAAGGTGTAACCCCAACTTCTACTTGGGGTAGGCCAGGAGATTTTGTGAGTTGTGGACTTCCTTGTAAAAGAGCTGCTCTCTCTGGATTGAAAAGCAGAAGCTGCTGCAAGTCCTTCGGAAGTACATTGAATACTGCCTGCAGATCTCCCTTTAGTTTCTGGCAAGTTTCTGCAGAGTCTGCAGCGGGCTGTCCAGATTCTTGCAACTGAAGATTTCATTTAACGATAACGTGAAAATACCACCATGGATTATTAATTTGCATGAGCATATGCATCAGCTAAGTAATAAGCATGAATCAAATAAAGCACAAACTTATCTAGTACAAGATCATAGTAAAGAATGTTGGACATTGTTATCCATAAAATACATATGAACAGAAAAATGAGGTGAATCATTTTACATATGCAGATCAGCCTCAAGCATTTATAGTCTCCAAGCAGCAAATTTTCATATTTTTGCTTCTCCTGGGCCTATTTATGGTGGCAAAGGAACTCTAAACAATACAACATGATGGGTCCGTTATTCACCACTTGAACTCAGTTTTGATCAACATTTGTGGCTTCAATAATCATTTAAGTTTGTTTGAAAGTTCAGACAAGAGAGTGGGGTTGTGGACAATATCTATGACCAGCTTTATCACAATTCTGATAGATTAGACAGAAAACCAGCCGCTTCCATAAACAGCAAACAGATAACAGAATTATTGTAAGGCCATTTTACAAATGTCACTTCCATTTGAAGTTTCTCGATCTTTTGGTAAGCCTTCATTTTGAAACCTCTGCAGCTCTTCGTCAAGGATACTTAAAAGGAGCAAAGGAGATAGTAACAGACAGTAACTCCTGCAATTAGGAATATACCTGCCATCCAACTTGTCTGGCTTCACCAAATCATTCAGGGATTCACTTATTTTTGTCAATCCTTTCAAACAAAAATCAAAAGTAAAAACTAATAAACAAATTGGTATAGATGTATCACGTGCATGTGATAGTTGGAAGATTCTAGCAGCACAGAAACATAAGTAGATATCCATAACTATAACAAGAACTGCTAAAAAGCTGCTCAACCACAGAAATCAACATATTATCCCGAAGAAAGTAAAATTTACCTGTACTTCTTGCATAAGATGCCTCTCGATAGCATTGAAGGTATCAACAATTTCCAATTCAGACATTTTAGATATAAGCTGATGTATGTCAGTCCTCATCCTTGCCTGCCTCCATAACCTATGTTGTTCTTGTTCCGCAGCAGCACGTCTTCTTTGAAACCATGGCATAAAGTTTGGTCCTTTCAAGAACCTCCTGAACACACACATAAAGCATCTTTCACTCGAAAGCAAATAATAACAAGAAACTAAAATGGAGAATGAACATGAAGTGAGGAACATATTATGGGTTACAAACAGATGGGAAGTGGTAAAATTTGAATAGCATGGTCCATCACCTGTATAAGTCCAGCCAATTAGATCTCATCCGCTTCGATAGAAACTTCCCAACACCTCTCGCCGATAAGATTGAAAGAAATTCATCAGCATTAAAAGGAGGGAGTGATGGAGGATCAGCAAAAGGAGAAGATCCTTCAGAAGCTGCTGTAGTCCAAAAATATGGGCCAAAAGGAGACAAGAAGTTGGTAGTGAGCTCCAAGAAATGCCTCCTTAGTATCTCATTGTTGACAACTGACATTGACTCCTCGACCCTAGGTGACATCCCAGCGTCAATAAGCCTATTCAAGATGGAAGTATCTGGCTTAGTTGTTGCAGCATAGCTGCTCCAAATGGCTTCCTTATGTTCTGTCATGAGACAAAGAGGACCATCTCTCCTCAACTTCACAACATTCAACAAATTTGAAGGAGATAATTTATGAGAGAGCTGTTGAAGACCAAATCCTTCAGGCCTACCAGAAACTTTTCCAGAAGAAGCCCTACTTGCAAAAGCAACCCGGTTTGAATTAGGAGCAGGGCTTCCAACAGATACAATGTGTGGAATATGTCGAAGTGCTTTAAGGAAAAAAAGATTTGTCACTCCCAAAACCAGTGGAGGAAAAGTGTCCCCCTCTTTAAGTGAATTTAAATGTCTGAATTCTGGATCATGGATGGTAAAATAAGGCCTAAAATCAATACTACAAAGCAGTGGGGCAATTAAACTTACAAGACTAGCAACAGCCTCACAGCACTGGGGAGGAGTTGGCGCTATGACAAGTATGGGTTCACCAATCAGTAACAATTCCCATAACACCCAAAGCTGCAACAGAAGGCCCCGAAATGTACCAAAAAGATCTGAATCATGAAAAAGACCTTGTGGAACTGACTGATTGTTGGGAAGAAAAGGTGCCACAGAAGCAGCAGACTCTTCAAATACTATTCCACCTTCCAAGGGCAAGCTATGTGCAGGTGGCAAATTCACTTTAAGCATTGCATTTCCAATAGGGAGTTCCATCAGTTTACCAGGTACAGGAGAAGGCCACGTTGACACATATGCAGCAATATGCTCAATAGCTTTCTTTCCAACATCAAAATACAAAGGACCCATGATTTGTAACAATGGTCTAAACACACTAGAGTAAGGACTATGAGACAATATCACTACAGATTTTTGTTCCCCACCTCGCTTAAGCCTCTCATCGTGCCTTTGTCTATTGAATACATAACCATACAAGTATCTGGAATCTCTAACAATACTACTTTTTGAACTTTGAAGAACTTTCTCCTCTGTATGCTTTGAAGTTATTCTTTTATCGTCAACTTCAGTTATCTCAGATGAAGACACATTGCCCTGTGGAGCAGTTCTTTGCCTTTGGAACCGGAAAAAGAAGATGCAATCATGAATGCTTGAGCGATTTTGGTGCTGGGAAACAGAATCAGGAAATGAACTGTAAGCAACCTCAAGTTCCTCATCATGTGTGAGACAACCAGGTGGGTAACACTCTTCAATGAGCTGACCTTGTTCAAGATCAAACCGAATGGTACAAAAGGCAACAACCCATTGTTGCAAAAGTTCCGGGTCTGGTTTTAAACTGAGCTCTGGCTTCACAGAAAAAGAAGGTGATCGACTCATGTCCACAAGTCCTTCAAAAATCAAAAGCACCAACTCTCATCATCCTTACCCACCATTTCCACTAGAATTCCCAAGCGTGTTCTCTCATCACCAATATACCAAGTCTTTCCACACTTAGCTACTTCTATACTCAAATCTCTACTGGGGTATTATTCTCCTGTTAAAAATCTTCAAGTGAGAAAATCAAAGCCTAACAAAGAAAACCTAGAAAGTACATTGATTTCAATATAATAATAACCCGAATTAAAAGAGGTCTATCGAACTACATCAATGATCGGATTAGTTACTCCGAAAATCCAGGATAAAAGGAAAATTTTCAAATTTTAGATTTAAAAATTCACCTTTTAGCTCAACTAAGTGTTATACAACTATTTGGCTTAGTTAAATTTCCTATCTTTATTACATACAATCTCCGAAACCAATACAAAATACATACTGAATCAACATCATGCACGTTCTTTTCTTTCCTTTCCTTTTTCTTTTTTCCCATTTCCCAGCAACCAAACAAGCTGTTAAAGAAGGAAAACAACAAAATGAGGAAGATCTACAAATGGGTACATAAAATCTTACCTAAACTGAAGAACCCAGGAAACAATTCTTGCAGAAACCAATCCGGATCGGCCAGCAAGCAGTGCCCAACTCCCTAAAAAGCCAAATGAAGATGCGAAGAGATATCCCAAAGAAACCGGTTCTTAGTAATTGCACGAATGGGAAGATACTTTGGAAGTATGTAATCGGACGTAAATGGTGAAAATTTAGATTTGATACCGATGATTCAACTGGGCAAATTTTGTTGAAGTCGCTTTCTATGTTTCTGTTTTCAAAATCTTTTTTTCGCTTCCTTCTTCTGTACTGAGAGAGGATTAAAACAAATTGGTATCACGTTCTTCTATATCCGGTAATCACTTGTAACATCTTGTTGGACGTCTATGATCTTGCCACGTGGCAGTGCTTTTAACAAATCAGTGTTATTTAAATATAATTAATATAATTTTTAAAATTTTTTGAATTCCCCACCGAAATTTTACATCAGATAAATTATTCTCAAGGAGAATTAACACATACCTTGGTTTTTGATTTTCACATAACCTCCTTAATGTGAAATGACTACAATACCCTTGACACTTGAGTTTTGTGAATAACGAAAAAACCTTTGAAACGTACAACGCAGAAGAGGAATCAATAGTTTCCATATATACCATTGCTATTTATCAAATGCTTACTAACCCTAGATGCCATCATCACCAACTTCAAATTCAAAGCTTGACCAACCATCCCCAAGCAACAACTAGCATTATCATCCTCTTCGTCAAAGATATATGCTTAGGGCATTAGAGTTGATGCCAATCATCTCTATCTCTTCTCTATGCTAAATATTTAGGACCCAAAAAAAAAAAAATTTAAAAATTAAAAATTGATGTTAATTGTGTGCACAAACATAATCTCTTGATCATGTACGTGAAAAGAACTGTAGCTTTCTAAATCGACAATAACTCTTTCATTTTCTTCTTTCTTCAAATCCCTTATATGTTATTGCCACCATTACCACAATCTCTATATATCTCTCTCTATAAATTGGTCAGTTCTTCGAATTCCTAAAAAGTGTAATATTATTGATTTGTAAATATAATAAACTTTTAATTGGTTGTTAGACCTTCAATATACTAATATTGAATCCTTATGTAATATTTTAAAAATTTTAGATCAAAGAAATATGATTAAATATAAATAAATAAAGATCTTATATTTGAATATTTGATTCTATGAAATTCACATTAAATTGATCTCATAGTTTAAAATGTTATTGCCAAACTTTTGATTACTGTTTTATTCTTTGATGTAAAACTTAACATGTTATTTTAAAATTTTAAGAAGGGGTAAAATAATTTTTAAAAGTCCTTAATAATTCTTTATGTAAATTTATTAATTTTTTATAAAAAAATTAAACAAATACTATTACTTTTATGTGAAAATTTTCATTAATCAAGGAACTTAAGGGAGAATTTGAGTAAATAGATAACTTGACTTCTAATTATATTTATCATTTATATCTCTAAAAGTTTATAAAATAATAATATAAGATGTATTTTTTTTAGTTATAATAATTAAGTCCCTATTTTAATATTTAATATTTAAATATTAAAATAAAGATTAAATTGTTATAATTGAAAAAAGTTTATCTTACTTTATTATTTGACAAAATATAAAAAATTCAAATAATAATAATCGTCGTATGAAGAAGGTAAAAGCTAAGAAACATCTTTCTATTTGTCTAAATTTTAGATATATATATATTCTTTTCAAATATGAATATTTCTTTTTATTTGCCTAAACACGAAGTAGGGATGGCAAAATACTCCATGAGTTTGGAGCTCTACGGGGATCTGCCCCAAATGAGATAAAATTTGGGTGAAATAATGGAGGATAGGGTGGGAAATGGAAGAGATTAATTTCTGAATTGTTAATGGGGTGGGAAACAGTTTAGTACTCCCTACCTTATTACTACCCCATTCCCCAAATATATGTAATTATATATTATAATATATTATTTTTTAAATAAAAATATATATATGCGGACTATATTTAATTAATAATTAATAATTTTTTATTTTATCAAATAGTAAAGTTTATATTTTTAATATAATTATTACATATGAATAACACTATAATATATTAATGACATTTTAATTAGTATTAGTATAAATAAATACAAAAATAGAAAAATAAATGGGGATTGGAAATCCATTCTCTATATGGAGATTCTTCATCCCCGTCCTATTAAATTTTATTAGAAAATGAGATCAAAATTATAATGGGATAGGAAACAGAAAAGGCCTTCCAACCCCCACCTTGTCCCATTGCCATACCTTACACAAAGAATATAGCTTAATATCATAATTCATTAATATATATAGATTAAACTTTCTTTTTTTTTTTGTTAAATGCTTCAAACTTAATTGCCCTTGAAAACAAGAAGTTCAACCCTAGCTTAATATAATGAGTACTCCTGACTTTGGCATAATCAATATAGTCACTAAAATCATCCTCCCGCTTTCATTTAAATATCAATTTGTTTGAATCAACTATACAAATGTGCTAATCTTATTTCAATATAATAATATTAACTCTAATAGAAGACATATTGGCAATTTATTCAAGACAATGAGTAAAAAAAGGAATATTATCAATCATATTTGTCAAAAGAACAATCAAGCAAATAAACAACCAGCATATATTAGAATATCACCTAATTAATTAACTTAATTTCCCATCATCAACATAAATCTATCCCAAGTACAACTCACCCACTTAGAATATATAGTTCATTGACAAAATTAAATAGGATAATATCACTTTTTGATTAACAACAATTTAGCCATGGTATTAACTAAGTAATTAGCAAACAAACAAAACAGACATTATAATTATATAATCAAACATTTTATTAATTTTTGACTAGTATATCCACTTAATTAAAATGGGTAAAAATCACACATGTACCTCAAAATCTTTAGATGACTACCTAACTTATCCAAATAAACAATTGAAAGAGCCAAAAAAATTAAAAAAAAAACCCTAAAGTCAACATGCAAAAACCATCATTTAGAAACATAAAAAAAAAAAAAAATCTCAATACTACATACACAAGAATTATTCTTAACATCTAAGTGACGTTTTCCAATATCTCATAGGAAAAAAGTGATAAAGTTTCAAGTTCAACAAAGTTAACAAAAATCAATTTTGAGACATAAACAAATATGGGGAATTAACACATACCTCTTCTAAGTTTTGAAAAACCTACACTTACATGAAAAGTTTGAAAAAATCTACACTTACTTCCCCTGGATCGTTAGTTGACCGTTAGAAGACTGTTAGGATTAAGGATATTTTTGGACATTATCATTTTTAACTTATTACATAATTAATTTCCATAAAATATTACATTATTATTCATATAACAATACCGTTTTGCATAACATAAATTAATTTTATTTTTTATAATTTTAAAAAAATTTTGAATTTAGAATCTTTGTAAAATAAATCTAATATATTCATGTACTCATTTAATTAAATTATATTTTATATTATTTTTTGTTAACTGGGTGCACATACACATGAAATAAGTATAATTTTAAAATTGTTATTAATTAAAAAAAATTTATGATTGTGATAAATAATAATATTAAACATGTAAATTTTACTTATAAATTAATGTAATAGTATTATTTTGTTTACATATATCTTATATGATTTTTCATATAAATTTCACTTTTATAACTTGAAATTTTGAATGATTAATGAACAATAATACAATATTTTGTAGAAATTAATTATCTAACAAGTTGAAAAATGATTAAATTGATAAAATATCTAAAATATCCTTAATCCTAATGGTCTTCTAATGGTCAAGTGACAGTTTAAGGGAGGTAAGTGTGGGTTTTTTTAAACCTTTTATTTAAATGTAGGTTTTCTAAATCTCAGGAGAGGTATATGTTAATTTCTTAAACAAATATTAAAATATTATGGATATTTAATAAAAGTTGGAGATTAAAGTAAAAATTTTCAAATATCATATTAAACATCTACGTGACCTTTTTTTTTAAGGGAAAACGACAAGTACCCCCCTCTTAGATTATGGATTACATGATTTCCCTAAAAATAAGCGCAAAACTCCTTACCGTCAGTTAAGTAACGGTGATAAAATTCTTTTTAGTCCCTAAAGTTTAACTAAATATCTTTATAAGTCCTCATAATTTTAAAAATATTTTTAAAAGTCCTAATTTCATATAAAAATGCCTATTATACTCTTATACATAATATTTAATAAAAAATTAATAAATTTTTAAAATTTTATAAAATACATTATATTTATTTAAATTATGTTTATGTAAAAAAAATTTATAAATTTATAAAAATCCCAATTTCATATAAATTATGTTTATGTAAAACATATTTATAAATAAATAAAAATATTAGTCATTATATAATATCTTAACAAAATATTTTTATTGTAATTTATTATAAGAAATTAAATAATAACAAATTATATATTTGTAATTATTAAAAATTAAATACAACTAAAATATAAAGTATTAATTTATTAATAAAATCTAGATTTATAAATCTATTTATTTTACAGCATAATAAATATTTATAATTATATTGTAATTTATATAGAAAATATATATAAAATATAATTAAAATAATAATAAATAAAAGTTATAATATGTTAATAATTATTATATAAAATATGTGCTATAAGATAATTATTTTATTTATTAATTAATATATTTTACATAAATATAATGTATTTTATAAAATTTTAAAAATTTATTAATTTTTTATTAAATATTATATATAAGAGTATAATAAGTATTTTTATATGAAATTATGACTTTTAAAAATATTTTTAAAATTATGAGGACTTATAAAAATATTTAGTTAAACTTTAGGGACTAAAAAATTTTTTATCACTGTTACTTAACTGACGGTAGGGGGGTTTGTGTTTATTTTTATCTATTAGGGGGAAAATCATGTAATCCATAATCTAAGAGGGGGTACTTGTCGTTTTCCCTTTTTTAAAAGGTAAGATAGTGGAGGCAGAGTATAAATAATATTTTTTTAATTCTCTTTACCTACCCCTAAATTTAATGTTTCGAAATTGAAACGTAAGGCAAAGAAGTGCCTTTAACCATGTCGACTAAGGCCTTAAGGACATCTATGTAACTTATTACTCCTTAAGTATAGAAGTTCTATATATACATAATATCACATTATGCAACTTATCATTTGTCAAGTTTAGAATTCTTATGTATCATATTAAAAGGGATGCATATATAACTCCTATAATAACATAGGTATTAAATATTATACTAATCATATTTCCATATATATATATATATATATATATACCATATATCCTTAGTATATTTAAGATTTACTTGATCAGTTATGTATACAACATTAATAGTCAACCCTGCCTCTATTAAAACATATTGAGGACAGTGGCAGTGTAACTACTTTACATTTTGTGATTTGTGTATATATGATGGAGCTAGGTAGAGGTGTGAAATTGCCTGGGACTCATTATCAATTTTTGAAATTCAACAACACAGTAGTTTACTAAATATGTAACTTCCTTTTTTTTTTTAATAATTGATATTTTTTTTAAAAATAATTGTTAATTATTTTATTAATTACGACAATCTTAAACTAGATTTTCAACCAAAAACTAAACAACAACTACTACTACACTTTAGAAGTCTTATAACAACAAAAATAACATAATTTTTATAATTTCTTTTAAATATTATAAGAAAATGAACTAAATTTTTATTCAATTTAATATAGTTTACAAAGAGATATTATCAGTTAAAATAATTAATTATATGCACAGTAAAAAGACATATAATTACTTATACATATTTTTCTTTTGTGGACAAAAGACCAAGCAAAAACAGTTAAATTTTAATTACTATAAGCTAGAATTGAAACAGATAGCAAGAAGAAAAATTATATATAATATATAGTTGTGTATGCTTGGTCTTCTAATAAATTAATAATGTGTGATATATATTATTTATAATATCGTTATATCATGTCTATATATATATATATATATATATATATTTGGGAATGTTAAATTAATATATATATATATTTGGGAATGTTAAATTAATAATTGGTTTGATGATAGAGACAGATAGAGACTATATATATCAGATATACTTACTTAACATACACACAAGGAATTGTTGGTGGTGTTGACGAATAGACCAACCCAGTCAAATTGCCTCTTGGGATACTACTAGCTGTAGCTAGGTAGCTCGTTGGCTAGTAGTTCCACTCACCTTTTTCATATATATATATATATGTAATCAAGAATCAATTCCAATCAACACTTGGATCCAATCCACAATAATTCAACAAAAATTAGTGTTAATAATAATAATAAAAGCGCGGGAAAAGTACATTTGTAACTGGTAATATGGTTGGCCGTGATTCCATCTACCACTCAAAAAGACGCCATTCCTTTCTTTGCACCAGATTCTCCTCAAATCTACCCTTCTTACCACCAAACCCATACAGACTCCTTGCTAATTTGCGCCTAGTGCTAACTATTTTGACCACCTCGCTCCTTTTTTAATACTAACTGCCTCCCTTGCTTTCTCGCTGCAACTACTGCCTCAACTTCATATTGAGTTTTAGCTAGCTAGTTTTAGTTTCCTTTCCACCGGCTTTACATTTTCTTTCTCAATTAAGCTACTCAGCTAGCTAACTGCCTTCCCTGCAGACATCATGATGATGATGATGAACAACGGTCCATCTCCCATTCTCTCGGAGGCCGGTCCTGTTATGATTATCGGTTCAACCGGCTTCATTGGCCGGTTTGTTACTGAGGCTTGCATTGACTCCGGTCGTCTCACTTACCTCCTTGTTCGCTCCCGCGGTCTCACCTCCCCTCCCGCTTCCAAGTCATCAGTTCTCAACTCCTTCAAAGAAAAAGGAGCAAATATCATCCACGTACTTCTTATATATATATATATATATATATTTTAATTCATTAATTAATTATGTCACAATATATATTTATCATATTAATGCGATATTATTGTCTGTATATATACATCAGGGTTCGATCAACGATCAGGATTTCATGGTGAAGGTGTTGAGGGAGTACGGCATAGAAGTCGTAATTTCTGCCGTTGGTGGCGAAAGCACTAACGATCAACTCACTCTTGTTGAAGCCATTCGAGCTGCAGGAACTGTTAAGGTGACACCCTGTCTCTTCTTCTTCTTCTTCGTTGACATATATATATAAATATATAAGATGAAAATGGAAGTAGTCGGTAATTAATGTATTGTTTATTTACTTCTTCCATGCAGAGGTTTTTGCCGTCCGAGTTCGGGCACGACATAGACAGGGCTGATCCGGTGGAGCCGGGACTACGGATGTACAATGAAAAGAGACAAGTGAGAAGGGCCATTGAAAAGGGCGGGATACCCTACACTTACATCTGCTGCAACTCCATCGCTGCTTGGCCTTATCACGACAACACTCATCCTTCTGAAGTTCTCCCTCCGTTGGATCAACTCAACATCTACGGTGATGGCTCCGTCAAAGGTTCGACCGTTTATTCTCATTTTACACATACAGTAAAGGCGTGAAATATATATTTTTTAATATGGTACGTCTAAAAGTTTGTATAAGAATGCTTGATAATAATTAGTAAATATTTCTTTTTGACATATTAAACATTTTAAAATCTCTTGTGTTTGTTTATCTTAATACGAATACATAAATAAAATAACAAAATATTATTCTATAATTTTTTTTGCAAAATTTCGGTAATTGTTTATAACAACATATCAATCCCATAGAACAAATATAAAATTAAATAAAAACCAAAGTTATTTATTTATTAATAAAAATCACATATCAAATTGTGCTAAATTTTATATAGAAAGTGGTCCCACACTTTGGATTTAAATATTGGGATTGGACCCCTCTTCTGTCTCTCCAAGATCTTGGATTTAATAATAATAATAATAATAATAATAATAATAAAAATAAATAAATAAATAAATGATTGTCCCATGTAAAAAACTAGTAGTTCGCTTATTATTTCATGAAAGGCAAAGCAAAATGGACCCTCTTGTATAAATATATATTCATGGATTGTAGACAAGATCTTAGTTCTTCCCTCTGGCCTTGATAGCAACCAAAAAGTACAAAGCTATCATGTTGGATCACGAAATATTTTGAATAGAATTAAATAAAAGATATATTACTTCACGTACATAAGTAGGTAGGTATATAGGTTATAATATTGGTAGGTAGGTAGGTAGAAGGAGAAGGAGAAGCCGTGGGGTGGGGTGGGGGTGACCATCTACATCTACAAGTCTCTTACTCACTCACTCACGTGAATCTGAAATCACTGTTCGTTACAACTCAGATGTTAACTACTCATGATTTGGACATTCCTCTTCTTGTTCTGTTCTGTCCGCTCTTTATTGCAACTCAGATGTGTTTGCTTTGTTCAAAGGAATAAGGATTTATTTTTTAACAAACGGATGATGGATGCAGCATACTTTGTGGCGGGAAGTGACATTGGGAAATTCACGATAAAAGCGATGGATGATGTTCGGACATTGAACAAAACACTGCATTTTCAACCTCCAAACAATTTACTTAACATGAACGATCTTGCTTCTTTGTGGGAGAAGAAGATTGGCCGTTCTATCCCAAGAGTTACCATCACTGAAGATGACCTTCTTGATGCTGCCGGAGGTTAATTATAAGCCATCTATTATGCTCTTTCTTTATTTTTGAAAATTTTAATTTTAATTGTTTTACATTTGTGTGTGTTGTTGTAGAGATGCGAATCCCAGCAAGTGTAGTAGCAGCATTGACGCACGACATTTTCATAAAGGGTTGTCAAATAAATTACTTAATGGACAAGGCTACCGATATTGAAGCGTGCTCTCTCTATCCCGAAACTCCATTTACGAGCATTGATGAATGCTTCAATGGTTTTGTTGCCAAGATTGTTGAGAATCAGAAGCTAGTCAACAAGCAGCAAGCGGCGGGCAACAACAATGGCATCATCATTCCCAATCGTAAGCAAGAAGCTCTTGCTATTGCTACTTGCTCATGATTGATTTTATCTTCATATTCGAGAGGTTATTTCTTTCCCATTTTCAAATGGGAAATGAAACTAGTTCTGTTTTCTGGCAGCAGATACTCAATTGTTAAATTGCTTCGAAACTACGTTAGTGTTAGCAAATGTTTTCGCAGTGAAGTGAAATAAATAATCATTGTGTTTATTCATATTTGGGAAGCATCAAATATGTATATTCATAATGAAGATTGGGCGTTTTATCTCTAGACAATTGTTGTTGTAGCATCTTATTTATCTCCTGCCAGAGATTTAATCCAATTGTATGTTTAATTTTATAGCAATTGAGAAAAATGTTTCTTCCTATCCTAATTCCTGAATATATTATCTATTAATTTTTACTTTTTGCCAAACTAAATTTATTCACTTACAGAATAATGTATGGTTAAAATATTTCCTACCATCATCAAAGCAAATATTACTCACATTATAGTTATCGATTTAATTTATATTTACATAATATACTAAAAATTTAAAGAAAAATTGATGCAACCTACGGCTAACAACAGCATAAAAGAAGTTGCGTAGCTAAACCTTACAGCCTGAAGTGAGTATTTTTTTTCCTCTTCAAAGAGAAATATATTTACAATTTCCAACACGAAAACTGAATCTCTGAAAAAGGAAAAAGAAATTCTTATATAAACGTAGAGGCTGACTCTATAATATCTCCTAATGTTAGGTTATGTCAAATCAAACCAACAACATTCACTAGTGTAAAAGTTGCAGCGAAAACTATAAAAGCATTTTCCCTGATTCGAGTTATTAGATCTCTGTGGAGCACTTTCGGTTCTTTAAAAGACGCTGGCGTCCATAAATTTAAACATCATATACAGGTAGCCGTTCTTCAATGGTGACACGGCAAATTGGACATTTTTTACACTTCTCGCAACAGGAGCTGCAGCAGAATAGCAACCATGAGCAGGACCATGGAGAACGGAGAGGTCAAATTTTGATAAATGTAAATTTTGTGTCATGAGGTAAATTATCATCATACCTGCAAAGGATACGATGCCTACATGGAAGCAGGACAACACTAATCTCTCCCTCAAAGCAAACTCTACATAACACCTTTTCCTGCACAGTTCAGCAAGAAAACATTTGAGGAATCAGCGGTTGGTGAATGAACAGACCAGGCAAATTCCAAGACAAGCGCTGCATTCATAAATGGTCTCCCACAACGTATGAATATTGTAGTGAAACTATCGTTCAAATTTGAGAGCATTACATTTTGAAGTCTTTCAAACTCCTGCCGACTATAGTTTGTGATTTCTGACTGCTGGCCAAGAGCTGCTTGAAGTCTCCATACCTGAGATAAATGAAAACAAACAATACATAACAAATATAAAGACAAGCAGAAGTAGGATCATAACAAGTATGTTAAATATTTCAACACATATTACAGAATGAACATAAAAAGATCCTCAGCAAGAAGAGTTATATAGCGAAAAACAATATAAGCACACTGCAAGAATTATAATCACCTCCTCAGCAAGATCCTTTTTAGGCATTTTCTTCACTATTTCAGGTGGATAACCGCAGAAAGTGTTATACCTGCAAGTTAGGGAAGTTAGGAACCAAAACACAATAATCAGGCTTCTTAGCTTAAATAAAGCTGGAAATGATATGAGAAAAAGATTTGGGATACTTCAAAAGCATAACTCAAACATAAGATCAAAGATCCACAAATACAGTTGCGCCATTTATAACTATATTGCACTGACTATTATACTCAAACAAGGTGGTGTTGAGCTTTAACTCATTATACATAACAGTTTTATTATATATTTCTTTGCAGTGCCTTAGAAACTGAGTTCCTGTGGCAATTTTCACATATACTTACCAGATCATAATTTCCTAAATTTTAAGGAATTTGTTTCTATTTTTCTACCCTTACTTTCTTCCTCTCAGAGAAGTTATACAATTGCATTTCATGGAGGTACACACAAACCCAAAAGTTAAAAGGCATGCAATTTCTACATTTCTTAGATCTGATAAAGGTAGAACATATACTAACCCAGAAGCATTGTTCTCATGCACAAGTCGGGCCTGCTCTTCTCGACTCCCTTCATCAATTGACCACCAACCCAATAGCCTGTTTCCATAAATAGCCCAAAATGCAGAAAATGTTACTCTTCTGTCCTAAAGTATCATCCAACTAAAGACATGATTCAACAAGTGCACAATCTTGTCTATTCAGTATTTCCATCTTATGCAACTGAAAGTTCTTACCTGGAACCATGGTGCAAAAAACCAAAGCAGTCATGAGCTCTTGAAGAAAATCTAAAATATATTCCCGTGCCGGATCCGCTTCGTAGTAAAAGTATAAGTTTCTCAACTAGTCTAGATATAGCAAATAGGACACCAGCCCCTTGCAGCAGGAAAAGTGGAGAGAAAAGAAGTGGAAGTGGTATATTTCTGGCACCAGGAGGTGTTCCCTGAAAATTTGGATCTGTTAATAAGCAAATCATACAATTGATATTATCACAAATCAGTTCACATACCTCTAAACGCATACAAAGGAGGACTTGAAATCCTATTATTGGAATTTTCATAATGTGGCCTCCAATGTCTGACAGGCCGCACAATCCATCTGGATTCGGATCCTCCTCTGGAGAAACTACCAAACCACTATTCCAGTCAAGATATCTAACACTAGAAGATGAACCGGATTGTCTTGTGCGAGAACTTCGGTGAATTACAGGATTAGACCACTTTGTACAAACAAGAAAAGCAAAGCATTCTGCAATGCTGCAACAATTACATGTTCACATTCATCACTTTATGATCTTGCAAAAATGGTGAATGACCTTTCAAGTCCAAATATTAGATGCAACAACCCAACAAAATTTATAAATCAAAAAAGTAAATGACACAAGGAGCAGACAAACTGTTACCCAAAATTTATAAATAGATCCCACCAGCCAAGAGCACCTACATAACCTGCATAAGTTTATACAAGAGAAGTTATAATCAGCTATGATGAAAAATCAGTAAATAAAGCAATAAGAAGTATCGTGTTCGCTAATGGTGGACCAACCAATTTACACAGACAATTTGACAGTTACATTATAGTTGCAAAAGTAAATACATGCAAATACCATGATTTTGGAGGGCCATTTATGGAACTTCCGTTGTGATAAGTAGATGTTGATAAACACCAAGAATAAAGACCTATGGAGCCTCTAGAACATCACTAATGAAGGATGAGTAGCAAAGCTGAAAACCCAGGAAATTCCAAAAATAATAATTTTTTTTAAAAAAGCAGCATTGCTACATTATCTCCAGCAAATTCACAAAATCAATGCTTAGGTGAATATACATATCCTCCATCAAGTCGGACATAGCAACTGCTGCAATATGCAATCAGAAATCACCACCAGTAAGACTTGAATGTGTGTGTTAGTACTAGGATAACCAAAACCAAATAGGTCAGACTAGCCAAATATTCCCAGGGAAAACGATAACAGGAGCAGTTTCAGTATCAGACTTGAGGCAGAACACAAATTACAAGCTAAGCCTACAGAAACATCCAAAATATAATGGCCAAATGACTTACCACATGACACAATCACATTTTAAAATGGAAGATACTTTTGAAGATTGCTGAAAACCAGCAGTGCTATTGATGAAACAGCATAAAAGTTTCTCTTTTGTAATAAAGATTGCACTCTGAAGAAGTCATTTGATTTCCTGTTTGTTGGGATTTATTGTATCTGAAAATAAATGCTGATCTGGCCATTGTGAAGAGGATCATTCTAACTTGCAGAACTACATACTAATATAAAAATGAACCGATTGAGTACCGAGTGATTTTCAATGTTGCAAACCCCTAGAGGTAATTGGGCCTAAAGCACTTCAGATTTGATAAGAAGTCATCCTTCACAAGCTATCTCTTTAGACACAACATAAAAGGCACTCAAGAAACCACTAGCCAAAAGATGAACCATTATAGAAATATTCCTGACATTATGTCCAGAGCCGGTTATCCAAATAATTTAAAACCTTCTATTGAAGGAGGGATAGACTCATAGAAGCAGAAGGCAACTGTTCAAGAGGAAAAGATTGCACTCACAGGCAATCTGCAAGTAATTGTTAAGCAACAGCCTATTCACAAAAGAAGATTTTTCCCATAGTTCACCTTCGTTCACTTGGCCAATTGCCAAAAGAAGGCATGTAGATTTGTTTATCACCAATCATACATTTAGGGTCCATTTGGTACAGCTTCTTCAAGCTGTGCTTTTTCAAGTAACTATTTACTATTATACTAGTAAAGCTTTTATGTTTAGAGTTTTCAACAAAAAGTTGTTGCTTGTCAATCAAAGCTTTTAAAATATTCAGTAATTACGCTAATACACAAGTTTTTTAAGGTTATGTTATGAGAGGAGTAAGGTAATTTAAAAACTAGACATTTTAGACAAATTTAACAATTTAAAAAATCTAAAAGAAATCTTTCTCAAAAGTTCGAAATTTGAGTTTGTCTAGAAGACGTAAAGCAACTTTCCCTCATAAATTTCTTTTCAGATACAACCAAAGGACACAAAAGATAATTGAAAACAGCTTTTGGCTTAAAAATAGCTAGTTATTAGAGAAGATATGCAAATGGGCACTTAAAATATAGTATCCTGGAAACATCTGAATCACTCATGCCATTCCTAGTACTCAAAGTAGATCATTCCCAAACGAGAAATTTAAGCGAGCCAAGAAAAAAAAAAAATTGTTGGCATTGTGATTATGATTGCGATGTGTAAAATAATATAACAAGAGCACAACAATTTAACAAATTATAGAACTACAACAAACCTCAAAAGAAAGCATACCATACAATTCTATTTAAAAGCTAGATGGAGTTCAAGAAATTACCAGAAAGCTTCAGGAGGGTAAAAACTGTAGCTGCTAAAAAGAAGACCATGGAAATTGCAACCCAAAAGTGCTACACAGAAAAGGTTACAAATTCAGTGTCACTTATTTCAAGATATACCTGAACATCAACATTCAAAATACCAGTATTCGATTACAAAAACCATCTCAAGAAAGCTAACCTAACAATTTGCTATTTCAACTATTCAAAATCCACAAGGTAACTAGGCATCCATGGCTCATGAGTACCACAATAGTTCTTTAACAATTTGCTTTGACTGTAACCATGAGAATTTTTGTTTGTTTTATCCCACCTTTTTTCTGTCTAGTATGGAAAGAATTCATAAAGCATGAGTCTAATTAAATTAGTGAAATATTTTCACTTGTATGTTAAATATAACAAAACTTACAGGCAGTGCCTCCCATATTGCCTCATCACTCATGCTTTCTTCATCTCCTGGCATAAGAGCCCTACACATTCTGAAATATAAAAAGTAAGAAATCTTCAGTCACAAAGCCTATATCATGCTGGATTAAAAAGGGCTGACAGCAGTGAATTACAATTAAAGCAGAACAGCATAAGTTTTGTATTTGAGGGGAGAAAGAGCAGTAGCGGAAAGGTCTTTTGCAGTTTAAAGAGTGTAATTTATTAGCTACGGTAGTTTTATGAAAACTTGATATCCAAGGTGACCGAGTATGTACACTCAAACATCAGAACCATAAAGAGAAACCTACTCTGCTAGTCCAAATGCTTAACTTGGCCAAAGCTGAAGTTTTACTTTTTTGTCCAACACTGGCGCCCATAAGCCTAGCGAAGAAAATCAACAAGCTCGGGCCTTTATTTTTTCATTTTTTTTAACCTTAATAAGAAATGAAATTCTATTGATAGAGGCAAATTTTAAAGGAGATAAATCTGTAGACCAAATATTCACAAAGAAACAGAAGACAGAAGGAGACACAATTCTATGCAAAAACATCCAAAAAACAGAAGGAGACACATCCGCCAGCACAGTCTTTATTACAGATTTTTTGTTTCCCCTTTTTAAAATTTACGCAGAGTAACGTTTGAAATCAGTAAAAAGTAGATGCATTACTTCTTGTACAACAACCAGTACCTGGAATTGCCAGGTATTGAAGGAGAAAAATGCATCAATATGATAGGGTGCAATCAAGCAAAAACAAACCATTAGCAGGAAGGAGACTGAAATTTCATTTTTTGGTCTCAGAACTCAATAAATAAATTTAAGTGTAAAATAGGAAAGGTTGCAAATTGGCATGAGTGTATGAACGTAAGGTAATATAAATACGCATCAAGGAATTAACACTTCATTAGTTCACAAGACTAAGAAGATGAAGATAAAATATATGAGAGGAACAACAAATGGCATGAGAATGTTTCTTAAACTCAATGCAATGTCTTGGGAGCTATATTTCAAGCAAGAACAAGTACAGCACCTGAAAATAGTCACTAGCAGATGGAATGGAATTTGATAGGGATACAGAAAAGAATTAGATGGATTTTTCAGCCAAAGAGAATACCTGAAATTGTCTATTAGAATAGTTAATTCAAATGCCAGCAGGGGAAGAAAGACAATCTTCAAGTTGATAGCGGCAAAACCTAGAACTGTGAAAAAGAAAAAAAAAACATTAAAACAAATTTTTAAAGCCTTAAAAGTTAGTATAAATGAACCAAAAAATCTATATAAAAAAAGATATACCAGTTTCAACCAAGCGTTTCTTTCTTGGAGAAATTTCTCATGTACGAGTAAAAACCGAAAATAAAAAACCAGACAGAGAGGAGAAAAGACAGAATCACTGTCAACTCCCATTAATATGAAAACAAAGATTTAGAGAGTCTTGGTACATACCATTAACACTCTCAAGATATATACAAAGAAGCAGTTCAAATGCAACAAGCAATGGTGTTGCAACAATGGTGTGGCAAGGGGCCCACTGTCAGTGCAAGAGAAATCTCATTAACAACTTTTGATCATGGATTTGAATATAAATAGACATTCTTTCTTACTAATTACAAGAATCTGATAGAAATAGAAAGAATAGCTAGCCAGTGAATATCATCTTGCATGCCACAGAAATATATAAACTCACATGACGATTATGTGGAACAGATGGAGCAGGCAATGAGAATCTTCCTCTTGCAACCACTGCATGAAACATCCAAACTGGGGAAAATATCATCCTGCATGCCATAGTCAAATCATACAGAAATCAAAATCAATAATAAACGACATGCTTCAGTTATCAACAACATCATATTCTTAGAAGATTCAAAGAACTGTATAATAGTAACCCAATCAGCACATTCAAAAAACAGAAAAACTTATCTTTTTTCTGAAAAATGCAAAACAAATAATAGAACGTTGAATCTCTTTCTCACCATCAATAATTGATGAAAATGACAATTAATAGCACGTTTTCTTGATACTTTCAGTAGTGGTTACATAATGCTTAAACAATTCTACTTTAGAGAGCTGACTTGCAACTGGAGCTGGATGCAGAAAACACAGATTTAAATCTACAAAGGACGACCTACCCCACCACTCCATTTCAAAGATCACAGAAACACAGTGATCTACACTTCAACAGCAAGAAACTTCATCTGTAGATCTGGGTTCATCCCATTTCTCAAATTACTCTAGTCCTGAAGGCTTCTCCACAAAACATGACAAAGTTGTGCTTGGTCTCATGGTTGAATCCTATTAGGATAAGACGTACTAGAATAGTTAACAGATAAGAATAGCTAAAATAGTTGATTAAGAAAAACAATAATACTTCAGCCTTATGAGACAAAAGAGGAGGGTAAAAGTTAATAAGATCAGACTCTAATAGCACCGAAGAACATCTAACTTTGTCTCCACGCTGCTACTTAGGTTACATGGATAAACTGGTGCTTCAAATCCCTGAAAGGGAAAGCTACTCAAAATGTAAAATCCTTAGCATACAACTGAGGCTGCATTCATTTCTCACAATCCAAGATAAATCCTGAATTGGTCATCCTCATCTTCTTACACCGTTTTACAGGATATTGTCAACATGTAAAGCACAACGCAGTGGTACCTTCATGTTTAAATAAAAGTCTAGTCCTTCTAAGCAGAAAATGGGGCAGGCCATATGGATATAGCAAAAAACAGCCTTTCCAGCACTCCACACAGAAAAATCCAGTAATCTTGAGCTTAAGAGCATATTGGCATTATATCGGAAGTTTAATCAAGTAAAGTAGACCCACTTGAAGGAGACTTTCTCTAAAAAAAGTTACCTGCTAACGGTACTTGTTGATGCAGGAGAAATTGGTTAGGAGAGGTCTTAGCCTTTAGGAAAATATCTTCTCTCTTTTTAATTTTTATCTTTTATGAACATGTATATCTTATCAACTTCTATAATCCTATCATCCTTATCATTGTCCTTGTGTTTATCTATTTCAATTCAGGTGTTACTATAAGTAGTCTTGTAACCCATAGTAGTTTATCAGTTTTCAACAAAAGATTCAGCCTCTAAAGTTCCAAACGGTATTCCTATCTCCTGCTGTTTTAGAAACCAAAGATCAAGAAACTCCCTTCTAGCTTGCTGCTACAAAACATACAACCTAGACCTACTCCACCTATTGCACTTAGAACAATCCTTTTCTTCTCAAGGTTTTATCAATACCATTTTTAATTGGGAGACCCTTCTTGTCACATGTAATCAGATGACAATAGAATTTAAGACAGTACTCGTAGACCAATTTCTTCAAACATTGTCCTATTTTAACCAGCTGGTCCTTTAAAAGATTTTATACCGTAGCCTGATACTATGTCAAACAACGCTACTCTGAAATTCAGTTCCAGCCACTAATAGCAATATAATTCTATCATGACACCTTAAGCATGAAGTGGAGGGTATCATCATTTAACTTCCAGTCAAAACTTTCTCAAGAGCAAATAGAAACTCAATTCTTTTCACCATCACTATGTGATTATACCCGTAAATTCTGCTAGTAAATCAGAAGCCTCCTGTACATCAAAAGTTTTCCGGGGCACGGCCTATTTAGAGATTTTCGCTCTCACTTATCTCTACTTAGATTTTCGTAGAACTTCAAATTCCATAACTTTTTCTTCGTTCATTCAGCTGTTTTAAGACGCATGCTAATTTAAAAAAAATAAAATTAAAATAGAAATATTAGCTCTCATACTATAACAATTTATTTCATTTACCCGATTAATGATAAAAAGAAACCAAAAGAAAAAGCAAAATTCTACACCTGCAAAGGCTGCGCTGTTTCAATGGACTCGTTTCTCAAACCAAATAAAACAATTTCCACAAATTCATAATCCTCGGTTCCAAATCGATATATTTAATTTAATCATTCACTAAAAGTACCAAAACAGATTATTAAAAAAAGAAAGAGCCACTAAAATGAAAATTCACCAAACACAGCTCAGAATTGATCAATTTCTTCAACGATTCGACACAAAAAAGATATATACAACGATAATAATTCAATCAAAATCAAACAATCTAAATAAAAAGAAAGAACAAATGAACTGACCACCAAGAGCAAGAGACGACGTGATCGAGTTTAAGAACGAGCAGTAACGTGAAAGAGCAGAGAAGGCTGTGTGCCACCACTGCCTGTGCAGACTTCAACACTCTTCTCCAGCTCATCTTTTTTCTTCGTCTTCTTCTCCTCCTCCTCCTCCTCCTCCTCCTTCTCTCCGTATAATTCAGTTCGAATTCAGCGCACGAAACGACGACGATTCAGGTTTCAGTGGGCGCCATTGAATATCTCTCTCCCTTTCTCTCTCAGCGTTTGGTGGTTTGATGAATAAAAAACAAAACGCATTAACTTTCGTTATTACACATTCTCTCTTTTCCTAACCTCGCTTGCACGCTCAAGATAAAGAATTTTTATATTAAATGACCCTTTTGCCCTGGCAGGAAATTAAATAACAGGAAAAAGTCCACGTACCTCCCTTGAGATTTATAAAAATTGCAGTTTTATTAAACGTTTATGAAAAAAATATACAAATCTTCCCTATAAACAATAAACTTATCAAAATATCCTAAATTTATTTTTTTTAAATTACAAAATAAAATTACTAAATCTTAATAAAAAAAAGTAATATTTTAATCATTATACCAAATATAGTTTAAATATATATTTTTTAATCCTTAATAAATAACTCTTTTGAGAATGTATATTTAATAATTCTTATAATAATTATAATTATTTTGTTATTATAAAACTTATAATTAAAAAAAATCTATATAATAGCTTAAGTTTAAAATTATTATAAAATAATAATAAAATTATTCTTAAATAATTATTAAAGAAAATAAATTTAAATGGTTATAAAATAAAATTATTCTAAAATTAATAATTTAAAAAAATTATTTCTTAAGAATTGTTAAATAAAATAAATTATTTTGAAAATTTATAATTTAATGATAATAATAAATTTAAATTTAAATTATAATAATGATTATAAATTAATTTTTTAATTATAAATTTTTTATAATAACAAAATAATTATAATTATTATAAATTTTATTATATATATATTTTCAAAAGAGTTATATATTATAAATTAAAAATATACTATTAAAATTTATTTTAGTATAGTGGTTAAGATATTGGGTATAGTGGTTAATCAAAGTGATTTTATTTTGTAATTTTAAGTTAAATTTGAGGTATTTTAGTAAATTTATTATTTATAGGAGAAGTTTGTATTTGTTTTACAAACTTTCTCTTAAATTGTGATTTCTATAAACCTCAGGGGAGGCATGTGGATTTTTCCCTTAAATAATATTTGTTTTCACTGTCACCCAGGTTTCCCAATTACGGAAATGTTCATGGAAGAAAAGTACGGACAGCGATGAAAGGCTGTCCTAATTTGGTCATTTAATTGTGTCGTTAATATAGTTGGAATTTACACTGATTTTCTGAGTTTCCAAATACGGGCCGGTCAGATTCGGGTAACCGCGGATCTGAAATTACGTTATTTTCAAAAAGCAAAGATAAAGCGACAATAATGTTTTTGTTTTGAACTGATAACATGGCTTTATAATATTGGTCATTCTTAAGCTTAGCGTGACAGTCTTGTGAAAATAGCATAGGGAAAGGTCATACAGCGATTTAAAAATCCAGCTGCCCCCACGTTTAGTAGGGATATGGCTTTCACATGGAGGCAAAAAGGACAGAGGGATACGTGTTCGCGTGGAAATAAATTTAAAATATTTTACATATATTGACCTAATTTTGACCTCAAATTTATTAAATAAAATTAAATTCACAAGTTAGGTTACTCACAAGCAACTATAAATTTTATAATTAAAAATGCCCTCACGTAATTATTATTTTATGTTTTTGATAAAACATATTTTTATTATTTCTATTTTTTAAAAAAATTACTTTCAACAACTATTATTATGTAACATGTTTTTTCATTCTTAAATAATTATTATTTTTATTTGTAAAATAAACACTATTTTAAATGTTGCAATCGAAATCATTCAAGCCATACACGTGTCATGTGTAAAAAATCTTTACAGTACATTTGCTTATAGTTGATTTTTTTCATTTTATTATCTCTCGATATCTCCATTGGAAGGAATCAAACAAAATAATTCATTAATACTATAAGCCAGAAGTTATCCGTTCCGTCTGAAAAAAAATATTATCTATTATTAAATAAAGAACATTACGTGTTGAACTCTGATTGGTTCACATAATTTTGGCGGACCCACGGAGTAGTATTTTGTTATTTATTAATTAGTCGTTCTCGCTCAAATAATTGTTACAATCATCAGTGCGGAATATTGGTTTTCATTAATTTGACATTTTATTCTATTTAATTCTTTTTGATCTTACAAAATGACGTAATATTATATAATTGATGAAAATAAAAAATTATAATTTTTTAAAACCATTTATTATATTCAATTTTTTATATTTTTTATATTTGATTCAACCGACGTGACAAGTGAAATGACATTATTAAATTAAATAATAAAGGTATCTTTAAAATTTTAAAACTATTATTGAACATATTAATCGTAACAAATTATTTATTATATTCAATTTTTGATATTTTTAGTCATCGTTAGGTATTCACAGTAAGAATGTCTCGTCAAATATCCATCTGGAATACACTTTTGAAATAGTCTCACATTACGTTTCAATCATATAGTACTATGTTAGCTTAGCAGCCTTAGCTTGTTTGTATTTTTTTTTCTCTTACAGTAATTATTTTTTCAGATATTATTACCTAAATATAAATGAAATTATCTCATATCTTAATTTTTTTTGACATATTATATATTACAAATTTATTAATATTTAATTAGATATTTAGTGATATTTATAATTAAAATTTAACTAAAAAGATATCAATTAGTTGTAAGAAACCCAATATCCATAAAACGATTTAGATATTTCTGAAAAAAGACTTCACAAATTATAGAAAAAATTTTATCGAAGACAAAGTTCGAAGACCTGCCCTTCCAATTGAGAGAGAGTTCTTCCGGCCAATGAGACAAAGTCTCACTAGTTTCTCATATCTTAATTTGATTAGCACAAAATAAAAATCCAAATCTCATCACTAACTCTAAAAAATTTACTAATTAGAACTATATACATATCATTAAAAAAGACAAAAAAAAATTATTAAAAGGGTATCAACATAATAATTTTAACCATCCATAGTTTAAATTTTGAATAACATAATTTAATAGTATCTATGAAATAAAAAGAAAACAAAAGCATAATCAACAGACATCATATCATACATCTTTTAGGTTATCTAGATATTTTCATAATCATAATCTACAAGAAAAGGATATTTAACTTTAAGCTAAGAAACAAAACAATAAAAGGGGAATATTAATATTAATATTTATACAGCCAAAAAGACTAGTCATTATCTGCTCTGCTGGAAATCCTCCTGTGTAGTTGTGAAAATGACTCGGTATAAATAATAAACAATTGCTAAATCTGCTGTCTCATATGGACCTTGCTGGCCCAGATTTACAAATTTAATATTTGTGGGTGGTTCAAGCCATGAAGACTTAAAACAGTGTAGTATGGTTAGGTTGCATTTTCGTAATTTGTAGTCAGGATAGAATAGCCTTTATTTTATTTGCTAAGGGATTAGATTCTGTATATTTCCAGATATGGGAAAAAGGAAAGAAACCCAGAAAATGAATGCATGAATCTAACACATTTAGTTAAGCAAAATGATGTTACTTGAATGGGAAGCAAAGACGTATGATAAGGAAAAAAAAAGAATACATTCTTCCCAAAAACCGGGGAAATATATAATTCAAGTCGGGAAATATACATTTTCCCTCTTTTTTTCTCATCCTAGTGTGTAGAAAAGGTCGAATACTATTTACAACACTCGGTGCTCCTCCGGATTAGACAGACAAAATAGAGCAAACAGTCTCAAAATGTAGCGGATATCAGTGGTTGGATCGTTTCATTTTGACCCGGAGAAAATATTGAAACTGATACTAGTTCCTGTCTGCAGTTGCATCTGTAGATAGACAAAAATGGAGAGGAGAGCATTGGACTTGATACCTATTTTGCAGAGATTTGTCGAAACATGTCTCATGCACTGCATTGAGTACGTGATTTACTGATGTACCCACATTAAAATTAAATGAAGGACAACTAGAAGAATTGCTGGAGCCAGCTACAGCTAACTGCATCCTTCTCTAAGTCATCTTTCATCTTTTTTACCCGTTCCAAGGCGTCTTTCAAGTCCATTGTTTCTAATGGCAAATCAGAGAACTCTTTCAAAAATTGGTGTGCACGGGCTGCACCTCTAGAGATGTCACTGCAATCACTCTCTCTTTTTCTTTTGGATCCCACCTGTCAATAATTAACAAAGTTACAAGGAGCTAAGTAAATGGTAAAAAAATTACTAGAAGTATTCTTCCCTTTGAGAATTAAAAAGCTTACCACTTCCAAAATGCTAATTAAATAGCAAAAGGAAGACATGTAACCCCCAGCCTAGTTAAGTACATATTCTATGGTAACCTCCTTGCAAAACTTGCTTTATTGAAACACAAAACATAGTACGACTCGGAATATAATCACTACTTAACAAGAAACAGTTTTTGTTATACTTTCAATTGCATCCCATAACATTATTCGTAAAGTTACTCAAATGAACTCCACAGGATAAATTGACCATGAAAGTTCCACTAGGCAACCAGAACAGTGCTTCAAGCAATTATAACATAGCTCACACTGTAAGCTTGGGTAATATCACAAAATAAAAACCGGTAAAACAATAAACAAAGGTATTTCTGCCAGACCAATTTAACTACCAGATAGATTGCATACTTGTGCAACAGTTAGCTCTATTCATATTAGTAGCACAGGTGTAGAGCACTAAATAATTTAGATAAAAAAAGAGGCAGCATACTCTAAATCGATCACATAGGCAGGTAGACAACTGGACTAAATTTAGTTTGCTGTACTTCCAACTAATACATCAGCTTCATCACCACAACTTTAATATTACCAAAAATCAGAAGTACTTGAAACTTATTATCATAAAAAAGGCGTCCATGATAATAACCAGCAACTGAAGCAACAGAATATTACTATGTCTTGTTATAAGCAGGGGATAAATAAAAACACACCTCTTCTTCTTTAGTATCATCTGAAATGACTGCAGAAGGAGAGAAATCTTCCAATTCAGCAGCTTTTTCTCTGGCAAGGGCAACAACACTTTCAGGAAAATTAGCAAATTCTGCAACATGAATGCCAAAACTTTGATCACAAGCTCCTGGTTCAACCTGGAACGTGCAGACAGATTGAGAGGTATTAGTGAATGCAATTTGACATATCGCATGTGAACTGCCATTAAGATTTGCAGAGGAAATAAGAGAAGCATATTGCAATATTAATTGGTGAGCCACATACAATGAATATCAACTGTAGTAAAAACTAAAGCCTGAATACCAAGCAGAGAAAGCATACAGTCATAGACATGCTTCATCATACACAAATACATTTAAGTGAACCAATGAGTATCTGTGATGACATATTCCCATCATAATTAATTGTTGATCATGAGATGTGTGTGTGTTTTACTATCTCCTGAAAGCAGTCAGAAAGTTCGAAAGCCTAGACTAACTTTAACAGCAGGGCATTCTAAAATTTAAATCAAGCATGCATAGATTTCATGAACTCAACAGAATAAAACTATAACAGTCTGGCAGGAAAAAGATTATAGTGGAAAAAAAAAAAAATTCTAGAACATGAAAAAGAACTAGCAAGCCATCGTTGAGAAGACCAAATACTACAAGTCAATCATTTTACCTTGTACAGCATAGTCAGCTTGCGACTTATCGAGTCAATGTGTGCACTAACATGATAGTTTGCAACACCAACTATTTGCTTTGTATCGATTTCATGATTTTCATTTTCATGAGCTAATGCAGTTAGTTCATGGAAGTGGGTTGCAAATAGAGTAGGTGCTCTGATAATTTCAACAAGGTGCTCACATATGGCCCAAGCTAAACCTGAGAATGGAGCAGAACATAATGTAACTCACTTCTGATCATATAATATCTAACTAAATTATGCAATAAACATTCATAGTGGAAAGTTACAAGAAAGTTATTGAAAGTAACTCGAAAAGGATTAGTTTCTCTCCCAAAGCCATAATAGATCAACAATTGGGTTCAACTATAATGCATACACACACATTGAAATTGTTAGAAATTTGTAATTGCACATTAAAAACTTAATTTTAGAAGAATAGCATGAAGAGCATGATTATGTCTTTTCGCTGTCACTCAATAACAAAAGAGAGGACCAGTTGGACTCCATGCTGATTACATTGATGTCCTAGATTAAACAACACATTCATACATCAAGCAGTACAACTGCTTCACCATTCCGCAACCAAAGATACAAGAAAATTCAATTTACATTGTTGTTTCAAGCAAAGAAACAGAACTGAACTATTGGCGAAAGGAGTTTCTTCTCCCAAATTTATAGTCAAATAAATGCAAAAGTAAAGAAAGCATGTTGCAGCAAACTTTATATACCCACTGGCCAGCCACGCATACACAAACAGAGAGTTGTACGTAAAGTCTATTTGTCAGAAACATCAGTTTCATGTTCAAAACAATGAACATTCAGGCATCCCATGATAAACTAAGACCACAGAAAAGAACATTTTTTGTGACAACAATCTAAAAGTTTGACATGACAGAGGAAACAAAAGAAGAATTAATCTAATATGCTCAAGTCAGCTCAAATCCAATGAGCTTCTCCTAGCCCAAAACAGGCAGAGCCATAGTCTATTGGTCTTGGATGCAAAAGCCTGAAGATAATACAGCTATAGAAATAACATCTCGAAATGTGTGGGACAACTACAAGTTCAACTCTCATCACCAGCAGAAGCCCATAAAACAAGCATGTGAAGTCATGATGGCCTACAAAGAACAAAAAGTGATTGGCAATAAGTTGCTTTTCACTATATCTCTTTTTAGTTTTTCTTTTCGATTTGGCCAAATATACTGGATGTGCATGATTGGCAAAAAATTGGACTGCATAAGAACCCACATACTCCACTTGTCCATCATCTGCTTGTCCTTCAATTTCCACCATATCAATTCCTCTCGGAATAAGAAATTTGATTGACTGATTCTCAGAGAAGGGAGACTAAAAGACACTGAGAAAAGGGCCCATTAATTAAGAAAAACCAAATCCATCACAATTATACATCCCAAGGCCCAACTTATCAATAGTTATCGATCATTATCACAAGACACACAAAAAGAGAGAGAGAGAGAAACTTTAGAACGTGTCCATAAATGAACAAACCAAATCCATCATAGGTTGATGTCCCACGGCCCAACTCGTCGATGATTATCAATGACTTATCAGTAGCTCCCTTCAATATTGATGCAGTCTCAAGCATTTCTTGCATAAAGGTAGAAACTCCGCGTAGCTGAAAGGAAGAAAAAAGAGGGGAAAAAAAAAGGAAAATTTAACTTCTATCACAGAGAAATAACATGTTATGACTGACATATATTAGTTTAAGTTCTAAACTGTGAAGCATTTGCATAAACACATTGTACTGAAGCAAAGCATTAATCAGCTGGAACAACATGCTACTTAAAACTTAAGCACCACTAGTTATTGATGCAAGTGGATATCATGCTGTCACCTAAATATGTTCAGTTACCAGAACCCAGGAGGGACTTGTGAGAAAGCAATAACAGAAGAACCATGAGAAGATGGCCCTTAGGCAAAAATAGTACGACTTTCAGTTATGTTAGTAATTAGTAACTTGCCTTACAGTATCTCAAATCAAAGGATGGTATAATGCAATATATATAGGTTTTTCAGAAGAGTGCTCCTAACACCTTACGACAGCCAAACTATTGTCCAAAATTTGTTCTAAATCGACTCATAAGTCACCAAATCCAATTCACTAACCTAATTCGTTAAATATGAAAGTGCATGTCTCGCCACACTTGCAAAGTTGATTAACCTGAGACAGCACTTCTATACATGAACTTTCTATTTGTGTTAGGAGAACTAAGAAATGGAGAAGTCGGTCACTTCCACTCCCATTTTTCCATTCTTTGCTTGAGATTAAAAATCATAGGACTTTAGAATTTCAGACCTCTAAATTGACAATAGAAAGAAATGAATGGAAAAACGAAAACAAATACAGAAAAGGAAATCATGTAGGAAGTCAAAAAAATCATTTCTCCAAATTCTACAATTGTCAACAATTGCAGAAAGATAAATTGGGATTGAAGAAACCATGTTGATTTACTGCTAGCATTAGGTTTAGATTGAATAACTTGAATTTGAAACAACCTAAACATCAATTAGTATCCAAAAGAAACTATAGACAATGCATAGAATCTGGAATTGAGCAGGATAACCACAGGGTTCCGAGATCTTTCAAGCTAGCACTAATGGTAATAATCACCATCAGTGAAATATTTATTAAATGAGTATCTGCACAATATTTCAAGACTAAGCACATAATTATTCTGAGATTGTGCACCTTATTTTTATCACTTAAGTCTGAAACTTGGTCCATAGTCTATTAGGTTTTGCTAACAAATACAGACCTTATATGGGAAGAAGTAGGTGCGTCACATCTGTTAAATCTTTTAATAAGCATTCATAAGAAAAAATTGTGGATTAAATACTAAAATCCATGATCCTATGTAAATAGTATTTTTCGAATTCCATGTTTTTCGACTTATTGTGTGAATTATGAGAAATGAATATTCATAAATCACAAAAGAGGGAAAGGTATTTTCCTTTCACCCAGGAACTGCCTGGGCATCACCTACCAGATTAGCTTCAGCTCCTTTAGGCAATGTCCCAAATTATTAACAAGAAGAAATATGAAAACAAGATAACATGACAATCAACTAGAAAAGTTCTGAGGTTGACTAGTTCATTGTGAGTGCAGTTTCCTACATTTGAAAACTTGCAGCAATTGCAGCTGCTTTAATCCTCTGAATCCAGCACTGAACTTTATATAATACAGAAACCAATGAATGTAGGAGAAATTAATGTCTTAATGTTAGAAGAAAGAATAAAAACTGATCATTAATATGAACAAATAGCTCGACATATAATCTTTCACAAGAAAATGCCATGGAACTCACTTGGCAGTCACCAGCACCAACACGAGCAAAAATGCAATCACGTACTGAAATGCTAGCTTTATCGCAAGGAACAAACGAACCAACTTGTGCCATCAAAATGTTCACACCAACCTGTAAATGTGACAAAAACAGAGCCAATTTCTTACCCAGTAAGATCAAAGTAAATAGAATAGCATGTAAACAAACATTTAATGTGTGTTACTGCTCAGATTTAATACAAGGATAACGTGCTGAGACATCAGGCAGAATGAGTTGTGATGCTCCTCCACTGGTATATTGTCCAGCAAAGAGCAGTAGCAAAATACAAAATCGTGATTTAAAAGTCACAAGGAATGCTGCACCAAACTATCAATTAGACACTGTGATAGAATGATAGAAAACCCATTTAAACTCAGTTGTAAATGACAAACCTGTCTGATAAATGTGGATTTTCCACCCATGTTAGGTCCTGTGATGATCTGGAACCAACTTTTTCCCCTAATCTGATACATGAGAATAGCCAAAGAGCAAGGAGTGGGTCACTCAAATTTACAGAGGTGAAAAGAATGCCTTTCTGGATAGCATAAGAATACTCACAAGTTTACAATCATTTGGTATAAAATTCACCCAGTCTTGAGCTTCAACACAAGGATGTCTACTCCCTTCTAATATAATATCCCCTACTTCCTATACAAAAGATAACAAAATAGCAATACTATGAAAACACACATCTTACAAACAAGGGGAAATAGGAAAAAACAAAAATCAAGGCAGGAGGGAAGAAAAGGCAACAAATGGTTATAAATTTACAGGTGGGTTGATGTCTGGTCTTGTGTACGGAGTAGGACAGCTAGAAGCCAAATCAGCAAAACTAAGTAAGACATCTAATTCTGAAAGCAAGCCAGCCAAAGACTTGAATACCTGCAGCATCAAATTTTCCTCAATCAGAAGTCAGAACAAGAGCCATGAGAAAGATGTTAGTTATAATATGGAATGTATACCTCACAGAAAGTTGCCGAAGTTTGAACAACTCGATTGACAAGCTCTTTTTGACAATTCTTATACTCCTCAAGTATTTTTTGGTACTGGTCCCCTAATTTTTTAAGCTTTGTACTTGTAAATTTTACTCCATCTTTTCGAGTTTCAAGGACAATAAATTGAGTAGTGAGCTTTTTCCTTATTTTTGGCTCTTCCTTCTTTGTAATTCTGAAGACATGTCCAAACTGTGTGCCTTTATCCAGCTTTAATGCCTTATCTAGAGGCAAATCAAGATCACTAGCAGTTTGTTTATGCAAACTGTGTATTTGACGTTCAAGAGACTCTTGCTCTTTTTTTAAAGCCGATAAAGCAGCATCATAACTTGATGATATCATGTATTCTCCATTCTCAAGTTGATCAAGGTCAACGGCAGTTTCTACCAAAGCAATGAACTTATTCAAGTGATCATCATCTGTTAAATAATCCATGGGATCTAAATATCGTTCCTTGATCAATGATGAAAACTGTCCATCATATTGTTGCAGGGCACTTTTAATGTATGGAAGTCGGACACTCGACTGGAAAAAAAAAAGAAAAAAATGAGTATCAATTCAAGACACAACCTTCAGTTTAATGGAAAAATCTATGGTTAAATTGAGGATTAGTTCAGTTTATAATTTGTAAACATATGATAGAACTAAATGCAGCCAATGTACAAGAAGCAAAGGAAACAAAAAAGGTTGTGCAGACGAGAAGACCACTCTACTTCGAATGGGTAAAAATTTCTCAAGAGGAGGCTAAGTATACATTCTTAACCAACCAATGGAAAAGGCTGAACTAGCAATCATAGTCATTCTGCTTGGAAGACTACTCTTCGATCTTCTCTTATAGCAAATGAAAACACTATATAGATTGAGCTGAAAAATCAAACCTAAATTCAGCCCTACTAACAATACATCGACAGTAGTACATGATATTAAGTAGAAAATAATGAAAAAAAAAACGAATCTACCTGATAAAGTTTTACTATATGCTGCAAACCAGCTCTTCTCTTCTCAATATTGTGCATGAGTCGTTCTATATCTGAGATTCTTTTAAGATGCTGCCTCAGATCTTGGCGAAGTGCTGTATCCTCCACAAATGCTTGTACAAGGTCCAGTCGGGCATTGATTTCATTCACATCTAACAAAGGTTGTTTTAGCCACATATGCAGTAACCGTTTTCCCATTCCAGCAGTACAGGTTCTATTCATGAGACCAAACAAACTAAAATTTTTGTTTGCATCAGTTTTGCTTTCCAGAACATTTAGTGCCCGCATAGCAGCAGAATCTAATCTCATGTAGCTGTCCAGATTATACCTTCGGACAGAATAATTTCCATAATTGCTGTCATCTGCAAGTAATTCAGCATAAGACAGTAATGCTCCTAAAGCACTAGGTGCAATTTCAAATCCAGAAATCAAATCACGAACTGGTTCAATGGGACCTTTGACAAGCCGACCAAGATCCTCTACCAAATCTCTTGTTTTAAATTCAGTTTTCTTTCTCTCAGTTAACATCACACCACACCTTGTCAAAGCATCATGCAAAGTTTTACACTCACTTGATTTTCCAGTCTCCATAGGCAAAATGCATTCTTTGCAACCAAGAGCAACCAAAGCTGATTCCACATTTGTAAAGTGGCTATCATCAAGAAATTCAGCCAGTCCAAATTCCCTTTTTGTCAAATCAACATAACCCAACCCAACAGTACAACCGTTTTCACTGAAGTTTGGACATAGTGCAACAATGGCAGGAGTATCCTGCATCTCATTATTGGCAAATAGAACATCTTCAAAACTTCCTAGATTTCCAGGGGTTCCACTTTTCACTAATCTCCAATTTGAGCCACTACCCTCATAGAGCTCAAGAGTGTGGTCAGTTCTCTCCAGGAGAATATCACGGGCAATTGTTTCAAACATGTTCTTACTAACACTTACGCCAGAAAGAGCATCAGATCCACTTCCCAATTGTCGCAAAGCAGTAGTGGTATGGTAGTAAGTCTTCGCAATAAAAGTTGCATTTTCACCATGAGCAGTATAGTAATCCTGCATTTTTGCTCAAAACTATTTAAACATTGGAAACTAAATAACAATGCATGGTAAGTAAAGAAAATAAAATAAACTACATTATTAGCACTCCACTAAACAATTGAGAGTGCTTGCCATGGTAAGTCAAATGAAATATAGATACTGCACAGCTCTCTAGTTAAACATATGAACAGTAACATATTGTAGACAATAGAACAACAATGTAAAATGAGGATGTTATAAAAGACAACAAGAGAAAGGGATACAAGAAAATTTTATTGATAGAACATTAGCTTAAAAATCCGTATAAAAGTCCTATTTTCCGGGAACCCAGAATAAATTTATATGTGCACACCTTGCGCTAATATATGCTTCTTGAGCTTGAAAAATGAGATAAAAGTTGAAACACAATGAATAAATGAAGCATCAAAATAAACATTATGACAGCATTACTATAGTTAAATATTATACATATGATCAAATAATACTACTTAAAATTTCTCAAGAGGTATACAATTTATCATGGCATATATACTATTCTACAATCCCACTAACTTTAAAGCAATTCCTAACAGTTAGGCCTCTTGGATTCCAGGTTGAAACTTAATTCTCAATATTTGGATGACAAAAATAAAATTTCCGTGAACAAATGGCAAGAACCATGTCGCGGATTGAAGACATAACCTAGCAAACATTAGTTGACCAAAAAAGGAAAAAAGAATACAACATTTAAATTTGAAAAAAGAAAAAAAAAGATATACAAACCACAATTCCTCATATTTATTCAGAACGTAATCCTAGGAAAAATATAAAATTGAGAAAAAAGCAACATCAGTAACAGCAATATAACTAAGAGCATGAACTCACCCTGCGATCGAAGAGTCGAATAGCCCTTGGGTCCTGCAGCATAAAAAAAAAAATTAGAAATTTTGAAGATATATAGCACTTCTTTCCATACTTTTACTCGGCTCAAGGTCGATATACAGGACTTCTTTCCACTTCCCACATTTAAGCCCCTATTTCAAACAAACCCAATTAGAGAATAAAATAATTCATTTGTCAGACAAGAAAACCCACAACCCAAAATTTCTCTTTTATATTCTTTTCCTCCATTTTCTGAGCAACGTAACAGACAAATAGGCTATCGGAAAAAAAAATCAAAATAACAATCCAAATATAGACTCATCCATATGACAAATTAAAAAAGAAAGAAAGAAAGTGGACTTACATTTGGTAGGGTTTTGTAAAACGACAGAAACCCTCGAGCTTGCTTTGCATCTAATCACCGCGTAGCCAGTTCAATAAACAAAATAATTTCATTTCATTGTCGCCAAACTTATAAAATTGAAAAAAAATATCTTAAAAGGAAAAACAAAACAGAAGAAATATAAAACTAGGGTTTCATTACCAAGTTTGAGCTCAGGAAGCTTGTTCTGCTCTTCAAAAATGTTATCATCCATTCGATCAGACAGATTTTTTCCTTTTGACTTTTCGTATACTTAGTAAGAGTGGCTCGCTGAGTGTAACGGAGAGAATGTTTTGAGGTGAAAATTACAGCTTTATTGCATTTTATATATTATGGTACATAAGCGTCCGTCACTGGTATTGGCGGGAAAAGGATTGGCGCGGGCTTTTGTTGGGGCGGGTGTTCTACACGCTCCATAAGCAAATATTTATGGTTCATCTATTGGGCCTCATAATGGTTCCGGTAATCACTGGTCCTGGTCCACATGGTCATATTTTATGTACTAAATCCACTTCACTAGTTTACTGATTACACCCATTTTTAAAATATAGCCAGCGTTTGTACATTCATTCTATTTTGCTGCTGCGATTATTATGGTCCAAGCAAATTAGTGTGTTCGAACAAAGAAAAAGAGAGTTATAGTTGTTTGTCTTCCACGACCAACATATGAGACATAGCATATAATATATAAGATGTATTTTATTTTTAACATGATATTTAATTAGTTAAATTAATTTTTAGTATCAATAGAGTATTGGGTAGATATAAAACAGATGCTAAAGAGTAAATTGCATCTCAAAGGGTTGATGAGTTATTGGCTTTTTATTTATATCATCTCGAAATTGAAATGAAATTCATTAGGTTTAAGCAAAACGACAACAACAGGAAAAAAGAGAGTAGTAGTATCTGCTTTTTGGGCAAATGTTTGACTATTTGGACCATACATTTGAAAGAAATATTAAGACGAGAAGTGGACTCGATTCATTGGTTTTTGTTGAATAATTGTAAAAGGTTAATAATACCAAACATGAGTACATACCGCAAACTATATAACTCATATTATGCACAAATCTTATTAAATATCTTAATGATTTTCAAAATTATATAATTAGTATATGAGAGTTACATAGAAGGAATGTGGAACAAACTTGACTAAAAAATAACTTGTTCGTTTGATTCCGTTTTTTCATTAGTCAGAAGAATTTTTTTTAATGATAAAAGTTATTTTTAAATTTTTTTATGTCATTTGATCGGCATTAGAAAAGAAATTTTGAGAATTAAAAAAGTTATTTTTTTTTTATTGAAAGAAACTCAAAATTGAGTTTTTCGTAATAAAGTTTTTTCAGTTTTTTTTAAAAGATACAATTGTCTAAAATATTTTTATTTTATGTTAAAAATTTTATATTATTTCTTTAAAAATTTAGTTATCAAAATAGTTATTCAAATTTTTCATAAAATTATTTGTAATAACCAAACAATTACTAAATTTGTATTGAAACTCTATTTTATAAAAACTCTACAGGTAAAAAAATTACTCCAAAAAGCTCTACTTAGAACATTATACCAAACGAAATCTAAATATGTTTATTTCAAAATTTTATATTAATTTGTATGTAATTTATTTTTAATTGTGTTTTTTTATTTAAATAACACGTACATATATATATATATATATATATATATATATTATTCACTATCCAGATGATAAAATTAATGGAATACAATTTCGTACATATAATATTAAGGATGCCAAAATAATAGTATATATCTTTTATTCTCATGATAATGAAAAATAGATTTTAATGGCGCATTATTTAATGTCAATAAGTTAGCATATTTGTCACAATATTGAGTTGTATTTATTAATTAAATTTACATGATTTAGTGTTGTTCCTCAAAAAAGAAGAATATATGAAGATTATCATCTTTCTTCCATTAACTAATATTGCTTGCACATAATTATACAATTGAAGTGCTTTGTTATTGGTGATTCGAGATTTTTCAATCTAGAGAATGGTGAAAAAAGCACATCAAAGGAAAGGAGTGGGGAGATATATCAAAGATAAAGATGAGTTGAATGAAGATAATGACAACATTGATGATGATGCATAAGAAGATAACATGTAAAAATGTACTAACTCCTCGAAATTATATTGTCTCAAGATATTTTTTTGAAATAGTATTCAATTGAAATGATGTTGGTGTAAAATTATAATTAATTACCCTACAAGTAAATCACAAAGAATAAACATAATGATTTTTTTTTCTCGTTTAAATTTATTATTAAGAAGAGAATTTTTTTAGTCACCGAAACTTAATCTGAATAACTGGACACACGCTCTCTCTTTAAAAGAGCGTGTATTCAACTGCATGCGAGAGTTTTTCTCACACAATATAAAATTTATTTCAAACTCTCTTGTTTATAAATTTCTAAAATACACTACAATAACATTTATTTAAATTTTTATAAACACTCTAATTTGTAATATTAATAAATATATGTGTATCAAAAAAAAAAAGAAGAAATTTTTGCTAAAAATAAGTTGTTAAGTTTATTAATAAGAAATAATACATGTTATATTTCTTTTATGATAAACTATTTCTTCATGAAAATATATTTACACAAAATGCAAAACATAAAATAACTTTTATATTTCTTCACTTTCATTCTTGAAAATTGTATTACGCATTTTTTAAGCTCGGGCTCCTCACTCCTAATAAGGCCTATCTCCATGTGGGTAATTTGATTAAAATTAAAGATCCCTACAAATCCTTCATTAATTACTGTAATCTCTTCTTCTTTTTTTTTTGGTAATTTAATTGAATTGAAGGAAGTTTAGTCACCCAAAGCCAAAGGGTACGAACCTGCTAATTAAGATGAGTGACAGCTGCTATCATACATGTCTTTGGTCAAACTAACATACATAGCAGTTTGTGTTTTGTGTCTCTGTGCAGTGTACATTTGCTTTCCTCTCACATGCACGAGTTTTACTTTGAACTTCTCAATCAATAAATATCCTTGTAATAATTGACCTTTCCACCTGTTCATTCATTTCATTCCATCATAATCTACTATGTATGTTTGTGTGTATATATATATATATAGATGGATCATCTGTCTTACACTTTTACATTTATTTATAAATTATTAATTCAAATTTAAAATAATATTTATTTTTTATTTAAATTTTAAATATAAATAAAATTCAAATCAAAATAATATATGTTTTATTTAAAATATCTTAAAGTAAGTATCAAATTATTTATTTTTGATAAAATTAAAATTTTAACTTATATACCCTTATACTTGTGTCTATAATAATTTTGATTATATTAACATAATAATAAATAAAAAACTAATAAATTATATAGTATGTACATTATTTATTTGTTTGATGTATGAATTTTTTTAAAAAATAATTTGTAATCGATAATATAAAGATCAATAAAAGTTAAATAAAAATAATAAGTTATAGTATAATATAATTATAATTATGTAAATATATAAATTAATTGTAATAATTAAATTATAAAATAAATAGGATCGAGAAAACAAGTAGAGTGGGTCACAATAAAGAAGATATACATAAAAAAAAAAGTTGATTAAAGTTTTAATTTTGTTAATAAATAAATTAATACGATAGAGATATTTTTAGAAAATAAAAATATTAAATTATTTAGATATTTCTTATTTAGATTTAAATAATTTTTTTTAACTTAATTATATTTATATATTTTTAATAGATATTTAGATATATATTAAAAAATAAACGATTAAATATTTAAGTAAATATATTTAAATTTAAGTAAAAAAATAAACAAACCCTAAATCTAATACTATACGCTTCTAACAATTGAAATTAAATATAATATATATATATATATATATATATATATATATATAGATATATTACTTATGGTGTATTAATTATATATAAATTATATGTATCATATTCAATTTTAATGTATATATAAAATATGAGACTGTCAATTTATACACATATTTAATATATTCTTACACACACATATATATTTTTAATATTTAAAAATATTTATGTAACATATTTCACACTTCATGTTTAAAAATAAATAAACATGACCGTATATTTAATATACTGTAGCCATGTAAAAAAAACAATTCTCGAAAAAATTACTAATTAAAATAATTATTGTTCACAGTAGAACTCTGAATTACTTTTGTTGCAAGAAAATAATATTATTAATGAAATTAAATATATTCGGATCTGGTTCTGTCGTACGTTATATCAGTTACTTCTTCATTTTCTTTCATTGATCAGCATTTTTCTTTCAATTGTCTATTCTTCTCTGTTGAGCAACAGGAGAGATTGAAGAAGCTAGCTATTAATTATGGAAGAATATATATATATATATATATATATATATATATATATATATATATGTACCTTCTAGCTAAGAGTCTTGATCAAATTAATTTAATGCCTTCAACATTACTTTTAGGTTTTGTTCACTTCTCATTAGCATGATTTGAATTTCAAAAGCATCTCGTCTCACTCTCCTATCATTTCTTGAGCTAAGAACCAAAAAGATATAATTTTTAATCAATGACTATATATATGATTTAATGTATTTAAAGTAAAAGTAATTAATTTTAATTTTAACCGTTATAAGTATAAATATATAAATAAAAGATCTCGAAATATCTACTTAAATTTGATTTTTTAAATATTTTGATGCGATTTAGTATTTAATATAGAAGAAGAAACTATTCAATATATAAGTTTAAAATTTAAAATTGTATATTATTAATTTATTGGTCTAACTCATAATATGATTTAATAATTTATATATGCAATAAATATTAATTATTAAATAAAATTGAGAAATTATTAAATAAATAAAAGTAGAAAATTTTTTTTATACAATTTTGACATTCACAAACATCAAACTTTTGTTTCTTATCATTATTCTAATTTAAAATAAATTGATAGTGTCAAATTCAGCTCCGATCATTTGAACTATATCTAAGAGGCACATTTTTAATGAATTTTATAACTATTTTATAAATTTAAATCAAAAACAATTCAACACCATAGAGAGAATTATTGAATATATATATATATATATGTATATAAATGTGTGTGTGTGAATAAAATATGTATATATGATTGATCCAATAGATTCAAGACATTAATAATTTATTTTTAGAGATATGTACCAATCAATTCATTAATTACCCTAGACTCAAATCCTAGCTTATTGTTCATAATTTGTTTTGTTAATGTACTTTTTTGATTGACTTATTACTGGTGAACTGTATATGCATAGGATTAATGAAATCATTTTGATTGACTTATTACTAATTCTTTCTCAAAATTGATGCTATTTGTAACTTTTCAAGTACAATACAATTCTAATGTACTTTTTCTAATACTATTATTTGAAAAAGATGTCGAATGCTGTGACCATTAATTTTTTTTTTATTTTGTCAAAGGAAACGTCTGGATATATAAGACACTATAGCACATTATTTATAAGTTTATTTAATAATATTTTATCATGTATAATTGTATATAATAAAAACATTAAAATACATAACAAAAATGATTCATCATGTTTTAATAAATAATTCTACTTAGATATATATATATATATATATATATATATATATATATATATATGTTTGGGCAACCTTAAGTTATTGTGAAAGAGAAACTTTATTAAATAGAGAAAAATTAGGAAAAGGAAAAGATGATACTCAGTTAAGAAATTTTATATATAGACGATGACTAAGAAAATTATTATAAATTAAATATAAATTTAAAAAATAATCACAGTGCTTTAAGTGGAAAGATAAAATGTAAGGCTTGAATGGAAATTTGACCAATCTAAGCTCATTCATCTTTGGTAATGTTAGTCCCATAAATTCCAATTCCATATGCATTAACCCATTAAGGGTTACTTGTATATATTACAAATTAATACATTTAAAATTTATATATGAGTTTTAATTAAGACAATGTTCTTTAATTTGGCCAATTTTCTTTATCCCAAATATCATATTATTATCAAAATGTTATAATAACTTAATCAAAACAAAGCTCTAATGAAATCTCTTATAATAACACAAAAAATTTGAAATTCAAGTTTCATTCACACTAAAATTATACCGTACGTAAATATATTCTAATCTTTTGGTTTACATAAATTTATTTGTTACAATAATTGCAAGCTGTTGAGACCTTTCACATATGACTAATAATAACAGGAATCAGAATCATATAAATAAACCCACAACAAAAAGTTACTTCAATTATAAAGAATAATCATGGAATCTTATCCAAGGGGGTCACGATTCTGCTTATTAGTTTTCATATTGAGCTAAACTTTAAGTACCATCACATTGTAATATATATATATATATATATATATATATATATATATATATATATATATATATATTGAGGCAGAAATAATATTTGAGTTGCAAACAACTTGCACTTGGATTATTTGGAGAACTTTTCTTACAAGACATATTAAAAGACAGCCATTGTCTTTGTCAGAAAAAATTTATGTAGGTATCTTTGATGATATAGTTTATCTTTTAACGTTAAGGGTTTTCAGTTTGAGATTGAAAAGAAATATATAGAAAATGATTGATAAGATTATAACCCTATTTTTTTTATTTTTTTATTTTTAGAATATCATCTGTGATATTTGAAATATTTATTCTTTAATAAAGGTATTCACTGAATGAATTAATAGTAATATTAATTATTTATTCAGTTTAATCCAACTTAATTAATTAATTTGATGTTGTTCAATTGACAAAAAAATAACAAATTCAATCTCAGTCAATCTAGATCAAACTTATTTTTTTAATTTTGATCTTGATTTGATTCACATTAATATGAATGATATAAACTGAAAAACAAAATATCAATTTACAATAAAATGATAATAAAATATTTCAAATGGGGTTTACTAGACAATTGTTTGCATCTCAGGACTTGTCTTAGTCAATGGTATCAGATGCCCACTGTCACAAAAGAACAAAGGAATCAAGTAAATGATGGTTGCTATGCAGATTTAACTTTTTCATTATTATTTCTCAGTAGGATAAAAATTTGGTAACAAATCATGATCATTATTTGCCTTATCATTTGTACAATTACTATTATTCCTTTCTAGCTAATTTCCAAGAAAAGATTTTTCAAATGAATAAAATATATTTGATCTATAGATATATACTATACTAAATTTTCTTGTTAAGTTTGAATCAAGATCAAAAGATTAAAATTGAAAATAATCATTTTTAATTTGTGTGTTGGTATAGAGTTGGCTGCTGTAGAGTCATATGCGTATGTTAAGCTAACAGGAATATAAAAGAAATGAGGAAAGGGGAGATATTCTTTTTTAATCGACAAGATTGACAACATTATATATTTTTAATATCATGGGTTTAAAAGTAGGTGGATTTGCAGAGAGCTTCTTCAATGAAGGCATAACTTCAATTTTCATACTTTTAAAAGAGACACATATTCTTAGTCATTGTTGCAAAGCATTAAACCATGGGCCCTTCTATAATTGCATCGACAGAAAATGGCTATAATGTCACAGCAAAGAAAAAAATTAACTTTATGGGCAATCTAATCAATTAATCGAAGAAAAGCAGGGTGTTAATAAAGTAACAACAGTCTTGCTACATGGTTTATGTTTACTCATCTGATCAATATGGACCTAGTAGACAATTTAGATTGTATCAAAACCACATCAATAATAGAAAAAACATAAAGAAAAGCATCAAATTTGAAGATGAACCAAATTGGAATTGTTGGGTGCATGTTATCTAGTTTATGCACAAGCACAACCTATGATGAATTAAATGGATCTTGTCAAAACAAGCGTGAAGTTGGACAAACTTTTCTTGCTTGGCTCAGCTGATAATTAGTTTATTTGACATTGCCCAACAACTGTTTCCAATCACTATCTTCTTTTGTTGGCCATTGTTTTCTTCTTTCAACTGAAAATATATGAGCGTAACCCTAAGCCATAGGGCAACAAAATCAACCGAATTTGGTGGGAAATCATAACCCCATTAGATTTTTTTTCTTTCCAATAGCATGCATAAGATAAAAAGTAAGATGTGGACTTTCTTGATCTACATCACAAATTATTTAGTAAAAATTGAAACATATACATTTACATAAGTGATTAACCAGTACAACAAGAAATATTATATATAGTGGAATAAGAATCCAATGGGTGGGGTGGGGTGGGTGTATTTAGTACTGCAACATTAACAGAAATAGCAGCTGTGCTGGGTGAAATTATTGTCCTCCAAGTCATCTCACTTGATGCTTTTTATGGAAATTGGTTCATCCCCTAAAGGACTCGATCCAAATGAATCTGAGGGAAAGGAAAGGTGAACAGTACCGGAAAGGAACAGTGGAATCATGAATTCATATGCTTAATTTGAACGATTTGGTTTCAACCACAAATGGCGTTTTGGCAGAGATAGAGGGAGCAACTCGGCGAGGAAATAAAGGCACTTAAGCTAATAAGCAAAGACTTTTTAGGGTTTTTTTTTTCCCATTTTTTTTCTTGTTATGCTCTTCATTATCAACCCACTTCAAAATTATGGTGCAAACTCACCATCCTATTGTGTCATAGTTATCTCTTAGTTGAAAGCAACCCAAGAACAAACCAGCTTTCTGTTTCATGTGGTCCTCCTCCTATCTAGCTAATAATAAAGACAGTCTAAAGAGGACAGAGAGTCATCAGCTAGCTAGAAAGAGAAAGAGTGAGAGAAGGAAATGATTTTAGATAAGTGGAAAGGACGGCATGTATAAATGGAAATGGACATCAAAAAGACTGCAGACATAGTAATTATAATTAGGCAAACAAGTTAAGACTATCAAATTCAATAATGGATAAGACTATTACCATTATTCCAAATAAACTGAGTTGGGTATTTTGGAGTTGCTCTTCTAGTTGTTGATAGCAATGGTTTACAAAACATAAGCAACACTTTCTTGACTATGTTAGGTTCTGTGGAAGAAAAGAGAGAGAAAGAGAGAGAGAGAGAGTTGCTGAGCTTCACTTCACAGCAACAGCAAAAAGCTAAACCCATAAGCACGCGGGGGAGGAACCCAACAACATTCTCATCTCAGCTAGATTTGATAGAGAGATGAGGTTCTCTCTTTTTGGTGAAAGCGACATGCTATATAAGCTAAGCCAAAGTAACTCACTCAGTCAAAGGAGAGCATTACCAATTCAGCTAGGCCCTTCACATTACATGATGCTTTGCTAGCTAGTTTCAATGCAATTATATAATTTTATTGCATACTTTTTTCCCTTTAGGGTTTGAGACATAATGCCACGTGTAAATGTGAAATATCCATTAAATATGTTGTTTGTTGTGTAAGATGGATGTATCTTCCCATTACATGTCACAAAGAGTACTGTGACAAAAACAGCTCTAACCCACTCCTTGTTTCTCTTTGAAAATTGAAAATGGATTCCATGCAAACTTAAAATTCTTTTATTGAATGAGTTTTCTTTGTCAATCCCTTACCTGCTACCACGTGAAGTTGCACAATACTAAATGTTTCCTATCCACTCACTTCCCACAATATCGCTGTTTAGCTTTTTCTCTTTCGCTTTCATGGTCCTAGCACATAAGAGAGAGCCAACTTTTTTCTCTTAAAGAAAAGATTAAGAAAAAGATGGCTCTCTGTCGCCAGTAAATTCCACCTCTTTTTGCTTCTTTAAATTAGCTCTTCAACGTCTTTATAATTCCACATCCCCATACCAGTATTTCTCACAAACACACAACACAGATTCACAACCCCCGTTAGCATACGGCAGTGCTTCTCCCCGTGCTGTCCTTCTCATTTGCTCCAGTCTTTGCTTGAAGAGGTAAATGAACTCTTTATCTTTTTTCTCTATAACAGCACAAAAACATATATACATATACACAAACAGTGCATCAAATTAGTTTGTCCTTCTCAAGCTATTAGGCTAGCTTTGAGACAATAAAGAAATGAACAGTTCAATTCATGATATTAGATTGACCTGTCTTTCTCACAAAAAATGGCTTCTTCTTTGCGTTTCAGAAAATCGATGAACTGAAAAAGATGGGGTTGATGGATCCATTTACTCCACAGGAAGCGCCTTGAATTGGTGCATGCATGTTTCATTCTCTAGCTTTAATTTAGTGCCAGCTGCACCTAACTCACGTGGTTAAATAGGGTTGTCCGGTGCAATTCCAAAGCGAAAAAATGTTTCCCTCAAGCAACGATGGTTTAAGTGACCTACTCTCTTATAATAGTGACCAGTCAGTTTTTCATAGGTCATTTATAAATGATATCAGCCCAAATTCCAAACAAGAAGAACCTCCTCTATCTTTCTTCCATTTTCCATCTCCTTTCATTCACTATGACTTAGAATTAGAAGACCATAAATTTTTTCTGCAACAACAGTATTATGACCTTTTACTTCAGCCGCAATCCTTGACAACTGATGATAGCACTGTACCTGATATTGTTAACATGGCGGATTCAAGTAAAGCCGAAGGTAATGAGTTAACAAAAGACTGCAGTAAGAGAAACCAAACTGTCCGCAACCAGCAGATCCCGAGGAAGAGACCTTCAAAGAAAGATCGGCACAGCAAGATCTACACCGCCAAAGGTCTCAGAGACCGGAGAATGAGATTGTCGCTTGAAGTTGCTGGAAAGTTTTTCCGACTGCAAGACCTGTTAGGCTTTGATAAGGCTAGTAAAACTGTTGAGTGGTTACTCTTTCAGGCAAGAGCTGAGATAAAAAAACTTGAAAGACGCCTTGCCCAGATGAATTACTGCCTAAATATTGATGCAAATATTGCGTCTTCTACTTCTGAGTGTGAAGTTGTGTCTGGTTTTGACAAGGATGGCACTAGAGAGGGCATTATTTCGAAGGAAAAACCCGCGGTTAAAGAGAAAAAGATCAGAACCACTCGTAAGATTATTCACCGCCCTCTTGCCAGGGATTCGAGAGACAAGGCAAGGGCAAGGGCAAGGGAGAGAACAAGTAAAAAGCTTTGGAGTCGAAGATTTGATGAATCAAAGCTAGCCGATGAAGCGAAAGCTAAAGACTTGAGTCAATTAGGTTCTTCGAGTTCCTTTGAAGCTGGCAAAGAATTGGGTACTGAAAGTCAAGGCAGGAACCATTCCTCGAAGGCGCTGGTTGAGGTTGAAGAGCCGAGCTCCAACGATCAGCACAAGCTAGGGGATCAAGAACAAATTTTTGATGATGCTTTCGTGATCATGGGAAAATGGAACCAAGCTTCCGCTCTCAGTTATCTGCAAAACTTCGGAATCTCCCAAGAGGTAAGTTAATTCGTCGATCAAATAACAAATTTGCCCAATTCAACAAAATTTTATGGCATTAATTCGTATTGCTACAACATATTTTAGCTTTTATGTTGAGACAAATGAGCATCCATAAAAGATATGGTGATGTACAAGATGAAATATCTCCAAAATCATAGTTTTTACCACCTTTAATTTGTTTCTGTAGCAGCATCAATTTGGAGACTTCCACTTCTTTGACAAACCATAGGAAGCCTGCAACAAGCAAAGTTCATGCTAATATGCGCTCATCTCTTCTTCGATGCTTGTCAAATAGGTAAACAATAAATGATTGTTCTATGTATTCCCTTTCCTCCTGCTTGGAATAATGTAACATATATTGTGCAATTTCTTATGGAATATTTTGTCAGTGATTATCACATAATCATTGCAAATCTTAATTTGAATGTAAAACTTTCTTATCTATAACTTTGTGTTCTTGATTCTCCTTGACTCTTCTTATGCTAGACTATGAATCCATATATAGTTTATGTTCATAATCATGTTGTTCTATATGCTTCCATTATTGATTTTCACTACCTCCAATCTATTTATTGAAACCACCTGTTCTTTAGGGTTACTTCTCCACTGCCTGGTTTGTATTTCAGTGGGATTTCTGAATTTCCTAAATGAATTCCATTTGACAACTAAACTTTTAGGAAATGATTGGATTGACGTATGAGTCCCTCCACTATCTACTTTGAACATTGACATCTGAGCAGAAAAATTAATTTTTCAACATTTCAATTATTTCCCTTTCTATAGGGATAAGATAATTCTTGAAGGAGCACAAAGGAGATGAACCTTCATTTGGGAAATAATTTATCATAACAAGAAATATCTTCCCAAGAAATAATGAAACTGATTTTATCAATTCATGGAATTCTAGGAAATTAAGCTCTTAAAGCTAGAAAAGAACTATTAGAATTTCCGATAGCATAGATAAGAAATAATTCTGATCATTTATCTAGAAGATTTTATTGAGTTTAATTATTGTGCTTCATTTTGTTCTTTCTGTTCTGATTAGCATTAAGGCAGACATGTCTCATACAATTTGGTAGTATATTGCAGAGCAAGTGGTGAATTTAATTTAACTAACGTCTAGCTATCTTCACAAAGTCCAGTTAAAATACTAGGTAAAATCAAAGGATCCGAATATTTTCAGTTACATGAAACTAGACATTTAAGAGAACTTAAAGTGCTATTGTTAACTTGGCATTTCTTCTAACATTCTCAGTGCCAATATACTTAAGAATTGCCTCAAGGTTGAAGTTAATGCATGAATCAGGATAGACCTAAAACATATTTCTAGAAAATCTATTTTCAATCAAAATTTTGCTTTCTTGTGCATATGTATTATTTTCTTAGGTTTTTTTTTTCAAATAGAGGTATAATATAATAGCTCTTGATGTATTGAAGAGTTTATCTTGCTGCAGGTACTAATAAACTTTTATTGATTACATATAGAAAAAAATAACATGATGCCTTCTAGAATCATGAATCCATGGAAAAACCAGCTAACTAGATTTGAAATGCAGAATTGTGACTCATTTGAGAATATCTTGCAAATAATTCAGTTGGTGGATATGTATCGTGCTTTGTTTGGTGTAGAATGATTCTATAATGGCAATTATAGCATATATGTTAAATCACAATGACAAAATTTGGTACTTCTGTGAATTCCAACTTACATCTTTCATTGATTCTTGCATTCTTACGTGTAATCTGCGGAAGCATTATGCTTTTACATGGCATACGAATTTTGATAGTGAAATGGTGTGTCTTTCAGAAAACTACCATTTTTAATCAATGAATATTTAGAATTGAAAAAAAAGAAGAAGATAAAAACAAGAATATTTTTCAGCGTTTCCAATATATTTATTCCAAGTCAGTTGTCTAACATACGTCTACCTAGACTCTCATAAGTATATCTAAGCTCCCTCAATTATATATCTCTTCTTGTTAAGCATCTACTCTAAATTTATTCATGTTCAAGTTCTGAAAATAAAACTTTTACTGTTGCTCATACTTCATAATTTATATGACCAATAAGATTATAGACTCATTTGCCTCTCTAAAATAAAAGGGCTGTCACAAGAATATAAAGCTCAAACTCTATCTAATTCTAAAGTCATAATATAAGCTAATAAATGTCAACGAGAATAGCTAGTCTTCTTATCCACCCTTGGTAGAATTACTGCAATATTCAAGTTTAGGTGTTTGAAGGCAAATTATGTTCCTAAAGATATTGAACCTGCAGACTATCTATTTTGTCACAAATGGGGAAAATAGTTGCTACACTAACATAAGCTCAAGAAAATGATGCAATAAGTGTACAAGTATACCCTGACAATGCGGAAAAAAAAAATAACCTCGAATTTCTTTTGAATTATATCCTCCAATCATATTGTGGCAAATAGATATTACGCGAAAGATAAGGCCCACCATCTCTAAGTTATGCTGGGCATGTGAAATTGAATTTGGCGATTGTCATGATAACATGTCCTGGTTTCGCTTTTGCTCACTCTCCATTTATCTTTTTAGTCCTTTCTGTTGCATAACTAACAGACATTAATTGGTAGCATGTATCTATCAGCCCTTAAACTAAGATACCCTAATTCAGCAGAAACCCCTTAAAATAGTTAGTGAGTTTAAAAATTTCAATGTAATAATATAGCACATCCGTCCTTGTTGGCCGTTGGACACATTTTTGCTGTCTGATCAGTTGTAATGCATCGATCGTGAGTGCTTCACACAGTTTAGGATAAGGAATCTTGTGTAGCTATAAAGCAATTTTAGTGATAAGGCCAAGAGAAATTTTGGCTGTCTTTGATGAGACACTAAAAGTAAATTATGTCAACTGACTAATAAAATGATAATAAATGTTGGAGAGTAATGACCATTCGGTTAGGGGTTAGGACATTGTGACAATCAAATGAGATGGATGAAGAAGACTAACCAATAAAGCTAAAGATGAAAAAGTTGACAGATCAAAAAAGGCAGATTACTAATATGCAGTTGAAATAAGCAGTCCTCATTGCACATGAAAGCAAAAGAAGAAATTGAAGATGGAAGGCTATAAAACCTGCAGCAGTTAAAATGCTGCAGACTGAAAAATGAGGGTGAAGAAAGGAAAGCAAAGAATTTAGAAGATAAGGAAAAAGAAATAACAATCATTCAAGGACGGAATATTTTCTGTTCTTCAATGATGGCAATTAATGCCACAACAAATTAAGGAGTACAACACATACCCCAACCTTCTGCAAGTTTTGGGTGGCCACAGTTGGATTGTACATCTTTCATGCTACTTCTTGTCCCCTGCCTTAATCATGAATATGAAGAAGAGAAAGGATAAGTTTTGAATTAAATTAGTTTCCAGCATGTAGATTTTCCATTTTTCTGTTTTGGTTTCAAAATGAAGCACCTTTCCGAACGTTCTGCATCATGGTTAGAAGCATTCTTGATGGATGAAGCAAGGAAAAGCTAATCGTACGTTTTTACATTTGAGAGAAGTTCCCTTTTACTTGTATTAAATATAGAGATGTTATAGAATTTCAGGTATAGAAGTACTTAGCACTGAAAGGTATATAGAAAATGGAACATCTCCCAGACTCCTATTCTCAATCATTTCCAGCACAGTTATGTCTGGACAAAGATTATTTGCTCAATTATATATGGATCCCAGTAAAATTTCTTGTTCAACTGAGGAAGATTCATGTAACTCATGAGAACACATTTATGACTCCAAGTTGCATACAGAGTTGCAGATCCTAATTCTATAAGGAGTACTTCTCCAGGGGCTGGAGAAAGAAACATATATGCCTAGCACTTGTTTATGCCTTTGTTTTTGTAAGTAATCAATCAACTGTTAGAAATCAGTTTTGCCAGTCCCCTGCTCCGGGTTTAAATCATATGTTGAATCCTAATGTTATGTTTCGATTTGATGTTGATATTGTGTTTTACATAATACTTGTTTTCTCCATAGAAGGGAGGGCAAAAGATGTCTTTTGCCTTTCAATGTTTTTCACATTTTACTCTTAAATTCTTTTGGGATCTGCCAAAAATGTGTAGGCTGTGAAGCCCATCTAATTACTGTTACAAATTAAGAATTAGGTTTCTTATTATTAAAATTTTTGGACGATTGTGAACTGTTTTACAACTGATAGTCCTAATTTTCAAACTTTAGTCAGTGAATGTCAGCCATTCAAAAATATTTAATTAGTTTTCTGGATATTGGGTGTATTACAGCTGTAAGATATATTTTTAGTACAATTATAATAAATTTTTGATTGTCTATATCAATAAATATCTAGTTAAATACTAATAAATTTATAATATGTAATATTTAAAAAAACTTTGGTTAGGAAATATCAGCTTAGGGTTATTTTAAGCTCAAATGAGCCCTTCTTACAAAAACCTAACCCTAAACAAAACCAATGTGACGGACCAATTTGTGAATCCGGTATAGTTGGAGTTCACATCAAAAGGAAATAATTCTCTTATTTTAATTGCAAATCTGTATTGCCAGTTTGATGGGAAAAAGAAAATAAGAGAAGTTGTTTAATTAGCACCATTAACAAGTACCCAACTCATCAATTTGAAGAATTATATACGTAGAAGAATTTAGCAGCTAGAGCCACATACGTATAACATTGAAGAGGGATTTCCAGCCCTATTATTAGACACATTTCCTGACAAAATTTATAAAGAAATAGGTCAAAACCTACCTAATTAAATCTGCAATAATATTCCACAAGACATGCTGAAATTCAGAGTTTTATTGACCAATTGGTTGGATATATATAGGCCTCTGCTGCAATCATGTGATTTAGAAAGAGGGAGTCTTCTATGGGTTCAAGAAAAATAATATAAAGAAAGAATATATATTAAAAAATCTCCGACAATGGCATAGGGACATAGATTCAGAATGAGGGATTATTTTAACATATAATGACAAACACTTTCACGTTTTAGAATAAATACTAGAAATGTTGTGTAAAATTATTATTATTATTAGCTAAATGGGTGTAAGGAAATAGAAAAAATATATAAAAATCTGGAATATTCCCGATAACTCCTAGATTCTCCACAGACTGGGGAGAGAGAATAACTACTCGTTGTTGTGGATCTATACTTTTAAAAAGATAAAAACTGATCACCTGAAAGCAATAATAGTGTAGGGATCTAGTCTAGATGTCCAGAAAACCCTAGATTTTCTCTAGCTATTCTGTACAGACCTAAAAGACAAAGAAACTGCCACTGTAGCAACGGTTCCCGTAGAGCGATAGAGACTGCCTGCGACCTTTTGTAATGAACCCTAACATTCCGTAAAGCTGTGGGAAAACTTCCATTATTATTGTCTGTTTCCGGTAAGGGAAGGAAATCAACGAGCAGGATCCGAGAAGAAAAGTTTACAGAAACTGGAAAACTAGGAGGAAACCCTAGAAAAGATAGCATTTCTAAAGTGAGCGTGCAAAGAAGAAGAATCCATGTTCTCAGAGAAACAAGGGATTTATATCCCGAGCAAGAGAGATTCAGTCATAATTCAACTGTAAAACTCATAGCAACCCTAGATCAGGGAGAGGATTAAAGAGAATCAAACAAAAACCCTAATTACATAGTTTATCCCAAAACATAATTAAAATTTTCTCAAGAATGAGGAGGATTAACATTAAGAGAGAGTAAGAGATCAGATTTTTTTTTTTAACTTCTTTAGAACCCATCGGCCATCGCTTTCTGAGAAACCCTAGGAGAGAGAGAGAGAGAGAGAGAGAGAGAGAGAGAGAGAGAGAGAGAAGAGACTGATTATTGTCTTTGAGTGGATGGACCAGTTGAAAAAGTGAGAGGGGGGTGACTGATGAGAGCAATAAAGAGGCACTGTAATTTTAGTACCAATTTGTGCAGAAGATAGAAAAGACATGAGCTAGGCTAGATTGGCTGTATGCAATGTAAAGCAGAACAAAATTTAATTATTACACAGCTTCGTAGTCCTTGCTCTTTTTGATGCTTCTCTCTCTGCTTTTCTGGGGAGAGGGAGGACCACAAAAACAATGTATGTATGTAATATGTAACGCATGCATTTGTAGTCATGCTGGCCAAAAGGCTAATACTATTGCTGTTATGCTGTATAATATGATGAAAACAGTTGAAAATTGAACACCTAATTCCCAATGAGTACGATCACCCTGCCCTACTTAAGTGTATATTCATCTTGGGTATTTATTAGTTCATATAGTTTTAAGAAGAATATGACACCTGCAAAACTTATGTACCATTTTTTGTTGTATGCAGAGAAATTGATCAATAGAGGTACTAAAGCATGGTATTTATATTAACATCATTGTTGATTGCGAAATCACTTGACATAACTTAACAAAGCTAATTAAGTGCGTGATTGGAGCTCAATATTCCCCCTTCTCTCTAACTTCAATTCATGAGAATTTACAGAATGAGAACACAAATGCCAATTAAAATGTTAAAGAGCATTCTATTTTCTAGACATTGACCAAAACAAATTTCTAAGTAGTGAAAACTGAACTACAAGACATGGTGAATAAAGAATACTTGATAAATAAAAAGGACTTCATGACTTCTTTACTAGAATTAATTAATAATATCTGTTAGGCTACTGCACCAAAAACTCTTCTATACCAAGTAAAATATAATAGAGGAAGTCAGCATATGGTACTTTTCAAATTCAACCTACTCTTTATTGTAGCTCCGATTTTTGGTAACCTATGGACATTTGAATTTTTTGGGATAACTTATGTAGGAAGATATGAAATCTTTTGAAGAGAAATTATTCTTAAACCAATGTTCTGATCAATTCACCTCATTTGGGTATAAAATAAACTAATTATATACAAGGTTAACTTCATATTGCTCTATAATGTTTTGATATATATTTCATAATGCCCTCCAATGGTTTTATTTGTCATCATCACATTTTCTAATTGTTAGTAGCTCTTGCTAAACATACATTCAAAACATGGATAATTTTACTTAAAACTAATATCATCAAAATGTCAAAACATGATGGAGGTACGATGACGATAAATAAAATTTTGAGAAATCTGATGAAACATGTTAAAACATCGTGAGAGTAATATGAAATTAACTCTTAAATATAGTATAAACATAACATGCTATAGTTGATTCTTATTATCATTTAGTTTTAAGATGATATATTCAAAACTTTGGGAAGCATAGCAAAATATGTCGAAACATAGATAATATTACTTAAACTAATCACATGAACATGCCTTCAATGCATTGCCTCTTAGATGCAATTAATTCAACCTATGGCATAAAATTTGGAAAGATTACGAATTCCCTTTATGCAAAAGAAAATCTTAGCCCGTGCTCGAACATTTTCTGCTCAAGAGGCAGATCATAGGTTGGAGAGATTAAGATGATCGTTTAAGGAACTTCCAGTTTCATTGAGAAATTAATTGAGTATAAAGATGGGATCTGTGGGCTGGAACAGGCTGAAGTTCCCAAGACCTAATTAGCAAAATTCCAAGTTTCCCCCAAGCATCGGCTTGGCCAGCCCTAGACAATTAATTAAAGCTCCTCTTGAAGCCTAGATTTGAGAACAATATTCCAAGTAAACCCAAAGTTGTAAATCTCAGTATTTGGATAAGCTTGTTTGAATTAAGCATTAGTCGATCATCCTATCAAACAAAGCCTAAGATGTTACTATTGGTTTAAAGGCCCTTCGTATCATATCAGAAATACATATACATATGAATAAAATCTGGCCTTTGGCTTAAACAAACACTGCTCAACAGCAAGACACATTACTCATAGATGTAAGAAAAGAAAAGAAAAGATATAATCATCCAATGAAGAGGAACCTATACAAGAAGAAGAAGAGCTACACGACATTTCAAACCTAACAACAGAGCAAAAACTCGAAGTTTTTTGACTTATACGGCAGAGAAAGAGCTCAAAATATTTCTAAACATTATAGACATTTTGCCTTATAGAGTTGGGAGCGCCAGACAATTATACACTTAATTTTGTTCTCATATATATGTTTTTAAATTATTTCCTTCTAATTCCTGCTCAATGCTTGCACCTAATTATTTTTGCCAGATTAATTAACAATTCAATTCAATGGAAGGCTAATTAAATCTAGAATGAGCCACTTTCCTAAACAGAGCTGATTCATCTACATTCATTACTGGGTTGAGATCCTTTGCATACAAATTAAAGAATGAGAATAATGAGTCCATGGCTTCAGAATTTTGAGTTCAAAAAATTCCCAATAGCTAATTAATTAGCTGACACTTAACCTTAAAAGTATGGTTATCTATTCAAATTTCCTTCTTTGTTCTGTGACCAATACAAGTATGGTTCTACGCAAAGAGTTAATACAAATATATACTGATCCGTCATTTTTAACCATCGAGTAATTAATGATAGCCAAAGATTGAGCTTGAACTGCGCCTTAATCATAAACTGGAGGTAGATAGAATACGATCCATTGAAGAATGATCATCTCTAAATTATAAAGGCTATTTTCACATACTTCCTCTAAAATTTGTGAAAATTCCAATTTATAGAAAAGTCTGTGTGGAAAGGGTCATAAACCTCCCTCATGGTGTTTACTTCTTGATGCAATGACAAAAATACCACAACAATGAATTTGTAAGTCAAACAATAATAAAAATATTTGTATGCTTCTAGCTTCTTCTATCCTTCCTTTTGAACAAAGACCTTTTATTAAATATATATAGAAAACTCAAGGCATTATGTGCTTCATCTTTCCTTTTCGTTTAATTCTCTTCTTCTCTATCTCATTTAGCAAACGAAAAGCACAATTCAAATTTTTTCTCCTGCAAACTCCACCAATTAAAGTACTCTAAATAAATTCATCCACTACGATTCCCAAATCTTCAACTTTCTTGAACACATTGTCCTCCGATTTCCCTTTCTTGCAAAAGCCCAAAATGATTGCACTATAAGTAATTAAATTCAGTCTCAACCCATATTTTATTATCTTATTCCTCCGTCCACCGTTTTCATATGCTTAAAAAATGCCTCCCAATAAATTTCCTTCCTTAAAAGAAGCCATAACTCCAATTACCATAAAAAACAATATCAAATTTCAATTCTTCATTCCCCATCTTGTAAATAAATCATAAAACCTCATAAATTCTACCCAACATATAAGGAGTTTACAAGCGCAGTATAACTCACAACAGTAGGATTTAAAGCTATAAACTTTGAAATGGGACTTACTCATGCTAGGGAGGTTTTGAACTTCAATACTCTTGATCTTGATAAGTTATATGTCCAAAGCCTTGAGTTCAAGTTCTTCAATACTCAATCTTGTTTTGCCTTCCAAATTGCTAAAGAGAAAGTAAATAAGTGTTTTAGAAATTTAACTCTTTTGACTGACGTAAAAACAATTAGTAGGGAAAGTTTATGACTCTTTCCACAAATTTTTTTTGCAAACGAGAATTTCCACAAATCTCAAAGGAGTTACATGAAAACCCCTAGCGATAGTGATAGTGATAGTGATTACATTGCATCCAAGTTTCTACCTAAATTCTTATATTTCTAACTATAATCATGCATCTAGAGGATGTTCTTTTCATTATACAACAATCTCTGAAGGCTACTTCTGTTCTTGAAGGATATATATATATATATATATTAATTGTCTATTCAAAATCTTAAGGATTGGTCTTGTAATCTCCCTTTCTCCCCTTTTCTATTAATAATATATTATTCTATAAAATAAAAATAAAAACTAACCAAGATTGTCATCAAATCCTTAAGGATAATGAGCTTTGGAACGATTTGGTTCTCTATTTGTGTCTCCTCTACCATTGCTGTAGTTCTTCCTGAACACAATCAAGTCTCCACAATAACTGAATGATACTATCACTTGACTATTCAATACTTCACAATTCAGATTTATACTGAACCCAGTGCTCTCTTGGAAATAAAATAACGAAAATTCAGTAAACAATAACCAACTAGCTATTTTTTTTCTGAAAAAAAGGAAAAATTGTAGTTATCTAAGTGAAATTTTAGCTAAAACTATATACAAACCTGGAAGTGAAATAGCAAAATCATGAATCTAATCATAATCAATGTTCAACAAATCTGTAATAGAGAGAGTATTTAGGGCGCTAATTGAGCATCTTTTGAGCTTGGTAAATCACACATGGACATCTATGCTAAATATACGAAGCTAAACTTATTTTAAACGAATTAACCAAAGAAGAAGTTGACTGTACTCCCGAACAAAAAACAAAAATGGGTAAGCTCTAGCTTTAACCTCAGTATCTATACGAAGGGTTACCATAATACAGACCTCTACTGAAGCTTCACTTAGATATTATAGTTTAATAACTCATTCTCCACTCCTGCATTAAGGCTATATTTGATTTGAAGAATACAAAGAAATGAGAAAGGAAAAATAGAAAAAGAAGAAGGATAAGGAATAATACCCATCTATTTGCTTTAAACAAGGAATCGTAAAGTAAAAGTATCTATTTAGAAATGAGATATATTTCTTACTAAAAATTTAATTAGCCACTAATTTTATTGGTAGATATAATTTAATTAATGCTTAAACTTTTGATATTAAAGTATCAAGTCAAATTAAAAATTAAATTAAATAAAAAGGATAAGTATAATAGTAAAAATATTTTTAAATATTACAACCACAATAAATTCTAACTTTTAGGATAAAATTAGTTAAATTTATAAATACCACTTGTTGTATAAACAATAAATATGAAATATAAAAGAAATAAATTATAAATTAATATATATATAGAGAGACAGAATAAAACATATAAAAAAGTATTTTGTTAATAATAATTGTTATTATATGTTTATTTTTATTTACTTTTATAAACATTATACTAATAATTATAAATCACTTTTTAAATAACTTTATAATAAGATGATATTAATTGATTTTAGAAACTAAAATAGATAGATATTACAATAATAAATTAGATAATTTTCTAAGAAAATTCATTTGTCTTGTAGATTATTTATTAAAAAATAATTAGTTAAAATAATAAATTAAAATTAAAATTAAGATGAAAGAATGGGATCAAATGGAAAGATTAAGGATTAGGAAGGGTTAGAATTTTTCCATCCATTATCAAATCAAACAAGTTAATCTTCGTTCTCACTCATATATAATTTTTTTCATTCCCCTCTCAATTCTTTCATCTAAACACACCTTGAGTGCTACGACAATTTCTAATAGTGTGTCAAAGTATATGCCATTTATAGATTTAGTTAAAGCTCCATGTATTTTTTTTGGCCTATCTCGTACTATCTACAAAAAATTAAGCACATTAAAGTGTTTCAATTTCCATTACATGAAATCATATATAAACAAAAGGATTAATTACATCATCAACTCAAAGAAAGAAACAACTACAAAATGATCAAGCCGGCTTAATAATAATATCCAACCTATCTATGTATGTTCTACGAATTATTAATTAATTCTCATAGAAAAATTATTCTACTATGTAATACCGATGAGAAGCAAAATTAAGGGTGAAATAGTACCTTGAAGCATCTGCTTAGTCTTCTATCTGTTTTGTTAATCAGCAATTAAGTTCTAATTAAGCAGCATGGGAGAACAACCTAAAGAATGAGATATATTTACACACATAAATTATTTACATAAGTGAAAATACATTTTAATTTCTATTTATTATATCAGTTTTTTAAACTTTTTAATTATACTATATTAAATAATTAGTTTTCATGAATAATTTAATTTTATGAAATATCACTTCAAACATGATATAGAAATGGACCCACCAAAGATTTTTCTCCAAAGATTTTTTTTCTTCGCATTTAATGGATGATTCTTCAAACACAGTAACAAATAAAAATAAAGCTGCAAAAGAGTATCCAATTTTCAAGGTGAGCCAAATCTTTACGTAACCTAGAAAAAAATTAATAATTATTATGATATGATTGATGGGAATATATATATATATATATATATATATATATATATATATATCATTAGCATTAACATTTATGATCTATAAATTAAAATTTCTTATTTTCTTGAAAAAAAAAAGAGATTCACATAGAGTTAATAAATATTAAAACTTAATGTAAAATATCACTTTATTTAATTACATATATATATATATATATATTTTTATTAATATGTAAACATTAGGACATAGATCATGAAGATTGATTCAGAGTTTAAGGGCAGAATTGTATGGACAAATTAATGTCTTTTCTATATCAAAGAACATCATAACACTGTCAGTATGGGATTGGGAAAATACAAAGATCTGCTTTTAAGGTTGAGTAATTCTGTTTTGAAAAATCTTTTCATAATAAAGCAATTAATATTCATGAAACGGCATTAATTAGATTAGACATCATATAATATATAGCTAACAAACACTTACCTTGGCGAAATGTTTAAGCTAAGCAAGCAGCTTTTAACATTAGCACCCTGAAAAAGGAGAGAAGAAACAATGATTTCTTTCTTTCTAGAAGCAGAAGAGGAGTGTCCATATATATATATATGCACAAAACTTTACACTCAAAAAGGCGAGGCTCACCTGTGCAGATTCTTCTAGCAGTCACTGCTTGGAAAAGAAAAGTAGAGCATATACATATACTCTGCCGGATATTTGTATGATCATAGGATAATGATTCTCAAGCCTCTGCAGGAGGAATATATATTTACAGGAAAAAGGGAAGGAAGGCAATGAAGACAAAACCAGCATTATTGAGCGAGAGTTGGAAGAATTCATCTTGCTGATATCACGTTTTGCTTACAAAGAAAAATGGAAACCACTAGAAAACAAGGTTGTGTGCGTCCATAATAGTACACAAAAGGCCAAGAGTAGTAGCAATCGACTGGAGCAGAAAAGTTTGAATGTTATTTCTTCTGCAAAACAAGGACAAAAGAGATGGAGAGCAACGAAAACTGAAGGAGAGAAAGCCGATTCGGGAAGAGAGAAAGGAAACAAAGGCAATAAGTAAAACTAGTGCTAGTTCAAGCAAGCAAAGCATTCTTCACAACATTAAATTATCAAATAAATGAAGTTTAGGTAAAGCTAGGGTTTCTTATTATTAAATTAAATTAATATGTATATATATATATATATATATATATATATATACACATGTGAGAGTACAACAAATAAAGGGTATGTATATCTAGCAATATAAGTAGGGGTCTTCATTCGTTCGGAAAAAGTAGTTACCTCGGATTGTGCGACGACTCTTCTTATTCTTTTCATTTATTTATTTGATTTTAATCTGGGGTAAGAAATGTTTATGGCTGAAGTTTTCCTAGACTCTTAAATTCGAATATATCTACTCATGTTTTGAAATTTCTTCCCAATGGAGTATTCTAGATAATGTGAGATTTCTACTTCCTAGACTCAATATCTACTCACAGTTTTGTACCCACACAAGGTTTGTTTGTTTATTGGTTTATGGTGTTTGCAATCAAACACTTGTTTTATGAAAGACTAATTATAATAATTTAGTGATAAAGTATTTACATCTCTTTTTTTAAGAATCATATAATATGGATAGCGCTCAACTAGGGCATTTTATTTTGACTTCACTCTCGTTTTGGATACATATTTTTTTTATATTGATTTCGAATTGGTACTGTTGTGTTGGAGTACATTTTTCCTCCATAGAAACGTATTAAATTTGTATATTAGCTAGTGTCATAGACTATGACTATCAACACCCGACAAATTTCTTACATGTATTATTTCCATTATTATTCTCTAGATTTGATGAGACTTTAGTTATGTTGATTTTAGTCCTTATAATAAAGCAGTGTATTATAAGGAATGTATATAAAGCAATGTATTACTCCTATACTTGTGTTTGGGCATAGGGAAAGTGAAAAGAATGAGAAGTATAGGAAAGAAAGGTAATTTTCTTCCTTTTGGAAATGGGGATAAAAAAATGAGAGAAAAAGTAATATCTATTTGAGTTAAGTTTAAATAAATTCTCCATTTTATGTTTCATAATCATTTTTTTTTAATATTTAAGTTATTAAAATTTAATTAAAAGTACTCCTAAAACGTTACACAATTTTATAATTATTATTCGTGGAACGCTGGATGTTCATATTTTTTTTGTTAAAATATAACACTTTCTTTAATAAATATTTATGTCTATTATATGAGAATGAACAAAGTCAATATTTGTATCATATAGAAATAGTAGGGGTAGGCAAAATTAGGTTCAGTTCGGTTTTTATAAAAACCAAATTGAACCTGAAGTGTATTAATAATAAAACCTAATTGAAGAAGTTCAATTTGATTCGATTTGGGTCCAACTTCAGTTTTTGAGCGAACTTCTGTTTCAGTTTCGAATCTTTTTGTTTTATAAATTTTTATTGGTATCTCTAATTTATATTATAATTATAATAAATAAATAAAATAAAATTATTATTAATATTTACCCTAATTTATGTGTATGTTTATGTAAATTATTATCAAATTATTAATTATTTGTAATGTATAAATTAATAGGGAGTTACAAGAAATTTTACAATCGATTTTGATTCAGTTTAAGTTTAAAATCGAAATCGAACCGAACCAATTATTTAAAAACCGATTAAAACTGAACTTAATTTTAAATCGAACTATTCGATTTGATTCGGTTGAACATTTTTGCCCACCGTTACTGATATAGTAAACTCATTAAAAATAATAAAAATAATAATATTACATTATTTATCACATCAATTAAAAAATATATATACCTTTTAAATTAATATTTTATATTTATAAATAAAGTTAGTTTACACTAAAAATACATTAATTCAATCAAAAGTTATCATCCTTTGAATTATTTTTAATTATCAACAATGCTTTTTCATATTAATTTGTAGAGCATATGTGTATATATATATATGTGTGTGTGTGTGTTATCAGTTTAATTAACATACATATGCATATATATACAAACTCAAAATTCTACTCCTTAATTAATTAATTTCATGGAATTCAATTCACCCGATCAAAAGAAGCATAAAACAGAAGTGAAAACAACATTTCAGTTTCCTTTTCTCACAAGCTTAGGCAGCACGAGTATAGAGAAGCATTAATTTAATTGATGGAAAGTAACAGTAATTTTTGTCGCGGTGAAAAGTTTTTATCACCAGCTGCAGCAGTTGCTTGACCATATGGATATTGTTGTTGAATCTATATATAGCCATGCTTATTGTTTAGGGCATGCACGTAGCTCTGTGCTTGCGGTAGGGGTGACCCTTTGCTTCGTTTTGCTTTGCTTTGATTTGATATACTTGCTTTCAAATAATTTATAGCTAGCTAGGTTCAGCTACAAAAATGTCTCTTTCAATTGATAATTCAACCCAACCGTAGGTACTGTCGTCATTGATTCTAGACATATTTTCAATTTACTACTTTAATTTTGACAATTTCTCATTTAAATATTAAAATATTATTAATACAATGAAGTTTTAACGTATAACTCTTTTGAAATTTAATATTTTAACACTTAAATAAAAAGTTTGAGAAAAGACATACGTACCTCTCTTAGACTATTAATTTATCATCAATTTTTACTTAAATAACTATAATACTATTAATTATTTAAAAGTTAAAATTTAAAATATTCAATTTTTTATTTATATAATGTTTAAAAGATTAAAATAATTAAAATTTAATTAATAATTTATATTTATTTAATATTTAATTAAAGTAATAATATTTTAATTTAACTATTTTAGTTTATATTTATTTATTATTTGTTAAAATTAAAAATTTAATTAATTATAATAAAAATTTGATAATTTATACTTCATGGGAGGTATGTGTTAAAATTCCTTAATACAATATATAAAATGTATTTTATTTTAACCAATTATTTTTCTATCAATTTCCTCAATTAGTATAAAGAGTAAGAACATTTTTTATTTAAATTCTAATAAAAAATTTAACAAATTATTTTAAATTTTAAATTAAAATAAATAATATTTTTATATAAATTAAATATATTAATACTTGTTATATCATAATAAAATATAAAAAAATAATTAATTTAAAATATTTATATAACATTAGATGTATCATAATACAATATCAAAAAAAATAATCAATTAAAAGTATTTATATAACATTAAATGTATCTATCGATACGAATATTTGGACATTGAAATCCAGAGAAGAGAATCCAACATGGAAGAAAATGTAATCTAGTCTGATCGGATATATAAGAGTAAGAATCCTTTCTTCCATATTCTCGACGATCTAGCTTCTTGTATATATGCATTTATATACAAAGTTATTTGAATACCCTTGGACGTTCTTTCAATAAACAACCATTCTTAGCGATTATGGCAATGGCAGGATTTCATATAGGGCTATTATTAGTTTCCTCTTCTGAGGTATTGTTTATTATCAATTAAATAGTCAAGAATGAAAAAATAAGTAAACACCTCCCCTAATTAGATGATAGTGCTTCTAATTTTTTGTTAAATGATCGAACTACCCTCTTCTCTGTTAAGTCAATTCACTGTTTATGTTAAAGTCTATGAAAAATTGTAAATAATTTAGTTATTTAATAAAAAATTAAAAATATTATCATCTAATTAGAAGAGGTATTTATTTATTTTTTTATTTTTAATTATCTAATTGATAATAAACAATAGCTTAAGAGAGTAAATTGATAATACCCATTTCATATATTGAGGTGAAAATGAGAAGTCATCGATTTGTGTATCAGAATCAATTAGAATGTAGACAACAGTGTACCCTTTTGTTGACTACTTTGTCACTGAGTGTAATTTTAATATTTCGAAACTGCCAACAAATCCAATAGAACAAGCAGAATCTAAAAGAGACACGCACACAAACAAATCTGAAATCTCTATTCCTACTACTACTACTACTACTACTACTACTACTACTACCTATAATAATAATATTTTATTGATTGTACAACCCAACCCTACTTACCTCACCGACCACCCATTATTACCCAATACTAGTACCATCTATGTACGTCTCCTCTACATTGCAATGCATCTTTTCCTTCTCTCTCTCTCTCTCTCTCTCTCTCTCTCTCTCTCTCTCTCTCTCCCAAGTTTCACTTTCAAACAATTGGGGAACTGTGTTGCCTTTGCCTTTCCAAAGCGAAACTGACTGAGAGGAGACCCCCTTCGTACATGCCTGTCTATGCTAGTATTCAAGTTTGATTTCTGGCCCGGTTGATGTTGAATTCGTTTTCTGATTTTGGAATTTTCGTGATTTGCTGCCCGTTTGATTTGATTTTCAGTATGTAATTTACGATTTTAGAGGAAAACCAAAACCTTTTGTCAGTTTCTTTTCTCATTTTCAAATAAAACAACTTGGCTTTTAAATTTGAGAGGGAAAAGAACAAATATATCAGAGATGTTATACCAATCAAAAGGTACAATTGTAACCGTTCTGAGTGATTCTACTTAATTCTGAAAAATGTTCCAAGTAAAAGCATTGACGAAATTACTTGTATGCAGCTATGATAAAACATCATTTTCCAAGTGTCAACTATCAAAACTTTAGTGATAACAGGAGCCTTTAACAGACGGACTTGGAACATATTATCTTCAAATTACTTGAAATGTTTTGACGATGAGCCTAGAAAATGTAATGAATCATATTGACTGCAAAAAATTTCATCGCAGGACTGACAAAAGATGGACAAATGCTATATCATCTGATTAATAAATTGTAGAGTTCCTCGCTCACATCAAAGAGTCTAATTCTACACATTGCCGCTGATGAACAAACTAAAAGACAAAAAAATTGTGTTTTATGGTAACAGCTATATATTAAATTGGATAATAACTATATACATTATGATTTATTCTGAGTTCTACTTTTAATTTTTATTCGGAATTTGGGGGCAGAACTACCTTCTGATGGCTCCGTCTTAGTTTCTACCTTCGTGATTGTTACTTTCGATCCACTGGGTTCATTTGGTTTCAATTGCACAGTTGCCAACTTGACGCTGGATTCCTCCCTTTTAGGAGGCAACTCTACTGGAGCCGCCTTCACCTCATCGCTCAGCAGCTTCGCCAACTCTTTCTCCTTTCTTTTTTTCTCTTTCTTTAGACGTTTCCTCTCCAAATACTCCGGATCTGCCCTGTTCCGTTTCTTTTCTTTCTCTTTCTTTTCTTTGTCTTTCTTCTTCTCCTTTTCTTTTCCACGGAAAGGTGAAACCATCGTACCTAATGAACCGCCATTGAGATCGTGCCTTCCACCAGAGAGGGTTTGAAGACTTGCATATTTCTGAGCATCGGTATCTACATTATTATCTTGCATGATGCTGGGTGACGAAGGATCATCAGGCTGCAGGTGCACAGATACTTTGCTTGAATCGGCAGTGCACTGGAGTTCCCTTCCAAAATTATCACCTTCGCTTGGAAGTTTTGCACTCCCAATGCTAGCAGTCATCCTGGACCCATGTTCATGACACGAGTTGACCTCCTCAATGTTTTGATTACTAAAGCTCACAGCCTCTGCTGAATTCCTTTGGGGCGGCGCATCCACGGAAACAGAACTGCTGGTGCCACGATCAGTTTCATGATTTCCACCTTGAGATCTTTCAACAGTTCTATTATCAGCCTCCTCCGCTCTACTAGTAGCCGTAGATTGTTTAACCTTAATTTTAACAACTGGCATCTTCCTTTCTTGACTGTTGGAAACAGTATCTGCATCCTTAGAAACTTCTGGGATTGGCACTTTCCGTTCATGACCATTGGAAACGACATCTGCTTCCTTTGGAACTTCTGGAACAATTAATACATTCTCTTCATGACCATTGGCAACACGATCAACTTCCTTGGAAGCATCATGAATAGTCACATTTTCCTGTGAAACATTTGGAGCGTCCAAAGAAGGTTCTGTACGCTTCATTTCTGTGACAAAAGATGCAAAAATGTTCTTCTGCTCACTAGTTTCTGCATCACCTAGAAGCAACAATTTATCTCTGGGCACTCCATATAGAGTGGGGGCCCTGAAAAGCAAGTCAGAATTCAATCTTAAATTAGTTTTGCATGTAGGATGTAGGGTGTACACAGTTAAGATAAACAAATAAGTTCCTTTAAATTGGAAAGGACAGAAAACAAAGACAATTTCAGGATATAATTTTGCAAAATCATTCCAATTCAAGGGAAGTGGCAAGAGTAACACTTCCTCACTTCTGAACTGCAGGCAACCACAGGAAACGAGAAAAGGATAAATGAATAGGAAAGAACAATAAATTAACTGTAACAACTACATTGAACAAAACTATTTGTTTGAGGGTGAAAGGAATTCGACCAATTGATGGGAAAGAAGAGTAGGCAGTGGTGATAAACTGATTTTATTTTACCCCCTTTGCCTTTGCAAATTAGCGAACTTACCACTAGAAGGCAATTAAGCTAATATAAACAGTTGGAATTGGAAAAATCAGCACATGTAAAAAGAGGTATGATGACTAAGAACCCAACACCTAAAACAAAAGATCACTTCCTTGTCCCACCAGTAGTAATAAATGGTTGGCTATGGTATATCTTTTTCTCTTGTATTTCCTTTTTCTAAGGATATAGGAAAACCTATTTATAGTAAAGGACATGACAGAAAGAAAATGCCTCAAAAGGGATAAGAACAAACTGATGCTACAATTCAAACCCTACTTGCTGGGTTATTACAATGGACTGCAGTTCTGCCATAGTAACCTGTACCTATAGAAAAGACGCGGTCTACAAATGTTAAAAATGGCTTCTTGTAATAAACTGCAGGTTGGAACACAAGCACTTCATTTAGTGGAGTATTCTATCTCAAAAATTATTTTATTAAATTCTTCTAAAATTTATTTTATTAAAATCAGCTTATCATATTATTTTTTACCAATATAGTTCGAGTAAAATCAGCTTAGTTTTGAAAGTAGAGTTTCAAGTCTTTCCCAAAAGCTTTAGCTGTTGTGCTTTCAAAACACAATAGAAGCACAGCAGCAATAATCAAAGCCTTAGTCTTTTCTAAGCTGAACTGCAGCAACCCCAACCATGACTCATAATGGCCTCCTAACACTTTCTTCAAACTTTTCTAAAATGAAAACCTTAGAAAGGGTACATTGTCAACCTCCTAAACACATTTATGATTCCTGATATATGCTTAGTTGAGCCAACTTATTAACTTATCCTTTCAACCAATATTCAAATATTTCCATGGTACTTATTTGATTAAGTAAACAGTAGTCTATTTTTGAGCCAACTTCAAAACATGAACCAATGTGGTTTAAATATATTTACTTATTAGCTAATAAAAAATCTTGATACATCAAAGAGCAAGGCAAGTCAAACTGACATAATTCACAAGTAAAATGAACAAACTTTATTTGGGTTGATTTTGATTCCAAAGATGACAAAACCAGTGTGGTTAAAACATCATTTACTTATTAGCTAAAAAAAATACAACTACCCACCACAATGCAATGCCAATGACATCACTGACGTACTATTACTCATAAAGGCAATTATTGGTCATTGATAACCAGATGCGTATAATCTGATTGCTCTTTAATCCTGCAATAATTACCTCCAAAAAATTCAACAACCCTTTCTAAAAAGGAGAGATAATAGTGAACCAACCTTCCAGCAAGGATCTGTAAAATGCCAAACACGTGATGACGAAGGAATACGTTATTGAATGCTATACGGCTTTCAAGCAGATTAAGCAAAGCCATGAGAGTTGCTGTCATAACTTCATTATTGGAATCAGATCCACCTTTTATCTGACATATTCGCATAGCATGAATACCCAATTTCACCTGTCCTGAAATCAAGGAATGCTGGAAGTTAAGAAAAAACACTATCATTTTCAAGAATACTTGAACAAAAGCTGAAGCCATAAAAAGTTAGTTCTCCCACTTAAAGGTTAAGGAAAAAAGAGAAAAACCTCTCAAGGACGGCTCTTCTTCTACATATTTGATAAACAACAACAATGCTGCATCTAGGCCTTTGCATTGGAACTCAAGATCAAGGAGTGCTCTGCTCGCTTCAACTCGAACTTGCCATATTGTGTTGAAATCCCGAAATGGTTTAATAAGTTCAACAACATGATCCTGCAGGAATAGAGACAACAAGTAAATCAAGATAAGTCTAGAATCAATCTATCACTATAAGGGGAGAAGAGAAAACTTACAAGACAGATGAATCCAGAAAGCTTTAATGCAATTTGCGTCAAAGTTCGGATGCAACTGATTGTCAAGATCCCATTGTAACTTGGCATCAGCCTAAAGAATGCCATTTGATACAGAGTTAATGTCAATAATAGATGCAAAGTGAACGCCATTTGATACAGAGTTAATTCAATATTTACTCTACAAACGCATCCCAACTAGAAGAAAATAATTTCACCTGTCAAACTGCAAAAGTCGGTCAATGCGCTTGAGAAGAGATGATAAAAAGAGAATACTCTGTTACAGATTAGAGATGTACCAAGTAAGCCTTTTGAGCACAAATCAAAATGTAGAGGAAAGAAATGCAGTTTTATATTATATCATTTGGATAATCACAAAATGCAAGATGAACATCCTAACTTTCCCATAATAAAAGAATATAAAACTAACTTTCTCATCTAAGTCTAAATTGGTAGTTAAATCCACTGCCTTGTCATAATACACATGGGTGGAGTGGGGTGGATATAATGATAGGGGTAGCATACCAAGAAGCAATTTCGCTAGAAGATAAAATATCACCGAAAAGCTCAAATTTTGAACACCACACTAAGCACCACGACAAGCCTATCAGATTCCACCAAATTGGTACCATTTGTTGCTTTACATTATTCCTTAGTGAACTTTGAGGTAAATGTCCAATGTGCAAGAATTTTTTAATTTAGAATCAGATCTCAACTATACCAGTATTTCTTTGGAAAATTCAATTTTGTTTGAACTTTACATTCTTCAGCCGAGAAACTTTATGCACATATGATTCATACAAATATATTACAGGTACGTGTATAGACAAATAATACTTCGGATAAATTGATAATGGGACAAGGATCTATCAAAAAAGATGGCATTAACCAAAAGGAATCCATGAGACAAAGTATAAACCACCTGTTGCTCAAATTCAAGTTCACCAACTGACTGGACCAGTGCAGCAAGCCAGAATACATCGGAGTAGGGATTCCCGTTATTATCATTATACTGTCGAAGAACAGTGAAAATGAACAATGAGCTCAAAGGTATAACAGCAAACAGAAATAACTAAGAAATAAAACAATAAAAAAAGATGAGGATCATTGCACGGTGAACCATCACATGGTCAGTAAAAAGGACAAGAAAACTGGTTTATCCTTTCAACATTCAATTAAAACAAAATCCATGGAAGAAAATTTTTGAAAGTACTACTAAATCAATTCTTAAACCAAAAGACAGTCACTTGACAGCATGAAAATCAAGTTATTCAATAAATATTTCTATAACTAGCAAAGGCATTAGAGGATTCAAAAGAAATGCAGAAGTCCTAGAAAGCAGATATTTCACAGGACAAGACATGAGCAAAGGTGTTGAGTGCGACAGTCGTATAGTTCCACTGGATAAAAAGAGCCATAATGTGCAAAAATGCTGGTTTAAGAAATGGAGGCAGGATCATCCTCAATTAACACAAAAAGGAATAGACACAATTAAGAACATTGATTGAATTCAAAAGAATTATTGTAACATTTAATGCACACACCAGTCAGTTAATGAATAGATAACGCTCTACTCATGATAACTATACTAATGGAGAAAAAGGAAAATGTAATGTGTAAGACTAAGGCACGAGATTGTCTTAAGGGAGCCAAACAAGAGCAACTAAACAAATCTACCACATGGAGAAAGTACTAATGACTTATATTACCATGTTCTCATTGAACAACTCTATCATTGACTTCAAGAGCAATAATAATGACCCAAATATACAGTAATTTCAAATGCTGTGTGCATGTAGTTTTAATCACTCTTTTTTCTTTTAAGTGTTGCCACTGTTTACCCAAATATACAGTAAGGATATATTGGGACACAGCGCATGTTAGACAGGGCAAGATTAGTCCTTTGTTTCAGTAAGACAGTGCTATCATATGATATACAATTTTACTTCATTGTTGATAAACACGAGAAATACAGGCATACGGAAGTGAATTAGAACTTCTGAGGTATGGAAATGAACTAGGTATGGATACAAAGAAACAGACTCAAAGCAGGATATGCGAAGGGGCATTTGCAAAATCCTCCCCTGATGTCTGGTCTGGCATAACAACAGTTTTTCCAAAATTTATGAAATAAAACTTACCTACCTTCTACAGTAGATGTTAATATCAATTCAGTAAACCAACGTCAAAACGCCATAGGAGTAACAAATATAAAATAAAATTAAAATATTAAAAAGAAACACTAAATATTGACTTCATCCATCTTCACCTCCTCGTCCATCACCACCATCCGTATGCAACCACTTACTCCTAACTCAAAAAACCCCACCATTCGAAAGAAAAGACACCATCTACATCATGCCACTAGATAAGCTGCCTCCCCTGGAGATACAACCTACAACAAAGCTTCAGAAATCCAAATACTCAATCATGTAGAGATCCTTATGGCCCAGATCTAAGCTCTTTTAAGTAACAACAAGATGATCCCTTGATTTGATAACATGACCAACAAATGAAGATCCAGGATTTTGGGCCAAAGTACACCACCCCCACTTACCCCAGCACAATTTCTTTTTCTTCTCAACCCTTTTAGCTAGGATTGGGAGTTTTTTCTTCATGAGAACTTTCATGCGTCACTTCAGGCTCACTATTTTTTAATTAGAAGAGTAGAGGGATTTTGCCGTTTCCACAGATTGTTTTGAAGAAAACACTTATTTTGGTTTAGATTCCCAGGAAGGCTTCCAAAACAGTCTACCTAGGTTTGCCTAGATATCTGGTCAGGTCTGTATAGCCATAATTTCTTGGGGAGTTTAAGTTGCAGGGGCTGAAACTATTGTCAATGGTTAGTCTAGATGGGCATACAACATTGGTTCCAATCGACAGCTGGTCCACCATTATAGTCCTTTGTTCCTTGCTAATACGATTTCTGTTTCTTTATCAATGAAATAAATAAATAAAATATTTTTGGTGGGAATTCAAACTTGAGAGCCATACAAAACGATGCAAGCCATCCATTGTTTGGCTGTTCTCAATTTGTTATTCAATAAAACAAGAATACCTTTTACAGTGCCCAATCTATTGCTAAAATATATGCAAGGGAAAAAGAATTATTAATATTGTTGATCTTGCATAAGCTTAGTGACCAAAGGAAAAAATTACCTTCAAAAGCTGTAAAACAAACTCAACAGCTTCTCTTGGACTTTTCTTGTCTGCAGATCTAACCATAGCTATGGCATGTGGAATGGCCTAAAAGAACAAAAAAAGAGGAAAGCATTTCAGAGATTGTCACAGAGAACTGAAAAATGTTATTGACTCATATAGCAATAACATTCAAATTATAGAACAGTAACAAATATGTTTCCAGGGGAGGCACAAAAATGGTGATGTCTCAATTAATCAAAAAGGCAGAGACAATGTATGGCACATTAAATTAAATATATGCTTTGTTTATCTGCTACAAGTTCAGATACTTGATACAGAATTCAAAAGGCTAGTAAAGAGAAATTTAATTATCAAATGTTGGACAGATGTAAAGGCCAGAAACTGGTGCAGCAACCAGAAGACATATGAAACAGAAACTTTTCTTTTCTAGATTGCACAAAGCAGGAAATTTAAGAAGTGAAAATGGCCAACAGAAGTTTTAACTTTAGCATAGGCCATACAGCTCCAAAGTTGACAACAGTTAAAAACTAAAAGTCTAAGTATTTGAAAGGTAACAAACAAACAAAAAGACCAGATCTGTCAGTCTTCTATGTGTACAAGTATTATTGTTTCTGGTCCAGGAGTATTTAAGTATTCCAAAGTAGTATCTGGTGGCTAGTTAATTCGTTTAAGCTTTGCAGGTCCATCCTTCCATGGCAAGTTAACCTGCACCAACTCTGACTGCAGCTCAAGGTTTGGATCAATATGCACCGTATATGATGACACTTCTGAAGGCAACAAACAGGTGAAATATTCCCACTGAATGTGCAGCTTTAGTATGGTGATGCCATATATGGATAAATGAGATGCATCCAATCTTAGATATGATGCCAAAGGACCACCAAATGTTATGCCTATCCTCTTTTATTTATTTCCCTTATTCTCCTCCTAAAGTTTTCAACACTGTTTACTTTCTTTTTTCTTTTTATTCCTCTTCTACTGTACTCACTTTTTTAATCATGTAAAATTCTAAAACACAAGAAGAACTTAGATATTGCTTAGCAACTTCAAGCAGTCCAAATCAACATAAATCCGTTAGTTATTGCTTAGCAACTCCAAGCAGTCCAAATCAACACAAATCCATTTTACTTTTTCAAAGAGAGCAGAAAGCAACATATCTATGTGCATGCATTACAAAGCACCTGTGCCAAAAATTGTTGTAGTACTTAACTCATTAACAAATAATACCCAGATAGAGCAGACCATCCAAAAATTTCATTGCACAAAGCAAGACCAAAATCATGTGAAACAATCACTTCACAGTTCACACAACCCATTACATACCCTACCTCAATGCATTACCTCAAGAACAAAGTACTCTGAAAAATCACGGAAGTCATTTGGCCTGGAAAGATAAGCACAAAAAAAAAATTTTAACAAATGCCGGAGCAGTAACATCACCATAATTCCAGACTATGTTAGAATCTCACTTGGGAAGGCCAATATTTTCATCAAATCTTCGACTTTTATAAAATTTCACCAGATGGAGCAAACCAGCCCAATCAGTTTCCTGTGAGACAAAGATATATACTTTCATATGTCAGTACTAAGAAGTGATAAGTGAAACATGGCGCACAAAGCAAAACATTTCCAATTAAAAAAGCACAATATGTAAGAAAGGGAATGTAAAACTACAAATTTCTTTTACAAAGTTCAAATAGGTCAAATATGAGAAAAATCATTAGACCTCATATATATGCAGCCAATTTCACTGCCCACAGTTGACAATATAAACAAGTTAAAATAGATTGTTTAATTAACAATGGCAGAAGACAAAGAAAATATATGCAAATACCATCACACAAAGCATTAGCATTTTCCAAAAAAATGTAGTTCAAAAAATTTTTGCACAAGATATCTTTCTGACTTCTGCTGAATATACAGAAGCACCAATAATTTTTTTTTATATTATTATCACTTGTATCCTGGGTGCAAATGACTGTTTTTTTATTCAAATATAGTTTCCAACAGAACTCATTTTATGTGAACTTTGGTGAATAATTTTGGTGGAGATTTGTTTAACAACATTCGACCTACCACCTAAATTCAATGAATAAAGGTAAAAGAATGATAACAATACCTCTGATGCAGTATTTGCCAATGCAAATGCTGCCTCAATTCGAACTCTCCAAAAGGCCTTGACAACAAAACAAAAAAAAAAATCAGCTAATTTATTTCATTAAATGCAAGTCTATCAAAACCTTATGCACCTCTAAATTGATTAAAACCTTGGAGTCACTGAGGAAATTATTCAGTGTATTGACAACACTAAAAGAAAGCTGCGGTAGAGACTCAAGTGCAGCAATTGCTTGTGCCTGAGCAACAACATCCCCGTCTTTCTCTAACTGATTTATCTGATTAATCATAACAATGATGTAAGTTAGTTTCCTATTAATTTACAAACATCAATTAAAAGTAGCAATTATGTGATGCAACAGATGCAAACGAAATCATACCAATGATGTTTAGTTATTATCCAAAAGTTTACCCTTAAAACATCAACTAAGCAATGCAACAGATGCAGCAAAATCAAGTAAATGCGACATAGAAATAACTTAATTGCTCCAATCAACTTTACTGTAATTTGAATCTATAAATGTGTAGGAATTTGTGCATGCATACATGCACCAATAACCAACAATTAGAACCAGCATGCAGATTCAGTACTGCTTACATGCCTAGAACCAGCCAGGGCAAAGGCCAGGTTTCAATGATCCTAAATAAGGATAGTTGTACAAAAGGATGATGAATTTACAACACAAGCAAAATTTCTTCCTTACCCACATCTGTACAGGCTGGTTAAAATGAATTTCAGCCAGATATTCCATTTCTGGATCTGCCCTAATCCATGACAGTGGAGATTCCATACTGTAAAATAACCAATGTAAAACTTTATCCTCTTTCAATGACAAGTTCTACAAAAATTAAGTGAGACAACACCACACCTGGAGCGCATATCTAAAACAGCCACAGCATCACCGTTATCATCAGAGCCATCAGGTTTTGAACCCTTTTTAGGCTTCAAGGAGCGTCTAGCAGCAAGCTTTGAATGGCATTGTATTTCCAGTAGCTGCCAGGCGTCTCCAGCCATTGGCAGAATTGGATGATCATACATACCATCATGTTCATGAACTCTAATACTCATCATCCCAGGCCACCCAATATCACCATCTCGGTTTTCAGATTCAGGGTTAGAATTAAGAACAGCAGTGCTTGGATCAGGTGTAGCAGTACATTCCCGCAACACCGCCAGTTCAACGATATTTTTCCGTTTGTTATATGAGAACCCCATCCTTATGATCAAGGCACCAGAAAATAAAAATTATGTGGCATCAAAACAAATGTAACCAGCAAAGAATCAAGCCATACAAAAAAGTAGCTCACATAAATCATACCTGAGCACTGGGCAGCTACATGATCCTACCCATCGAGGAAAAAACTCCTTAAGAAATGGACGCTCAAGATTTCCAACCTTATTTGCAAAATGGCGAAACTGCATGTCACAAATTTATAATATACTTAGGTAAACAACAAAATATCCAATTACCTTAAGAGTGTCAAATTAAAACCTTGCATACCTACAACTAGCAATTAGCAAAACCAAGAAATCTAGCAATCAGCACAAAGAACATAAGGAAGTAATATGTTATACTATCCAAAAGCAATCATGTATTCACAAGTTTACAATATAAAACTTAAAAAACAAAAAAAAAAAAAAAAAAAGGATTGTTTGGAGAATTACTTTGTGAAAAAGGATGTTTAGGCTTCAACCATTGTTCTTAATTATTTTAAGGAAAAAATGCATACTTCCATTTAAACAGCACTAAATATATTCTGTTAAGCTGCTTAACAGAAAAGGTATCAAACTACAAAGTTGCATTGCTGTTAATAAAATAACCATGTGAGTTACATGAGATAAAACCTACAGAACAAATAGTTATATGAGTTCTGTAACCACCATCACCTTATTGATTAGTTACTCTGTCACTAACCCCCTTCTCACAAGCAAAAAAGAAACAACTGCAACGATACAGTCTAATAAAACTCTGGTGGAACAACTTAGTCCCTACAAATCCAAATCTAACCAAAACTTTAACGAAAGGACCAAGGTGGAAAGTTAACATGAGCAGCCAGCATTTATGGAGAATAAAGTTTCAAACTAAAACAAATTATTGAACAAGCATCTTCAATATCTCTAAAACCATAAAATTAACTTTTTGACTAAATTATAATATACTGTTCTCACTGGAGCATTAATAATCCATGCTTTTGACCCAGTTAAATTCGTTTCTTACAGTAACTCCCAGAACATCACAGTATTTCTGTCCGTATAAACTCTTGACATAGTATAAAGCACAATAACTCAAGGAAAATTCATAAAAGATTTTCCCAAGAAAAGATCATCAGCTTAAATGTTGAAAGTTGTAACATTGATGTCATTTATAACTAAACTCTCCATGCTAAGTGCCATAAACAACAGTAGTATTATTAGTAACAGCAAGGAAAAACTCCTAAATTTTTTTTAAAAAAAAAAAGGTAAAACGAGCTGACATGAATGGCAGAAGATCATCAGTAGGTGAACTGTATATTATGCCACAGTAGAATGTAATTACCTCCTTGGTACTGAGAGTTCTCACAGGAGAAGCGCCTTGAGCCCGAGAAACAATATTCTGCAAAATCTACATATAGCAGACAAAAAAGAGCAAAAATCAAAGACTGTCAGTGGGTCTAAAATTCCATTTTTACAGAATATGCAACTGCTGCACATAAATTAATTTTAACTTGTCCCATAATTAATGAAACTTACAGAGATCTAACTTTTCTAAGGTATAAATATTCATTCGTGTTCACCAAAGCATCAAGCCAAATGAAAGAATAAACACAAAAATTCCATTCCCATAAATTTCTCATGATGGCATGATCAAAAACAAAGTGACTACCTATGTTGCACATCATTTACCAAATGAAGGATATGGGCTTCAGAATTTCAAGAAATAATCTAACCCCCCTAAAAAATATAAGCAAATAATTTACAGAAAGGAGAAAATACTATATATACAGTAGAAGTGTATAATTCTATGACATGCTGGCTTCCACCAACCAAGTGTGATGTATTTGGGACCATAATAGTTATTTAGCATAGCATGTGTTAAACCAAGGGGAAGAAAAAATGATAAATAATTAAATTTTTAGATCAAGAGATACAAGTTAATGAAGGCAATATTAAAGATTATGCAAGATCAAGCAAAGCTACTCAATGAAAACCAAAAAGAGCATCAAACACCAGGAGGATTATCCTTAGGTTTTCATTCATCGAGACAATCATGATTATAGTAAGCAAACTGCTAGGACCCGTACTTTTCGGAAGAAATTGGATCCCATTTGCTTTTCCAACATCTGAATGATTGCCACCTATAAGAAAACCAATCAATTAGTGAGAGAACATTCCAAATTAATGTGTATGTGTAAGACATTAAATCAATGGAAATGCATAAGATCTTCAAACTTACAGACTTGCATGACCGGATTTTGCCGTAAATACCAATGGATTGTGTTCCATACAAATCCTTACAAGAACTAGTGGAGCTCAAAGTCGTTGCACCACTATCATCTGCCTTGCAAACAGCACAGTTTGCCTACAATCACGAACAATAAAGTGAATTTACAAATAGAAATATAGAAAATAAATAAATAAATAATTGATACTCATATTATTTGCTTCGAGAGATAAGGAAAATAATTATTGATACTCATATTATTTGCTTCAAGGGATAAGGGAAATAATTGCAATGATCTCTCCAACTTTTACCTTAATCAGCACTAGAACCTTCAGGGCCAAGACAATAGTTTCTCCAACTTAACTAGAATATCAAGATACATGCAATTGGGTGTAAACCTTTTACATTATATCAGAAAATAACATGATTATTAAGCCCTCAAATTTATAAGTGATAGGTTGATGAATCATCAACCTGCACATTCACTTCAACAAAGTTTATACGGAGGAAAAAACTCCCAAAAAGAACTAATGTTTTCTCCTAGACAATTCCACTGGGTAAATTTAACATTTCGGACACTCTACTGCAGAAAATAAAGGCTTAATTGGTGTATCATGTGCAAAAGGAATATGCATGGGATATTCATCATGTCTTCATTGTCCAGTAGCCTCAGCGTTGTATTTTTTTAAGAATAAGGATGCTGGGCTGCAATTCATGGCTTCTTGTTCTTCTTTAGTCATGTTAGTGATAAGCATAACTGTTTCAGTTACACTTAAACACCATAAGAGTTTTCTAACATCTCCACTAAAACACATTACTCATCACCAACATATACCAGTTCTCCACATTGACCATTAACAAGTAACATCATTTAGTCAGTTTAACAATGCCCTACTATCTCCCAACAGGTAAATAGCTCACTACTGCCCAACAATACCACCGAATGGCTAAAAGCATTGCTGCTACGTTGGTGATCAAAGCCCAAACTTACTGATAATTATAGACTGTCCTCAGTCTAATGCCAACTGTGCTACAGACATGCGAAACAGTTGATAAGAAGTCAAGATTACAATTGAATGAATGATTAGCTTCTCCAAAAACATTAATGCAATGACCAAAGATACCTTTAAAGCACTTTACATTACCACAATGCAAGCAAACTTGCATAAAAATACAGATATCAGGTATGTGGTGTACTCATTTAGGAATGCAAACCTTGTATCTCCGATAACGAGCTTCATTGTTACCCAAAAATTTCTTAATGAATGAATCCGTCAAAAAACCAGCAAGACCATCCAGCAGCCACTCTGACATTAAACAAAATGTAATGACATAAACAAAAGTGGAAGTTTTTTCTGTAACCTATATTGAATAAATTGGAGGCAACAAGTAAATCCCAATTAAGAAGTACAAACAATCATATAGTACCAACCTACCATCATTTGGAGACTCAGAGGTGATATATACTCCAAACCACTGTCTTGCAAGGGCAAATGCAAGTTTAATGCTTGTGTCTATGGCCTGTTAAAAAAATTATTCTCAGCAAAACGCAGGAAGAGGAAGGAAAGCATGTCAATTACAGCACCCTTAAAGAGATTATGCTCCAAATATACTGCATGATAAGGAGATTGGGTAACCATATGTATGTCTTAACTTCTTAGACAGCCCACCCATATGTAAATCATTATTAGAGAAACTTGAAAAAGTTTTCTCACAAGAGTGCAGTACTTAATTAATCTTTGAGTCAAATGGATAAACAAACCTGATCAATAACCTTCTCATCATATAGAACCTGGGAGCTAAAGATGCCCATTGAAGCTCCAAAAGTGGATGAAGAGACTGCCATCTCAGGAGCTAAGAAAACTTGCTTGTATGACCCAAATGGGAATTTTGCATCAAGGTATGTCTCATAATGGCTGTCAAAAATAAAATGTCCAATCAAGCAACATTTCAAAGGTGACAAACTTAGATGTTGAATCCCACAAAGTTGTAGGAAAAATCTAAATTACAACCCTTCTGTTTCGTCCGACAAACCTGAATGCATGGTGAAAAAATTCCACAGTATTACGAAGCATTGACAAATTAGCTGGCAAACACACGTGTGATACAAGACTATGATGGCAGTCAGGGAGGATTTCAAATGGTGCAACTGCCAGAGTTATCCACCGAGCAGTAACTGGAACATCTAATCTATAGACATATGTTTTGCGAGGAGGATCATCCTTGCTCAAAACCTGTTAAGTAGATGGAATGGTACTAAGAAAATCAAAGCATTGATTAACATAAAAAGCCTAATAAGGTAAACATACAACAAAATGAACCTTAAACCCCTTGGCAACAAGTTCATTTACACTAAAAGAATCAAGTACAGCACCTGTAACCATCAAGAAAAAAGGTCCAAATGGGTAAAAAGTTTCTTATTTCTGGGCATAAAAACAAGCAATGTGTTGATATGGCAGATGTAAACTGCCTCAAGCAACATCCAAAACCACAGAAAGCTTACAATGATAAAAGAAGTAGAACCCCACCTAACAGCTATTATTATGTTGGAACAATACGACTAATTTTTTATCATTTTTTCTATTTTTTAACATATGGTGTTTTGATAATGGACTGGAATTTGATATAGCTTATTTTTTTTCCACTAATTCCCTTAAAGAGGAGAAACGAAACTTGAAAAGACCTACAAATTTATAAAAATTACTGGAGTTGTATAAATTCTTCGAAGAAATTATCAACCGATCGATATATTGTAGAACCTTTACAAGTTCATTTACATTTCAAGTATTGGAGTATTATTGATATACAAAGAGAATTATATTCTAATTATGTGCATCTTCTAAAACTTACTCGTGCATTTGAACACAAATCCTACCTCATTATACATTTGAGGCAAAATACTAGTATTTCAAATTATTGATGTCAATAGATGGAAGAAAGGAGGATTGGCGCTTCATTAAGCACCATCTCCCCCATCAGTTCCCATCTTTTGATTCTACCAGGCATGATACTATATTTCACACAATCAAATCCCTTTCCCCAACATCATAATAAAGCAACTTTTCAGATTAATAAAACATCACATTTCTTATGAATATTTATGTCACAACAATGAAAAAATTTGGTGCACATACTAGAATGAGGCGTGATTTAAACAGTCTTGATCACAGTTCCCCTTGATTATGACAGAAAACAATCTCAAAATCCAATATAGGCTGCATACTCTTCAAAGCTCTAACTAAAATCAAATGACATAATCTCCTCCAATATCAATGGAATCCTTCAAATTAGTCAACTTGACAAATCTTAAGTTAAATGATTAAGCAACGAGACTCATGGGTATGGTACACAACATTTCTCCATCACCAACAATCTGACTTCAAATTATGGGCCCGATATGTTGCACAAGATTGGTTTTGAGATTAGGTGAATGAAAAGTTGTCAAGAGCTAAATTGGAAATGCAACAGATTTTTCTAGTCTGTTAAGTTAGAAATCAAACATTGTCAAAACACTCAAGAAGATAAAAAAAGTGCAATAAAAGTAAACAAATTAAAATTTCTCCCTCCAACATTTGGAGTTGGGTTAGCAAGAAGTTATTGGAAGAAAGTCAAAGTACCAGAAAATCAATTTCATTTTGCATAAACATTTTCTCCATGATCATCAGGCTACAAGGAGTTACCAACTTACAAAAGCTGCCTTCACTGAGCTGTCAGCTTATCTACTTTTTATTGGATAAATTCAGCAAACCCTCTTTACCATATAACATGCCAGTTGAATACTGGAAAACCACTTTTTCTTTGAAAGTGTAATCATAATTTCGATAATCCTCAAAATTTAGTTCCAGACTTGCACATTGTTTGCTTATAATCTATGCTTCATAGGTTATTAAGCTTATTCTCTTAATTATAGACCAAGTGAAGCCTACATGCCTAAATTCTTGAGAAATAACATAGTCAGCTCAATTGTCTCACATCAGTGATAAGCAGAGACAGATTTTCCTTGGAAAAGGATTTTGAACAATATCCCAAGTTAGAACTGAACTCAACAAGCCTCAAGCCCCAAAGATGAGTGCGGTGAGCGTGGATTGAACACGCGACCTTCAGATCTTCAGTCTGACGCTCTCCCAACTGAGCTATCCCCGCAAAATAAGCATCAGCCGAGAGTCAAACCAGGGTCTATGAGAAGGAAGTCTTTTACGTCTTAACTTATGGACAAGTTTAAATATCATTTTCCATGACAAAGAAAACTAATCTAGGACAAGTGCCAGAAACAAAGACAAAGACAGGAAAAAATTTTGTTGCAAGAGCCAATAAGTATGCATTCCAATGACAGAAACAACCCAAAGTAATAAAATGCATACTGGAACTTCAGGCACAAATTAAAGGGCTACGGTGAAAAAAATAATATCCATCTAGAGTGGATATAACACAGAGATTTAATAAATCAAAAACATGGATTTTCTAACACTTCCAACAACTTCTTGTTTGAGACATCACTAACACTCGGTGTACGTAGAGTAATAAAATATTTTCATCTGTTTCTCTCACCTGATATAATAAGCTTCCAGTACTGACAGCAACAAGATTGTGGGAGACCGTAAACTCTAGATCATAGCTGAATAAAATCACATATACAACATTAATGAATTTATTATAGAGACTTCAAATGACCATAGTCACCAAATATCAGCGCAATCAAACGTCTCATACCAGCATCTTTGGGAGCTGTCATCCATACAGGGGAACCAGCACCTTGCTCGCCTTATCTGATTATCAGTATGTAACACATTACCGTCAAAATGAATTCCAGTCTCTGCTTTCTCTACCCAATAGTCAATACGAACCAATTTCACATTCTGCACCCAACATCAACCTACATGAGAAACCACGGAAGTGTAAACCTTGTCACAATATCTCTAGAGTGCAAGCCACAAAACCAAAATAAATAACTCAGCCCATAACTGCTAGTGTTGGTGAAACTACCAAGTGCTAATGAAATTTGCTTTCATGAATGTGGACCTTGCTTATTCTATGTCAAATTTCCAATCAAAACGTCCAAGTTTCAATTCCCATTTGGATATCCTGACTACTAAAAATAGTAGAACCAATGGTCCACACATAAAACCTAGCACACAAGGGGTTGAAGAGATCTCCATGTATCAGAAATAAAAATTGTGTAGTTATTCAAGATAGATGTTGGAAGTAAATCAGCTATAAACACTAGAACTCCACTCAAAATACATACATACATTTATATACATATAATATATATACTTAGACAACTAAGCCTAGTAAAATTCACATAATGCAATGGCTTCGTTGCCAATTTATACAATACCAAAAAAAAAAAATGCTGCATCAAAAAGCAACAAATAATTCACAAACAGCATAACTGTAGATAGCAACAGTAACCTGCTTGGGTTCAGCAGAGGAATCCGACTTATTCTCCAAATTCAATTGGTCTATCTGTTCAGTTAAACCCTTGAATGGCTTGCAACAATTGATAAGCAAATTGGGGACCAATTCTCTATCCAGAGCTGATACGTACGCCGCAGCTGCAGCATCGGCAGCAGAACTAGGCGACGAGACCGATCTCCATCTCTTTTCATTTTCCACATTTTGATGATTATGCGGATAATATTCGAACTCAGTAGCCTCTCCATCAACTAATACACTCTCGATTCCCAAATTCTCCGCATGTAACCCTACAATCCCTATATCCGGTACAGCAATCTCCAGCTCGGTGTAGCTAAACAAATTTAAAAGAAAAACAAAAAAAAGCAATTAGTTCAGTTCTGAATTGAATCACGCGCATGTAAAGCAAATGTTTGCGAAAATGTTAATTTTCTCACCCGTAGATTTGGCGCTTGTCCATGTCGATTGAAAGGCAGAGCTTCTGATGACGCACGACAGCGCCCGAATTCTCGGCCTTCGCTTCCTCGTTCTTCGGCTTACGAGGCTTCGCCATGGCTAGCTGGCTCGCTAGCTTGCTTGCTCGCTCTGCGTTCGATGATTTGACGATGATCAGCGCGCTGAAACTCTCCAAAGCTTTATTTATAGAGGAAAGGCCGGACTCGATGACCCCTTTCATTTGATACTTTAGGTCACTCCTGATGACGTTGTGCCTTACCTCTGTTATTTCGATCTTGACCGTACGCGTGGCAAAGGAAGTGATCGAACGGACTGAATCTGTTTGATCGAGACCAAATAGGCTATGGACGTGGCAACTTTTGGTGTGATGTGGAAATTGGATTCGTTAGATTTTAGTTTGCTTAAATTTTATTGTTTGCATTCTAGTCCTCGTATTTTAGCATAATTGAATAATAGAGGATTAATATGAGGTAAATTGCAAAAATATATGTGTTTAGCAGATAATTCCACAAATTTAAAGTTTATGTTTTGTTCTTTATTAATGATAAAAGGGAGAGTCTCTTGTTCATTTAACTATTTATTAAATGTTTTAAGATTACGATGTTTTGTAATAAATTAGTATAATTTCTTAACAACTATAAAAATACTTTTTGAAAATGATTTTTTAAGACAAGAAATTATGCTTGTTAAAATAAAAATTTAAAATAAAATATATATATATATATATTTGCTAATATTTTTTAAAAGAGTAAAGTAGTTGTTTTTGATAACAAAATAAAATTCATTTTTTAAAATAATCAAAACACTTTTAAATAAAGTTTACAAAATATGCTATCAAACATGTTCTTGTTGCTAATCTTATGCTTTTGAAAATAAAAAATTCTTTTAAAAACATAACCAAACAACCTCTAGTTTTTATCTTTTATTTTTAATTTATGTTGTAAAAATATAATTACAAAAATCTTTTTAAACTTATTTTTTCTTGTTTTCATATTTCGAAGATAAGGAATCCTAACTTGAAGTAAGCAGCATTAAATTGATTTTTAGTATCATTAATTTCGCCACTAATTGATTTGAATACTTAAATGAACGTTTTGCCCTTTCTTAATTTTTTTTTCACACCTAAATTATGCTCCTACTATTAGTATTTTTGCTCCCCATTGGGCACAATGAATAACTTTTTGAAAAAATAATTATTGTATATACTTTTCCACTAAAAAATAATTATATATATATTTTTGAAAAAATAATTAATATATATATATATTGATGAAGGTGGGAAATTTGAATTTAATAGTTCAAGAAAATATACGAACCTAAAAAATATGTGTATTAAAATTACACATTAAAAAAATTATAAATCAATATTATTGATTTTAATGACAATTATTATTAAAATATGATAACAATTATCATTAAAATAATAAAATTAATAAGTTATAATCATACTCAAATTAACTCACACTTACTATAAACTTACATCTCATAATAAAGTTCATAAATATATATATTTGTGGAATATAAAAAATACTATAATTAATTACTAAATTTCACAAATTATAAAAAAAAATTTAATGTTTATTAGAAGTAAAATATAAAGTAATATAAATTTTTTATTATTCTTATGGCCATAATAAATACTTGTTATATTTTCTCTTATGTAGTATTTATTTTTTATGTCTAAAATCCGAATATAGCTAAAATATGAATTTGACTGAAATTTAAATTCAATTAATATATTTATTTTTTATTTTAAATATCTTAATATAAATATTAAATTATTTGTTTTTATAAAAATAAAAAATCTGAAACTGATATGTTGATATATATGCCTTAAAAAAATTTAAACTAATATATTAGATTGTTGACATGTATAAATGTAAGATAATAAAATAAGGATATTGTTGACAAATAAATTATTTAAATTATTCAGACATTTATTCATTCAGAATTAAGTTAAAAATTTTAACTTAATTATATTCAAACATTTTTAATAAATATTCAGATATAAGTTAAAAAACAAACGACTTTTAGATATGTAAATAATTATATTCAGACTTCATCTAAAAAAAAAACAAACTCTTAATAAAAATATAACGGTTATTCAAATTTAACAATAAAAATTTAAGTTGTATTGTAATCATATGTAAAAATGAGCATTAAGTCATTGAAATTTAGTCTAAGTATCCACTACCTCTTTACTATTTGAAATTACCTCATTATCTTCTTGACATGTAAATTTTTCGATTTTATTTTTAAGAAATTTGAAACTATACTACCGCTCAAGTTATGCTCGAGTGGTCAAAAGGTTGGACTCCAAACTTGTTGGCTTCAATTAAGTCAGCAAGATAATTTCCTACACAAAGTATGAGAACTCCTACCTACTATATATGGGGTCTATCGGAGTATAGGTAGATTCTCCTCTACATGTGAAGGTAAGATATTACTCAAATTAGGTGAAGATATTGGGGCAGTGCCATATGCGACTCCTGACAGATCTTTAATATAATATTAGTAATTTGTATATGTAATATTTAAACAAATATTGAAAGTAGACCAAACCGACAAACAGTTGACCATAACCAATTTTATTGGGGGTGCAAAGTAATTGAAAAATTAAAAATTACTCGAAAATTAAAATTAGGATCTAACGACAAATATTAACAAACCTTATTATTGCACTATATTCACTTTTTATTCTTATACATACATACATATATATATGTGTGTGTGTGGGCTAGATATAAATTTTTTGTAATTTATAAAATTAACTTTAAAAAATATAATAACTATATTCGAAACCAAAAAATATGCGATTAGAATCATAATTATAATTTTAAAATAGATTCATTATTATTGATAATAATTATTATAATAATTATAATTATAAATTTTTGTAAATAATCGTAAAATTATTTTTAAATTACATTAACTATGATGATTATGATATCATCATCATTTTTTTTATAATTTAAAAATATTTTTATAATAATTTAAATTTAAATGATAATAGTGCTAATAATAATAATGACAATAACGGTAACAACATATTATTATTGTTAATGTTATTATTATAGTTATTATTGTTATTAATTTAAATATAATTATGTTTTTAATAATAATTTAAATAATTTAAAAATAATTTATTGTTATTATAATTATTTTTAATAATAAAAAAATTATTTTTAAAACTATAATTAAGAATTCTAACACAAAATAATTTTTTATTTTATTTTTTGAAATTTATTTAAAAGTTGTAAAACAAAATATTTAGTTTATATAATTAATAATAAATATTGGGGAGGTAATAAGGTGTTTTTCCAATTATTAAGAAGGTAATTATAATTAAACCAAATTTTATGAAGCCAATGGCCATTTTCCTAATAATATTAATGTAACTTCTAGTAAACCCTAACTTGAAAATTCGGGGAAAAAAAAAACTAGTAGAACACAAATTAACTATAATTATGGGGAACAAAATAAAACACTTTTAACATAAGAGCCTAAAAATAAATATTAAAATCATAAGGGGCATCACAGTATTTAGCCAGACATTTTGGTATCCTTGAAAAATCTCCGTCTATAAATTCCCCTAAATCTGAATCAAAACCTAACAGAGAGGTCAGGTGTCTCGCGAAACAAAATCTCGAGATGACTGATCAAAGTATATAAGCCTAAACTTCTATTGAAAACACTTATAGATTCCGAACTTTGAGTTGAGAAAATGAGCGTCGAACCATTTAATCGGTATATTTTTAGAGCTCGAGACGAAATGTGGACAGCGAAGATTATCAATTTTCTTCTTGTTTAGCGGAAAATTGAGGCAATTCTCATACTGTTTCTGTTTCTAAAACAGATTGGTGAAGCTTACGGCGAGGGCGTTTTACGATGACATAACGACGAAAGGAGATAATCAACCGAAAACAGGGAGGAGTGATAACAGAGGGATTGCCGTTGTGGTGCTTGATGCGCTCACAAGGTACAACGGGATTTACATTCTGTTTTGGAATTGGTTGCTCTTGATTTTTTTTTCTAGAAGTTGAAAACTTTATATTAGAAATTACGGGAACAGAAGTGGATTGAAGCTGTGTTTAATTTGTCAAGTTTTGAATAAGGAGGTGAGATTGGATCACCTTTAAGTAGAATGTAGTCTGTCCGATATTCTTTGATCTTTATTATGGTACAATTAAAGAGACGGTGCTAATTTTAGATGGATCTGCCTTATCTGGCACTGATGATTTCGGTTGTTAATTGAATGATACGGCACATGACCTACTGTGGGTGTGTTTTTGTAAGTTTTACAAAGGTTGAATATAGTTTTTATTTGTTTGTAAGTAGTATAGGGCATGGGGTCCTAAAAGACCTAGCAACTGGTATTTTACACCATGTATAAGAGTAAAAGTTGATATGATTATCATTATTATACGCTTTTCAAACGTTTATTTTCGGAGTTGGTGTGTTTACCCTATACAAGCTTTATACGGAGAGGAGTATATGAACAAGATTCACCCTTCTATTGGCAAAAATCGGTCATGTTACCTGTATGAGAAGCTTGGGTATGCAGAAAGTGAAAGGCTAGAGAAATAGAAGCTGGGTTTTCAAAAAGTGAAAAGCTGGAGAAACTTGGTTGATATTATATATGAATGAACTGCTGCTTCAATTGCTCGTAAGCAAATTGATGTGCAGCAAAAGTGTTGCCAGTAAAATTGTTGTGCCTGAGTCCTCAGAATTAGATTTGTTGTTGTTTTAAGCTAGAAGTAGCTTTGGTAAGTTTGATGGTCTCAGGCATGACTTATGTCTTAACAGTGGCATCATCTTACGCTTGTGTTTTTCATACCTTTGTTGGGGCAGATAATTAATGACTGCTTGAGTGAAGTGACTGTTAATTAATATAAGCTCTTCAGTGGCCAAATATGATGTACTTGCATGGTTTTGGATGATGTTGCAGTCATGTCGTTGTGTCACAAGTAATACCTAGTGGAGACATTTTCTCATGTATCCAACTCTTTTAATTGTCCTTAAGCAGTATAGTTTCTTACTTCTGTTGTTGTAGTCTTTGTAAATCAGATAGCATTAGGAGAGCTTTGGAGCTGGCACAAGGCACATCATCTTTACACATTGTCTTAATAGTTAATAACAGTGGCACAAGACACACATCATCTTTACACATTGTCTTAATATTTAATAACAGAAATGTCTCAAGGTGTTTTGGATTTTTTGGGGAAGACTGAAGAAGATTTAGTGACACCTAATGTTTTCCATGTAATAAATTTTTTATTTGTGAAATCATCTGTAAAATGCTAACAGACTGCAATGCTTTGTGGCATGTACAAAAACATATGCACTGCTTCCTTAGGGTAAAGAACTGGCTTATGGATATTCTAACATCGTTAAAGCTCCATATTTGAATTTAGTATTATGAAATTGTAATACCCTTGAATTCAATTGATATTTTGAATAATAATGCTAACAGACTGAAATGCCCTCTGGCATGTATGTCGATGGATATCTCATGGTGGATATATTGATAGTCATTGGATATGCCTTCTAAGTTTTCTAAACAGAATTGGCTCTTGAAAAAACTATCAATGGTCATTAACGCATTTGTAAAAGTGAATATGGATGTTAAAGATGGCAATCCTGATCAGCTAAATCAAATTACTCTATCTGCTTAGTCCTAACACTTGTACTCCGTTAAAAAATGAAGATAGACTCAAAGGTTTGCCTTTTGGATCATCTCTCTTACAACCTGGGGTTTTTGGGACATAATGATCAACAATTTGGTTGCCTATCAGCTGACACGTGGTCATATCTAGTTTTCATCCTATGTTGTGTCCAGAGTTGCTATGTTAGGACTGCTCCTTTGAAAGCTCTTAGTTGTCAAGATTTTCCCAAATGTTGGGTATGACTGAGACTAAGTGATAAAAGAAATTTTTTTATGGAATATCTACTCTAACTTTGTACTGGTTTGTGAGAGTTTTAATTTGTTATCAACCTGCTGAACACTGATAGTTTTCTTAATTAACATATACATGACAACTTCTGTGTTTTTAATTCATTGGCTGTGACACAAGGGGCAATTTCAGGGTTTCCTTCTTATTAGCAGTAGTTATTTGCAGCATGGTGCTCATATGTTTTTTAGCTTTTCATTATCAGGATTTGTTATCATGAACTATATCATAGACTAATAAAGTGTAATTTGTAATAGTGAAGTGCTTGTGCTGTTTGGGTACACAAGTAAATTTGACTTTAAACATGTGGTTTTGTTTTGAAATTTTGTTTCTTAGTTGGTTGCATGGATGAAGTCCTGCTGAATATACTTAATAACTATAATGTGACTGTTTCCACTGTGTTTTAAGGTTTCATTTATTTTTGGAGCAGGCCTTTATCTATTATTTGTTAATATTTTCTTTTCTTTTAGACGACAATGGGTTAGAGAAGAAGATTTGGCAAAGGACTTGAAACTGCACTCAAAGCAGCTTCGTCGGACTTTACGATTTTTCGAAGAAGAAAAACTTGTTACTCGAGATCACAGGAAAGAGGTCAGTTTATTGAGGTGCTTGTTACTTATCACTAATTTGATATATTGGCAAGGCACACTATCTTATTTGAATTTTATGGCAGACATTCGCATATTCATATTCCTATATTATTTTCCATAGAAGTTGTATTGGAAATCTGAGGCATACAAAAGCATGGAGCTTGAAGCCCGTCCAACTGTTTATGATTTTAGGCATATTTTTTTTTTCTTTCTTTTCTTGATTCTCTTTCTAAAATTAATGTATTTCATTGGAATTATATTTACTTATTTGAAAATTTATTGGAAGCCCTAATGAATATATTAAATGTCTGAAAGACCTCTTAGTTGCTTTTTAAAGCAATAACTACAGAAATCCTACGGACACACACAAACAAATAGCACACTTATGAGAACAAGAAGGAAGTTAAAAAGAAAAAGAAAAAAAGAAGAATAATGAGAAGGCTTGTTTTCAAGGCAAAAGCAAAATTTTTGCTTTAATTAGATTTTTTTATACTATACCCCTTTTTAGTTTTGACTCTTTTCCTTCAAGGAGATTCATACCATTATGTATCTAGACGTCTAGAGGTGATGCTTGAGTCTAGCCTTTTCCCAAAAAGTAACTATCACCAAACCCACTCTTATCATCTATTTTTTACTTTATTTCAAAAAGTAAATGAAGTAGTTGCTTCTCCAAAAATGAAAAGTAAAGCTTCAAAGTCTTGGGAAATATTGGTTAGACCTTTTGGCTTGTGTATGTATGTGGTTTGTGAAAAAGACATGCAAAATGTCATGTTTGAGCTTGTAAGAAATACAAGCTGATTGTCATGTTCCTGTCTGTGTCATTTAATCTATGAGGGAGCTGAAGCAAGCATTCTGATGAGTTTGTTGCAGGCTGAAAGTGGCTGGGATCATTTTACAGCTCTACTTATTAGAAGCTTATATTTATCTTCCATTTTTTTTTTCATTGTTTTTCCTCATTTATTTGTTTGGATAAGAAACTGAAATTGTGTCTTCTGTTGCTCATGCATGTATCAAGTTGCATCAATTGTCTAACCGATTCAAGTAACATCATTCTTTTGTTTGGCTTGTAAAAGTAATGAGTTTTATGCTTAAACTTTGTTTCACGTAACATTTTGCCTAGCTCGAGCAAGCATTTAGATGAACCAGTCATGAGAACCTAGAAATACTTTACAAGTGTTTCTGTACTTCTTATTGCCTGTTCATTTTCTTATGCTCTTTGTGCATACAGGCTGCTACGAATTTCCAAAATATTTACTTGTAATCAACTTTTGGAGAACTGTGCTTTAAAGTGTTTGTTTTAGATTAATCAACAAGTTCCCTGATTAATTGAGATCCTTACTTACTTTAGCATTATCTTGAATTGATTTTGTCACAGACAGCTAAGGGTGCGAAGATATACAGTGCTGCTGTTGCTGCCACGACTGAAGGTCCACCGTTTGGAAAAGAGGGAGAAGAAAAGATTAAGCTGCACACACACTCTTATTGTTGTTTAGATTATGCGCAGGTTACTCTTCTTTTGATGATGAAATTTGGTCAATCAATGGTTATGGTCTGTTTGAACAGAGAAAGCATATTTCCTGTTCAACCTGTATTGCTGCATTTTAATTTATCATATATTGATCACATTTTGGCTTTTGAATCAGTTAAAAGCCCTAAAGCTGAGATATTTTGCAGATATATGATGTTGTTAGGTACAGAATACATCGTATGAAGAAGAAACTAAAGGATGAACTGGAAAGCAAAAATACAGTTCAGGAGTACATATGCCCTAATTGTGGGAGAAGGTCCTTGTTAATCTTGTTTTTTATTTTTATCTTTGAAGTTATTTATTATGTTCTTACATGCAGATGAATTTTATGTTCCTGAAAACTCAAGAATTTCTTGATGTAATAATCCAGATACAATGCATTGGATGCACTGAGATTGGTTTCTTTAGAAGATGAATATTTTCACTGTGAAAATTGCAATGGAGAACTTGTGGCAGAGAGTGACAAATTAGCAGCTCAAGAAGCAGGAGATGGAGATGACAATGCACGAAGGCGACGTCGTGAAAAACTAAAGGACATGCTTCAGAAAATGGAGGTTTGTTTTTCTATTATGTTCTTTATCTGTTTACTGTGTTGCTACCTCTTCTTCGGTCTTGGATGTGTCCTTTGGATTTATCATGGTATATTATTTTTTACTGAGTAGTTAAGATTTACTAATATTTTAGAATATTTATTTATTGTTATCTTTTTACGAAGACATAATTGTGTATCATATGCTTTATAATGTGGATTTGATCGTGTGGTCAAACTTTAATAAGTTTCTGAAGAATATCTTTTTGTTTTTCGGTTAATTGCTGTCATGTTTTTAGGTCCATCTCACATGGATGGACTGTGATGATGTGTGCGTGATGATTGAAGGCCATTTAATAGTGGATTAAAATGACAAGATCTAGGTCATAGTTTGGCAACTTCGCCATGATTTATTTGAGGTCTGCCCTTCTGCTGCTTGTAGGTTGATATAGGTCAGTGGTTTGAGGTCCTGAATTTTGCATAGTAGAAGACTGAAGAGACGAAGGAAGTTTAACTATGACATGGATTCTCAGTTTTATTGCATGCTTATTCTTGCTTATTTTTGGACTCCTGGGTTCACATCCTTTCATTGTTAATGAACAAAAGGAGATGAATACCAGTAGAAACTTCCATGTTGGTGGTGGTGTTTTCTGCTACTAAAGTCAAGCACTAGCAAGTTTCGAGTGGCTTGAACGCACTACGACACCTCCGTATGCAGATGTGTCTTCCATATACATATGCTTCCAGCTATTTCAGCTTGACTCCAATTTTTTTTCTTGTATAGCTTTATATTTGGATCATGTATCTATTGTAGTTTCTGCATATACACTGTATTTGAAACGTCAGTGAATTGCTTTGAGTTTTTCTAATTTGGATGGCCATTTGATTAAGACAACTTCAATTTGATGCTTATGTAAATGCTTGCTGACTATTGACTATCTTATATATTCTGTGTATGATTCAATTCATTTTTGAGTTGGTAAACTGACTGCAGGTTCAGCTTAAACCATTGATGGAACAACTCAATAGAGTAAAAGATTTGTCTGCTCCTGAATTTGGAAGTCTCCAAGCATGGGAAGCTCGAGCGAGTGCTGCTGGGCGTGCTGTAAATGGAGATTCAAGTTCCAATGATCCCTCCAAATCTTCTCAAGGGTATGGTGGAACACCAATGCCATTCCTTGGAGACACAAAGGTAACTTTCTCGCTAAGATTTTCCTCTGTTTAGTATGAACTGCTGGGTTGAAGCTTGAGTGCTATATTATATGCATGTGCCTGAGTGTGCATCTGGTGTGGATGTCAAGGAACAAGCATATTTTACCATATCTGATGTTTGGGCTTTTGAGTTTATCATAATTTGGTTTCATAAATTTCAAGTCACTTCTAGTGTTTGCATGGTTTCTAATTCAAATCAAAGATTGGTAATTTGGGATATGCATTTGCATGTGCATTGATATGGACAGGATACTGAATGTATTTTAGATGTATCATTTCATGCAGCTGCACATATTTATTTGTGGATGTTTTTATTGTGCTGGCAAGTACAGTATGAAGGGATAAATATTTCTAACAGTGCACAGTGATGGTAATTTAGTTTTTTGTGCTGAGTACATACGATTGAAAAATTGGTGATTGTTCTCATTCAAACTTTGACCACCCTATTATATGGCAGAAATATTGAGTACTTCAGAGCATAGTTTCTGTTTTGCATGTGTTTATTATCATTTGTATTCAATATCTCTCATTGTTAGAGCTCCTCTCATTATATAGAAATTGTAGAGATTTACAAGGCTGATTTTCAGCCATTACATCAACTAATTCTAGGCAAATTTCTAGTAATTAGATCTGTCTAAACAAGGAAGTACATCAACTAATTTATGGGCTAATTTCTAGTAATTAGATTTATCTAAACAAGGAAGTTATAACTACTATATGCTGTCATTTATATCCATGTGCTGAGTGCTATATGCAAAATATGACATGGTTGTCTGCTAGTTTGGATTGCATAAAGAGATGCTTAGTCTCTTTTATTAGAGTAATAATGAGGTCAGTGACAATTAAGCCACCATAAATAAAGTTGGGATGACAAAAATTGTATATCCTGACTAAACAAAATTTGACAATATGCTCTGTATCCTGTGGGGTTATTACTATATCTCACTGGTTAATTTAATATGTGGAATTGGTACTTAAATGTCTGGGTCCTCCACCTGATAGCTTAAGTTTTCAGATTGTATCCGTCTTAACATATTCAGGTTTGGCTTTTGTTCTCTGTTTGATCACACATTTTCCACTTAGATTCCATTCCTCATGCAAGTCCATATGGGGAAGATTGTGTTGGGTTTGTACATGAGGGGAAATGTTAATGTCTTATATTGATCAAGTTTCATATGTAGTACGGTTACTTGTATTATGAGTGGGCGCTTCACCAGATAACTTAAAGCTTTAAGTTGTTCAGTCATACACAATATCTGGGAAAAAATTAGTCTTGTGGTATTGATCAGTTGTTTTAGATACAGTATTGGTGATGGTTTATGAAATAATCTGTTAGATTTTAATATTTTTCATGTACTTTTGGTCTTGTTTGAAGTTTCTGCAAATGGATATAAAGGATGCCAGTTCTTTGGTTTGTTCTTGTTCTGATGTTTCCATTAAATTCTACATTGTATCTATTAAAGGAGGAAAAAAATGAACAACCGTGATCTGATGTCCTACTATTTTAACATGTTTTATGAACAAACTGTCTTGGATTCTTTGGTTATAACTGCTTAATGTGGGATGCTGGTCTTTAGATTGGATTGTTTGAGAGCAATGCGTGGTTGGATTTTGGCAGGTTGAAGTTGCCTTTGCTGGTGCTGAAGGTAAGGAAGTTGATGTCAAATCGGAAACTGGGAACGCATCTTTGAAAGTTTTACCACCCTGGATGATCAAGCAAGGAATGAATCTTACAAAGGAACAACGCGGAGAGGTCAAGCAGGAATCAAAGATGGATGGAAGTTCAGCAGCAGCACCATCAGGATTTTCAGATGACAAGAAGTCAAATGTTGAAGATGATAAAAAGAGTTTACAGGCCTGTGCTATGAAACAAACTCTTACATTTCTTGTTTGATCTGTCTATTGTGCTTAAAATATAATGTAGTTTCTGTTTTTCTGTTATGTTGCAGGATGAGTATGTGAAAGCTTATTATGCTGCTCTTCTGAAGAAACAACAAGAACTAGAAGAAGCTGCTAAACAACAGGAATCTTCAAATACAGCTGTCTCTGACGGTCTTTCAGGAATGTCTAATCGTCAAGTGGGCATGAAGTCTAAACGTGAAGATGATGAGGGAGATGATGATGTTGACTGGGAAGAGGCTCCAGTTGCAGGTAACTACATTGAAGATCATCTAAAATTACTACAAGGGTTGGGTTTTTCTTACTAAATTTAGAACTTTTCAAGTTATAGCTGTAAAATTTCAATAAAATGACTACTAGTGAATCTTGACTGGCATTTTGGTTGACATGTTTGAGAAAAAATTCATCCGATCATTCTGCTCTGCATCTTCTTATAAGTTTTCAACCCTTCTTGAAACTAGAAATCATAGAGATACTTATCAAATACTGCTAAGAGGATAATTTGTGGCATGTTTTACCCTTGAGGATATCCTAGTTGTCTATTTGTAATTTCACTTGGTGTGGCCCAAGGAATTTACATCCAGAATATTTGTTTTTATCTTTTCTAAAGAAAGTAATGTACAGTTATGTATTTGATTGCTTCTTGATTTCATTTGCATTAATGTAACCATTTAAATACAGATATTTTCATTGAGTGTTTACTTGAAACAAGGCATATTCATTTAGTACAATAATTTAAGCATGTTAGTGTGTGTGTCTGGGATCTTAGTTGCCTGTTTATTACTTTGTGATACTGCTTCGATGTTCATCAACCATATATATTCCTCTGTTCTACTTCAGGTAACACAAGTGAGAGTTTCAAGGTCAATGACTTGAATGTTGAAGCCGCAGCTTCACCAGAGGATGAAGATGATATAGATTGGGAGGAAGGTTGAAGAGCAATGGTATTAAATCTTGGTAAAACAAACGTCAGTTTCCCTTGATCTACAAGATACATGTTAATCAAATATGGTATCAATTATTTTTGGAGAAGTTATGCCTCAATTTGATTAATGAAATGCTAATTTCACATTGGTCTTGGTTCTGTTTGCAATAGCCTTGAATTTGTGTATACAATTTCTAGGCGTGGGAAGATTTTTGTAAAGTACTTTATCATTTTTTCTTCTTTGTAATGGATACTTTGAAAGAGCAGCTTCAGTAAACGCCGTAATTATCATGTGAATCATTTTTCTCTTCACCAAGCGTATCATGTGGTTGGTTGCTGTTTTTTGAATTAACAAGAAAAATAAAACCCCTGCTGTTTTTCTAATCTACGCCGGCAAGTTTTTGGTGGTTACTAGAACTTTTTAACTTTCTTTTTGTATTACCGACAATTGTTTATCCATTGATTTGTAACTCTGGAAAAGGGAGTATATGTTTGAATTATATAGAAAGAGTCTTAGTTGGCCACTAGGCGAAAGGAAAAACCCTGTATGTAGTTAATGCGTCACGTTGCTATCATAGTCAAACATGATATCCGATGGATTCAGTTTTTGTTTTATTCTGGGCCATCTCCATATTGCAATTAAAATCATTGCTTGCTGACAATTGACATTCCGCCCCTGTTCTGCCATTAGATTACTGTTACCTAGTATATGCCTATTTCTGGCTGGGAAATTAATGCCGAAAAGGACTTTCCTGTTGTTGGTCGGTCATACTAAGATTTTTTTTTTTATGTCTATTGAATTATGGAGTCACATATTTTAAATCTACAGTAAACTCCCAATCACTCGCTCACTCTCTCTATTTAAGAAGCATTACCATGGGAGGAGTTGGAGAGTCTCTTGGTGGTGGTTCAAACAGTGAGATAGATGCTTGGTAAAATCTTGTCATGACCATGTTAATATAGATCTCATCTAGAAACAACTGTTTGTTTTCCAGAATATCTGTGCTTATATATGAAGTCTATAACACGTGTTGTCATGACCATTGGGTAAAAAAAATCAATTCACTAACTGCCTTTTCGATCACCCAAAAAGGTGAAACTAGAATGAGTCAGAGCAAAGCTGTAAATGCTATGTATCTTCTCAAAACTCTGACTAACCTTAATGAAATGAGCCTTCGGCTATATTATCACCAATAGTGCTTACACTCCCAACAGTTGAGCATGTAAGTAATGTTTGTGTGGTGGATGTATCTGTTGCTTAATAAAGGAACTGGGTGGTGGGTAGTTGACTTTACAATCACCCATCGTTGTGATCATCCATCCTCCTCTTTTTTCTTCGAATTCCCACCTACTCTTTTGACATTTTTTATCCCTATATGGGATAAACTCAGAATAATAATAATAATCGGGGATGGATGGTCAACATGAAACTACTAATTCTAATCTCTCAGGTCAGGTGTGGCATTGGCACGTATGAACAAGCAGCCAGCCAACTCAGCCTTCCACGTGGCACAAAAAATGAGGAAAAGTGAAGAAGCCTTTATCAAGGTCTTTCCGACAAGAGCCTCTCATTTAGCAATAAAGTCCTTTTCCGATTCCTGAAGATATGGGGACTTTATAAATATAAATAATAATAATGTAAGAGAAAGGAGGTGCTCGTGTTCGTGTGTGTGTGTGTGGTAGTTCAACTTCAACCTGCTGCCTTGGGAGGCTGTGTTAGCACACACAACCATGATGGATCTTTGTCCGAGGGTCCATCATCTCCATCTCCATCTCCATCTTCATCTACATAACATATGAAGACCTTAGCAAGTCAAACTTATTAAAATTACAACTATCTTTTTTTTTTTTTTTAATTATATACTCATAGGTAGACATGTACAATCTATCAATGTAATTTATTAGGAATCAGGATTAATTCGAGTCTAGCGTAATTTTAGATATTTATAGATACCTAATTTTAGACGATATTTGTCCTTACGAACCAAAAGAAATCAACCCATACGGTGAGCTTCACTTAAAGTGGATAAATGAAAAATAAATTCTTGCTATTAGTAATAGAAAAAATCGAAGTTAGCACTTCTTGGTGTCCAAGTGATTCAAAATTACTAGCTTTCTAATTCAAAACTAAATTAGATCTTATTAAAGTCTTAAGCATACTATAGGGTTAAAATAATAATAATAATAACACAATCTACTTTTAATTTTTGACCAAGCTGAAAATATGGTATTCAAAAGCTGGGTAGTTTGAACTTTGAACTTTGATTATTTCATATCACTATTAGGATTAAACTTAAAAAAAATCATAAATTATGTTAAAGATTAAATAATTCAAAATGTATTTCCATTTGAAAAAATAAAATAAAAGAAGGGAGGAGTATAAGTGAAGGAATTGTTTCCTCCCATGCAACTTAACGTGTTCCGACACTATATTACGCGTGTATAAACATATATTATGTTTATAATTCCAACTGTCCGAATATGTAAAAATTCATTTAATTTAATTTAATTTAATTTAATTCAATAATAGGGAGGGGGCTATATATAACATGCCAATGTATAAGTTACCATTAACATTAATTGTTTCACGATATTAATTAGGTCAACCCAACCCTGCTTGCATTGCTTAATTTGCCTTTATATATATAATATATATATTGTTAAGATACAGAGAACAAATTTACATTCAAATTCATAATAAGAATTAATATAATTAATTATCACTTTAATAATTTAACTTTGAATGTCGGCCAATAGAATAGGCATTAGCCACGGATGTCCTTAACAATTTGTAATCGTATTATTATTATTATTATTATTGTCCACTTAATTAATTCCAAAATACACAACATGCTCTCCTCTATTTCCCTAAAACCTGCATCTTGCTATGCCTATCTTATTGACCTGTATATATATATATATATATATATATATATATATATATATATATATATATATAGTTAAATAATTCTTATCATTGATATTAGTGGATACATAACGATGTTGATGCAGTCAAATATATATATGATGATGATGAAAATATGATGTCAATAATATATGTTTTGACATTTCTAATCAACGAACAATAATCATAATTAAGGATTGATATTAACATGGAGCTATTAATTAATTATTAATCAAAGGGGAGTGGGAAGGGGGGTTTGACAAACTACAGCTTTTAATGAATCCCCTTTCTTTGTTCCTTGAACGCAAAGGAAGTTCATATTTCATCGGGAAATTAAACCAATTCCAATTACAAAGCAGCAGCTTCATCCTCGACAATTCTGCCTCCCTCTCCGCGTCTCCCTCTCTATTCCTTAATCAATTGTTTAATTAATTAATCAATTAATTAAACAATTTGTTCATATGCCAGCTTAGCCAATTCCCCTTTCTCTCATGGAATTCAGCAAAGAACTAGTATTACTCCATACATACACTCTCCCATGCCATTGATAATAATAATTTTCTGTAACTTCATCTTCATCTTCATCTTCATCTTCATCTACGTTTCTTCTAATTCTCTTTCTCCACCACCCCATTTTTGCTGTCACTGCTTTTCATTTTCCAATTCTAACTCTAAAGAAATTACCTCAACTCATTTTATTCTTTATTATCTTCTCTCCATTTCCATGCATCCACTCTCTTCTTCTCTTCTCTTCTCTCCTTCTTTACTACAGCCATGAAGAAAATCCCCCAGTCTTCTTCTTCCATCACCATCATTCTTTGCTTTTCTCTTTTTCTCCTTACATTCTTTCATCCATGGTGTAATTTCACCACCCTCGTCTTTACCTCCAATACTACTACTTCTTCTGATAACATCGACGTCAAGATCAGCAACAGGAAAGTGTTACTAATGGCTACAAAGTTTGACTTCTCTCCATTTCTCCACCACAGACATCCCCGGAAACACCTCCCCCAACCAGCCGGAACGGACGTCGACCCACGTTACGGTGCCGAAAAACGGCTCGTTCCCACCGGCCCCAATCCATTGCACCATTGAGGTTTCATTTCTTCTTCCATACTTGTGCTAGCTACCTGTAACTTTGCTCATCTGCTCCATTTTTGCTTACTCTTTATTTTTCTTTTTTCTTTTTTACCCATAAAAACAAATTGTGTCTAGTGAAATTATTATTTGTATTATTCCATACTTAATTAATTTGAATAGATTCATACTCCATTCTGAATCCTAAGTAAATGTTTATTTATTAATTATTATCTGTATGTGAATAATAATAATAATTATTATTATTATTATAAATGTTAATTCCGTTTAATTTCCAGTACATCCATCGTTTCTTAGTTGTACTATGCATGCAAATTACGATTTAAATGAATATTTAATTATTAATTAAATGCATCATCGTCATCGATTCGAATGCCTGATCTGATCATGCAAATAATTTATTATTTATTTATTTAATAATTCATTATTATTGTGTGAAATAATTAAATAATAAATAAAAACTGAAGAAAGAGTAGCTGTGACGGCACGGCATGTCACGAGCTGCGGAATTTTAGCAAACACTCTGCTAAGAGAAAAAAAAAATTAATATTAATATTTTACTTGCTACAGATAAATTGAAAACTATGGATTAATTTATTATAATTTAATTATTCATCAAAATGCCAACGAATTACTATAAAGGGTTGACTTAAAAGACAGATATTTTTAATTTTATATAATAAATTGGGTACCTTTTAAAACGACTAATATTCATTTTTTTTATTAGATTTTTTTTTTCAAATTAAAAAAAATTACCAAAAAAAGAAGAGTAGTGGTTGTAGAGATTAGGACATTTAGTAATGGGGAAAGGACACAAAGAGAACATTGGATGCTCAATTCGTGGTTTTGTTTGAATAAAATTGGAACAATTTCCTATCAATGGTGAATTTGGTGTACTTAAAATTCACTCCTTTGCCTCTTTCTTGAATTGGAAAATTATAATTTTTCAAAATTTCAACGTGGGGTTGGTATTACTCCTACAAAAAAGCTTACAATTTCAACATTTGTATACTTTTCTCATCACCTCCTCTCTATAATACATATATATTTCACAATTAGTTTATCTACATAATACATACATGTATATATAGAGAGAGAGAAATGGTAGGATTAAGGAACTTTTTTTTTTTACCTAAAATCTTACATCAAATATAAGCCGTTAGATTTAAATACATTCAACGGTTGAGATTGCATATGATCTGTAATTAATGCATTTATAATTAATGCATATGTTATATACAATCTTAACCGTTGAATGTGATTAGATCCAACGATTTATATTTAATGTAAGATTTTGTATTAAAAAAAAAAGTAATTAATCTTGTCCCATATATATATATATATATATATATATATATATATATGGGACAAGATTATATATATTTGATTCACACTTAATTAATTTTAATTTATCGAATCTTATCAAGAGAATAATTCTAATTCGTTTGTGCACAGTTTAAATTTATTAACGTATAAAATATAATTAATTAATATAATAGTAATAATATTAATTTACATGTATTTTAATTTTGATCTTAAATTTTATGCATAGATTAGATTGATTATTATAAACAGTAGTATAAAATTGTGGTATATATTTATTTTTTTATATTATTTTAATATTAGTAATAAAAACTCAAATTGAGAAGGAATTATATCTAGTTTGAAGTGGGAATTTGTGGAGTTGAATTAATTTTATAATAATAATACTTTAGTTTGAATAGAGTAATGACATTAATAATAATAATAATAATAATGTGTGAAAATGTAAGGATATATAGGAGGTGGATCTGACTTGGTTGCAATTAGTAAGAGTAGTGGAAACACCACTTGATCGTGGGGAAGAGAAGATCATTTCAATTCAACTGAGTATAGTTTTATTATTGAAATTAAAGAGCATGTGATGTGAAGATCTGCTCCACTTTCTTTTTTCTTTTATCATTTTCATTAATAATTAATGTCAAACTACATTTATATTTCTTTTGCTTAATATTAATAATATTTAACTTCTTTTATAATAAAATAATTTTTTACGTTCAAAACTGAAATGTAATTTATTAATCTTTACGGTTGGACTTTCATAGCAAAGCAAAATCCAACTCTTTAACCTCACATTATCTTAAGAAAATAGGAAAATATTCACATGCCTCGCATGGGTTTTGTAAAAATCTCAATTTGATAAAAAATGTAGAAAATAAAACACAAACCTTCCATATAAATTAAGATTACAAACTGAGAAATGGAGATTAACATTAATTAAGATTACAAAAAATAAAATAATGCCTAAAAAGTGTAGTATCACTGTCTTGTCGTATCACAAAGCGGACAGAACAAGAACACGATACATTGGGTTGGGAAGATGCAAACAGGCCGAGAGTGGGGATCATTGAGAAATGGAGTGGGGGACTGATAGTATGAATCAATTGGTATTTGTCTATATTACAAACCGCCATTAGTAGAAAGTGCAGCAAACCACCGATTCCTGCCTGTAAATGAAATGATTTTAAATGGGCCGCAAAAGTTGGCCCAATATCTTTATTAGGAGTCACATTGTGAACGTAAAAATATAACAATTTTTTTTTTATTTTTAATAAAAAATTTAAATAAAAGTGAGAAATTTCTTCCATAGAATACCAAATTCTTGCTTCTTATATTACTCCAATTTGGGATGGGCTTTACATTCTAAGTACATAAATGTAAGAGGTTTAGTCGTCGATACAAAATAGTACTTGATTTTTTTTCGCACGAAGAAAGATGGATGAAGCGTGTGATAAACTGATGGGTACAATATGTATATACTACAACTCATCCAAGATCACCCACCCTTGATCTGTTTAACCTCATCTTCTTGATGAGATCAGATTTTCCATAACCTAATTAGTATCATGCGCTCAGCTTATCCAACATAACCCTTGATATGCTTCACCTCATCTTCTTAATAAGATTAGGTCTTCCATGACCTAAATATAATTCTAACTTTGTCCCACTTGAGCATAAAACTAATGACAAGAACAATTAGTTCAATAAAGGTTACCTGATAATGTATAAAGACAATATAAAAAAATGTGAGAGGCTGATTTCGTCGAGATTATATACAAATTTTCTGATGAAATCAAATTAGATCTAATCATAACTCTCGATTCTTGATAATCTATTTGACTTGATTGTGTAAAGATTATTGTTGATAACTTCGATATCTCTGAATAATCTTTTATGAATATAGGTTTATTGTTTAGTAAGAGAAATAACGAAAATAGAATTAGATTTGCGTATTCATATGTGGTATGTTAAAAATTAGGTTTCAACGATATTTAACCTCAAATCAAAGATGCATAGATATTTATCTTCAAAATTTTGGACAAAAATAAAAGAAAAATAAAGTTCAAATATCCAAACATTCAAAACGTAGAAGAATAAATAATTCCAAATATTCTTTTACACCCATTTTCCTCGAATCACATTCACATTGGAAAAGCTAGCATCAGATGGACTTGGAATTTTGAAACCTTTTTCCAATTTCTATTGTAAGACCATCGCTATTATAACAAATTACAAATCAAATTATTATTTTTTTTCTATTTTGTATTTATTTATATAATTCCAACCCTCAATATTCTTTTCCAACATTAATTTATGCTAGCGAAATTCAAATATCAATTTTCTTATAAATAAATTCTATCATAATAAAGAAAATAAAACTGCTCCATTTATCACTATTTTACAGCGTACGGCCAAGATAGACAAATTTCATTTTTCAATTTTTATTTTTATTCCATTTAATTATGTTTAAAACATCGAATTTTAAAAAATAAAAAATGTATTATTTTTCTAAAACGTAAATGTACTACATTATTCTTAAAGCTTAAGTATTCCTTTGCCCAAGATGAGAGATTGGAATGTAATTTTGTCTATGGAAATTTAGACTTGAAAATATTTTAGTGGGTAGAAGAATATATAATTTGACTCCTTAATTTAAAAGAATTTTGACTTACCTTGGCCTTTCCCATTTTATTTAAAACGACTAGACTTAGTTGACTCGTGCTTATAAGTATTTTTGCTCCTTCAAGAAAGTACCCTTTGAATTATGAAATGGGTTCACTTTTATAATTAAATTTAATTGACCACAATTTGAATTATATTTTGATTGAGAATTGAATTCCAATTTAAAATTATTTATGAGAATTAAAAAAAATGTAGCTTGAATTCAATACACTTCTATTATACTTTACTCCAAATTTCTTCTTTTAATTGAGTTGAAGCTTAATTCTAATTTTGATTTTATTTTATCGTTATATTTCTTTTTTAAAAAATAGATAGAATGAGAAATTTTATCTACAAAATACACTATTATTAGGATCTGTTTATTTTTTTTATAAATAAAATTATTTAAATGTTTAAGAGTTATTTTTTTAATTTATATTTGAAAATTCATTAAAAATGTCTTAATATAATTAAGTTAAAAATGTTAACTTAAATCTGAATAATTAGATATTTGAATGATTTAATATTTTATTTGTTAATAATATATTTAGTTTATTATTTAATATTTATATATGTTAATATCTTAATGTATCAGGTTTAAATTTTTTTATTTTTATAAAAACAAATAACTTAACATATGTTTAAGGTAAAAAATAAACATATCAATTAAAATTTGTAACTTGAATTTGATTCACTTCTATAATATTTTGCTCCGAATTTCTTCTTTTATTTGAGATAAAGCTTAATTTTAATTTTGATTTTATTTATATTATTATAATATTTTTAAAATATTTTATATATGAGTGAGAAATTTTACTCACAAAATGCTAACTTTTTAGGGCATGTTTGTCCTTTTAGCTGAAGTCTGATTATTTGAATATAATTATTCAAATGTCTAAAAACCTTTTATTTTTAATTTATATATGAATATTTGTTAAAAATGTGTGAATATAATTAAGTTAAAAAATTTAACTTAAATTTTAAATGAGTAAACATCTTAATAATTTAAACATTTTATTTTTCAATAATATTTTTAGTTTATTATTTTATATTTATATATGTCAATAATTTAAATATTAGTTTAAATTTTTTTAAGATATATATGAAAACATATCAGTTTCATATTTTTTATTTTTTTTAAAAAAAAATTAACATTTATATTCAAATATATAAAGTAAAACACCAAATATATCAATCAAATTTAAATTTCATTTAACTTCAAATTTTAGTCATATTTAGATTTCAGATAGAAAAATACAAATACTACCTTAATTTAAATTTAAATAACCAAATGTTTGAATGATTTAATATTTTATTTGTCAATAATATCCCTAATTTATTATTTAATATATATATATCAATAACTTAATATATCAGTTTTTACTTTTAGATTTTTATTGTTATAAAAATAAATAATTTAATATTTATATTTAGATATTTAAAGTTAAAAAAATATATCAATTAAATTCACATTTAAATTAAATTTAAATTTAAGATAAAAAAATAAAAATTACCTTACTGTATATTATTACTCAAATGTCAAAAATCACTTGAACTACGTCAGAATTATTATTATTATTATTGATAAAATCATACGATTGTGAAAGTTGACTATAATTAAGCATGCATGCCAATGGATGCATGAATTTTTCAATGAATTAAAATAAATGGAAGGTAACCTACCACTCATTAATTAATTAAATAATTAATTTTTCATTTTCTAATTTACCGTGTTTTAGGAAAAACAATGTGGTTATTATTTGGTAACCGCACACACCTTTCTTCTTCTTCTTTTTAATTTTTAATTTTTTAATAATTACAACTTCCAAGTGCTTTCTTAGCAGAAAAGTTGACTGACTTCATTGACTTCAAATGTATAACTCGCACAACTTGATAGTAGTAAACGTTGTATTGAATTGTTCTTACATCAATTTCTTTTTTAAAAAAAAAATTATACATTTTTTTAATATTTTAATTTAGTATTAAACTTTGGAATATCTACAAAAGTCTTTTAAGTGATTTTTTTTTCAATTCTTTTTATGAAGAAATATTCAACATAAATTTTATAATACCTAAATTATATTATAGATTTATCTTTAATTCTAATTGAGAATAATTTTTTTAACATTTTTTAACTATATCCCATAGATTCATTATCAAGACGTCGGTATTAGAAAATTCAACAATTTCAATAAAATTAACAAAAAAAAGATAAAATCTATAGTGAGCAATAAGTATTATATAAATTAGAAATAAAATTGTTTAATTAATAAATATCAAAACCGTAGTAGTGGACTGGCTGCATTTGGTGGGCCCAGGACAAATATGACACACACACGCAAGTTTTCCAAGTTGTCTGAGTCGACGCGGGACCCACACGCACCTGCCCACTCCTTAAAAACAAAAAGTAGACTTCTCCGTCCGGACAATTAATGGGCACGTTGAGTTTCGGATTAGACCTCGGTGATTCACGCCACCTGCGTTGATTCATCCACACTTTCTCTCTCCTAATTTGAATGCGCGACACGTGGATCGTCATGAATCATTATCGTCTGGGTGATTTACTTACGTGGGGAGTTTTACCTATGCTTCGTATTAACGTGAGCTTCCAACTTCAAGTTTTTAAAGTAGGTATGAAAATTGATGGGATTAACAAGCGTGATTAATGATTATGGTTAAAAGATAATGGTAATGTGGATCTTTAATTTAGTGGCTATTGTTAATCTTCAAACCAATGGATAGAAATTTGAGTTGATTTTTTTGGAAAGTGGGCATCCACAATGCTTAATTCTCAACCATTATTAGTGCAGTTTATCTTCTATTCTATGTAATGAAAAATGGTATGATTTAGTATTAGAAAAATTAACACAAGGTACTTTCAAATTATATATATATATATATATATATTAAAATTTGTACTAGATATATGTAATTATATAATTAATCAACAAGCAAACAAGTAATTAAGAGAGCCACCCAAATAAATATATAATGTCCCAATATTCTCTCCTTTTGTTCTTCTTGGTTATTCATTTTCTCTTAAATTAAAAAATAAAAATAAACATCTAGACAAGTCAACTGTCGAGCCACTTACTACCGGCTAATACCGGTCACCTAAAGCCATTATTATTCATTTTGTTCACCTATATATTTAGTTGCCCAGTACGCAAACGCATCCTCCCCGCCGTTTTTCTGTTTTCAGTTACACAAACATTGAAACACACCATCGGAAAATGGTCCGAGCTTCACCAGAATACGGCTCTGGCTCTGGCTCTGGCTCTGGCTCCGCCTCCGGCTCACCAAAGCGGCTAACACTCGGCTTTCTCATGTCCATATCATCCTTCATGGCTCTATTCGCCAAACGGGCCAGGCAAGTCTCAAGTAAGCTCCACAAAGCCAAGACGATCAAAAGTATCAGGGACTGTCGTAGAACTCCACCAAGACCAGCCGCGAGTCCGAGATCGCCTTTAACTGCGCGGCCCAAAGAGCTTCTAACGACCATAAGCAACAAGGCGATCACGTTCGTCCACAAGAGAAAAGCTGGCGAGGAAAAGGACGACGTTTTCAGTGAGGCCCACGAGGAGTTCGGGGACGGAGGGGTCTGGCAAAGGGCGATCTTGATGGGGGACAAATGTCAACCGTTGGATTTCTCAGGTGTAATTTATTACGATAGTCGAGGGAAGCAGCTGGACGAGGTGCCTCTCCGGTCACCTCGTGCCAGTCCTCTGCCCGGCTATATTGCTCGGAAGCATGAGCTTTGATTCCGTCACCTCGGCAGGTATTTTAGATAGGTCACCGTGAAACGTTATTGGACGGAAATGATTATATGAATGTTAAACTCGTAATTTTGTTGAAGTTTCTCTGATTTTCCGGTCTGTCGTATGGTGTGTTCTATATACTGGCCGCAGCATAGGGTGAGTTTGAGGGTCGAACGGTGTCGTTTGCATGTATGTACAAAGTTGGGAATTGGGATAGGGAATGCGTATCAGAGTCTACTAGCATGGTTTTGATTGAGTTTAATGGAGAACTTTAATCCTGTTTCTAATCAACTCCTTAAATTAGGAAATAATTTGAATAATTTTCTTTTAATATTTAAAAAATAATTGAACTAATTAATAATGTGCATTCATCTGAATTTCAATTTAAGTTTCAGAATTTATAGCTTTCATTATTATTATTATTATATTATTATTATTATTATTATTATTACAGGTTTGAAAACATTTTTTGTAATACATTAATCGTGATGTCATGGAGAGAAGCTAGACAGTCATTTATACGCCGCCTTGAGTTTGACGTTTTCTTCGTGTATAAATAAAACTTTAAATCGATTTAAATATTAATAGTTTTTATACTAAGTGGGATTTATATGCTTACCCATCTCCTGTTTTAGTAGTATACACCTAGGGTAATTTATATTAGATAAAATAAAATAAAATAATGCTATAAAATATATACTTTTCAGTTCAATACATGCTGAAATATAGAAATTATTTGCTTTTTAAATAGTACATACTAGCAAATCAGATTTATTAACAACTTTAATACTGGTAATTATCGTACTCTAAACTTCTTTGTGTGTATATATATATACACGTGTGTATATAAATATATTATGAAGACCCACCTTGGTTATAGGAGAATTAAAAATAATTTCTCACAAGAAATTGGGCAAATTTAAAAAATGTCACGGAGTTTAATTTTATTTTTAGGGTAGTCATGCTTTTGTTGATGAACTTTGTCAAAATAATAATTGAGTTATATTTTAATATATTTAACAAATCAATCTCTAATTAAAGTTATTTTATAGTTTCACAAATTTTTTATAGATAAAATTATTAAAATTAAATAAATTATATATTTATTTATTATTTTAATAAACTTTAAGGGCTAACATATTATTATTTTATTACTCTGTTTTTCTTTTGTCAATCAACCACAGCATCTATTTTTTTTATATAAATAAAAAAATTATTTATTATTTTAATAAAATTTAAGGACTAAAATGTTGTTAATCTGTTTATCTTTTATCAATCAACCTTAGCATCTATTTTTTTAAAAATAAAAAAGACTTAAAAATAAATAAAATAAAATACATTTTGAGACCAATTAAAAAGTAATTGTAATTAAAATTTGGTGAGTGTCTATTATGAATTAATAATTGATTATAGGAATTTCCCATGCTTTAATTCTTAGTCAGCAGCCTGGACATGCACACCATGTTTAATCTTTTGATTGAAGATTTATTTTCGTGAGAAAATAGGCCTTTTTTCCGTTGACTTGACTTTTGTTTGACTTTGACTAGTAGGAAAAATAGTTGGTGCAACATCTAAAAATGCAATTTTTGACGTATCACCATTTATTTCATTTTTAAATGTAAATGTATTTGTACAACTTTGAAGTACGATTTAATATTATTCCCTCCGTACAAGGGTACAAATTCACCATTTGTAAATAAGTTTTTTAAATTATAAAATAATAATATTTATCTAAATTTCGTAAATTATATATATAATATATAATACTAAAAGAAAACGTATCATTTAGTATTAACATAATTATTTAATTTTTTTAAAAAAATATTTGTAATAATTAAATAATTAATAAATTCTATTAATTTAATTTTTTAAAAAAATATTTGTAATAGAATTTTTTTTTTCTTTTTCTTCTTCTCTTTGCTCTCGTTAAGCAAATTTCTGCCCTCTCTTAAGAGTATATTTTGATGCAAAATAGATTTCTAAGACAATTTTTCCTAAAATAATAGCCATTGATTCTACATAGATGCGATTCCAAATATAAAACTCTAAAACATTACGAAAATATTAATTTTTAATACATTATTTAAGTAAAAATATATGTAAGACATATCTTTCTATCACACATTTTATTTATATAAACTTTTATGACTCCAACAATAAGTACACTTTGAGATAGACACTTAATCCTAATAATAATTAGTAATCCTAATAGCAGCTAGTATTAAATCATATTGTAATTTTTGAGTATTGCCTTAAAATATACAATTGTAAAAGACGCTTAATTATAATATACAATTAATTACTATAATTTATTGTCTTAAAAAGTAAAAAATAATTTTAAAAAAAATATAATCATTTTATTTTAAAAGAACAATGTGTTTTACACCCTTTATTTTTGAAAAAAAAAAGAAATACCTCCTAGTCAGTTTTAAATACTCTTTTTATTTTTAAAAAAATACTGAAATATTTTTGAAACATTATTTTATATATTATTTAAAATTAAATTAATCATTTTATCTTTCAATTATTAAAAAATATATAAAATAATTAAAATATTTTTTAATAATCAATTTAATTTTATATTAGTATTTAAATTTAAAAAATTATAATAATATTTTAATTCTTAATTATTTTTCTTTTAAATTTATTATTAATTTTTAATGATATTAATTATACATATTTTTAAAATTATATTTTATTAAAATAATTTATTTTAAAAAATTATATATAATTAATATTATCAAATTCTTAATTTTCAATTTTTTATAACATTAATAGTGAATAAATTTTAACAATATTAATTGTAAAATTTTTATAAAATAAAATTTTATTATAAATTTTTTTTAGTTAATCATAAAAAATTAATTATAAAAATTTTAAAATAAAAATTTTAACTATTAGTATTATAAAAAATTAACAATAAATTTAAAAATATTAATTGTAAATAATTTTTTTAAATTTATTATTTTAAATTTTAAATTTTTATAATTAATATTATAAAAAATTGACAATAAATTTTAACAATATTAATTGTACATAATTTTTTAAATTTATTATTTAAAAAATGATTAATTTAAAAATTGTAATTAATATTATTAAAAAATTAATAATAAATTTAAAAAAAATTAAAAATATAAATATTGATTATAATTTTAAATTTAATATTAGAATAAAAATTATATGTTATTATAAATAAAAATAAAAATAATTAAATTATTTATATATTTTTAATAAAAAATAAAATAATTAATTTAAATTAAATAATATAAAATAATATCTTATAAGGTATTTTAATTTTTTTTTAATTTTTTTAAAATAAAAATATTTAAATTTAAAAAAAAATTAAAAAATATTTTTCTTTTTTCTTCAAAACTGAGAGAAAAAAATACATTATTCCTATTTTAAATCATGCCTCCAGTTCAGAATATAGAAGACCCAAAGACCAAGATTGGATCTAAATCTTATAAATAAGGTTTCTTATTCAAATACGACAATAATTAAATAATTTCATGTTTATGTTTTATGGAAAAAATGAACTCAAAATCTTATAAATAACTGGTATTAATTATCAGCTTGTAGTTTTGATTATCCAAATAGGACAATAATTAAATCATTTCATGTTATGGTTTAAAGGGAAAATGAATTCATTGCTTATTACATGATTATAATCATAAATTGTAGAATGGAACACTTGTTATAATTATAATTGTGAATTATATGGTGTTTGTATGTTAACAAACATAAAATTATTTTAAATTATTTTTATTTCTTTTAATGGGGAATGAATTTTTTTAAATTATTATTCAATTTAAAAAGATAACATAAATCAAATTAAACAAGAATCTGTTGGTTCTTTTTTTTGTTCTTTTTTCTCTTTTCACCATTTCAGTAATCTTTCTCATTCTTTTATTTTTCTCCTTTTTTAAACCGAAAATAATATTTAAAAAAATCTAAGTAAACAATTTTCTTACAAACTAGAAAATAAGTTGTTTTTTCTCGATAAACAAAACCCAAAAAGAAAAAGAAAAAACAACAACAAAAATCCATATCATCAAATGGACAAAAGAGAACCAAACCCGGTTCAACATAAGCCTCCCGGTCCAAAATCCCTCCTCAATCCTCATCGCCTCATGCACCAGGAGCCGCATCCTTCACCTTACTCTGCAAATACCCGCCATATTCCCTAGCATAATCCTTCACATGGCTCGCCGTATCATAGATCCGGCTTCTCGCATAATCGACCCGTTCCGAACCGGGGGGGTGCATCCCCCGAAAGTACCTGTAGATCCACGACAAACCGGCTAAAACCGCAACGCCGAACCCGCAGAACGATAAGAAACCAGCAACGACGATAAAAAGGATTACGCCAATAGGTACCCATATGGGGCTGGAAAGTATGAGCAAGGGCGCGAAGAAAATGAGGCCGAGGATTGTTGCGGTGACCGTGAGCCCAGTAAGGAAGAGAAGAATCGAACCGGATATGAAAAGCGTTAAAAAGCCAATGAGCTGGGTTGAATTGGGTGCATGCGCTTGAAGTTTTCGTAGAAACGAGTTTGTATTGAAGGGTGGACCTACCGGTCTCGTGGGTCTCTGGTGGTTAGGGTTTCGAACTTCGGCCATTGTTGAAAGCTGAAATTGTTTGTTGAAATGCTTCTGAGAGTGAAGAGTTAAAAGTTTATTACGCTAGGAGTGATTGAAGTGAAGAAGATTGAAGAAGAAAGGTGTAGGGTTTGGGTGACAGGTGGGTTGTTGGAGACATGCAAGGGTACACGTGGAGATGATTGAAGGTTTTAGCAATCCTAGATATGGGTTGGGATTTGGGGGGACTGATTCTGTCTTGACTTTTTCTTGCTATTGGATCAGCTGATTGGGCGGTGTGTTGTGGCGGACATGATTTGATTTGATCGGTGTTTAGCGACCGTCTGATCTTATCCTTAATTTAGAGTTTTGAGATCATCATGAGGTTTATCTTTTCTATCAGCAACATATCATTAGGAATTGATTATTCTTTTATTTTATATTAATTATTAACAATTTAATCCCCGCCCTTTTTTACCCGCTTTTTAGCAATGTAAGCACTATGCCCGGATGCCCGATGCCCGGATGCCGGGATTAAAATGTTGAAATTAAACAAATTATGTTTTAATTTATAATTGTATAAAATTTAGGAACAAAACTGTTATTACCCCAAATTAACTTCATATTGTGGAAGGCGATTCCCATCTATTAAAGCTTTAAATCAGTCAAAATCTTATTGATGATAGTCCATGAATATAAAATTACATATTAGTCTCACTCGCCGGTAGTGCTAGCATTATTCACATAACTATCAAGCTTAGTGAATTCTAGCAGTAAGAAGTAAGCAATAAGCAAGCAACATGATGATGAACAAAAGGAGCAAAGCAGCTGTACAAGGCTTCCCTGTGCTTGTCTCATCCTTGCTTTCACCAGTAACATTCCTGGGAATCCTTGAATGCAACTTCTGTGTTTGATCAATTTCAATTCTCCTACCAGCTTGATCATCTAGACTATCATTGTTGGTGTTGTTTCCGCTTGAATCCCTCTGATGGTTAGCATTCTCCAAGCTTTTATCGCACATTCCCTTGTCAACAGTGATTTCTTCAACTGATTTTTGTGCGGGCTGAAAGGTTGGTGTACATGTTTCAACTGAATCACAGAAAGAAACTCTCCTTGTACGCGGGAAAGTTGGTGTGTTCTGAGTTTCGTTACTGAATTCATGAAGAATTTTCTTCTCGGATGGAGTGATACTTGATGTAATTTCAACTGGACTACGTAGCAGTACTGGCCTTGATGGAATTATTGAAGTAGAATACGTGCGAGTTAGGCCTGCTCTGCTCAAAAGGCTTCTTCTACGCGAATTACCTGAAGCTGATGAAGCAGCACTTGAGTCATTCTTGCTTCTTCCCAACTGTTTTATGCTATGCATTAAACCAGATTTCTTAGTAACAATACTCCAGCTATTGGAAGAGCTTTCAGTAGTAGAACAACTGTCAATTTCATTGCTCTCAGTTGAAGAGGTGAAAAAAGAAATGCTGTCAAAACCTCTGTTTAACACCACTCGCTTAGATTTCTGATCAGAGTTAGAGGTCTTTCTTGACGGTGTTTGATAATTTTGAGTTTCAAATCTCAGGCAGGCATTAAGCCCGTTGATACACTAGTTCTTCCACCATGTTAAATCTGTTCCTCTGCAGTCTTTCGACTTCTTTTGACAGGCCTTCGTTGGTATGCCTCAAAATACTCATCTCTTCCTCTATCTGGGCAAGAATTTTGTCCTGCGAAGCAAAGATTTCTGTCAATATTGAGGTTGAAAACGACACTAATTGCCGTAAGATTCTTTATATATCTGTGTCATGTAGGAAAGGGCTTTAGTTCTGGCCTTTGCATCAACTAAGTTTAGTGTCAGTTTCCTCTTTTCTAACTCAAGTTCTTTGTTCATTCTCTGCATCTCCACAAATTCTAACTCAACTCGTCTAGCAGCTTTGAGCTTCTTCTGAATTTTGTCACTGTTAATGGAGGTTTCTTTACTGCACAAAAATCTTGAAACTTGTTGTTCAAGTAACACCAACTGCCCTTTCATATTCATTGGGTTGGAATCCATCTTCATCTGCAATTTATGTAACATCATCTTCGCCGTCTCCAACTCCACGTTGGCTGAAACAACCTGCCTCTTTTCCTCCTGCAAAAGCTTCACTTCATCCTGAAACGAATCAATAGCGCCATTCAGCATGTCAATTGCTGCCATCTTCTCCTCAAAGTTCCTCTGCAACTGACCAATGTATGATTGCCGCTCTCTTAGACCGTAAAGTTCAAGCAATTTTCTCTCCAGGATCAACTTCCTCCTCCAACTCCTTCGCTAAATTACGCAACAGCTCCTTCGGAATATTCAGTTCAGAACTTAGTTTCATAACTTTCCTTGCAACCCTTTTAACCTCCCTCTTTGCCGGAGCTTTCTCACCCTGCAACAAGTTACAGTAACGTCATTGGTAATCCTGAACACTCTCTAAGTACTCAGAGAAAAAGAGAAAGAGAGAGTACAGATAGCTCATCCGTAAACTGTTCTTCCTCCTCTGCTTCATTCTGTTGGAAGCTTGAGCCATTTTTCTCTTCAAGGCATAAAACAACACCAACAAGAATTAGCAAAACCCACACACCATCCCGCTTCAGTAAACTCACTAAACTACTTAAATTAAGCTAAAACTAGTTGAGAAAATTGCGCAAAAGCACCTGAATGTTTGATACTGGAAGAGTTACTCTTCTTGGAAGAGTCTGTATTAATCCCAGAAACTGAAATTCTGAGTGCTTCTAAATATCTAACACACTCGATAAAACTCATCGTCAAGCAGTGGTTGATCTTCTTTTCCAGGCATCAGTATTTAATGCTATTTTTAGAAGAACTCGTTACGATTACTTTTACCAAAATCATAAATATCTCTAGATATTTTATAAATTTGATTTCAGTGCATGTGACAAATTAAAATATTCCTGTGACGTAAGGAGGAATCGGAATAAACTTCCATCACTTTCTGTGGTAGGGTAAAGCTCTACGAATTTGACCACTCTGTAGATCCTTACTTCCACTTTTATTTATTTATTTTTTTAAAAAAATAGGTTAAAAATATTTTCATTAGTAAAAAATATATTTAATTTATATTTAAATAATAAGTCATTTAAAATTTTAAAATAACGTATAATTGACGTTAAACTAAAAAGATTCTCGGTTAAGAAAGGAAAATTGTTTTCTTTCTGGTCGAGCTAAATATTCCAAACCCTAGTAGTAATCTGTGAATAATCTAATGAATTCTCAAGTGCAAAAGCAAGAAGCGTAAGAGTTCTAACATTATTTTTCAATTTGACGAACTAAAAAGTTCGCGGCGACTGTAACACTACGCTACATGGACGCGCGTCGGGTTTCTGCCGTTGTTCCCAGGGTCCGGCAGGTAGGTTTCGTCACTCCGAACCCTGATGCCAACCAGAACCCGCCGCCACCGAGTCGGACTCAGTCGGTTCCCGCCGAGTCGAGTTCGCCCCCACTGGCCGAGTCTCCCGCCGGCGGCAACTCCCTCTCACCCGTCATGATTCCCCCTCCACGTCACCATTCGGATAATCTTGCTCACCTACGTTCCGCGGCCGTGCCCGTCCCGGAATCTTCTTACCGCCGCCCAATGGCAAGCGATCGCGTGGCTGTAGTTGGAAGCTATAATCCGGCGGATACGTTGCTTGGTGATTCGGATTCGCCGAATTTGTCGGAGAATTCTGACGCTTCAACAACTTTGGGCTGGTTCGGTAGAAACGGTTCCGGGAAATTCACGGCGGGTTCGAGCTTTCCAGGTGGCGGTTTTGACTTGACTACCTTGAAATCCGAGAGTATTACTGGATTGAAAGTTAAACAACCCGCGGTAGAGCCCGGTAATGCTCAATTTATATGTTAGTGTATTTGTTGATAATTTAGACTGTGTTTAGAAGGAAATCACAATTCAATTTTGTTTTAATATTTTTTTTCTTACCAATTATGCAATTCGGATTCAATTTCAATTGAATCCCGTTCTTTGAAACAAATCTGATGGATTAATTATTAGAAAATCGGATATATCTGGTGGTTTCTTTTAAAATTTCATTTATGATTTTGGCTGAAATATAATGGACGGGCTCAACTTGGAAGTACACACTATAAATAAGAATGAATGTGTTTTTTTATTGTATACGAACAAGAAGTTTTATTTATTTGTGTTGGTGCAATTGTGTTTTAGAAAGAAGAGATAGAGACAGTGCAAGTGATTATATTTTGGGTGGGTGGGCTAAATGCCCTTAGTTTGCATAGTTTCTGAGTGAAATGTACTGTGTACTTCGCATGATAGAAAGAGTTTTGCTAGGATTGAAAATATGGAATTTCATTGTGTGGGTGGCCCTATGGGAAATCGTAAATGGATAGGGGATTTAAATGAGAGTTTGGAATTGACCAAAAGGATTTCTGTAAATGTGAGACTGCCAATAGGTAGCAAAGGTTGTGATACTGTTTAGGGATTTGTTAAAATCCTTTTTAATGTTTCCTGTACGTGATTAAAATGTAAATCCTTGCAGAAAAGAGTGGAGGGGCGGCCATGGTAGTGAATAATGAAGCATCAAGTTCAGAACAACCAAAAGCAAAGCCAACAAAAGCTGAACGACGTGTTTTGCAGGAGTCTCAAAGAGTTGCCAAAGCAGCTGCAAAAGGTTCAAACAGTAATCTCTCTCTTCTTTTGAATGTTGGAAGCGATATATGCTACCATGTTGCTTAGAATTTGAGGTGACCTTGTGGGAAAATGTATACACATAAAAGGATTTAAATTAGCATTTGGAACTGACCAACAAAATATGAGCGAGGAGAACCTGTGGGAAAATGTAAATGACTAGGAGGGTTTAAATTTTTGTTTGGACTGACCAAATGGATTTCTGTAAATGTGAACGATTGCCAATATTGAAAAACAAAGCTAAAGAAAAATAACGAACCTTTCTTATTATATAAATGTTTCTTGAATCTCTTTAATGTTTTCCGTACATGATTAAAATGTAAAACATTGCAGAAAAAAGTGGAGGTGCTGCCAATATTGAAGCATCAAGTTTAGAACAACTCAAACAAAAAACAACAAGGGCTGAACGGCGTGCTTTGCAGGAGTCTCAAAGAGCTGCCAAAGCAGTTGCAAAAGGTTTGAACAGTGATCTTTCTCTTTTCTTTGAATATTTGAAGCAATATATGCTATCATGTCTTGGATTTAAGTCACTAAAGTGGCCATTTGGTTCTGTTTCCAAAAGCAGAAAAGAATTAAAAACATGTATAGTTAGAAGGTTTGCAAAACTTATTTTAAAAATTATAACTAAAATTTGAAAAGAACATTTTGTTGTTTTCCACCATTTCCAAAAACTTGTTTTGAAAACTAATGACATCCCAAAATAATTATTTCACTTTTTCAAAAACATACAAAACATATCCTCGCCGTTTTAGTATTAGAAAACTAGTTTTAACAAGCAATAGCATGTTTTTAAAACACTAATTTTGATGTATCATTTTCATTGTTTGAAAATATTTTTCAAAAACTCCTTTGCAAACTTTGGTCAATGCACCCTATTTGTACTGTTTACTTAAATTATTCAGTCAGTTGTATTAACAATCTATTGCTTTGTTTTTGACATTGCCTTGCGTGCTTGTAATCTGAAGAATTCTCTTTTAAGGGTCCTCTTTTCTAATTTATTCAATTTATTTTGAGAAATGGACCTACTCTGTTTGATGCAGTGTTGCATTCTTTTACCTTGGTTTCAAAAGCAAAAAATTAAGCATTGCTTTGGATTTCCTAAGTGAAAAAAAGCAAATAAAATTTGTAAATGCAATACCAACAATTTGTTCATATTTAAGCCAAAAGATTAAGTATTGGTTTCGTATTTCCTATGTGAAAACAAATAAAATTTGTATCAGAATCCCATCCCAATAAGTTGTTCTCATTTTAAGTGGAAACTTAAGCATTGCTTTTGTGTTTCCTTTGAGAAAAGCAAATAAAATTTTAAATTGCTTTGTTATCCTAAGTGAGAAGCAAATAAAATTTGAACTTGCGATCCCAATAAGTTTTTTTTTTCTTATTCAAGCAGAAGTAATGCTTAGTATGCACAGGGAATTGGTCCTCTGTAACATATTTTATATGCTTCTAACTTTTGCCATATAATTTGAGGAAGATAAAATTTAGGCAGCCCTTTTTAATTACTGCTTATACATGTTTGGAACAATATACACTATTTCAGGTTTATCTGGATTTGTTGGTTATATTTTTGAGGCTTATACTCATTTGTTATATTCGTGATTTGCATATTATTTATTCATGCTGTTCTTACAGCTGAAGGAAATAGATCTGCTGCTGCATCTGGGGAAGCAGCTCCTGGTAGATCTCTGAGGCAGCCTTCACAAAACAGAGATGCTCCAGTTGCAACATCAACTGCTGGTTCTGAGAGGAGAGGAGGTGATCGTGCACTGGAGAAAGATAGGAAGAAAGATGTCCCTCCTCCACGCATGCAATTTGATGATAAGGATCGAGTGAACAAGTCGAAAAAACGTGCAGTGGTCAATCAAACTGAAGCTAGAAACAGAGTTGAGTTATTTCGGCATCTACCTCAGTATGAACATGGAACACAGCTTAGTGATCTTGAATCAAAATTTTTCCAACTTGATTCAATGCATCCTGCTGTTTACAAGGTGACCTTTCACTTTTGGTTAATTTATTGCTTAATCTTAGCTTGCAAGCATTGAAGTAGTAATTATGTTATTAAACTTCTGACCATGGGTCAAGCTTTGTCACTAGCAGTTGCTTGGCATGATGAGTGTGTGTGTCTATACGATTAGATTCACTTTTCATTGAATATTCGTTAATTATCCTTCTTCATTCTGCTTAAATTGTCTGAGTTTTCTGTAATTTGCTATAAATATGTTCATGCATGTGTCTGGTAATTATGTTCTTCACACTTACTCTTGTGCTTAAGGCACCTGCCTAGAGTTAATTGTATGTTGACACGTGTTGAAGAAGTCTTTTGACGCATCCCTTGTGCAAATTTGCCTCTTTTGTTCACTTATCCTTCAGACTTAGAATTTAGGATGTGGCTTTTTCAGTCACAACTAACACTCATTTGTCCCATCTTTTGTTTTCATTTCAAATTGCCATGTTATGAAAGTTAATTTCAACTTGAGAATCTTATTTTGGAATAGGAATATTAGAATTTCTGCTCAGTGTTTTATACCATATTGCTTTGCTGATTATGTGACATATGTGCCAGTCTCGCTTTTTGTGATCTTATCTTGTCAATGTCAAATTGTATTTATCTGATTCCTTGTCTAATATAATAAAGGGTTTCAAGTAGACATGAAAATGAGATTAATTGCGTGCCTATGTGTTAGAGAACTAAAAATTTAGTGTATTAAAGGTAAATATAGCATAGAACGTATGTGATTTCCTGCTTCTGAAAAGAAATTAAGATGCATTTAGTGCCTGAGCACATTATGAATTAATGTGAGAAATGAACTATCTAGCTTGTTTATTGATGTATCTATAAAACTGTCAGGTGGGACTGCAGTATTTGGCAGGAGATCTGTCAGGGGGTAATGCTCGCTGTATTGCAATGCTTCAGGCATTTCAGGAAGCCATTAGAGGCTACTCTACACCGCCACAAAAAACTCTTAGTAGAGATTTAACTGCAAAAATCGGTAGTTATGTCTCATTTCTGATTGAATGCCGGCCACTCTCTATGAGCATGGGAAATGCTATCAGGTTTCTGAAAAGTCGTATTGCCAAGTTACCTTTATCTCTTTCTGAATCAGAAGCAAAAGCTGCTCTTTGTAAAGATATTGATCGTTTCATTAATGAGAAGATATTACTGGCTGACAAGGTGATAGTTAGACATGCTGCTACCAAGGTCAGGGATGGGGATGTTCTTCTCACTTATGGATCATCATGTGTTGTTGAGATGATTCTGTTATATGCCCATGAGCTCGGGAAACAGTTTCGTGTTGTTGTGGTAGACTCGCGACCGAAGCTTGAAGGGCAAGCATTACTTCATAGGCTGGTGGCAAAGGGCTTGAGTTGTACATATACCCATATAAATGCTGTTTCCTACATTATGCATGAGGTTACACGAGTTTTTCTGGGGGCTTCCTCTGTATTGTCTAATGGAGCTGTATATTCGAGGGTTGGGACTGCAGGTGTTGCTATGGTTGCTCATGCATTTCAAGTTCCAGTACTAGTCTGCTGTGAGGCATACAAATTTCATGAAAGGGTACAGCTTGATTCCATCTGTTCAAATGAACTAGGTATGTTTGTACTTCCTGGTGCTATTTATGAAACTTTTTGCTTTAGAAGTGACCGCACTGAAGCATCTTCAAGTCTCTTGTAGGTGATCCAAATGTTATTGCAAAAGTACCTGGAAGAGAAGATCTGAATCATCTGGATGATCGGACCAAGAAGGAAAATCTCCAATTTCTGAATCTAATGTAAGGTTTTAAATATTTTATCACAGAAGAAAAAGGACGAATACATCCTCTATCTGATGATTCTAAATTCACTTTTCTTGGTGTGATGATAACAGGTATGATGCTACTCCTTCAGATTATATCTCTATGATTATCACAGATTATGGCATGGTAAGTCATGTTGTTAAAAATGTTTTTCATTTTAGTGTTTATCAGTTTATTAGGAGCATGTTCTAGGGGTGCTTAATGTCATTTCCATCTGTGCAAGAGCGACATCTATGGGCAGATATTTAAAAATCAATTAGTAAATGATAATAATTTTGCCAAGTACGAGTGTGGATTATATTACTTTGCTGTTAGGCTTTTTCTACAAGATATGTATATGTAAGATTTAAGCTCCTGGTGCTTTGTCTGATCACAATTGAGAATTTAAATCACGACTTAATGCTTCCAAGGCAAGATCTGGATGAGCTATATAATGCTTTTAGCTGCATATCGTTAATAATTTTCAAATACTGTAAAGAGATCCAGAGTTCATGTGCATCATATGTGAAAGGATACTGGATTTTCCAGCTGAATTCTGGGTTCTCGAAGTGACCTTTCAGCAATAATACTACTTTCAGTGCGACATTCCTTTTCCCCCACTAGTTGCATACTGACCCCTGGTGATAGATGTGGGCTAATGTTATATATGCTTGAGATATCTCTAATTGTTGGGTTTGTTTTGTTATCCTTCTTATTCTGATTTGCAGATCCCACCGACGAGTGTGCCTGTCATTGTGCGCGAGTATCGAAGGGAGTATTTGTTGGTATAGATGTATTTGTCACAGCGACATTATTGGATAAAGAGAACTACTCATGCTTCAGTTGTAATTACCTACCGAGGGTTTGCACACCAGGATGATAACACCTTAAATTCTTTAGCAAATAGAATAGAATCCTAAACCTCAATGATTCGTTTTGCATAAATGTCGATTTTGCGCTGTCAATTGCATTTCTAATTTAAACGTTTTGGTAAATATGATAAATTGAAGAGTAATTTTTCATCTCTTTCGGCTGTTTTGAAGGTGCTTTCTTCTATCATATAATCCAATATTTTCTTGAATATGCTTCTTCAATAATTGGTCCGCTAAGCATAAATGTTAATTATTGGTGTTTTCTGTTTGTTTATATTCTTTTCCTTGCAACTTAGTTGTGGAATGTGGACTCTGGCTGCCTTCACTGCATTTTGATATCTGCTTAACTTCACTGAAATTATAGCTCTTGACTGCGGTCTCTGCAGAGGCAAAAGCAGCAGCCATACAATCCTTTAAATGAAAACAAATAAAGCCAGCCAAAATTTGAGCTTCAAAGATTTACCAAGTGATATTGTTCATGATGACACTAATTTCTGGTTAACGTTCTCGTAATCCTTAACTGTACACTAATACATAATTTTCCTCTCGTACATACAACAAATCACAGCAAAATACTAAATTACAAAGCAAACTGACTACTCCGGAAATTACCTAAATTGGTGGCAGACGAGTCCCTTTGCTTACCTTTTTAACTAATGTACATCTTGTCGGTCATGCTTCAAAGTTGTCTCTGTTGCTATTTTGGTTTCTTGTCGGAATTTGGAAGACTGTTATCTGCTACAGCAGCTGCTGCCAATTCCATCAATCTCTCGTAGTCTATTTCAGTTGATCTATACTTGAACTTGATTCCGCTCTGCGTCCATGACTTGATGCAAAGGATAGCTTGTGTGCTATCATGTGGCATACAAAACCGTTGCTTGTCAATTTCATCACCATTATTGCAAAACAGTTCTTCAGGCAACACTGAAGTTGCCTGCACAGCAAGGAAATCTCGAGCCATCACAGATAGCCGGGGGTATCGGGCGCTGTTCACCTTCCACCACTCCAGAACATCCGTAGGTATTGGAGCTGGAGGCTCTGAGAGATATTGAGTGAGCTCATCTGTAGCATTGCTTATGCTTCCCCTTCGTTTCTTTCGTGCGATTTCCTCTGCAAATGAAACACTACCTCCATCTTCAATTTCATGAGCACCATATCCACTTGTCATGGACGAGAAGTGGGTGGTAGAATAATTTCTCATAAAATGGGCTCTTGCTTCTTCTAGATAATTTTCTGAGTTAAGGTTCTCAGGAATAAGCTCGCTTTTGATTCGGGGATCGAGAATGGCTGTCATGTAGGTAAATATGTTGCAAACCTGGCTACTATAACTCCTGGCTTTCTTGGCCATGTCTTCGGCTGCACTCTTTAGCCAGTCTGGGCTATGACGGGATTCTCTGCACAGCGCAATCATCTCAGAAATGTGATCCATGAAGAAGAGAATCAGCCCGATCGTGGGCATTTTGTTTGCACACATGTTATTAGTCGTCTTGTAGAAGGGTTCTAAGTATCCATGCACGACACTAACTGCATTCTTCTCTGCAGAGCTTAGCATCATCCTGCTGCCTAATGTTTCTTCATGCTTCCTGATAACAGCATCCATTGTCTTACCAGCCTGCAAGTGCGAGCCTTTGTTAGCCACTAAATAACATCTCAAATGCAAAAATATATAGTATGAATAATTTCCTTGTATCTTAAGCAGTAGTTTTAGAGGGAAGAACAAGCACCTTATGCACTATATCAAGCATTTGGTAATTGCCGCTCCATCGTGCTGATGTGTCAAGTGGAAATTTCCAACTGCCTTCTCGATAAGCTGTTGAAAACTGTACAAAATCATCCGAGAAGTCTGTACATTCATTTAACTCTAGTGCAAGCTCCCTGACTTTAGATATCACTGGTTTTGTGGTTCTTAATCCGTCATCTATGATCAAGTTCAGAGTACGAGCAGCACAGGGGATATAACAGAAGGGACCCACTTTCTGACCATCAAACTCCTCTTTTAAAGTATGGCATGCATGGATTGCATTTTGACTGTTATCATGGGTACAAGACAGAACTCTATTCTCAATATTGTACATCTTAAGAACCTTTACTAGGGAGTGATAAATCTCAGGATCTCCACAAGGGTAAGGAATGTGACATATATCAAGAAGCACTTTCCTAAAGGACCAGCTTTCATCAATCCATTGACACGTCACACTCATATAAAAAAAGTGCTCATAGGAAGTCCAGAAATCAAGAGTGAGTGAGAATTTAGAAGAAACCTGATCCAAAGATGCCCTTACATCTTCCTGCATGCTCCTAAAAACTTCACGGAAAACTGCTTTGTACTTTTCATCTGGCCAAAGTTGTATCGATGGATTTAGAAATCTAAAGGAGTTTACTAACCACTTTTCCTCCAATGTTGAAGGAGGGAGAGAAGCTAAAATCAGCCACTTGATGAGCAACCAGTTTAGATGATCATAATCCACTTGGGGTGCTTTACCCGTAGGTTGAGATTTTTTAACTACAGCAGTGGGCTGTGGTGCTGTACTGGTGGTAGCATCCCCTGCCTTATCATATCCTGGATGCCGATTGGCTAAGTGTCTACCCAAATTACCTTAGACAAAAAGGAGAGTATTAGATACTAGAACTGCATATGAGTGTTCACAGTCTGCTGCGTAATGGAAAGAGTAATGACATCTAAATTGTAAATGAACTTGGTTGTATCTGATAGCACTTCTACTAGAAAACTTCAAACTCTTCAGGGAGCATACGATTATAAATAAACCAGTTGGAAAAATCTGTTTCATTGCAGAAGAAATAAATAGATAACAGAAGCAAATGGATAAACTTACCTGTAGCCGTAGCAATGGAATAGCTTTGGCTGCAAAACTTGCACCTCCGACTTTTCCCATCAGGGGCAGTCTCAAAAAACTTAAGATAAACTGATGTCATAGTCTTCTTCCTTGGTTTTGTTGAAGGGACAGCATTTACTTTTTCTGAAGACCCCAATCCAATGTCAATTGGATCAATGGTTGGAATTAGTGTCATATCCATCATGTGCTTGGGTTCCACTTCCACCCCTAGAAGCAGCAATAGAAAAGGAATTGTTGACTAACAGTTGAACTAAGATTCAATCTTTTAATTCACAATAAAGCAATTAAAATTCCAATATCCACATTTGAAAAAATAAAAGAAGCAAACTACGATCATAATTCTCTTTTTCACGAATTCAAAATTCAAAAGTAGAAGCTTTTCATTCTTTCTCCTAACAACTAATAGAGATTTATTAGACCCTCGAAGAAGTACATAAATGCAAGGAATTGATCTAAATCAGCACATAATAGACTATACTAACAAAAAAAATTAAAAAAGGAACAAATCTTGCAATTTGATGCTTCCATTGAATCACAATGTCAAATGAATCCAATGCTTACTGTTCTTCGACGCTCTGATTTATCTATTAGCACCAACATTATAACCTGCCCACATCTGCCTAAAATGTTCTATTGGATTAAATCACACAAAATCCACCAAACGCTCCTATCTCCTACTCTAGTTCCTTAATATCAATATAAAATCACACAAACAAACAGTTCTTTCTTTTTCTTTGGGAAATTTCACTCCTATCTGAAGAAACATTAGTTCATAACGCTCCACTGAAGTAACAGAAATGCACAGAAAGAAGGCAATCAAGTTAAGTTATAACTACTAACTACTGATTATAACTGTCAATGAACTAGTACTTAGATGACATAACAAAACATACAGTTATGTATCACAGTACCTTTGTAACTCGTCTTATAAGCATTGTTTACGGTCCAATCCATCGAGTTCCCAGCTTTTCCACTAACTATTCCAGTCTGAAAATCCAAAACATAAAAATTATTACAATAATTATCAAAAAAAAAAGAAAGGCAAGAGAAGACAAGACAGAAACATGAGGTAGAACTACGAGTTGCATTTTCAGACAAAACAAAGACTTAGAATCACTTCTTACCCCGAAATTCATGAGATAACTGAAATTGATTCTTTAATTAGAAACCATAGTAACCTTCTCAATTATCCTTATGTTTTGCTATTTGAGGTAAGAAGGCAGCAACAGTCACTGATCATAAATCCGATCACTGACTTTTCTTCTTCTAGCTCTTCTAGACATTTAGATTAGAACTGGAACACGCAACAGAAAAACAAACTCCCGGAACGACGCCGTAGCTGAGAGAGTGAGAAGAAGGAAGAGTTTTGTTAAATTTAGAGAGGGAGAGAGAAAATGGAGGGAGACGGGAAGCTAGAGAGAGAAAGAAAGAGATCGGCGCTGGATCTAAGCCGGATCTGAGCCGAGCGAGACAGAAAAGAGAGAGAAAACAAGGAGAGAAAATCAGAGAGAGAGAGAGATCAGCTTTTAGTTTTTACAGAGCCGCCGGATCTGAAGCAGTTTCAACGGCTTTAATTTCTTTTTTTTTTTTAAAGACAAAGAAAAATGGCTCGGCTGGTGGGTCAAAATGATTGGCTACGGACGGGTTATTTTGCGTCAAAGACTCTGGCGTTGAACGAAGAGAGTGTTGTAAGTGAGCCAAGCTTGCTTTATCTATTTATTTATTTTAAAAAAATTAATAAACATATATTTTTTAATAATACAATTTATTATTATTATTATTATTATTTATGGTGGTGGGCTGCAGGCTGCAGCAGCAGCAGCTAAAGAGCAGTGGGCTGGTGGCGGCTAACTAAGAGGGAAAGAGTTAGTTTACTGAGCCCAATATACCCGCTAGCTGCGGTTGCTTTGGCTCCGACTCCGACTCCTCGCCCGCTCCCTCCTTTCCTGTTAATTCAAAATCAAACGTTCTTTTCTAATTTAAATATTACTTTTCTTTTTCGAAGAAAAAACAAATGCCCTTTTTGTAATTGTAAGTTACCTAAAAAATAAATATTATTTAAAAATAATATTTATTTATTTAAAAAATAATAGATGTAAAAAAGAGAATTTAATGATTTGACTAATATCTTTTGATAATAATTATTTACTAGCATGTTAATATTATCTTAGTTAAAAAGATCTAGCAATGTAATTCAACTATAAGAGAAAAAAAAAATTAAAAAGGATAGGGAATCTTTTGGGTTCCGATATCAATTTTTCAATATTTAATTAATATAGAGTAATGACATAAATTTAGATACGTTTAATAATATTAATTTCCTTTTAACTTAGAAAATAAAATTGAAAAAACTATTTGACAAATAATAAATATTAATTTTTAAAAGAAACTTACTTTTTCAATTAATATTAGATATCAGCTACTATTATCGCATAACCACAACACTTTTATATCAAATATATCCTTCATCTTGAACATTGAAAGTTTTTTAATTTTTTTTAATTTTTTTCGAGTATAATTAACTTGTTAATTCAAATATTATAAATTATTTTGCTTGAAAATAGAAATAAAGGAGCATTGTTTGTTTTTACAATCATGCCCTTTAAATGACATAGGATTATTATCAAATTTTTTACTTGGGTTGAGATTTGAGATTGTATTAGGTGGATAAAAAGTTTGAAGAATATATCAAAAATTACCTCTAGACCATTAGTCAACTAATCTCTAAATAACATAATTACTAAAACACCCTCAATTTTAAACTTTTATGTAACTTAAATAATTTTAAAAGACCTTTTAGTTCAAAAGATTTGATGTAATACTCTAATAAATTCTAGTAATTTCAAAAATATTCTTATAAATCCTAATAAAATAACACTTCTATTCCTATATAATATTTTTTTTAAGAAAAATAACTAATAATTCTCTAAAATAAAGTTTGACAAAATATAGTATATTTTTAATTTTAACCATTAATTTATTGACAATCTTCATAAATAATTTTAATTTTTTAATGATAATCAGTAGTGTTCCTCTATTTTTAACAAAATAATTAGCAATGTCCCTAAAATAAGTAAAATAACATATTTATCCTTACAATTGTTAATAGTATGTATACAAAAACAAAAATGGCCTTGATAATAATATAAAACTTACTCTATACATAATATTAATAATTTATATTTTATTGAGAAAAATAAATTACTTTTATATTAAAATTAGGTTAAATTTTTTTCCTAAAAATAAACAAATTAAATTAAATTAAATTATAAATTAATCCGTATATAAATTAATTAACTAATTGTCTAATTAAAAATAATAAATAAATTAATATTACCATTATATTATGCATTTTGTATATTTAAGTTTTTACTATTTTTTTCATATATCAAATATCAATTTATTAATTAACATTTTTATAAATATCAGTTTATTTATTATTTTTAATTAGATAATTAACTAATTAATTTATATACGAGTTATTATGATATATAATTTAATCCAAGTTTATTTATTTATTTTTTAGGAAAAAAATTTAAGTAAATTTTAATATATAAATAATTTATTTTTCTCAATAAAATATAAATGATCAATTACATATATAGAGTAAATTTTATATTATTATGTCGGGTCATTTTTGTTTTTATATACACACTATTGACAACGGTAAGATAAATATATCATTTTATTCGTTTTAAGGGCATTACTGATTATTTTGTTAAAAATAAAGGGACACTACTAATTTTTGTTAAAAAATTGAAGTTATTTGTGAAGATTGTCAATAAATCAATAGTTAAAGTTGAAAATTATTCAAAAAATAATTGTATTGTAATTATTTGTAATAAATTAAATAAAAATAAATTACACATTCATAATTATTCTAAATAAAATATAAATAAATATTTATATTTTAGATTTATAAATTTTTTATTTATTTTATAACATATTTATAATAAATATTTATAACTACACAATAATTTAAATAAAATATATATACATATTTAAAATATAAATAAAAAAATAAAAATAAATATCAACAAAAATGAATAAATTTATAATACATTAATAAATATTTATATTATTAATATGTTATAAAATAATAATATTATTTTTTTAATCAATATATTTTACATAAATATATTATTAAATGTATTGTATTTTTCAAATTTTAAAGATTTAATAGTTATTTTTCTTAAATAATTGTATAAGGGTAAAATATAATATGTTTATATAAAATGTATTAATTAAAATATTATTTTAATAGTATTAATAAAATAATTATTTGAAAAAATAATTGTTATTTAAGAAAATTAATTAATAAATTTTTAATTAAAATAATATTGTTAGTTATTTTTTTAAATAATTATTATTATAATAACGACATAATTATTATTTTATCATAAATTGAGACTTTTAAAGATATTTTTGAAATTATTAATACTTACAAGAGTATTTGATAAAACCTTTAGACTAAAGTAGTTTTTACAATTAATTAATTTACATAAAACTTAAAAATTAATGGTATTTTAGTAAATATGTTATTAGGGTTAATTGATTAACGGTTAAAGAGAGGTTTTTAATATTATATCTAAACTTTCTATTTAATTGATACAATCCTAAACCTCATGAGAAGAAATTTGATCATCCTAACTATTGGGGGCTAATATAGTTTTATACAATCCCACCTTAGAGATAATCTAATATGAAAACGTTATTTAGAAATGGGAGAATGCCCAATACCCCCCTATTTTTTTTACCAATGCCTAATCACCCCCTATATTTTCTCTAATATCCCATCATCCTCTGATTCTTATTTTTTTTCTGATTTTGTCTTTTAGTTTAATTGGTTTATATTTGAATTACAAATAGTAAAATTAAAAATATTTGAATTATTGAAGAGAAAAAAAATAAGAGTCAGAGAGTAACGGGGTATTTAAAAAAATATAGGGGGGTGATGGGGTATTGGCAAAAAAAATAGGGGTATTGGACATTCTCCCTTTACAAATCATCCAATAAAATCACAATATAAAGCCCTAATACAATAATGCGATATCATCTCACTATAGAAATAGAAGTCCTAAATGAGAAGTTTTTATTAGACAGTAAAGGTAACTTTAGAGTTATTTTTATCTTTAATGATATAATACCTATGAATCCCGGGGGCTTGCATCAAAGTGGTCTAATGCACCATAGTTGAAAGACTGTCTCAACAATGATTTGAAGCCAAAAAATTTTGGTTGCATATAGGAAGAAGAAGAAGAAGAGCAAGATAAATACAGTGTGATTCTCAGTTTGTGTACAACTAAAATGACATAATCAAACCTTTCATAAATCAGAGATTTATAATCACAACACCTATATGTCGTCAATTCCACTATTCTTTTGTATATCTAAGTGTGTGGTGTGAGACAAATTTAAATTTTTCTTAAGCAAAAAACAAAAGGAAACCCGAAACTTTGCCTAAACATCTTCTTGACATAAAAGAGCTCAATCATCGGACGTTTAACTGGCCTGCATTATATATTTTAGCTTAAAAGTAAGCCTACTTTCAAGAACTCTCCTTTCTTCTTCTTGATTTCCTCGATCTCCAAATTATTGCAGAAGGGTTTGGGCAGATTCGATAGGGGATTTTTGGTGGTGGAATATCGGGTACTCTGTAATGCATACATGGTATTCATTAGATATTATAGGCCAACTGGCCAAGAACATAACATTTTCATACTTCTGATATATTTCCTTAATGCATACTCTACTTTTGGCTATGATTATCAAACAAGTAAAAACTTTTGATTCTTGTAACAAAAGGGCATCTGGGTCAATGTGGAAAAGAGACCTTTTAACTTGTAACTCACTAGAAAACTTAATCAAGGGAGCAGGTGAATAATGATTTTAAGAAACAGAAAGTAGGAATCTCACTGTAATCTAGCAATCTCGATCTGCGAAAAGTCCATGTTAGTTGAACTGTCCAGTGTTGGTGCTGCTTTGTTCTGGGTCCTCAGTTGTGTTGATGCAGCAGGTTGTTTGATGGCAAGAACTCTGCAATTGAAATTGCTAGCAATATTGTTGTGGGCCAAAGCCAACCTGCATTATATGCAAACAAACACTGCTTTGAGTTCCATTTACTGACTTCTATAAATAATTTATCCACTTGGTTACAGTAAATTCACAAGAATCAATGCTTTCAATTTATGCAGAATTCATGGATAAGAACTCAGTCTTTGGAGTTTAGTCACTGCCAACGAAGCTAACTGAACTATTAGCCATTTGGATGAGACCTGCTTTCTCTTAAATGCAAAGGTTGGACCTCTTATAGCAACCATTTTCTAAAGGATCTTTGTTGTTTGATTTGTTGCATGCATTGGCAGCGAAATTATTGTTGGAGTTTGAATTTCCCAATTGGGGATCACCTAGGAGATAAACAGGTGATTTTCAGCCACATGGCTTAGAACATTATTTGGTCGAGACAGTACAGCTTGGCCCCATATTTGACGAACCAACTTAATCTAATGCTTCTTAGAGTGATTCAATCAAACGTACCAGAGGCTAGAGTCAGCCACCAAACTAATATCTGCCGCAACCCAACCCCAAGAATAGTTTGGCTCCTGCACCACCATAGCTGCAGCAGCTATGGAGTTTTAGAACAACCGTTTGAAAGAATGAAATTCACATGCTCGGTTTTGCATTTAGATAATTTTTAAGAAAATAAAATAAAATAAAATAACTCAGCAGCCCAAGATCCATGAGAGAGTTGACTAGCTAGATATTTGCCTTTTAGTTGTGCTTTCTGGAAAGTTCACATTTCCAAATTAAAAAAAAAAGCTAGAAATCTCCCTTTTCACGCATCCAAAAAAGCATAATGCAAATCATCAAACACATTATAATCTTCATGATTAAACAGATTCAACGAAACAACTTACAGTTCAGAGTTAAATTACAGATTATATAAAGAAGATGATTAACTCACTTGTAGAGAAAGCTCTGATCATGAAGACCAACAACAAGCGTAGAAGCACCAATCTCCCTCACCAGAGCCGCAATTTTGACACCCTCCTGATCGCCTTCCGTAACAACAATCTCAACATTTGTCTGTAACACAATTCTCTTGATTATCCAATCTATACGAACATTCATAAGCATAATATCAGTCCATAAAACATCTAAAAAACCACACAAATTCCATATTTTACGAACAAAAACTCACGTTAAAGAAATCATTATTGCATATATCCTTAAAAGAAAGAGCCAACTGATACCCCTTCAACCGCATCAGCCTGATTTTCTTCTTGTTCCTCGATTTCAACTGAGGAAACACATGAAGCAGAGTGATGACATCCCCATAACGAAGAAGATTATGAAGTGCCCACAAAAGAGCTGTTCTTGCTACCTCTACATCTTCCACCACCACCGCTATTTTCTTCACATCCATTAATCTTTTCCTTCTGATCGCTCTCTAGAATCTCAGTTTTTTGAGGTGGGTTTGTGTCAGAGAGCTCATACTAGAGAATACTACTATTATATTATTACAACTCCGGGTGAGTTGTCTGTCTGTGTCTTGACTTTGAGTTGAGTTGTGTTTTCGTCTATTGTTAGAACACAACAATAAATTGAGTTGCCATGAAAGGGTTTGAGTTAGCTGTTTTTGTATGCACAGAAATTGGATTGGATTGGATTGGGCAGGTTAAATAAATATGGTATGAACCAGCGACATCTTTGTGATGATAGATAAATTTATTACAAACAAAAGTGTTTACATGATTGTTTGGATTCTATACAGTACTTGCACTCGCACTATTTCAAACGTACATCCATTGCTGACATGTCAAATTAGGACCCTTCAAAACGGTTCTTCAGTATTTAGAATTAATGTAAATTTCTATTTTCATGAATTATTTTAAAATTGACGTAAATTGACCTTTTGTTGCATTCTCAAATTTATTTTATATAATTCTCAATTAATTATTCTCTTAGAATTTTTTAAAATTGAGATATTATCACATTCTTCCTTTGATATTTGACTTTGTTTCACTTAAAAATAAATAATATAAATTATATTACATACCTCTCTTAAAGTATTAGTCAACTAACTGTCAATGTTAAATTTACTTAACTGTCTTTAATAATTTATTTTTTATTAAAAATATCTTTTTAATACCTATTTTTATCTTATTACATGTATTAATTAATTCAAATGTATAAAATAAAAAAAATTATAAAATAAAATATAAAAAATTAAAAATTTAATTTGAAGTATACTTTTTTCAATAAATATTTTTTAAATGAATACTCATAAATATATATAAAAAGACAAATTAATAAAAAAATTTCGACTTTTTTTTATTGATTGTGTAAGAAATTAGAACAATAAAATTTTCTTCTTTAAATAAAATAATAAATATCAAATAATAATATTTTTCGCATCTATCCTTATAACTAACAGTCAACTAACAATTAAATATAATTAAAAAGAAGATAAATAATATATTTTTTATAATTTTTAGTTAAGTAATACAATTTAAATATCAGGGAGGAAAGTGATAATCTTATTTTTAAAATTTTAAATTAAAAATTACGATATAATTTAAAATAAAAAATAAAAAGGTTGTAACACCAATGTACTATAATCCATTCCTGTCCCACAAAGTACTAATCAATTGGCTTAATTGCAATAGAATTAATTGATATTTCAAATCATAAGATATCTCTCTACATCTAAACATCTCAAATAATTAAAAAAAATAGAAATATTTGATAAATTAGAATGTGAATTGGCATGTCTATCTTGTGCTCCTTAATAATTGCATCATATCTAATAAATAAAAATCTTATTTTTAATAAAATTTGAATGCTAAAAGCGTATAATTGACGAAAACATGTCACTTATTTTCCACAATAAAGACTTGCCGTCCCCATCATCTTCAATTTTCATATCACATCATGCGGTCAACTTTGAGCAATCAATGCCGCTTGATGACTGCCAGGTGTCATCACCTCTGTCAACTTCAAACCATTTGAATTTAGATTGAAAAAGGAAAAAGACACCACTAAGCTTGCAATGAGCGCGTCATCAGCTTACAATGCAGATGACCCACGTGTACGGCTGTAATTTGCTGATTAAAAATAGTGATACGAATCAGTGGCCGTCGTGACGTTTCGTCTATTTTATTTTTATTTATTATTGAAAAATATTTTTTTAAGGGAGCGGGAAGTGGTTGTGTTAGGGCGTGCCGTCGGTTATTTCTGTTCTTTTTTGTTTGTCGTGTTTGTCGCCTTTATTTTAGTGCTGTGAACTATGACTGTGATACTCCACTTGCATCGTACGAGGTCCACGTCAGCCATACGCGCACCACGATTGGGCCCCATTTGACGTTAACGGCCCAAGTTTTATTTCTACGCTACATGTAAAGATACAACGGAGTAACATCAATAATTTTTTTTTTTCAAATACGAGATAATAAAAAATTGAAAATATAATTTAATTAAAAAAATAAAAGCCTAAAAGCCTGCAGCCCTGCGCTGAACGTTTATAATTACTAGGAAGCCTATGGATTTATTTTATTGTAAAAATATAAATACGAATATAACTAATAATGATAATATTATTTTAAATTTTATTGCATAAAAAATGGAAAATAATCAAATATTATAACTAACAATTTCAGTATATAATGGAAAATCGCCAAGGATTAAAATGGTGGTACACAGGACATGAATGTTTTGTCCAAAATGTGGAACATAAAAAAAACACATTGGGTCATAATTTGGATAATACAAAAATTTTCGAAGGACCATATTTAATGTATTGTCTACCCCATATTTATTGTTATTATTATTATTATTACATGAATTTAACAATTCATAATTTCATTTTCTATGTTGTTATAGACTAAATGGTTTAGAATACGTTAAATACTCTTAAATTATTTTAAATTTAAATAATAAAAAATAAAAATAGTTTATAAAGAAAGTTTTTTACTGCAATCTAAATTTTTTGGCTAAAAAAATCGTTCGTAAATTTGAAATGGGAAAGTAATTTTGACCATTCAATGTGAATTGGTTTTTGTCTCAATGTATTTGCTATATATTGCGGTCACTGAAAGGATAAAACAGCACATACTGTGAATAGTCAAACCAACACGTGATATGTTCCTTTTGAATTTAAATTTTCAGGCCATAAATTACATTATCTTTTCGTTTTTTTTAAGGTTAATTATCGAATTCCTATTTATAATTTATGAAAGCAACAAACAAGTCCATGCATATTTGATATCACGTATCTAAAATTTATAAATTCATTTATAACAACGACATTTTATACAATTTCTTATATTATATGTAATCATAAGAGTGGGCAAAAATATTCAACCGAATCTAACTGAACAATTCGATTCAATTCGATTTTAAAATTAAGTTCGATTTTGATCAATTTTTAAATAATTAGTTTAATTTAATTTCGATTTTAAATTGAAATCGAACTGAAATTGATTGTAAATTTATTTTTAATCCCTGTTAATTTTATAAATTATAAATAATTAATAATTTAATAATAATTATCATAAATATACATAAAAATAAAAATTAAAATTAATAAATTTTTAATTTTATTTATTTATTATAATTATAATATAAAACTGAAATAAGGTTTAAAAACCAAAGTTAAGCCCGAATCGAACTGAACCAAACTTTTTCGATTCGATTCAATTTCATTACTAATACATTTCATGTTCGATTCGATTTTATAAAAACTAAACTGAACCTAATTTTACCCACCTCTATGTAATTATGTTATGATGTAATTTGAAAAAATTAAAAAAATATATATAAACAAATTTTAAAGACTACTTCATTACAAAAATTAACCACAAAGGCCTATTTAATTATATTAGTCATCAAATTCTTAACTAGTTTACCAAAGCAGCAAGGCTCATATTTTTTGTCACTTGTAAAAATTAATAACCATGTTAAAATCAGACACAGATAGTTAGTATTCTTTTGTTAAAAAATGTCTTAAATATCATACAAATATAAACAATTAATAATCTCCTTTTCTTTTAAAAGATGATAAGATTAAACATATTATTAAGACAATTATCATATGCCTCGTATAATTGAAAAAAGCAAAATAGAATAAATAATGATAATATAACACCTAAATATATTACGGGCTAGGCTCGGGTAAAATCCGAGTCTACCCGGATGGTAAAATAATGGACTTTAGAAGCCAAGCCCCATTTCAGACTGAATCAAAGCCCAGCTCGAACGAACAGTCTAAAATCCGGCCGCGAACTTAATAAATTTATCCGGGCCTGGCTGAGCTTTTATAAACCCGACTCAACTTCGAATCTTTGCCAACCGTAATGATATGAGTAGATATTAGATAACAACGAATTGAATGTTACACTACACTAAAATAAAAGTAGCAGGTGAAACATAAATCATTAGCCAACAAATAAAAGAAATTTGCTCAAATATTTTTTGCTGAGGATTAAATTTATGCATTCATCATAACTATCTAAAAGCAAAGTCAAGAATATAATTACAGAAGTGAGAATCAGATTCATGTTGAATGAATTTTCGGTTGTTCCCACTTCGAGCACTGCCTTCAGTAGTATCCGACACCTTTAGCCTGTGATAGAGATGGTTGCTGCGCATCGCTGCCTTTTCCCAAGAACACAAGCCGACCTGCCAAACCCACATTTGTAAAGTCTGTTAAATATGATGGAGAAACTCTGCATTACCAAAACTTTGCAATTCTCTACCAGCTAGTAATAAACCTTCATCATCATACAGAACTGAAAATGCTTCTAGATTATCTAAGATTTTATCACTACAAATCAACCATATTTAATGCAAAAACATCTACTGGCTCCAGAGATATTCTGACAGACAAAGTTATGCAGGTTGCAATTTCACCGTTAGATCCGTGCGATGGTAGGATAAAGATTTTAGTTTCTTAATTATGAAGACAATTAATTTGTGTACACAGACAAACTCTTTCTTTCTTTTCTTCAACATCCTCTCTGAAGAAGTTTTGATCCATAAGAGAACAGATGCATCAGCATATATGGTTCTGTTTGAAGTCAGTCTGACATAATCTGATGGGGTACATGGAGCTAGGTATATCCTCTTTGAAAGCCTAAAACTATACTATTGGCAAACAATAATCACAAACACTTGGTCTGGAAAACTGCCTCGTTAGTACTTGGTAAGGTCTTCGAGCAAGTTGCCTGGCCAAAAGACTACACTACAAAATGTCTTGAAGCAAGTTAAAAGTAACATATAAAGGTTCAGTCTTTGAACTGCTTAAAAAATTAGGGTCATCAAACTTCCGAATTTTTTCCTTTCCTGTAGAATGGCTAAGCTTTCACAATAAGGGTAGTCAACACCACTCTTACCTCACCATGCCCCTCTATTCTGCATTCTTATGCCTTAATGTTCTTGAGACAATATCACATAGGGAAACTGACACTCTTTTATCAAATGAACAGTTATCCAACTATAGCTTGTATGCATCTCTCTTACTGCTTTCTTTAATATTCACTGTTTCATTACAAAAGTGTGTGCATCAGGAAAATAAAATTGGTAAGCATGTCTATACAGGTGAGAATATAATACCTATCAGATAATAAAAGAAAGTGGCATATAAAAAGAAGTGTTTAAAAGTTAAATCCAGGTTGTGCATGGTCCAAAACAAGCATAGGAGTTAATGTTGCTATCCAAAAATCACAGTGATATATTAGAACATGATTATGTCAAGTAGTCCATATGCAGTAGAAAGTATTGTGTCCCTTTTAACGGAGAACTTTTTTTTTATCACTCATAAATTAACCCATCAGCAAAACTCAGATACCTATAAATCACAGAAAATAATCCTTAAAGACAACTCTAGCTAATATGCAACAAAAATGAATCAAATGTGCATCAGTTCAGATGATTTTTTTTTTCAAGAAAAAAAAAATTGTTCACAATTTATATAAGTAATTATGCTTCTTTGTTTTGTGCTAGGGAAAACAATCAAGGGAAGCAATGTAAGTACCATTACGACGAATAGCAACCTCTCTTATACGCCGGACAAGGCCAGTCATTGGATCATTGAAAATCTTTTGCTCCAAATTTCCTTCTAAATATAAAATTGATCTACAGAAAACAAAATAATTATGGTATCATAACTGAGATCATATGTAAATGACCTGCAACTGAAGTCAGATACAAATACAAAGACAAATGTGGAGGAGTGAAGCAATGTTCAGAACAGAAACAACAAACAATCATAAAGAAACACTGAAAGTAATAATTCAAAAACAACAAAGATGGCAAATGTTCTGTCAAATAAAGTTGATATCACATAAGAGGCAGGATATGATGAAGTATACCTTTTCATTTCAGAGCATCATCTAGTACAACAACCAACATTTTACAAATATATAAGTTTATGGCTCCAATTTTAAGAAAAAATAAAAGGGAAGAAGTTTCCTCCACCAGATGAGTTAATTAGACTTTTCGCTAAAATAACTTCTGAATTTCAGTAAATCAAGTATACTTAACCTGAATGTTGAAGAATTAAATTTTGAATTATGGAGTGGTAAAATTCTTGATTACATGTGGAATGCATGCATTCTTTTCAGAATTTTCTGTTCTTTCTCCTAAAGCGAGTTCTCATTCCAACTGCAATACGTGAAATTTTTGTCTTCATGTTCCTTCCCCAAAAGAAAAGAAAAACTTCATCTGTTAAAAAAGTCCACCAGCATATGTTTCATCTTGTTATTATGAGAAATAATGCAATACCTAATACTAACCATAACTGGTTTGCATTTTTTTATTTGATCTGCACACTTATCTACTCTGAATATGCATTTACTGCCAAGACTGATATAAAAAATTTTACCCTTGCATAATTTGTTTCATTCTTTTATGATTTAGCAATAAAATAAAGTTTCCTACAAAAGGTTAATAAAGAATACCTAATATAGAAATGGGTAGTAGTTCTACAAGAAGGATCAACATTTCCAACCTAAATAAGCCCGTATGGATGTGGGTCATGTTATTTGTTTAAACATTCATGATAGAAAAGCTCACCCGGGAACAACATGCTTCATGACAGTCCCACCCAACCTCTCTGGGTAAATCGAGACCCGATGCCACTGAATTGAACACCGACTTGCATACTCCTTGGGATCCTCATTGTCAATTGGCCTCCGATTGTTACGAATCCCACCTGTTCCGAGTGAGAATAACGTCACGGTCCTCCCACTCTTCAGCTTCTTCTGCACAGGTTTCTGCCCCACCTGCCCTACCAATATTGCCTAAAACAAAAACTCATAAAAGAAATGCATAAAATGCCGAATAAATTTCTCCATTCCCTCAATATATATATATATATATATATATATATATATATATATATATATATATAAAGGTCCAGCACCATTCACTAAATTACTGCGCTAATTAAGTGGGTGGTTGAGTGTGTTTTGTGCATGCATACATCTATAAATATTATTTAATAAAATTTAAAAGAAAAAAAGAAAAATAAAGTACAAAAGTGTTAGTTGGGTGAGTGAAGGTTTACCTTGTAAATGCCAGCATCGAGGCCGTTCTCGAGCGGCCGATCATAAAAGGGTGGTTGCTCACTGGGGCTCTGAGTAGATGATGAGTCGGTGTCCGAATTAACGGCTGACTCATCCAAGTCAGAGTTGTGATCGTGAGAGGAGGAGGAGGAGGAGAAGGTTGTGGTGCAGAAGGGTTTCGCAACCTGAGAGATCCCACCAGGGTTTGAGAGAAGAGAACAATAAAGTCTTCTCGAAAGAGTTGCCATCAAAATGAAGAATGAAGAAGAAATGTGATTACTTCAGTAGTGCTTCTGATGTTGGGGGTTTTGGCTTAAACCCTAGTGTTGATGATGAGGTGGCAAATTTTAACTTCCTTCTCTTCTTTACACGTGGGAAAAAGGAAAATGATTTTATTTGTTATTTATTTTTTAAACTCTTATCATTTGTGTTGAAAATAGATTGTAGATTGTGAATAATAATGAATATAATTAGAATATTACACCCTGTTTTATTGAAAAATATAACATTTAAAAAATGCGATAACCTCTAATTTTTAATAAAAATTAGTTATTTTTACTTATATAATAATCTTATTTCATAATAAATATAATTTTAAAATCAGAAATTCTTCGATTTTAAACGAAATTATAATTTTTTTTATATATTTTAAGTGACATGTGGATCAAAATTTTAGTTTGACAAATTTATGGTCCATATAAAATTTGAGAACCTTGATTCTAAATCAGAAAGTTGGGCCACAAGAATTCTTTTTAGTGATGTACATTTGGTGCCATAAAATGAGACATTTCCAAGCATATGGATGGATTTCTTATCCTGGAAATCTCCTACTCCAAATACAATCAGAAGCAGACTTTTTATGTTTATTGCTAAAACTCAGAAAAATTTGTGAAGGCAGCAACTCAAGAGAACCATATTTGATTAGAAATGTTACAGAGACAAAAGGTCTTGAATTCTTCTTCCCCACATATCCTTCCTCCAACACCTTCATCACCAATTATTCCTCCAAAACTCCAGAACTTGCCCACGTCTCCACCTTATCCCAACCTCAAGCAAACCTGCAAGCTATCACGCCGAGAGCTCGCAGTTTGCGGTAACTCTTCGTTGCTTCTTCTTTTGGGAACTCCAGTCCTGGAACCATTTAACGTGTCCAAGGCGGGAGCAGAAGAATCACCAAGCAACAAAAAAGATGAGGGACGGGGGAATTTGAGTGATGGTAGTCCTGAATGTGCCGATGAAGTTCCTAATAAGCGAGCATTTCTTGATATATCAATTGATGGACAACCTGCTGGTCGCATTATCATAGGGTTATATGGAGACAGTACTCCGGATGGAGCTGCTAGGTTTAGTAGTCTTGTGAGTGGGACTGCTGGGATTAGCTACAGAAGAAAAGAGTTCATCAAAATCATGCCAAATTATGTGCAACATGGAGGAGTGAGATCGTATGGTGTAGATGCTGAGCTAGCTAATAGAACAGGAAGCAATTTGGCAGTTGAAAAGCTCATTCAAGAATGGCAGAGAAGCAATGAAAAATGTCCCGGAACTAAAAACTTGGCTGGAACTGTCAGCATTGTAGTGAGAGACCCTTCGAAGCCACCTCCGAAGCCGAAGCTGGTTGCCCGGAAAGGTAAGCTGGAGATTGATCAAGAGGAGGTAGGTAAGGATCCAAATGGAACAGAGTTTGTGATTGCCACAAAGGATTCTCCAGAGCTGGATGCTTCAGCTCTGGTTGTCGGAAGAGTCCTGGAAGGAATGGAGGTTGCTAAGAAGATTGGACAGGTGAAGACTGTGCAGGAGAATACTGGCTCTCCATATTTCAGGTTAGTTATTTTAACCCGTTTGTTTCCTTGGATGTCTTGTCCTTATCTTCTTCGTTGGTAAACCACAGCATGAATGTCTACTCCAGTGTTTCATTTTGCTATTTCCTTTTTCCTAACTAAACTGCTTGTGATCTTCCGAGCTATCATAAAGAGAATTTAACAACCATATGTTGTTTGGTGAGCAGGGTGGCAAAGCTAATAGGGGATAAAAGAGCTGTTGTGGCAGAACGCGGCTTCAACCGCCCTTATTCAAAGGTGGTGATCACAAATTGTGGCTTGCTGGAATAACATCAATTTGCAACTCTTTCTTGTTCTTTCAATTTTGTATAACGAGAGAACAATTTCATGCGAGTAATATATTCAATTGCCATTCTTCCGAAAGAAAAAGTCCTCGTTACAATGTTTGACAATGCAAGGAGGCCTTGAATATTTGATCAAGGTGAAATTTCAAAATTCATTTTCAATGTAAATGAATGGAATGCTGTTTTGCCAAAACTTTTGTCCTTATAACAGTATGTATAAATAACACTTTGATGGGTTTTAATTGCTATACGATCAAACAAAAATACATCTCTATGGACACAACTCATATTTATACCACCAGATAAGAGAGGAGGAGAGTCTCATCCCGGCCATTTTTGGAAGCTCATAGACACCCACAGGTCAGCGAAACTGGTTGGCCTGCCAACATTTCAGCTAGACTCGGGAGTGGGTTTCATTCTTTTTGGGACTGGAGACATAAAAAGCTTTCTGACTGAGGTAATGGGATCATCGACCTGTCAAATTAAATACAGCAGGATATAAATACTTATTAGGTTCAAAATGGAAAGGAGGCAGGAGGCTTTAACAGGATTTGAATAAAGTCAGGATGAATCTCATTCCCTTTGCAGATACAGTCATCATTACAGCTATGAACTAATAACTCAAGTAAGGATAATACCTTAATAATTGAGGAAGATACAGGAGAGTTTGCAGGTGACAAATGAGAAGGCTTTCTTTGCCGAAGTAAAGCAGAAAGAGTTTGTTGCCAGCCAGGTGATCCACTACCTGTTGATACAATCCAGGGGCAAAAATGCCTATGTTGCCTGATTGGATCAAACTTCATTGCAGTTTCTTCATGTAGTTTCCTTGGATACGTTCCTGGAATGGAGGAATATGGTTAATCTAAAGTCTTGCAACCAAATAACAAAACTTATGAGGAAAAAATAAACAAAAAAAGCAAGTGAGGATTTAATTGCAAAGGCTAGAAATACATAGAGCAAGAAACATCATCAGAGACAATACTCACAATTCACCAGATGCATGTGAAACTTCATACAAAAGTAAAGGCTGCTGTGTGCACAATACACCATTCACTCAACATAAGGAAAATTAATATTTCTAAAATGGTGAAACATACTGAGGCATTATTGCACTGGCAAGTTAATTCTATTTTTGTTCAGCACCAAAGCATTGAGGAATGCCAACCTTTTGTTGGTTAAAAGCCAATTAAAATTTTTAACTAAATCTTATCTTCCATCCTTTCAGTAACATAAATAAACTAGTGCAGTTGACTTGTTTTAACAGATTCTTCTAGCCATACCTTTGATACCCCTCAAATATCTCCACCTATTGTCAGACCAACTAAGCTTATGGCCTACTGAAGAAACCAGCTATCAAAAAATAATACAGCTTTTCTGAAGAGACATATCCTCATGCAGAAGTACAAGTATAAATTATTGCACTTGCAAAAGTAAATTAATTGTGGAGACAAATAGTAGGCCCCAGGCTAGCTGCTTGAGCAATCCATGTGTACCAATTAAAGAATTTAGACAGGTGTAGCCAGACCACCATATTTTAAATTTTGACCCATTTAATTTTTTTTTTTTAAATGAATTTTAAAATATTTCAAGAAAATAACCCAAACCTCTACCCAACCCAATGTGAGCATAGTTTGACCCCAAGAGGCTATACCAGTTGAACCAACTAGCACCCCAAAATAAGGAATGAATACTAGACAACTTGAAAAGTTAGATGAACAGGTAGAAAAGGTTATGCTTGGCCTCCAGTTTTGAGTAAAACATTTGAGCTTGAAAATGGGAACAATCCTCAATGATGTGCTAGACGTAAATGAGTGCATTTGCTACTGACCACAACTTAAGTATGTATGGAGTCTCATAAAGGACTCACTATGATTTTTTGATAGAAAGGGCTGACTATGATCTGATTGATCACACATCAAAGGAGAAGTTATTCTTTTTCCCTTAAAAGAAAAAAAATTGACGTGTGATCAATTAAATGCAAAACAAAACAACTTCTCCAGTTGTTTCTCAGAATTTGTCTTCTGGTAGAATATCAGACTATTAGGAGCCATATTTGGTCACTCGATCCCAGAAACAAATTGTAACCTCGTCTGAATCTCACCATAGGGCACAATCAATATTAATACGAAAGAAAGTCGTTAAAAGAAACTGTAGCCCACATCAGATCTCTAACTAATAAATGGACAGTGGTTAAATACATGCTCACTGGACAATATTAATGTTGATATAAAAAAATTTACATAAAACAGACAACAATGCTTTAGAAATAAAACTACAGCTCTATAAAACGATGTGACTGAGAAATTGCAAAAGGAAAAAGCAGAAAGTTTTAACATCAATCACTCCAAGATGCAAGAACCCTGACAACTGCCAAAAGAAAGAAGATGCTATGCCTCTCAGAGGAAAAGAGAAAGAAACACAGTCAACATGAAAAATCAAATACACAAGTCGGTACAAATGCACTATACTACAAAAGAAAGGGTATAATAAAGTCAATACTAAAAACATTGAATTGATTATCAGGGAAGCAAATACATATTTCCAAGATGATTATCGGCGTCATTTGAAAATATTTGTAAAGGAGCTAGGAAACTATGGATGGTATGTCTTACCAGGACTTTGAGCTACAACAGCATTATAAGATGAAATCATCAATGATCTTTCATTTTTGCTATGTTCCCCATTTTCAATGATTAAATTAGCATCTGCAGTCGTGATAGAATTATCTGCCACTTCCAAGTGACCAAATTTCCCTGCAGCTGGATCAACGTCCACAACATTTTCAGGCAACAAATCACTTTGACTTTGGCCTACTTTTACAGTATGCACTGGCTCTGTGGGATTTTGTGTAGTGGCACAATGAGTCCCAGTTTCAGAAACTGTGTCTTGCACAGTGACACTTGCTCCTTCCACTGGCATATCATCCTTGTTTTCCTTTCCACAAGTATCACCTTTTTCACTGAGGTTTGAACAAGGGATTTGATCATCAGTTATAGAACTATCTAATCCATGATCTTGCACTTTACTCTTTAACAACTCCGTATCTTCACCCTGAACAATGTTTCGAGTATTATTGCATTCTGTGTGGTCTTTCCCCGCCTGAAGCAAATTCTCATTCCTAGCTCCAGATTGAATTTCTTCTTGGTTATCAAATCTACCATATCTAAAATCCAAGTCATAAGAGAACTTAGCCCTTAAAGCACGGCCAATAACAGGAAAAGAAATTGTTGCTTTAAAATTTTGTTTTGTTGGTGGTGGCCCCCCTGCAATTGTCATATTTAAATTTGATGAACTCTCCTTGCATAATGGTTTGCCATTTGAGTAAGTATTTGCAATAACTTCCCTATTGTCAACATGATTTTCGTTGCCTGAACCATGAGTCCCAGAATTGTTTTGACCATTTACTTCTGCATGTCCTACTAACCTGAAAAACTCTACAGGACGTACAATTGTTGAGAAAGCCCATAATCCAACATTTGCACCACAAAGCCTGCAATCCAGTACAATGGAATTATGTGCTCCAGAATTTTCAGTCACGTCAATAATTTCATTGCTAACAGCAGAGTGGACATTGATGCTCGGATTCTGTCCATTAACATCTCGGACATACTTATTTACTCCATCCTCACAGTCAACCACATAAGGAAGCGAACGTGGTTCCCAGCCACATAAACTTATGAGCTTCTGTGCCTGAGATACAAAACGCGAGTGAAAAATCAAGTAGTATACACAAATTATGTGAGAGAGCAAAAATATAAACTCAGACTAGAAGAACTGAAAGCTTTTACAATTTCTATTAATTGCATTTTCAAAAAGAAAAAAATTAATTCTTTCAATGAAAGCACAATTGAACTCATTAGAAGCAATTTGAACATAAAGAAAAATGGAATTAAACTGACCTCCATCATATAGTTAAATTACAAGTTTAAAGACCAGTAGTGGATTAGAAATCATTGGATAACATCAGTAGAGTGCCCAATGAAAGCAATAAGACAAAGTAAAAGAACAAAAAGAGCATTGAAAATGTCTTGGCTTCAAGTGCAATGTTATCAATCATTAGTCAACATAAATACAATACATGATAGTGTGGGGAGCAAGAGCATGAGATGCATCAAAGCTCATAATACCGGATTAAAAGAATATGCATAAAAATACATTCATATTGCCAGAATAGAATTCGGAAACCATCAAGCAAGTATCAAACCTGGTAATACAGGTTGGGAGAATTGTCTACACCTTCATTGCCAAGGGAATCTGTTTGTGAATCCTTTGTGGATTCAATGCCATATTCCACAATTGAAGACCATCTAAGAAATTCGTCAAGCTGGGAGCTTCTCATATACTCAATAGCTGAAGGTGAAATTACCGGAAGAGCTAATAGTTGCAAGAGTGCAGAATAACGTTCTCTAAACTTGTCAACTAAAACTGGAGGTGTTGTAGGAGGAAATTCTGCCAGCGTTTCATCGCATATATTGTCAACCCAAGGGCAGAGCAACTTGTGTCCATTATTCAGCTTTAAGCTGAATACCAAGGCCACCTTCTCAACTGAGAGAACATACAAAGCAGTCCAATTTAGATAAAATGAGGCCAAATTTTATGGCAAAATTTACAACATTTTGCAAATGGTTCGTGTAATGAAAGAAGAAAAATAACATGCCTTGGTGCTTTGGCCAGGATGAAGGAGTTGAAAAGAGAAGACGTGCACCACAAGATTCACAGGCTATGGTATCTGTGTCTACATTGACCCAACCTCTCCTCGCACAATTTACAGCACTTACAGCCTACAAAAGACAGGAAAATAGAATCATGAGATTTATCTTTCCATCTCTTTCAGATTAATTATAAGCATATAAAATTAAACTTCTCCAAGAAGCACCTAATGAAGGCAAAAGAATAACACATCTTGTAACAAATAGCGTTGCATATGTGAGGAACAATATATACTAATTTCAACTAAAATTACTAAATCCCATTGGATCCATACTTCAAAGCTTTCAAAAAGGTCTCCAATAAAGGACCCAAACAAAGCATTGATAAACATCATTCATCCTATTACAAAATCTGCAAAGCAAACTGCTTCAAAATTTTACAACCAAGATCAATGAGACTTTTAAAGAACTATAGTATAAAAGATAAGAACCATAATAAAAATATAACCTCAAGGCTCGTAAGTGAAACATCCAAATTGCATCAAACGCATATCCAAAAACTATGAAAAAAAGGGAATTACATACACAAACATATAGAGCATAATAAACAAATAATACACACCTATAATACTTAAGTTACCTATTTATCAAATTGAATACAGAATAAATTACAGTCAGTTAATTCTACTGCAGAGTAAAGAAAAAGAGCAATAATTAAGCAAACAACTACAGAGGACAGCATAATCAAACCTTAGGCTTGGCAAACCATGTCATAGACTTGAATGTGGCTAGCCTCCGCATAAGATCACCGCGGTCCCATGGTTTACATAGCGGAGCTTCTGATGATTCAGCTGAAGCTGAAGAATGCTGATATTTATCCGTTACATTGGCAATGCCTTTCGGTTCCACTAGTGCTAGTATAGATTCTGAATTCGGCCGCTTGGTTCCTCTTCTCGATTCTACTCCTGAACAACTACTATTTATTTAGACAAATAAAAAAAAATAGTTAATATTATGCTAAAATTAACGACAAAAAAATTAAAGTTTTTTTTTCAAAAACTATCAATTTATTTTCCATCACTATGAACAAAATGAATTTAACTCAAATATTAACTAAGCACTTCCTCATATTCTGGAAGCTAGAACTACAAATGCACAAATAAGATTGCATCGCGATTTTCATTTCCATTTTCCATCATCTTCTTTGGTTTTCTAGGGGACCAAACGCTCAAAGGAAAAAAATTAAAATTAAAAAAAAAAAAAAAGAGAGAACCTCGAGGAGCTTGGGGTAGATTTCGGAGACAGAAAGAGCTTATCCATGATGGAGTGAAACCTCTTCTCCGAGTCCTGCGCCATCGTTTGTTTCTCCAGGATTCTCTCGTTGTTTCTTTCAATTTATTTCCTTCTTTTAAAAAAATGATAATTTTCCGGCTCAAAACGATGACGTTCTTCAGCTTCTGCGTCTGCGTGTTTGTTCGTGCTCGTCTCTAATCGGCAGATACGCAAACACAAAGGCGCACTTTGGTTACTGTGTAAGGGCATGATCTGCTGAGTGCGTGTCCGGATAAACTTGCCAGTAGTAACTGATGGCGGTGTAATCACCGTTGATTTGAATGACTTTTCTTTTCGCAGTTGGATTTTAATTAGTTCAAATATTTCATAAACAGAAAGAAAAACGTTGACTAGTGATGTTTGCCCCCAACATTTTAGTACCACTCTTTACATCCAATAATATTAATATGCATCATACTCCATACAAATAATTACAATTATATTCAATTTAATTTTGAGTTATTTTCATTAGTAGTTATAACATGCATGTTAGAATCGAAATGCAAATAAGTTTGGCAAGTTCTGATTAATTCATGAATGAAAATTAAAAAGATATACATGCAGCGAATAATGATATTTGTTAGAAGTACTTGTATATGAATATGAATCGATAATTTCGCATCTGTTTTTCTTTTTTTTTCTTTTTGGTCTATTGATTCTCAATCAATTCGTGACTTTTTTTTTCAAGTTTATATTCTCCATTTTATTCTATTTTTATGAGTTTAATCAAAAATAAAAAGTAAATTCACCTTCTTTCCCACAAAGAAAGAGTTTAATTTCTTACATTCTATTTGAAAAAAATTATAATTCTCCTAAATTGGAATAAATTTTTTATAAACAATGATTTAATTTTTCACGTTGAATTTGTAATTTTTTTAAATGAGACAAATTTTGTCTAAATTATATGTGAAATTATGTCAATAGTCACACTAACACATATTTTGACTCTTAATCCTCAGATTTTTTTATTTAATATTAATATTATATATATTTTTGTAATATTTAAAAAATAATAAAATCATTTATATTACAATTTTTTCTTCGCATAAATTCCATCAAACTAGCAAAATTATAATTTTATAAAAATCAATAAATGAGATACTATTAAAAAAAAATGAATGGAAAGAATACCATCTCAAATATTTTAAGAAGGGTGGTACTAGCCCCATCTAAGTTTTGGGTCAAGCAGGCTATAAATATAATAAAAGCCCATAAAGCCTGCATAAGGTTGGGCCCAAGGACTCCAACCGACAACACAAGCCATTCGTGTTAAGGGGTATTATCATATACGCCCCTGAAATTTAACAAAATACAACAGATTTTTTTTTAACATTACATTATAATATATATATACACACACACATTATATTTTTACTAAAAATTTATATATGATAGTTGTACTATACTTTAAACATCTACACATACTATCGTATCTATTTTTAAATTGAAGATAGTTCTTCATTGTTTGGGAAATGACATGTGCTTAAGAGGAAGTTAATTTTATGAAGCGCGGGTAGATTTTGATTAGTTCAATCAATAGTTATGATGAGATCGATTTGAATTCTATTCAAATCAGTCGATGGTTATGGTGAGATCGATTTAACGAAACTTAGTTTAGATCGACATTAAATAGAAGTGAATGTGAAATTATGATTGTTTGAGAGGAATCAAATTAATAAATGCATATGAAATGTAGTTATGAAAATGATTCAAGATTTTCGTTATACAAATAATGTGACTGTTGGATAAAGAACTTGGTCATGTCAGCATTCTCCATATTAGAACAAGGTTAGATACTGCAATATCCGCTCAAATTAGAAGATGTCACGAAGAGAATGAATACATAATCGTAACTTCAGTGTGCATCAAACTAATAATTGCTTATAATTGAACCATTATGAGGATTCAATTATTATTTTCAGTTATAAATTCAATATGACTGTTGGTTTATCTAGATTACTATAAATATAAGGTAAAATAAAGGAAAATGTTACACATTTTTTAATTAAAATACTGAAAATTGTCAAAAAATTTTAAGAACTTAAATAAAAACCCGAAATCTAACAAATATCGAAGGATTTCCGTCATAAAAGTCGACTTTCTATTGATTATTGTCTTGTTTTGTAAGCTATCATATTTTGAAGAAGAATATTATACAGTTCACAAAGAAAAAGTTGATATTTTGGTGCTGAGTATCGAAGTTATAAATTTAATTATTAATATTCATATTAGAATAAGGTGGAGAAATTTCATAAAAAAATAGTAAAATTTTATTACTAGTAAGACTGTAAGAGAATGTATTCTTTTACCATTCAAAAGTATTAAATGACTTTTTTTTTAAATACAACGGAATTGAGTCTAAAATTATTGAAATAACTCTAGTCAAATAATGACTAAACACTAAGGGAGGTAAGTGTCTGGTTTTTAATACGTTTTGTCTAACTTAAATTTCGATAAATTATAGGAGAGGTATATGATAATACCCCATCATGATAAGGAAAGTAAAGGAGCTGGCGCGAGGAACATGGAACTACCATCGGAAACAACGAGCTCCAATCAAGGTTAGGTTCGTTCGAGGGTGAAAATTAAAATTGTGTGGACCAGCCTCAGCGACAAAATAATGCAGGCCTAATTATCTGATTGACAAATGACATGTCGTTTTCTTATGATCTACATCCATGTTATTATCCTCCCTTTATACTACTTTTACAGTTAATATTAATTATTGCCCTTAATCCACCTCCATGCTTAAAGCTTCATCCATCCTCCTCTATGGCTACGCTATAAGTTCTTCTGTTTCAGAATTGGGCTAGCTGTACAATTGAATTATCATATTTGATAATTTTGATTTTGTATAAGAAATTTGGTTAGCTCTTCTGGTTTTGGTTCAAATAACAGTACATATTTGGTTGAATATGAAGAGGTATGACTGTTATTAGTCTCTCCTCTTCTCCCTTTTGTTTCGAGGCAGCCAGCAGGGTACATAAGTGTAACAAAAGAAGAATCTGAGCACTACGTACTTCCATGTTTGTCTCTGCATTTACAAGTATGCACTAATAAAAGCAAATCCATGCAATGAAAGAAAAAAATAATTAATTAATTGGTCCCCTACAAGAAACCTAACTGTGTAACCATTAATTAACTCATCAGTAATAATCAATCTACTAATGCTACTCCGTATCTCTATAGCTTTTAACAGAAACTAGCAGCAGAAAAAAGGGGAAGGGATTTGGCTAAAAGCAAAACCGCAGAATGCTTGCTCACCAACTAGCTATCATTTTCGAACAAAAAAGTCCTAACCCTCAGCAACAGTGACACATGCAAAGCTTTATATAACTTGGCCCTAGCCTATTTACATTTAATTAAATGCTTCTTAGCTCCTGTTCATGCAGCTGATCCTTTTCGTCTGCAATCTGATCTTTTATTATTGTCATGGCTTTAACTCTGTTGTTGCCTTTTTACACCTCCAGGTCAAGTTACTTTCAGTACTTGTCTGATACCCGCTAGCTAGCTTCTTAGATTTTATCGTCCTTTGCTTCCCTTACAGCTTTTACTTTTCTTTCTGTTCATCGAGCTGTAAATTATTAATCATATTACATTAATCAATATATATAGAATATATAGACCTGGCCTCGGTGTTATTCTCCTAGTAATTCCATTTCATTTCATTTGAGTCTCTTCTTAATTTCTCTCGCTCACTCTAGCTAGTTCTCTCCTTTACAAGAAAACTTCTATTTATCTGCTGAGAAAAAGGCCATGGAGAGCTTGGTTGTAACAATTCGAGATTTACTTATTGTTCTCTTCCTTTCTGCTGGTCTTTTTCTTTTATGTGTAGGACAAGAAGGTCCAGCTAGTACTGTAGCAGTGATGGAGAGAAGAGAGCAAGAAGCTCTTTATTCAGCAATTCAAGGTTTTGCAGGGAAGTGGTGGAATGGCTCTGATCTCTATCCAGATCCTTGTGGATGGACACCAATACAGGTTTGAATTATCATTTGTTAATGCATTCATGCAATGTAAATTAGAATAATGGTTTGATTTTTTCTTTCTTTTATTAACATTTTGGTTTGGAAAATCAAATCATCATGTTCAGGGAGTTTCCTGTGATTTCTCCGATGGTTTTTGGCATGTGACTGCTGTTAACATTGGTCCCCTCTATGACAACTCCCTCACTTGTGCTCATAATGCAAGATTTTCTCATCATCTATTTGAGCTCAGTCACCTGAAGTTCCTTTCCTTCTTCAATTGCTTTACTTTACAAAGCCATAAGCCAGTTGAAATCCCATTTGCGAACTGGGAAAATCTTGCAAACAGCTTGGAATCCTTGGAATTCCGATCAAACCCCGGTCTCATTGGTGCAATTCCAGCAAGCCTTGGTTGTCTAAAAAGGCTCCAATCCCTAGTACTGCTAGAAAATGGATTGACAGGAAGATTACCGACAGAATTAGGGAATTTGGTCAGTTTGAGACGCCTCGTCCTTGGCGGGAACCAATTCACCGGCCAGATTCCGGCTAGTTTTGGAGGGTTGAACGAGCTCTTAATATTAGACATGAGCAGGAATAATCTATCAGGGTCAATGCCGTTGACTTTGGGAAATCTTACTTCACTGCTGAAGCTTGATTTGAGCTACAACAAACTAGACGGAAAGCTGCCCAAAGAGATTGGAAATTTGAAAAATGTAACTCTGTTTGACATAAGGAATAACAATTTTTCAGGTGGGTTGATTCAGGCAATTCAAGAAATGGTTTCCTTGGAAGAGCTGGTGATATCCAACAACCCAATATTTGGCGGTGAACTCGAAGGAATTCAATGGAAAAATCTTCAAAACCTGGAAATTCTTGATCTTTCTGCCATGGGTTTGACAGGGACAATACCAGATTCCATGGCAGAAATGAAAAGACTAGGATTTTTGGGACTCAATGATAATAAGCTCTCAGGGAATGTGCCCAAAAGGCTTGCATATATGCCTAGCATGAAGACACTTTACCTTAATGGAAACAATTTGACAGGGAAACTTGAAATCTGAGAAGGGTTTTATGAGAAAATGGGTAGGCGTTTTGGAGCTTGGAACAATCCAAATCTTTGTTACAAGGCTGATTGGACATTGACAAGTCATTTTCCTCAAGGGGTAAAACCATGTTAGCTGCCAAGAGACCACGATTTTTCCTGCAGAGAGAAGCAAATTGAATCAGACTTTTGGAGTTCCGACTGTAGCAAAAGTAGAGAGATGTTTACTGCTATGTTGTCGAGGAAATGTAAGTTTCAAAATATAGATCTTAGCTGTAGCTCTAGCTAGAGACAATAAAGTTATATTTTCCTGTTAATGTAAAAAGCAAATAACTACAGTGTTAAGCAGCCAAGTCAACTCTTTTCCTGTTTTTGACACATTTGTACATGACCTATAAATCAAACTTCAAGAGCAAAGATAGTGATCTTTTAATTTCAAGAGCTTATATGGTTAAATTTTGATGTACAAAAAAAGGGAAGAACCAATATTAAAGCTCCAACCTATATATTGGTAAAAAATAACAGCAGATGAATTTCAATTCCGTCTTTGGCCTATATTTACAGCTTAATATTTTAGTTCTGCCCCAAATTAAATACTTCCCAAATTTTGATTCTGACTCAACGATCACCCTACACAAAAATCGAAGAAGGGTACCCAAATGCGAAAAAAGAGGATTGCGGCTCAAAGCTTCAGCCTTTGCAAGCACAGTATCTCAGTTGTCAGTTCAGTACTAAATACTAATGAACAAAGGCAGCTAAAAAGGATTCAAATTAATAACTTGCATGAAAACCCAACCAAACCGATGATCCATTAGAAATTTTATCCTAAAATTGAATAAAATTTTGGTTCATTTCACTCAAAATCAACCTTCATTGTGTCCTCTGCAATTTTTTTCCCCCTTTTTTTAAAAGAAAAACTGAAATATATATAGTTATACCAAGTCAATTAAAGATAGCTTTCCCTCAACGGTTACCTCCCACAATCCCACTATTTCCATATCTCTCTCCTAATTACTCTCTCAATAACAGTCTCCGAATTCATCATATATAAAATAAAGCAACCATTTTTCTCAAACACAACTCTTCCAAGAGATAACCAACAAAACAACAAAGCTAGGGAGCTCCCTTTGAGTCCAACACTTATCAATGGCTTCCTTCTGCAAACTTTCTTTCTTCTTGATTCTCTTCCCTTTTCTTGCCCATGTCTGCACTGCAAGCTCTTCTGAATTTGAAGTTGGTGGTGATGATGGATGGGTTGTACCCAAGTCAAAGGATGATGATGCCCAAATGTACAACCACTGGGCTTCCGGAAAAAGGTTTAAGACCGGCGATACTCTCCGTAAGTACTAAACAATCCTCTCTCTTCTCTTTTATTTGAAATATTAAAGTAATAAGTTCAATGCAACATGAATTTGCTCAGAGTTCAAGTACAAGAAAGACTCAGTAATGGAAGTTTCAGAGGAAGAGTATAAGAAATGTCGATCCTCTCGTCCTCTGATGTACTCCAACAATGGCAACACTATGGTGAAATTGGACCGTCCAGGGTTGTACTATTTCATCAGCGGAGTTTCCGGGCACTGCGAGCGAGGCCAGAAGATGATCATCAAAGTTTTGGAGCCTGTTGCTGCTACTCCTCCTCATCCTCAAAACCAGACGAACACGACGCCGGGTTCTTCCAAGAAGAATGCCGCTACCACTGCTTCTCCAACTGCTGTCTTGTTGCTCATCTTCTCATTTTCTGGGTTTATTTTCTCTCAGTTTTAATTTTTAATATGCTGGTAGTTTCTAGTTCTAGGGCAGTGTTTTCTGTTTAATCTTGACTGTTCTAATGAGGATATATATGATCATGATAATATATATTTGTTATTATGCTTATAATTTAATTATATTAATAAAAGTAACCAATAGAACATTTGTGGAGCTTTTAGTAGCTTATATTAACACTTAAGAATTATTTTAATTAAATATTAATACATTACTCTTTAAGAATTCTGTAGATCATCCCAGGACAAGTGACTTACAACCAAATATAGAAAAAAATATATAATTAAAGAAAATTTTATCAATAGCTAAACACAACATTAATTAAGAAATTAATTACCTCTTTGGCAAAATCAAAATTCACAAATTATAGCATTCTATTTCTCCAAATAGAAACTGTGAATATACATTATATCTGACCTGAACAATGCAATATAATACAATTAATTAATCTCAAACCTACATAATGGGCAGAACTTGCTCTTGTACAGCCAATTAAAAATACAGTTACTGTGAAAGACATGCGAACAAGGCATCCTAGTCACTCGCAAATCCACCGGAAACTCCTCCAAACAAATCGTACACCGTTCCTTCCTGATCTTCTGATCATCATCTGCAATTTCAACCACACCCAGTTTCTCTATTGCTGATTTGCTCAAACCCACCGTTTTCGTTTCCTCTTCATCTTCATAAGAATCCATCTCTTCTTCTTCATCTTCTTGTTCTTCTTCGTCAACAACAACGCTCATTCTCACATGCATACGTAAAGCCCTGTGATTCCCATACGCTTTGTCGTTCATCATCTCTTTAGCGCAGTTCAGGATCTTTTCCACGAAGAACGGCCTGGAAGGGACGTGCATGGAAGAGAGAATGCTTTCCAGGGTCTGTTTAGACGTGTTGGTGTCGATCAACCGGGTGCGTTCTAGCTCAAATATCTGATCATCTACGGCGGTTTCTGTCAGGTCGTTGATGTCTAACAATCCATCTTCATCATCCTCTATTAAATCCCGCGGTAGGTGAATAAAGGAAAGGTGGAAAACCAGAGAAAACATCTGAGAAGTAAGTGATTCCTGCGATTCTTCTTTAGGGTTTTCAGGCCATACTTCACAGAAGTCTTCGTATTCCATTGATATCTTGTAGAGTAGAGATGAAATTGATTTTGCAGGGAAGGAATTGAGAGAGCTGGGAGATCAGAGCAAGAATTAATGGCTGGTTACGTAAGGTTTTAGGCGTATGTAGTTGAACAACAAGTACTCCTATTTTGAAGAGGAAACTCAAAAAATAAAAGTCCTAATACACTTCTGTGATCCTACGTTAACAAGGACTTTAGTTTTATGTATGTTAGAATTATTAATATTAACGTAGGTAGTCTTACACAAGGTTAAGGAAAATAAAATAAAAAATAATATTTTTTTTAAATCTTAATTAATTTCTTATAAATAAGTGAACAATAAAATATTCAATTAGTCAATAATTTTATCTATATTTATTTAATTTTTGTCTCTAAATAATTTATTTCCATTTTTTCACTAAAATCATAAAAATAATCCTAAATGGATCACTTCAGGGTTAGAGCTAGGGTTCTTAGCTTATTTAGTATAAAGTGACGATTATTAACGCTACTCAATAATAATTATTTAATAAAAATAACTAATAAATTATTAAAATTCGATAAAATATAATATATTTGTCTAAAACACATTACTAAAATAAATATTATTATTGTTTCATACCACATTGATAGTATATAATATTATTAATATATAATATTTTATTTATTTTAATTTAATAAAAAATTTAAAAATATTTTTCTTAATTAACTATCAGTAAATATGGGTATAATTTACTATTTTATAATAATTTAATATTTTAATTGGTATTGAGACTAATCAATCTAATAGATCAAAATTTAAAAATTTGTAAGTCTTTTTTTTATAATTCATGTATATGTAAGATATAAGTTCAATCGATGTACTTAAATATAATAGTATATAAATAATATAAAAAATTATGTAAACTTATATATATATATATATATAGAGAGAGAGAGAGAGAGAAAGATTATGGACTATTTTTCTTACATAAATTTTTATATTATTTATATAATTCGTTGAATTTAAACATATATAATAGTTAAAATTAAATTTGATATATGTATTAATTAAATTATTATTAAATCAAACTACATAATTAATATATAATTAACAAATATGTCATATTTAATTTCAAACGTTAAATATATTTAAATTTAATGAATTATGAATAATATAAAAATTTGTATAAAAAAAATATACCATTGATATGTTTCTCATATATATATATATATATAACTAATTATTTATATAAAATTAGTTAGTTAATTAATTAATTAATTGATGGACTATAATATGAAAAAATGAGAAAAAAGAGATAGTGTTGAAGCACGAAACAATGATGACATTCTCTACCCCAAGACATACATGAATTACTCATAATTTGATTAGTTTATATAATTAGTTGCATTGGCCTGACCTCCCTTTGAAGGAATAAATTTTACTCACTATCACTAAACCCTTGAATTCATCATTAGCAATGTTAGATACTTGCTTGTGTCCCACTTTATCTAAGCTTTATTTTATAATTAATTAATTCCATCTTTAATATAATAATATATAGATATATTTCTTACCATTCATTCCACACACTCATTGATAGATTCTTTTGTATTTTTTTTAAAATTATTATTAATTAATAATATTGTAAAATATTTGTGTGTTTGTACATATAAATATATATAATCAAATTTATTTTTTATTTATTTGATAATATTTAATTAAGTAATTCCAACAATTTTAAGGAAATTAATAAACATAAAGCAATATTAATTAATTCTTTAGGAGAATAATATTGCTTTATGTTTATTAATTTTTTATTTTTTGTTCAAATTATTTTTAATTATTTACACAATATTTTTTATGATGTTACAAACACTCTAAACATCTACGTGGCTTGATTAACTCATCATGAGGAAGTGTAACATTAGCTCTGTACACCACAACTCACACAATCATTTCTATTATTTTGACTTCAAAATAAAGATTTGATTAAGGAAAATTTAGAAGTTAAGTAGAAAAGCATTGTTGTTCTACTGGAATTCTTCTTTTGAGATGAAAAGTGAGAGACAAATTTTATATTTGTTAGTGTATAAAACTTATGTTTGTCATCATTCGACGATGCAATCCATATAATAATAAGTGAGTATCTACACCATTCATTTAGTTGAACTTAAAAGCATGATGCATTTACAACCACTTGATACAAAAATCCTCACATATCTTCATTTGATTATCATAAATATTCAAAAAAAATTTGAATTCTCTCGTTATCTAAACTTTTATTTTGTAATTAATAATTAACATAAAAATCGATAAAATAAATACTATGATTATACCCGTATATCATTATATAATTTAGGTAGTGTCCACAGAGAATGATGTAGCTCAGCTGCGGAAGATAATACACGTTCTTGTTTTAAAAAAGATTTTCTCTTTAATTAATTAATTATTAAGATTATAAAGAGAACAGAGTTTCCGATGGAATAGAGATTTCCTAAATGGACCCCGCTTCTTTGCTCTCTACAGCGAGCCGTTTGTTGCCCTGACAACAATTTGACCGTTACACACAACATTTTAAATCATTTTCGTTTCAAAAAGGGGAAGCACTATTTGACCTCCAAATATTGCTTCTTCCACTCCACATCACGGAGTCGTTTTGGTTGTTGTCTTGAAGGCCAGAAGCAAAAATTAGTGTGTAAATAGTAATTCGGTTCAAAAATGTAACATTCCCGGCTTTACTGCCAATTGTGTATTCAACCCATTAGATCGACGGCTCAGATTATTAGCAAATCACCTGCGATCTTGATCCTCCCTCTCTTTGCAGTTCTTTCTCCTTTGCTTCTTCACTTCCACAACGTCTTTTAAATTGATTGATTTTTTGTAAAAAATTTCTTGCATTTTCCGGGAAAAGTTTTCAACTTTCTGGCATTTTGCGCAGTTTCTCCAACTGGGTCAGGAAAAACTTCATTTGGGTATGCTTGGATAGTGAGAAAATCATAGGATGCCTGTATCAACTCGGTCTCAAGTCACAAATCAAGAACAGAATGACGCAAACCAAGTGCAAAGAACAAGAACCAGACACAGATCAGATCAAGAAGAGATTTCTCACATGAATGTTCCTATAAGAAATCCACATCATGGCTTGAAAGAGAAAATGAAAGCTTTGACTCTCTTGTATGAGCAGCAAAAGAGAGCTTCTTTAGCTCTCAGGAATCAGTCTCCAAATCCCCAAGAGAAACGATTCTCGACACATCCAAGCGTTGAGCTTCTTAATTCTTGCAGAAGAGACGAGAAGGAAGCAAAAGATTCAAACTTGTTGCAGAATGTCATGAAAGAGAACTCAATGTCAAAAATGCCAACGAAGACAAACTCTACCGTTACAAGAACCTTTGTGTTGCCTCAACCACCTATGGATGATGCTAAGGAGAATCTTGCGATGGGTCCTGATAGAATTATTGGCTTCCCGTCTTGTGCAAGAAAGGCCAACGTTACAACAACTGTGGCAAGAAAGCTTTCAATGGGGACTTCATTGCCGCAAACAGAGCCAAAAGGAGTAAATGTGCAAGAATCGGAGAAAATGGAGGCCGTTTCAGAGAAAGTTATTATGGGTGGGAGTCGAATTCTTGTGTTTGTGAGGCTTAGGCCTATGTCCAAGAAGGAGAAGGAAGCTGGTTCCAGGCGTTGCGTGAGGATTGTGAACAAAAGAGATGTCTACTTGACTGAGTTTGCAAATGAGAACGATTATCTTAGGCTAAAGAGGCTTCGCGGACGGCATTTTACTTTCGATGCTTCATTTCCGGATTCCACCTCTCAACAAGAGGTTTATTCCACCACGTGAGTGTGTCAGTAACTTGAGCTTCAATTGATTCTATTCTATATACTTGATTTAGTGCACATAAATTGAGACATCTTCTCTGATCAATATTTTTATGATCCGATATTCATCTGAAATTTAACTATACATATATGTTGGAATTGACATTTGTTATTCCTATTCCATTGTGAGTTTCAGTTAAGTGCTGTTTTTCTGTTTTAGTGCTTGTTAAGTGCTTTTTGAGAAGCTAAGACAATAAGGAAAGGAAAACGTTTTGGATCTCATGATTCTATGTACCTGTATTTTGTTCCAAATTGGAATTGCTACCGAAAACCTGCTGCTAAGTGTTGTGTAAAACTTGGCACCGCTTATGCGATGAATTAAAGAAATTTTTGTTCTTTCTTTGTTTTATGTTTGATACGATTAGTTATGCTAGGCCATTTAATGCATTGCTGAAAAATGATTCCACGTACATGAAGAAGGAAATAGAGGCCCGAATCGTATGGTTATTACTGTTTTGGATTTTAAAAATAGAAATTAAAACATCAGTGCCATAAACAGTTTTTTTTCTTTTCCAATTTATCTTAGAAATTAAAGAAGAAGACGGGAAAGCAAAACTGCTGCTATTGTCACCGAAACTTCAATTGGTTTGTCTTTTTATTTCCACTTGAAGTTTGATGATGGGGAAATTTTAACAGAATAGAATTTCTTTCTGACTTTTCAGAACTGCAGAGCTTGTGGAAGCGGTTCTGCAGGGAAGGAATGGGTCAGTCTTCTGCTATGGTGCCACGGGAGCTGGAAAAACGTATACAATGCTTGGTACAATGGAGAATCCAGGGGTGATGGTTTTGGCAATTAAGGATCTCTTCACTAAAGTTAGGCAGAGGAGCTGTGATGGAAACCATGTAGTTCAGCTCTCCTATCTCGAGGTCTACAATGAAACGGTCAGGGATTTGCTTGCCCCTGGAAGACCTCTGGTCCTTAGAGAAGATAAACAGGTCTGCTCTCTTATTTGTCTAAGATTTGAGATTATCACAGTGCATTTCTTCAGATACCTACTTTATTTCCCTGAAGGGCCTACTTGGTGTTCCCTGAATACTTGTTTTCAAACGCTTTAGTCTGCTATATGACTGTATTTTCCTCTATGTTTTCCCTAAGTTACCCTGAATTTTATCATATTGCAACGGGATTTTAAGTTATATCTTTTGCCTAGATTTCTAATTGTTTTATTGCTGGAAGTCTTCTTCCAGCAAGCAGCCCAGATTTTTTACAATGCATTTGTCATGCTCGACAAGCAAGACCAGTGAAGAACAACATAGCTGTCACTTACAGTCAATTTCATTGCAATAACTGAATTGTTCATGAGGGCATTCATTTATATTTATATATTTTTTTGTGTGTGTGTGTTATCTTACACAAAAGATACAGCTCCGAAATTTTGCGTCCATTTATCTTTTCAGGCTAAACTATGCCCACTGCATGGAAACATTATAACCTTTGTTGTTTTGAACACAAGCTACATCTTGAACTAAGAACAGCAATTTTCATTAGTCCCTTTACATCATTTATTTTAGGTTTTGAAGGATTTAAATGATATTTGACAAAAATTGGTTGTTCAAATGTATTATAGGGGATTGTAGCAGCAGGTCTTACACAATACAGAGCTTACTCTACGGATGAGGTAAACTTTTTGATTTCTAAAGTTGAAGATTGACTGAATGAGAGAAGAGAAACATTTTCATATTGGTTGTGCTTTGCCAGGTAATGGCATTGCTTCAACAAGGAAACCAAAACCGAACTACTGAACCAACTCGTGCCAATGAAACTTCTTCACGCTCCCATGCTATTCTGCAGGTAACCATGGTCTTAAATCCCTCATTATTGTTTAATCTTACAGTAATCTGATTACTGACTTTTTCATCTTTTTCTTCGATACTCTCTTATTTTTCATCCAGGTTGTAGTTGAATATAGAGTTAAAGATGCTTCTAAGAATGTTGTTAATAAAGTAGGAAAGCTTTCACTCATTGATCTTGCTGGGTCAGAAAGAGCCCTTGCAACTGATCAGAGAACACTCAGATCACTTGAGGGTGCCAACATAAACCGTTCACTTCTTGCACTGAGCAGCTGTATAAATGCCCTTGTGGAGGGTAAGAAACACATTCCGTACCGGAACTCCAAACTTACTCAACTTCTCAAGGATTCGTTAGGGGGAGCTTGTAACACTGTAATGATTGCTAACATTAGTCCATGCAATCTCTCATTTGGTGAAACCCAAAACACCCTGCATTGGGCAGACCGAGCCAAGGAGATCCGGACAAAGGTTCATCCTCTTGACTTTTCATTCTTCATTCACATTATCTTTCATGACTTAATTCTCTTGTTGCAAGCTACTAAGACATGCCAACATAGTGCTTATTTTTCTGCTACAAGTAGTGGCAAGGCAGCAAATGCTCTTGAGCAGTCGAGCTTTTATACTTCAAACAGCATTGCTTTTTATACATTATATTGTTATTTTTCTATCCGTTAAAAACTTATGCCAAATTATCTTTGTGTAGAGATGACTGAATATGTTGTTTCAATTTTGTTAATGATAATTCCCCTGCAAACCACTATTGCAGGAAGGTGAGGCAAATGAAGAAATACTTCAAGTGCCAGATTCCGGAGCTGATCAAGCCAAGCTATTACTCGAACTGCAGAAGGAGAATCGTGAATTGCGAGTGCAAATGGCACGCCAGCAACAGAGATTACTGACCCTCGAAGCACAATCCTTAGCTGCAAATTCTCCAACCCCCTCTTCAGTTTCCTCTCTCTTAACTCCTCCATCCACTGCCAAACCAAATGAAAGACGAAAAACCAGATCATCTTTCTTAAATGGGACTTGTTTTACACCAGAACTTAAGAGAAAAGGAGCACCAGAAGCAGTCAGGGAGCTTCAACTGCTTGTGAAGACACTAGAAGCAGAAATGGAGAGAATGAAGAAAGATCATGCATTGCAGCTAAAGCAAAAGGATGATCTTATTCGTGAACTTAAGCGGAAGAGTAAAAAATCATTGGAAGGAATAGGAACAGAAGGGGTAAAGAGGGGAGGGGTACTAACAAGGGCTAGCTTGCGGCCCAAGGAGCCAAATACAGGGGAGTTGAAGAGCCCTAGCCATCGTTTTTGTTCACCAGTCCCAACAGCAAAAAAAAGAAGCTTTTGGGACATAACAACATCTACCAGCCCTTCGGTTGCTTCATTAAATGGAAGAAAAACGAGAAGTCATGTCATTTCTGAACCAGCTGCAGCCCCCTCAATGCTGCTTCAGGTACAGTGATCATTTGCCCCGTTAAGTCTTCCTATTTAATTAGAAAGATGTCTTCGACAGTTGGATATAATTATTATACAAACAAACTCGCCTACAGAAGAGGTGAGTGAAGAAAACTAAACCAATATATTATCTTTGCATTTACTCAAATTGGATGGAAGATAAATGAGATTGTTTGTAATCAATGGTCAGTCAGGCTCCTATTCCATTTGGAAATTTCATGGTGCTCTTCATGTCTAGTGTACATATGAGATATTTCTTCTGTAACTGATGCATCTTTACCTCTCCATGTTTCTGGTTTCTTACATCATTCAGCCAGGTTTTGCTCGACAAAAGCCCGAACCATTCAAGTAGTTATATATAATCAAGAAGATGAAAAGAGACCATGGTGAAGTGATTCAAAAGTTACAAGATAAAGGTTGGACATTCATATTCTATCCTTCCTAGGGACATTCTCTCTGCTCGAGCTGGCGGTTCAACATAGGAAGAAAGAAGAATGAAAATTGGTGTTCCTGTTTTTCTCAGTTGTATGTTATTTGATCAACCAAGACCAGGAAAAGAAACAGGAAAATTGATGTTCCTGTTTTTCTTACTGTGTCGTTCATCTCTCTACTACTCACCAGCACATTTTGATTACTGTATTTTAATTTCCCAAGCTCTCCTGAGGATTTTATTGTCAAAACAAAAGAAAAAAAGTGTATATTTATAATTATTTTCATTGTCAGAATTTGATGAGTGATTCTCATGTTCTAGCACACCATTATTGGAGGAATGATTTTACATTTTAATCACAGATTTCCAGATATTAAGCTGCTCAGAGTAAGCTTGTAACAGGTTGCCAAAAGAGAAAAAAACTCAGAAGTTTCAAATTAACATTGCAATCATCTCTATTTCACCATAGAGGCAGATTGGAAAAATAGTGTGATCCCTTAAAACTGGTATCCCACTGAAGCATTGTTGATATATCAAATCTTTCAAGGACAAGAAATCAATTTCATGATACATAAAACTGATCTGGACCCAAACATGAATTAAGAAATACAGACTCATTCTGGGGCATGATTATATCTTTTGCTTTCAAATATAATACACTAGTTCTACCCCAACTGACAAAATAAGTGTTGATATTGCATAATTTCATGACGTAGCAATTTTAAAAAACAGAGGAAGTGGGCTATCCCGCAACATTGATTTCTGAAAGCAACTGTACTCTCTGAATTTCTGCAGCCAATGGGGCCTAGTACTTATTGCATATTGGGTCCATCTATTTGGGCCACTAACTCTCTTGGGTTTGGGCTTATAGTTTTCTTCTGCCTTTTGCCCTTTTGTTTTAGTAGGTAGCTAAAGTCATCCTTATTTTTTAAAAAATAAGTAAATAATAATCAAAGTAAGTGCGCTAGACTGATAATAAGGATATAGAAAGAAAAAGTTAATCTTTAAAATTTCATCCCAATGAAAATAAATCATTATAATTGTTAGACAATTAAAATACATATGCAGCCTCATGTTACAAAAATCTCTCTTTGTTGATCATGTTATCATTCCAAACAAACCAACAGAGCCTCTGGCAATGATAACTTTACTCTTTCTTAGTCAAATCCTTTGGATAATGCATACTAAGTTGACGTGTGTTCTAAGGATATATATAAGAATCTCCATAACAAAGACAATCTTTTCTTGATATCATTTTCTGGGAAACAAACAGAAACAGTAAAGTACTGTTCCCATACCCTTCTGATTCTGAAGTCCATTCCTACTTAACCAGAATTATAATTATGTTTCTCCATACATACCCTTCTGCAGTCTTGCCTCGTCTCTGATAATGCAGACATTCCTGAGTTATTTTCCAGGGAACAAGCTGCAGAATCAAAGTGTGTGTCTCTGTGTTTTTGTGCCTATTTCCTTTTGCAGCCATTAAATCCAACTTCCATTATTAATATTGTTTAAAACAAGCAGCCACAATTACAGAGCCTACTAAAACACATATTAGACAGAGCTTTATCAGAGTGGAGATGGACCATATAGCTTACAGAGCTTGAAACAAGTAGGCCATGTACACATATATAAGTCTATAATAGAATAGAAATAATAAGCTAAGGTAAGGTAGCATTCAAGTAGAGCAATAATGTCATAAAGCATTTGTGGCCTCTTACTTTATGTTGTTGTGCAGCCAACTTTTGTATCTTTTGAAGAATGATGAGTAGATCATCAACACTCATCCCTCGATTTTTGTGCTCTTATTTATCTTAAGATTTAAATTAATGGATTTCTGTCAATAATCCCAGCTGTAATCCTCCTCATCACCTCAATTTTTGGAAATAATTTCAACTAGATTGTTGCTAACATGCTATAATACCATCATTTGATCATAAATTATCACGTATTAACTGAAATATTGTTACTTTAAAGTCTACGAAAGATCAACATCAAGTAAAGGTTAATGTTTGCTAAATGGTTTAACTGTTATGTTCAAAGGTACAGTAGCATCAACTACCCATTTGAATGACAAAAATGACCATTTAAAGAAAATAATTTTATTTTTTTACGGGGGGTTAGATGTGTAATTTGTGATGAGTCATAAACTTACACTTTCTCGGAATGTACTTTGGATGGTAACTACAAAAAGTAGGGAACTGTGGGGAATGAAACAGAGGAGAGGAGTTTTGAAATCCAGCAGAGAGCAGAGAATCAAATTCCAAATTAGAAAAGCAGTCAACAAATGGGAAAAGCCCAATTCTGCTGTCAGGAATTGGATTTTTTTCAATTTATTTATCGAATTTCTTTGTATTTATATTTTGCTTTTGATGACTTCTATGATTAGGCTTTAATAAATTTCTTGGGATCAATCAATCCACACAGAATTGTGCACCAAAAAAGCAATGATTGGGAACACCTTGCTCTTTTAGACCAAATGCTGATACTTTATGAATGAATGTATGAGCAAATAGCCCAAGAATCCTAGCTAAACAGGGAAACCCAGTATGAGAAACAAAAGCAAGAACTACTCTTAACCTAAAATCATGAACAATCATTTGCAGAACCCACATAAACAAGGATCATTTGCCCTAATCATTTTACTAATTTCATAGACAAAAATTAATTCTATATCTGAACAAAAGACAGAATGTCTGAAAACTTACACTTTTTGTCTATACAAGAAAAACTATTACTGTTGTTTCATGTTATCATAAGAATTGGAACTAAGTGCTGAAATCATCGCCCTGTACATTTGTACTAATCACACAGGCATACTTCATCATTTGTAACATCATTTACGTGTTGATTTAATATATATATATATTAAAAAAGGGCACTACATGCCGTTGTACCTAAAACCCTTATCTGGGAAACAGTAAAGAGCGATTTCAATGCTAAAATGGTGAAATCAAGTGAATCATTCCAGCATTGATAGCGTTAAATACAGCAAACCTAATAATGTCAAGTATTGTTCACTGGTGCACGTACATGCTTTAGGTACTGGAACAGGAAGAGCAATGAACGTGAAATGAAAGGCCAACTGCCAACAACTTTCTTGTCAATAACACTTTAATTCTTAGTTCCTTCCACAGTACTTACTCTGATAAAAGATAATTTCATGGTAATTGAGGCTGCAAAATTGAAACCAAAATGCAAAAATATACATGATTGCACAACGGCTGAGTGACTTTAAATTAATAAACCAAAAAGAGCTATACATATACACACCTTCATTAATCCCCCACCTACCCATCATGTTATAATGTATTTCCCCCCTCCACCTAAAACTAAAAGGTACAATAAACCCACTTACCATTTTCTCCCCATAAAAAAAAAAAAAAGACACTAAAATGCTAACAAAAATAAGACCGGAAAAATTGAAGGAAAGCTAGACCACCATTTTCATGGCTGAAGAGCTTAACAAGTATCACTAGTTTACTCTTTCAAAGCACAAAAAAAGGAAATTGATTAACTTTGGACCTTCCATCAAAGTTGTTCAGATTCTAAGCAAGTAAACACTAAGCTCAGGAGTTCCATTGCTATCAGGATTCATCATATAGAATGCCTCAGAATCTCTTGACCCAACAATTCTCTCAAATTTAGCCCTCATATACATCACTTCACCATCAGCCCCAGCCCCAGCTTCATCTTCACTCCCTGGTAAAACCCCGGCACCCATTGAAATTGGCTCTACAGCCTTCAAAACCTTCCATTCCTTGGCCCCACATTCCCTCCTCGTCGCAAATCCACATTTTTTGCCGTTGCAATAAGTCCTCCACACAGGTTCTTCAAGCAAACGCAAAGATTTCTTCTCTTCTTCCTTTTCCTTGTCACACTCCAGGGCAATTCTCACTAACCCAGATGCCATTTCTCTAACCAACCCACTTATCGGTGTGGCCAGTTCGACAAGGAAAGCCGGCGTCGAATTGGGATCCTTTTGGAAGGCAAAATGTACGTGGCCGCGCCGGGAGCCGAAAAGGGTTCCGATTACTCGGGGTCCAAGGCCTAATGGTAAGCCTGATCGGTGCTTACCGAATGCAGTGAGAACTGTTCGGAGTCTGGCAACTGCAACAGCCGTAAGTTTCTTCTTCGGCGTAGGCATGGAGACTTGGGTTTTAGTGTTAGCGTTGTCTTTCTTGTCTTCCTCAGGTTTAAAGGTTGGAGGTTGATCATCATCTTCTTCAGTTCCAACTTTTTTGGTCCAGTGAAAGTGTCTCTTGGAGGAGAAATCCTGAGAGGTTCTAGCCATGTTTGGCTTCATTTGAGAAAGCAAAAGCAAAAGCAAAATTAAAACCAATCTCTCAAGCGAAACGAATTGAAGGTGTTGAGTGTGAAGCGAAGAGGGAGAGTGAGTTAAAAGAGTGTGAAGAATAGATAGATAGATAGATAGAGAAAGAGAGAGATAGAGAGAGAGATTCTGGTTTCTTCTCTTTTATTGAATTTGGGAGTGGGGCATTTCCATTTAATTCTTTGTTTCTAGTCCTTTTGTCATAGTGAAAGAGAATCCTGACAAAAGAAACAGAGGGTGACCCACCAACTGATTTAGGAAGCAAGAGAGAGAAAGAGATAGAGAGAGTTGTGTTTCAAATGTAAAAGAAAGGAATCTAAGGGGACAATGTGTGTGTTATTTCACTTTCTTTGTGGGGTAGAAAAGAGAGAAAGAGAGAGAGAGGGGTTTGGCTTGACTGACTCTTTTGACCTGAAATCCAAAAAGAGCAAAGTGTGTTTCTACTGCTAATACTACCAAATAATAAATACAAAACCAAAGCAAACCCAACCCAACACAACATACACATCACTGTTATTCAAATTCAGACATTGGCATCGGCAATTGACATGCCCTCCTTCAAAAAACATTGTTCTGTTTCTGTTTGTGTTCTTTTACCTGTGTCTTCTAATGTTAAAAACGTGCGCTGCTACTGTTGTTGGTTGGCTAAAGTTATCGCTAATGTTGATTTGTTCAAAGGAGTTCTTGAATTCTCTTGATGAAATTGCAATCCCATTTCTGTTAAGTGCTGGGTGAATCGTCTACATTTCACCTACCTGCGAACTGACACCTCAATTGTCCGTGGGACCATCACAAAATTCTTTTCATTTGAATAGATTTCACCACAAATTGATAGAAAACAACACTAACTCTGTAGGACCACTCTCACTCACCACCACAACTCAAGTTGTGCATCCTAAGCGACTTCAATCTGCACTTTGCCTTAATGCCCACAATCAATACAATAATCACTAACCCTCAAAAGTGCGGTTGCTGCCACATCAGTTAGTGGCTTAATTAGTATTAGTAAGAAAATATATAATTCCCAACACTTTCTTTCTCTGTGCATAAAATACTGACTATGCCGCAGCTAAGTAAAAGCTGGGTTATTGGACCTTCCAGTCATAAAGTAAAATATCAAACTTAAAATTATTTAAGACAATGCAGTCATAGGAATTGCCATCTACTTCACTTGTTATATAATATTAACAACGTTTACGTATCAATGCTTAAAAAGATGTCACAACCATTCACCATTCTCTGGTTTTGAATAAAACCCATGGCCATTATCATTCCGAAAATAGAATATAGCTAACAACTAAATCATATATGTAGTTAAGGGAAGGATTTGGACAAGCTCTCACTAATTACATTAAGTTATAGACATGATCCATAGATAAAGTACAAATGGAAGTGCATATCCACGTAAGGCCAGTGCCCTCACAGAGGCTTTTTTTTGTACATAATATAAGAGACTAAAGCACGAATGGAAGAGTCAAGGATGCTTGCCTATGGTTGAAGAAATTAAAAAAGGTCCTATAGTTGGTTAGCTCTCTAAACTTGGGTTAAGGTCTGGTTGCTTGGGAGGTGCAGTGGCTCCGCCATTCATTCTGGCGCGTGCCTCAGCAAACATTCTCTGTTGCTCGGCCGCTGCTTCTTCCTCAGTCATCTCAGCTCCATTGCTCCATTTGCCACCTTTCAAAGAGTCCTGCTGGTAGGTATTTCCAAAAACATTAGCATCTACTCTCCTGCGGAGCTTAAATATTGAACAAAACTAATTACTGCAATTTCCTGGTCATTGATTTAATTACCCAGTGCATACTAACCTAACAGTACCACAAAAAGTACAAAACTGATGTTAAACCAGCTGGGACAAATTGCCCAACAAGTTTTTTAAGCATTTGGAGGTCAGTTTAAGAATCAGACATACACAAGAAGCACAAGAGAAATAGACAATTACCATGGTCTCAAGCTTGTGTTGCTCATATGCAGCATAGACCTCCTCGATATACTCACCAAAACCAAGAACCTAATATCACAAGTATCACGTACTTATTCAGCTCCGAAAAACCATGCAAATCACTACATCTATACATTACTAAAAATAAAAGTGCAAATAAATGCATATTGCTAACAAATGCCATATCAAGTGTGTTTGACTTGTTAGAAGAAATGCTCCACTAATATTCAGTTCAATAATGTAAAATCCTGTCAGAAAGACACCTAAACACTTAGCCAAATGTGGTGTGGGGTTATTGAATTCACAGATCTTACACCCAGCCCTTACAGAAATTAAACTACAACATATGTAAGGAAGAAAATAGTCAAAAATCATGCTGCCACTCTAATTAGCTTGGTGTCGATAGGTCAACCAATTAAGACATGTTGTAGACAACAACTGAATGATCAATAGGAAAATACCAATAGATTGCCCTTATGGTGGTCCGAATAATTATTAAGGACTGTTTCAATTTTGAAATACCATTCATGACCAATTATATTTGCTTAAGCCTGGAAGCAGGCTCCATTGAAATTTGCAACAAACAATGGACTGAAAAGAAAAGTAAACAATCTTGCAACTCTTTGAGCTTAATCTTGCAACTCTTTGAGCTTTATCTGTGCTCTCTCTCCTGATTCAAGCGCAATATGACATCTTAAATAAATAAGAGATCATTATACTTTCTTCTAAACTTTTTTTAATGTCACTAAGATCAAAACTATTAAAAAATATGAAAATAACTCTCTTCTTCTTCCTTCACTAAGGATATTACTAACTCAGTTGAACACAGATTGATTAAGTGAAAACAGACAACATGCAAAATCAGGAATAAAATAAGAACCAAATTTAGACTTCAAAATGTGTGAAGGGAAGAAAGAAAAACCTCCAAAGCCTTGAGTACATGCTCAGGAGCAATCGTTCTTTTCTCCTCCCTGCTACAAACTTCATTCGACTCTGAGGAAACGAGATTAATAAACTCTGCAAAAAGCATTAAATGAAAACTTTACACCTAATATGATAAAAGACATTTTTGCCACAAAAATTTAATGTTCATATGACAATTAAAGATTAGAACAATCAGTAATAATGAAAACTATTAATGCGAAGCAGAATTATTTTCAGAAACATATACTTCTGAACAGGTATAACAACAATAAACTATTCATGCCAACAATGAAAAAAATATAATCATCAAAAATCATTATAGGATAAATGATCATATGGATTAAAATGCCTTAACTGGGCTATCATGTGGTCCCAAAATTGCCAATGAAGTCAAGAAAAAGTTCATTTAAGCTATAAACTACAGAGTGCAAGTTCAGTCTCCAGTCCAGAAGCTGAATTGCAATATAATTAGCGCTACTAATTCAGAGTTAAAATCAGCTTTCATAGCTAGGCTCCAAGGAGAAGAAAAGGTGTACTCATTCAGAGCACTCTTTTCCAACTGAGAAGAAAACCCATGGACTGAGTTCTCTATCCAGTAGGCACTACAAAATCTTTTTTTTTTTTTTAAGATATCATGAGACATCACGATAGATGGGAACCTCGAAGAAAATAGATTCATGCATTCCTCTCATGACCGATCTAAATTAAACTATATTCTTGTAAGATGGTACGCAAAGGTCAACAGTCCATCTTGTTCTACACCAGAGGCACATTGGGAAATTCAGTCGTAACCATATACATATAAAATGACAGTGATAAATTGAAAGTATTCGCACTTCATAACCCTTGGTAATAGGAAACAGTGTACTGTATAAACAGAAATGCTTTTGAATATTTTATTCAGACACACCAACTACTTACAATTACTCATTTTGTAGATTCTGTGCAAGACAGATGTCATGCAAACGATTGAGATTCCATATGCACCAGAATTGTGGGCTAGAAAGCCTTTAGATAGAGAAGATTTAATAAATTGTGTCAGACCTTCTATCTAACTGAATCTTATAAATATTGCAATAAGATGATTTTTAGCAATCAATGCCTTGCCAGGAAACAACAAGGAGTTTTGTCATTTGGAAAGTTTGCCAAACAAATCTAGCTTCAAGGGCAGACAATATAGTGCGATCCTCCGACAAACATAGAACGCATACACAACCAGACACTCTAAAGGCTTTATCTGAGGCTGAAGATCTTTTCTTAGGCTTTGGATTTCATAAAAATTATCGGAAAAGGTGCCATTTTAGGCAAAATAATTAAAACAGTGATGCTGCTTGATGCAACTGTCTCATATGGCAATGAATACGAACAAGAAAACAATAATTCACACAATCTAATTAATTAGAGGGGAAGGATAGAAAGACAATCAACACTTTAGTTGGTCAAAAGAAGACATGCAACCAGCCTCCATATTCACTTTATAAAGAAAACAAAATGATCCATCTGGATATTTTCCGTAACACACATGTAATCAAAATTAGGTTGACTTATGAACTTGTTTTTTTATATATCAAAATGATCAAATAGAAATGAAAATGTGTATTAAGCAAAAGCAAGGATGCCAAAACTAAATATGTGTGCATGACTAAAAAAATACAATTATTTTCTAAATGGAAAAATTAAGATGACTACATCAATCAAGAAAACAAACTTTTGTAAGTGAGAAGGTAATACATTAGAAACCTAAACAGAGGACACTCTCTTGAAGTGAAACCACATCGAAGCACCTTTCTCATACAAGGAAAATAATTTAATAGATTTCAATTCTGTAGGTCAACACTCACCTCAAAAGTAATCTATTCAGTATGCAAAGGGATAATAGCACATGTAACCAATTGGGATAAAAATTTAAGCAGCATATATTGATTAGGAAAAAAAAAATTCATTTGATTGATGTGGCTCATAAAAAAGAATATAGAAGTCATATAGAAGCCATGATATTCCATAATTAACTCACCTACACAACACTCGATCAAAAGATCTTGAGCATCTCTTGCAACACGAACATCTGGGGGTAACATCTCTTTTATAATTTTGGTCATTGTCGCTGAAAAGAAAAATCATGGTTAGCATGGCAGCAACTATTAGCTAGAATGCTCAAGGGTCAACCGCATATCACAATCAACAACTACTACAGACTTGCAACACAAACTTAAATGTTGAACCTTATTTTTCTAAATATGTCCATGGGTCTTGTTTCTCTGAAAGATTATCAATACATCGAGCTTACATATTTTAAGCACAAAAGCAACGACTTACATGTTATGGCCATATGTAACGGCGTCAATTCTGAAGAACAACCACTTAAATTATATGTCAAACATGTTAACACAAAGCAGCAAACGATGATGTAATGCGGTAGCTGATGATTATTACAACTAGATATAACATCAATTGCCAAGACAAGTAAATGCATCAATCAATCGAGGAACAATCCTAGAAACTTCTTTCACTCACTGTCAGAAAGCCGAAGGTTCCTCTGTCAAGCATACACAAGCGCAGTCAATAATTTGACTTAATCATGGCTGACTTGAGATTAGTAGAAGTAACCTTCTGAAGCAAAAGTTTTCAAAACAATTAAATGATATTAATCTCGTACTTTTATATTGCAGTTTGCATACATATTCAAGGAATAGGTTAAATTGATTACTAGATTCAAATTTATGTTCAAGTACCATATAGATGCTGGAAAAGCAAAAGACATCTCTTATAAACCCTTCTCCCTGCTTCCTTGTACCTCATGAATTCTAAGCGCTATATATATCTTCAAGTCATTGGATAAGGTTGGAGGCGAAAAAATTAAACACCTTATACTAGAGACAAATTTAAAATACTTCACAGGGTAGCAAGTATAAATTAATATAGAATAAAATTTTAAAGTCACTTGATTTAAAAATAATTCCAACTTCTACTTTGAAACTTTTTACGAACATCAGTTCCTTATGTTGTAAAAGGGAAGTACTTCACCATTGAAAACCATACCAACAGAAGAAGCCACAAAGCAAAGAAATTTTCATTTTACATGAAACTGAGAGGCAGCTTCTGAAATTTTTAGTAGATGTACTAAACATGAGCAGCGTGAGCAATAATAAGAGGAAAAGAGTAACCAGGAGCCTGAGACAAGAAAAAGAAAAGACTGGACAAAAAGGAATGGATGTATATCTATGACTTAAGTAACCAGCGAAAACATCACTCCAAAAATTTTTTGAAAACAAAATTAGCATCCTGAAAGATAAGACACAAACATATGATCAACGATACAGTTTTCTGTTGACATTCATGTTTTAGTTGCACTCAATAGATTATATCAAACTCGAGCGAAAAAATTGACCGACTACAGCCGCCAAAGTTAATCCCTATGCAACTGCATCAAGGAACCACCAGTAGCATGTATATCCGTATCTAGTTTCACATTTATATCTTCAAATTAACAGCAGCATGTATGTCCACAACTTTATAGTATCTTCAAAGCTCGAACATATGAACTCGACTACTTATTAACGTTTATAACCAATTAACAATCTTCTGAGCAAATTTAAATAAATTTCTCCTTGTTTTGTTTTCTAAAGGTAATGGCAATACAGTTAGCTACCAAATCGTTCGACTTTTTTCCCACAAGATTTCATTGGCAAAAAATATACACCTCCAGAATATGATATTAGTACATCACAGCAATCAGCTTCCAAAAGAATTTTGGAAAAATACATATTATTATAATACTAACCAAAAAATCCTTAAAGGATATGAAAAAAAAATACATAATAGTCGAAAATTAACCAAAATATATTTAAAAACTGACCTTTAGGAAGGGATGCATCTTCCTTTGATTTGCCAACGATATCCATCGGCTCCATCTTCAATCTTCAATTTTTCCGAAATTTATAATAAACAAATAAATAAATTATCACGATAGCGCTAAATATGTATTGAAACCGAATAAAAAACAACAAACGTAATCATCAAATAAGCGATAAACAGATCTGAAGAAAGAAATCAAAACTTTTGACTCACCGCGTCACCGAGCCGAGTCACAGAGAGAATCGAGAGAATCAACTACGGGTTGCAGGAAACGAATCAAACGAGTCACGATCCGAGTCGAGGGACGATTCAGGGGGAGAGACATCGTCGATATATACTGGATTTATCGAACAAAGTCATGGCTTTGATGGTTGTTCTTCACGATAAGAGAGAGAGTTCTTGCTCGCATGCGATTAGGGCAAACGCAAACAAACAAACAAGCAGTTCCTCCACGCGCTCCCTTTGGCGCGTTGCGACAGATTATTATGTGGGTCCCACGTGTAAGGGATAAGGTGGTTGGAGAGTGTCGCGCGCGTCGTATCCAGGCGCGTTACGAATACTGAATTGTTTTTATATTTTATACTGTTTTTTTTAAGTTATAATTATTTTATTTATTTCTTTTACGATATGAGAAAGGGAAAGGGCGGGGAATATATTTCCAGTGTTCTTTTCTCCTTTTTTTTTTTTTTCCTTTTTCCCGTCTGTGCACCAATGAGAGCCTCAGTGGTGTAAAAGACAACTTGTAAAAGAAAGCGCGAGATTGACCTGGCCTAATTGGGCTTTGTAAAATTAATGGGCCTGGCTGTTAAATACACACCATAATTTCTAAATACTCCCATTTGGGTGTAACTAAAATGCCAATAGGTGGCTTTAGCATTTATCTTTGGACTACGTGAATTTGGGTCTACTACAAATTATCATGATTATTTTTTAGGATTTAAAAATTAATAAAATTATGAGAATGGATCTAATTTTGCAATTCCTTATCCTGTTTATCTTATGAACAAGAGAAAATTAAATTTTATTATAATATTGTTCAAATGTATTTCAAAAGACAAAAAAGATAAATTGAAAAATTATGGTTTGTCAAATTATTTACGAAACACTGAAATGTAAAAATAATAATAAGACATGGTTTAATCTATTTACACAATGTAATTTCTTTCACTTTAAACTTAATTTTACGAATTTTTTTTAATTTTAAATCATATGGATAAAATATGAAGTTTTTATATCTTTTTTATTTTTCTATTTATTAATATTGGAGTAAATGCATGGATGTATTTTTGGTTTGGTAATTTTTTTCACTTAGTAATTAATTTTAACTTTTTATACATTATGATATAACATCTTGAGTGGGTATGTGAATATAATATAATTGGACACTCAGCTTTATGATATGGTATGCAAAACAAATATATGCATAACAAATTCGGCCCATATTTTATTAAATATTTAAAAATACACATATTGTTTTAATCGTCTTAATTAATGATATGAATGTAGAATTATATCTCAATATTCATCTCTTATGTTATTTTATTGCATTTCTCTCTCTATTTTTTTCCATTATTTTTTTCAAAACAAACACCGCATAAATACAAACATAGATTAACTATAATTTTATTTTCAATTTTGTAACACAAAATGCATCTATATCACGAATCTTTTATTCTCGTAATTAGTCATAATTTAACAAAAATTTACACATTTAATTTTAATTTGCCTAAAATACTGTAAATGTAACACTCAAATTTGTCAATTGAACTAATTAGTATCCATATCAAATTTTAAGATCATATATAATAACTTAAACGATGTTAAAAGTTCAACAAATAACTTCAAATATATTTATCTAATTATAGTTTTAATTTTTGTTAACATCAACTTTGAATTTGTCTAGATATTCATAAAAAGTCGAATAGAATTTCAAATAAATGCATTGAATACTACAAAACATAACGATTAATATAATATAGCGATATACATTTATAGAATTTTGATTTATTTATCAATTAGATTTTTATCAATAATAAATATCTTATTCTTAATTAGCTAATAAGATTTTTTTTTAATTTTTGAATTTAAATTCAAATGACATTTTAAATTCTTTTTTTCTATCTTAATTTTATTAATATATTTTATTCAATTATTCTATATATTATATATTATAGAATATACATAATATTTGATACATTCAATTCGATTTGAAATTATGATTTTTCGTATAAATAATTACTCAATATCTTATTTATTTGCAATAAAATATTTTTTCATGTAACGGTAAAAAAAATATACTTTTATGTTTTCTAAATAGTCAAAATATTGAGAAATATTTATTTTTTTAAAAAAAAATCGGTTTGATTTTATCCCTATTCATTCCCACAAGAATAATGAGAAATTCTATTATATAGGTTTAAATTGATGCCAAACTCTATCTCTCTTGTCAAATTAAGGTTAAATTGTATTTCTATAACTCGAAGTTATGCATAAAATAAACAGTTGTATTTTTTTAATTATTAAGAAAAAATTAGTAAAATAAAAATTAAAAGGTGTAAAAGAAAAGAAAAAAAGAGAAAAATTGAGAGAATTGAGGGAATACTGGGAAAAATGGAACAAGAGATGGAATGGTGGCGGTATCTTAATCCAATAAAATTGAAGCATTCAGCTAGCTATTTGCTGTGCAGGTAGCATTATCATTCTCTTACGTCTTCGTCCCCCTCGACTCTACTAGGAGAAAAAACTCTGCCCCCCGCGTTCCAAGGTCTGTTCATTTTCATCAATCTATCACGGAAGAAAATAAAAATAATTATTTATTATAAAAAATGGATTCGGACGAAGAGGATTACGTGTTCTATGGCACACCGATAGAGCGCGAGGAAGAGATCACCAGCCGCCGAAAGAAAGCCATAGCCGAGGCTTCCGGTCATCTCCGAACCGTCGTTCCTTGGAAACAAGAGGTACTGTTTGGTTCCTGAGAAAGCTCTAGAAACTGAAACATTATTATAATTTCAACTCGAATATTTCGTGTTATTTTTGTTTTCTAGCTTTTAATAATTTATTCACAATCTAAACAAAATCTTATAGCGTGTTGCAACTTTTAGACTTAGCTGTTAAGGGTTTTAGCGTAGAAAAAAACTAATGTCTGATCTTTGTTTGAATATTATGAAGATTTACTTTGTTAATATAATGCACTAATCCTTTTTTTAATCTTTTATTATTCGTTTATTTGTTCCGGTTTGCATTTTCTCAGCTACCAGATAGAGTAACATGAGGGAGAAATCAGTGAATTTTCAAACATTTTCCTCTCAAAATAGTATGAATTGATTGTTATTCAAAATTGGGGTTTTTCGGCAAGTTTTCATGTACTAGTGTTATTACAGTATGTCAGAATTTACAAACGTATATATAATCTACGGCACTTTTTGCTACACTTGAATTTATTAATTTGGTATTGATTTTGTAAATTACAATTCTTCAGGTTAGAGATGAAGAAGGAAGAAGACGATTTCACGGTGCATTTAGTGGAGGATTTTCTGCTGGTTATTACAATACAGTTGGTTCAAAAGAGGGTATGTTGTTACTTACATTTGTATTTTAAGTTGAGATCACTTTCCTTTTTTTTTTTTTTGTTTTGTTTTCCTTGGGTATTTTTGTCCATGTAGCTTTACCATTTAAATACAATTTGAAATGCTTATGCAGGATGGACTCCACAGACATTCACATCATCAAGGAAGAGCAGAGCAGAAGTCAAACAACAGAGCATCCTTAGCTTTTTGGATGAAGATGAGAAAGCTGTATGTTATTGTATTGTTCAACCCTTTTCTATATATTTGTATCTAAGGCATTTGACTTATTGAAAAAATTTCTTGATGTTCTAGTATTTTCTTTGCTACATTTGGCAGTATGGAACTTAGTTCTAAAATTGGGATTAGTGGTAGCTTTCAATGGAAAATTTAAGTGTGACACCTCCATTTCCACTTAATTCCATTTCGAAAGCCATTATTCCATACTGCCAAACACAGGGCTTTTGTTTGTAGATTCTTTGTGGACAATTCATCTCCTTATTGGGGAATTATTTTGGGTTGGCTGGTACATATGTAGTAAAGGGAAATTATGATGTCCAGAATCTGTTTACTTGAAAATACATTCTTAGGCAAATGCAGTCAGTGTCAGCTAAGTTTTGCACAGAAAAAAACTCACTTTTGAATGAAGAACATAGTGCAATCAGTATGAAATGATGCTATCCAAATAGTAAATTTTCAAATGATGATTTCCATCATATTTATCCAAGTTTTGCTTAGAGCTACTTAGTTTTACATTATTTTTTTTTATCACTTTTCTCTGCAACGATGAAGAAAGTGAATGATAAAGTTCCTCTAAAGCTTAAAACCACAGCAAGTTTATTATTTGTGGAGCTCCGGTTCATGGTAAATTTGTCTCCATTGAAAAGCTAAAGAAGCAACTGAGATTGAATCTTGGTTGCTGCTTTGAGTGGATAGAAGAATGGTTGAAGTACTACATCTGTAAAAGTCATTAATTAATATGTTGATGCCTTTGTCAGAACTCAAGAAATTTTCTATTCTGATGTTGCATCTAAGTTGAGAAGAGACAGGAACTCATTCATTCTGAGCTAGGAAGGGAGCTACACATGCTGTTTCATGTTTTCCTCTCCTTTTTATTATTTGCTGGGAGGGTGGTGGAGGAAGGGAGGGCTGTATATTCTTCTTGGGGTTACCAATGTGGTATCTGTTTGGCAGTTGCTATGCAAAGATAATTCTAGTTTCATTTAATGTTTCTTGATATGACAATTCATGAAAAGTTGTAATATTCTTAGTTAATCTGTTTTAATGATATAAATTAAAATTTAAGATCTATAATTTCTATTGCTTTTACACTTTAGGAATTGGAAGGCAAATCCTTGGGGACATCTTCGCAGTTTGACACATTTGGATTTACAGCTGCTGAATTTGCTCGTAAACAAGCTGAAAAGGAGCAGCAACAGAGGTTTTATGAGCTTTTATGATTTGTTTTGATTGGAGATTATCTATAGCTGCAGTATAGTTAAATCTATGATTATTGACTGTTTGGTAGCCGAGTGTTTTAATTCTTAAGAATATATTTCCTGGATTGCCTTATTTTTGCTAACCTTAACAACTTCACTGTTTATCAAATCATAATCACCATCTCTCTCTCTACATATATATGTATCCATATAAATATTTTTTTTCCTGTATGTGAATGTCATCATGTGCTTGGATCTACTGATTGTCACTTATAAGAAGAGACGGGGCCCTTTAACTGTTGATTTTAAACTTTTTTAAATCTTCTTGTAGCAAAATTTAATATTTTCTTTTCCGCATTTGTTAGAAGTACTGTCCACATTTCAGAACTAATGTTGTGGCCTTTATCTGAGATTGTTTTGTCCTGCTTAAACTGCCCTTTTTATTTATCTTCCTTATTTCTTTTATGCATTTAAGAGAATACGTTTGTAATGCACTTATTCTATTTGTGAAAGTGTCATAGGCAAGTAAACATATTAATATATTTCTTTGTTAACGGAGGTACTTATTTGTCTCTTATCATTTTTCTTAAGATCTATATTAATCTTTATAAAAGAAATCACTACTTTCAAATCCATGAAATTTTTTTTCTCCTCTGTTGTTCAGATGACCAGTTGGATTGATTGAAATATCTATTTTTGAAGCTTTTAGCTTCACTTTCAGATTCACATGCACACAAAATCAAGCACACATGCGTCTCTATTCATGTGTATGTATATGCTAGTAAGGGTTTTAACACATACCTCTCCTGAGGTTTAAGACTTTAACATTTAAATAGAAGGTTTGAGGAAAGACACACTTACCTTTCCTAAAACATTAGTTGACCATTCATTTTTATTTAAATAACTATAGTACCCTTGTTTGCTTTAAAGTAAAATTTAAGAAATTGAATTTTAATTTATTTAATGTTTAAAAAATTAAAATAATTAAAATTTTAATTAACGATAATTTTGATTTATATTTAGTTAATGTTTATTTAAAATTAGTAATTTACCCATGTTAATATTTTTTTCAAATTTCTATCGTTGATTAGTTTTATTGAAGTTTTTGTGTAAATCCGAAAGTCTAAATTTACTTTACGAGTTATAAGATTGATGTTGAAGCGTGAATTTAATATGAATATGTATGACATAAATTATATATTAAAAAGTTTTTGTAGGAATAGTCAAGTTGATAAGGTTGTGGAGTTGTTTGGTAAAAAATTAAAAGAAATATGATTAATGCTGAAGGATTTGCAAAAAAAAAAAAGAGTAAGAAAGATGGCTGCTTTGCATATTAGAGTTTGAGATTTTGATAAATATAACACATGAATGAAAATTAATTAAATTGTTATTAAATAAATTCTTAATTTGAATAAATATTAAATAAATATAAATTAAAATTATCAATTTAAATTATCGTTAATTAAATTTTTAATTTCAATAAATATTAAATAAATGTAAATTAAAATTGTCAAATTAAATTATCATTAATTAAAATTTTAATTTTAAATAAATATCAATTAAAATTGTTGTTAATTAAATTTTTAATTATTTTAATAATTTTAAACATTAAATAGATTAAAATTAAATTTCTTAAATTTTACTTTAAAGCAAACAAGGGTACTATAGTCATTTAAGTAAAAATAGATGGTCAACTAATGGTTCAGGGGAGGTAAGTGTGCCTTTACTCAAACTTTCTATTTAAGTGTTAAAGTCTCAAATCTTAGGGGAGGTATGTGTTAAAATCCCTATGCTAGTAACTTGGAGATACATGCCATTTCATTGTTTTATCAGATTTTCTATTCAGCTGCTGCCATGTCTGTTTTGTGTCTTTTCATGCTGCATAGATGTTCAGTATTCATTATGTTGGTATGATTGCCTCATCAATTCTAACTGAATTATTAATCATTAATTTATTATTGGGAGGAAATTAGCCCACAGAAAGGACAGAGATTATGTCTTTCACTTGAGGATATTTATGTTCTTGCAACCAACAAATGACTTTACTATTTGGGGGGCCCATTCAATGGCAGAATGTGTTACTCTCTCTCTGTTTTCTATGTTGTGTTCGTAAATAGTCATTTTAGCTGCAATTATAATCTAATGGCATGTATATAATTGTGTATATGTTCATATGGATGTTATTGCTTGTACCTTCATTTCCTGCAGCATCATGCAAATCTTTTTTCTGGTTTGTTTATACATTGCTTGCATGTGTTGCAGGCCATCAGCAATTCCTGGGCCTGTTCCTGATGAACTAGTCGTACCAGCCACAGAGTCTATTGGTTTGTGTCAATTAATTTATGATAGTGTTTTTGCAACAGCTGTATACTATGCAAACTTAAATTCTTAATCTTGCCCCTGGAGTAGGTGTAAAATTGCTGCTGAAGATGGGTTGGCGACGTGGTCGTTCAATTAAGGATTCACATGCAGATTCATTATATGGTATGTTTTCCCAGTGCCATTTCAAAATGAGTTCCTGGCATTTACAATTGTAGCATAGTTTTTTTTTTTCCAATGATAAAGAAAAATTATATGTTTTAATTTCTAGCTTCGTATGTTAGAAGAGTGTTCATCTGCTTGAAACTTAACAACAGGGGTGTTATAAGGAAGAGTTGGCATGTTATTCCAGTTGATTTGTCATCCACATCAAATGTTCCTATGGTCACTTTTCTTGCTAGGATGTAATGATCATTTAGTGTAAAAATGCCAGGATCTCACTGGAACACTTATGTGGTGGTTCCCAAAACTTGTTGGTGAATTTTATTACACGTCAACGAAAATCCTTACAAAATCTCATCAAAATTTGAAAATGGATTCTGTTAGGAATGACTTTTGCAATAACAATGTGTAACCTTTACTCTGTTTTCCATAAGTGAAAAAGATAGGAAAAGTATTTGCAATATTCTGGACTTCTCAATGACAATATCTTATTTATTCAAAAAATTTCACAATCATTTGTGAGACTGGAATATAGAACCATTTGTTTAGTTTCTATAATCCTCTAGTTGATAATGTTTTGACTGGACTTTGAGGCAAGCTAATATATTTTTTTATCTATGCAATTTATTTACAGATGCTCGAAGAGAAGCCAGAAAAGCTCTCTTAGCATTTTCTTATGACGAAACAAAAGCAGAGTCTATTGATTCAGAGCCTGTTGAGAGTCATCACGGAAGTTTTGTTGAGCAGCCTGTTAAAGATGATGTCCAGCTTTCTCGCAGCACACCTGTATGGAACTTTTCCTAGCTAACTTATGCCTTCTATCAGCAGTTGCCTCTACATATAACTTTTGAATCCTTTTAATAGTCAAATTGGATGATGTGGTGAATAATGAATGGCATTTGAATCATCTTTTCCTTTTGTAGTGTGGTTATCTTTCTTTTGTCAATATGCAATCTGGTCTTTGAACATACTGGCATTGTTGCTATCAGTGTGGCTGAAGTCTCTGCCAAGCGTGGGAATGATCAACTACTTGCCCATACCCATTAGCAAAAGAACACACGCCTGATCTTTTGCTTTAAAACCATTCCTTTGGTTCCAAGTTATTAGCCAATTACAGGAGTGTGGATTATTATTATTTTTTTTTTCTGAAGGAAAATCAATTATTGTATTCACATGGGTGTTGAAAGTGTATTGGCTTTCTTGTAGAAAGAAAGAAATGAAAAAATGGTGTTTCTGAGTGCATTTTAAATATAAATATGGTTTGGTTTTCCAAATTGTAAACATATTTTGGGCCATAAGATCTTAAATTCAGGGCGACAGGAAGTTAAACTTATGTTACCTTTTATTAATATTCAACGCATCTACCTCTTAAATATTCTCCCTTAGAGGTATATGATACTTGAATATAACCAGAATTTTTGAAACAGAAAATTGGTACTTCTTAAATAATCCAAAATCTAGATTGAAGGCATGTTGAATGTCAATATGTATTAATGCAGCCTATTTTATTTTGAATTATGATTGTAGCAATAAAAGCAGAAAAGAATTAATGAATTGGTTTTATATAATATATAATTAGCAATGCTTATATGATTGATCATATTAAATGACAAATATATAATAATAGACTAAATCTAGAGATAATATATTTACTTATATTAGTTCGTCCCTGTTGTGGCATATCCCGGTTTTCAGTTAGGTTATATAACATAATTGTACTATTTCAGCTGTATCCTATCTCAATGCTGATGTCTTGTGGCAGAAAGTTACTCTAATTCATTTAAAAATTGGGTCTCACATCTTTCCTTTGATGCAGGTGTATGTGCTCAATCCAAAGCAGGACTTACATGGTCTAGGTTATGATCCTTATAAGCATGCTCCTGAATTTAGGGGTATGTAGTTTCACGAGTAAACCTTTTTGCTGCTAACTTCTTTTGTCAGGGAAATTGTAGTTTAACAACTTGTTTTACTTTCAGAAAAGAAAAGGTCACGCATGTCTGATCATAGGGATCCTGGAAATAGGAAAGCTTTGTCGATAAAAGATAGTCTTTTTGGTCTCCAGTGTAAGATCTATAATCTGATTCGTCTACTTTTCCCGTAATGGTTGTATATATGATTTCATGCTCTGTCTCCGTCTGGTTGGTTATGTTTAATTGATTGATTACTCAATTTTTGAGATGAGGCGATTCAACTAATTGGATGGGATTCACCAGCAGGAAAGGTTGCTCCTGGTTTTGGCATTGGTGCACTTGAAGAATATGATGCTGAAGATGAGGATGTTTATGGTGCTGGTTAGTACTTCAATAAATACGTTCTTTATAAAGTATCCATCTTGGTTCTTGGTATGAATGCAAGTATCCTCACAAAAAAGTAATGGCACCAGTGATGTTTTTTGTGTGGTAAATAGGAGTTGATAAGTGCTTCTCTCTCTCTTTTTTCAATTGAGGGAGTCTGGAGATGGCATACATGGTACAAGATGTTTATCAGGTTACATGTTTAGTTACCACTAAGCCAAAAGGTCTATTGCTTATTCATAAAAGACCCAAAACACTGTATTTATATTTTAACATGTCTCCTATTGTGTAAGGCATATTGGTCAAACTGCAGCCATGCGCATGGACAACTTATTCCAATATGATTAATACCATGTTGAGTTGCAGCCAAACCTAAATTTTATGATTACAAGAGCCAGATAGTAGTGCTTTAAGGCTCTAATGGTATGACAACTCTAACTTAAACTAAAGAGATTGAGATGCATTTGAGACAGATTGTTGGGAACTGAAATTGGGCATCAGTGCGCCAGTTTGCTAGACATCAGTGTATAATATTTTAAATGATCAAACAGCAGAACAAAGGGACATAAACAATAACATTTAAGTTTTCTGCCTTTAATATTATAATAATGTAAGGCTTTAGTGTGCTACTAATAATGCTTTTTCTATAGACTATGACTTTGTGGATACTTATGCGGAAGAAGTTGAAGAGCCTTCCAGATTGACCAAAGACAATAGGTCAAAGTTGGTCAGAAAGGAGCAAGGTGTGCTGCCTGGATTCATAGCTTCATCGAAGTCTGACTATCAGTTGGAAAGGTAATGGATAGTATGCCTATGAAGCATACCAGTTGAATAATCTGCGCCATCATTTTAGATGTTGCAACATGAGAACATGAGCTGCATTCTTATTCTTGGGTGGTTATATTTAGTTTTTTAGAGTATGCAGAATTGTAATATTGAAGTAATTCTACTTGTGTTCTTCATATTTTATCTGTTTTCTTTGAAAGTTAGTCGAAATATTAATGTTTTAAATTGGTGTCCAGATTTGATCCTCCAGTTGTTCCAAATGATTTTATCCCTCACCATAAATTTCCTGGCCCTCTGGAGACTGCCAACAACCTTGCAGTTACCCCACCCCCAGAGGTTCCTCCTCCCGAAGACAGTAATATGAAACTTTTGATTGAGGGGGTTGCAACTTTAGTAGCTCGATGTGGTAAACTGTTTGAGGATCTTTCCAGAGAGAAGAATCAATCTAATCCACTATTTAGTTTTCTCAGTGGAGGAAACGGCCATGATTATTATGCAAGGAAGTTGTGGGAGGCACAGCAGAAACGTAATGATCAAACCAAGCTGTTAGGTGATGGGAAATCATCTCAAACTGTACAGAAGATGACAGCAGAGACCCGAGGCAAAATGTTAGGGGAAAAACCTTTGGAACGAAGTTCAACAGATTTAAGTTCATCCATTGCTTCTGAAAATGCCATTCACATGCAATATAATCTTTCAGATACATTTACTAAGTCTGCATCATTTGTAAGTAGCATACTTCTTTCTTGGCCTTTTCTTTCTTTATACACTTTCGTTGTTATGTTCTTGGAAGTTCAGATTTTAGTTTCTCAAGCTTTATATTTTTCACTGCTGTTTTATGTTTCATTGTGTTGTTTCTAGCTTAATTCAATTTGGGTACTTTTTCTCTTTTATTGACTCTTGGTAACAGAGTGAGTTGCCAGAAGTTGCAAAACCTTTCAAAGATGATCCAGCAAAGCAAGAAAGATTTGAGCAGTTTCTCAAGGAGAAATATCGAGGAGGGCTTCGCTCTACAGAGTCCAGTGGAGCTAGTAACCTGTCAGAAGCAGTTCGTGCTCGTGAGAGATTGGATTTCGAAGCTGCAGCTGAAGCAATAGAGAAAGCAAAACTCGGTAAGGAAAGCTTAATGTCTACGCAGCAGTTGCTGGGTTTTTCAGCTGCTGCGATGCAGTTCACTTCTGGTGGACTAGAGGTATATTTCATCTGGTGGAAATTTAGTTTCTGGACTTATTGGTGTAGATCTTGAGCTTCTGACAAGAATTTATGAAAACAGCAAGTTAAAGATACTCAAGCTGAAGATTTGATGTCTAAGAAAGTGTATCCAAGAAGGGAAGAGTTACAATGGCGTCCTTCACCTATTCTCTGCAAGCGATTTGATCTGATTGATCCTTATATGGGGAAGGTGAGGTTTTGTTCTTGGATTAGCTTTTCCATCTCCTTATCTCTAACAGTCCATAAAGATTAGGTAGATGTCTGCTTGCTAGGTTATGTTTCTCAAACTGTCTTGTGGAGTATGTCAGCTCATTTATTGTTGATACTTTGTCAAAATCATTCATTGAAATATTATGGATCCTTGTAAGATGGAGGCAACTAAATGTAGATAGCTATCTGTCTTAATGTTAAACCTCTTCTCTTCTTACTCCTTTGGTCTCTTTCTCTCTGTCCCGCTCTCTCTTGGCTTTTTGGTCTAATATTCTTGCTCCCATGGTGGGGAAAGTGGTTTGGGGTGCCATTCCTGAACCTTGGTTTCCGTTTCCATTCATCATTTTTATCGAAGGTTCATAAAAGAATACTGTCTCCTTACCCAGTATTTAAGACACAATACAACTGTACAGTATATCTTTCATAATCTGAATTTTCTATTAACTCGGAAATACAATGCTGCTACTTGCAGCCACCACCTGCCCCAAGGATAAGAAGCAAGATAGACTCTCTCATCTTCATGTCAGATTCTGTCAAAGCCACCAAATTGGAAGAATCTGTTGCTGCAAATAACAGTCGATATGCTGCACCTCAGCCTACTGCTCAAATAAGCAAAGATGTAACTGATAAGGAAGTTGAAGCAGAGGTAGAAGTTGAAAATGTTGAGAGGCCAGTTGACCTCTACAAGGTACTATTTTTTCTGTTTAATTATTTTATTTGTCTGTTATAGCCTCTCTTGTTGAACCTCCATTCTGAAACACTTGAACGGCAAGGGAAAAATGGAAATGAAAGGTATTCTTTATATGCTCATTAACATTTATTAATCAAGAAGTACCGGTTTGCACCAGATATGGATACACATATCATGATCTGTTGTCGCATCAATTTAGAACATTGTGTTATAAATACTTGTCCTGCAAGTGCAATGGCTACAAAGTTCTCTTTATATTATTCTGCTCCATTAGAATTTTACCTTCTCTCAGCATCTCTCACTTTTGTTTCCAGTTTTTTTAATTATCCAATTATATGTACATTTTATGTGTTTCCACTTGTCCCTGTGTCTTTCACCACATTAATGCTTTCTTGAATGGATCCAATCCACCTTAGCTAACTTTATTTTACCATCTGGAAATTTTCACCGATCCATTTGTATATTGTTTGTACGCTGTGACTCGTGGAGCAATCAATATTCTTGCATTCAAAATTTGGATTTCCTGATGTGCATTCTTGACATCCTTGCTGATGATTCATATTGATTACCTTTTTTATTTGAAAAACATGCTGTATGTAGGATATGCTGCCTTCTCATACGTTTTTAACATTTTTCCTTCATGTGCAGGCTATTTTCTCCGATGATTCTGATAATGAAACAGAAACATTTAATTCTAAGAAAGTGGAGGATACAGAAAAGAAGATTGAAGTGGCTAATACAGCATTAAGCCATTTGATTGCGGGTGACTTCTTAGAATCCTTGGGAAAAGAGCTAGGTCTGGAGGTTCCCCCTGAGTTACCCAACCCAATGAGTAAACCCAAGAATCCTGCTCCTCAGAAAGAAACTCCTAATGCTGATGCTAGAAATGCTAATACCTTGCCAGTTGAAATCAAGTCTTCTTGCACTGCAAATGCTGTTGGCGGAACTTTGAGAGACCGAGGAATGCCTGATGAGATGGAGACAGCTCAACAGGGTGAATCCCAGAAAAATGAATTCACTCCTGGCAGCCCTGTGAATCGTGGTGACAAATATGAGACTCATTTGTCGGAATATAGACATGGTAAAGTTGACCATGGAAGGTCCAAAGAGGATGGAAAATCTAAATTACCATCTAGCCGCCATCAAAATCTGGACAACAGTTCATCTTCAGAAGACGAAAGAAGTAGAAAACGATCTAGACATCACCGGTATAGGAGCAGTGACTCATATAGTGATTCGTCCAGCGATCATAGGGAACGATACCATTCTAGGTCAAAAGAGAAAAGGAAACGGTCCTCTCGAGAAAAGAGTAGTAGCAGAAGAAAGCACCGTAGGCATCGTGACAGGGACTCGCCCAGCAGCAGATCATATTATGATGCTGAGAAAGAACACGCTGCAGGGAAGAAAGAAAAAAGTAAACATAGGGATTGAACTGAAGATCCTACTTTCTTTAATTCCAATTGAAGGCACCCCAAGAAATATCCCTGAACGGGTTACTTTTTAAGGAAGAATCGCTATTATTGGAAACTTCTAGCACCTACCACTAGCAATTTTGGTTTGGGGTTTTGGAGCTGAAGCTGCTGGCTGTTGTATGAGTTGATAGAGATTCTTCATTATCTCTGCTCTGTTCATATGGTGGGGTGGTGGGGGGTTATGATTGCAACCCGAACATTTTGCATAGATGTGAGTCCCGTGCCTTACAATTAATCTGTATTCGATGCTGTAGAGCTATAATTTGATGCGTGGTTACTGAAAAAAAATATGAACAATTGTTCATTTTTCTTGTTTGCATATTTATGGCCATAAATGTACTTTCCTGGATCAATTCTACATGTTGCCTTTACTGGATCAATTCATTTTTAAATATTTGCTGATGTAAGGCAGTGGAGTAATTTGACTTCAATTTGCAACAACAGGTGCGTACTTAGGCAATTTATTTGTATTTGATATCTATGATCAAAGATATTATCCAGCACCTCAATTACCAGCAATTTTGTTTGGGATTTGCATAGTGGATATTGAAAATGTCACTTGCTACTGTCTATTGATATGAAAACTATACATTTCTGAGTTAAAATTCTGAAGAATGTTTTACCTAAATCACGACAGATGACAGCTGATATTAGATCACCGACCAGATCTGCTTCTCACAATTTTTTGTGATCTAAAATTTTCAATATTCAGAGGAGGATTTGTTGGGCTTGGATTTTGTAAAATTGACGACTATGATAATTTTATGGTTGCACATAATTTATTGGATTTTGCGTTGAATTAAAAGTACTTTAAAGAGACGTATAATGACACAAACCAATTTGTATGCTGTACTCCCACTTTTAAAGCTTGTAATTGAATTTTGACAATTCAAAATTCTAGCAACTAATTATGGTTTCTAGCTATCTACATTGATTTCTAATTAATCAAAGAAACTAAGCACACAAAATATAAAGTTTGCTATAGCTTTGACTAGCTGTTGAACTTGTCAGTGTTCACAAGGCTCTCATATTATGAGGGAATTATAGTTCTCAATGATCATATATGAAGGGTTACGATGAATTTGTTGCTAGATACAAATTTCTGCCACCCAGATTAATATTCACATTCCCCCATTAAAGAAACAGAGCAGCATTATTTTGAGTTTTCAATAGATGTCATTTACAGAAGCTGGATGTTAAAACTTAAAAGAAACAGAGAAGCTAACTAAAGTGTACTATAGAAGTTACATTACTCAATCTACGAGGTTCCTTTTGTCAATATTATTTCCAGTGGAAAGCACACTGAGAGCATAGATTTTTCCTTGCACTTCCATATGGCCGCTACCAATAGAGCCTGAGTTTTCTGATTTCGCAAAAATTGTTTTCCAACTCTCAAAATCAACCAACTGCAGCATGAGTCAAAAGAGGTTAAAAGGCTCGAGATTAATTAATGCAGTTTCTAGCATTAATTTGGTAGATTCATATGGTTTGAATAAGAGGGAGCCCAGTTCAGTCATTCACAACTACATATAGTATAGCATTCTTCTGCTGAATTAAACCAAGGAAATGGAATAAAACAAGAGAGAATACCTTGGGGGAAAAATCTTCAATAACATATATACAGCTTCCTTCTGCCGTGTCCAAGATAGTATAGTTGGCATCCTTCTACATCTGCAGCCACACTGATTGCTCAGGTTTGACTTAATGAAAAATCATTGCCAAAATATTCTTAAACAAATACCTTGACTTACAATGAAGATGCCCATAGACTCTGTCGCCCTTAGTCCCATTTGATGCATATTGGAAATCCAACATTCTTGTAAATGGAGAGCTCTCTCTACAATAATAGCCCAGTAACTTCCCTGTATTCTCATTGTTTTTTTTTTAATTTGGTAAGAAACAAGGCACAACAATATTATGACATATAAAAATTCTGATCTAGTGTTGCCACTTCTTTAGCTTGTTGCAATTGATCTTGCAAATATTGCTCCCTGCATAAGCTAAATCAGGGTACACAGAAATTGAAGTAAAAGATATGAACTAATTTTTCCCAACACCCTAACATTCCAATTAACCAACAGAAGGAAGTGCTGGATGAAATTTAACATTCCCAAAGATTCTTTCTTTCAAAGCCTCCAACGTTTTCTGATTCTCTTCAGCCAGACTGAGTTGCTTGATCTCCACAATTTCTTTCACCTTTTCCTCCATCTGAATAAGAATAGAAAGGAAGTAATTTTTCTAACTCCTTGAATACGATTAAACTTCTATACCAACATGACATTGACATATCACAATGGCTATTTTAGCAAGGTTTTCAATAAGAAAACACAAATTTCCCTGTAACTAAGAAAACTTTCTTAAGCCAGTGATTAGTAATTTCTTAGTTGTGATCTTAATTACTGATAATTAAATCCAGCCACGAGATGAGTTTTTATACACATTTATCATCAAATTAAGGTAAATAGACATCCAATTAGTCATAAGTTTGCTAATATGTTACTGCATAATGTATTCTTTAATTTAATCTGAATTAACTCTATTGCTTAACCACGGAACTGACTGAAGGTTTGACATCTAGGCCGAACCTTGAAGCATGATGTGTGCGCACAAGGCCTAGACTTCAACTAAACTGAGGGCTTTATATATATAGATACAGATATATTGTTTGTACACTGTGACTTGTGGAGCAATCAATATTCTTGCGTTCAAAATTTGGATATCCTTATGTGCATTCTTGACATCCTTGCTGATGATTCATATTGATTACTTCTTTATTGGAAAAACATGCTGTCTGAAGCATATGCTGCCTTTCTCGTGTGTTAACATTCTTCCTTCATGTGCAGGCTATTTTCTCCGACGATTCTGATGATGAAACGGAAACATTTAATTCTACGAAAGTGAAGGATCCAGAAAAGAAGAATGGAGTGCCTAATATAGCATTGAGCCATTTGATTGTGGGTGAGTTCTTAGAATCCTTGGGAAAAGAGCTAGGTCTTGAGGTTCCCCCTGAGCTACCTAACTCAATGAGTAGACCCCAGAATCCTGCTCCTTAGAAAGGAACTCCTAATGCTGATGCTGGAAATGCTAATACCTTGCCTGTTGAAATCAAGTCATCTTCCACTGCAAATGCTGTCAGCGGAACTTTCACAGACTGAGGAGTGCCAGATGAGAGGGAGACAGCTTAATAAAACGAACCCCAATAGTCTAATGATACTCATTGATAATCATCGAGTTGGGCCGCGGGACATCAACTTATGGTGGATTTGGTTGGTTCATTTATGGACACTTTCTAATGTCTCTCTCGTATGGTACTGCTCGATATTATTGATGAGTGGGCCTTGGAATGTATACATGTGATGAATTTGGTTTTTCTTAATCAATGGACCCTTTTCTCAATGTCTTTCAGTCTCCCCTGACAATCAATCAAATTTCTTATTCAGAGAGGGATTGATGTGATGGAAACTAAAGGACAAGCGAATGATGGACAAGCGGAGGACAAGTGGAGTACGTGGGTTCTTAGGCAAGTCCAATTCTTTGCCAATCTTGCACATCTAGCGTATTTGGCCAATTTGAAAGAAAAATTAAAAGGAAAACTATCACCGGTGATTACTGTTTATCTTTAAATTTTTTAAATGAATTATTATCAGATTTTTCCTTAAAATTTAGGATAGTATCATTAGATAAAAAAAATTAAGAATATATTATTTTTCTCCTTTATCGTTAGAATGATTGTCAGTTAACTATTATATTAAAAGATAAAAAGATATATGTTTCAGATAACTACTTTAACAGTTGTTTCAACACACAATTATCTCATGTCAAAACAGTGAAACCTAAATATAAATTGTTTCAAATTGTGTTAATCTCGAGGAATGGAGGTTGGGAGCGCATTTAGAGCAAAAAATTTTGCGCTATTTCGTTGCATCGTTAAACATATATATGAAGTAGGTAGAAACTCATATTAGTTATCTTCATTCCTTTATTTAGTGTATGTATTTTGCAATCAAAGGAGGCAAATTTGGGAAAAATTAACATTATTGTTTATATGCACCATTAAATTACAATGACCATAAGGTATGTGCACAAATTTGGCCTTTTTTGATGCATATATGGTTGGATTAATATGAAAATCAAATTGAGTTGGTATGTCATGTAATATTGGGTTTTTATTTTTTCTTGATGTGGTAATTTATTTTGATAACAAAGTTTTGGTGTTGGTTGGTCTCGGTGAATTGTTGGTCTCCAAAATTTGTGATTTACATTAACAAAAATCAGGTTTGCCACTTAATTGATGTATTACCCAAATTCTTACGGTAATTTTGTTGGAAGAAAATGACTTGAGAGAGAAAAACAGACATAAAAATCAAAGATTTGAAACTAAAGTAGTTCAAATAAGAACTTTAGTTATAAAATAATTGTAAATTTTTCAGTTGACTGAAAATAGAGTTGGTAGAAAGCATCCGTGGTTGGTTTTAATTTCAAGTAAGCCATTAATTGTGAGTGGTTGCCTTCTCTCATTACAAATCTCTCTTTTTTGCCGGTAGCTGCATTTTTAAATACAAGTTTACTACCAAACAATACTAATTTCAAGTTTTAAAATTTTTGAATTTCAAATTTTTTACTTTCTACAAAGATATTTTAGATAGAAATTTTGTGACCATACAGTTAAATGGAACAATCCACTACTTAAATACCCAAATGCCTAAATTGAAATTTGTTTTTAACAATAAAAATCAGGTTATAAATAGTATTTTGTTGAGGCAAATGACGCAAGAATAAATTATTTGTCAAATAAATAGAAAAAAGAATATATTGAATGTCGAATATAAAGTTTGTTTGATTTTAAAACTGCCATCATATTTTAAATGCAATTAGGTTTTCTTTTTATGTATAGAAAATCCTACGATACAATCATATACTCCAAATAAGAGTTTAGATGAAATATTACTTCTATAAACATGGGTTTGTGCACATATAACATGTTATACAATAACACATTTGTAGAACTAAAAACATAAATTACTTGGTTTGATGCACTATCTAGTGCAGAAAAATAGATATATAGGTAAACAATAATGAAATTTGAAAAATTTACTTTTGCAAAACATGTATATGTATATATTATTTAATTGTCTTCTCTTCCTTCAATTTGGATGCACTTTCAAAATAATTAACAGAAAGTAGTTGAAAGAAATGTTAAGTGAAAAATGAGTCCAGAATTATTATTTATAGGACTCTACCCCATTCATCTTATTCTTGTAAATATAATGGAATAATGTATGAATAAAAATTCAGATTGCTAGCTATTGTAGCATATGAATGACTATAACTATATATATATAGTGTATGCAAAATGTAACAAAGAAGAAGCGAGAAAGATGAACTTCAAACATGTTGGAACATATTTAGGCTTTAGCTGAAATATGCTCGACTTTAACAACATTTATAGTCATAGATTTCTACTCAAATCTTATCAGATTTTTGTTCTAATAAGATATTTTTTCTAGCAAATGCACAATTATAAGTAATGTACTGAGTTGAGTTGAAGCTAGTACATGCATGCTTAATTGTTTGTGGGATTGCATTATTGTTTGTGTTGCATGCTTGTTCTAGTTATTGATATATAATTACATAGTATTCTAAATTATGGCAAAACATACATATAATTTCGTTCTTGTACTTTGTTGGCAAATTATCAACATAAATTACAACTAAATACACATTATTTGTTAGTTTCCCCTAATTAAAGTGCTTATGCACTTGATTTTTACAGGTTTAATATTTGGTGCACTATTGGTAGAGTATTTGATATTGGTAGAGTAAATTCTCAAGAATATACACTAAGCAGGTTGTTGGAAGATGTTAAGTTTGTATGCAGCCATAAAATGTTGTGGTTGAACTTATATATTTTTTTTGAATTAGCAAAATTGATATTGTATGTACACTTTTTATTGTTGGTTAATTGGAGAAGTTGGAATATATGTTCAGATATAACCATGTGCCTCAACTTTTTGCTTGCTCGAAGAAAAGAATCCAGTAGTCAGCGTGAATTCTACAATATGAGTTAGTCGCCAGGTTTGGTTACCAGAAATGAAAGGTAAGAAGATCCTTTCTTCAAAGGGATGGCTTCTAACAGTTGGTCTAAATTGGGGCATGTCCCTCCTGCATCTTTATAATTCTGCTCAAATTACCTATGGAACTTATGACTTTCAGGTTTTCCAAGTCAAATTATTGTCTTCGACTAATTCTTCTTCTTGGAAACAGAAGCATCTTCATGGATCATAATTTTATGTTTTCTAAAGCTTTAAATATTTCAGGTTGCAAACCTAATTGTATATATTTCGCTGAAGATTTTATAGAGTCGTATTTATTTTTCAATATGAAAAAAAGGAGAGAATCCGGAAGGAGGAGGTCAAGATATAGGAATTTATAATATGGAAGATGGCAGCATCATCTTCCATTTCAAGGGTAAATCGTTGATTTTCTTTCTCCACCTATGTGAGTTAAACTGGGCTTCGATTAGGCTTTTCTTTATTAATATTTAAGTTAATTAATTTTAAGTTAGTACATCTATCTTCAGTTTAGATTGAAAATTAATAATGATATATTTTTGAATATATATTAATCAGTTAATTATAGAAATATTCAGTTTACTTTGTTGAATTTGCAAAATAAAATAAAATTAATAATGATATGTGTAAGTATTTTATTAATTCTGTACTAACATTTCCCTATCGCATCAAATAAATTACGCTTAGAAACAACAAGAACAGAACATGGTAACACTAACAAGTAACATACCTTAGAAACTACCGAAATAAAACTAGCAAAGTAACAAACAGGTAACATATACCGTCAACAGTGTTGAAGTTCATGTTCCATTTTTTGATTTTTATCAAGAAGGGACTCCATTGAATTTGCTTATCTCTTCACCATTTGTAGCTACTTCCCATTCTTCAGCTTCGCCTATATAGCGATCAGACATTTAACACCAATACAACAAAACATTGTTAATCTTCCAACTGAGTTAATTGTTACACAGTGCTTAACAACGGTTCAAACTTCGAACAGAGACACCGAACGTTGTTAGGACACGAACAAACATGACAGCAGCATTCATAAAAGCCGAGCACCGTGACAAGATGCAAAAGAAAACTGAATGATTTAAGCTGCCACTAAATTAGGTAATTCAGCACATTTAAATTGAATCAAAGAATAATACTGGCAAGCAAATTAACTTAATTTTTTTTTTCAAATAACTCAAGGATCAGCAATTTAACAATAGACCAAATCAAAGTGGATAAAATTTTATAAGCTCTTAGTAGAATTGACAAGAACTGTAACTAAATTTATTGAGGAAGAACCTTCAGCAAGTGACTAGAATATGTTGAGAAAATGAAACTAGCTGCAAATTTTTCACTTTTTTATGCAAATCATCAACAAATTTTTCTGTAGGCCTAGCTTGAATATCCTCCTCCATTTCCTCAAGAGCAGTTTCCTGGATGAACAAACAAGGTATATAAAATTTTGTCTTATCATTTAGTTCCCAAAATTATGAGGCAAAATGCCTTAAATATATATAATTCTTTAATAAAAAAATTAAGAAGAAAATTTAGACAATAAATTAGTATAGCTTTTAGAAACAATAATTAATATTTTGTAATTAATATTAAAGGTACTTACTTGTATAAGTCAATATAAGTAAAAAATGTGTTTATATCATTTTACTAGTACTCAAAATCAGTAATAGCCCTACGATATCGAAAGAAGTTTTATTGACAAATATTTTTAATTTAAAATATGTTTAATATTTATTTTTACAATTGAGGGTCTAATTGTTATTAGCCCTTTTTGGAAGATAAAAAAAAAGAATTTGAGGTTTTTTTTTTATTTTAAAGTCTGTTTAATATAACTTTTCAAATAAATTTGTTTTAAATAGATTTTTTATTCGTAGAGATTTTGTAAATAGACATTTTAATAAAAATTTGTTAATCGTTTTATTGTCACAAATAGGTCTTAAAAAAATTGAAGTAATTATTTTAATAGACAAATATTTAATGTTATATTTTAAAAAAATAATACAAAATTTTTAAAATAAAGTAAGAATATTTTAGACAATTATATTTTTTAAAAAAATTGAAAAAATTCTAATGCCAAAAGGTCGAATGCTAAATTTTTTTTAATAGAAAGAAAATAACTTTTTTAATTCTTAAAAGTTTTTTTTAGTGACAATTAAATCATGTCAAAAATTTTAAAAATGACTTTTATCATTAAAAATATTTTTTTAACTAATAAAAAAGTTAAATTAAACATACAGGACACTTTAGGATTACAATGAAGCAGGCTTTGTCTCGGTCAATTGCGGCACATTGTAGGAGTCCAAAACAGTTTAGGATTAAGACGTAAATTACAATAAAGCAAGTTATCCAATATCCATATATATGTTGGTATGAGACGCGATGATGTTGTACTTAGGCTTTTCACTTGTCGCCGACTGCTTAGATCTCTCAACTATAATATGGCGGCGAATTGGTCAGAACTCAATCATGACCTTTTGGTGGAGATTGCCAAGCGAATAAAATTGGTCGACGATTTTATTGCCTTCGGTGGAGTTTGTAAGTCATGGCGATCGGCCGCAGATCTAAAGAATTATATGTTCAAATATAACCATATGCCTCAACTTTTGCTTGCTCCAAGCAAAGAATCTAGTTGTCAGCGTGAATTCTACAATATATCAAAGGGAGTCAGTCGCCAGGTTTGCTTACCAGAAGCGAATGATAAGAAGATCCTTTCTTCAAAGGGATGGCTTCTAACAATTGATCGCAACTGGGATATTTCTCTCCTGCATCCTTATAAGTCTGTTCAAATTGAACTTCCGAACATAAGATCTTTTGAGGATTGGAATAATGGTATTTCTCATAACATAATGCGTGCGTTTTTCATAGAGAAATTTGTTTTGTCTACGAGTCCATTAGAAGAAGAAGATTACACGGTCATGGTTATTTATGGACGTACTCGCAAATTGGCTTATTTTAAACCGCGTTATAAGGCTTGGATCACATTACGCCCTACATGTTCAAAGGTCACAATGTTCTCTGATATATTTTATTACAACAAGAAGTTTTATGTCGTAGATTTGTATGGTCGGATAATGGTTTGTGATTTCAGTGGTGAAAATCGCAATCCGAGTGTTGTGGCTGAGATGCCATCTATAGATTTATATGGTGGGATAATACCAAATGAGCTTGTTCGAGGTGATGTTTTGGAGGAATTGTATTTGACAGTAGTTTCAGATGAAGTATTGTGGGTGATTTCGCGTCGAGGAGTGTATAGACGGCCAATTGAACCAGGAAGTGACGTGTATATCTATGGAACTTATGACTTTCAGGTTTTTGAAGTCAAATTGTTGTCTAGTTCGTCTTCTTCTTCTTGGACTGAGATTAAAGATTTGGAAAATAAGAGCATCTTCGTGGGTCATAATTCTACGTTTTTCAAAGCTTCACATATTTCAGGTTGCAAACCTAATTGTATATATTTCGCTGACGATTTTATAGAGTCGTACTTTTTTCGCAGCATCGAAGGAGAGAATCCGGAAGGAGGAGGTCGAGATATGGGAATTTATAATATTGAAGATGGCAGCATCATCCCCCATTTTAAGGGTAAATCGGTAGATTTTCTTTCTCCACCTATGTGGGTTGAACTGGGTTTCGATTAGGCTTTTCGTTTTAATTAATTTTAAGTTCTAAGTTTGTACATTGTCTTCAGTTTAATTTGTTGAATTAGCAGAATTAATAATGATATGTCCGACTATTTATTCATTCTGTAGCTAAGATTTTGGGTTGCATCGAGTTTTGATTAGACCACCTATTGTGTATCTAAAGATTTCGGGTATTCTCAATAAGTGACCAGGGAAGGAAACAAAGTTAATTGACTTAAATTCGAATGAACACCAGTTTTCCCACTAGAAGCTGACAGTTTCCATGGATCATCATTATGCTAACACTGACCAACTTCCTTGGATCATCGACTGTTCTGCTTGAGTTGAGCTTATTACATGCAGCAGCACATATATAGGTCGATGTTTGCTGCAGAAAGTAAGTAATTTGACACCACTCCATACAAGCTTTCTCATCATATCACAAGGCCTCCTCCGCCATAAATCCAAGACGGATTTTTGTTCTCTCTCTTTCGGACTGGACTGAACTGGAATGGAATGGACTGGACTTATTAAATCTAGTTTCATTTCTTAACATGCAGGGTTCACATTCTGATTTGTGAACAGCTCTGAGTTCAAATTCTGAAGACTGTAATTAATAGCCTAATCATAAATGTAAATTAAGGTCTGTGTGGTTGGTTTCAATGATGACATGTATCTTTCTTCCACATTGTAGGTACCTGTAATTTTTATGCCCATAATGTAATGTGTTCCGATATTAGATCCAATTACAACACCACCAACCATCTCTGTTTTTAATAATAATAATAATAATACAACTTTGAGCCAGGTGCTGCATTACTACCAACCAGTTGTATGCAATAAAATTAGAAGATTTCTGATATGGAAGGCAACTCAGAAGAAGGCGTCTTTTCTTTTTTTATAATTTTTTCTTTATTGCGGAAAAACTAGATAACAATGTGTGAATCCACTACAACTACAAGAAATTAAGATACCAGTATTTTTGATTTGATTTGATTTGAAAAGTATTTCAATTCCTTATAATCTAAAATTTTAATCTTCAGACGGCAGGGGATTTCTTGGGCTTGGATTTGGTAAATTTCATGAATTAATACAATACCCATTTGGTCAAATTAAAACACATAATGTCTAATAGACACAATCCATTTTGTATGCAGTACTCCACTTTTGAAACTTGTAATTAAATATTATTTTTTTTATGTTAAACAATTCCCATGCCTTCCACAATTAATTCAAAAGTTCTACCAAATAATTATGGGTTCTAGCTATATATCTACATTGATTTCAAGTTAACACATGAGAGAAATGATAATAATAATAACAACGTGAAAAAGTTGGGCCATAGCCACTTTCATTTGTTGGGATACTTTGATTATAGTGAAATTTCTTAAAATAGTCTTAATTTTTTTTAGTTTATGTAAATAGTTTATTATAAATTTTTTTTATCAACCTAATTTAAAATATATTTTTCAGACTTAATTGTTTTAATATTCCCTTTAATTTTTTTTTGACAAAAGTCGATTTTTTTTTTATTTTTCTTAATTACTTTAGATTTTGATACTCTTCCAAACTCAAACTCTCCTCTCTTAAAAACCATTTCTCTCTTCAAACCACTTCATTTATTAACGGTAAAGACGATGATGGTGTATTTTGACGATGAATTTTTGGTCATTGACATTAAGTGACTTTTTTATTATATAGGTATATATCTTATGTGTAAATTAATTAATTAAAGAAAAATTTCTCAAATATGAATTTATAATTTAATGTTAATTAGGTAGTAAAAAATATTAATTTAAATTTAAATTACGTTGACTGGTTGTTGAATGAATGAAAAATTATGGATGATTTTGAGAATGTGAAGTGATATCTTAATTTTTGTTACATAATTATATTTAATTTTCTATCGTATTGTAACATACTTAGCATTGTTTAATTCATTTTAAGTAGTTATTTTTCTTTTTAAGCATTTTTTTTTATAAACACTAATGTATTTTAATATGAAAGACTTAAAAATGGAGTATAAAAACCACCAAAGCATGACGTACCATTTGTGAATCAAGTGACACTTTTTATCAATTTTTGACCCTTGGATCCCCATGGATGGTAAGATTTAATGGGTCTTAAGGTTTTCATATTTTGAATGATGAGCTACCACGAGCCACTTGGAGAGAGAGAGTTTTAGAGAGAGAAAAGGGGAAGAAGGTTGCTAGAGAAAGAGAAAGGAAAATCAACAAGAAGAAAATAACTTCATCAAAAGATTGATAAATTCTCATTAAATCTTGTGGATTCAAGCTCTCTTCATTTAATTTTCTTTCTCTTCTTTTTTAATTTTATCTTGAATTGGACAATTTGTCTTGACTAAGATTATGTATTTGATTATTAAATTTTTAATGATTAATCTTGAACTCTATTTTATGTGTGGTTAGATTTATTTTTTAGGATAATTTAATTTATTGAAAGTATCTATTTTCTTATATTGCGTTATTTATTATTTAATATATTGTTTTGAATATTTATCATGATGTTTAATGATTTTAAAAAATTTGACTAATATTTAAATGAATTATGGACTGATATGAACTGAAAGGTAATTATTATATTTAGACCGTGTGATAAACATCGTAAATTACATGTTAAACAGAGATGTAATAATATGATTTATGCAGTTTAAATTAAAATTATCATTAATCGTAATACATTCTCATTTAATAAAATTTATATAGAAATATAGTAAGTTTTAGGTATAGAGTATTTTCGATTGATCTCTGGAGAGACTGTCGAATATGAAAAGATAATTAAATGACAAGATTGATATTAAATCAGAATAACATCAATTGAAGAATTGGATGCAACTAATTAAGATAAAATCATTTGCCCTATATTTTTTTTAATTGAATCTTTTAATTAATTTATCAAGTTGTTTATTTTTTTTATTTTCTCACTCGAATTAACAATCGATTTTTTTAGATAAATTTAGAATTAATCACCTTCAGTATTTAATTGATCCCGTGCACTTGTGGGTATCACATACATACTACACAAATCACACAACATGAAGTTATTGTGCGATTTTAGGTCATGGGTTTTCTACCCAAAAAGTGAATTTCGAGTAAGAGGCTGAAGTTGATTTTGCCATCAAACTTCTCTATATCATACTTGATTGAAGAACCCATTATGAGAACTTAGTTTGTAAACAAATCACACTATAATATCAATTTGTTATGAAAAATCAAGCAACCAAAACAAATAGAAAACATAAGAAATCATAAACAACACTAAATTTACGTGAAAAATCTCTGAACATTTTAGAGAAAAAAATTACGAGAGAGAGAGTCAGATTCCACTAAGATTAAAAAAAAAAAAAACAGTACATGATTTGCCCTAAACCCCCAAAAATATAGTCCGGATTGAAGTCTAGTTCAAAACTAAAACTGGATCGAGTCAGGCCTATACAGTAGAATATATGCAATATACTTATATACATATATATATACAATACTATAAAAGGGTAGGGGCGTTGTCCCCTAGCCTCCAACAAAAAAGTTTCACCCCTTTGCACCCCTGATAAGTTCTCTGAGAAGTTCGACCCCCGATTATGTTAGCGTACCCACAATATACTATACAAGTTAATAAATAAGGGCCACAAATTCTACAAAAATAGTACAGGAAAACAAACCAAATGAGGAAACATTTGAGAAACATGAAAAAGAAAAGATCTTTATGCACAAGGAATTAAAGAAAACTTGGCTAATACTCTATTTTAATGCAGAGCCATACCCACTCTTCATGGTGCATTTGTAAAATTAGAGAGAACAATACAAAGAGTTGAAATCCACGTGCATTAATTAACAATAGAAATTAGTCTTATCAGATGATCAATGGCGATGAATTTCTCGAAGATGGTCAATGAGTTATCCTAAATAGTGAAAGAAATTGACATAAAAAGGACATCGATGTCTAAATAGGTGGTGTTTACTTCTAATATGCATAACGAGTGCATTTGAAGTCCAGAATCGCTTGTCGCAATGAATAATATTTGGTGATGATGTTCTGCGTACTAGGTCCCCCGACGACATCGTTATTCTAACCATCATTACTGGCTGCAACTTGATTTTTCATTACAGAATATTGGAAGAAAATTCGACAACAATCAAAACAATGAAAAAATAGAATTGATAACAAGAGAGAGTTTCTTGACCTCAAGAAACGAAATTATGCTTAAACTCTTGAAAATCTTTGTTTTAGTTTTTGTATGTATAGGAAGTGGCGCTAATTTTATAGCAATTGAAAATGTTAAAACGCTGTTGTTTTATGGCCCAAAGACGATACATTTTTGCATGTAATATCCATGAAGGGACATATGAAAAATATTTCATTATTAATCCCTATACTTAATCAAAATAACAAAATGTAATATATATTTTTTATTATTAAAAATCCAGTCCCCGTTATATTATTTTTAAATTCTAATATATTAATATTAGAGACTAAAATGTTAATTTTAAAAAGTTTTTTTATTATTTTTAAAACATGTTAAAAATACAAATATTTTTATTTAAATTAAAATGCTAAAAATGAATTTACATAAAATATATTGAAAAGTGCCAAAATTATTATTTTTCTTTTTAATCTTTTGGTACTCATTTAGTATGTAATGAATTCAACTAATATTTTAGTTAAATTTTAATCGTAAAAGAAAAAAATTGAGGTGGTTGTAGCCAACGATCATCCTTATTTATAAAAAATTTAATTAAACATATATGACGAACAATAATTTTTACAAGATAAAAAAAAACTTTTGTTCTTCTTAATAAAAATTAATTAATTAAAAGTTATAAGTAAAGTTTTATATATTAATTATGAGTAAATTGATTTTGTCTTTTGAAGGATATGATAATATTTTAATAGCACTTAAAATCAATCGTCTAATTCAGTATTGATTAACATATTAATTAAATATTGTATTCCTAAAAATATCATTTAAACTTTAAAATTAAAATATATTTAAATTTAAAATTGATGTGCATAATTTTATTTTTTAATTAGTTTATCAGGATAGGATAAAGATATATAATAGCATTGTACCTTAATTAATACACAAGCGCGCGCGCGCACACACACACACACATATATATATGGGGTATTATCAATTTCATCATCAGTTGGATGGTTAAGATTGGAAAAATAAACAAATATCTCCCCTCACACACACACACACACACACACATATATATATGGGGTATTATCAATTTCATCATCAGTTATTATCAGTTGGATGGTTAAGATTGGAAAAATAGACAAATATCTCCCCTTTCAAACAGTAATATATTATTATAATTAACGGACACAAATAAAATTACTAAACTATCCTTTGAGTAAATGTGAAAAATTGATAATTTCATATTATAGTAACAAATAAAGCAACTTAACCAGCACCAGAGCAGTAACTTTACAACATCTGTACGTAGCAAGCAGCAACAGCAGCCAGCTGATCGGAAAAACAGAGCAGTACTTATCCCAAAATCACTATCCAACGGCGAAGAAAGCAAAATCTCTATATCATCTACGCTTGAGGATACAACACAGCCAGCAGCAACATAAATCTCTCTATACAAAATCTCTCAACCAGAACAAAAAATGTAGCAGGGAGAATAGCATATCAAACAGCATGAAGGCAAGAACACAGATCCACCAGCAGTTCAAGGAACTCATAGGATACATTTCAGCCAACAACAACACATTTCAGCCAACAACAACACATTTCTAGAGTAGTATGAAAGCAGAGCAGCAATTCCAAGCATCTGAACAACCATTCCAACCATATCAACACAAGTACACAACTTCAAAAAAAAAATTATCGTAATTTCATTAATTCAAACTAGAATAAAAACTAAGCTAGGTAATTAATTATCAAGTTTGCAGCTCTCCAGCTGCATGAAAGTACATAAAATCTCTGCAACTGAACTGGATCCAACCAAACTTTTCCCTTTACGATTTTACTATTGTTGCTTCTTCCTCAATCTTCCTAACAATTTTCCTCCTCTCTTCCGGAATAAATTTTAACTATAACCTGACTAGATGATATATTAATTCTTCATATTCACTTGTCGGATAATGGCAATGAAGGAGAAGTTTGTCTCTTCAAGTAAGTTTTTTATTTACGTTATGACAATACTGAAAAACTCGATGGAGAAAGCTTGCTTATATTCTAATTTTTGTGATTTTGATTGAATAAATGCAAGCACAGGCTGCATTTCTGGAATGGCAATCAGATGCTAGATGTAAACACGATGCTACCACTACACTGATAGTTCAAGAACTCGTAGAAAGAAGGGCTCGCCTTACAAACTTTTTCAATAAACATGCATGCCGGCGATTCTTTTTTCATGACATTGCTATTTGTTTGTTTCTCTTAATAACCAGATTACTGAAACTGCAAGCAAAAGTATTCAAGACATTTGGGTATTTTATGGTGTAATTCGCAAAAAATCAAAAGCAAAGACAATGAATTGACGATGTTGGCAAAGCTGAATGCAAGCAGTACGTGTGGCGTAATGGTAGGAAAGCTAATTTCTTGCAAGCAGCGACAATGAGTCGGCGATGAATGTGCGTGGGGATTGGTGGCGCCACTGATTTGGGGTTGTGATGACCAGTGGAGACGGCTTCTTTTGGTTAGGAATTTTAATATTAGAAGTTAGGGTTTTTTCCTTTTTAATTTTATGAATTTTAATTAAAAAAATTATCCATTTAAATTGCAATATTTTTAATTTTTTGTTAAATAACCGAAATACCCTCATTTCTATTAAGTCAAATAACGGTTTTAAAAGTCTAGGGGAGATATTTATCTATTTTCTCAATTTTAACCATCTAGCTGATAATACCTAATACCTCAAGGGTGAAAACTGATAATACCCTATATATATATATATATATATTGATGATGGATTGACTTTGAAAAGAAATTAATTTTGAAGCTTAGATTAGAAGGTAATTATTACTCTCTATTATCATGTGTGAATAGTTAGAATGATTTTATTAATTATTACATAGTAATAGCCTAAAATACAATAATAAAATTGTCGTGGGCTAATTTTATTCAAACACGAGTCAGATTTTAATTGGTTGCATGCTTGAATATACTTTAAAGTGTACTTTGAGGAGCTATGATACCATTGAAGTCTTTCAATAGAGTTTGAAGTTTACTCAAATAGATTCATTATTTTATTTTTGAAATTCAATATTCATTATATTAATTTGATGTTGTGTATAAAAGAATGTGTATGTAGAATTTTATTTTGAATGAAACTATATATTATTTGTTGCGGATCAATTTTTATGTACATATATATGTATTTTTGCGTGTGTACGTGTATGTGCACGTGCACGTGTACCAGCTTGCAATCACATAATATCTTAATAAAATAATTTATTAATATGAGATAAAATGAAAGTAATTGATATGGAGATAAAATAGTAATTAGTAGGAAGTATTTTTTCTTAATTTCTATTAATTAATATTAAGATAATTATTTAATTTAATTTGTATAAGCAGTAAACAAAAAATATTTACTTTATTAATTTTTTAATTATAAATAGACACATTCTTACCCACCCCTCTAACATATCGAAATTAAAACACCATATATCTCTGAGTTTATATGGTATGTTAGATACTCTTAGTTTTGGAAAAATAAGAAGATACAATCCTGTTAATTTGACTAGTTGAGATATTATTATTTTAGCATGTACTTAGATTTTAGTAAAATAACAAATAAAACGTGTTATGCTATTGATATGCATGGTCGGATAATGGTTTGTGATTTGAGTGGTGAAAATCGCAATCTCACTGTTGTGGCTGAAATGCCATGTATAAATTTACATGGTACGATAATACCATCTAGGCTTGTTCGAGGTGATGCTTTGGAGGAATTGTATTTAATAGTATTTTCAGATGAAATATTGTGGGTGATTTTGCATAGAGGTGTGTCTTTATGGCGGTCGACATAATCAGGAAGTAACGTATATACCTATAGAACTTATGACTTTCAGGTTTTTGAAGTCAAATTATTGTCTTCGACTAATTCGTCTTCTTCTTCTTGGATTGAGAGATTAAAGATTTAGAAAATAGAAGTATCTTCGTAGGTCATAATTCTACGTTTTTTAAAACTTCACATATTTAAATTTGTAAACTTAATTGTATATATTTCACTAAGGATTATATAGAGTCGTACTTTTTTTGCCGCCTCGAAGGAGGAGACAATTGGGAAGGAATAGGTTAAGATATGAGAATTTATAATATTGAAGATTGCAGCATCATTCCGTTGATTTTCTTTGTCCACCTATATGGGTTGAACTGGATTTCGATTAGGCTTTCTTTTTTATTAATATTTAAGTTCTAAGTTTTTACATTATCTCCAATTTAGTTTGTTGAATTTTCAGCTTTTTATTAATATTTAAGTTCTAAATTTGTAATATTTAAGTTCTAAGTTTATACGTTATCTTCAATTTAATTTGTTGAATTCGCAGAATTAGTAATGATATGTCTAAGTATTTATTCATTTTGTAGCTAAGATTTTGGGTTGAATTGAGTTTTGATTAGAATAGCTATTGTGTAGTTAAGATTTCGGGCTATTCTTCCCACACAAATAAGTGACCAGGGAAGGAAACAATTAACTTAAATTCGGATGAGCATAATTTTTCCCACCGCATCATATAAATTAGTAAACATCCATCTATGATCACTTGGAAACAAGAAGTTGACAGTTTCCACTTTCCATGGATCATCACCATGCTAACACTGACCATTTTTCTTGGATCATCGACTTATTACATGCAGCAGCACTTTAATATAGGTCGATGGTTGGTGCAGAAAGTAAGTAATTTGACTCTACTATATACAAGCTTTCTCATCATATCATTGGGCCTCCTCCGCCATAACTTCCCACCAAGACCATATCAGCCCACTGCAAGCCTATGCGATTAAATTGAACGAATTAAAATTCACCCAGTCCAAGAAGGATTTGTGTTCTCTCTTAGCCCAGTCCGAAATTCTCCCACATCTTTCGGACTGGACTTGACTTACTAAATCTAGTTCCATTGCTTAACAAGCAGGGTTCACGTTCTGATTCGTGTAACAGCTCTGAGTTCAAATTCTGAAGAACGTAAATTAATGTATGTGTGTGTGTGTGTGTGTGTGTGGTAGGTTTCAATGATGACACGTATCTTTCGTCCACATTGTAGGAATCTGTAATTTTTATGCCCATAATGTAATGTCTTCTGATTTTAGATCCAATTACAACACCACCAACCATCTCTGTTTTTAGTAACAATAATAATTCAAACTTGAGCCAGGTATTGCAGCACTACCAACCAGATGTATGCGAGAAAATTACAAGATTTCTGGTATGGAAGGCAACTCAGAAGAAAGTGTCTTTTTTCCCCCCTTAATTGCTGAAAAAATAGATAACAATGTGAATATAGTCCACTACAACTATCAAGGAAAAGTATTTCAATTACTTGTAATTTAAACTTTCAATCTTCAGAGGGCAGGGAATTTCTTGGGCTTGGATTTGGTAAATTTCATGAATGGTTGCATTCAATCTCTGGGATTTTGCGTTGAAAATCTTTAATACACGCAAAGTGAACGAACCCATTTGGTCAAATTAAGAGACATAATGTCTAAAGACACAATCCATTTTATATGCAGTACTCCACTTTTGAAACTGGTAATTGAATATTATTTTTTTCATGTCAAACAATTCTCATGCCTTGACAATTAGTTCAAGAATTCTACCAAATAATTATACGCGTAATGTAATTTTATAAAATTACTTAAATACTTGGGATGAGTTCTGAACGAACTTTATTTATTAGTTATATATGTAAGGCTGAATAAAGCAATATCAACCATTACATCATATTATTGCTATGATTTTGACTCGTATGGAAATTATGGAATGGACATCTCAACACCCAAAGATCCCAAATTAAACTAACCAGATTTTTTTCAAACCAAATTTCCAATTTCAGGTAGCTGGCAACTCAAACATCTTGTCAACTATAAAAATAGTTTAGTTAATTTTACAATATATAATTTCAGTTTGTACATGAAAGGGAATAAAATTTAACAATAAAAGAAATCTTGTGTTAATTTATTTTATTTTTTATGTTTATCTTTACGAAATTGAAGTTGGTGTCATTTAAGAAATCTAATACCCCTAAACTCATTTAAATTTTTTGTCATTGTTCATATTTATTTGGTCAAATTCAGATCATTGATTATTTAAAATTGCATAATAATCTATATAAATAATTGAAAAAAACTATTATATTGTAAATGTTTAAAACGTTAAGAAATTTCTTATTTTATAAGACAGCCTACAATATAAAAATTACACTTGATATAATTTAAATCTATATGATAAGTTGGATATTTTAATAAAATTTTGTAAATAATATTTTAAATACATTTGATAAGTTGATAATATATGAAATGGTGGCCTTTACTAAAATCCGAAAACAGGTGATTGGCTAAAATTTCACTTAAACCTAATTAATTAAATAAACAAAATTTTGAATTTTGAATTTTGAATTATTTCTTTGTATTATTGATGGCTTAAAAAATAGTGTGCACTTGGCAAATATCAAATTGATTTGTCTTTCTTTGAACAAGACATCATCTCTGTCCATTTCAAATAATAATATAATATCAAACATGAAGACTTGTAGTTACGAATGGCTATCAAACGTCATCATCCACCACCCCATGTGTGTGTGTGTGTGTGTATATATATATATAATTTTTGAGGACATCGTTCACATCAACCATGCCTTTGAAAAAGAGAGAAACAAGATAATATTCATAATATCATTTTTTTTTTAACGATTATAATGTTAGTATTTTTTAATAATATTATAGGTTTCAAAATATATTTCTCGGAGTCATGTTATAATAAATTTAATGATAGTAAACTTTTCATAAATATCTACACGAAAAATGTTAGAATTCAAAAGATAAATATGGTTTGACCATATTAATAATAAGACCAAAAGTTAAAATTACATGTCACGATAGTAATATACATGTGATTTATAATCTAAAATGAATACTTTAAATATTTAAATATAAATAAAATAAAGAGTTTTAACACGTACTTCTCCTAAAGTTTGAGACTTTAACATTTAAATAGAAAGTATGGCGATTGTTAGTTGACCATCTATTTTTATTTAAATGACTATAATATCTTGATTTATTTTAAAATAAAATTAAAAAAAATTAATTTTAATTTATTTAATATTTAAAAAATAAAAATAAAAATTTTAATTAACGATAATTTTGATTTATATTTATTTAAAATTAAAATTTTAATTAAAATTTACCTATATTAATATTTTTTTAAAATTTCTATCGTTCAATAGTTTCATTGAAATTTTTGTACAAACTCGAAAATCTAAATTTACTTTATGAATTATAGAATTAATGTTAAAACGTAAATTTAGTATGAATATATATGATATAAATCTTATATTTTAAGAGTTTTTGTAAAAATAGTTAGGTTGATAAGGTTATAAAGTTGTTTAGTAAAAAAAATTAAAAGAAATACGGTTAATATCGGAGGATTTACAAAACAAATAATAAAAAAGACGGCTGTTTTGCATATTAGAATTTGAGATTTGGATAAATATGACACATGAATAAAAATTAATTAAATTTCTAATTTGAATAAATATTAAATAAATATAAATTAAAATTATCAACTTAAATTATCATTAATTAAATTCTTAATTTCAACAAATATTAAATAAATATAAACTATAATTGTTAAATTAAATTATCTTTAATTAAATTTTTAGTTATAAATAAATATAAATTAAAATTATCATTAATTAAATTTTAGTTATTTTAATAATTTTAAATATTAAATAGATTAAAATAAATTTTTTAAAATTTTATTTTTAAAGTAATTAAGAGTATTATAGTCATTTAAATAAAAATAGATGGTCAACTAACGGTTTAGAGAAATAAATATATATTTTCTCAAATTTTTTATTTAAATATTAAAATCTCAAACTTTAACAAAGATATGTGTTAAAACTTCAATAAAATAATAAGTGTATTTTATCATTTTTCATGTGTAAATATTTATTATAAATATGTTTATAATTTTTACTAAAATATGATGAGTGCTAGTTGGTTTACCTGGTAAAATTTATTATAGTACAAGTACAATAAATTACACAAAATTAGATGGATGTTTTGGTTATTTTCTTTTAATATTTTTAAAAGATAAATTTTACTAAACATATTTTATGAAAAAAGAACTGTACAAAAAAAATTATAGTTTTTATTTCATTTTATGTTGTTTCTAGAATGAAAAAGAAATACAGCATGTGATTGAGGAGTCTTTGTTGACCCTTCACACGCGGCGCCAAACCATATCTTCAGCACTTTTGCTTTAATTTTTAGTAAAAATTAAAAACAAAATAAAATATATTTTATTTTATCATTTCTGCTAATCAAAAAGCCTATTTTAGATTCGATTCACTGTCTTTTTCTGACATCCTCAAAAGATAGTGTTTTTCTTTTCCCATTTGCCATGTGCTCCTCTCAGCCCAATGATTCACTCCTATTTATCCATTCTCCATTCATATTCACTTCAATATCTATATATATTTTTTAATAACTGAAAAAATAAAATTAGTCTTTTAGCTTCTGTGTTGCTGGGAAGCTTCAAAATCCAAAGAAGAAACAGACCCACATACGCAAATGATGTATTCAACGAGCTAACCTTGCTAAACCACTCACCTTGTCTATCTGTCATGTTATTCATTTTTCATTCATTTCTGTACAGCTTGGCATTTTGACCTTCTAGATTACTTGGTCATTACTTCATATGATATTATTTATTTTTCCTTATTGTTTATCATTTTTTTGTATTCCATTTTTTTGCTTGCTTCCTATTTGTAATTTGATATATATATATATATATATATAGACTTGGTGCTAAAATTGCTTTTATTTTATTTTATTTAAGCTTTTAATGAGTTGTTGTTGAAGTAGTTGAGTCTGTGCTACAGAAAATCTATAGGCACGTTTAGAGGTAATTTGGTTCTTCTATCTACAAGTCAAAGATGGTATGCAAGTCAGCCCACAAACTTGTACCCAAAAAAACCATAGATATAAGGAAGCACAAAACCAGGTTTTTCAAAGTTTTGATCAGCTAGGGGCTTGAGTTTTTCAAGGGTTTTTTTCTGGATTTGTAATTTTGTTTTTGCTTCTTTTTATCCTTCAAATTTTTTTTCTCAAGTTGAATTCTTTGTTTTAGGCTCAAGAGTGCTCAAGTTTCCTGTATTCTCTAGATCTGTTTTCTTAAAATCATTTGTTATTTGAAGCTCTTTTGCAAGAGAATTTGTTCCATTTGTTGGGTATATGCGCTTCAACAATTTGGAAGGAAACTTAACAGTTGCATAGATGGCTGGTAATAGAAGAAAGAGGCATCATTTCAGGAGCAGAATTCATGCATTTTCATGTGGCAAAACATCATTCAAAGGTGATCATTCTCTGATTGGAGGACCTGGATTCTCAAGAGTAGTTCATTGCAATGACCCTGAAAGCTTTGAGGCCAATGTTCTCAATTACACTGGCAATTATGTCAGAACTACTAAATACACTCTTGCAACATTCTTCCCCAAATCCTTGTTTGAGCAATTCAGGAGGGTTGCCAATATATATTTCCTCATCTGTGCAATACTGTCTTTTACGCCGCTCTCTCCATATTCTGCTGTCAGCAATGTTCTTCCTCTTGTTGTTGTGATTGGAGCTACAATGGGGAAAGAGGTTCTTGAAGATTGGAGGCGAAAAAAGCAGGTAACCTTATAACTTCAGTGTCATCTTAGTTGCAGCTTTTGAACTTTATTGTCACTTTCTGTCTAACTTACAAGCTTAGAAATGTATTTTAAATAATAAACTAGGCCAATGCAACTGAATAAATTGAATTATATGTTTCAAATTGATAAAATATGAAGTATTTATGAACTGTTACTTTAAAGAACAGATTGTTGGAAAAATGACATCTAGGTTGTTGATGTTGTTAGTCTTGCCTGCCATGATGCAGTGATCTTGATGTTAGTTAATGTTATAACATTCTAGTCTGTCTCTCCTTTAGTTAAAAATTGAGGTCCTGCTAGAAAATAGGACCTGAAAACCTTGACTCTGTCAAATTTGATGCTATTGTTAATTAGTCTACGTTTGACTGGTTTCCAGGATATTGAGGTGAACAACAGAAAAGTAAAAATGCATTGTGGTAACGGTGTTTTCAATGATACGAAATGGAGGGATTTGAAAGTTGGGGACATAGTGAAGGTAGAGAAGGATGAATTTTTTCCTGCTGATCTCATCTTACTTTCCTCAAGTTACGAAGAAGCAGTTTGCTATGTTGAAACTACAAATCTGGATGGAGAAACCAATTTGAAACTGAAACAAGCGCTTGATGCAACTTCGAATCAACATGAGGACTCCAGCTTCCAAAATTTCAAGGCTATCATTAGATGTGAAGATCCAAATGCAAATTTGTACTCCTTCGTTGGGACTATGGATATCGAAGAACAACAGTACCCTCTTACACCTCAGCAGCTTCTGCTTAGGGACTCAAAGCTACGGAATACTGATTATATTTATGGGGCAGTTATCTTTACGGGCAATGATACAAAGGTTTTTCAAAATTCGACAGCACCCCCTTCTAAGAGAAGCAAAATTGAGAGAAGAATGGATAAGATTGTCTACTTCTTATTTGGGGTCTTGGTTTTGTTGTCTTTCATTGGATCAATTTTCTTTGGGATTGCAACCAAGGAGGACTTGGAAGATGGAAAGATGAAAAGATGGTATCTCAGACCAGACAAGACTACTGTTTACTATGATCCGAAAAGAGCAGCAGTTGCAGCAATTTTACAGTTTTTGACTGCCCTTATGCTCTATGGATATTTGATTCCCATTTCCCTGTATGTGTCAATAGAAATTGTCAAAGTTCTTCAGAGCATTTTTATTAACCAAGATCTGCACATGTATTATGAAGAAGCTGACAAGCCAGCGAGAGCCCGTACCTCGAATTTAAATGAAGAACTTGGCCAAGTTGAGACTATACTTTCGGATAAGACGGGGACTTTAACTTGCAACTCTATGGAATTTATTAAGTGCTCAATTGCTGGGACCTCCTATGGTCGTGGAGTGACTGAAGTTGAGAGAGCGATGGCCAGGAGAAAGGGGGAAGATGTGACTGAGGAAGGGGGATCTGTTGAGGAGTCTGCTGAAATGAAGACATCTGTTAAAGGGTTTAATTTTGAGGATGAAAGGATCATGAATGGTAATTGGGTTAATGAACCTCATGCTGATGTTATTCAAAAGTTCCTTTGTTTGTTGGCTGTTTGCCACACTGCATTACCTGAAATTGATGAAGAAACTGGAAGAATTTCATATGAAGCTGAATCCCCAGATGAAGCTGCTTTTGTAATTGCAGCAAGAGAACTTGGGTTTGAATTCTATGAAAGGACTCAAACAAGCGTCTCACTTCATGAGTTGGATCTGCCCTCTGGCAGGAAAGTTGAAAGGTAATACTTTTTCTTGAATTTACATATCCTTCAATATTTTCATTGAATTTTATACAACTTATCTGCTAGGATAGGTATTTTGACAGTATCCATTCACTTTTAGCAATTCATAGCAATATGATATTTTCTTATCCCTTCTCATGGAATTGAGCTTTCATTTTCTCTTTTGCAGATCTTACAAACTATTAAATGTCTTGGAGTTTAGTAGCTCTAGAAAGCGGATGTCTGTGATTGTTAGAAATGAGGAGGGGACCCTGCTACTACTTTCTAAAGGAGCTGATAGGTATGTAATTTAAAGTATGGCATTACAGCTTATTAGATCCTCCCGTTTAGGACTTTGTTCTTTTAATTGGAGTACGTTTTTACTTTATGCTGCTCATGTAGCCAGTAAAAACTGCTGCACCACTCTGTTTCTTCTCACAAAGAGGAAAGCCCTTCCCTTCATAATTGAGAGTGTGGCAACTTTGAGTTTGTTTTGTGTGGACGATTTTAGAATGCTTTGTTTTAATCTTCATTTTATCTGCAAGCAGTGTCATGTTTGAAAGACTTGCAAAGGATGGAAGAGTGTTTGAAGAGCAGACCAAGGCACACATCAACGAGTATGCTGATGCTGGTTTGAGGACTTTAATCCTTGCCTACCGTGAACTGGATGAGAAAGAATACATGGAGTTTAATGAAGAATTTACTGTGGCCAAGAACACAATGACTTCTGATCGTGAGGAACTGATTGAGGAAGTGGCAGAAAAGATTGAAAAAGATTTGATTCTTCTCGGTGCTACTGCTGTTGAAGACAAACTTCAAAATGGGGTGAGTTCGAACTCAAGTAAAAAATGGAGCTTCATTTTGGAACAATCTAATTACTTTTGCATGGTGTTTAAATTAAGAACTTGACACACCAGCAAATCTAATACTGTCATAATAGCCTCATCTGTTTCTTGAAGTAATAAATAATTACTACCATGCAGTGAAATTCATGTCCAAATGCCAATGCGTTGACTGACTTGTAGATTGAAAATATAGTTTGAGACTAAATATATCTATTTTGTCTGGGACAGGTTCCTGAATGCATTGACAAACTAGCACAAGCTGGAATTAAGTTATGGGTTTTGACTGGAGATAAGATGGAGACAGCCATCAATATAGGGTATATTCATGCTTACTGAACATTGATTTTTCTACAAGCTGTTGTGGGTTCTCACATGCTAATATTTCTTATCTTATGTTGAAATTGCAGTTTCGCCTGTAGTTTGCTTAGACAAGGAATGCAGCAAATAATAATCAGCTCTGAAACACCAGAAAACAAAGCTCTTGAGAAATCAGAGGACAAAGCTGCAGCTGCTGCGGTAATCCCTAATTTCATATCTTTTCTTCCTTTGGTGGGATTCAAAGTATTATGGTGTTATGTAGGATAATATTGAGAATTAACTTCAATAGAAAGATTTAAGAACTTTTTCTTAGGCTAAGTTTCGTGGCACCCTTTCTAGATATTAGTCTCCAAAACAATTAGAGAAACTTGTGGATCCAGTTCATTTTAATGAATAATTGTGGAAAATATCTATGGAGATGCTGAGGGATAACATTTCCATTGTTTTTAACATTTAGTAAAATTATTTCAAATCCTTACTCTTTCCACCTTAAATGGTGTATCTGTATAAGCCATAGTGCCCCAGCTCTGTAGCAATCATCTTCCTTCCACGACCTATCCTTTCTGGTGCAAGTGTATTAATCAAAACAACAAATATTTCTCCAGAAATGGTGTTTGATTATCTCAAAAACTTGGTTTTGCACATCTGAATAGCTCAAAAATAGGATTGTTTAGGTTAAGTAATTGTCAGTTCTTGCATACATTGCGAGTAATGCCTTGGTCAATCTTACATTAGGCTTCATAAGTTTTGAGCTTGACAAGGTCTTGTGAATTCTTTAGGCATTGAAGGCAAGCGTGCTCCATCAGCTAATTCAAGGACAGGAATTGCTTTTTGCTTCAAACGAAACCTCTGGGCCATTGGCCTTAATTATTGATGGAAAGTCACTCGCTTATGCTCTAGAAGATGATGTCAAGGACATGTTTCTGGAGCTTGCCGTTGGCTGTGCATCTGTTATTTGCTGTCGCTCATCTCCTAAACAGAAAGCACTTGTAAGTTGCATTTTATATAATACAATTACGGATCATGAAATATTAAAAGTAAATGCTACAGAAATGAACCAAACATTGACTTTGTTTTGATCTAAAAGATAGTGCTTAAAATTTTCAGGTCACAAGACTGGTCAAAGTTAAAACTGGCAGCACAACATTAGCAATAGGTGATGGGGCAAATGATGTTGGAATGCTGCAAGAAGCAGATATTGGAGTCGGTATCAGTGGTGTAGAAGGAATGCAGGTAATTTCTAAACAGCGGGTGAAAGATGTTTCATTGCATCATGAGTCTATCCTATATATTGGACTTACTGGATTCTCAATTTTCCTTTCTGATAAGCCTGTGATTCAAAATTTCAGGCAGTCATGTCAAGTGACATTGCAATTGCACAATTCCGATTCTTGGAGCGTTTACTACTTGTACATGGACATTGGTGTTATAGGAGGATCTCATCAATGGTACGGTTCACCTCAAAAATGTTATTCCCCCAACACCAAGCTGCAATAATTAATTACATTCAAATTATTCACATAATTTTTTGTTGTTTGGCAGATATGCTATTTCTTTTACAAGAACATTGCATTTGGCTTCACTCTCTTCTTCTTTGAGATTTATGCATCGTTCAGTGGCCAAACTGTGTACAATGACTGGTTTCTATCTCTTTATAACGTCTTCTTCACGTCACTTCCTGTTATTGCCCTTGGAGTTTTTGACCAGGATGTCTCTTCCCGTTTCTGTCTCAAGGTATGGATCCCCATTTTTCCTTCTCTTAAACCAATTTGATAAGAAGCTCATGATGTCTTTAATCAAGACTAATTGTTTTTAACACCTTTAGAAATCTGATTATATGGTTTTTGATTTATTTTCACAGTTCCCTCTGCTCTACCAAGAAGGTGTACAAAATGTCCTATTTAGCTGGTACAGAATACTTGGCTGGGCATTTAATGGTGTATTAAGTGCTACCATCATCTTCTTCTTCTGCATCCAAGCAATGGAGCAACAAGCCTTCCGTAAAGGTGGGGAAGTTGTTGGCTTGGAAATCCTTGGTGCCACCTTGTACTCGTGCGTTGTCTGGGTAGTGAACTGCCAAATGGCACTGTCCATCAGCTATTTCACATACATACAACATCTCTTCATTTGGGGTGGTATTATAATTTGGTACATATTCCTCTTAGCATATGGAGCAATGGATCCCTACATATCAACAACTGCTTACAAGGTCTTCATTGAAGCCTGTGCACCAGCACCATCTTTTTGGCTCATTACACTCTTAGTTTTGATCACCTCCCTCATCCCATATTTCATTTACTCAACCATTCAAATGAGATTTTTCCCCTTACATCATCAGATGATACAATGGTTTAGAGCCGATGGTCAAACAGACGACCCTGAGTTCTGTCAAATGGTAAGACAGAGATCAATTCGACCAACAACAGTAGGTTACACAGCTCGTTTTGAAGCAAGTTCCAGAGACTTGAGACCAAAGCTTGAAGATAGTTGATTCACATAGTTCTTAGTTTTTAGATTCTATAAAAGAAAATTGTTGTAACTAGTTGAGAATACAAGTTTCTTCTTTGTGTACATATTCAATGCTAAGTCCTGCTAAACAAGAAGGAAATTTCCCCAGGATGATTCTCTCCAGTGAAATAATGCACCATACGTCCTGCAAGAATTTTTGTTTATGTGAGCTCCAAAACTGTTGTTTTGTTTGTTTTGGGAGCTTTAAAAATTGAAGCCATAGCAGATAACTCTTCACAATTATATGATCGATGTAATTTATGATTTTAAGAAATAAACTTCAATTCAATCTGTAATTTCATTTCTCTTCTGGAACGCCATTAGTGACTTCCCCATGTAATTTGTATTCAATTCAATTCAATTCCATTATGTTTTGATTTCTTAAAAAAAAATTATAACTTATTTCAATGGAATATTTACACATTTATATATCTTTTACAGCCTGGAAAAGGAAAAATAAAAAAGGATTGCGCTATTTTTCTCATATAAATTAGCACGTCTCTAAAAGATAAATAGTCAACTACGTACAATTAACTCTAAAAGAAAATAGAAGAAGGTCATCATGTCCGGAATCTCGCCATACTCCCTTCTCATACAGGATCAAAGATGTCCATTGTTCCTTCTAACACAAGAAAGAAACATAGGTCTAGACAACTTTTTGGTCAGAGCATCAGCCAACTATTCTTTACTAATAAATGCGATACAAATGTGAATAATCTAGTCTAATATGAGACAAGCATGATAACTTCTCTACTAACCTCTGTTCAAATCTCATATTCCTTTATGTTATTTTTTGGGATATGGCATTAACCACAAAAGTTATAAGGGTTGGGATTTTGTGTTTAATAGACTATGCATTTCTAGATATGCAATCTTTTGAGAGTACAAAATATTCTCTTCCATCTCCAATTTTCGTTTCGAGACCAATCTCACTCTTTTCTTTACTCATGATTCTGTAAACTTGTTTCATGATAACATTGATGCAGGTAATCTGATGAGCCCTCAGCATATGTCTATTGCACTACTGCCTCCTTATGAGGCAACAAACTTCGTCGTCCGGGTCCTCATCTGACACCTTTATTGTCCCTCTGTCCACCTTCTCTTATCCTTTTCCTGCACTTCATCAATTTAATTGAGTAAGAGAACTTCTTATTCGACTTCGAGATTACCATTACTTTTCTCCTACTCTTTCTTTGTATGAGCTTCAATTCTATTCTAAGGCCTGTTCTAATCCTATTTGGTAGCAAGTAATGGCAGAAGAACTACAGGCTTTTGAAAAATCATATACATAGGACTTGGTTGATCTCTCACCTTAGACATCTACAATTGGCTACAAATGGGTTTACAAAATCAACACTAAAGTTGAAGGCTCTACTGAACGATACAAAGCCAGACTTATTGATAAGGGATTTAATCAAGAGTATGGCATTAACTATGAAAAAACCTTTGCTTCCGTTGCTCATATAGCATTTGTACGAAGCCTTTTAATTGTGGCTGTTGTTTATCGATGGACATTATTTCAAATGGATGATAAAAATGTATTTCTTCATAGTGATCTTACTGAAGACGTTTATATAAAGCCTCATTTTGGTTATTCCTATCCATCACACAAAGTCTGCAAGCTTCGTCGTGCCCTGTATCATCTCAAGCAAGCTCTTCATGCTTGATTTGCCAAGTTTAGCACTACCATTCAACAACTTGGCTTTCATTCCAGCTTTTATGATACAACTCTTTTTATTTGGCATATAGATCATAGTTGCATTCTTCTCTTACTTTTTTTGGATGATATGATCATTAGTGGTGATGATATTGATGAGATATTTGCTTTCAAGGCCTCATTTCAACAATACTCAGGCCAAATATGCATCAGATCTCATTGCTCAAGCTGGGTTAACTGATAGTAAAATCACCTCTACGCCATTTAAGCCCAATGTTAAACTCACACCACTTAATGAAGTCCCACTTGAAGATGCAACTCTTTATAGACAACTAGTTAGCAGTCTTGTTTATCTTATGGTTACTCAACCTTACATATCTTATACTGTTCATATTATGAGCCAATATATGTCTGCCCTTCGTTCTTCTCATTATGCAGTTGTTCTCTAAATTCTTCGCTACAGTAAAGGCACTCTAGCTTTATTTCTCTACCCATTCATCGCTAAAGTTACGTGCCTTCTCTGATACATATTGGGTTAGTGATCCTATTGATCAATGCTCTACCACAAGCTTATGTCTTTTCCTCGGTAACTCTTTTATTTCTTGCCGTTGTAAGAGTAGACGATTGTTACCAAATCTAGCACAAAAGCAGAATGTTGTGCCCTTACAGACACTACTCAAGAAATTACTTGGCTTTGTGTTGGCTTCTCAGTGATATGGGTATTCATCACTCTGGTCCCACTTCTCTTACATGTGATAATAGTAGTGCTATTCAAATTGCTTATAATGATGTGTTTCATGAACGCACTAAATATATTGAGATTGACTGCTATTTTATTCGTCAACATATTGCTCAAGACACTATTACTCTTCGTTCTATCTCCTTTTTTGATCAACCAGTAGATGTATTCACAAAATGTCATCCTCTTGATCATTTTCGTAACTTGGTATCCAAACTGAAATTAGCTTCTACTCAGCCAACTTCAGTTTGAGAGAGATTGTTAATGAATCAAGTAAATCAAATCAAATCAAGCATTATAATGCTTGATTTGCAAGATCATTCTAGCAAATCAAGCATTATAATGTCTTAATTTACATAGTTATTCTTTCCTTTATTTTTTTATTTTTATTTCCTTTATTCTTATGATTCCCTTTCCTTATTTGATTAAATTATTGTACATATTTTATTTACTTTTATATTCTTGTTGTAAGCTTATAAATAGGCCATCCATGTACATATGTATTCATTCAAGAAATAAAGTAACAAATTTCTTCGCATCGCTATTGAAAGAAACAAATAAGCTTGGCTAGTGTTTTGCTCCGTTGAATTGATTGCTCCGCTGCCTTCACTTATCTAAGCATCTCATCTTTTCTTTTCCTTTGACAAACATCTTCATTGATTGTGACCATTGAAGGAAATTTTTATCATTCAGTTTATGAGTGGCGATATGAAGATTTGGATTATCATATAAGAAAGAGAGAGGACAAGCGATATATTTATAAAAGAAAGGGCATGAAGAAAAGAACAAGATAGAAAACACCAAATCATCCTATGATCAGAAAAGTCGAGATTATAATACATACAAAAATTTATGAAAGAAATAAAAAAGTCTTAGAAAGTCTCCTTCTAATAGTCCATTTTTCTTCTGCTTTTTCATTGACAGTGGACTTTTCTTCAATTACTCATGTACAATAACACCATCAATGTCTATATCAACGAAACGGAATCATAAAATTTTTTTGAAAAAAAACCTAGTCTCTATCAATTTCTAAAAGAGAATCTAAAATTAGTCAGAGAAAGATGATAAGAATGATAATGACAATATCATAATATCATCAAATTCAAAGGTCACGATAATGCAAGGCCAAGAAAATCCGACGTCGATTTAGCCATTACTGTTGCAAATTCGTTAAAGCTAATGACTCCGTCACCGTTTGTGTCAGCCTCTTTGATCATCTCCGTCAACTCTTTATACGTCAACGGTTGTCCCATCTTCGCCATGGAACCCGCTAGCTCTGCCGCCGTAATGTAGCCGTTACCGTCGCGATCAAACGCTCTGAAAACCTCTAAAAGCTGTTCTTGGTTTATCAAAATGGTTTCGTTCATGTCGGGCAGAATGGCATTGACGAGTTCGTCGAATTCCACGGAGCCGTTGCCGTTGGAATCCATGTTGGCTAACAGGACGTGGATTTGGTCACCTGAGGGCTTGAGCCCGAGGGATCTCAGCAGTGCTGCGAGCTCTAGAATGGTGAGGCTGCCGTCGGAATCCATGTCGAATCTGGCGAAGATGTCTCGTAATTGATTGAGCTGATCGACGTGTAAGCCCCCCATGTTGAACTATATATATATATTATAATGAAGAAAATAAAGGACTGTTGCAGAGATAATGAGGATGAAAACGGCGACGTAAGAGAATGAATGTTTGAAGAAGACGGAAGAAGAAGATTGAATGAGATGAGATGAATTGAAAGTTTGCTAAGTATTGTGTGTTGGATTTTTGGTTTGATAATATATTTTCTTAAAAATAGGAAAAGCGCGTCGGTGTAAATTAATTTTTTAGGAATTTATGGAACCTCACTCTCACTGCTGGTACCTTTTATTTTATTTTTTAAAAATAAAAATTATATATATATATATATATATATATATATGATATAATGTATCGGTAATACTATTAGTACTATTTCCTATATGTGTTATGATATTTTGGGTTTTTAATTTTTTATTACATAAAAAAATCATTATTTTGTAAGCAAGAGAATATAGCCTAAACGTAAATTACGTAAAATATATATAATAAATTAAAAGTATATTATCTACAATATTTTAATTTTCAATAAAAAAGAAAGAAAAACATAATATTAAAATATTAAAAAATTAAAACTAGAGTGAAGTGAAGTTGTCTGATCCTCATCATGTGAGGTGCTTATTGAGACAGCGCAGAATTGTTGTCGTTACATACAGCTTAGATTTGGTGGATTTGTCTTATGATTTAATTAATTAATTCATAAACAAAACAAAATTAATTAACCGATAAGCTTTGATTCTTTTAGGCTAATTATAGAGTATTATAGCTAATTTTTAGCCAATTTATTCATGCTACCATCCAATTTGGTTCATCAATTTCGGAAGCAAATTAAAAAAGAAAAAAGAAAACAAACAAATCATTAATTTTTCACTTTGGAGTCTTTCGATGTCCTAATTTTGGAATGTGGATCAGTAAGTTTGGATAATCTTTATCAACAATTTTGATATATATATATATATATATCCTCTTTTCATCTAATATTTTTTATTATTTTTTAAAATTATATATATCGTACTCAAAATATATATTGATTTTCTTCGTCTATTTATATTTTAAATTAATTATTTTACTATATAAATATTTATTTAAATTATTTACATATTTTTTTTATTTTAAGTATATGCTTTTTTATTTGATACTCACATTGCAAAAGTAACTAACTTTAATTTCAGAAAGTTGTACTTATATGAAATTTTAATTATCCATAGACACCACAAGTGTTTTGGTATTTAAATTAAATTCTAACATTAAAATTTTAAATCGTATTCCACTAATTATACACAATAATTAAAAAACAAAAAACAAAAATATGATTTCTATTTTCTCTACCCAAATGATAACTTAACTTCAATCTTATTCAATTTTTCATCATTTATCACTTTAACAAAAAAATAAAAATAAAAATAAATTGAGAATTCCAATTATATATCAGGTTAAGCATTTCATAAACACACTGCTTCGAAGGCTAGGGCTGAGGCTGAGCTTGCTCTTGAGCCTTATTAACGTCGTTAGTTTTAACCTCTCCACAAGCCATCACCCTCGCTCCCGCCTCGACTTCGCCGGCCATACAGCGGCGGCACCGCCGCCTGAACCACCCCCAGCATCCTCTATACTTAATACTCTCCAATGGAGACTCTACAGCACGTCTGCGGCTGCATATTCTGCCCAACACGCAGGATATAATTGCAAGAACTGCCAGCACAGAGATAACCGCAAAGAATGGCCCGATAGACCCTGAAGAAGCACTTCTGGAAACAGCTTCCGGATTAGCTTCTGCTTCTCCCTGCTGTTGCTGTTGGGGTAACAATGAAGCTGCCGATGCCATGATGATATGATATGATATGATATGATATGATATGATATGTTTGTGTATAGAAGCATAAGCAGATAAACACACACACACACACATATATATAGAATTGGTAGCAGTGATCGACAGTATTATATATGGATATGAAAAGTAGTTGGGAAGGGCTTTTGGCCGACCATTGAAAGTGCTTTGAGTGGAAGACAACATGGAAAGGGATTAAAAGCGATGAATTTTCTGCTTATCTGTTTAATATAACCCAAGGAAATTACTTCTGCATGCTTGAGTTTGCATGGCTTCTCAACTTTCTGATCCGTAAAGAAGACTGAGATTCCAGGATTAAAGTGATTCCCCATGTGCTTCTTTCTTTTCTTTCTTTCCATGGAAAATTATTTCAGCATTCACTTTTTTTTTAAAAAAAACAGAAATTTAATATATTTCTCATGCCTTCCTAACTAAGGTATTATCTTTAATTTTAAACTTGTGATCAATACGGTAAAGAATTTTTAATTTTCAATGTCATGATTAATGAATAGTATTACTTTAAAGAATTTTGAGTTAAGATTAATTAAGATAGTAATTGTTTATGTTGTAAGAAAAAAGAATAAAATATGTGATGTAATTTTATTTGATGGGTTTCATTAATTATTTTAAAAGAAAATAATTAATGTTTAATATTGAGTTTCTATTTATTGTTGCGTTTAATTTAATTGTTTGTTTATATTTATTGTTTATGTTGTAAGCAAAATATAAAATATACAAAAAAAAAAAGGTTCGGGCACAAGTTTTTTAAAGTTTATTATAAATATAAAATATAACTTTTTACTATTTTCTATCATTTTTAAAAAAATGCGTTTTTGAATTTAATTACATTTAAAAAACTCTTTACTCATTTTTTAAAAATAATAAATGATACCGAAATTTTTTTTAATTTTCAAAAAACAATTTAACCATTAATATCAAACACCTTTTTTTAAAAAAATTATTCTTTAAAACGTCATTGTTTATAAAAAATTATTTTTATAATTTCGAAAACACCATTTTAATTTTCAAAGAATATCATTGAACATAATCTTAGTTTTTTACCGAAGTTCTCTGTTTTCTGAGTTATAGTTGGTTATTATGAGAAGATAAGAATAAATTATGTTTTATCAATTAAAGTCTAAAAAACAATTTGACAATTAATAATCATCATAAATTGTAGCGATGAGAATTTTAATTCTGTTTTCGGATTTAATTTTAAAAAAATACTTAATTTTCTTATTTTACTCCATAAATAAAAAATATAATGATGTAGTATTTACAAAATATTATCAAAATTAACTATTATTTGTTTCACTTTCTAATTAATTATCTAAGTTTTCCATTTCAAGTAAATCTCAACGTGTCATTAATTAATTAATGAAATGATGTAATAAATAAAAAATATATTGTTCTATTGTATTTTTAAAAATTATCTTAAAAAATTATTATTAAAAATATTTTGATTTTTTAAAAATATGTTATGAAGTATTGAACGTAAAAAATATAATTTTTTAAACTCTAATATTATTGATTTATAAATTTAAAATATACCAAAAATATTGATAAATAAATTGAGATTTTAACACATACCTCCCTTAAGTTTTGGGATTTTAATATTAAAATAAAAGGTTTGAAAAAAAGTACACTTACCTACACTGGACCATTAGTTGACTATCTATTTTAATTTAAATGACTATAATACCCTTAATTATTTTAAAGTTAAAATTTAAGAAATTCAATTTTAATCTATTTAATGTTTAAAATTATTAAAATAACTAAAAATTTAACTAACAACAATTTTAATTTATATTTATTTAAAATTTAATTAATTTTAATTTAATTTGATAATTTTAGTTTATATTTATTTAATATTTATTGAAATTAAGAATTTAATTAATGATAATCTATATTTATTAAAATCTCAAATCTAATATGCAAAGCCGTCATCTTTCTAACTCATTTTTTTTGCAAATCTTCCAGCATTAATTATATTTCCTTTAATTTTTTAATTAAATAACTCCATAGTCTTATGAATATGACTATTCCTATAAAAATCCTTTAATATAAGATTTATGTCTTATATATTTACACTAAATTCATGCTTCAACATCAATTCTATTTTTTTTTAAGTTTACACAAAAATTTCAATAAAATTATTCAACTATAGAAATTTGAAAAAAAAATATTAATATGGATAAATTACTAAATTTAAATATCATTAATTAAAATTTTAATTTTAAATAAATATTATATAAATACATATCAAAATTATCATTACTTAAAATTTTAATTATTTTAATTTTTTAAATATTAAATAAATTAAAATTAAATTTTTAAAATTTTATTTTAAAGTATACAAGAGTATTATAATCATTTAAGTAAAAATATATGGTCAACTAACGATTTATGAGAAGTAAGTGTGTCTTACTTCAAACTTTTTGTCTAAATATTAAAATTTCAAACCCACTGAAGGTATCTGTTAATCCATAAATAAATTTTTAAGAAAAGTCCACATACCTCCCTAAAAGTTTATAAAAATTTTAGTTTTATAGAAAATTTATAGAAAAAGATATAAACTTCCCTTATAAATAATAAGCTTATTAAAATATCCCAAATTTATTTTACAATTATAAAATAAAATCACTTCGATTAACTACTATACTAATTACTATACTCCAATACCCTAACCACTATACTAAAATAAATTTTAATAATATATTTTTTAATTCATAATATATAACTCTTTTAAAAATATATATAATAAAATCTATAGTAATTACAATTATTTTGCTATTATAAAAAATTTATAATTCAAAAATAATTTTACAATCATTAAAATTTTATATTATAACTTGAATTTAAATTTATTATTATCATTAAATTATAAATTTTAAAATAATTATCATTATTTAGATTTTTTAAATAACATAATTTTCTTTTATTTAACAATTACTTAAGAAATAATTTTTTAAATTATTAATTTTAGAATAATTTATTTTATAATCATTTAAATTTATTTTTTTAATAATTATTTAAAAATAATTTTTTATTATTTGATAATAATTTTAAACTCAAGTTATTATAAATTTTATAATAATAAAATAATTTTAATTATTATAGAAATTATTAAATATGCATTCCTAAAAGAATTATTTATTAAAGATTAAAAAATATATATTTAAATATGTTTGGTACAATAGTTTAAATATTTTATTTTTTTATTAAGGTTTAATAATTTTATTTTATAATTTAAAAAAAATAGATTTAAGGTATTTTGATAAGTTTATTATTTATAGAGGAGGTTTATATTTTTGTTTATAAATTTTTAATTAAACTGGAATTTTTATAAACCTTAGGGGAGGTATGTGGACTTTTCCCATAAATTATACGATACGAAATAAAGGTTAGAACTTCACATCAGAACAATAAAAAAATCTTGCCGGTGGAGGTGATTGAGGTGGTGGAACTGAAACCCACATTTGTTGGGCTGGTTGCAGTTCAGGCAAACCGAACACGTGTACAACTAATTGTCCATTACTCTTATTGCATGTACTGTGCGAGAAAACAACTAAATAGTTATTATTATTTAAAATTAATTTTAAAAAACACAAAACAAAAAAATCAAAACGAAACAAAAGTTGGAAGGGACGGGACATGCAGCAGTATTGATAAATTATCACTACCCCTCTATATGTTTGTGTGTGTCCCGTATGGACCACAATCGATCAATCTCGTATTGCCACGTGTACTCACTTACGTAACATGTCAATCACTGATTGGTCAAAATTTAACCATCCAATTAAATTAATTATTAAATAAATAGCTTAGTTTTATCCTGATAGTTTTTCGATCGAACCAGATCTGTTTGATCCACTTTATCAGAGATAAATTAGCCGGTATGACTAAGACTAACTTCTTAACTTTCTTAATTGTTTTAATTTTAAAATTTATCATATACATCTTACGAAATTATAAAAAATGTTGTTAAATCAATCAATGTAGCATTGGGCCACCCAGACGTAGATAATGTTTATTTTTACTGTTTAAAATTTAAATTTAATTAAAATTAAATTTTGATTGATATGTTTTTATTTAAAATATTTAAATATAAATATTAATTATTTTTTAAATAAATATCTGAAAATAATATATTAATATACACTTCTTAAAAAAATCTTAAATTAATAGATTAAATTGTTGATATAAAAGTATTAATAATAAATAAAATATTTAAATGATTTAAATATTTATTTATTTAAATTTAAGTCAAATTTTTTAACTTAATTATATTTAAATATTTGTAATAAATACTCAAATATAAATTAAAAAAAACCATTTGTAAATATTTGATTAATTATATTAAAACTAAAAAAAAAATTCTTAATTGTAGGACTCTTCTTACTGAGTATATTTTAATAATTTTTTAGTAAAAAATTATTATTTTTAAATAAAAATAAATTTCTATAAATTATAAACTTTCGACGTAATATTAATAAATTATAATTTTTTAAGTCAAAAATTTGAGAAAAGGAGGTGAATACGATCAAAGTAAATGGTGATTACAGTTGATTGATCTAATAAATAATTTTATAATAATTTTGAGATAATTAGTTTAATTTTTTTATATTTTATTATCGTATGTATATGAAAAATGTTTGATAAAATATAAAGAAAAAAAAGGTTTGCGATAAATTTTAACATTTTAATATAATTTTACTAAAGAATGTGCATGGATAAGAAATTTTGACGTTTGAGTTTATCTACAAGTTAGGGGACTTGGATGATAATTACCAAAAACTGAGAAAATGACGGAATTAAATAAATAGGTAATGCAAATTTGCGTAAGGTTAAAAGAGTAAAATCAAAGGACACGTGATTATCCCCACAGTAAATACGCTTAAAAAGTACTCTTAAAAAGTCACAGTCTGTCTCTCCCTCTTGAACCCCTCTCACCACAAGCCAAACAAAAACAAGAAAGAGAGCAAGAAAGAATCAGACGTACGACAATGGTGACTCCTCGGAATCCTGGTTCAAATCCATTCTTCTCTCCTAATAACTATCCGTCTATTCGTATGTATACATAACATATACATACATTCATACTTTTACATACATATTTTGCATGTGATATTATTATGCAGTAAGTATAATTTGTTAGCGTTTGGTTTGTTAGATCTGTGTTGTATGAAATGTTTACGCTGATCTGTGTAGTGTAGAGTTGAAGATTTTGTTGTCAGAAGAATCGTAGATCTTGATTAACTTGTTTTTGTTTTGTTTTTTTTTTATTTATTTGAAAAAGTTAAACGAGAAGGGTGAAGTCACTGGAGGCAGCGGTTCATCGATCTCTTCCTGGCAATTTTGTTGTGAAAATAACACAAATACATGAATCGATCGATAAACCTCTGCATCCAGCGCTTACTCTCCCTTTCTTCTCAAATATTTCTCCTCTTTTGCTTATTTTCTTTTATTTTTTATTTTGTATGTTGTGTTTGTTTGCTGAGAAATATTAGATTTGAAGTTTCTGTAATTAAGAGTAGAAATATTTCTTTGTTATTATTTATATCTCTTTAAGATTAATTAATGAGCTCATGGTATTAGTTTCAGGTTATCTTGTTGTTTACAGAGTAATTATGCATGGTAAATTACCAGAACTTTAAGCTTATCCGCATAGAGTTTAGCTGATTTTTTAAATTTTTAAATTTTAATTTTAATTTCCTATTTTAAGTCCTTGTACTGATAACAGATATTGATTCCTTTAGCTTGAGCCAGATTTGTAGTATGATATTGCTTTGTTGGAGATTTAATGAAAATTTGTGTTAATATGCCATAAATGGATTCAATTAGTGTGTATGCTTTCGATAAATATAGCTATTTTCTCTTGGTTTTTGTGTTTTATTTTATGTCTTTTCTGTCAATGATTATGTTTTTCATCATGCTGCAATCTGGACAAGACTCAGAATTATAATATGAATGCAAATATGTTGCTTAGTTTATGGATCAGTATTTTGTTTATGTTTTGTTTTTTGTTTTTTCCCCTCTCTTTGTGCTCTGCAAGTCACTTAGTGATGCTGCTGGTGGCATCAAAGAAGTACTTTCAGTTGTTATATGTTTGTAAAAACCCTTGGATACAACCAAGAGGCAAGTATTCAAACCCCCTTGGTGCCACCTACCTGAGATATTATTTATATCCCACTACTATTTTCGGACTACCAAGGTCATAGGGTCGGCTAATGGTCTAGAGAGCACTAGAAAAAATGCTTTGTAGGAACCCAAATATTTCAAGTTTTGAATAATTTGCTTTGAGAAACAGCTAAAGTTTAAAAAGCTTGAAACTTTCACTGTGCTATCGTGTCTTGAGCTTTTGACTCATTTTCCGGTTCTTGTTTGTGCTCTCAGAAGTGGTTTGGATAATTCACTTTTTAAAGCCTTGTGGTATTGTATTATGAGCCTAAGCCCTAAACATCAGCATTTCCCCCCCTTTTTTAAGCTCTAAATTCATCTTGTTTCATGTGATTATCTGTGAACATTTTCTGGCCAGAGCTCTTATCTAAGCTTGTATTTGGTAACTGTTACTTTCTTATTTGAATTGAAATTATATGGATCGAGTAAAGGAATTGGCATTGCTTTTCATAGTTTGTATTTAAGAGTGTGTTAATAGAAGTTCTTTTGAATATTTGTAATTTTTTTCTTTTCCGAATGTAAGAACCTGAAATTGCTTTCTGAAAAGCATACAAAGTGCTTAAATATTTGACAGCACTTTGTTAGTTGTATTTATTCTTTTTGTCAACAAAACATCAAATCTAATTATAAAGTGTATGGATATGAATGGCCTGCTCTGTGGGGGTTCCTGTAACCCATTAACTTCCGTTTCAGAGAGTTAAATACTGAACAGCAGTTGAGTTTACAATCATAAATAGTTAAAAACAGAATAACAATTTTTTCCTGCAGTATATCCATTTTTAGTTTCAGAAATTAATTTTTCTGGTGGGACTTTATATGATAGGCATGGGAATTAATTCTGTCCGTCATTTTCTTGAAGCACGTAGTCAAAAGTAAGTTCCTTGTTACTTTCTCTGCTAAGGAAAAAAAAGTGTTTTTGAAAAACAGTTTCCAAGTGGGGATACGTACTGTCGTCATTGCTTCATAAAAGCGACGGAAATTATGAAAAAAAAGAAATATCACAGTTGTAGAATTATTTGTGAATGGAATCTGCAATGTTGATAATATGTACAAATGGAATCTGGCATCAAATTGTCTGTACAAACTTTAGTCTGAAATAAAATTCAAAATAGAGATAGATTCTCTCTTTTTTTTTTAACAAAAATGATTCCTTGGTCTGGCTAGCAGAGGAAGCATTTATGATGTGGAAATTCTTGTTCTCAAAACATAAGAATTGACCCCAAAAATAGAAAGATTCCTGGGAAACAAACTTCAGCAATACGAGGATATTCTCTGTTTTTTTATTATTGCTATCTTTATTGTCCTTTTATTAAATAATTTTTTTTACTTTATTTTACCTATCCGATTGTAATCTGTATTCCTTTGTCTGCTTAATGACAACTCGTAATGTGGATTCTTGATCCAAGTGTTGATTAGTGATTTCGCCATAGGATTAGAGTTTTAATATTAAAGAGTCCCTGTATAATTATTTGGTATAATGTTACAACACGTTTGAATATTATATTAAATTATTGCAGCAAATTTTATATGTTTGGGGAGAATAGAATCCGTTTCCTGAATTTTAATCTTATAAAATTTTGGGATTTTTTAAATAAAAGGATGGTAATAATTTCTCTGTTCAATCATTGTCACTTAAAAATTTATTATATTATTTATGTTGTGGCATTGTAAGTGTGGGCGTAAAGTTTTCTTGTTGTCCCTTCTATGAATTAACAAATATATCATCAGATCATATTTCAACTTGTCAAATTAGGCAAATATTTGTTTAATGTGCTAGTGATTTTGGAGATAATGTAATTAATTATGATGACGAAGACGAAGACAAAAGACTATGGAATGCAATGATTAATTATGGTGTCGCCACTGATGATTATTATTATGACTGAACTACGGAGCTTAACAAATTGCAAGGTAATTAAATGATAACCAAAATCCCAGATATGTATTATGAGTAAAATTCTAGGTCTGATGTTTCCGTGACCCTTTTTTTTTTTCTCTTTAAAAGGTTTCCACGGACCATTCAACAATACAGTAATATTTAATTAAAATAAATCTTTTTGGTTTTATGTTCCTAATTATATTTTCTGAGATGCGTGAGATTAGGACGGTAATTTTTTGTCTAACTAGTTAATCTGATATGAATAAGGTGTGAAATTAGTGAATTTAAGTTTACTTAAAATGACACAATTATTATACGAATTATAATAATATGCCACAATTAATAATCCAATCGGATTTGAGTTAAGAGGTCTTTATACGTGAAGTATTTAATAGTGTTTAAAATAAATTTTATTAACATTTAGATAGATAAAATTATAAATATTTTAAAAAATATGTTAAATAGGCGATACAATTATTAAAAGGGTCGAATTGAAGTTTTAATTTTTTTACATGATTATAAAATGAGTTGGCTTAATTTAAAATATATTATTTTTTTTAAGTGACAATCGTAATTCCTAGTATTATTAACTATTAACTATTTGTTTTAAGGTTATTGGTAGAATTTGTTTCTCCTTTCAAATAACTTTAGTATTTTAAGAATAGTGAGGGATGATTTTAAGTAGTTACTTCTATATTTGTAGTTAGTACAGAAGTTTTTTGAATTATTATTTTTAAAAAAATCTTAAATATTTGGAATTTTTTATTTTTGGAATGGAATGGAATATTTATGAAATCGCATGAATAGGGTCAAACTTTATTCCATAATATTTATGAGATATATTCCTCTTTTTTATTCTTAAGCAAATCTCCGAGAGGTCTTGATTGATCCATAATCCATGTTTTATCGTTTATTTTTTTTTGTTTATTTTGAAAAATATATTGATTAATTTCGATTTGGTGGAGACTTTAAAAATAAATAATTTAGAAGACGCTTAATATAAATTTAAGTGTTTAAATATATTTGATTAATTATAGTTGAAGGTATAGTTTTTATTTTCTATTTTTACGATTTGAAGTTTACATAATCATTTAAACACTTTTATTTACTTCAAAAAGTTATTCACATATTTAGAGAGAGTATTTTCTTAGCAAAATCTTACAAAATGTATCCAGAGAATATTTAAACTCGGGCTCTCCATTTGGAGGATTTGAGTTGCATCACTAGGCTAAAGCTTCGGTCATGGGCTCTCATGACTTATAAATGTCTGTAAATTTATTCCTTTAAAAGAAAGCACAGCCTTAATTTTTTTTTTTCTAAATAGTTATAACATTTTTACAGAGGGAAAAAATTAAAAAAAAATTAAGGTTTTTTTGGGTTTAATATTTATTTTTTATTTTAACAATAATTTTAATATGTTTTGTTACTTAATAAAAGAAATATTAACCACTCCTATACTTTCAAAAGCTCTCAAACTCTAAATTCTTTATAAAATACCAACAAAAAAAAATCTCAAAGTATGATAAAGAATTAAGTAACAATGGAATTATGCTTTATTTTATAAATTGGATTATAACTTCCAAAGTAAATCCGTTTTACCTTCAGTTATAATATTCCATTGTTAATTTAAATCTAAATTGGTAGGGTAATTAACATTTGAATTAATTTTTAATACTTCTAGTAAATTTTACAGTTTAATTAACTTGAAAGTACTGTGAAAATCATATATATTACAACCAGCAATTATTTAAAAAGAAAATTAATTTACAATTGATACAGTCTCACATGAATCTTAATTAACAACTAATTAATGTTTCTGTCTTCTGTTCCTTCACTAAAAGAAGGAGCAACAATCACAGAAGAATAAACCTTGGAGCTTCCAAATGAAAACCCATAACCATGAATACAATCTGATGATGATGATGAAGACGAAGAGCAAAATATAGTTTCTTCAACAAGCGGATCAAAACTGATCGATTCATTATCTCCGCTGCCCATATTTTGATTCATCAGGGAAGGAATTTTCAAAGAGTTTACAGATGTTGACGAAGAGCTTGCATAGCGGCTCTTCTTGATCGCATGCTGAAGAACTTGGTAAAGCCTCGGATTCTTTCCGAGTAAGCTGGAGTTTTCTTCAGGAAAATTCTGGATTCCCTGGTATCTGAAGTTGGTCTTTGCATTTCTTCCTCGCAGAAGCCTGGCGGCGCTGTCGTAAGCCAAAGCAGCGTCTTCAGGTGTATCGAAAGTTCCAAGCCATAGCCTCAGCTTCTGTGAAGAGTCTTTGATTTCAGCAACCCATCTACCCGAAGGCCTTTGTCTTACTCCAAGAAACCTTCTGATCTTCGAGCTTCTTTTCCCTCCATTGATTTCATGCAAGTGATGATGATCAGTTTGAGAAGCAACCTCTGGGGTTTGATTCTTGCTAGGGTTTTGAGACTGCATAGATGGGATTTGAGGGCTCTCTGTGTTGTATTCCATGATAAAGTTGTGTAGAATTAATGAGAATTAATGAATATAAATTAAGAATGGTGAAGTCGATAATGGCATGTTGATTGTCTTATTATTTGATTTAAAATATATGTAAAATTAATAACATAGAAAAAGAGATTACAACAGATCCGATCCTATCAAAGATGCAAAATATATATACAGAAACAGAATTATTGAGCTATATATAATCAACTTTGATGTGCTATAAGATGAGCTAATACAACCACCAATTTTGTACAAATTACAAGAGAATATTAATTAATTACCAATAATTTCACTAAGATACCTAAACTACTTCTTCATCTAATACCATGTACTACCATTGTTTATAACACATTCCCATTTTTATTTTTCATTTTAAAACTTCACTTCATGTATTAACATGTCCGTATAAATCAATAATTAATTGTGTACAATTAGTGGTGTATATATACACATATAATATATAGTATTTAATCCGGTATTTATTATGCGATTGGTGGAACAAATCCAACAGCAAAATAACAAAACTCACACCTCAAAAGTGCCAAAACAGACAGACCCTCCACAGGTCTAAATTTTTATCAATATCCTTCCTTCATTGTACCTTAATTAATAATTAATCTCTGGGTATCTTGTCTCTGTTACTCTATGAAGTCTTTTTAAATAGAATTTTATGCAGACAAATCTGTGGAGTAGCTCATTTCCTTTTCAAATTTGGGTACTTATCGTATACTGCAACACAAAACCCTTCAGTTTCTGGCTTCAGCCTTTCACCTTTCTTGTTGGATGATTCTCTATTACAAATTAATTAAATTTTAATTATAAACTCTCCTTATTTTATAATTTTTTCCAAAGTTTTTGTACGCCTTACTGCTCTTGTTTCATTATATTTATATATAGAGAGAGAGATCATCAAAAGTATCAATATATGCTCTTCTTGTTGTCTGTTTCTCCAACTTGGCTGATCCCTCTATTAATATATATATATATATATATATATATATATATATATATATATATATATTAAGGATCGCCACACACACTCTTACTCAATATAGTGCACTTGTAAAACAAGGAGTTAAATACAAGAGGATATTATTATTTTTTTTAAAAAAAATGAAGTCTGAAGCAATTATTATTCCTTATTTTAAAAATAAAGTGTTCAAATATTGAACATTTTGAATACATGAGTTTGGGCTTTGGAGTATCTCATTTTTATTCTTCTAATTTGATGCGAAAGAATTTGACCATGAGATTTCATGTATTTTCTTGAACTCAAAAGGTAAAAGTAATATCTGAAATATTGTGTCAAAGAACAGTCATACTACTATACAACCATTGTAGTTATATCTATGGAATGTGGGGCTCCCAGTACAACTATTTTTAAGGTGATGTTGAATTATATTTTAAATAATTTAATATTACATATATAACTATTGTACCATATACTCATTGGATTGTAACGTTACTTGAAAAAAATAAATTATATTATATTATATATATATATATATATTAAAGGGATAATTTTAGTTTAGTCCCTAATATTTTAACTAATATCACTTAAGTTAATACATTTCACGTATTAGATAAAAACATCCTTAACGTTTTAAAAAATTATCACTTTAATCCCTAATATTTCGGTTAATATCACCTAAGTCTTTTGACCAAATTTTCATTCATTTTGATTGTAAGATAATTTTTAATTTATCCCTCATAATATAGTAATATTTAATTTAACTCTAAATTTTATGAAAATCTTCATATTACTCCTCTATGTTAATTTTATATTTTTTAACAACTAAAAAAATAAAATCATATTTTATAAATTTGAATTAATAAAAATTATTTTTTAGTATGGTAATATTTAATTTAACTTTAATTAATATTTTTAGTGAGTAACCAAGTAAATAAATTATTTTTAAAATAGATTTCAAAGAGAAATTTTGTGAGTTTTAGTTTTGTATAAATTAAATTAATTGATTTTATTAGTAAGATTATATGATTTGAATAAATTAATTAATTTATATATTAATTTTTTTATTTGAATTAAAAAAAATTAAATAACTAATTTTAATTTATTTTAAATTCATTGTAATTTCTCCTTGATAAAAAAATAAGAAGAAAAAGAGACAATGAAAACGAAGAATAATGAAAAAAATAGAGAAGAAGGCGAGGAAGAACAAATAATAAAGAGTTATTTTTTATTAATTAATTTTATAAAAATATGATTTTATCTTTTTAGTTGTTAAAAATTAACATAAAAGAGTAATACGATGATTTTTATAAAATTTAAAGTTAAATTAAATATTACTATATTATGAAAGATAAATTAAAAATTATGTAACGGTTAAAATGGATAATAATTTGGTCAAAGGACTTAAGTGATATTAATTAAAATATTAGGAATTAAAGTGATGATTTTTAAAAAAGTTAAACACTTTTGTATTAGTGAAATATAACAATTTAATGAAATATAGTAATTTAAGTGATATTAACTAAGACCATAAGGATTAAATTAAAATTATTTCATATATTAAATAATGAAATTCTAGTTATATCCTAATTTTAAATAAGTTTTCACAATATTCTTGTGCCATATTTTTCATCAATGTTCTAAATTATTGATCAGAGGTAAATATTTATCACTTGTCTGTCCTCAACCATGAATTTTAAATTATTTGTTTATAGAATAGAACAGAGCCACTTAGATATTTATTTTAGATTGTCTTTAATCAGTTTCGATAAACAACATATATACTCAAATACAAACTAACCATCTGTTATTGTATATGAACTCGATCGCGTGCATGCATGGTGTCCTGTTTATTGTCAACAAAAGCTAGCCTTTGAACTATCAATTCAACTTTCAAGTGTAAGAAACTAAGAATTAGGAGTTCAGAAAAATGGAGACAGTATGGGTAAAAATGTATTGATTGTTTCTTTCTATTTTGTTTATTAATAAAGTCTACTATGACAATGATATGGGTAAAATACAACACATTGACTTTTACTAGTATGCACAGCTCACTATTATTTTTCTACCTTCGCCGCCATAGTCAAAGTTGTTTTGAGATTTTTCTGCGTGATTTTATTAAGGTCCCTAATGTTTGACTATTCAGAATCCTGAATTCTTATCATCCGGTAGGTACTTGTCGCCAATAATAGTTCTGCTGTAACTCCTAAAAACAATAGATGAACCGTGAATTCTCATGCCTGTGTTTTGTTAAGCTGAGACAATAGCACATGGCTGAGTACATAGTTTCCCTCCTTATTGAAAAAATTGCTTGCCAACTGATGGAGGAAGCCATTTCCTTTGCAAGAGTTCATGATCAAGTTCAATGGATTGAAGAAGAATTAAAGCGAATGACATGCTTTCTTAAAGACGCAGATTCAAGGCAAGATTTTGATGAAAGAGTTAGAAATTGGGTTGCAGATGTTAGAGATGTTGCTTATGATACAGAAGATGTTATTGACAGCTACATCTTGAAAATGTCACAGAAAAGAGAAAAGGGGTTGATCAGATTACTCTGTCAGAGGTACCCATTTGTCTTCTTTGATGAATTGATTGCTGGCCATAAGCTTAACAAACAGATAAGTAGGATTAAGATGAGAATTCAGGCTCTTAGTAGCAGTAGGTCAACTTATGGTATTGAAAATATTAGTAGAAGGGGAGAAGGAACAAGTTTTGCAGTTGATTGTCTTAGAGAGAAAAGAAGATCTTATCCTCATGCTTGTGAGGAGGAGATTTTTGGTTTGGTGGATGATATAAGGATTTTGGAAGATAGAGTGATTCACGGGGGTTTGCAGCGTTCTGTAATTTCAATTATTGGGATGGCAGGTTTAGGTAAGACTACTCTTGCTAGGAAAATTTATCAGAGTAGTGATGTCAAGAAACATTTTATTTCTCGTGCTTGGGTTTATGTTTCACAAGAGTATAGAGCAGGAGATATTTTGCAGGTTTTGTGTAAAAGGGTCATGGGGCTGGGAAAATTGGAGTTGGATAAGATGGATATAGAGGATATGGAAGAACAGTTGTCAACATTTTTGAAAGGAAGAAGGTATATAGTAGTGCTGGATGATATATGGAATAGAGAAGTGTGGGACGATTTGAAGGCAGCTTTTCCAGATGAAGAGAATGGAAGTAGAATAATTTTCACAAGTCGATTCAAAGATGTTGCCTTATATGCTGATCCAAGAAATCTGCCGTATGAACTATGCCTGCTAAATGAGGAGGATAGTTGGGAATTGCTGTGGAGGAAGGCCTTCCCTGAATGCAATACTGCAGCAAGCTTACCTCCTTGGTCTATGGAACTTGGCAAACAGATTGCGAAAAGGTGTGGGGGCTTACCTCTTGCCCTTGTAGTGTTGGGAGGTCTCTTATCTAGAAAAGAAGCAACCTATAGTGAATGGCTCAAAATTCTGCAGAGTGTTCAGTGGCAGCTAGCACAAGATCCAGCAAAATGTGCGGATATGTTAAAATTGAGTTACCAGGATTTGCCCTACTACTTGAAGTCATGTTTTCTTTATGTTGGTCTCTTTCCTGAAGATTTTGAGATCTCTGCTAGAAAGTTGATCTTGTTGTGGGTTGCTGAAGGTTTTGTGCAACCAAGAGCTACAGAACCATTGGAGGACGTGGCTGAGGATTACTTGGAAGAGCTAATAGGAAGGAGCATGATTCAACCTGCAACTAGGAAATCTAATGGGAGGATTAAGACTGTTCGGGTACACGATCTTCTAAGGGAACTTGCCATATCAAAGGCCAAGGAAGATCAATTTCTTGATATCATCCATGGAGATGTCAGCGCCTATTACGTTGCAGAGGCTCGAAGGCTAGCCATACATTTTGGGATACCTCTTAAAACAAGAAACGCTTCAAGGGTCCGTTCATTGTTGTTCTTTGAGCTGAATGAACCTGTTTGGTTGAAATTAAAGAAATTTAAACTCTTGCAAATTCTTGATTTAGAGGACGTTCACATAGCATTGCTCGACTCATCTATAGGAAACCTCATTCATTTGAGGTACTTGGACTTGGGAAAAACTTGGTTAAAGCAACTACCTTCTTCAATAGCCAATCTTTTTAATTTGCAAACTCTAGATTTAAGTTCCACTTTGATTGATCCAATCCCACCCGTTATTTGGGAGATGCAACAATTGAGACATCTTCGCTTCAGTGAGTTTAGAGATATGGTAGTGAACCCACCAGCACATGCTTCTTTACCAAATCTCCAAACACTGCAGGGAATATGCATCTGTGAAAAAAGTTGCATAGAGGAAGGGTTGGACAAATTGTCCAACCTTAGAGTGTTAGGATTACATGGAAACTTGATTATACATGAAGAAGCTTTAGGCAAGTGGATTTTTAATTTGAAGAGTCTCCAATGCTTGAAAATGCAATCGAGGGGAGCAGGAAATGCGGAAATTACTATGATTGTTAATGCTGGTGTTATTGCTTTGACTGCTATTCCAGAGTTTACTAGCTATTTAAATCATGTTCATCTGTACAAGCTGCATTTAAAAGGATTCCAAAGGGTGTTGCTTGATGTTCAAGATTTTCCTCCAAATCTTACAGAGCTCTCCTTGCAATGGTCGTACTTGATGGAAGACCCCATGAAGAAGCTGGAAAAGCTGCCAAATCTGAGAGTCTTGAAGTTGAAGCAATCATCATACGTGGGGAAAGAAATGGTTTGCTCTGGTGGGTGGTTTCCACAACTCCGATTCTTGAAGCTGTCTAACCTATGTTTAGAGAGGTGGAGAATAGAGGAAGGAGCAATGAAGAATCTTAGAAACTTGGAGATAGTAGATTGTAAACTGTTGAAGATTGTTCCAAGAGGATTGTGGCCAGTTACTAGTCTCAGGAATTTAAAGTTGGGCTACCTGCCGTGTGCATTTGAAATGATGGTTCAAGAGCGCAGGGGAGAAAACTGGTATAAGTTAGAGCATGTACTTCCACTGTAAGAAAGAAACTAGTCTTTAATTAGTTTTTAAAAACTGTTGCTCGAATCCCCGTCTTTATCTATTTCCTTTCCCTTTTTTTCCTATACTTTCAAGGATAGCAAGATCAATTTTCAGAGGTTTGGATTTTGTTGGTTTACTGAATATCTATAGACATATGGCTATATTGTCTCAATTAGACCAGAATTTTATCTAATAGCACTTTCCGTTTTCAAAGATTTTGTATGTCTTGCTGCTTCTTTATCACACACACATACATTCATATATTATATATTGATCATCAAAAGTATCAATTATGCTTTTATCAAAATTAGCTGATCACTTATTAATATATTTGAACTATATATTGTGGATCACCACATACTCTTATGCAAAATAGTGCATTTCTATAACAAAAGAATTAGATAGCAAGAGGACATTACTATTATTTTTTTCAAAAATAAATGAACTCTCTCAGGTAAACTTTTATACCTTATTTCAAAAAGTAAAGAAGTGTCAAAATTGAACATTTTGAATATAGTTTGGACTTTGGAGTGTCTCATTTTTATTCTTATACTTTGATGCCGGCGATCAAATTTGATCATAAGATTTCATGTATTATCTTGAACTTGAAAAATAAAATTAATATCTGAACTACTGTGTAAAAAAAAAAATTAACTATGTTATATGTATATAGTTTCCTTAAATAATCAATTTCTCGTTGTCCTAATCTTAAATATGCTAGCCATATTTTTCATCAATGATCTAAATTATTGATCAAATGTACGTAAATTCTTGTCTGTACTTTAAATTAATGAATTTGTTCATAGAGTAGACTAATGTCACTCTGATATATATAACGCGTGGATGCATGCTGTCCTGTTTATAATCAACAGAAGCCCTTGTACTGTTAATTAAATATCCAAGTGTAAGAATTAAAAGTTCAGAGAAATGGTGATAATGAGAAAATTTGGTGTCAAAATATCAATTCAACCGTCCCTATTTCTCCAATGGTGGTGATCGTGTTTAATTTGTTTCTCTGTTGGCCACCTGCATGCTGTGTCCATTAGTTTATAAATTTATAGTGCCCTTTTTCTGTCTTGTTTATTAATGAAGTCTACTAAGGAAATGATATAATAATGATAAAAGAATTAGAAATCTGCCATTATTAGTTTTCTTTGTGTGAAACCTGGAATTTTTTTTTAAATATATGTTTTATCAGCAGCCATCATTTAGATAACTTCTGAGACTAGAATAATGGTGTTAGGTGGTTGATCACATAATCTTGGTCAAACATGAAGCATAGACGAAATTATAACTCCTGGAAATAATAGATGAACTGAGAATTCTCATGCCTGTGTTCTGTTGTAACGATTGACTAAGCTGAAACAATAACACATGGCTGAGTACATAGTTTCCCTGCGTATTGAAAAAATTGTTTGCCAACTGATGGAGGAAGCGATTTCCCTTTCAAGAGTTCGTGATCAAGTTGAATGGATTGAAAGGGAGTTGAAGCAAATGCAATGTTTTCTTAAAGACGCAGATTCAAGGCAAGATTTTGATGAAAGAGTTAGAAATTGGGTCGCAGATGTTAGAGATGTTGCTTATGATACAGAAGATGTTATTGACAGCTACATCTTGAAAATGGCACAGAAAAGAGAAAAGGGGTTGATCAGATTACTCTGTAAGCGGTACCCTTTTGTCTTCTTTGATGAATTGATTGCTCACCATAAGCTTAACAAACAGATAAGTAGGATTAAGATGAGAATTGAGGCTATTAGTGGCAGTAGGTCAACCTATGGTATTGAAAATATTAGTAGAAGGGGAGAAGGGACAAGTTTTGCAGTTGATTGTCTTCGAGAGAAGAGAAGATCTTATCCTCAAGCTTGTGACGAGGAGATTGTTGGTTTGGTGGATGATATAAGGATTTTGGGAGATAGAGTGATTTACGGGGGTTTGCAGCGTTCTGTAATTTCAATTATGGGGATGGCAGGTTTAGGTAAAACTACTCTTGCCAGGACCATTTATCAGAGTAGCGATGTCAAGAAATATTTTACTTCTTGTGCTTGGGTTTATGTCTCACAAGAGTACAGAACAGGAGAGATTTTGCAGGATTTGTGTAAAAAGGTCATGGGGCTGGGAAAATTGGAGTTGGATAAGATGGATAAAGAGGATATGCAAGAAGAGTTGTCAAAATTTTTGGAAGGAAAAAGGTATATAGTAGTACTGGATGATATATGGAAAAGAGATGGGACGATTTGAAAGCAGCTTTTCCAGATGGAAAGAATGGAAGTAGAATAATTGTAACAACTCGATTCAAAGATATCGCCTGATATGCTGATCCAGGAAGTCCACCGTATGAACTATGCCTACTAAATGAAGAAGATAGTTTGGAATTGCTATGGAAGAAGGCCTTCCCTGAATGCAATACTGTAGCAAGCTTGCCTCCTTGGTCTACAGAACTTGGTAAAAGGATTGTGAAAAGTTGTGGGGGCTTACCACTTGCCCTCGTAGTGTTGGGAGGTCTCTTATCTCGAAAAGAAGCAACCTATAGTGAATGACTCAAAGTTCTGCAGAGTGTTCAGTGGCAGCTAGCCCAAGATCCAGCAAAATGTGCAGACATCTTAAAATTAAGTTACCAGGATTTGCCCTACTACTTGAAGTCATGTTTTCTTTGTGTTGGTCTCTTTCCTGAAGATTTTGAGATTTCTGCTAGAAAGTTGATCTTGTTGTGGGTTGCTGAAGGGTTTGTGCAACCAAGAGGTACCGAACCATTGGAGGATGTGGCTGAGGATTACTTGGAAGAGCTAATAGGAAGGAGCATGATTCAACCTGCAACTAGGAAATCTAATGGGAGGATTCAGACTGTTCGGGTACACGATCTTCTAAGGGAACTTGCCATATCAAAGGCCAAGATCAATTTCTTGATATCATCCATGGAGATGTCAGTGCCTATTACGTAACAAAGGCTCGAAGGCTTGCTATACATTCTGGGTTACCTCTTAAAACAAGAAACGCTTCAAGAGTTCGTTCGTTGTTGTTCTTTGACCTCAATGAACCTGTTTGGTTAAAATTGAAGAAATATAAACTCTTGCAGGTTCTTGATATGGAGGGTGTTCACATAGCTTTGCTTGACTCATCTATAGGAGACCTCATTCATTTGAGGTACTTGGACTTGGGAAAAACTTGGTTGAAGCAACTACCTTCTTCAATAGCCAATCTTTTGAAGTTGCAAACTCTTGATTTAAGTTCCACTTTGATTGATCCAATCCCAGCTGTGGTGTGGAAGATGCGACATTTGAGACATTTTACTTCAGTGAGCTTAGAGAGATGGTAGTGAACCCACCAGCGTGGGCTTCTTTGCCAAATCTACAAACGCTGCAGGGAATATGTATCTGTGAAACCAGTTGCGTAGAGCAAGGGTTGGACAAATTGTCCAACCTGAGAGTGTTAGGATTACATGGTGACTTGATTTTAAATGAAGAAGCTTTAGGCAAGTGGATATTTAATTTGAAGGGTCTCCAATGCTTGAAAATGAAAACGAGAAGAACTGCTAATATTGATATTACAACGGCTGCTATTCGAAAATTTACAGCCTTTTCAAATCTTGTTCATCTCTGCAAGCTGCACTTAGAAGGTTTCCAAAGAGAGTTGTTTGGTGTGCAAGATTTTCCCCCAAATCTGACGGAACTCTCCTTGCAATGGTCTTACTTGATGGAGGACCCCATGAACAAGCTGGAGTAGCTTCCAAATCTGAGAGTGTTGAAATTGAAGCAGTCATCATATGTGGGGAAAGAAATGGTATGCTCTAATGGGGGTTTCCCCCAACTCCAATTCTTGAAGCTGTCTTACTCGAATGTGCAGAGGTGGAGGATAGAGGAAGGAGCAATGAAGAATATTCGGAATTTGGGGATAATAGAGTGTAAGCGGTTGAAGATTGTTCCAAGAGGATTGTGGCCAGTTACTACTCGTTGCAATTTGAAGTTGGGCTACATGCCTTACGAATTTGAAATTATGGCTCAAGACCGCGAGGGAGAAAACTGGTATAAGTTAGAGCATGTAGTTCCGCTGTAGCTTTGAAGAATGTTGTTTGAATATCCATCTCTTAGTTTCTCTGTTTCCTTTTCCTTTATTTCTCTATCAGAATTATTATGATTTTTCTTTTCAGAGGTTTGTTGTGTTGCGTCGTGGTTTGTTAATGAAATTGATTAAACTAATGGCCTTATTGCCTCACACTCGTTTGCTCAGATGAATAGAGAAACCAGTTTGGTCTTATGTAAAATTGGCTGAACTTTGTGATTAGAGTCTGGCATTTTTTGTGGCATAACTCTTTATCACTTAATTTAACACATAAATCTGATATTCCATAATCCAAGCTGAGAGATAATTTTGATAGTTGACTATCCCAAAGTAAATATCTAGAATTAACTGGTGTGTTTTTCTTTCAGCAGAAAGTTTGGATTTGGGTTAATCTTGGACATAATCTAGATTTTGGTTCTTGAACATTGTTTGATTTAGAAAATACAGCTGCCAACATGAATTTGTGAGAGAAAGCACATACAAAACAGTGGATGCCATGTGGACTGGGGGACTGGCCGAATGGGTGGCTCCAATGAAAGCGTAGAAATGGCACGTAGGATATGATGGGCCACAAAGAAACAATGGAAGACCCTTTCTGCTGGCCAAAATATTCCTGCTTTTTAAGCCATCCATTTCTGATCACACAATTCTCAGATACCCATCAACCAGAAAATTCAATTACCTCTCTAAAACACACAATCACAGTCACATACAGACAGCAACAGTAAGACTCTGCGTCTCTCAGATACATTGAGAGTTGAAGAATATCGAATTGAATAGCAGAATGGCAGTGGTTATGGCAATCCGATCTTCAGCCACTGCAAAACTCTCTCTTCCTTCTACTCCTTCTCTGTCATCCACTCAAAGAGCTTCACCTAAATCTCAGTCGAAACCAAACTCGGTGCTGCTGCCAACATCAACTACCTTCTCTATCTTGGCTCTATTCAATGCTCCAGATGAAGTCAAAGCTCTCACTCTTGACAAAGACCAGATTGTCTCATCTCTCGATGAGGTAACAAGTTGCAATTAATAATCCATTAGCATTGTCGAATGACCTCGCATAAATTATGCAATTTTAGAGGTCAAACGCAATTAAGATATCTGCACAATGATCAATCGGTTGAGCAGTTACAGTTTCTGTACTGGTCGATTCTATCATGTGGATATTAAATTCAGTCAACACCATTTCTTCTAATGCGATTTTCTTGCTTCCTGAATGGTTAAAAATAATTCAGAAATACTTAACAAAGTTGCAATTAAGTTGCATTTCAAACCTTTCTTGTTAGCCAGTTCATAACTTGTTTTTTTTTTTTGTTTTTCAAGCTACTTTATGTTGTTGAGCTTGAGAGCAAGGGTCAAGCATTTTACCACTGCCAGCATTTTTATGTCTTTTTAAATTTTTTTCATTGGTTACCCATTTCTTAAGATTAGTAAATTTTGATTAACTGATAGGTGGAGAAAACAATTGATCGAGTTCAAGAAGCAGGTTCAAGTTTCTTGGATACTGCACAGAAAATCCTTGATGTTGTAGGGAGTACTTTGAAGCCAGTTGTTGATGTGGCAGTACCTATTGCAAAGCAAGCTGGAGAAGAGGCATTGAAGATTGCTTCTCCAGCTATTTCCGAGGCTACTAAGAAAGCCCAAGAAGCAATTCAAAGCACTGGTGTTGATACCGAACCAGTTCTCACTGCTGCCAAGGTCGGTCTGCCTTTCTCTTTTTTAACTTCATTTTCTCAATTCTGCAGTGTTAATATGTTTGGTTGCTTGTGGGCTTTACTAGAATGAGTATTATGTGTTGAAACTGGAATCGACTTCTATCCTCCAATATCACCCTTATGAAAATGTATTAAGTGGGAGCTTCTTGGTTATCTGGGGAACTTTTACTCTGGCTCTTGAAATGACTGGTTTTGCCAAATTCGGTAATTACTGGGTTCATTGGAAATGCTTATTTTGATTTAAATTAATTTCTAAAGAAAATGAAAATGTGCATACGACATGTTGGAGAAGAAAAACTGGAGCTGTCATACCTTTGAACCTTTGACATTGAAAAAGTTGTGGACGTACTCCAATCCATTTTCATGGATTTCTGCCTAAATTTAAGGTATCTATTAAGTCAATGTAGGCATACAAATGAGCAAATAATTGAATATGAATATTGAATTAGTTTCTTCAACCTTAGAAACATTTTAATGTTTATGATTAAGCTCCTTTCACTTGTTTGAAACAAGCCTTTTTTGTGATCTTAGTAGCTTATATCATCAAAGTTGTGTTTTAAAATTCTATATGAAACATCATAAATTTCCAAGGACCAAAGATATGCCCTAACATTTCTCTGCGTGTGTGTTCTAATCTGCTAAGGGTAGTTTTAGCATCTGAAATTAGCACTATCAGACCCTGGCAATTTCTGTAATACTTTTCAAGTGAATGTTCTCTCTTGCTGCAAGTAAATCCAATTAAAAGATCTTGTCTTTTGTTGCAGACAGTTGCAGATGCAGCACAACAGACAACAAAGGTTGTTGGAGAGGCCAAGCCTATAGCTACATCAGCTGTTGAAACCATGACATCAGGAGATCCTGTTGTGATTGTTGGAACTGCTGGAGCATTGTTTCTGACGTACCTCCTCCTTCCTCCCATCTGGTCTGCAATCACATTTAACCTTCGAGGTTACAAAGGTGATTTTGCTGTGTCTGATGTAGTTGCTTCCTATGAGTAAATTAAATTTGGCTGCATTCAAATTTGAGAATGTGGGTTTGGATTTGAGCCACATATTACCGGTCTTTTGAGCAAAAAGGGTAAGTTGTGAGGAGATGAGGGACTGACAGGGTGTCTTAAGGCTTGAACTATTTCACAGTTCATTCATTTACTTGATTATTTCAAGTCCACACATTAACAAGGCTACAATCACTTGCTATTTAAGGATTGAACGCAGATCTGTGGCTTGAAATTTTCACATCCAAAGATATAGAAGAAAACTTTATTTAACAAAAAAATAATTCTCAATTATACGAATTTCTTCAAGTTTTACCCTTGCCAAGTTATGTTGCATGAACTGATGTTATAATGCAGGCTAATATGTTTTTATTTTGTTACTTCTGTAGGTGAACTTACTCCTGCTCAAACACTTGATCTAGTAACCACACAAAATCACCTAATGATTGATATTCGGTCAGAGAAGGACAAGGACAAGGCTGGCATTCCACGTTTTCCCCCTAGTGCTAAAAACAGGGTTGTTTCAATTCCGTAAGTAAATCAGGAAATCTGCTGCCTTACTGCATTTTATTCACTTTCTTGCTCTACTGCATTTTACCCTAAACCCTAACTTGCTGCCTTACTGCATTTACAAGAAAATTGCAAGATCATTTTTGTTGCCTCAATTTGATCTCTAACTTATCAGCCAATCTGTCTAGAGGCTTCGATGTGTGTTTTAATAATTGTGGAAAATATGTATCAGTTTGGAAGAACTATCCAGCAAGTTGAGAGGCCTAGTCAGAAATGTAAAGAAAGTAGAAGCTGAAATAGTAGCTTTGAAGATTTCATATCTCAAGAGAATTAACAAAGGCTCCAAAATCATAATCATGGACTCGTAAGTTCTTACACTTCGCCTATCATATTGCAAATGATACATAGCTGTACAGTATTAGATTTAGTATCAGTGTGGATTAAAGTTTGTTGCTTACATCGGTCATTATTGCGTGATGATGCTCAGCTACTCGGACTCGGCAAAAATAGTTGCAAGAGTGCTAACAAGCCTTGGGTTCAAGAACTGTTGGATTGTAGCCGATGGGTTTTCTGGAAGAAGAGGGTGGTTGCAGAGTCGTCTAGGATCAGATTCATATAATTTTTCTTTCGCAGAGGTTCTTTCACCATCCAGAGTGATTCCTGCAGCGGCCAGACGTTTTGGTACAACCGGCTCAAAGTTTCTTCCCAGTTCAGACTAATTTTGCCTCTATCCCATCTGATATAAGTACTCCCCAAATGTCGATTTTTGGTTTGGTTTGGTTTAGATAGAATAATGTGAAATTATCTCCTGTAATTCTTTGATTAATGTTAGCGAATCCAGCCTTTTCCTCATCATCTGCTCCCTTCATTTCTTGCTGCTAAAAGCAACATTGGTTTTGTTTAAAAGAAATAATTTTAGAAGCAAAGAAAACTCTATTGGCTCCGTTAACCGCTAAGGTTACTTAAAAAGGGCGCAATAGTTTTAAGTATCAAATGATTAAAAATCATAAATTTTTAATAATTATTTTTTAAACAGTTGATCTTTTGAGTAAAAAAAAAATGCAAGAATTGTTAAGTACGTTAGAAAATCAAGAAACGACAATCACGAGATGATGACAGTGAACACGCAAGAAAAACAAACCAAGGAAATTCCAACGCGTGGAAACGTGCGATGAATTCTTATCCAACTCCAAGAGCGGATATAGACTAAAGCAAGATTATTGAGACTCGGGCTTCGCCGGGACAACCGGGAGGGAAATGGGTACGTACAATTACAGAACACTTGACTGTATCACCAGCGATGATATTGAAGCTCTGGGAATACCCACGAAAGCTACAGAACAACTCCATGAAAAGCTCAGAGAGATCGTCAGCAAATTCGGGGCTGCCACTCCCGCCACTTGGCAGAACATATCTGCTGAGATCCTCACCCCGGACCTTCCATTCTCCTTTCATCAGATGTTGTACTATGGTTGCTATAAAGACTTCGGCCCCGATCCTCCTGCTTGGATTCCCCAACCGTAATATTATCTGATTTCCCCTATCTTAGCTTAAAGTTTGGTTATTATTGTTGTTGTCATCCTTTTTCATTACTGTGATTTTGACATGTATAAATTGTGCTTAATGTTGAATAATTTAAAAAATATTTGCCAGTGTGATGGGACCGCTTTTGTGACTGTAAAAGTTTTGGCATCTGATTTTTATGTTGGAATGCTTTGAGAAACGATGTTCCATATGGATGGCTTCTGTTGAATTTTTTGGAGTTGATTCAATATATATTTATTAATTGGTTTTATTATAATTCTTCATTTTTATACTGGCATACTATGTGAATTTATTAAAATAACGTAAATAGAACTTTTTAATTCAAATATCACTTAATAAGTTGGAGATCATGATTTTGGATTTCTTTTTAAGGTAATTGTGGTTCTCATTACAGATTTATTTGGATGGTCATGTTTTAGGATGGCAACTGAGGACTTAGATGAAATATGTCAAGTTTACAATGTTCTAAGTTTGCATGCTAAACAAAGATTGAGGTTTTCAATAGTCCAAGATTATGGCAATATGTGTTTCTTTGTTTCCTTTTGGTTAACTTTTTAAATCCAAATGTTAAATTTGTGTGCATCTCTCTCTCTTTTGGTTGTTTAAAATTGCTTTCTTATTGTATGGGTAGGGAGGCTGCAAAGTTAACAAATGTTGGTCAGTTATTAGAGAGGTGTGGAAAAGAGTTTCTGGGCTCAAGTTACAAGGATCCCATCTCGAGTTTTTCTGATTTTCAGGAATTTTCAGTCTCAAATCCTGAGGTAGTACTAATATAGCTTTAAGGTTTCATTTACTGTATAATATGAATTATGGTACTTTACACTGCTAGTTATGACGTAAATATGGTTTCCCATCTCTTTATTTGTTAGGTATATTGGAAAACTGTATTGGATGAAATGAGTGTATCGTTTTCAGTACCTCCTCAATGTATTTTACGTGAGAATCCAGATGGAGAAAACCGCTTGTCAAACCCGGGTGGGCAATGGCTTCCTGGAGCATATGTGAATCCAGTAGAAAATTGTTTGAGTTTAAATAGTAACAGAAGTTTGGATGACATTGCAATAAGGTGGCGTGATGAAGGAGATGACAATCTGCCTGTGAAGAGCATGACACTTATGGAATTGCGTGCTGAGGTTTGGTATGGTATTTTTCATCTGTAACCTGTTTGAAGTTTATGTAATGTATGTCGAATGAACTTATGGATGCTCTGCTGTTAGATATAAATGATTTTATGCTGCTATTAGCATGTCAAAGCTCAGTTAGCTTTGGTGCTGCCATTCAAAAGGCACACGGTCATCCTAATTCAAACATTATCGGCCCTTAGGATGATCTGAAATTTGGTATTCCGCATAAGATAATGTAGTTCTTTAATTTGTTACAGTAGTTTTTCCTAATATCTACCACGTAATCATACCTTCTTATGTTCTAATGAAAAATTTTGAATTTGGGTAGGAAGATGAAATTTACATGATGTTTCTAACATTCTTCTGCTGTAAGCTTTTGCCATTCTGAATGTTATATAACCAAAAATTTTGTTGGCCTATATCTTGTAGGTTGGTTGCACATGCACTCAATGCCCTGGCTTTGGAAAGAGGATCTGCTATTGCAATTGACATGCCCATGAATGTAAATTCAGTGGTTATCTACCTAGCTATTGTTCTGGCAGGATATATCATTGTCTCCATTGCTGATAGTTTTGCACCACTTGAGATATCAACGAGGCTTAGAATATCAGAAGCAAAAGCCATATTTACTCAGGTTATAACCCTTTTCCTTATGCATGACCATGATGCTTCTTAATTTTATGGTTATTCAAGAATATGATTGAGCTTATTGATTTAAAATTAATGGATGCATGCATGGCATTATCTTGTGAAGTTTTATGCTTCCCTTCAATTTTGTAATGTTCCCATTTGAATGGTTTCTCTGCAACTTGGGTATAATTCATGCTCTATTATTTGAGCATTTGATTTATTTAGAGTCTCACAAAGAATGAGTTGTCATTGCTTTATGCATTGTAATTCATTATTTCATCATATGTCAATATATATAATTGTCTTAATAATGACTGCAGTTTTTTGTGGTTGTTCCCCCTCACAATGATCTTCAAATCATGGAATGATAGTACTTTTAGCAAAGTCTATGCATTTTGAAGAAATATGTATTTCAACTTATAGTGTAGTCACACTAAATGTGAAAGTGAGCTGTTGTACCGGGATCTCCCATGGAGTGCGAGGTGCCTAGTTGTGAGACTGTAACTGATGGAGTAATGGGCTGCTCATTATTCTATCACTGACAGATGCCTGTATGAGATGCTTAGGGACAAAATCTTCTTTTTATATTTTATTTTTGTCATTTATGGTTTAATATGGTTGGTTTAAAGGTTTTAAACTGACTATGTGGCTGGGACCTGAGTGGCTCCATTAATGAGCCCTGAATCCCTTCTGTAGTTATAAAACAATATCTCAGGAGATAGAAGTGTTCTTCGGCAAAAATTTTTTAAAGGTGTAATTTTGGCAGCTGCAAGCATCAATTGTTTGTGATAAGATGGCTTTCAGCTTGACATCCTTGCTTCCCAGATTAGGTCCATTGCCATAAAAGTTAGCTTTTGCCATCTACATTGTGCTGTGGTGCATCTTTGATATATCTAATTAATACCAGACTGTTGAAGTAATATCTTTATTTATGTTCTTGGAAATGCCAAGTATATGGTCTGGGCGTGTTGAGGCTCCCCATGCCCCACAATTTTTTTAAAATTTCTATTGTAGTATTTATAATTTAGACCCTTTTGTTAAGTTTATATATAGTTTGGCCCCTACAGTTTTGCAAAGTTATCCATTTACCCCTTAATTTATTAATTGTTTTCAAAATGTCAATCGACTAGCTTTATCTTTTAAACATTTTGGCCCTCCCCAATTATCCAATTTTTGGCTCCGCCCCTGTATATGGTGTATATGAAGAAAGATAAGCTCACTGGCTGCTCACTTTGGCTAGCACCACAGATGACTAAAACCTGTGGTTGTCCTTTTTTTTTTCGTTTGGAAGTTTGTGACTGTGACCCTAGCCTTAATAGAGAGGTCCAAGAAGCCTTAAAATGGCTGGAAATAATGCATACACCCTAAACCAGGTTCATTTTGTTAGCTATATTAGATCCAATTTGAGAAGGAAAGGCAAATAGGATTAAGTAATTGGAATGAGGATTAAGGTCACTATGTAGACTTATGAATTATTTTCTCTATTTTTACATATTTCTTGAATAAAATCATCTTGGTGATTTTTCTCATGTCATGCTACATTTTTCATGAGGTTCACCATGTTATTTTGGTCAATTTCAATTTCTCTCTTTTTTTTTTTTCACCGTAGCTCTACATTGGTTTAATCCTTTCCTCCTTCACGTTTTCTTGTCAGGATCTAATTATTCGCGGTGAAAAAAGTATACCCTTGTACAGGTGAAGCTTTCATTACTACCTAGCCATATACGTATACTTGAACTTTCTGTTTCTTGTCCTAGTATTCTCATACTCAAGCTATGATTCTGCAGTAGAGTTATCGATGCCCAAGCTCCTATGGCAATTGTTATTCCAGCCAGAGGTCCAAGCTTAAGCATGAAGTTGCGTGATGGCGATATTTCTTGGCATGATTTTCTGGAAAGTGTCAGGAATTTCAGGTATGAACATTTTCTGCTTATTTAATTTTACCTTGTTAATTCATATGCATGATTATTTGGTTAAATCGGACACTTAATTAATTCCATATAAATTTTTAAAATATAATCGTGAGGAATAAAGACATTAATGTAGTTTAAATAGAAAAAAATATGAATTTGTATTGCAATTTGTATAGTTTTGAAGGAATAATACTGGGGAGACAAATCCTAGAGTGTTACCCCACTCCCCTTAAGGATCCCGATTCATCAGTTCAAGAAATAAAAATAAGAGAATCAGACCATTTCTTCTTATCCTTTTCAAATTCAATAAATGTTAGTTGATTGTATATTTCATTATAGTTCTATGATTCAGAGTATCATTTCCTATTTGATCCCTGCGAATTCTGTATTTGAAGTTGTGATCGGATTTATTCATTTAAAAGAATCAATTCAATACATTTCTTATGTACTCCCAAAGTGCCATATTGGATTTGTGATTTCGGATCAATCTATATTGATTGACTGCCTCCATTATGTTGTTGCTAGCAAATACTGCTTTTTTTGGTTTTATAAAAGCATTTTAAGTTTGCATACATGAATAAAATAATAAAGTAGGCAACATCCTGTTGTTGTTGTCCCTGTTTTCTTCACAGACCGGTTATTTACTAGCAGATGCTGTCAATACTTTAGTGAGTGCAAAATATTGTACTTATATATTCATTTTTGATGAAAAGTAAGATATCAACGAAGCTCTATTTCTGGTGTTTACCTATCCATCTTTGTCATCAAACCTGCAGAGAAGATGATTTTGCAGCTGTAGAACAACCAGTAGAAGCATTTACAAACATTCTTTTCTCATCTGGGACTACAGGTACTTTAAAACCTCATAAAGCTTTGTTGACTCATTTCATTTAACCATATAAATGAGATTTACTGGACCGAGCATAAACTTGTGAGTTTGTTGTTATAGTTACAAATTTGTGTTATTCGTCATCCTGCTTACAGTGTACTGGATTTCTGTAGTTTATGTAAAAATTATCAAATTTTATGCTGTTACCTTCAATTATATGAACTGTAGAAGTGTCAAAAAATTTAGATTTGCAAATAGAGAAAGGAAAAAAGAAGTTTCAGGTAATTATATTACAGTTGTGGTCATAAATGTAAAGTAGTGGAATCATCATCTAGGTAACATCACAGCAGATGGCGTTCTTTTTTTTCCCCCAAAACCAAAGAGTACATGTATTATTATCTTGTTCTTTTTGAATACATTGACTCCTTAATAGGACAAAACTTCCTAGAGTCAGTGTAAAAACGGGAAATGAGAGCAAAACCAAGATAAATAGAACATTGGCGCCATGTCTCCTATTTAAGCTCTACAATATTGAAGTTATTTATTCTATCAAAACTTACAACTCTTGGAGCTGCCCTTTGAAAATCACTTTTAGCAAGTCTCATTTAAACCTGGATAGTACTGAAATGCCTGGATAACTGTTTGATGCTCATCAAAATTTAAAGTATGATTATATCCACAACTTACATAAATTGCATTTAAGGCTGCACTGTGTTTGCATATCTGTTGGCAAAGCCCTCAGAGGATTTATTTTCTGACATAGGGGAGCCAAAAGCAATACCATGGACTATTTCAACTCCTTTTAAAGCTGCAGCAGATGCTTGGTGCCACTTGGATATCCGTAAAGGTGATGTTGTTGCTTGGCCCACTAACCTTGGCTGGATGATGGGTCCTTGGTTGGTTTATGCATCATTGTTGAATGGAGCTTCCATGGCTTTGTATAATGGATCTCCCCTTGGTTCTGGCTTTGCCAAGTTTGTACAGGTAAAATTTCAGGAAATCTTGCTCCTGTTGTTACCATGCTGTTTCTTATTTCTATTATGGAGTTTCTATAACTTTTGATGCCACAACAATCCAGAGAAGCTACTGCTGGTAATAATAATTATGACATGAGAATGATTCCAGTCAGGTACAAATTATATGATTATCATGTGAGGCGAATAAAAATTGGATCTTTAAGGTTAAACTACTTGGTGTTATGGAAGTTATCATTTGACTCTTTAATAACTTGTTATGCTACTGCTGTTTCTTAAGTTTTGTGGTGGACTTAATGACCTTGTCATACATATCATTTATGCAAAGTATTGCATTCAGTCAAAACTAGCAGCAATTCAGTTCAGAGCACTAAAAACAAAATTAAAATTGTTAGAGTGCTCTGTAGAATTAACATCCCTTATCATTAACGACTTTGCCATGATCTACATTAAAGCACATGAAGAACAATTTACTGGTGGGATTGGCAATAGGGCCCCAGTGTGCTGTGGTAAGGCTAGAAACATTTATGCCAGGTGTATTTTGATCGTACAAAACGTGTATGCCATGCACCTTTAATTTACATGAGATAATGCATTTTGCTGGTGTCACTACTGAGAGGTATAAGGTTGGAAACTTGCTTGTCAGTGTTACCTTAATCTTGATTATATCTGCTTGTATGCCGCAAGATAATGAATCTTGCTAATGTCTCACATTAAAGTTTATCCCAGTCCATTATAGATACATATGAAAACCAGACTTTGAGGGGAACATTTTGAAATGGGTAGGTTGCTAAAGTAGCACTCCTTGCTATATTCTGTTACATATATATCATGTAGGCATTAGACATCCTTTTTAATATCAATTAAATTTCTTGCATATTGTCCAGGATGCTAAAGTAACAATGCTTGGTGTAATCCCCAGTATTGTTCGGACATGGAAAATTACAAACTGCGTAGCTGGCTATGATTGGTCTGCTATTCGGTAAGTCCTGGATGCCGCTGCTGAGCTTGTATATTCTTCACGTAATGAAGTACTTATGTACTTATAGTCACATTTGCATGCTTGTGATTGTTTGATTGAAAGTCAGTTACATAGGTCCTTTAGATTTTTTTCTAGATATTGATTGTTTCTGGCTTTATTTATTATTTGGAAACTGGTAGGTGCTTTGCTTCCACTGGTGAAGCTTCTAATGTAGACGAGTACTTATGGCTGATGGGAAGAGCTCTCTACAAGCCTGTTATTGAGTACTGCGGTGGTACAGAGATTGGTGGTGGATTTGTTACTGGATCGTTATTGCAGGCTCAATCATTGGCTGCTTTTAGTACACCAGCTATGGGCTGCAAGCTGTTTATTCTCGGCAATGATGGTTGTCCTATTGTGAGAACCAGAAAACCTTACATTCCTATGTTTAGAAGATTGGTCATTATTTTAGTAAAATGAGAGTTGTACTGCTTTCTTTTTCTTTCTATCCTTACATGTCCTTTATTATGTTTCTTGAATGAAATGTTTAACTTTTTCAATTATAGCCTCAAAATGTACCAGGGATGGGTGAGTTGGCGCTTGGTCCTCTTATGTTTGGTGCTTCGAGTACGTTACTGAATGCTAATCACTATGATGTCTACTTTGGTGGAATGCCTTCCTGGAACGGACAGGTAAATAAAATTTGCTTGCCATCTTCATTCTAGTGTATTCTCTAGGTTAATTGAATATTTATATGAGTCACTTGTGCAGATTCTGCGGAGGCATGGGGATGTCTTTGAGCGAACTCCTCGAGGATATTATCGTGCACATGGTCGTGCAGATGATACCATGAATCTTGGGGGAATCAAGGTATGCATCTGACAGACTGACACTATGGGATAGGATCTAAGTAATTAGACTAACCCAATTACCCAATATACGACTGGATAATATTTGCTTTTATTCTGTCAAATTTCAGTAGCCTGTCCCTTCTCTTCCAACTTCGATTTGCAAATTTAGCATCACCCACCGGTCACCTTTACTGTCTTGTCAATTTTGGCTAGGTGCTGTCATTGCTGACTTTATTTTCAAGACGACAATATAATGGTGTAGATAAAGATGGTTTCTCTCTGTTATTATTTCTTTAGATTATTAGGGAAAAAAGAAAAAAAAGATAAACCAAGAGTGTTTGTTCATGCTCAGTCTTCTTTTTTTTTTCCTCAGTAGATTGATGTGTCAAAGTTTGATGCAGAATGATGTGTTTGTCTGCTCTTGACATATTTTGCTCTGTTTGACAGGTTAGTTCAGTTGAGATTGAACGTATCTGTAATGCAGTTGATAGCAATGTCCTTGAAACAGCAGCGATTGGGGTGCCACCACCTGACGGTGGACCTGAGCGACTGATAATTGCCGTTGTATTCAAGGATCCTGAAAACACACCTACAGACTTGAGTCAGTTGAGGATGTCTTTCAATTCAGCAGTGCAGAAGAAACTAAATCCTCTGTTCAGGGTACAAATCTCAAATCAACTGATATTGCATTTGGCAAAATGGAAAATAGCATATGCTAACTTAATGATAAAATGTGATTGTGCAGGTTTATGATGTTGTTCCTCTTCCATCCCTTCCAAGAACAGCAACAAATAAGGTTATGAGAAGGGTTTTGAGGAAGCAACTGGCTCAGCTTGACCAAAATTCTAAACTATGATGGATGGACACTCATAAAAGGATGCAGTCTGTATTAACACAATTTTTTTTTTTGTACAAAGTCAAGAACAATTGCATTCCCCACGGTGGTTGCAACTTATAAGAGGCAAATCATGATTCCCGCAAGCATACACTTTTTCACGTATAAAGAAATAAAACATTGGCTTTCCTTGCCCTTCTTATATCCTATATCCCATTCCTGCTGCTTTTTTAAATAAACCCAATTCCCTCTCACCAGAGCTTTAGATTTTATTAATTGAACTAATTATTATTCATTACAGCTGTTGGTAAATTGTAATTTGAAACATAATGACTTTGATTTTTGTCATGTTACTAATTCCTTACTAATATTCGAATTGTCAAGTGTGCTTTAAACCATTTAATTACATCTGGGAGATAATATAATTTTAATAATATATTAATTAAAGCATGAAAAATATATATTTTTTAATTTTAAATTTAATTTAGTTATATTTATTAATTGAGGCTTCTAAGAGTAATCATGCAAATGTAGAAGGGATAATTTTGATTAAAAATTAGTGACAGTGACATTTTTAAATTTTGTTTATCAAATAAAGGTATTATTGGTTATTTCCCTAAAAGTTAAGGTTGAAAAGATAAAAGAGTTTTAAAAAATAAAGTACTAGATGAATGTTGCGGATAGATATGAATATAAACCATTTTATTATTATTTTGGGCCAGGCCCAGTAGCTAGAAAGGACAAATATATCCGGATCTGATTCGGATCGGATAATTCCCAATGTGTCTGATTAGCATAAACCCGAATAGATTCATGGCTGAACGTGTCGCCCTCGCTTATGAATTGGTTTACGTATTATTTATTTGCTATTTGGAGGATTTTACAGTCCGTCCTGAACAATCTCAGTATATATTTCGTGTCAAATTTTATTGATTTTCGTATTGAAATTTTCCGGGTTTTAATCCGGGTACAATTACCCGGAAACCCATACGGGTGTAACCCATATGGAAACCGGATAATACATATTTGGATTGGACGGGGGCGCGTGCGCACCCCGGCGCAATCTAGCGTCCAGCCTCTTTTAACAATTGTCTCTTAAAAACACAAAATCCTGAAATTTTAGCTTCCTCTTTCACCTGCAGGCTTCTTCAGCTACCCCCGGAAACGCTTTGTTGGATGAGTTCACCGTTTCGATTCTTCCCAAGTTGAAAGATAATCCAACAAAGTGTTATTCATGTCTTCTCTTTTACTTTCTAACCCTAACCTCTCCACGCCCTTCCTTCCCCGTAATCTGTAAGTACTTAAACGCCTTCTTTAACGAGTTCCCAAGTTCCTTTCTTTTCTCTGTTGTGTTTTTCTTTTGTTAACTAAAATTTGATTTAGGTATTAATTTTATGGCTTTTGTGAGTCATTTTTCTGAATTTAATTGATTTAAAGACTTGTTTTTGGTTTTGTGCAGTTCTGGTCATCAAAACACAGGAAAGGCTACGTTTTGTCCTCTTTCTAGACGCTCTAAAATCCCTAGATGTGCTGTGGACTCACCATATGGAGGTACTCCTTTTTCTGAATAAAGATTAAGCATTTTTTTCATGTTTCTCAAATATTTTCTCATTTGGGCTGTTTTCCTTTTTCTCAAAAAAAGTGTACTGTTGGTGGTTGTTTGGTTTCTCTTAATATAATCTCTGTTATATGAATAGAATTTTTTTTTTTAAATTATTGTAGCTTGTTGAATTTGTTTTATATAATGATAGGAAAAGTTTCAATATATGACTTGCATTCTATTATAAAAAATTTATCAGCATTCTATAAACAGAAAAACCCTGTCCTTTAGTGGTAGAATACTGAAAAACTATTAAGCAGCAGCATGTGTTGATTATGTTATTAAATGTAATTTGTTCATAACTTTAGTGCTAGACATAAACTAATATAGAAAAAACTACTATTAAACAATGTAACATATTTTTTGAAAGTTTGAACACTATGTACTTGATCACGGTAATTATGATAAGAACTGATTGAAACTGAAAGGTGTTGGGATTTCTTACCTCATTCTGCTCAAATGATGCATAACAGATTTGTTTTAAATCCAATTTTGCTCATGTTGATGGACTTATGTGAATCATTATTTTGATGCGGTCTTGCTAGCGATCCGGATGAATTGGTTAGCTGAGGTTGGTTTTCAACTTTTATATTATCCAACCCTTTGGGCATGAATAATTTAAGGCTGAAGACTTTGATTCTTTTGTGGTATGATAGGCATTGGATTATGGTAAATACTTGTAGGGTGTGAAAAGCAAGTCCCAAGCAATATATTAGCATACTGTTCTTCATGTACAGCTGGTGGAGCTCCATTTGCTCATTAATGTCTTGCTAGATGTGTAATGTTCAAGATTTTGGGCCTGAAATAATCTGGTATAATAAATGGATTTCTTTTCGGGAGGCAGGGGTGGAAAGGTGTTTCTTTTTGGTGTGAAGCATATTATTGTCTTATTTTTCATCATTTAAAATGCATGCAATTGTGTAGAATGATGTCATACTCTACCTTATTAAATGGCAGTGTGGGTTTCTGTATTTAAGTATTCACCGTGGAACTAGTAAAAGTAGGTGCTTCTAGCAATCTAAGTATCTGTTTATCTTGGAAGTTTTTTTGTAAGCTCTGAATGAACCTGTCTTAAGCCATATTTATTAGATGCTTAAAAGTAATACACTTATTGATAACAAAATTGTGATGATTTTCTGTATATGTACTATTTTGGGGAGCATTTTAGTTAACCATATATTCCTGGTGGTTTTCCATGTGTTTATGTGTTTATCAGATTTTACTGCACTGTTTGTGTGTTCTATAAGATCTCGGTTGACATTTTTACCAGGTAATGCTCCAACATTTCCTCGACTGAATGTTTGGGATCCTTATAAACGCCTGGGTATAAGTCCTTATGCTTCTGAGGAAGAAATATGGGGTTCACGCAATTTTCTCTTGCAACAATATGCGGGACATGAGAGAAGTGAAGAATCAATAGAAGCTGCATTTGAGAAATTACTAATGACCAGCTTCAAACAGAGGAAGAAAACAAAAATTAATTTGAAAAGCAGGCTAAAGAAGCAAGTAGAAGAGTCTCCACCGTGGATTAAGAACTTGCTTAGTTTTGTGGAGCTCCCTCCAAAGGAAGTTATTTTCAGAAGATTGTTTCTTTTTGCATTCATGGGTGGCTGGAGTATCATGAATTCTGCTGAAGGTGGACCTGCTTTTCAGGTTTGTTCTTGTTTTAAGTTCTACTTTTCCTTGCTAAATATGTACTCTACATGTAAGTTTACTCCTTCAGTGTCATGCAGTATATATATTGAATTGTAAGCTTCATTTAAATTGTCGTTTTGAATGAATTAAAGGGGTGGCCCCCATAAGTTATATAATTGAAATTTAATATCTGGGGCAATCTCCTGAATCATGCTTTTCTTATCTAGCATGCCTTTTTGAGACAAATTTTTCTGCAGAACTTAAGTGCCTGTTTCTCTGGTATATTGGAATTGGCTTTCAGCAATTCTTTAGACATTATACTAACAATAGAGACTAATTACAGGTAGCTGTATCTTTGGCTGCCTGCATATATTTCCTTAATGAAAAGACTAAGAGCTTGGCCAGAGCGTCAATTATTGGGTAAGCTTACTAGTGGAAAGAACTTGAAGTTGCCGTGCCTTATTCTATTAGATTATTGATTTTATGTAATGCTTTTTGCCCTCTGTGTTAATAGTTTCTGTTGGTTACTAACATTTTCTGTTTCCCATCACAGACTTGGAGCCCTTGCCAGCGGGTGGGTTTGTGGTTCTATCTTTGTCCCAATGATTCCAACATTTCTAATACATCCAACGTGGACACTGGAGCTTCTAACATCACTAGTAGCATACTTTTTCTTGTTTCTTGGCTGTACTTTTCTCAAGTGAAGTTCCAACTATACTATGTTTCTTTTGAAATTTAGAGTTGAACCAAGGTTACACTGTTTCTATTATCGTTGGGTTATACGAGTCATTCATTTTATGCTTGAGTATTGGGGATTTGGCTGCTATTCTTGCTGCAATTGAATCCTTTGAACAATTTTATTGAAAGACTTAAATGCCTATTAGGGGGAACAATTGCTTTTGCATCTAAAATTCTGTAAATGTCCTTTATATATGCAAATATTTTCTAAAATATAATTATATTTTGATGATACCGTGGACTAAAGTAACAATTACTGGAATTGATTGCTGACATACAGTTTGAAATAGTAATCCTGAACTATTCTTATCATCGGTCTAGAGTAATTGGCAATTTGGCACATTGCCTGGGGTAACACTATAGTGTCACAGAATTTATAAGTAAATCTTGTTCTTTTAATGCGATAACCCTCATCAAATTATCTTTTTCCTAATATCTGGAAATTATACATCCTTTACTCTTTTAAACTAAACATTGCTACAACATATCATATTATTTGGTATATAATACAATATAATATAATACAGTATAATACTAGAACAACTTATGGTAACAGTGCAATATAATTAACATAGTACTATACAACACAGTACACGTACTTGCCCACACTGTTCATCAATCCTATAACTAGCCTCGACAAGAAGGCTAGTCCTTTTAGTATGATCAAACTTGAGCTAAAGCAACATAGAATCATTTGCCGCAAAAGAAAAACAACCCAGAAAATTCACTGTTAAAAAATACAATCGGAAAAATGCTAATGACCTGAACATTAAGGTCAGCTTAAATGGACAAATCTATTCTAAAACCATTGTCTTGTCTAAGGTTGGTATTTTCTAAACCTATACTTGTCTTTCCTATTGTTCTTCCTCGCCCAGCAACCAAAGATGTATGTTACTATGATGATTACAAGCACACAAATGTTGAATATTGTCAAATTTCTCCATCCCTTTTTAATGTTGGCAAGAAACCCTTCTTTACATGCATTGCAGTCGTAGCAGAGCATCTGTTCTTGATTGTTCCATGTCTTGCAGTCGCTGTTGTTTCCGGTTTCCGGAGCTGTAGCGTTCTGGCTCTTGACTCCACACCCAGACGGTGGCTTGCAGCAACCAGACTAAAAACATTGCAATATATATGAAATCACAGATATAATAATAATGTCGTAATATGCACGCAATACGGATTGAAAGTATTACCTGTATAGGAGACATGTTTATGTGCAGAATATCTGAAATCCTAATGTCAAAACCATTGTGTTGTTGACTACATACTTTAGAATCTTTCAAACAACTCCTGATCTCATTCCAATTCTCGCCCTTCACAAAATGATCATGTAACCAATTGTTGAAATCCCACGTCTTCAAACCCTTAATCCCTATATTCGAAAATGTTTTACCGGCACTCTCATTTGTGATCAAAACGCAGAATATTGTGAAAACCGAAACCCCAACAATCAACAAGAACAGCACCACCAAATACAAGCATAATACGAAGTTAACCTTGCAACAAGAACCCGTCAACCCCAGCAAAGATACGACGACCAGAACAATACCCGTTACAAATAAAGGGTTGGCTAACGTTGTCTGACAATGTGAGCCGCCGTGGATGTAGAAGAAGAGAGCGGCGGCGATGGCAACGAGGCCTGCCAAAAGAGAACAGCAGTTTAAGAATCCAACAATGAAGTTGCTTACGCGAACCATCTCTCAATCTCCGTTGAAGATTCAGGAATTCTCCGTTTGTTGATTTATGTGGTAGAGAATTTCCGAGAGGGAGAGAGAGATGGGGACGTCTCTGTTCTTCTGGATTGGAAGAACGTAACTGCTTTTGATTGTTAGTACGAGGTTTAAGTATATATCTTTCTCTTTAGTCGTCCATACAAATATAACGTTCGTCTTAAAACGGTTCTTTTTATTTAATTATTAATTTATTTAGATACTTCATCGTGACTCGTATATATAAAGCTAAAGCTTTTAGTGGTATATATTAAATTATTATTAAGGGTAAAAAAATTTGTAAGAATTATTGAAAAGATGTTTAATTATAGTTTGGATTAGAGAAAATCAGAATATTTTTAAAATTTAAAAAGTATCTATCACACAATAATTACATTGAGCTTTATTGTTATAAATATGGATATGGGTATATCCCTTCCACATCTATTGTTTTGAAGCTTTAATGGAGATTATAAAACATATTATTTAAATTTTTTTAGAGTCAAGATTTCGTTTATTTTTAATTTTTCTTATTGGATAATAATATCTCACATGGTTAAAATTACAAACTATCATATTTTAACTTCAATATTATTTATACCTTTTTCTCGTCTCTTTTCTAAAGCCGAAAACTAGAGAAAGATTTTGTATCTCAAACTTTTTTTTCCTACAAACTATTACTAATCGAGTATAGTTAGAATGAAAAATAGATTATGATCCCAAAAAGAGATTATTTTGATGTAAAATATGTGTTAAATAATATAACTTTTCTTGACACATAGATTTGTGTCAACATAATTACTATTACAAACGGTGACACCTAAAATTTATATCAAGAGTTGTGACAATCTTAACATAAAATTTTTGTCAAAACAAACTTTTTTTGACATTCGATTTTGTGTCAACAATTTGTTAATCTATTGCTGACTTTTTTCCGTCACTATTATTAGCTTAAAAAAAGAATGTGGTAATGCATTGTAAAAAAAAAAAAGTTAAAAAAATCTGTAACAGTTTGTTAACCTATTGCTGACTTGGGCTATTAGTTGGTAAGTATTAAAAAACAACAATATTTCTCCTTGTTTACAAAATAATTATTCTTGTGCTTACTCTTGCGGTGTTTATTGCAATTATTGAACAAACATTTTCAATTGTGTATTGTTGAGACTAGATTTTACAATAAAATAGACAATAACTTTTGTGTTGACTTATCAATGTTAATTATAAAAAAAAATTGATTTTAATGTTAATTTATTATATATTTTTTTATTTAAAAAAATTATGTTATCTTCAACCCATCGTTGTTTATAAATACAACAAAATACTTATTGAGAAGTGATTAATTTTGAATATTTATCTTTTCTTTTAAAGTTAAAAATCTTGGAAGTGTTCCTTTTATCACTTGTGAATTAAAAATCAAAATCATTGAGCTTACCTCTTGTTAGGACACTACTACAAAATAATTAAAAGTGTACACTAAATAGAAGACGGTTTTTATTTTTTAAGACGATTTATATAAAAACGGTTTTTAATTTTAAATAATAAGAACGATTTTTATAAGCCGTCTTCTAAAATGTATATTTAGAGAACAATTTTAATAAAACCGACTTCAATTGTAAAATATAAAAATAATTTTTGTAAACCGTCTTATAAAATATATGTTTAGAAAACAGTTTTAACAAACTGACTTTAATTTTATAAAATAGAAAACTAGTTTTAAACTTTCTTCTTTTTTCACATAAAAAACTAATTTAGTAGTTTAAAAGACTAATAATTATAAAATAATTTCTAAACCATCTTGTAAAGGCTTATAATAAAATATTTAAATAAAAAACTATTTTAAACATTTTTAAAAAAATTAATTTTAATTCAAAAATCTAAAAAAAAAAATTTCAATCCCATCTTCATTTACTATAATTTACGTGAGATTAAATCAAATTTGATTTTAATATTAATTCACTCAAAAACTTTTTTGTAAGTACATTTATAAAAATTAAAATTTTACTTATTTAATTTTAATAAATGTATAAAAATGTTAAAGTTTAAATTAAAAATCAATCAAATAAAAATGATTAATATATACATAAAGTCGATAAATAGTAACTAATGGATATTATTCATGATAATAGACTACTCTTTAATTAAAGAGTGACTTTACTTTCATTTTTAATCTGAGTTAGCTTACTTAATGTTATAATGATAAACTTTGAAAAACGAATGCTTGTGTGTGTGTGTGTATATATATATATATATATATATATATATATATATATATACCTAAATCATTCAACTTCATTCAATTATAAGACAAATGCCTAATTGTTTCTCATTATACATTTCACTTTTTGTTTTTGAAGAACTACAAACACATATATAATCAAAATAGGTTAATGATGTTAAACTGGTTATAGTCAAGCATTAAATGTTACAACTATTAATTTTCCAAGACAATATTTACCTACACAATATTTTAAATACGTAGTAAAACTTCTTGCAATAAATACTCTCATTAACCCTTTGAAAAGTCAAAAGCACCTATAAAACTTGCATTTTCATTGTAATAACAGATCAACAAAGAATTCTGGCACGATTATTAAATGCACTAACATAATATCCTTTCATTTTCATTGGCAATCACTTTTACTTTCACCATGTTGCAGCAAAAATAAACTGGTAAATAATAGCATGTACTAACAAAAATAAATTGGTAGATAATAGCATGTACTAGCAAAAATAAATTAGCAACAACAATAATTATAAAATGGTATCTAAGCAATACTAATAGCAGGAAGTAGCACCAACTGAAAGAAGTTGGGAAAACTAAACAAGCTGTGGTTTAACATCGGAGTAGCAACACAGCAACAAAAATTGGAACCAACAAAGCATAACAGCAGTAAGGACTAGCAACAACAAGAAGATTAGCACCAACAACAGGACAACAGCAGAGTAGTAGAGCATCATCAACAAAATCCATTAAAATTTAAGCTATAGTAAGTTGTAAGAGAATAAACCAAATCAGCTTCAGCAGACCAAGAATAAGCTGCAGCAAAGAAAACCAAACTACAATCAGCAATAATCTATAGCAAAAAAAAATTGTTGCCAGCACTAATTAATGCAGAAAAGTAGCATCCAAGACCAGCAGTGCAAGCAACATAAATTGACATGACAATTCAAAGAGCACAAGCTGCAAAAATGGGTAGTTCAAAAAACAAAATATAAATACTAGTTTATTTAAACCAAATCTTAACAAAACTTGCAACCATTTCATCTAATAAAAGCTATTACATATATAAACAAAGTGCATATTTAGTTTTATTTTACTTGATCTATAATAAATGCAACTTATAATATGCAGATATGCATTTTTGTGGTCATAATATAAAACTAGCACAACTACAAAGATATGATCAACTACAGCTACTTGCACATTTCATCATAACATTGACTATTTACACTGGTTACACAATTCTACAAACCAAGGGATGTATTTAATCAATAAACACGTAATAAGAAATCAAAATATTAGTTTAAATTACTAAGTGCTTCTTCCCCACCTTGTGGGGTCAAAAATAATAATAATCTCACCACTTATTAAGTATAAAATATTTACTAATCAGTCCAATAACCACAATTGATGCATAAACAGCTGACAAACTTTGTCTTATTAGACAAATTAAATACTTATATCCAAGAGCAAAAAAGAACTCCTCACATACATAGATATATAACAGAAAGAAACTTATGCAACATCTATGATTAACTATTTACACAACTGGTTACATGAATCTATAAACCAAGGAACGTATTTAATCAATGAATACACAACAGAAAATCAAAATATTAGTTATTAAGCTAAGCAGGTTCAATATATAAATGTTAAATTACTAAATGCTAATTCCCCGCCCTATGTAGTAAGAAATAATAATAATCCCACCACATGTTGAGCACAAAACATTCAACAATCAGTCCATTAACCATAGTAGAGCATAAGCAACTGACAAAATTTGTCTCATTAGACAAATTAAATACTCATATCTAAGAACAAATCAGAACTCCTAACATAAATGGATATATAATAGAAGAAAAAAACTCATACAATACCTAAGAAAATAACTTACCTAATATGTGAACGCACTCATAAGATCATTTGGTGTATATTGTTGTAAAATTGGAATTCTCACTTTTGCATCATCAAAAAATTCTAGATTTGGCTTCTCCTTCACTCTGCTAGCACTATTGTCAAAATATATTTCTGCATGGTTCAAGTCATTCATCGATGATTTAAATTTATCTACTGCAAGCCGGCTTCAAAAGCAAGTTCGTCTACAATAAATCCAAGATTTCCTAATGGCCCTTGATTAAGCATTTCACATGAATTAGTATCATATGAAGCTGGTATATCAGCAAGACTAGGAACTAGCGCTGGTACTTGTCCAGCAGTTGGTACTTGTGCAGCAACTCTAAATGCCATGGTTGAGTAGCTTTGAACATTATTGTCAACATTTACTGAACAAGAGAATGTTGAAGGAGAAATGGAAGTTGGGGTCGCATAACCATTAATGTCACCATCGGAGATTTGTCCCCTATTCAACAAGAAATTATTTGACTGACTTGAGAGGAGATTATTATCAATGACAGTACTCCTATTAAAACTGAAATTCTGATTTACAAAAGCAGGATTGTTTTCTGTCAGAAAAAAGGCTAATGAACGAGAGGGGACTACAAGGCAAGATGGCAGCACATTAATTGAACGGTTGGACTTAGATAGTGTAGGCTGTTGCTGTGGTTGTAGGTGCTATAGTTTTTCATGTTGTTGATGTTGTTGCTGATACAATATGTCCATCAACATGTTATCATTTTGAGGATTCACACTTTCAATGTTACTGCCAAGTACCATACCACCAAGGCTATTAGGTGCGCATACGCCAATTCCTGTAGATGCATGACCAATAGATGTTATAGATTGTTGTCGCTTAGTTTTGAAAAATAAAATCAATATTGTACTAGTGACCAATTGAAAGCTATACCATTTTCAATAGGAATACACTTGGGTCCTTGTAAGGATGATTGTATAAGAGTTGGCTGCTCCATTGTTGTAACTAGGTTACTTGTAAGATGACCTAAAAGCTTTGCTTGCAGGGCTGTTAATATTTGTGGAGGAATTTGGCTAGAGGCAGTCGAAGCTTGGATGTCAAATCTTGGAGGTGAACCAAACTTTATATTTGTTTCAATAGGATCATAGAAAGCATTAGAAATTCCATCTTGCACTCCATTTAATCTTTTTAAATATAGTCTGAATTTCTGCAAGTTGACTTCATAATAAGTCAAATCTATGCAATATTAACAGTATAATGCATGTTAAAACAAGACAATTTTCATAATAATACTCAATCATTGCTTATTGTCAGATGATGAAGATGATGATAGAAGAAAAAAATAAGCACATATAATAGTAGAAAATTCAAAGGAATAAAAGAGTTATACCTGCAGATGACTTGCAACATGCTCTCTTTTCAAACCAGGTACATTCATCAAGTCAAGAATTTTCTTAGGTGTAGCCTCTAACATTAAAGCCATAATATTTTAATTAGAAATATTAAATTAATGCAAATAAAAATTCACAAACTTATTTAAACATGACCAAGATACATAATAACATCTCTTATTCCTATCAAATAGATAATGAATTAATTAAATGAAAAAAACTATAAAGATCTTATTGTCTATCCCAAGCTGATTTACTACATTAACAAATCGCTGACGTAGCTCCACTAACCATCTTATACGTGAGGTTTTTTTAGTGCAAGAATCTTCATTTTCCAATTCACCATCATCTTCTTTTTTAGCGCAGATTCTTTTTTTCTGAGCTTTTAAAATACTTTTTGTTCCTTCATTAATAGAAGAAATATATTCGATTTTGTCATTTAATTTTGATTGATGATCGTTATCTTCAAAACTGCCTGAATACTCAACTTCTTTGTTTTCATTCCACTTCTTCCGAATAACATGTTGCCATATATTCCTAAGCTCCTCTTCACGTATAGGCTTAATTAAGTAATCACAAGCTCCATGGAATATTCCTTTCATAACAGCAGATACTCTTTCATCAGCAGACATCACTGCATCACAAACTATTACATTATTACCAATAAGCAAATCAAGCTTTTATACCCCAAAAGAAAAATAAAATAAAACTTACTAATCACAGGAAGATCCATTTCCAGCCCAATATGTTCAAGAAGTTTATATCCATCCACATCAGGCATGTGAACATCACTCAGCACTACATCAAAACAACCTTTCTTCTTCCTTAGTAGGCTCAAAGCAACAGCAGCTTGAGAGCATGTCGTAACTACAGCCAATAAAACAAAAAAATAACTTCACAAATAGCTTACATTACCACATCTTTGAGCAATCCAAACTAAGAAAATAGCATAAATTCTCAAAATTGACAAATTAAAAACAACCTTCTATTTAATATTTCTGTTACAAATGTTGCCTATAAATGTAAACCAAACCAATAATTGTTACATTAATTAACACTAAGCTCTTCCAAATTAAACTACAAGTCATTTGATCTTACAGAATTTTTTTAAAACAAACTAATTTAAAAAAAATTAAAAATAACACTAGTTACATCATGATCAAGACCATGATCAAAACAAACTCATCTTCAAGCACGCACCTTACTTTTTGGCTTTTTTTAAATGAAGTATTTGTTATCAATTTCTATATTTATGCTCTTTTCTAGTGTCTATCATGGTTTATGCAACTTTTGGAGCTCTGCTACCTGTTTTATATCTTGCTTTTTGGCCTCAGAATTCGGAAAATTTAATATATTTTGTTCGCACAACAGACATGAATTTCGAATTTTAAAGTTTCAAAATATGCATATGTAAATCAATGATTGATGTGATGTCCATGATTTTTATGCTTTAATTACTTGAATCCGTTAAGGATATATGGCAGCAGACTGACTTCCATAATTTAATTTATGCTTTTACCTTATTTAATAAATTCATACCTCTAGCTTTTACCTTATTAATTACAGACGATATCATGATGATTCGCTTCTAATAAAATAACACATGCTAAAGGAATTAATCAATCATATGTAATTAAGAAATTGAGAGAACTCAAATAACTTCATATATTTTAGGAAGGAATTATAATTCTCAACAAGTAATGATTGCTGTGCCGCTACAATTCTTTTAAAATTCGATCCTTTTCTTTATATATTTAATTACCCCGTTAAAATATATTAAAAAAATTAAAAAAATTATTAAACCCTATTAATTTCAAGAATGATAAATATTTTTCTTTTAACGATAAATTTTTTTCATGATTATTTTCTTTATTAATTTAAAACTCATTATGAATATATTGTACAATTTTGAAAAGAAAAAAAAAATTTATGATGAGTAAAAATTAGAAGTTAAAAGTTTGTAGAAATACTTAAAAGTTGTCATGTAAAAAAGTATATTTTGATTTGGAGGCGATTTGCAAAAAATAAAAAATAAAACAAAAAGACACCCCCTTAAATCATTGTTTTAATTAATTATTTCATGATTAATCCAATTATTGGACGTATGAAAAATGTATAAAAAATTATTTGATTCAATTACTTTCTGCATTTTAAAGTATTTTGTTTGAGCTTTTTTCTCTGCTTCCTATATATATTGCATAGTATTTTGAATTTAACTTCAGTCACCGGATTGGTAAAATTGACTGTACTGTATTCCTACAAAATACATCAACAACGTATTTGTTAAATCTTTTTGTTTTATTTTTTTAGCTGAAACAAAATAGTAATACATGGACGTGCGTAGTTTCCCTTTGCAGTATCCTGGAAGAAGCATCCGAGGTTTTGTGAAAGAACACATACTTAAAATTGAATTTATATATATAGAAACGCAATTTTTAACTTTGAAGAGCAAATTAAGAAAATTTTAGTACTTTTTAAAATATTATCTAAATTATCTTAAATATCTTTATTTGATCAATTTTATGAATTTTACTTTATTTTTCTTGTAACATGGTCTTAGAAGACTTGCATGAAAATAGTGATAATGTACGACTAAAATTTATGATTGTTATTACTAATTTTTTAACAATAATCGTATATATATTTAAAAATTCCCTATTGTTTTGTTTTATAATTTTTTATTTACTGAAAATCTAAATACATGGACCTAGTTTCCCATTCACATCCCAGCAGCTAGGGAGAAACATCCTATCTCTTGCTTTCCTATACATGTTAGGTTTACTACTTCACACAATATTAATTAATTCCTGATTCTATTTGGTAATTTAATTGTTCCATCTATATATATAAATCCACCTCCTTTCACATTCGTTAATTCTTCGGTACTTTCTTATGTATCTGTTAGAATATGCCTTGAATCAGTTAGTCCCTGGGCTAGGGTTATCTGTTTGGGCCTATTTTTCTGGGCTTTTCCGTATCTGTCTAGGGAGTACTATATAAACTCTCTAGGTCATAACCTAGCCGCAATCTGTAATTTTTACTCCTCAAGATCAATAAAACTTTTCTCTCCTCTGCCTGTGGACGTAGCTAACACATCGTTAGTGAACCACGTTAAATCTCTGTGTTCTTTATTTACGTTCTTAATTATCTTTCTTGTTTTCGTTATAACAAACTGGTATCAGAGCTAGATCTGTCTAGGGTTTGAAATTCGGTGAGAAAGATGTCTGGTATGAACGTGAAGATCGACAAATTCACGGGGAGGAATAGTTTCAGTTTATGGCAGATCAAGATGCGAGCCTTGTTGAAACAACAAGGGCTGTGGGCGCCGCTTGCGAGGAAGCCGGTGGATCCAATCACCGCTGAGATGGCCGTTATGGAGGAGAAGGCACACTCGACGATTATGCTGTGTCTTGCAGACGATATCATTACCGAGGTCGCAGAGGAGGAAACCGCGCAAGGTCTGTGGGTTAAGCTCGAGGGTCTCTATATGACAAAGTCCTTAACCAATAAGTTGCTTCTAAAGCAACGTCTGTTCAGTCTGCGAATGCAGGAAGGTATGCCTCTTCGAGATCACTTAGATCAGTTAAACACAATTTTATTAGAATTGCGTAATATTGATGTTAAAGTTGAAGATGAGGATGCTGCTTTAATTCTGTTAGTATCTTTACCATTGTCGTATGAGAATTTTGTGCAATTGTTTATTGTTGGGAAAGATACTGTGTCTCTGGAGGAGGTTAGATCGTCCCTCCATACTAGAGAGCTGCGCCACAAGGCGACTGGTACAGGTGCAGATAATCAGGCTGTTGGGTTAGTAGCCAGTGGGAGTTATGGACATGGAAATTCGGGGAAGAAGAAATTCAAGAAGCCAGTTTCTAAGGGTCCAAAACCCAATGATGTCTGTAACTACTGTAAAGAGAAGGGACATTGGAAATCCGATTGTCCCAAGAAGAAGAGGCAGCAGGATAAACCGACAGGTACTGCTGCTATAGTAGATACCAATTCTGAAGAAGATATTGCTCTAGTTGCTGATAAGCACACGGATCACAATGATGTGTGGATTCTGGATTTTAGAGCGTCTTACCATATATGTCCGCGCAGGGAGTGGTTTACAACCTATGAGCAGGTAGATGGAGGCAATATTTCTATGGCTAACAGTTCTGTTTGTAAGGCGGTTGGAATAGGCTCGATTAAAATACGAACACATGATGGTAAATTCTGCACATTGAATGATGTTAGGCATGTTCCACTTATGACAAAGAATCTGATATCTTTGAGTATGTTAGACAATAAGGGTTTCAGTTTTCAAGGTGAAGGTGGAGTTTTACATGTCTGCAAGGGTTCAAATGTGGTTCTGAAAGGTGTAAAGCGTGGTATCTTATATTTTCTTCAAGGTTCTACGCTGTCAAGTTCTGTTGCTGTTGCATCCTCGGAGATTGATAAGGACAACATGACCAAGTTATGGCATATGAGGCTTGGTCACATGAGTGCAAAAGGGATGCAAATTCTGTCAAAAGGGGATCTTCTTTGTGGCCACAAGATCAAGGATCTTGAATTCTGTGAACATTGTATTTTCGGGAAGTTACATCGCAGCAAGTTTCCTAAAGCAATACATAGAACAAAAGGCACACTTGATTACATCCATTCTGATTGTTGGGGTCCTTCTCGGGTGGAGTCTTTAGGGAGTCACAGATATTTTGTGTCAATGATTGACGATTTCTCAAGGATGACTTGGGTGTTCATTATGAAGCATAAAAGTGAAGCCTTTAAGAACTTCAGGCAGTGGAAGGCATTAGTGGAGAATCAAACAGGGAAGAAGATCAAAAGGCTGCGAACTGATAATGGTTTGGAATTTTGCTGGTCTGAGTTTGATGAGTTCTGTAAAAATGAAGGGATTGCTAGGCATCATACAGTCAGGGATACACCACAGCAGAATGGTGTAGTAGAACGTATGAATCAGACACTTCTGGAGAGAGCTAGGTGCATGCTTTCTAATGCTGAACTAACTAGAAGGTTCTGGGCAGAAGCGGTTAGTACAGCGTGTTATCTGATAAATCGTGGACCTCACAGAGGTATAAATCTCAAAACTCCTTTTGAGGTGTGGTCTGGTAAGTCTGCTGATTACTCTAATTTAAGAGCTTTTGGTTGTACTGTTTATTATCATGTAAATGAGGGTAAATTAGAGCCACGAGCTAAAAAGGGAGTATTTGTAGGTTATGGGGATGGGGTTAAAGGGTATAGAATCTGGTCCCCGTCTGAAAAGAGGGTTATACTTAGTAGAAATGCAGTTTTTGATGAAAATTCTATGTTTAACCCTACTGTGAAGTCTATTGTTGTGTCAGAAAATGGTAGTGTTGAGAAACAGGTGGAGCAGCAAGTCACTCTAGATGAGAGTGAACCACAACATAAAGATCAACACCCACAGTCAGAATCAGAACCATCAGGTTCTTTATTACCAGTAGCAAGTCAGCACAGTTTGGCTCTTAATCGATCAAAGAGAGCTAACTATAGGATACCTCCCAAGAGATACGGTTTTGAAGATATGGTGGCCTATGCACTACAGGTTGCTGAAGAAGTAGATACTAACTCTAATGAGCCATCCACCTATAAAGAAGCGGTTACATGTACTGAGTCTACCCAATGGCTTGCTGCAATGGGAGATGAGATGGAGTCACTTCATAAGAATCAGAATTGGGAATTAACCAAGCGACCTCGAGACAGAAAGATTGTTACGTGTAAATGGGTCTATAAGAAGAAGGAAGGAGAAACATCTGTTGAGGGTATCAAGTATAAAGCTCGAGTAGTAGCTAGAGGATTCACTCAGAGAGAGGGAGTAGACTACAATGAGATTTTTTCTCCAGTAGTCAGACACACTTCCATCAGGGTGCTACTAGCAATAGTTGCACATCAGGATTTGGAGCTTGAACAACTAGATGTGAAGACAGCTTTTCTACATGGAGAGTTGGAAGAGGAGATATACATGATTCAGCCAGATGGATTTCAGGTTCCTGGTAAGGAAGACTATGTTTGCAAGTTGAAGAAGTCCTTGTATGGACTAAAGCAGTCTCCGAGGCAGTGGTATAAGAGATTCGACAGCTATATGATAGAGATTGGCTACACCAGGAGTCCGTATGATTGTTGTGTTTATTACAGCAAGGCAACAAATGGTTCTTTGATTTATCTGGTCCTGTATGTAGATGATATGTTGATAGCTGCAGAGAATAAGTCTGATGTTCAGAAGTTGAAGGACCTTCTTAGTGTTGAGTTTGAGATGAAAGATTTGGGTGCAGCTCGAAAAATTCTGGGAATGGAGATTTATAGGGATAGAAGCAAAAAGAAGCTCTTCTTGTCACAGAAGGGATATATTCAGAAGATTTTGTCAAGATTTGGCATGTCTACCGCAAAGCCCATAGATACTCCTAGTGCTGCAAATGCACATCTGTCCGTTGCTTTTGCACCTAAATCTGTTGAGGAGAAGGAGTACATGTCTCGAGTTCCCTATACTAGTGCAGTAGGAAGCTTGATGTATGCGATGGTTTGCACCAGACCTGATCTTGCACAGTCTATTAGTGTTGTTAGTAGGTTTATGGGTGAACCTAGTAAGGAGCATTAACAAGCTGTGAAGAGGATTTTTCGGTATCTCAAAGGTACATTTGATGTTGGTCTCATTTACGGAGGTGATACACAGTGTTTGGTGACAGGGTTTTCAGACTCTGATTATGCTGGAGATGTTGACAGTAGAAGATCTATGACTGGTTATGTTTTCACTCTTGGTAGTTCAGTTGTCAGTTGGAAAGCTACTTTGCAGCCTGCAGTGACTTTGTCTACTACAGAAGCAGAGTACATGACATTGACAGAAGCAGCCAAAGAGGGAATCTGGTTGAAAGGATTGGTCAGTGATTTGGGCCTACATCATGATCAAGCTATAGTGTATTGTGACAGTCTCAGTGCAATTTGTTTAGCTAAGGACCAAGTTCATCATGAGAGGACTAAGCACATTGATGTAAGGTATCATTTTCTAAGAAGTGAGAAGAGAATTAAGGTGAACAAAATGGGTACTGCTGATAACCCAGCTGATATGTTCACCAAGCCGGTTCCGCATAGCAAGTTCCAACATTGTTTGGACTTGCTAAATGTTAGGAGTTGTTGATTGCCCTTTAGAGGGCAAAATCTAAGGTAGAGGAGGTTTTTTTTTTGTACATCTGGCATTGTGTATGGTGCATCTGGTACATCTGTTATTTGTGAGAGGATTCAAGTCAAGGTGGAGATTTGTTAGAATATGCCTTGAATCAGTTAGTCCCTGGGCTAGGGTTATCTGTTTGGGCCTATTTTTCTGGGCTTTTCCGTATCTGTCTAGGGAGTACTATATAAACTCTCTAGGTCATAACCTAGCCGCAATCTGTAATTTTTACTCCTCAAGATCAATAAAACTTTTCTCTCCTTTGCCTGTGGACGTAGCTAACACATCGTTAGTGAACCACGTTAAATCTCTGTTCTTTATTTACGTTCTTAATTATCTTTCTTGTTTTCGTTATAACAGTATCTGCAAGAAAAATTCTATATCGAGTTTCTTTAATATCCTCTACGTCCTCCTGCTTCATTCGTTTGCTTTAATTCCGTATCACCCAAATGCCGTAACTATACCTAGGGTTTCTTCAATCTCTTCCACGTACACAATGGTTCGCGCAAGCAACTTCTTCGTAGGTCTCGTCAACTTCTTCTCTTTGCTCGGCGGCATCATCGCCATCGCTTTCTCGCTCTATATTCACTTCCATGGTGGCACCGCATGTCAGAATTCTCTATTCAAGCCGTTAATCATAATCGGTGCACTATTCTCCATAGTTTCGTTGCTAGGATTGCTTGGTGTGTGGTTCAGGAACAATATCTTGCTATTCCTTTATTTGATAGTGATGTTCTTGTTCATTATTACGTTGGCTGTTTTTCCGGTTCTTGTGTTTGCCAGTACCCATAATGATGATGGTGGAGGTAAAGACGGTTATGTTTATCGTGTCACTTATAACGGTGCCGGTGAAGCTGAATCGGTAGTTGGCTTTCGGCAATATAGGCTTGCCAATTTTTCGAGTTATTTGCGGAAACATCTGGTAAACGGGAGGAGTTGGGATGCAATAAAGGATTGTTTGGTTGATGCTCAGGTTTGTAGGAGCATTGCAAAAATTACTAATAAAACAGCGCAAGATTTTTACAAGATTAATTTGTCTCCTATACAATCTGGCTGCTGCAAACCATCGATTGATTGCGGGTTTGAATACAAGAATGGGACATCCTGGACGGCGCCGGAATCAGGCATAGAGATGATAAACAGCGAGTGCTTTAAGTGGAGTAACGAGGAAGACAGGCTGTGTTTCGACTGCAACTCTTGCAAGGCCGGAGTGCTAAGCACAATCAAGAGAGTGTGGAGGAATCTGGCAATCTGTCTGGTTGTCTTATTCATCATCATATACGCCGTCGGTTTCTGTGCCGTAAAGAACAATCGAGAAAATAGATACATTGGTTATCATGGATATGGATATAAATGCAATCCTTGAACTAAATCAATATTCATTTTTTTGTTCCCATTGTTATTTTTATTTTCATTTTTTTTTATTATGTAGTGCTTCTATCAGATGAAAAGTTGTAAACTTATACAATATGAATTATGTGATTCAGTTCATCCCTTATTTTGTTGATTTTAAAGTATTTTTTCTATTACCGCGATTATTTATACATGATCTTTGTATCACAGCTTATACAATTTTCTGAGCCTTTCGATGTGATCCGTTAGTATAGCTTTAAATATTAATTAACAATATTATAATCCTACCAGAGACACGAATTTTAAAATTAATTGATATCCATAATATTTGTCCTTTAATGATTGAAGTTTTTAGTTCTTTAAAGAGGTAAGGTTACCATATCAATTACCATATCGTATACAACTCGATTGTTGGCTTCTAATTAGGTAACAATTTCTATTCATGCTAATTAATTTGGATCAAGAGTAATTCACTTTTGGCTCTAGCTAGCTGGCGTCTATGGAATCTCATTTTTTTCTCAGCTTTCTTGGAAATTATGGAAACAAGCTAGTAACTGGTAAGACGTTGCTCAATCGGGTTTTGGTTTCTTTTCCATGAACCTTGCTGGTGGAATGAGCCTACAACTGAAATTATGAATGTCGGTATTTTAATTTTTATTATAGCATTGGGTTTCTAATCTTAACAATATATCGATTTCAGTAGAACATTACTTTTTTTTTTTCTTTTTTGGCAGTTTTCTCTGTTTTCGTTAAAACTTTTCATGTTCCTTTGTTTTATTAATTTAATCACCTAATCTTGTAGGTTTGCTTATGAAAAAAGAATAAATAAATAAACTTAAACCAAATATCATATTTATTGTCAACATTTTTTCAAAAGAATAAATGTAAAAATTATTAGCAACCTAGCCAACGACCGAGTGGTAAAAAAACTCAAGTCGTGCTTCAGCAAAAGTACTCTCCAAAAAAAATGAGGAACATATATCTGGTCGTAGTTTTATATTATGAAAATTTTTCAAATACCTCCCACTAGATTTATCGAAATCATAAAGTAAGAGAGAGAAAGTATAACATAATTTATAAGTATCTTCCCTCAAATTTAGCGAAAATTCATTTTTCTATTTATTGGAAGGGGCGATATAAATATTTTCATCTAAATAGAGTCATTGCTATACTCAACCTTGTCTAATCTTGCATACACTTAGCTAGCTCTCTCGTTCGGAACATGTACTCAAAAAATTGGAAATGAAATTTCACCAAAACCATTTTACACATCTTCACTCCCAATAATTGGAAACCATATATCTTTGCCCCCAACAAACCAAATTTCGGCTAAACTATTTCACACAATTGCACAATTAGTAGCTCTTCCAACAAAATTTTTAGTCTCTTAATAGGTGTCGACAATTTGAGACCTGGAAGAGTTAAGTCAATAGCTGCTTCCTATTGATGTCCAAAAGCAATTTCGGTGGGCTAAAGTATGAGGATATCTGTGTCGATATAGATGCTAGGTTTGAGCATTTTAGAATAATTGCAAAAATGGTTCTTGAGATTGGGATTTGGTGGTCTCTTTTCTCTCGGTGTCATGAAATTGTTTGCTTTCTTCGATTCTTTAAAATTTTTGGAATCCATGATACCTTCGGAATTGACATAGTAAAATATGTGGGGTAAGGCATGTAGGAGATTTTAGTATAAGTTGGATGATGTAGAGAATAACATAAAAAACTCTCAAGCCAAGGCATGCATAAATGCATTATCTTTAAGAAAATTTCTATCCCTCTATGATAATATCCTGGTGCAAATAAGTCATATGACAGTATTCTCTCCAAAATATAATGGCTATTAGTTCTATAACGGTATACTCTCAAATATAGAACTCTTAAATAACACATAAATTATTCGCTCTTTAATAAAATTTTGGAAAGTGATAGGAGATTGAAAGACTAAGACATATTCTAGTCTTTCTCTTTATTTTTCGCTATTCTCTAAGGCCAAAATATGGCCTTTATAGGAACACATGCACCTCTTCATTGAGAACATGTCTCCTATGATACTATTTTATTTATATAACTCCCATTATATACATAATTCATCATATTAATATATATTAATATGGTTATAACAACAAATATATTTTAAAATATTTTGTATATTGATAAAATATACAACAAGGCATTGACAAGGGAAAGAAAAGCAAAAAAAAAAAAAGTAGACCGCAGTCGACAAGGGAGGGAGGCAAGCTTTAGGCTGTTTTATTTGAGTGGGTGGATTGAAAATTATGATTATAGATTTATAATCTTTTTTCTTTTTAAAGAAATAATTGTAAAAATTAAAAAATAAAAAATTTATTTATATTAAGATATCTAATTCGGGTGGCCTTCATTAAACCTTTTTCTTGCGGCTTTTTGGTTTAACATGTAATGGGGTTTTATTTTTCAGGGCGGAATTATCCTGGTGCTGATTAGGTTCTTCTTTACTGGATGCTGGAATTATCATTGTAACTTGTTTGCTGCTAGAATTTACGCATGCTACTGGACTATTGCTACTACAGCTTCCAAATATTGTCTGCCATTCCCTTGGATGATGCTGCTGGTTCCTTCTATGGTTTAGGACTTTTGGTTCATGCATTGCTTTCCAATCACTTCAGTATAGTTCTACTAGTGGTTTTGCTGTCAATTGTACTATTGGTACCTTGCTGATATATTTTCAGGATATTAAGCATTTTCTTGGTGCAAGTTGTTGCTTCTTTGATGCCTTCTTTGCTGAAAAGTTTGTGAAAACTATACTTTATATTATTGTTGTACAGGATTTTAATACATAGCTTCCCTTAAGTTTCGTACTTTATCAATTAAAAAGAAATTATCAAGAAATTAGAATATAATACTTCATACCATTGTTATATACAAAGTTTTTATCCATAGCATTATTTATTTATTTTTAAAAAAGTCTCATTTATAAATTAAGGAAATATCCATAGCATTATTGTTCATATGTGACTACCAAATTAACTTTAAATACCAAGTTAAAAACTATATAGTACAATAAAAATATTCCAATTATATATAGCGTACAGAAATAAAAACTATATAAATAAATCGACTTCTAATATCATGATTATCTCATTGGTTTGCATATTAATTATAAAAGAAGAAAAACTATATAAATCTTCCAATTATATATATATATATATATAATGTATGCTAACATCAATATATATGACAGTACTGATGAATATATATCTGCATGTGATAGTTCTGGAGTATACAATGTGAATGACTAAATTAGATAAATCAATAGTAATTAATCGAGATAAATGTTATATATTTATGATCATTATTCCAATTAACTAGAAAAAATAAATCCTTTCTAATCATCAAAAGAAGTATTAATTTATAAGAAAATAGCTAAAATTTTGTAGATAAAATAACAAATCTCATCAAAAGTCGAACCTTAAATTAACTAACACGAAGGTAAAAAAATTGGAATATATATTCCAAAGCTTCAACTTCTTAGTGGCAAAAGTATTGAAAACAACTTAAAGGTTTATTAGGTAATTGTCCTAGTCCTGAAAACGTCATCATCGCAAAGTTATATTTATTTTTATTATAAAATATTAAAATTCGATGAATGCTCATTTTATATAATTTGAAAGAAGAAAGATGATTATCTTTTATCTCTTTAATGTGATTGATTGATTAAATATATAGTCATTCATGACTTATTGTTTATAATGTACGCGTGTATATGTATAAATAGTCTAAGTTATTATTTTAATATTATTTCTTATTTTTAATTTACATAATTCAAATTTTAATGATTCATTACCTTGCATGAGTTTTATTATTATTTATGTTTATTCTTGATGGAATATACTATAACCTTTCAATGTTAGTGTTCCAAGATAAATATTATTTTTTTATATGCAAATGGTAATATCTAATTAATTTTGCTAAAGACTCATCTCATGATCATTTGATAATTGTTTGAAGTTAAACTAGCTGAACACTTTATATTTTGTATTTATTTGTCTAGTAGTATTTTGGTGTTTGTTCGTAACTAAAAACACTTTATGCAATTTTTTAGTCTTTTTTTGTTAAGAATTATACAAGTGATGCAAATTAGATAGACATATTTAAGTATAATATTTTTCATATATTATATCTTGTGAATTCTTTCATCATAAGCACAATATTAAAATATCAAATTACTTATGCATTTTTTTCAAATGTTATTAGAGATTAAATTATTATTATAGTATAATAAATTTAGTAATTAAATATTTATTTATTAGATTATTATTATAGGCTACTCAATTTTATTAATTAAATCTCCATTGCTACAAAGTATTTTAGTAATTAAAAGTGCAATCAATGAGTGGCCATATTTTCATTACTAAAAAAGGATTACTATAATGATGAATGAGGTCAATTAGCCACCAAATTGTCATTGCTAATATGTTCATTAGTAAAACAAGGTACTTTTAGTCATCAACTATGATTAATTAGTGACCAAATTTGTCCACTAAAGGAGATATTCTTTAGTGATAAAATTTTACGTTACAAAAGAAGCAAATTTTTAGTCACAATTTCATCACAAATAAGTTTATTCTATTTTATTATTAGTTACTGTTACCGAAAAAAATATAGTTGGACACGTGACAGAACATGAGCCAGTAATAACTTCCACAAATATCAGGTAAGGTAACTAACCTCGTCACTACCACGACTTAGAACAAGCATCAGGTAAGATGGTCAACCTTGTTACTACCTTGACATAGTCATATACCACAACATATGAAAAAGGGACGGAAAAATGCCATTAATTCTTCATTTACGCCTTGAAGCCAAATATTACATCTAGATAAGGCGAAGATCAGGCAATTAAGTGCATTCAGGACTAGGTTGGCGTGACTTAGGTTTCCTCTTACACCCACAGCTATAATGCGGGGGACCACCAAAAAGCAAAAGGGAACAATCTGAACCTGTGAAGGAGCAGGGACTATATTGGTCATGCCAAATACTAAGTGGCAGAGGGGAGACCAACTGCCAACTAGAGGGGATCACATTCTAGCTCAAGGCTAAAAGTGACCATGTCTCCTAAAACATTGGGGTCCATGTAGTCTCCTAACCTAGTAATATCAAGCCACATGGTACTAGGCGTCTAAATAACTAATCCCAGCATGCCACATGGCATCACCCAAGTCCAATGAGCAAGCACCACGTGCATTAAGTTAAGCTAACGTAGGGCAACATGCATCAATCAATCAACGCTTAGCTTTGTCTCTATATGTAAATATGTTTTTTTTAGGTTTAAAGAAAGTTACCTTCAAAGTGATCTCACTTTTTCTTCACCCCAAGAAAGAAGAGACTCATTCTCCTAAGCAAGTTCTCCACACACACACTCCCTATAACCATTCTCTAAGTCTATCCTGACCTCTACAAATGTTTCATAAGCTCTCTACAAACACTGCTCATAAATTGTTTTCTCCAAATGTTAAAGAACCTTGACCTCGACCAATCTCTCCAAACCTCATTTATCTCATTATATCTCATTTCTACATACAACAGAATGTCAAGACCCACGCTCTCAAAACTTATTCTCTAATTAAAACTGAATTAAGCATCGGAGGCGACCTTCGTCTAACCAACTTTTTGTTTTGCAGGAGGTTCGCAGAGTGGCTTGGTAAAGTGTGGGTTTTGATACTATTCGGAGGTTGTAGAGGTGAAGAGGAGCAGTTCTGTGGATAATGGACGACATATATTAACCATTTCAGAAGACTCCTAGACAACCCAGTCTTGGCTTAATGTTGAACCTCATTGACCAACCATCTTGATACAGCAACCTGATATGGTTCAACCGACCATGTTAGGACACCTAAACTTATCTCCGATATTGGTGCAATCGAACAAAATACTCGCATCAACCATTACCAATAAGTAATTCAGTGATTAAAGGTTTGATCTTGCAATAATGAAGAAACTGGACACTAATGCTTTTCTTTTAATCACCCACACATGATTACTAATTCTTTTATATGATTTAGCTACTAAAATTTTTGTTGTGGACTAATTACCTTCTATGACGAGGTTTTGGTAAGGAACTAGGAACAAATGATTTTTTATTACTAATGGTTATTGTTGATGGAAAATTTCATATTTTATTACAAAAATTTTCATATTAATTTACTATTTTTTTGTAGTTAACGGAGATGAATTATATGTACAAACTTAGACATTATTGACTAATTTACTAAATGGTATCTTTTGTAAGTGGTATATATATAATTTTTTTTAATGTCAAAAAATACTTTCAACTTACAGAAGATTGAAAATTAATTTTGTATCTAACACAAGAAATTCAAAATTTGAACTTTGAAGAGTAAAGCATTTTTTAGTATTTTTTTAAATATTAAATTCATTTAAATATCTTTATTTTATTCTATAAATTTGATTTTGGATGTTTCTTTCGTTCCCAGCATGTAGGAAGAAACATCGTAGCTCATTCAGTTTCCGTGTCCGTCCTAGTTTTTGTAAAATAACCTAGACTTACAACGTACATTCCTAAATCTGTTAGATTTATTAATTCCTGATTCTGTTCGGTAATTTACTTGCTCAATCTATATATATAAACCTCCATATCACCTCCTTCCACATTCGTTAAGTCTTCAGTACTCTCCTGTATCCGCAAGAAAACAAATTCACTATCGAGTTTCTTTAATCCTCTACCTCTTCCTGCTTCGTTTGTTTCTTTACCTCCGTATCACCCAAATACCGTAACTATACCTAGGGTTTCTTCAATCTCTTCCACGTACACAATGGTTCGCGCAAGCAACTTCTTCGTAGGTCTCGTCAACTTCTTCTCTTTGCTCGGCGGCATCATCGCCATCGCTTTCTCGCTCTATATTCACTTCCATGGTGGCACCGCATGTCAGAATTCTCTATTCAAGCCGTTAATCATAATCGGTGCACTATTCTCCGTAGTTTCGTTGCTAGGATTGCTTGGTGTGTGGTTCAGGAACAATATCTTGCTATTCCTTTATTTGATAGTGATGTTCTTGTTCATTATTACGTTGGCTGTTTTTCCGGTTCTTGTGTTTGCCAGTACCCATAATGATGATGGTGGAGGTAAAGACGGTTATGTTTATCGTGTCACTTATAACGGTGCCGGTGAAGCTGAATCGGTAGTTGGCTTTCGGCAATATAGGCTTGCCAATTTTTCGAGTTATTTGCGGAAACATCTGGTAAACGGGAGGAGTTGGGATGCAATAAAGGATTGTTTGGTTGATGCTCAGGTTTGTAGGAGCATTGCGAAGAATACTAATGACACAGCACAAGAATTTTACAAGATTAATTTGTCTCCTATACAGTCCGGTTGCTGCAAACCATCGATTGATTGCGGGTTTGAATACAAGGATGGGACATCCTGGACGGCCCCGGAATCAGGTATAGAGATGATAAACAGCGAGTGCTTGAAGTGGGGTAACGAGGAAGACAGGCTGTGTTTCGACTGCAACTCTTGCAAGGCCGGAGTGCTAAACACAATCAAAAAAGTGTGGAGGAATCTGGCGATATGTCTGGTCGTCTTATTCATCATCATATACTCCGTGGGTTTATGTGCCGTAAGGAACAATCGAGATTATCATTATTATGGATATGTATACAATAAATACAATCCGTGAACTAAATCATTAATTAATTGTTTTGGTCCATTACTAGTTTTATGTAACTCTTTTTTATCATGTATTAGTGCTAGTAGCAGATGAAAAATTTTAATTATTTGATTCATTTAGTCATTAATTACTTTGTATTATGTCATCAATTCGATTATGTTTATACTCTTTCTACCACAGCAGGCTTAAATATGAGATTTTCAATGTGGTTCGTTCGTATAGTTTGTAATTAAAGAAATAATGTTACGTTATCAATTACATACCTACAGCTTGATTATTAACGGCTTTTAATTAAAAAACAGATGATAAAGAAATTAATCTGGATCTCCATAGATATCATATATGATTAAGAAATTAATTTCGATTATATATATCGTTAAAACATTTCGTGTTACTTTGTTTTTATCAATTTAATCACCTCATCTTCGAGGTTTGCTTAGAAAAGAAAAAAAAACAAACTAGTTATATTTAGTGTCAATTTTTTTATAATAAATAAAAATGAAATTGTTAACTAGTTAGCCATTGATTAGGTGGTAAAAAAATTCATGCCCTCAACAGAGGGGTGAATTCGAGTAGATTTAACTAGTTTTGCTTCAACAGAATTTCCTTTTCCTCTAGAATATTTTATAAGTAGATGTTTATAGAGACCTACATGCAGTACATAATTAAATTTATAAACACTGGCAGATCTCTATAGGGTCCATGTATAGGTCCTAAAAAAATTTTAAATATTCAATTTTTTTTATAATTTTACTTCTAAAAGTTTTTTTTTTTCTATTTTGGCCTATGCAAATTTTTTATGTTTACATTTTGATCTCCTCACACTCACAGTTCTGATCGTGTTGATTATAAAGGCAATTTCACGTTACTATTAACTAAAAGTATTTGTTCATTGAATTATATCATGTCAAAGGTTTTTAATTTAATTTATACGTTTTAGTTTTATATTATTGTTATAATACTACATTTTCGTGAGGATATATATTTTTTTTAATATAGAATATGTAGCAATAATATAATATTTCATATTATTTTTTATAAACAAAATTCGTATGTCCCTGCAGTTGTAATAAAAGATCTCAAGACTCCCTTACCGTCACGAAAATTAATACTTTCATAATAATACACTTTATAGAGCTTGAGTTAGTGTCTATGTCATAAAACAAAATATAGAAAAAAATATTTTTATTTTACAAATAATTAAAAATAAATTATTATATCCACAAATAATCATAATTGTATTATTAGAACAATTAATAAAAATAAAAATGTTATCTCCTAATTAATACTAATTTATTAAGTTGATCAAAATACAAATATATATTTGATTAATTTTCTTACACTTATCTTTCTATCTTTTTTTTCTCTTGGATATCCTATATTTTATTACCATTACTACCATCATTTTCTTCTTCTGCTGCGGAATTTCCATCCACTTGATTTGCTTGATCCCAACACAAAATTGAAAATTTTGACCAATATTCACACCGATTTCTTTACTTTTCTTTGACTTCTTTATCCCTTGACCCACTTCAATTTTATCTCCATTTTCACTCTTTCTTGGCACCTCTATTGCAAGCAAGGCCCCCCCCCCCCCCCCAAAAAAAAAAAATTGAATAAGATATCGATAACATTACATCTATTGTGATAATTTTAATGTATTGCACTCAAATAGAAAACTCATATATATACATATATATAAAACTTACTCCATCTCTTATAAAATATAATTTTTCCAACAAAGTGAACTAAATTAGCAACCGGATATAGAAGAAAAACTGAAAGAAGAAAAAGTTTTTGGTTTCAGGACTATTTGGCAACAAACAAAATAGTGAGAAAAAGTTTGGTGATGTTTATGACTGGGTTTGGGTGGGTTTTGGGACTGACTGGCAACAAAGAAAACGATGAGAGAAAAAAAAATGGTTTAGAGAAGGTTTGGTGATATTTATGGCTGGATTTTGGTGGGCTTCATGCTAGTTGGAAACAAAGAAAATGATGAGGAAAAAAAATAGTGAGAAAGAAAAAGGAGAAAGGATAATATAAAAATAGTATTAATAAAAAATTAATATAAATACCTAAAGGAAATTTATTTTTATTTCAAATACATTTTCTAATGAAAAATTATTTTTAATCAGCTATTTCTAACTATGTGAACTTTAATTTGAATGTCAGAGATAAAAAAATCTCTTTTATTTTTAGAAGACTCGTTATTTTAACAGCGGAGAAGTTTTGGGGCAGTTTATTCCAACAAGAGAGCAATGAGTCCACCAGGAGAGAAACAATTTTTTTTTTAAAAAGAAAATTGTGTCCAAGAATCAAGACGGGCTTTATAAAATAATGAAGTATCAAATTTTACATAATTTCTTAACTAATCTTGTATACCATTAGATTAATATTTTTTAATGTTAAAATTTTATTTAGTATGTATATTATTCTTATATATGCATTAATTATATAGGCTAATAGTTGAAAAACTGTGTAAGAATTTGCGTAGAAAATTAATTCTGCCCTTAACTGAAACTAAATACATGGACGTAGTTTGGAGTTTCCTTTTACCAGTAGGAAGTAACATCCTAGCGCTCAGTTTCCGTGTCGTCCCAGGGTTTACAAAATAACATGTGCTTACCACATACATTCCTAAATCTATTAGGTTTATTAATTCCTGATTTTATTAGGTAATTCCCTTGCTCCATCTATATATATCCTTGCTCACTCGTTAATTTATTCTTCATTACTTTCCTCTGTATCTGCAAGAAAACAAATTCTAGAGTTTTTCTCCAATCCTCTAGCTCCTGCTTCATTCTCTGTTTCTTTCTCTCCGTATCACCCCAAATACCTACCTAAACACAATGGTTCGCGCAAGCAACTTCTTTGTAGGTCTCCTCAACTTCTTCTCCTTGCTCGGCGGCATCATCGCCATCGTTTTCTCGCTCTATATTCACTTCCATGGTGGCACTGCGTGTCAGAATTCTCTATTCAAGCTGTTAGTCATAACTGGGGTAGTTTTATCCGTAGTTTCCTTGCTGGGATTGCTTGGTGTGTGGTGCAAGAACAATATCCTGCTATACGTGTATTTGATACTGATGTTCTTGTGCATAATTGCGTCGGCTGTTTTTCTGCTTTTTGTGTTTACCAGTAACGATAATGATGATGGTGGAGGTAAAGACGGTTATGTTTTTGGTGTCACCTATAACAGTACTGGTAAAGCTGTATCAGTCGTTGGCTTTCGACAGTATAGGCTTGCCAATTTTTCGAGTTATTTGCGGAAACATTTGGTAGACGGGAGGAGTTGGAATGCAATAAAGGACTGCTTGATCGAAGCTGAGGTTTGTAGGAGCGTTGCGAAGAATACTAATGAAAGAGCGCAGGATTTTTACAAGATTAATTTGTCTCCTATACAGTCCGATTGCTGCAAACCGTCGATTGATTGCGGGTTTGAATACAAGAATGGGATAACCTGGACAGCGCCGGAACCAGACGCGGCTGTATTAAACAGCGAGTGCTTGAAGTGGAGTAACGAGGAAGACAGGCTGTGTTTCGACTGCAACTCTTGCAAGGCCGGAGTGCTAAACACAATCAAGAAAGTGTTGAGGAATCTGGCAATCTGTCTGGTTGTCTCATTCATCATCATATACTCCGTCAGTTTCTGTGCCCTAAGTAACAACCGAGAAAATAAATATGAATATCATAGATATGGATATAAATACAATCCTTGAACTAAATCACTGATTGTTTTGGTTAATCGTGTAGTCGATTGATTAATTGACGCGTATGAAATTGATTTTGTAAATGAGTACAAATTATTTGATCCAATTCAGGATTTTCATGTATTTTCTTATCAATTTATCTTGCTATTTCTAGTTCCTATGGTGGTTTATGTAATTTTCTTAGCTCTGCTACCTGTGATCATATGCTTGAATTTTGACCTCGGAATTCAGCAAATTGAATATATTATGTTTTATTCATACAAAAAACACGAATTTTAAAATTAAGTAACAAACTAATCGACACTATTAATCATATTTTATGGTAAAAAATATAAATCTTCTCACATCTCCTAAGATCAATTCTCTCTTTTTTGCTTTCTTCTTTTAATCGTCCAACAATTTTTTTAAAGGCTTAAACCTAATCAAAGGATCCTCTAATGCTAATAAAAAGGTGAGAAAACCTGGTAACGCAGTTGTTTTTTCCTTGTGCTTTGAGCCCAAAAAAATTATTTATTAAAAAGACCAAAAGAAAATTAATAATTTATCTACATACGTTAATATGCCGGTATAAAAGGAACTTTTATTAATATTCATCTCTGCATTTTTTATACTCATAAATAATTTTTAATTATAAGGACGTGACAACAAAGAAATGATAGAATATTAATAATATTTAAGAGAGTAATGAGGTATTAAAAACAGGATAATACCTAAATATTTTTTTCGCAGATAATGAAAGAAGAATTCTTATTATTTTTAAAGCATTTCAACTTCGATAAGAGTAAATCAAGTTTTTATATTTATTGACACAAGTGTGAAATAACTTAAAGGAAAGTCGCATTTGCTTCACTGTTGCGAATATATATTCACGTCCCATTTGGAACAAGTTAATTCTATTATAATTGGCAAATTATTAATTTATAAATGAAGAGAATATTCGGCTCAAGAAGCTTTCCAATATTTTATTTCCTCTATACTGAAAATCAAATATTCTTCGGTAACTCACATTTTAAATAAAAATTGGATTGGAATTTTGAAAATATAAATACGTCTATCTAGTATTATTTTTCATATGGTATTTTAAATTTTATATTTTTAAAAAATAAAATTAATTTTTATTTTAAAATTTAAATATATTTTTGGTATTGTGTTTGTAAAATTATAAAGTAGATAATGAAGGCAATATGACTATCATAAAAAAGTGCAACCCTAATTTGTGTCTAATAATTTATATAAGTAGTTTGTATTTCTAGTATCAATTTTATTTTTTGCCATGTCTTAAAAAATAATACTATTATATAAATTTCTTATACAAAAAACTATATACATAATAATATATAGTATTTATTGATAAAAATATAAAACTAACGCCATTAATAAAAATAAATGATGTAGATCATCTAATAAAGTTTGTATACTCTAATATTACTGAAATTAAAGATAGTAAAAACAATGTCTATTAGGGTCTCCAACATCATCAATTTTCATTAAATTGGTATTTTTTCTTTTTGAAAAAAAAATTGCCGAAAAATGATACAAATCAACCTCTAACGTATATACTTGACAATTATATTATCAAAATTAAAGAACTTTTCTAAGAAAAGAAATCTAATTCTCAATTTTCTAGAATATAATATTTTCACATGTAACCTACAAGTACTTCTCGTTGAAAATTAAAGGCTAATTGTCATTTGGCTACTCTGATATATGATCAGTTGATGATTCACGAGTGGGCATAGCCATTCCTGTATCTCATGTACTGATCATATCGATAGTTCTTCCTCACGCAGCAACCGATACAGAACACGACAAGGATGACGACAAGAACACAGGAATTCAGTACAGACAGAAATCTCCATTCTTTCCTGACATGATCAAGAACTCCACCCTTGCATGACTTGCAGTCGTAGCAAAGTTGATCTTGTTCGTTGCTGAACGTCGTGCAGTCACTTTCTTGCACCGCCGGACCTTTTTCCGGCACTGTCCACGTACTTCCGTTCTCTCGTGTTAATCCGCAGTACATCGGTGGCTTGCAGCAGCCCGACTGAACATTCAACAACAATTACTTCAAGTTTTTGATAGGTAATTAACATACAAAGAAAATGTATAATTTTCGATAATTAGAGAGTAAAAATGTACCTGTAAAAGAGACCAATGCTTAATCTCAACATGACCAAGATTCTTGCAGACCTGTGTATCAATCAAACAACCCTTAATCTCTTCCCAATTTTTGCCATCAGCAAAGCGATTTTGCAGCCAAGTAGAGTAGTCGTGAAGGCGGTCGGGAGAAGCTCTTTTCCCGATCATATTGTTGGTCACGACTAGCACAAAAACTGTGAAAAGTAAAAGCCCTACTATCAAGAAGAACATCACGAACAAATAAAGCCATAGCAGGAGATTAGCTCTGCAACAAGAACCAACCAACCCAATCGTCGAGACGATCATCAAGAAGAGACCGATCACCAGCAACGGCATTTCCAGGGCTTTCTGGCAAACCGATGAGCCGCCGTGCAATTGAATATAGGCCGAACAGCTGACGGCGGTAAAACCCAATACGAAAGATAAGAAGTTTAGGACAATGAACAAAGCGTTGCTTAAGCGAGCCATTGGTGGTATGATCTATTCTGTAAATTGAATTGTTGCTACTTGTTTTTCCATTTTTTCAGAAAAAAATGGATGTGATTTATATGGAAAATGGATACAGAAGATTGGTTTTTGCTGTTAAAAGAGAAATAAGAGAAACCAGCAAATGAGTACCAACCTTTTGTGTCTGTAACTGTTCTTTGATATATATAAGTTGGGATAGTTATGGAAATTTTCCTTTTTTGTTATTTACTAACAATTGGTCAATGAAAAAATAATTTATGTAATTACTTTAAACAATAAACAGAATTATTAATTCTTTTTATAAAATATACTTGGAAACGAAATAATTTTATTATAATTAAAAATGTTTGTCACCTCAGTTAATTGTTTAAAAAAAATTCCCTTTTCGACAACTGACTACTGAACTGAAAATTGTTATAAACTTCTTATTACAGAATCACAGCTTTTTTAACTTTCGTTTAGATTTAAAGGTTACAAGTCGATGCAACTCTCACTGCGATTAACGAATACAGTTTTATCCCATCATCGGTAGTCTAGTTTACATTCATAAAACTATCGAAATTTTAATTTTAAATATATTTTTATTTGATCGTACGACAACCGTTTAATTTTACCTAATTTTTTATTTTATTTATATAAATTATTATATCTAAACACTCTTAATAGTTGAAATTAATTCTAATATATATATATATATATATAAAAGATGTACTCTAAATTATGCTATTGATTAGCTTATAGAATTAACCTAAAAAAATTTTAATTATAATATTTATCTAATCTATATCTTTTGGCCAACAATTAGATTATTATAAGCATCGTAAGATTAATTTTAAAGATATGATGAACCGTGCAAAGAAATTGACATTGCATGGTTATGATTTATTCATATATTAATTGGTCTTAATTTTACTAATACTTTTCTCATTCTACAATATAATTGTTTAACCAATATAATTTAATCAGCTCAAATAAACTTTTCTCATCCTGCTCTTCATGTCTATTTAATTAAATACGAGGATAGAAATAAACTCATTTTGAACTTTTAAATTAAGAACAACAATTACAAATTACTATGAAAATCCAAATAATCGATTAACATCTTAAAACAATATAAAAATTAGAATAAATCAATGATATTTTCAATAATAGTTGTCTAAAAATTAAATTGATAATCTATATTTTAATAGTTTCAATAAATAAACAAATTCTAAAAAGAAAAAGTTGATAACCATACATGTGTGACATGAATTGTGCATATAATGTGCTCGTGGTTCTTTTATGTTGGAAAATTATCATATAAAATAATGGTGATTCTATAGCAAAATTATTTTTATAACCACTTTTTACTTTAATATTAGACTTGTATTGAATAATTGAAAAAGAGATTTTTCTTTTTACAATTTATTGTACTTGTGGATGACAAAGTTTCTAATTTTGAGATAGAAATATTATGTTCTTTCTTAGACCTTTTTTTTTTACTTAAATCTAAATAATTTTATTAAAATATTTAAGAATTGTTTATTTTTTAACTTATATTTAAAAATTTGTTAAAAATATTTATATATATCAATAATTCAATATATTAATTTCAAGTTGTTTAAAACATGTCAAAATATTAATCTCAATTTTTTTTGTAAAAACAAATAATTTAACATTTTTTAACCAATTTTTTTTCTTCCCTACAATCAATTCTCTCTCTATTATTATTAATTTTTATTAATTTAAAACTTTAATAAATTTATTGAAAAATAAAAAGATTTGTTTATTTAATTTAGGATTTGAATCATCCATTTAGAATCCTAGTAAAATAGCAATACTACGTGCTTACCACATTCCTAAACCAAGTAGGTTTACTTCATGCACACTCACACGCACCCTTCTTCATTCCTTTCTCCATTCTTCATTCTATCTGCAGATCTCGCACACCCTTCTTCATTCGTTAATTTCTCCATTCTACATTCTATCTGCAGATCTCTTCAATCTCTTCAAGAAATGGTTCGTCCAAGCATCTTGTTTGCAGGTATCTTTACCTTCTTCTCTCTGCTAGGCAGCATTATTGCCACAGCTTTCTCGATCTATATTCTCCTCCACTGTGGTACCGCATGTCAGAATTCTCTCTTCACGTTCTTTATAACAATCGACATATTTTTATCCGTGTTTTCCTTGTTGGCATTGTTCTGTTGGTGGTGCAAGTGCGATAACTCCCTATTTGCCTATTTGAGTGTGATGTTACTGTTGATCTTCGTGTTTGCAATCTCCATAGGTATTGTGTTTTTTTTTTTGAATACTGATGCGGATAAACCTCTGGTGTTGCTTCGGGAGTATCGACCTGGAAAGAATTGGAATGATATCAGGAGTTGCTCCATTGATGCTCAGGCTTGTAGGAATCTTGAGAAGGATACAAATCAGACCACTGAAAACTTTCACAAGCAAGATTTTTCCCCTGTACAATCTGGTTGCTGTGAAGCACCGATTGATTGTGGGCTTGGGTTTAAAAATACTAATCATGTGGCATTATTCTGGAGAACAACGAGTGTTTTGAGTGGAGTAATTCGCAAGACAGGTTTTGTTATTACTGCAATTCATGCAAGGCTGCAATTCTAAACTCAATCAAGAAGTGGAGGAATTTCGCGATAGTAAACATTTGCATTGTTGTCTTATTCATCTTCCTAGTCTCCCTTGGTTGCTGCGCCGTGGCGGAAATTGGACAAAGTAAACAAGTATCTCCCTTGGTTGATGCCCCGTAAGGGACACTGGAGCAAATAGATATATATGATTGTGGTTATAGATATTGATATAACCGGTGGTAATTTCGAAAACTAACTATTTTGATTGGCATGTTTTAATAAAAATGTGCCTTACATTATTAAAAATCGTCCCAACTTTATTTAGTTCGTTTCACGAAGGTTTTGTCAAATTTGAGCTGTTAGTGGGTGGTATAATTTTAATGGGTCACGGAGATCTTAAAGATTTAGCTAATGAGTCACATAAATTCTAGTAGTTTTAAAATTTATCTTAAAAATTATAGTATTTATAAAAAAATATAATTTTATAATAATACTCTCATTATTATTATACTAAATCCCTCAAATTTTTAAAAAATAAAATATGTTTATTTAAATTTTTAATAATATAAAAATATTCTTTAGAAGAAAAAATTTAATTTTTATCTCTCTTAACTATTAAAAAATAATTAATTATTTTTCTCCTAAAATTTGATGTTAATTTTTTTATAATATAATTATATATAAATTATGTATAATAATGTTATCAAAATCTCTAAATCTTTTTAAATATTAATTGTGATAATTTTTATAATATAATATTTATTGTCATAAATAGTTAAAATTTATAATGTGCAAATTTTAATTTATTTGTAAAAATATTTACGATATATAATTTTTTATTATTAATCGTAAAAGTTAAATACTCAATTTTAAAAAATTTAACAATGTTAAATGGTTTATTTTGTCAAAATCTCTAAAATATGCAATTTTTTTTATAATTAATACTAAAAACTATCTTATAAATTTTTTTACAAATAAATTTAAAATTTTTATGTTATAACTACTTTTTTATAACAAAGTGGCAATAAATTTTAAAGAAAATAAATAATGATTAAAATATTATTATAATTTTTAAATTTAAATATTAAAATAAAATTACATTAATAATTAAAAGATACAAATAATATATTATAGTAATTTATGTCTTTTAATAATTTAGGACAATAATGTAAAAATAAAATATTTATTTTTATTATAAATAATTAGTTATAAATTTTTTTATTTTTTTTTAAAGTTAAGGGTGAACATATTTTATTTTTTAAAATTTTGAGGAACTTAAGTATAATAACTAATGAGAGTATTATTGTAAAATTGTATTTTTTTTATGAACATTAAGACTTTTAAAGTAAATTTTAAAACTACTAAAACTTATATACCTAATTAGTTAAACCTGTAGGACCTCCATGACCATTACCCAATTTTAATTTACTCCGTCTACTATTAATAGTTTTCAATCCAGATGTTAAAATTTATAAAAGTTATTTGTTAGTTTCTATTATTTAATAACTAAAACGATAAAATTGTATTTTATATATTTAGATTAATAAAAAGTAATTTTTTTATTTTTATTCTCCTCTTGTTTTTTTAATCTAGGAGAGACTGAAATTACTACGGCCACGAAATGCCGCTTGAGGAATGAGGAATTTTTGAAAAAATTTTGGGTTTTCGAGTTTTTTCTTTTTCTTTTTTTGTATGTTGATTGCTAAGATTATGAAATTAATTTTAATTTTATAAGATTATGAAATTAGTTTGATTTAAATAAATTAATTTTATTGTATATTAGATTTTTTTACGTCTAAATTAGGAGTATTAGAAGACTAATTTTAATTTATTTTAATTCATTGCAATCACTTCTTGAAAAGATGAGAAGAAGAAAAGGAAAAGTGGGTCATTTTCGGAATTATTAGGATGTAATAATTTTTTTTTAACTATTTTAAAATAAAATTAGTGGGAAATTAAAAAAGAAAACGAATTTTATAGAAAAGTAAAAAAATTTAGCATCACTCTTTGAGAATTACAATTGCTTTCTAACTAGGTTATTTGAGTACTCCATTTCTTAACTACATACGTTTGATTAATTTTTTTATCATGTATTATAAGCGTGTATCATCTATGTAATTAATAAGGTAAAAGCTTGAATTAAATTATTGAAGAACTTTGTCACGATAAATATTATGAACATCGATCTTTTATTTAAATATATTTTCAAATTTTCAAATTCAAAATGGTGTTTATAGGAATATAATTAACAGTGTTGATCGATTGTTTCTTAATTTTAAAATTCATGTCGTTGTAGGAATAAAATATAATTAAATTTTCTGAATTCTGATGCCAAAAGTACTCAAGCATACGAAACATTACATAAACCGTGATAGAAACTAGAAAGAGCATAAATAAAATTGATAACAAAATACTTTAAAATCCAAAAATTAAGTACAACAAATTGAACCAAATAATTGTTAAAATGTAAACTTAATCTAGAATATTGACTTTTCTAAATTGGTGTACTAGAGATTTGGTAAACATTGGTGTACTAAATTTAGTAAACAATAGTGTACTAAGATATGGTAAATATTGGTGTGCTAGACAAAAGTAAATATTGATGTGTTAGACAAAATCAACATTGGTGTTATACATGAAGACTAAATCAATAGTTTAGAATGATTTGCTTCAAGTATAAATACTCCTCTCCCTTAAAGTTTTAGTATTAAGTTAGAAATAAAACTTAAATTCTTGTTCAAGTATTTGAGAATGTTTACTTATTTCTTGTAAATTTGTATATGAAATAAATATATTTGTGTATTTTAAATCATTACAAAATTCTTATTTTCAACAATAATATAGTATTCATTTAAGAAATTCATCTCATACGACATCAATTAATCGAAGCTAACAAAATACTTTAAAATCAAGTAGTTAATTGAACAAAATAATATTCAATACATTTACCTATCATCCGTCTCATACATAGACTACACAATGAAGTAACAGTGAAATAAAATAATGATCTAAGTTACATCAAGGGTTGTATACATATCTACAACTATATCCATAATCACAATCAGCCCAATTGTTTCTCACGGCATAAAACCCAACAGAGTATATGATGATGAATAAGACAACCAAACAAATTGCCAGATTTGTCCACACTTTTTTTATTGTGTTTAGCACTCCGACCTTGCAAGAGTTGCAGTCGAAACACAACCTGTCTTCCTCGTTACTCCACTTCAAGTACTTGCTGTTTATCATCTCTGTGCCTGATTCCGGAGCTATCCAAGATGTCCCATTCTTGTATTCAAACCTGTAATCAATCGATGGTTGGTAGCAACCAAACTGTATAAGAGACAAATTAATCTTGTAAAAATCCCGCGCTCTTTCATTAGTATTCTTCTCAACGCTCCTACAAACCTTAGCTTCGATCAAGTAGTCCTTTACTACATCCCAACTCCTCTCGTTTACCAGATGTTTTCGCAATAACTCAAAAAATTAGCAAGCCTATATTGCTGAAAGCCAACTACTGATTCAGCTTCACCGGCACCGTCTTTACCTCCACCATTTTCATTATCGTTACTGGTAAACACAAAAAGCAGGAAAATAGCTGACGCAATTATGCACAAGAACATCAGTATCAAATACACGTATAGTAAGATATTGTTCTTGCACCACACACCAAGCAATCCTAGCAAGGAAACTGCGAATAAAACTACCCCAATTATGACTAACAGCTTGAATAGAGAATTCTGACATGCGGTGCCACCATGGAAGTGAATATAGAGCAAGAAAATGATGGTGATGATGTCGCCGAGTATTGCATGTAAAATAAATGAACGCAAGTGTACATGTCGCAAACAAGTAATAAAGTGATAAGTGGATGTCGATCCCACGAGGAATGTAATCCTATAACTACAGAAGGTGATTAATTTATGAATTTATCTAAAGAAATCGAAATAATTTTAGTTGACAAGATTAAAATTAAGAATTAAGCAAAATACTTAAAGAATTCAAGTAATGGAAATGTCTAGGGCTAATGATTTATCGTATTTGGTCGCATCCACTTCTTCAATTGATGTTGTTCTAATTTAAAACACGTATTGCTAGTTAATTATCCTAATTTATTCGATTGTCTCTCTCGAGATCACTCGAATTTATTTCGCATCTAAAACTTTATTATATCTCTATATGAAATTAATTAAACGGAAATGCATTATGAATAGTGATAATTTCTAATCAAACTACGCAAACCATATTAGTATATTTCTATCTAACATGCAATTTACGGTATTTACCACATGATCTAGATATGATATTCATTTCTCAAATCCCATCAATCCACAATTCATTCAAATAATGGCCAATTATCCAAAAGTATTAATTATCATGATAAACACTCAACACACAATCTCAAATCAATTGAACAACACAATCTTATAAATGAATGCTTCAAATAGATTAAATCATTATCCTAGAAAATGAGTTTAGCCACACATTGGGTAGAATCTAAATTCACAAATCATAAATTCAACAATTAATAACATGAATTCGAAATTCACAAATTTGTTCAATTCAAAACAATAAATTGAAATAAAGGGAAAGAGATAAACTAGAATAGGAGAGCTTTTCATTCAAATGCGAATTTGATGTTTTCCCCAAATTCTTCTTTCATTCTCTTTTGCTTCTCCTCTTCTTTCTCTCTCTTTTCCTTCCCAAATCTATCTCAAGCAAGACCAACCCTTTTTCCTCCCCTTTTCTTCCTTTTTAAACCCAAAAATCGTCCAATTGTGGGGGACAAAAATGGCGCGGCAGCACACTTGATTCTGCCCAGAAATACCCAGAAATTCAATTTGGTTAGTAAATATCATTCGAGTCCCTGTATTTATGATTAACCAGATATTAAGCTGTAGTTATAAACTTTATTGCAATTCAGTTATGATTTTGTTACACTTTAGTCCATCTGGGCAGAACGCAGTGCATAATCGCGAAGCAAGGCGCGTGATTGATTGCATCCCCTTTCTCTTGTATAATTTTGATTTATCCTTCTATTGTGATATTTCTTCATTTTAGTCCTAATTTTGTTGCATTTTGGTCCACCCTGTTCTTATGCTCCGGTCTCTTTCTTTCAAGCCGAATTAATCCTTTTTTAGCCCAATTAACTTTCAAAAGTTAAATTTATCATTTTCTGTACAAAATAACCAAAATACATCAAATCCAAAAGAAACTTGAGGATTAAACAAACAATTGAAGTTTAAAAGTAAATGATTTAGTGCGTGTTTTACGCACTTATCACCGAGCAAGAAGAAGAAGTTAATGAGACCTACAAAGAAGTTGTTTGCGCAAACCATCGTGTTTAGGTAGGTATTTGGGGTGATACGGAGGGAAAGAAACAAAGAATGAAGTAAGAGCTAGAGGATTAGAGAAAAACTCTAGAATTTATTTTCTTACAGATACAGAGGAAAGTACTGAAGAATTAACGAATGAGCAAGGATATATATATAAATGGAGCAAGTGAATTACTGAATAGAATCAGGAATTAATAAACCTAGCAGATGTAGGAATGTACATGGTAAGCACGTGTTATTTTATAAAACCTAGGACGGACACGAAAATTGAGCGCTAGGATGTTTAATTAATAATGTGTGAAGTATAAAACCTAACACGTATAGGGAAGCAGGAGTTATGATATTTCTTCCTACCTGCTAAGATGAAAAAAGGAAACTATGTCCATGTATTTAGATTTTCAGTAAATAAAAAAATATATATAAAACAAAACGATTATTGTTAAAAATGATAATAATAATAATAAAAAACTTTAGTTATACATCGTCATTATTTTCATGCAAGTCTTCCAAGACTATGTTAAAGGAAAAATGAAGTAAAATTTATAGAATTAAATAAATAAAGATATTCAAGATAATAATGAACAGGAACATCACTATCAAATAAAGGAGTAACAAGATATTGTTGTTGCACCACACACCAGCAATCCTAGCAACGAAACTATGGAGAAAAGCACACCGATCATGATTAATAGCTTGAATAGAGAATTCTAACATGCGGTGCCACCATGGAAGTGAATATAAAGGGCAAAAGCAATGGCAATATTGCCGTCAAGCAAAGAGAAGAAGTTGACGAGACCTACGAAGAAGTTGCTTGGGTGAACCATTGTGTTAAAGAGATTGAAGAAACCCTAGATATTGTTATGCTATTTATGTGATACGGAGGGAAAGAAATGAAGAACGAAAGAGGAGGTAGAGGATAAAGAAACTAAATATATATAGAATTTGTTTTCTTGCAGATACAGAGGAAAGTACTAAAGACTTAACGAATGTGCGAGAAGGTGATCATTTGGAGCTGGATTTATATAGAGATGCAAGTGAATTACCAAATAGAATCATGAATTAATAATTAATATTGTGTGAAGTAGTAAACCTAACACGTATAGGGAAGCAGGAGTTAGGATATTTCTTCCTACCTGCTGGCTGGGAAAAAGAAAATACATACATCTAGGGGTGGGCAAAAATGCCCAACCGAATCGAACTGAACAATTCAGTTTGGTTCAGTTCCATTTTAGAATTAAGTTTGGTTCTAGTTGGATTTTGGATAATCGGCTCGGTTCGGTTTCGATTTTAAATTGAAACCAAACATATCTTTTAACCCCTTATTAATTATATAAATTACAAATAACTAATAATTTTCATAAATATACATAAAAATAAGGGTTAAAATTAATAATTTTTAAATTTTATTTATTTATTATATTTATGATATACAATAGGGATACTAATAAAAATTTACAATACAAAAAGAGTCCCAAACTAAACTGAAATAAGGTTTAGAAACTGAAGTTGAGCCCGAACCGAACTGAACCGAACCGTCTTTTTTTTTATTCGGTTTGATTTTATTGTTAATATATTTTAAATTCAGTTCGATTTTTATAGAAACTGAATCGAACCTGATTTTGTTCATCCTATGTATATTCATGTATTTAAATTTTCAGTAAATAAAAAAATATAAACAAAACGAGAGAGAACTTTTAAATATATATGATAATTGTTAAAGAAATAATAACAACAGAATTTTAGTCGTAGTCATTATTTTCATGTAAGTTTTTAGGGACTATGTTATAGAATTAATTAAATAAAGAAAGGTGAGAATATTCAATTAATAGTTATTGTTAAAATTAATAATTATTAAAATAATGGAATGTAGTCAAGTCAAAACAATGTCATGAATTATTTTCATGCAATGTTTTAGGATTATGTTAAGAGAAAATTAAAGAAAGTAAAATTTATAGAAGAAAATAAAAATATTTAACATGATTTTATATTTTAAAAAATGCTTTACTCCAAGTTTTGAGTTAATTTCTTGCCTAGCTTAGAGACAAAATAAATTTGTAATCTTCTATACAAGTTCTTCCAATTACAATCAACTGATATAAGTAAAATGATTGAAAAGAATTTTTAACATTAGAAAAATTCTTGTCATTTACAAATTTACCATTTAGTGAATATAAATAATACGTAAATTCATAAATACAATTCATATTGTGCCACCCTTAACTAATTACCATTCAGTCAATGCTTTCATCAGTTAATTTGGTTTTAACTGAAATAGTTTTAATAATAGTAATTTAAAAATACGTAAAATCTATAAAAATCTATACAATTACTTATGCAAAATCAATAATATTTTTCACATATTTATAAATTTTATCAAGGGACCAATAGTTTGTGGTACTACATTTTTTACTCAAATTGTTACACAATTTTTTAACAATTAGATCAATGATCCCTCAACAGTTTAGATCATGCAATTAATACACAAATTAGATATACTTTTCTATTAAAAAGAGATTAATCTAATGGCAGGTCTAAAATTAGTATAAAAAATTGTATAATTTAATTTTAATTTTATCCATTAATGATCAATATCAAATTTTGATTGTCGATTTATTAATGTTTTTATTTTTGTTTATTTAATTTTAATTTTTTTCTTCTTCAATTAATTAGAAAAAATGAATAATTCTGCTAACCTTTTTTCTTTTAACTTTTATGAGGGATATTTTTATTAATTATAAAATATTAATAATCATGTCATTAGAATTAAAGGAATATTTATGTCAATTATATGAACTAAAGGAATATTTATGTCAATTATAAACTACAAGTATTTATGTCATTTTATAAGTAAAAAGAGTATATACAATAATTATAAAGAAGAGTATGGATTAATATTTAGCATAAAGAATATTTGTAAAATTGTTATTTTAGAAATTTTTCAAGTACCTTTCAATTGTAACTTTTTTATCCTGAAATTTAAAAGGCCAGTTTTGCACCATATGGGCCCTGAGGCCTAAAATTCCTTAGCCCATCCCAAGCGTAAGCCCAAATGCTTAAGTAGACAGAGACACCAACAAACACGGTAGAATTCTTTCCCAAGTTTGTGTGGGTAATTCCTCTAGCAAAATAAATTGATAAGAAAATACATGAAAATCCTGAATTGGATCAAATAATTTGTATTCATTTACAAAATCAATCTTATACGCGTCAATTAATCAATCGACTACAGGATTAACCAAGACAATCAGTGATTTAGTTCAAGGATTGTATTTATATCCATATCTATGATAATCATATTTATTTTCTCGGTTGTTACTTAGGGCACAGAAACTGACGGAGTATATGATGATGAATGAGACAACCAGACAGATTGCCAGATTCCTCAACACTTTCTTGATTGTGTTTAGCACTCCGGCCTTGCAAGAGTTGCAGTCGAAACACAGCCTGTCTTCCTCGTTATTCCACTTCAAGCACTCGCTGTTTAATACAGCCGCATCTGGTTCCGGCGCTGTCCAGGTTGTCCTATTCTTGTATTCAAACCCACAATCAATCGATGGTTTGCAGCAACCGGACTGTATAGGAGACAAATTAATCTTGTAAAAATCCTGCACTCTTTCATTAGTATTCTTCGCAACGCTTCTACAAACCTCAGCTTCGATCAAGCAGTCCTTTATTGCATTCCAACTCCTCCCGTCTACCAGATGTTTCCGCAAATAACTCGAAAAATTGGCAAGCCTATACTGTCGAAAGCCAACGACTGATACAGCTTTACCAGTACTGTTATAGGTGACACCAAAAACATAACCGTCTTTACCTCCACCATCATCATTATCGTTACTGGTAAACACAAAAAGCAGGAAAACAGCCGACGCAATTATGCACAAGAACATTAGTATCAAATACACGTATAGCAAGATATTGTTCTTGCACCACACACCAAGCAATCCCAGCAAGGAAACTACGGATAAAACTACCCCAGTTATGACTAACAGCTTGAATAGAGAATTCTGACACGCGGTGCCACCATGGAAGTGAATATAGAGCGACAAAACGATGGCGATGATGCCACCGACCAAGGAGAAGAAGTTGAGGAGACCTACAAAGGAGTTGCTTGCGCGAACCATTGTGTTTGGGTAGGTATTTGGGGTGATACGGAGGGAAAGAAACAAAGAATGAAGCAGGAGCTAGAGAATTAGAGAAAAACTCTAGAATTTGTTTTCTTGCAGATACAGAGGAAAGTACTGAAGAATAAATTAACGAGTGAGCAAGTATTTATATAGATGGAGCAAGGGAATTACCTAATAAAATCAGGAATTAATAAACCTAATAGATGTAGGAATGTATGTGGTAAGCACATGTTATTTTGTAAACCCTGGGACGACACGGAAACTGAGCGCTAGGATGTTACTTCCTACTGGTAAAAGGAAACTCCAAACTACGTCCATGTATTTAGTTTCAGTTAAGGGCAGAATTAATTTTCTACGCAAATTCTTACACAGTTTTTCAACTATTAGCCTATTAGATCAATGCGCCCTCAATAATTGAAATATAATTAATGCATATATAATAATAATATACATACTAAATAAAATTTTAACATTAAAAAATATTAATCTAATGGTATACAAGATTAGTTAAGAAATTATGTAAAATTTGATACTTCCTTATTTTATAAAGCCCGTCTTGATTCTTGGACACAATTTTCTTTTTAAAAAAAAAGTTGTTTCTCTCCCGGTGGACTCATTACTCTCTTGTTAGAATAAACTGCCCCAAAACTTCTCCGCTGTTAAAATAACGAGTCTTCTAAAAATAAAAGAGATTTTTTTATCTCTGACATTCAAATTAAAGTTCACATAGTTAGAAATAGCTGATTAAAAATAATTTTTCATTAGAAAATGTATTTGAAATAAAAATAAATTTCCTTTAGGTATTTATATTAATTTTTTATTAATACTATTTTTATATTATCCTTTCTCCTTTTTCTTTCTCACTATTTTTTTTCCTCATCATTTTCTTTGTTTCCAACTAGCATGAAGCCCACCAAAATCCAGCCATAAATATCACCAAACCTTCTCTAAACCAATTTTTTTTCTCTCATCGTTTTCTTTGTTGCCAATCAGTCCCAAAACCCACCCAAACCCAGTCATAAACATCACCAAACTTTTTCTCACTATTTTGTTTGTTGCCAAATAGTCCTGAAACCAAAAACTTTTTCTTCTTTCAGTTTTTCTTCTATATCCGGTTGCTGATTTAGTTCACTTTGTTGGAAAAATTATTTTTTTATAAGAGATGGAGTAAGTTTTATATATATATTAGTTTTCTATTTGAGTGTAATACAATAAAATTATCACAATAGATGTAATGTTATCGATATCTTATTCATTTTGTTTGGGGGGGCTTGCTTGCAATAGAGGTGCCAAGAAAGAGTGAAAATGGAGATAAAATTGAAGTGGGTCAAGGGAGAAAGAAGTCAAAGAAAAGTAAAGAAATCGGTGTGAATATTGGTCAAAATTTTCAATTTTGTGTTGGGATCAAGCAAATCAAGTGGATGGAAATTCCGCAGCAGAAGAAGAAAATGATGGTAGTAATGGTAATGAAATATAGGACATCAAATAGAAAAAGAAAGAAAGAAAGAAAAGTGTAAATAAATAAATCAAATATATATTTTTATTTTGATCAACTTAATAAATTAGATTAATTAGGAGATAACATTTTTATTTTTATTAATTGTTATAATAATACGATTATGATTATTTGTGGATATAATAATTTATTTTTAATTATTTGTAAAATAAAAATATTTTTTTTCTATATTTTGTTTTATGACATAGACACTAACTCAAACTCTATAAAGTGTATTATTATGAAAGTATTAATTTTCGTGACGGTAAGGGAGTCTTGAGATCTTTTATGACAATTGTGGGAAGATACAAATTTTGTTTATAAAAAATAATATAAAATATTATATTATTGTTACATATTCTATATTCGAAAAAAAATATATCCTCACGAAAATGTAGAATATATGACAATAATTAAAACTAAAACGTATAAATTAAATTAAAAACCTTTGACGTGATATAATTCAATGAACAAATACGTTTAGTTAATAGTAACGTGAAATGGCCTTTATAATCAACACGATCAGAACTGTGAATGTGAGGAGATCAAAATGTAAACATAAAAAATTTGCATAGGCCAAAATAGAAAAAAAAACTTTTAGAAGTAAAATTATAAAAAAAAATTGAATATTTTAAAATATAAAACAAAATATTTTAAAATGTAGAATTCTTCCTACCTGCTGAGATGGGAAAAGGAAATTACGTCCATGTATTTAGATTTTCAGAAAATAAAAAAAAATATAAAATTAAATGATTATTGTTAAAAATAATAATAATAACAATAGATTTTAGTTATACATCGTCATTATTTTCATGCAAGTCTTCTAAAACTATGTTAAAGAAAAAATAAAGTAAAATTTATAAAATTAAATAAATAAAGATATTTAAGATAATTTAGATAATATTTTAAAAAATACTAAAATTTGTTTAATTTACTCTTCAAAGTTCAAATTTTGAATTTTTTGGCATAGAAACAAGTTAATTTTTTAATGAGATATTATGACATTTCTTCCTTGAAATTTGGTTTTGTATCACTCAAAGAGAAAGAATGTAAATTGTATCATATACTTCTCCTAAGGTGTTAGTCAACTAACTCTCAACGTTAAATTTACTTAAATATCCTTGATGATTTATTTTTTATTAAAAATATTTTTTAATACCTATTTTTATCTTGGTACGTGTATTAGTTAATTTAAGTGTACAAAATAAAGAAAATAACTGTAAAATAAAATATAGGAAATTTAAAAATTTAATTTGAAATATAATTTTTTTCAATAAGTATTTTTTAAATGAATATCTCAATAAGTATTTTTTAAATGAATACTCATAAATAGATATAAGAAAATAAACAAATAAAGTTTTTTTTCGACTTTCTTTCTATTGATTGTGTAAAAAATTAGAAAAGTAAATTTTTTTTCTTTAGATATCAAATAATAATATTTTACTCATCGACCATTACAACTAACAGTCAAATATAATTACAGGGGAGGTAAATGATACATTTCCTATAATTTCTAGCTACGTGATACAATCCAAAACCTTAGGAGAGGAAAGTGATAATATCCCATTTTTTAATTTTCCATACAAATTCTTTTTCAATTACAATCAAATATTAGAATTAAAATAATTGAAAAGAATTTTTAACATTAAAAAAAATATATGTATCATTAATAAAATACGCGGTTATATGTATATAAATAATAAATATATTTGTACATACAATTCCTATTTTGTCACCATTAATCATCTAATGAACATAGGCAAATTTAATTAAATATTTCATCTAGTTAATTTAGTTTCAATAATTATCTTTTTAACTACCTGGACTGGATAATCATTATTCAATAATTCGTAGATTTTACACTGGTTGAATTACTTATAAGTTTTCAGCTAATGGGTTCTCTCATTAATTATTTCACTTATGGTTAATGATTCAATTTATCAAATTGTATGATATAAATAATTAATAAGTAACTACAAAAAATTAATAAAAGTTATATTTGTTTTATGTATTTAGAAGTAAGTTTATTTATTTATTTATTGACTAAATATTAAATATAAATCGAATATTTGAATATATAATTTGGTAGTTACGTGTGAATATATAAAATTAAATTAAAAAATTTCGCTTAGTGTAACACAAATGCTCAAATAGTGTTAGATAATAGTAATTTAAAAATATATCTTTATAATTTTTTTATTATCTTCTGTATCAAAATTTATGTATCTAGCATATATATAATGTATAAAATCTAAAAAAAATATACAATGATTTATGTAAAATCAATATTTACAAAATTTTATTTAGGATAAAATTTTGTGGCACTAATTTTTTAATGCAAATTTTTACAGTCTTTTAAAAAAAAGATCCCATTAATAGTTGAGATTGTGTGATTAATGCAATTAATACACATACTAGGCACAATTTCAACCAATAAAAAAATCTAATAGTTTAAAACTAGTGTAATAAATTATGTAAAAATTTGATGTTGATTATTGATCAATAATTCATGTAATTTAATTTTAAATTACAATTAATGACCAACATCAATTTTTATGCTTATTTTATTATTTTTGTTTTATGAGTTTTTTAAATTTAATGAATTAAAATATATTTAATTTTAATTTTTCTCTTCTTTAATTAATTTAAAAATAGAGTAATATTAACAACTTTTTTGTTTCTTTTGAATTTTGTGAGAAATATTTTTGTCAATTAAAAATATAAATATTTATGTCATTGCATTAATTTGAATAAATAGAGTGTATATATATGTATGTGTGTGTGTGTAAATTATAAAATATGAGTATTTATATAATCGTAGTGGTTAATATAAGTCAAAAGAGTATTTTTGTCAATTGTAAAATAGAAGTATGATATTATTACATTGATAAATACAGGTAAATGGATATATTTACATCGTTCATACACTGTTCAATGTAGGTCAAATATAAAAAGTGATAAAAACGGCTGCGTTTGAATCCAAAGTCATATGAAACTATATTAGAAGATTCCATTATTCTGTGTTAAAATTTGTATAATCTCCAATATATGTAATTGATAAATAAAAATCAGGTAATTTAGTTGATTTTGACTTCTAACTATAAAAATAGGAGGTTAAAAGGATTAATTCTCTCACAGTAATTTCGGAAGAAATTTTTTTAAAGAAATTACTATATTGTTAAAAAAAAAAGTACGTAGATGGATTTATGTTTAGTAAAAACATAAATGTTATCTGTTTAGACGAAGACTGGTTTTGTAATATATTGGGCCCCGAGTGGGCTGAATCTCTCTCATGATAGCGTGTCCAAGCCCACTTCCAGAAATTTCTTTCATTTTAGTTAATTTTTCATTATTTTTTTAAAAATAAATAAAAAATTATTATAAACTTAAAACGTATTTGAGATTGAGCCAACTTTAACGAGATAGAATTAGGAGAAAAGAATTTATAGTTCCCTAAGTTTTGCTGTGTTGAACTGATTAATTTTAATAATTTTTTTTAAAAGTCATAATTTATTTTAAAATGATAAACATATTCTTATTTAATTGTAGTTATGTAAAAAAATTAATTTTAAACTCTTAACTAAAATTAAATATAAAAATGATGAGTATTATTTTATAACATGTTAATAATTAAATAATTATATACATAATATAAATAGAATATAAAATATTTATATATTAGATATTTTCTGATTTTATAATAATCTAAATAAAATATATTTGTATATAAATAAATATTATATTATTAATGTGTTGTAAAATAATATTATTATTAGTTTGTTAATATATTTTATATAAATATATTATATTTTGTTAAATTTTAAAAATTTAATAATTATTTTTTATAAATAATTATTATTTTTTAAGATATTATATTAATATTTTGATCTAAATATTATTTTTTATTATTATTATTATTTCAGAAGAGCGGTAGACAGAGACACCAACATACACCTAACTAGAAAACCTTGACCAGCCCAGTTTGCTTTCGTCCTAACGTCTTTTCAACAACGACCAAAAGCCAAAAACAAAGAAAATATTTATTTATTTATTTAATTATTTAATTTATATTCAATTCAAACTCAACAGTTAACACTGCTTGCTTTCATCGCCACTTTGCGGACTTTCCCATACACCACTTTCTCTCCCAACTTTCCCTCCTTCCAAACACACGGACGCAGGCAAATGGCTTCTTTGACCACCCATACTATTACCAGTCCCTGCTTTTCATCCAAACTTCAACCTTCTACGCCTTCTCGAAAATATCGCCCCTTGAGGGTGCAATGCTCGGTGGCGGCGGCTCCGGCTCCGGCTCCCAGTACGACGTCCTACAAGGTGAAGTCAGTTAAGGCCAGACAGATCATTGACAGCAGGGGAAATCCCACGGTTGAGGTTGATCTGATCACAGATGATTTGTTTCGATCGGCTGTTCCTAGTGGTGCTTCTACTGGAATCTACGAGGCTTTGGAGCTCAGAGATGGGGACAAGAGTGTTTATGGTGGTAAAGGTGTACTCAATGCCGTTAAGAATATCAACGACATTTTGGGTCCCAAGCTCGTTGGTGTTGATGTCAGGTATGAATTAAATGAGTTTGATTTTAAGTAAACAAAAATGTTATTTTGGAATTTCAGTTGTTTTATAAACTTGTTCGGTTAAATGCATACAGACTCCATTGCTGTTGTCCGGGAGATTTTGTGATGATTTTTAAGAAATTTAGGGATGTTTCTGAAGAATTTTGAAACTATTGAAACCTGTCTGAATAGTAGTTAGCTTTAGGTGGGATTAATCTGCCTTATTATTGCGACATTTTCACAGTGAACTTTGATGTTTAAGCATGTTGTTATGCATACGAAGAGCCTATTTTAATTGTTGCTTATAAGTTTGTGAAATTCTTCCTTTTTGTTTCTTAAGAGATCAAGCTAACGTGGATGCTGTAATGCTGGAAATCGATGGAACTCCAAACAAATCAAAACTGGGGGCTAATGCAATATTAGGAGTATCTCTGAGTGTGTGCAGAGCTGGTGCCGGAGCAAAAAAAGTGCCTTTGTACAAGCACATCCAGGAATTGTCAGGGACAAAGGAGCTTGTTATGCCAGTTCCTGCTTTTAATGTGATAAATGGAGGAAGTCATGCTGGAAATAATTTGGCTATGCAGGAATTTATGATACTACCAGTGGGTGCCACCTCATTTGCCGAGGCACTCCAAATGGGTAGTGAAGGTTAGCAATCTATCTCTTATTTCCTCAGTTCTGTTCCAATAAGGACTATTTTTCCTTTGATGCGCTTTTGGCGGATCATTCGCATGCCTTATATTAATTGAAACTCTGATTCTCGTTTTATGAATCAGCATATACTGCTATATGCGTGCTGACTTTTCTAATCTTCCACAGACTCACGAGGAATAAACTTATGGCTTAGCTTTCATGAATCAATTTCAACATCGATGTCAAGCTTGTTGCTATTAACATTCCTTAGCTAGTGTGTCTATGATCATGGTCAACAGCTGATGTGTTTTGATATGACAATGAAGATGTTGTGTAGTATATTAAATAGGTTACTGTTAACTTTTTCGGTGATGATTGGTGGATAACCATTGCGTGTTTTTGAGGTTACAGTTTATCATACATTGAAGGGGATTATTAAAGCAAAATATGGACAAGATGCTTGCAATGTTGGAGATGAAGGAGGTTTTGCTCCCAATGTCCAGGATAACAGGGAGGGATTGGTTTTGCTTATGGATGCAATTGAAAAGGCTGGCTACACTGGCAAGGTAGCTGGGGTGCTTGTTTGCTTTATTCTTCTCTGTTGCAACTAAAAATTTTGCTTGTGTTGCTTATGCACTTGAATTGATGATATAGATCAAAATAGGGATGGATGTTGCTGCTTCGGAGTTTTTCACTAAAGATGGGAAATATGATCTAAACTTTAAGAAACAACCAAATGATGGAGCTCATGTCTTGTCAGCTCGGAGTCTTGGTGAACTCTATAAGGATTTTGTCAGAGATTTCCCTATTGTTTCTATTGAAGACCCCTTTGACCAAGATGATTGGAGCTCATGGGCTTCACTGCAGTCTTCGGTTGATATTCAACTTGTGGGAGATGACTTGTTGGTGACAAATCCTAAGAGAATAGCTGAAGCCATTCAGAAAAAGGCGTGCAACGGGTTACTTCTGAAGGCATGTATCTAATCCATAGTGATCATTAATTTGCCATCCACTTTTATGCAATGGATTCTCATTTTGCTTTTCCTTTTCTTGCTCTTAATCCATTCTTTCATCAGCCTGATATTTCTTTCTCCTTTTCCTTTCCCTATTTATATATATTGTCTTGGTGTTGGATGCTTGCATTAATTTCTTTATATTTATTTTCGAACTCTTCTAAATTTCTGATCAAATTAATTCGTCTTTTAGAAGGTAACCTATAAGTTTGCATCAGTATTGTATGCTTTGATAAATAGAAATGCGTAGTGCATTCAATTTTATGAAACTCCTCTGTTGGTGACAAATGTTTTAAACAAAAGAAAAAATTAATTTAAGGTGGCACTTTAATGTACAATTCATCAAATTGTGTACAATATTAATGTTTATCTTCACATAATAAATTTTTAGCTTAATATGCACTCTACCAATGTGTCTAAATCAATATGTATAGGGTTTCATATTAGTTTATCTATATTTTGGTTTATTACCTTCTCAAGTCTTAATTTCTGTCCCATAGATGTTCTTGCTTTACAGTGACTAAATGCTATTGCAAGCGTATTGAGAAACAAAAGCACTTTTCCATTTCTTTACCCTCATGCATGGAACTTAATTACTTTGGTAATAACTACTGCTTGTGTTTCATTTTAGTTTTGTAAGAAAATGACAGAGCGCATCATTCATTTATTCCCACTGTCAAATCCATTCATATGTAGTATTCTCAGAATAATACACCTTTTCTTTTTAATGAGTCATATGCAAGAGAATTAGACATTGAGTTGAAACTATTTAAAATATTTGTTCAAGCAATATAGGAAGACAAAATAACATGTAGATACCAAAATATTTGGTATGACAGACAGCATAATTCCGGCTCGTCACTAATAACTTAACCCTTATTGAAATTTTGCGAATACTTTCGTATCATTGGTAGAGTTGATTTCTTTTCTTTCACCCAGAGAATTTAGTGTTTGAGAAGCAAATCATGCACATTTCAACATTTTTTTATTTTTATTTTTACTTTTTACTTCTCCATGTCCAAATGCTCGATACTCACTGTTGTAAAATTGGTATGATAGATTTGTAATTACTTTGTTCCAGTACTGATATGCAAGGACACATGCGATATTTATGCATCAGTTAGCTCATTTTTGGATATTCTGCTGCAGGTTAACCAGATTGGGACTGTTACAGAATCCATCCAAGCAGCTCTGGACTCAAAAGCTGCAGGTTGGGGTGTGATGGTCAGTCACCGAAGTGGTGAAACTGAGGATAATTTTATTGCTGATCTTTCTGTTGGTTTGGCTAGTGGACAGGTTTAGTAACTGAAATCCTTAAACTATGCTATCCATATTTCATATTTGTAATGCTTCAAAGTTAACCATTGCATGTTCTGATGTGTATAGATCAAGACTGGAGCTCCTTGCCGAAGTGAGAGATTGGCCAAGTACAATCAGGTAGAATCACAGTTCTTATAATTTAAACCCCTATCTGTCTTTCATTGCAACATTATGGGTTGAATTCCCCACCGCTCTCTCTCTCTCTCTTCTTCCAACCCCATAAAACAGAGATCTGATAAGTCAATCGAGTTTAGTAGCACCCTTATCCCACAATTCAAAATTTCTTGTGGGTGCAGTGTGTTCAAGTGGATATTCACATGTATTTCTATTTTTCAAAAACTATCTGATTGGATTACCTAAAACACCCAACTTTAAAATCATTGGATTAGCCCGATTTCCAAATCAGAGCATCTGCATGACAATATGAACTAAATCTTAAACTCTCAGAGAAACCAAAGGACGGTTTTTCAATGGATCTTCTAATTATTTACTGGGTTTCTTATTAAATGGCTGGTTTTGCATACTGTTTCTAATTGATATTTTGTCTGTCTATTTTCATTGCCAACTTTTATGATCCCTGATTGTATGATAGAGTTTTCTGAAGTTTCTGGGCTTCTCAATTTGGTTACAGCTTCTGCGCATCGAAGAGGAACTTGGAAATGTGCGCTATGCTGGTCAAGCTTTCAGATCACCCTAGGGAAAAGACAAAAAATTGGGGTTTCTTATTGGAATAAGGTACTGGGTAAAATTCGGCATAGTGAAACACATTGCTGGAGTTATGAGTCCAGTAAACCTAGAAAAAAGCCTGGAGGGATTTTTTGTAGGGTCAATCAGCTTAGATGCAATTTAAATACACCATAATACAATTGGTTATGCATTAGAAACCATGAGTTTTATGTTTCCATATGAAACAACTGTTATTTCTGATAAACTTTGTTTTGAAGTATCTGAGTGAACAGAGTTTGACAGGATATTGATTGTGTTCAGTTTGAGATCAGAACCACCATATATTCAAATTCTGTAATGGAAAGTTTTTCTCCTTTTAAATGTTGTACTTCAACCTTCATGGCTAGTTTCTGATCACAAAAGCGATTGAAGTTGTCAAAACTTTCTGACACTCTACAGAGTGCTTTATATGATATGCAAAGTAGGATAAAATCACAGCTTTGTTCATGAATTGCGTGGAATAACCGTGAATGCAAATCTGTGATCCGTGACAATGAGCAGGAAATAGTTATTTTGGAAATTTTTCAAGTACCTTTCAATTATAATTTTTTTATCCTGAAATTTAAAAGGCCAGTTTTGTACCATATGGGCCCCGAGGCCTAAAATTCATTAGCCCATCCCAAGCATAAGCCCAAATGTTTTTTTTTTTTAAGTCCTCAATTAAGAGGATTCATTAAAACAAAACAGAATACAAAGGTGGGGAGATGTAAACCTAACCCCTGAAAGCAAAAACGATAGAAAAGAAAAATAAAAGAAAATAAAATAAAATAAAAAATAAATATGATTGAAGTAGCACAGGTTAATGAAACCTATACTTAGGAAGACCCATATAATCCTGATGCAATAATCCTTTGATCTCTTTTGGAGGATTTGACCAAACAAATAAGCCCAAATGTTTAAGTAGACAGAAACACCAACAAAGACTGTAGAATTCTTTCCTAAGTTTGTGTGGGTAATTCCTTAATAGCAAAATAAATTGATAAGAAAATACATGAAAATCCTGAATTGGATCAAATAATTTGTATTCATTTACAAAATCAATTGACTACACGATTAACCAAAACAATCAGTGATTTAGTTCAAGGATTGTATTTATATCCATATCTATGATAATCATATTTATTTTCTCGGTTGTTACTTAAGGCACAGAAACTGACGGAGTATATGATGATGAATGAGACAACCAGACAGATTGCCAGATTCCTCCACACTTTCTTGATCGTGTTTAGCACTCCGGCCTTGCAAGAATTGCAGTCGAAACACAGCCCGTCTTCTTCATTACTCCACTTCAAGCACTCGCTGTTTAATACAGCAGCATCCGATTCCGGCGCTGTCCAGGATGTCCCATTCTTGTATTCAAACCCGCAGTCAATCGATGGTTTGCAGCAACCAGACTGTATAGGAGACAAATTCATCTTGTAAAAATCTTGCGCTCTTTCATTAGTATTCTTCGCAACGCTCCTACAAACCTCAGCTTCGATCAAGCAGTCCTTTATTGCATTCCAACTCCTCCCGTCTACCAAATGCTTCCGCAAATAACTCGAAAAATTGGCAAGCCTGTACTGTCGAAAGCCAACGACTGATACAGCTTTACCAGTACTGTTATAAGTGACACGATAAACATAACCGTCTTTACCTCCACCATCATCATTATCGTTACTGGTAAACACAAAAAGCAGGAAAACAGCCGACGCAATTATGCACAAGAACATCAGTATCAAATACACGTATAGCAAGATATTGTTCTTGCACCACACACCAAGCAATCCCAGCAAGGAAACTACGGATAAAACTACCCCAGTTATGACTAACAGCTTGAATAGAGAATTCTGACACGCGGTGCCACCATGGAAGTGAATATAGAGCGAGAAAACGATGGCGATGATGCCTCCGAGCAAGGAGAAGAAGTTGACGAGACCTACAAAGAAGTTGCTTGCGCGAACCATTGTGTTTAGGTAGGTATTTGGGGTGATACGGAGAGAAAGAAACAGAGAATGAAGCAGGAGCTAGAGGATTAGAGAAAAAATCTAGAATTTGTTTTCTTGCAGATACAGAGGAAAGTACTGAAGAATGAATTAACGAGGAGCAAGGATATATATAGATGGAGCAAGGGAATTACCTAATAAAATCAGGAATTAGTAAACCTAACAGATGTAGGAATGTATGTGGTAAGCACATGTTATTTTGTAAACCTTGGGACGAACGGAAACTGAGCTAGGATGTTTAATTAATAAAGATATTCAAGATAATTTAGATAATATTTTAAAAAATATTTAAAAATTGCTTAATTTACTCTTCAAAGTACAAATTTTGAATTTCTTGCCTTAAGAGACAAGTAAAATTTTAATTTTCCATACAAATTCTTTTTTATTTACAATCAAATATTAGAACTAAAATAATTGAAGAGAATTTTTAACATTAAAAAAAAATTATGTATCATTTATAAAATACGCGGTTACATGTATATAAATAATAAATATATTTGTACATACAATTCCTATTTTGTCACCATTAATCATTTAATGAACATAGGCAAATTTAATTAAATATTTCATCTAGTTAATTTGGTTTCAATTATTATCTTTTTAACTACCTGGACTGGATAATCATTATTCAATAATTCGTAGATTTTACACTGGTTAATCCCTGATTGTATGATAGAGTTTTCTGAAGTTTCTGGGCTTCTCAATTTGGTTACAGCTTCTGCGCATCGAAGAGGAACTTGGAAACGTGCGCTATGCTGGTCAAGCTTTCAGATCACCATAGGGAAAAGACAAAAAATTGGGGTTTCTCTTATTGGAATAAGGTACTGGGTAAAATTCGGCATAGTGAAACACATTGCCGGAGTTACGAGTCCAGTAAACCTAGAAAAAAGAAGAGAGATTTTTTGTAGGGTCAATCAGCTTAAATGCAATTTAAATACACCATAATACAATTGGTTATGCATTAGAAACCATGTGTTTTACGTTTCCATATGAAACAACTGTTATTTCTGATAAACTTTGTTTTGAAGTATCTGAGTGAACAGAGTTCGACTGGATATTGGTTGTGTTCAGTTTGAGATCAGAACCACCATGTATTCAACTTCTGTGATGGAAAGTTTTTATCCTTTTAAATGTTGTACTTCAACCTTCATGGCTAGTTTCTGATCACAAAAGCGATTGAAGTTGTCAAAACTTTCTGACACTCTACAGAGTGCTTTATATGATCTGCAAAGTAGGATAAAATCACAGCTGTGTTCATGAATTGCGTGGAATAACCGTGAATGAAAATCTGTGATCTGTGACAACGAGCAGGAAATATTTTTAGGTTGAAATTGTTTGGGATTTAGAGACCTTTCTGGATTCAATGCGGAGTTCTTGATTATTTTTGTAAGTTTAGCAAAATTCAGAACACTAGGACATAGTGCCCATCAAAAAGAGCTGGAGAGTATGTAAACAAATTCTGAGGATCAAAACTGTCGGAGTTGGTAGAAATCTTTGCTTTAACCAAAACCTTGGCACAATCTCAGTAAAACAGCCAATTAAGTTAAAAGGTTGGCCATTCAAATTACTGAAGGTGAAAGTAGATGCCTAACACAGCATAGAGAGATTTCTATACTACAGCTTTACAAGTCAGATTCTTCGTTCCATGTACATATGTTGGTGACAGGCACAGAACATTCCATGAGGCTTTTCATATCAGCATTTCAGTTACTTATTAGCTGAGATCATTACAGCCAAATGTGCCAGAACTTTTTCCCATCAAAGTGATGAGAAACATGAGCCCATCCTCTGATCATTGTTGCTAAAGCTAAACCTGAATGGTTGGGCCAGCATACGCTCCTGGACGCATGTAGAGGTCATCTGGTGTATCTATCTCAGAAAGCCATGCATATTCTTCCTTTTCATCACTTACCTCTGCTCCATTTCTAGAAGCTGCAGCGGTGTGTTGTTAATCCATAAATTGTAGTCATTCATGGAAAAAAATAAATCAGAGAATTTACAGACAAATTATGAACAATGGTAGTAAGGGCTTACAGAATGTAGAATAAGGGTAATCAATATAGTAAGAACACTTTCTGCCTGCATCTTCTCTATAAGGAGGTGAGAGAATGTCAAGCACAGCACAGGGGGTGACTGCAGTGAAACAATGCAAATTACCTCCACTATTTGGGTACAAAACTGATGTCCCATGCTGTGGCGTCAAAATCTTGTCAACTGCCAACTTTGCCAATCTCACTGCCAAGGAAAACATTTCATCATAAGTTGTCCACCTACTGACATAATTTGTAATTGGAAGCAAGAAATATGAGTGTAACAAGTCAATGACCAACAGGTGTCTCAAGATGCCATGAAAGAACATTGTAACTCTCACACAAAATCTTGTTCTCTAAATTTCATAAATCACAGCCAAGATTGAAAAACAGCATTCAAGATTGATGGCTTTTCAAACTGATAATCAGATTGTGGTAAAGATCATTTAACCTAACTACTAAATGTGACAACCGAGGTCGATTAAACTACAGAGAAACAATCATAAAGAGTGCAATATTAACCCCCCATACTAGAACATATCATACAACTAATTTCAGTCGCTGGACATAGGGCGGAATGCTACGAAAAGTATATCATAAAATTGATGAACCAAAAAAAAACCTAGTTGCCTTTTGGTTACTGAAATTCCTAACAAATCAAGCTTCAAAGCAAACCTGGATGATAGCCTGGTCTCTTGGTTTCTTGAAAACATGCGGGCTCAACCCAGTCATAGGCTTTGACATGCATAGAACCATAGAGAACTTTGCTAAAGACAGTCATCCCAGGATGATCATGGAGCGGGATAACCGCAGAAGTCGGAAAGCAGAATATGCACATCTGCATATACAATCATATATGTGATTTTCAGAAAAATTTTACTTTGATCAGCCGAAATTACATCAAACCATATTATACAACTGATTTTACCAATAATATAGTCCTAATTGTGACTGCTCAAAAGCAATATTAGGTGTAGCAATATTACTGACCAGTTTCTTACGAAGCTCCAGAAAAAGGTTATATTTTTTAATGTTGGAAATATGTAGGATTGAATCACACAAGACTCGTAGATCAGGGCTACAATTTTGTGCACTCATTTTTAAGTAGTAAACATTCAATTTGTGAAATTATTCCACAAACATGATATCAAAAGGGTGAAATAAATCTGTACAGAGTGTATCAAAAACCTAAAGCTTCAATAAATTTCATTAACAAGGCTAGGATTCATTGCTCTTACTGTAAAACTATCACATTCATGAATATCTAAATATGTGATTGGTTGAGCCCATCGAGACACTCGATTCAGCGCATTAAGTCCAAAAATCCCAAGCCCCCTATCATCATCCGAACTTTCCTCCTCTAGCCCCACATCAGCAGCGCCAACTATGTCTGCAGAATGCTAACTATCAGTAACGCATAAAGAAAGGCAAAATATTGGCAGCATACTTCCTATTAAAAATAAAGTAAAAAATTGGCAGAATACTTCTATAAAAATATCACTTCATATTTCAAGCTTTCTAGCAGTTTCTGAAAAGCAATCTTCAGGAGAAAGGAATCTCATGAAGAAATGGTAGGAAAAAGTAATATTGATGGATGAACTTCTTTAACATATTTATATCCTCAGAAGTGCTACTGGTGCTAGAATTCACATCCGAACTTGCTCAATAACATTCCTTACAAGCTACTTTCAGAGTAGGGTGTTGCTATCGGACAAGCTTGAAAAGCTGTTCTTAGCTTGACAGCAATAACCAGAATGCATTTTCTACTCACCCTCTCCCATGCCACAAATAATCTTCTTTTATTCTAACCGCAACAAACAGTTGTTTAAGCTTCCAACATCAATTGATCCACAATCCTAGTCTTATCAAAAAGCATCCTAAAGCATGTAAACTATCAGTTCATCAGGCAAAGTTCCACTGGAGAAGAACTAAAATCTTTTTTATTGATGTATCTTGTCTTAGGGGAAAATTTTCTGCCCTACCGGTTTATATTATGAAATGTAAGAGTCATGGTGTAATAATTTGTTTACAAAATGAACTCATATTTCATGCAATCTTTAAGTTGAGGAATTCAGACATTGAATGTGAATGGATACATGAATTCTAATTAGAGTCCTTTAATCGATTCACATGTTGTATACTCATCGCATAGAGAGATCTTTTTGTGTTACAATCATATCTCATTCAGCCAAAACTGCATTCAGGGAAAATTAAAAACAAACCCACATAAGCCAATTAATTACCTAATTGCATAACCCAATATTCAGAATATTCAATATTTCAATTTCAGCCTGAAATCAAAGCAGACCCACATCGAACTTCACTCAACACAACAAAACCCATAAACTTAATTGAGCCAAGCTTTGTGAATAAACATATTTAAAGAAACGAAGTCGTCAAATTTAGTAATTTTCAAAAGCTAAAGGAGTCCGGCGAAATACCCAAAAGAGAGCAGAGATCGTGGACAGCTTGAGAAGAGGGAGGCGGAGTCCCTGAGGGTGTGAAGTTCCTTTTGCATAGCTCGTACAAAGCCTGAACTTTTGAAGAAGAAGAAGAAGTCTTCTTCGCCATGTGTATATACTTCTGAAAACATGTAGCGACAAGTGCTGTGTTAGGGAAAAAAAGCCTCGCCTTATCTGATGCTTTTTGCAATTTCGACAACATTTTGGGTGTTTTTTGAGAAATTAGACAAAATCTTTTACCATAAATAATGAAACCGGAATTCTTTGTTTTTGTGGCCCAGCGGTTTCCAATATTTTGTACTATCAAAATATAAAAAGTATTGAACTTGATTTCGCAAAAATAAAAATTAGGTGAGAATGGCAATGGCTAAATTGTAAATTAAAAATAAAAAGATTTAAAAGGGTAGGCAAGAAAAATAGGAGAGTAACAGTGGAAGCCATCAGTAGCGTTTTCAATCGCTTGTTACTGACGTGACCCTACAGTTTTTGGCGGGAAAACTATTAATGTGAAATTGAAGCCCTTAAAGATTTTTCAAACTTCCCTTTTCTATTTCAATAAAGAAATTAGGAACTGAAAAGCTGAGAGATTTTGAGCGAGAAATGGAAGGTAGTGAAAGTGAGGCCGTTTTCAATTCTCTAAATCTAAACCCACAGCTTTTCATCAACGAAACCCTCAACACCGTCGACGATTTGGTCGATGACGCTTTCAGTTTCTATTTCCAGTACTTTCTTTCTCTCTGTCATTGTTATATTTACTTAAAAAGAAAAAAGAAAAAACTGTAAATTCTGCTGTTGTCGGTTTTGCAGACAGGCATCGACGCTTTTGAAAACCGAGGGCACGGATAGATCTCAAGATCTAAGCAAGGTGAGATCCATCGTTTTCGCTGCTCAGTTTATTTACAAACCCATAATTTGCCATTCACTTTGGAACATGATTTTAGTGTAATTCTAGGAACTACTTGAAATTTGATTGATTCTTAGTCTTAATTTCTGTAGTTGAAGCATAATTTTTTAGTACGAAACTGTGATTTTATACTTTCGTTTTTCAATTTTTCTTCTTCTTTAGTTTTTGGGTTTCCGGTTACTAATTGGTTCAGCGACTGAGTAGCACTGATTTTGTGGTAGAGGCTTTCGATTTCAGAAAGGAGATAGAAAACTAAAGAAGCAAATGTGAATTGGATAGATACCTTATATCACCTCATCCACCAGACAAAGTTTATAATTTCTGAACATAATTTTATGAAGCTGTGCTTATTTTATGGTTTGTGTTTTATGCTAACTATTTGGTCTTTATGAATGTTACATCATACCTTTCAGGGTGTTGCTTACATTCGTAATATGATTCAATCAGCTTTGGATAAGCGGCTGGATATGTGGAAGAAGTATTGCCATCACCACTGTTTTGCTGTTCCTGAAGGCTTTTCTTTACCCAAAACCGTAGGTTCTTTTGTTTATTGGATGTGAATTGCTATTGGCACATTGGACAATAAAGTATTTTGCTAGTTTCTTAATATTATTATTCTCAAATTAAGGTCAATAGCCTTTCGATGACTTAACCATTGATTGATAAGGCTTTATTATTTATTGTTTGTGATTCTGTGATGTAATGTTGCAAATCAGTTAATAGGGCCCATTCTATGTGTCGGATTTGAAATTCTCATGCTCTGGTTGAGAGTTAATAGAAATTGGAAAACATAGGAAGTTGATTTCATGCATCAAAAGTGAAATGTGGAAACTAGAATTTTTTTTTTTTTTTTTAGTGAGGGATCTATCTGTCACTTTTTGTTTTCTTGAATCCCAGATGTTTGTTGTAGGAGTTAATTTCAGAAAATATGGCTTTTGTTTTTCAGTTCTATATAGATTTATTAACTTGTGTGAACCTCTATCCCTCGCAATTTGCTGCTTGTTTCATCTTTCTCTTCAATTCATAAAGGCAATTCGTTGGTTTTTGCATGAACATGGATAGCTAAATGTTTCTAAAAGCGTGGTCTTTGTTTGGGGTCATTTAATTTAATTTTCTAGTCAATAACATTTTAAAGTAATTATTAGGGAGGAAATGCTAATATTTAGCTACAAAATGACACTCTTCAAAATTTTCTTTCTAGAATGAATTGCCTGGTGAAAGTTCTATGTGCGAAGATGCATTAAATGATTCAGATCTGGATGCACAATTGGACTCCTTGAGGGATAAGCTTTCCATGGTAAAGGAATCTTACATATTTCCTGGCATTTCATTTGCAAGCGGTCTTCTGTTTTCCTTTTTTTCTGAATTGTTTTCCCTTGTGATGGAAAATTATTGTTCAGGTCGGAAAGGAGTCTGCTGAGCTGAATCGACAGCTCCGATCACTAGAAAAACAGTCTTCTGCAAGTGGTCACTGTGCCGCACTTGCTGATGAGGCATTACAATTATATGATCAAAATTCTATGCATGACTTGTTCCAAGGTTAATAAATCAGCCCTGTGTTTCCTTTGATTTGAGATTGCTTGCTCATCTCCTTGTAATGCTTACAGCCACATGAACAAATGTTTTAGCTTTACAAAAGTAATTTAGGGATATTGCAGATTGTAACACAATGGATTTTTGCATGCTGACGACACCCCAAGACTTCATATCAGTCATCTTTTTCGGGTGTTGCTGGTTTGTTATAGTGGTCCTGTTTTAATATCTCACACAGTGGACGGCACCACAAGTTGGTTGTGAGTGTCCATAGAATGAGGTAGAGTCGTTGGTTTGGTTCATGGTATTCTCTCTTTTTATCTAGGTTGAACTTTAGTCATAGAAGGAAATCATGTGTCTGCAAGTATATCAGTTGGAGATTGCTTTAAAGAAGTTTGTTTAATTCCTCGTTCAGTTTGCGCATGGAAATATTTCCCCAAAGTAGGGCACTTTATCATGAACTCTTCTTTTTTTTTCATTATGCCTTTTATAGAGTCCACTAAAGTGGAGCTTTAAGCTGGCGAGACATCTGACAACCACAGTATCTGAAGTATAATAATTTCTGCATTTAGAGATGCGAGTCTTTCTGTTAATGAAAATTGCTCAACATTTAGTTGATGAGACTAGCTGTAGTTTCTTGAAGGATAAATCTTATAGTAGATTACTGTATTGTGGGTGTGATAGTTTGTATGCTCAATAGTTGCTTTCTGCAGAGATGGTAAAAACAGCATCAGAACTTCGTATGAAAATGGATAACCTGAAGGCCAGAAGGATGGAAGATATACAACGAACTAGAGCAGAGAGGGTTTACAGTCCAAAAAGAGATTTCTGCACAATGAATCGCAGCAAAGGTAACAGTAAAATCAATTATTTTTATTCTCTGTGAGTTGATTATTCTTTATGCAGTCAAAATCCCATATTTTTCATAAAAAAAATTTAAATGAGATAATTTTACTTTGTTTTGCAGGCCTCCTCAGTACAAAGTTAGAAGATCTTCAAGAAATTTTAGCTGACTTAAAAAACATGTGAACTACGTATATTAATCATCTGTGTTGCATTAGATGAGTTGTATAATGCCTGTGTTATCTACTTGTTAACATCTTAATTGAAACTCCTTTGTTGAATTGCTGTCTTATATGATATGATTAACGACGTGTGTGTGTTGACTTTTTGAATTGAAATCGGCAAGCCATACCTGAATTAAACATAATTTTCAGTTTGAAAAAGAAAATTCATATATTAGTTTCACTTTTATAATGGTCCTTGTCAGGGGTGGATCTGTTAAAGCTTCAGAAAGAGCAGATGCACCGTCTCATATAATGAATGCAGTTTTGGGTTTTGGCCAGTATATGTAAAGACTGTACTATGAGCTTTTCACTCAGGTATTCATTTCTATTACTTTGAACTCTTTACTACTTTAATCAATGATAATTGTAAAAGCAAAGCAAACACTGTAAATAGCTTAATTTATCATTTTTGGACCAGAATTGCCCTGCCTTACTAGAAGACTTGTTAAGTTGCAGCTGTTAGAACTCAAGCTGCCTATAACATGAAGCAGGCTTTTTTAAGGCCTCTAAACAGCAACGAAATTCACAAATCGTGAAGATATGTAGAGGCACTGCCAAATGGTTGAACTTCACTGAGTGGAGCGGTGCCATACTGTGACTCCAAACTTAGGGTCTCCAAAATAACTCCCAATTCGTCAATCGTTTGCCCTACTGGTGCTCCAGTACCGCTGATCGTGGTCCCCAAAACAACTGCCTTGGAAACAAGGTTGTAGCCTTCTTGATGTTGTTTGGCCTTCACTGGAATTTCATAATATTGGATGTGTTTTCCCTGGAACCTCTCAGCCAATATTTCAAAGTCCTATTTCCAGTGAATTCAGAGAAAAGAACAAAGAGCTGTCTGTACTAACCACAAAGCTAGATAGCCCTGTGAGATTTCCTTAGCAACACCATGACTTGATTGGTTCTGGTATCATAAATTTTAGTAATCTTCTGGTGATGTCATTTGTTATACTGAATTTTACTATTGTTCTGCAAAGGAAGGACACAACAGGTTTAGTTTAGGAATATAGGAAGGATGATGAGTTAGATGAAATAAAGAACCTAGAATCATAGACATCTTGGCATTGATGAACTGGACGATTCAACCATTCAAGCTGAAGGCCGCTCCTTCATCACCGGTGGCAAGTTGGTTTGTGAATCTGCCATCAGGTTTGACAGTCAAGAGGTTGGAATAAGCATCGGCAATGGAATGCTGTCTGGTTCGTGCCATATCTAAATTAGTGGTGCCATTACATGCAGCCTTGGACCTGCATCTATATATTTAGAATCAATAAGAGAATTTTTTTTCGCGAAAAAAGATGGTAATTGATACTTCAGAATCCTACCATCAGCAACTACTTATAAAATGCTCCACAGCTCAACTCGAAAGCAATGGATTTAGGATCAGTGGCTATTTGCGGCAGCAATGTTATCTTATTGAAGGTTGGGATGGAAGGAACCATCCAATGCAAGCATAAGAATACACCAAAAACCCCTAACATGGCTGCAGACTGAAGTAGCTACTTATTAATTTCCAGAGCCAAAGATAATTTTCTTCAATGAAGAAGCATATATATGTATGTATGTATATATATATACATATACATATACATATATGGACAACAATTAATCACAACCGAGGCTGAGAGATCATAATATGATTTGGGGTTTGTAATATTGTGTGTAAGGCGTTGTGTTTCTTTCCTGCGCAAAACGTTTCATGAGCATAATTTCATTTTCGAAAATCTGAGTTATTGGCTAAATGTGCTTAGCATAAGCGCCAGCATTAAGAAAAATCTCAATGTGATAAATAGTAGGATGACAATGGATCCTATTTTTTTTTTTTCACAGATATCTATTCGTATTCTATGCTAATGAATAGGATATGGATAAAATATAAATATAAATATTATATTATAGGATATAGTAATAAATTATAATATCATATAAGATATGGTTAGTATATAGATATTTAAAATATTTATATAAAATATCTATTTTACTTTTTCTTAATTAAGTTATCAAAACGATATTATTTTAGACCTAATATAAAATGTCAGTTATAAATAATCCTAAATATTTTTCTTTGTAATATAATTTTCTTTATAATATGTTTATTAATATAATTAATTTTATATTATATTACAAGAATATAAAATACCTTAAAATTAAAATATGTTATAATATATATATATATATTTTCTAATGTCCATGAAAATTCTAATTAATTTAATTAATTTATGATATCATGTTTGCTTCTTTTGGGATATACAATTGTATGAGTATATATACTTCTCTTTTTAACCAATTTTTTTTAAACTTCTGTTTGAAATTTATATATTAAAAAATATTTATGATCTATTAATTATGAAATAAGTTATTTGTATATTATTTATTTAAAATAATTTGTAAATTTGTAATCTAATTAGATAAAAAAATGTGAAAATTTTAAACTTAGGTAAAAAAGTGGATGATTTAATTCGAGTAATTGATCAATTGAGTTGTAATATATGTAGATAAAAAATTGACATATCTGTTTAGGAGGGTATTTTTTATTATTTTAGTTAATGTGATTATAATTAGAGAGATGATGACTATTATTATCACATTTGTATGATTAGTTTTAATATTTTATCATAAAACAATAATAAAATAATTATGGCTATTTTTATTTAAATTTTAATTTAATTTATTAACATGATACATTAATTTTAAAATGTTAAAAATTAAATTATAAATTTAAAATTTTTTTAATACTATTTTTTATTAAGATATGGTATATACCTTGCGGATATCAATTAGTATATAGATATTGACTAATATCTATTTAGGAGAATATAGATCAAATATAGATATGAAATTTTTTGTAGAATATGAATATAGATATTGAAATATTTTTATCATATTATATCTGTTGTCAACCTTAATAATTAGCATAAATAGTTACTTACCTAACTTGGACATTGTTGTCATTTGAGTCATGATGTTATTAATTATTTTTTTCCAGCTCAAGTTTAAAAAAGCATAAGTCATAGTATATATTTGAAGAAAGAGACTGACATATATAAAAATATTTTTGTAATTTTTCATTTTTACTTATTTATTATGAAACAATTCCTTAGAACATTTTCAATAAAATGTTTTTGTCATTTTTATTTTCTAAATTAATTTTTTCTTTTAAAAGTAATATTAATACTTTGTTAGATATTTGAGAACTTTTTAATCTAATATGTGAAATATGCTAACTTAAGTGAACTAAAATGAAATTACCCATTTATCTTTTCCACTTTAAAAGGGCTTGAACGCAAACAAAAGATCACAATATCCAAAACGTGCTCTACATGTCCTGGGCCTTAGCTTGTAAAAATGCTCTCCCTTCTCATCCTTCTCTTCTCTTTTCCTCCCATAGTTCTCTCCGCCAACTTCTTCACGATACTCCCGTTACCATCAACAACCGTGGGTCCTGAAGCCTTCGTCTTTGATTCCTCAGGAGCAGGACCTTATACTGGCGTATCTGATGGGAGAATTCTTAAATACCAAGGCCCTAATGTAGGCTTTGTTGATTTTGCCTACACTTCACCAAAAAGGTATCAAACAAGTATAGATCAACTTATTAGCTTTTCAAAAGCTTTCCCAATTGTCTTATACATAATAATATCTGTTAACTGTATGTGATTCAGGTCGAAGGCATTGTGCGATGGCACAAACAACATAGTTCTTGGACCAAAATGTGGGAGGCCATTAGGTTTAGGTTTCAACAATGCAACAAATGAACTCTACATTGCTGATGCCTATTTCGGGCTTCTAGTTGTTGGAAAAAATGGAGGACTCGCAACACAACTAGCCACAAGTGCAGATGGCGTACCCTTTCGCTTCCCCGACGGTTTAGACGTCGACCCAGTAACCGGAGACGTTTATTTTACAGATGCCAGCGCTGTTTTCTCCATCAGGTATGCCCTACGAAGAGCCTACTAATTTACTGAAATTAACTGAAAATGATATGATTACTGCTTATTTTGCAGCCAAATTTTCCTCGCAGTTTCTATCGGGGATTCAACAGGAAGGTTGCTGAAGTACGACCCCAGGACCAAACAAGTCAAAGTGTTACTAAAAGGTCTTCAAGGACCGGCCGGCGTTGCAGTCAGTGCAGACGGCGGATTCCTTCTTGTCACTGAGTTTATCGGCGAGAGGATTCGGAAGTATTGGATCAAAGGGCCGAAAGCCAACACATCAGAAATTTTGGTTAGCTTAAGAGGGAGGCCAGACAATATTAAGAGGACGGCGGCGGGAGATTTTTGGGCGGCGGTGAACCTACAGAATACAACAATCGTTACGCTACCTGCTGGAATAAGACTGAATGCAAATGGGAATATTACGAATATAGTGATGCTCAGTGCACAATACAAAACTACGTTGATCAGTGAAGTTCAAGAGTTCTCTGGCTCGTTGTACATCGGATCAATGTTTACCAATTTCGTTGGTGTGCTCGCGTCCTAAGGAGTTAGAAGTCTTCAATGACTTTTAATAGTATTTGTGTATTGTTAAATAATGGGTGGCGATTTCTACTAATAAATTTGCCAATCGCTAGTAAAATAATTGATATTGAAGAACGAAGGAAACGAGAATTTAATGATATTTTATTAATAATGAGCACGTACGCATCATCACGTTGTCTACAAATTTTAAGATTCTATATTGTGGTAATAACATTTTAGTCCCTAAAGTTTAGTAAACAAACTAATCAAAATATAATTTGACAAACTTTGACATTTTAGTCTATGATGTGAGATTTGTCAATGTCCATTAAAAATATGAGTAAAATAATTTTTGAGCTCTACTTTCAGGCCTAATAACCTATCACACCTTAAACTTTAATTAATAACCATTATCTCCACTTGATATTCTAAAAATAATTTTTAATCATAATAAGAGGTAATAAAATATTAGTAAAGTTTAGAGAGATGATGAGATATTATATATAAAAGTAGAGAGATATAGAATATTTTCTAAATTTTTAGATTCTTATGTAAAAAAATCATTCAGATTTTTCACTTAACAAATTCGAATTGAGGGGACTAAAATCTTAGCTCCATAAACCCACACCTGCCACCTTCTAAACTTTTTTCATTAATTCTTGTCAGAAAGTATGGTCAGAAATATAAATTTTTGTTAGTTTTCAACATCTTCTCCTCTCTAAAGTGAAGGCATATTTTCAAATTTTTTTTTTGGCTGACTAAAATATTTTTACCCCATTCTATATTTTCTCTTTTTAAATTATATATATAGGATATGATTAATAGTTCTTTTATTTTATACAAAATTTTACATTAAATATAGGCCGTTGGACCTAAATACATCTAACGATTGAAATTGCATCTGATCATATAATTAATGCACATCCAACAATTGAGATTTGATGTAAAATTTTATGTAAAATAAAGGAACTATTGATCTGTCTCTCTCTCTATATATATATAGAGAGAGAGAGAGAGAGAGAGGATTAATGATATCTTTTTTTTACATAAAATTTTATATTAAAATGTAGACCGTTGGATCTAAACACATCCAATGGTTGATATTATATCTAACAGTGTATTAATTATGAATGCATTAATTATGTATTAAACACATGATCAGATACAATCTCAATCGTTAGATGTGTCTAAATCTAACGATTTATATTTGACGTAAGATTTAGTGTAAAAGAAAGAACATTGAATATTTCTCTAAAAGCACGTGATTTAGTAGTAATTAACCTTAATTAGTCTTTAAAACACCTGAGCTATGGGTAATTAATGTTCTTTTCCCTTTAAGAAGGGGATGAGGGCAGCCAATTCCCTCCTTTCGAAGGAGACAAATAATTAACAATAAAAAAAAATGATAATTAACAATATAAATATACTATGGTTTGATCCTTGCCTTTATACTTAAACTGTTAGTTGAAGTTGTAATTCAATAATTGTTACATTACTAACTATCAAAATTTTCAACTAGTCTTAATATATAAAATTCCTACAAGAGGAAAAAAGTAATATATTAACTTAGAAAAATTAATAATTTAACAAGGGAATATGCAATAACAATAAATAGATTAATTATTAGATCAACAACGGATTAAATTAGTCAAATTAAATTAAATTCTGAACAACCTTAGGATCGAGCATTTTTATAATTACATTTATTAGTACTACCTCCTAGGGTTGCGGTATATGGTTTGACTTGCATAGGGTCTGGTAGCAATAGGGTTTTATTTTAATACCAAAAGAAGATTTCTCATCTTTAAATATTAATACTAAACATAGTGAATTAATAGGCAAGTTTGACTGAATTTTATTAACAATTCAATTATATTACATGACCTTGGTTAGATTTTTCTTAAATAAAGGTAAATTTTCTTTAAATTAGATTCAATTTTTTCTCAGATAGCATTAGACTAACAGTAATATTGACAAGATCAATATTTAATTACCAAATACTTTTGTCTTTGTAGTTTTAAAATATAAAAAGTTCTACTAACTCTTAAAATTAAGTTTACTAACTAGTTATTAGTATAACTATATGTTATAATCTAAAAAATAAATGTCATATATATGTATATATATATATATATAATATTATATGTCGCGCCTGTATTTATACGTGTGTGTGATATGTGTGCATGTGTTCGTGTGTGTGTTTATACATATGTATGATGTACATACATGTGTCCGTATGTTACAAATTAATATTAAATAATAATAATTAGTTTAATTTGTTAATTTGTTATTAGAAATTATTAGTTTAACTTTATACATAATTATTATTAGTATAATATTACAAATTAATTTTTTTAATAATTTTTATATATTCATTTGAGTTTACAAATTCATGTATAATTTTTAATATTACAAATTAATTTATTACTTTAAATTTTCTTTAATTTTTTATTCAAAATTATTAGTTTAATTTAAATAATTTGTCTTTATATATTAATAATTAAATATAACAATTTTTTTTTATTAATTTAGTATATGTGACATGAAAATATTATGTTGAAAACGTATATATAATAATAATGTTCAAAATTATGTTGCACCTTTGTTTGAGTTCAAGGGTTCGACTCACACCTTGTGAGTCTTAACTAATTTGTTTTCACCCAGACCAGCCCGAATTCGAATTTGACCCGCCTTTAAATGGGTTATCCAAGGAGAGTTTTTGTCTATTTTAATTCAACATAGAAAAAAATCAAGCGTGCGTTAATCTAAAGGGAGAAAGTTGTAATTTTCTCTCTTTTTTTTAAAATATATATGCTGTGATTCTTTTGAGAGATTATTTATTCTAGTAATTCCAAGTCTAATGATGTTTCTCTTTTTTCTTTCTTTTTTATAAGGTTGCTGGCTGAAATTGTCTCCTATATAATAAGAGAAGAAATGAAAAAGAATAGGATTATTTTCAATTTTCCCTCTTGATTTATATTTTTAGATATAACTTAAACTTTTATAAAATTATTAGTAATAGCAGATTATTGTTATTTTTGACAAAAAATATTAAAACGATATATTTATCCTTATAACAGTTATCTGTATGTGTGTAAATACGAAATTACTCTTATGGAGTAAAAGACAAATATAACCTTAATTAGATAAAATTTGATTTCATTAATTACCATTATTTAATTAATATTACATATAGCAATAGTTTGAGCATACTATTTTTGATATATTATATATCAAATTAAATTATTAGATTAATATATTTAAATTTAATTAAATATTTTCCTTTTTCTTTCCTAAAATAAAATTTTTATTCAAACTCTATAGGTTTGAATACTAACAAAATTCAAATTGGGGTTTTCCAAAATCAAATTAAAAAGAATTTTATGCTACATTTGGTCATCAAAGAAGACTTCTTCCTTGCCTATTCATCCAAGCTTACGTAATATTAATATCACTAAAGGAATTAAAAACATGAGTAAAGAAATTGATTATTTCCCTAATTCTTCTGCTGCACTCTATCAGACTTGAAGCGTAGAAGAAAAGCAGAATGTTTTAAGTGGGAAAAACAAGAATAAAATAAAAAATAATAAATTAGGGTTTCATTTACAAAATCAAATTAAGATTTTTCAAAATAAATTAACATTTTCAATTACCTAAAATTAAATAAGGAATTTTTTCAAATAAATTAAGATATCTAATTATTATTTAAAATTAAATTAAGGTTTTCATTACCCAAAATTAAATTAGGGTTTCAATTTTAACTACACTCAAAATTAAATTAAAATTTCATTGCCCAAAATCAAATTAAGATTTTAATTTCTACAACATCCAAAACAAATTAAGGTTTCAATTTCAACAAATTCATATTTATATAAATTAAACCAACAAACATTCAATTTACAAAAGTCAATCTTTAAATTAGGTTGTAAAGACATGCTATGCAAAAGCTATTACACAGATCGCAATGTTAGGCGCTAGTAGTAGATGGCGGCAGTCGTTGGACGACTTTCCCAATTGATGACGGAATGTTAAAAAAATGGGGGACGACTTTCTTAGTTGACAAAAAGTAGAAGAAAAAAGAGAGAAAAGAGAAAAAGAGAAAAAGAGAAAAAAGAAGAAGAAAATTGTGAGTCATGCTCACTGCCTTGCTAAAGGTTCTCCATCACAAATCACTTGTCGTAGCTCAATTCATAGGTATGAAAATGGAAGAATTGACGAATAGAATGCAAAAGCAAATGGGTGAGAGAAAGAGAAAATAAAAAAAAATTATTTTTTATACAATAAAAAGTATAATCATAAATTTACCCCTAAATAAGTTCAAATTCTTAAAATAATTATGGAATACACCGATAAAATAATTCAACTCCTTATTATTGTTATATAACACAACATATAATTAAATCATCGTTAAGCCAAAAGAATTTTGTAATCTCTTTAATGAAAATGAAATAAAAATTAAGATGAATATGAGACTCAAGGAGTGAATATAAGTTTAAAAATAAGTAAGTACTATATAGATATTGTTTATGAAACCTTCATCATCCAATCACTCAATCATATAGAAAAAAATACTATATATATATATATATATATATATATATATATATATATATATATATATATATATATTCTTAACAGGTTATTCAAGTTGATTAACATTAATTGTTAGGTTAAAATAAATATCTCTGATAGTTGTTATGCTTTTTAACGTTAAATCAAAATTATCGTGTTATCAAAATAAAATCAAAATTATAAATATATTCTTATTTTACATAACAAGTTCTCTAGTAGTCTCGTAAGGTGAAACTAATTAAATTAAAGGGAATTCAGCTAGAAATCATAGAATACTAAATTGATCAACTGATAATTCCAACATAGTCGATTAACATAACAAATCTTGGATAAATTTTCCCATTATACTCATGAACTTCGCTGTACTGTTCATTTGCATTTCCAATACTCAGCGTCAAGTAATGTCTCCAAAACCCTACCATCTTCAGCAAGCAGAGAAGCTGCTGCGGTTCCATTTGCCCTGCACACGACAACGAGCATTAAACGCTTTCCGGACCAAACCCCCACAATTGGGCTTGAGCCGACTTGTTTTGTGCGCGAGAGAGGCCCTTATACTTGCTTGTTATCCCACTTTATAATTGTTTCCATATATAAATAATTTAATAATTTTATAACTAATCAATGTAGAATACTTGTATTTTGAAATATCTCACACAAAAATACAACAATCTCCCACATATTTCAAAATACTAAATGTTAGACTTTTATTCATCATCATTTGATAACAAATTTAATGCAAATGAACTGGTGCTTATTAGGTTATGAACCAGTTATTGAGCAAATTAATTGTGTCTCACAAGAACTAGGTGAAACATAACTAGTTTTTATGAACTATAGCTCTTTTGTTGTGAATCAATGAACTAGTTGCTCACATTAAGTTTTATCTCATTCCTTTTGTTATTCTGCGGTTTGGCACTTTTATGGCCCTACGCTTTCTTGGTAATCATAAGTGTTTTAGAAATCTCTACCTTACTCTCATAGAAATTGACCCAATTTCACACTCACTTAGGTGAACCCTTCATCAAGTATGTCCTACACTTAAAACATGCCACCATACAAATTGGGTTACAAAGTTCATTAAGAGTCTAAAAACTCATCTTTTTTCACTGTAGTATTTACTATCTAGTCATAGGGAGGACTTAATTTATTTACAAATGATAGTAACTCAAGACAATTAGTGATTTGTTATTACTCCTATGAACCTACTTCATAGGATCTCCAATCACATATGTGGGGTTCCTATCACTTTTGTCTTATGTTCTAGGCAGAAGTCTCATCCCCCTCGACGTTCGTTCCACTAACCCTCTATTTAGTGGTTTAGTCAGATAATTGGCCAAATTCAACTCTAACTTTACAAAATCTAGGTTTAAAACACCAGATTCTAGCAGCTGCTTGATAATTATAATGTATTGGGATTGATATAAGAGGATAATCACCAATGGGAAGATCAGCTAAGAAGTTTCTTAACCATTCAGCTTTTATACATACCTTTTCTAAGACAATTAGCTCAGACTCCATAGTTGAACGAGCTATGCAAGTTTGCTTGGAAGATTTTCAAGAAACTGCTCCTCCACCAAATGTAAAAATATATCCACTAGTGAGTTTAATTTCATTGGATTCAGATATCCAATTTGCATCTTATAATTTTGTTTTTAGGTGACTTGAAATAAATAAATATTAATTAAATAATTATTTATTTTTAAATTTGCACATAAACCCTAATTTTTTTTTTTTATCTTTTAAACTCTTTTCTTTTAAGTTCATATATATATATATATGACACATTACTTTTTAAAAAATAAATATCTGTATATATATGAAAAATGTTTTAAGAAACTATGGGGAAAGACAGCGACTAAATGTTTTGATTTTATTTAAAGCAATGTTTTGTTTTACAGGTGGTTGTTATTTGCACAAAATACGAAGTGGAACTTACACCTCCGCTCTATACAAGGCTATATTAAAACCCCGAATTCAGCCCATTATTAAGGCCCAAGTTTTGGGCCCATCAAATGACAACAGATATACGTGGCGACTAATTACTGGCTAAGATTGAAGAGCCTGCTTGAAACGCGACATGAGTGTAGATAGACACGTGAAAAGCAACAGTGAGGTTGCTAGTCTTACCTTAAACCCTAGAAATATTAAGCTGCCAAAAACAACGAGCAGTAGCCATAACTGAAAAACCCTAATCTTTGTTTCGTGCAATTCAGAAGGAAAGAGAGAGAGAGATGGGTAGCGATAGCGAAACAGAGAGAACGCAACAAAAGGAGGAGAAGAAGAAGATTCTTGCTCTTGCTCCCATCGCTAAACCCTTGGCTGGCAAGAAGCTCTGTAAGAGAACCCTCAAGCTTGTCCGTCGAGGTATGTATACATGTAACCTTCTACATTTACATTATCTGTTTGTAATTTGTTTTGTTTTTCTTTTTGCTCATAAAAAAAACAATTTTTGATTTCATTTTTATTGGTGCTATTCTGTTGCTGATGTATTAAAAAAAAAAAGCCTTATCCGTCTCCGATGGTTTTTTTCATTAGTTTGATTAAAGATTTTGTCTTCTAAAAATCTTTTAAAAAATCCATTTTAGAATTCGGATTGAAGAATTTGGTATGTTTTACAATATCAAATAGCTAATCAGAAAATTGAAAATGGGGTACTTTAGTAATAAGTAGTTCTTTTATGGAGCATTTGAGTATTTTCTAATGGATGTAGTATATGTTTTTATTTGAAGTGATAATATAAGATGTAATGGCTAAAGTACTTTTGTGAAATGATTAAAAATTGTTCTTTTATTGTAACGATATTATGTTTGTATTATTGTAGCTGCTGAACACAAATGCTTGAAGAGAGGAGTGAAGGAAGTGGTTAAAAGTATTCGTCGTGGTCATAAAGGGTCAGTACCCTGTACTACTGAGATTTCTGCATTTCTTTCTAAGAATGAAGTTTATTAAGCTCTTTTTTGTTTCTCTTAATGAATGACAATATTTGCCTCATGTCCTGTATTTTTTTGTCTCAGTTTTCTTTGGAAAATATGAGGTTTTAATATTGCTAGAGGTTTTGAAAATTATATTTTACCTTGACTAGTCCTGGTCGCAGTTGGACTAGAATTTCCAGTTCTTTTATATAATAAGAAGCATGATGATTCTTTTATCCTACTGAAAATAATTATATCTGTTGTTTTGTAAAAGCAGTGCGACTATGAGTGACAAAGTGAGTGCCAATATATTGTTTTGGTCATAGATTCTAGAGATATTCAATGTCCAGATGTTAGTTGTTTCTTCTTAGGAAAAAAGGGTAAAAATTGTTTTGGTCCATATATGTTGCTTTGGTTACACATTTCTTGATATATTCAACTAACGCAATGAAAATGGAGTCTTCTTGTAAGAAATAACTGTTCACAATCATTTATATTGCATTGAACTTGTGAATGATTCCCTTCCCCTTTCATGTATGCAGGTTATGTGTTATAGCTGGGAACATATCTCCGATAGATGTCATCACACATGTCCCAATCTTATGTGAAGAATCTGATATTCCCTATATCTATGTTCCTTCTAAAGAGGTAATTTTAGTAACTTGTTACACTTTTTCTTTTCCATGTTTTTTGGGTCATATTATGAGTTGCCCTCACATGCTTCATGTGTCCCTCCTCTTGTGAGGATAATAGTATTTGGTCTGCATATGTTTCCTTTCCTTATCTTCTTATTTCTTTAGATGTTTTCTTTCTGTATCATGAAAAATCTTCTCATTTTCTTTGACTTTTTTTTTTCTTTGTAAAAGAAAATGAAGAACTCTGTTTGTGCATGTATGTGAAGGAACGGGTTCAGCATTTTTGTAGCTTCTGTGCTAACATTTCCCCTGTCCTGTGTCTGGTTATTTTGTTATTCAGGATCTTGCTAATGCAGGGGCCACCAAGAGGCCAACATGCTGTGTTTTGGTGCTAACCAAGCCCACTAAGGGGGAATTAGGACAAGAACAAGAAGAAAAGTTGAAGGCCGATTATACCCATGTTGTAGAGGATGTGAAGGAACTTACATCCTCTCTTTTCTAAGGAACTAAACCAAGTTGTACTCTTATAGATGTCCTTGAGTTTGATTGAACCTTCCATTTCTACTCGTTGGGTAATGTACTCTATTTTAGGGAAATATAATCTGTGTTTTTTTTTCTTTAATGTATCTGTTAGAGGATGGCTGCGAGACCTGGTTTTCCGTCTGAGTATAATTTTTATGTGCAAGCTTGCGAATGTATCTAGAGCAAACTGAAGAATGATCCGATTTTGAATAGTCACTTTGGGGCATTCAAACTGAGGTAAGACCAAACATCAGGAATACGCGTCGTTAAACATTTCTTCATATTTTCAAAATGGCTTCTTCAGTGGACATACCGTAATCAGGTTTTAAGTTACTAGATTGTTCTGTGAGATAATCTGGCTGAATACTCAATTTCATTGACATGAAAATCTCAATTATGCTCTGATACAAGATTTTCTAATCTCCGACTGAATTAGGGTTTAGGGTTCTTTGGCCTTCTCAAATCTGATTACTGCATCGGTGACAATTCATTCAGATGAATCCAGCATAATTATTGAATGCCTAACAAGAATGTGAGATTTTCAATTAGCTGTAGTTATAAGTAATGGAAGCAAATGCTGGTACAAAACGTCTGTTTTCATGAATGCATATGCCCACTCTCAAGTCTGCTAGAAGTATCAAATATATAAAACAAGTGGAAGAAGGGAAAATCTCGAGTGTGTTTAGCTTTTCTAGCCCATGTTATTCAGCTCTTCTTGTTACATCAATTACTATCTACAATTACACAGTTCAAGGCTATTATCAACAGAAGTGATTCGAAATTACAGATCAAATTTTACCATGGCCAGATCACCGAAGTCTAGCATCAACGGGGTCAAATGCAGATCCAGCTGCTAAAACCACAATAAAAATCATTGAAGCTCAAGACAAACCCAGACAGCTTATGAGCCCCTTCTCTCTCTAAAAGGGTAATATCATAACAGTAACAACAAAAAACTATACAACAATAGTTTGTCCAAAAATGAGCACAGATGGCATGATGATCATTTCTGGAATGTCAGGCCCTTTAGAAGAAAGATGCTTATACCACCAATTGCCAAAGTTGCAATGAGGGGTACACTGATAGTCTCCAAATCAATTGTCCTGTTTGCCTGTTCTGTTCTTTCTTGACGAGTCCTTTCTCCCCAGCATTCATGCAGAAGATTGCTTATGCCATCTAATTGGTGCATAATTTGGCGTTGTCCCCTAGCAATAAGCAGTACCTGTTTCGGAAATAGGTAAGTAATCACAAAATTTATCTATTTGGGTTTTGTTGAGGAGGTTCTCTACATATGAGGTGTTCATGATGTTCTCTCTTTCACTTTTCCATTCAGGTCCCATCTAATAGCCAATTATATGGAACTGCAAATGCTTACGATATGCTTCTTAAAATCATACTCTATTTGCTTGCCAAAAGAAAATTTGAGATGCAGTTAATTTAGATACCTCTTCCATAAGTGGGGACTCCCTGGCCAACTGGGAAGAAGATGATGAATTGGGCAGTACAGATCCTGTTAAGGAACCATTAGCCAAGCCAGTCATGAAAAGAGACGTTGGTCCAGAGCCATTGCAAGCTTCAGCCTGCAAAGCTAGATTTTGTTGGCTAGCTGAAACTTTCCGGATTGAGAACTTAGAATTCAGCTCTTCAACACGAGATGTAAACTCATCCATCCTCTCATTCAGTGTCGAAATTTGTTCAGAAAGTTGATTAATGACCCCCTGAAACAATCCAGAAACTAATGAAACTTATTCTCTAACATGAAGGCAGGAAAGAGAACGAAGTAGCGAGAATTTCTTTTTAAAAAATTAATCCAGAATCTGTATGTGAAAATTATAAAAAAATCTTATTTCAACTTGCTTTCTTTGTATTTCCTTTTCTTGGCAAACAAATGCATAGGAACTGCAGAGTATATGATGAGGACAGCCACTAGAATTCTGAGTACAAAATTTACTAACCTGGTTCGCAAGTGTGGCAGGCGAGTCTGGAGTCCTCCCATCAAACCTTCTATTATTAACAGCAACTCTAGCTAGCTTCGATATATTCTTGTCCCGCTGATTCGTATAAGAGTGCGATACACCACTGGGCAATTATATACAGAATTATTGGAAGGACCAAACAGTTGCACAAATTTCCTAACTCTATGAAGACTGCCCGATCAATAATAACAGTCAAAAGTGCTTGCGATAGAGAGGTTGAAATGATTTTCCTCCAAGCAAATGAGTTTTCAAAAAATTGCAAGATTTGGGGGAACTAGGTGTATTTCTTGAAGCATCAATTGTGCTTCTTTCATATATTCATTTGTAGTTTCAAACACATTAAATTGCTGCAAGGAAAAGAGAATACCGGCTGAGGTACTTAGTTCTCCGGTCTGCAGAAGCTCGGGAAAGGGCTTCTTTAGGGCTTGAAACCAAATCATCATCTATGCTAAGCTTTGTCTTCAGATCATCTGGCAAAGCCTGCAGGTTGATTACATTAGAAGCATTCAACGTAGAGAAACAACCATATCAGACGAAAAGATCATACCATGACATCATTCACAAGTTTCTCCAGCTGAATTTGCTCTATGTAAGTGCGAGGAACATATGAACCTTCCAAGCCCAGTTGTTCTGCAATGTATTTAACATATAAACGATCTCTACCTTGCACCTATATAAAAAGAAAAGAAAAAATTTAGTCGGTGCAACATTCATCCATAAGCTATGCAGCTTAGATAGAGAAAATAGTCATTTCCATAACCTTTGCAACATTTTACTGAACAGACTATTAGCTTGGATAATTTTAAGAATGAGGAAAATATAAAAGCCATACAGGATGAACAACTTTTTAAGTTTAAATCCAATTAAATTATGACAAATATCCCAGAGAAATGTATAAAGAAATGAAAGAAAAAGTTATAGGACAGCTGCAACGCAAGAAGCCTTTCTTAGGCCAAGCATTAAGGAGCTGAGTAATGCCTACAATTGCATCAGAAAATGCTGCATATATGAAAACCTGAAGAAGTACCACCAATGGTGTCAATACACATGTTTCGGCACATCTAGGCTGTCCAGCCATGATTACCAAAATATTAAATATTACAAAAAGAAAAACGAAAAAACAGAAGAAAAATAGCTTATTCTGCAGCTAATTCGAAACTTAACTACATCCAAAAATGAATAGCATCAAAAAATTCTTCTGGCTAATTCCAGATGCTTGGAATAAGGCTCTGATGAGTATAGATGGTTATGAACAAACCACCAAGAATGTTATGGCAATCCAATTACAAATATGCTGCCAGTAAAATATGATTGGAATAAACATAAAGAGAATATATTTAATATATGTGTCATCCTTGTAATCTTTTTGCAGTTCCAATTATGTATAATCAGTATATAATATAACCAAAACTAAAGAACATTGTTACCACAGTAATACCATTCAATAATTTATAAAAAATATTATAAAACACCTAATTAAGTGTGAAGACGAGAATAACTTGCATATGATGAGGTAATGAATGATAAGAAACTGAATCCAACACTAAGGAAGGACTACCCATTGGACTCCAAAAAGATCTGAAGAAATGATTGCATTAAATTAAATAATACCTGAACATACTTCCGGTTAAGTTGTTCTAACCAATCAGTCTTCACGCACACCTTATCGTTAAAGAATATGTGGCTACTTCTTTTCAGAATAGTTGCAATTGTATATCCCAAAGCCATCAGTCCTCCAAGCAGACGGACACTAACTTCAAAAGTTATTCTAGGTGATATTATGAATGGACTATCTGTAACCCACTCCTGAGAACATGTAAATCCAGTCAGAAACTCTAAAATCTTCTAAACGTTTACAACTCTCTACAGAACATACATCTTAACAAACTCAGTACTGTAACATTTAGGCTTTGTTGACAATTTTCAAAGCTCTATGGATTTTATATTTATTTTACCGTATGATGTTATTCTCGAATTTTTTCAGACGTTGTAAAGAGTGCCGTCTGCTTAAGTTCTGATTTAAGCTCAGCTTCTAGATACACATATACATGCATGTGTGTGAAGTGAGAAATGGGAGCAAAATTTCTTGTTTGTGAAAGAAACTATTTCAGCTTAAGGCACTCTGAATTCCACTGAGTTCTCATCATAGGCTAATCAGGCTTATTTTGTAACACAGATTAGTTTGAAGAAGAGGCACAAACTTAAAATCATCTAACCTCAAACATGAGATTGTATTTTCCATCCCTGTTCCTCATCCTCAGATAGGATTGGCATGCTTCAGGATCTTCACCAGGTGGCAGAAGATATATGTCATATGTTTCCTCTGTAGTTTCAGTATATTCTTCAGACATAACAGCCTTCATTTCATCCACTGTCACTTGCCTCATTGACTACAATGATAGAAAGCACTCAGTGCTAGAATTGGAAGAGAAAACGTCACCAAGAAGGTACTTTTAAAACATGCAAAAATTTAATGTGAAAAAGATATGCTGATATTGACCTTTAAAATGTAAGTGGGGTTCTGAAATCCTGTGAAGGGATTAAACTTGTTGATAATTTTTATATGAGCTGTTTGGAGATCTGGCTCAATAAAAGCCTTGTACATAGGATACACCTGCCAAAATGAAGTTGATGAAACCACCATAGAAGGATGGGTATTATTATTTAAAAAGAAAAATCTATCAGTTACAGTCAGTAACACATTGACTGATGGAACTCAGCTAGAAAGCCTATAGAAAATAATCTTAACATGGGAAGTGGAAAAACCGTTTCAGATATTTGATGGATTATTTCTTCAGGCTCTTGGCCAACACGTTGAATGTCACGTAAAACCCGCTTAACAAGGTCAAAATGAACTCCACCCGTTACAGATACGCGGAGATCAAGCAAGGGCCGAAGTTTTTCACTTAAGGCATAGATGCCTTCAATAATCACAATGCGGGAGCTAGGGACTTCAACTGTCCTGTTATGAGCATCAATATGACTACAAATTATATATTATATAGATAACAAATTGAGGTTTTTGTTAAAATTTCCATAGAAAATTACATTAAATGAAGCGGATAGGTGATGAGTGAAGTATATATGTATGTAATTGGCACATGAGACATCTAGTAAAAATTCAAATAAACTAGAAGAAAAACTCAAACTGCAGCATTGATCATTTTCTTAATCAATTAATGCCGTAATAGAGCTCATAAACCTATCATGTTTCTTTTATTTCATTTCCCTGCCCCATCATATGCAAGCTGAAAAGTTGGCAGAACACGAATACCTGGTAAAGTATTTTCAAGTCTTACAAAATCAAGAGAGAGATGCACAACCTGTAACCTATCCGAGAACTAGATTTGAAGTCGTATATCGGGACTTGAACTGCTTTCCCTGCTCTTAGACCATGTATGTTTTCAAGCAGTGTGTCATAATCTGTCAAGCGTGGGTCTGTTTCAAAACACTACACCAATTAGAGCTCTACCATGCTTCCTTCCCTCATCTTCAATCACCATACTCAAAAATCTATCTGGAAAATACCAAGGAGCTGAACAAACTTAAATAATATTTTCAAAAGAATGACAATCACGGGAGTTTATGAGATCTACAACTGATGACAAGCACACCTACTGTGATAAACTAAGGTAAATGAAAAATAATATATATAGACTCAGGTAAACATAAAATAGCAGAATATTTAACCATCTAAAGGTTATTTTAAATTCAAATCAACTGCCAAGTAAATAATCAAGACACCAAGATGAATAGTAAATCCATTTGCTATAGAATCAGTACTTAAAGAAAAATTTTATGATAGCAACTCCAAGTTGACTGGAAAAAATTACTGCCCTATCTACAAAATCTAGTCAATGGAAACAAAAGCTCCCTCACAGTACCAAGGCCTCAGACCCACTAACCTCTGCATACCTTTGTTACTCTGGATCATGGATCTGAAGAAAGTGGAGCAATCAAAATTATAAGTTTAGAATATATGGCTCCGATACCTAATTCTATAATCTATAAACACACTATCAAAAAACGATCTCTGAAATGGAATTCAAGCTAAAAGCCAAGTCTATCCTTGACATTCAAAAGTCTTGTTATGGAATCATTAAAAGATGAATATCGGTAACATTCATAACGAGTCCCAGGCAAGTAGAAAGAATAAATAAATTACCATCAAAGTTTCCATCAATGATACGACTAGAATCATTGTAGTTGTCCATTGTTATCACAGCAATACTGGGCATAAAGTTGAGAACCTTCTCAGTGAAGACAGTCTTCCCGGCTCCAGAAGGACCTGCTACTCCAACTAAAATAATCCCATCGTTCTTTTGAGCCAACAATTGGCATGCACGAATTACAATGAAAAAACCTTTCTCAAATGACAACTGATCTTCTATTGGTGCAATCTCATAACGTTCAGAATCTTTCTTCTTAACAATTTGTATCTGGTCTCGCAAGAGACCAGATCTTCGCCGAGGTGAATCAGCACCAGAAGTAGTGTCCTGAGCCATTCAATGGCTAGAATATGTTTTCCTTACACTGCAGGGAAAAAGAAAGTTAAATTTACATTTGAGAAACAGGATTATTGAATAGGACTATTGTACAATCAGCCATATAACCATTAAGATAGCAAAATCAAGAAAGCTTTCACAGATAGTGCATAACTGTTGATGAGACAACATTAATGTGGCATAGAATTAAAGCAAACATGACTTAATGCTGCAGGTGAATTGAATTTTATATGCATACCTTATTCAGTTATTTCTCATATACTCCTGTAAACAAAACAAATGATGCACCGAGTAATTGATCAAAATGAAGAAACCCTTATCAATTTCAACAACTCACAATAGCAGAGACATAAGCTTCTAATTCCAAAATATAAGATGCTAAGATCATAATTAATATTGCGCCATAGAGAACACACAATAAACATTCACACGGAGCCACCTTTACACATGACTTCAAGGATTTTTCATAGACATTAAATTGGCCAAACTTTCCATATGTTATTATCGCCAAAACATAACTTTTAATACAAAGAAAAGATACCAACGACGAAAACAAACAAATAAATAAGAAACAGAAAATTGCATAAAACCTGTAAAAAATTACTGATCAAAAACCTAATTTGGACACGCATGGACCAAACAACACGTAAAAGCAATCAATTTACCAACAGTTCAAGGAAAATAAAGCAAACAGTACATAGAAGAAAAACAAAAATCTTCATGAGATCACCATGAAACGTACGTAGAAGAACTCGGTCGAATCAAACGAGTCTCGATAAGTATACCTTCCTCTTGAGCTTTTTATTTAAATTCTTTAATCCTTTAGAGTGAATCCTTGGAGTTTCTAGGAATCAAAATGGAGGGAGGGTTCTGGGACTTTTAATGGGAGGTGTTGAGAATCATGTGATTGTGCGACAGATGGTGAGCTGTGGATGGACGGAATCAAATGTGATCGTCCGTTGGGAAACCGCTTTTTGGATATAACTAAAAATTAAAAAAGTAAAAATAAAAATAAATTAAATTGAACGCGTATCGTACGTCGTCAGCGGGCCCGTCTTGTTTCATTCTTCCGCCAATTAGCATTTAACTTATTATTATCAATAGAATGGGGTATTATCATAAACCTCCCCTAAAGTTTTAGTAACTATCACTTTGATAGAAAAAATCAGCTTTGTATCACAAACCTCTCCCGAGATTTTGGTAATTGTCACTTTCTTTGACGAAAGAATCAGCTTTGTATCACAAGCCTCTTCTGAGATTATAGTTGACCGTCATTTGATTGTTAGCTTTAGGATAAAATTGTAAAAAGCAATTGGTGATTTCTTTTATTTCTCGAGCAATATTTTCCTAGCAATAAAAATAAAAAAATTAAACAATTTCTCCGATAATGGAACTCTCTGATTCCACGCATTCTCTTCTGGTTCTGGGCAACAATCTCAACAAGATCCCTACCATTTCGTCCGTCGAAACGTTGTTTGAAGGCGAAACCCCAACTCCTCCAATAATAGAACCCTCTGATTCAGCTCGTTCTCCTCTGGGCATCGATCTCAATGAGATCCCCACTACCTAGTCAGCCGAAACGCAAATCGATTCCTTATTCGATGTGTGCGGAAGGCTGGAGGCCAAAGTGGGTGTCGTGATCTGTAACAGCTGCGAATGAAGGTTTTCACTTGGACTACACTGGAATGTGCTAGGCACCAGATACTTTTGTTGAGTGGGTTTGTGGAGGGTGATTTCCATATTTTTTTATCAATATTCGCTTTTGATTGCTCTTATTAAAATTCGTCGACTAGGAATTTTTAGGGTCTCATTAAACATAAATCTTTTATTGTTTTTTTCGAATACTGGATGTTGTTCTTGTTGGAAGGTAGAGGAAGGGATAGCAGAAGAAACCCTAACAAAGAAGCAAATCAAGCTATGTCTGGTTTCAAGAGCTCTTATGTTTGCTTCATTTTACTAAAGCCAGTGGTGGCAATCGCAAATAAGTATAACAAAATGCCAAAGCTTCCATTGGGTACACGAACATACTTGGGGTTTGGTATGTTGATGCCGCAGAATTTGAGGATAAAGTGCTCAGCGGGGAAGATCAGAGTAATAATAGCAAAAGAAATTTTTTCTTTTTCTTTTTCTGTTTTTTCTCAACTTCTTGTTGGATTTCTAGTGGCAGATGCCTGATTTTTGGTTTGTAATTGTATTGTATCATGTTCCACCACTTTTCAAGGGAGAGTTATTTTTCTAGTGAAAAAGATGAAGTTAGTTAATTAACCGTCAATGGGAGATTTGTATATAAGGTTGATACTTTCTATCTAAATGATAGTTATAAAAAACTTAGGGGAGGTTTTTGATAATATCCCTTAATAGAATAAAAAATCAAGATATTTGTTTTTGATATATTTTTTATTGTAAAATATTTATTAAACAAAAACAACGAGATTTAAGGGACATCCGGACCCAACCCCTCAATAGGAAATACTTTTAATTAAATATGATCATTTATATATCATGATCCTCCCAATTAAGTTTTTTATTCTAATTTAAAGATGTTAATAAAGTAATTCATATAACAATTTATTTATTTTAGGATATTCCTATTTACTCACGTACTTTTAAAGAAACTAAATACTTATCACATTCTCTCTTTAAACTTTATGATAATATCACTTAAATAAAAAAATTAAAAATATATCATTTACTTTTTTTATTATTATATTTTATCGTTAATTGATTATTAACTTTAATAATAAAAACTTAAATGCTATAATTTTTTATTATTATTTTGTTATCTAATAAATTTAAAACACTTTACCAATTATAAAAAATCAACATAGAAAATAATTATAAAAAAATAATTTCTCAATATTTTATAAGGTCATGTATTCAAGATAGAATGGAAAAAATTTTAATGTTTCAAATCATGTCTAAACTTTAAAATAAATTAAAGACATTAGTAAAGCGATATATTTTTAATTCTTTTTATGTAACTTGCATAATATAAGTGATATATTTTTAATTTTTTTTATTTAAATGATATAATCTCAAATTTTACGAGAAAATTTTGAGAATATCTTAAGTTTATATTTGTTAGATATCCAAAATTTTTAAAAAATAAAATGTACTCTTTCATCGAGTAAGCTATTTTATTTTAACCCCTATAAATTAATTAAATAATAATGAAGAGTACTTTTCTCATAATTAACAATTAAGTCCCTATTAGATTGTTAGTGTTAAATAAGGATGAGAATGAGGTAGGTTTTGTTATCCCCAAACTCACTCCGTTTAGGGCTAACTTTTCTTTGAACCTCTATATTTGAAAGAAATGAGGTTGGAAATAACTTGCCTTGATTTCTAATCCGTTCAATTCGGCACTAACTCACCCATAGTTGACTCCGTTTTGACATGCTACAGTGTTTACTGAGCAAATTAAAAAGATTTGCTACAGTGAAAATGCTATATAATAGACTGTATTTTTGGGCTAGTTACAATGTACTATAATTACAAGTTACAATATTTTTAGTAATAAATAAGGTAAGGTGGGGTGGGATAAGATGGATAAGATAGGAAATCTCTCCCTCTCTCCCCCACCTCCCAGTTTTCAAACGAGTTCAATTTTTAAACTTTACACATATTCTAAATGGGACAGAACTGGATGGGTTCAGAAAAAATTTCCATCCCTATTGTTAGACATTAGTGTTATATTGTTATTTACAATATATTAATATTACGGACTAAAATATTACATTAAAAATAATTTTGTTTCATTTTACTATTTTATGTTATGTTGATTATATACATGGCATCAAATTTGATTTAAAAATATAATATACAATTTGAACGAAGTATTTAAAATAGTGTTTCAATTTTTATTTTAAGAATAAAATGTATCTATTAAAAGTAATTTTTTAACTTTTAAAATATTAGAACCTATTTGATATTGACTTTAAGAAGTAAGTAAATAAATTGTTTGGAGAAAAAAATTAGAAACTATGGATTCAAAATTGGTTCAAAACAATTAATTAATTTTATATCTAAATTTAATTAATGAGATAATAACATTATTATATTGAACATTGAAAAAATAACAAATTATCATATATTTTATTTAAATTTAACATTTTCGTTCATTATAAATAGGGATAATAATTGATATTATTGTTTTGTATTTATTAATCTTGTTAAAAATTTTAAATGCGAATACATCTTATTCATTAAATTGAATAATATAACATAACATAATTAATAATATTATATTATATCATATCACGACATGATATAATATGATTAATAAATAAATTATAAATTAGTATTATAATAAGATTAAATATTATTAAGTCATTTGATATCAATAACTTTTTTAAATTTTACATGTGATAAAAATTTAGACTTTTTTCATATAAATTTAAAAATAATATTATAATTTTAATATTTTATAAATGTAAAATAATAATATAATAGTTAACTAATAGTTAATGGAAATAATAGAGGAAAGTGTATCTTTTCCTAATCCTTTCCGCGATGGGTGGTGAGTGTACTCTTCTCCAAACGTTTCCTCAAAAGTAATAAAATGTCACACTACAGGGGAGGTATGTGATAAAACGCTTAACATAAAATCCAATTTTAGATTGGTAATATAGTACAGGCTTAGTGCGTGCGTCGATCATGGGGCCATCTCGACAGTGGCAAAAGCACGTGCTTCTCGACACCAACCGAATGTTGATGTAGTTTTCAAGTGCTCTTTACTCTGTTCTGAACTTATGCACATTGTCGGCTGTTTGCGTGAAAGCGATAAGGTAAGCTGAGAATGGAAATGAATGGGACTCCGGCGGTTCATGGATACCAGATGCCGGCAGAGTGGGAAACCCATTCACAGTGCTGGATGGGTTGGCCTGTAAGTTCAATTCTTATGCCAATTTATTTGTTCGATAACTGTCTTGCCGTAAATTTGTATACCCGGTGCTTTGTTTGCATACTAGAGACTGTATTTGTTGTATTTTGATCGCTATCATATGAAACACAGAATGCGAACCCAATTGGTTTTTCTGCTTGTATCTTCTTTGGTAACAAGTTATAGCCGCATGCCTTGTGGATTCGAGTGTTTCGTCGTATTCACACCAAGGCCATAAACACTATTTTCTAAAATACCTTATGCTTATTATTCCATTTGTTTGAAGAGAAACTTCATAAATTTTAGGTTTTGCAGAAGTCTTGTGGTTGTCTAGAGGCAGCCACTTATATAAGTAGTAATTGTTGTTGAAGTTAATTGCCATGATATGCTAGGCATGTTGTCTTTGGCTACGTTCAATCTTATTCTTCTTCTCTTGAATAATTTTGGATCTCTTATGTTGTTTGTTTTGTTAAGGAGGTTTCTGCTTGTATTCTAGAAATAGGATGTGGAGCATTGCGGTTTTTATTTTGTTCATAGCTGTCTTGGACACAGTATATTTGTTTCATAGCTGTCTTGACAGTTAATATTTATTTCGTTAGGAACGTCCTGATAACTGGCGAGATAATGCAGTGCACGGTCAACGGGTATTTGCCAAAGTAGCAACAGCAATTTCAAAGTTTGAGCCTGTGACTGTCTGTGCAAGTGCTGCTCAGGTTGGTACAAGTTGCAAGTAATGGAAGCCTTTATATTTAATGTTATACATAATGATTTCAAAATTTTAATTTACTGTATTCTCAGTGGGATAATGCACGGAATCAACTACCGAAAAATATCAGGGTTATTGAGATGAGCATGAACGATTCTTGGTTCCGTGATACTGGGCCAACTGTGAGTTTGCCTTTTATTCTAAAGAATCTTGTCTAGAGTTGGCTATCTTGATAGATCTTCAGTTGACTATCGTATTTTAGCTATTGAACCAGGTTTTCTTTAAACATTGGTTTTGTTTCTTTTTCATAGATTGTTGTGAATAAAAGTACATCAAGTTCAGGTACCCAAGTGCAGAAGGTTGCTGGAATTGACTGGAATTTCAACAGCTGGGGAGGTAAGCTTTAGACTATCAAAATTTCATGTCTACATGAGTTATGTTGTATAAATAAATGTATATGTATACATACATATATTGTGCAAATCTGATTATATGTCCCAAAAAATTACAAGGCAGTTTAATTAAGGATCTTTTCAACAATCAAATAATAGATGGTAAATCTTTTTCATTTGTTTTGCTTATATAATCCTTGTGATAAGAGTGTAGCATATCAGTTCACCAGAATTATGATGGATGATTATTCTATCCTTTATATTTTTCAGTGTTGGAAGAACAATGCTTAATCCCAATGTGATTACATATATGAAATATATTTCCTTCATTACTGATGGAAACAGTGTTGATAGTCTTTGTTCAAAAGACTACAGTTTTGTACAGTGGATGAATTCTCTAAAAGGCATTACATCTTGGACCTTTCAGGGGTTGAGGATGGTTGTTACTCAGATTGGAGTCTTGACCTTTTTGTGGCCAGGAAGGTTTGTGCTGTAAAATAGATTTCAATTGGCTAATTTTCTTTTCTTCGAGTTCACTGCTTGTATATTATGCTAGGATGTGATCCCTATTAATCATTACCTGTTAGATTCTGGATACTGAGAGGCTTCCTAGGTTTCCACATTCGATGATTCTTGAAGGTGGAAGCATTCACGTGGATGGAGAAGGTAATGATAGTAATTCATGTACTGTTATGGTTAAAAAATATTTTTCTGTAAAAAACAAACAGCATTTCCCTTTTAATGCTTTGGTACTATTCCAAATATCTTAGTGAATAATTTCACAATATCCACATTTTCTAAGGAAAAGGCAACTTTGTTGCCTCTTGTTCCTAAGCTCAAGGATTTGGAGAGAATTTTGTCATCAGTTTTCCTTCACTACAAGGTTAAACATTCAATTAACAATATAAATCCAAGCTCTCTGGACAGCTGGTCTGTGTAGTAATATATTGAGGAAATGATGCCTCATCCAGAAAAGCCCTTATGTTTTATCGTCTTGTAGAATAGAGACTACACCTTGGCTGCATTGTATAGTGTTCATGGGTTTCCAGGATACTTCTATTGAGTGGTACATTTAGCTCTTCACTTTTGTGAGGTTGATCTGATTAACCATTAAGGTCCATGGATAATCATCACTCATGACTTCATTACAGACACATGGAATAAACTTCTTTAGGCATTTACTTTACTGCAACAATTTTGCTTATTGAAGTATAAAACTACTAGGATATCTTTCCTTTGATAAATAATACCTCTCATAAATGTAGTTAGTTCACGAAGCAGTCTCACTTCAAAGTACCCCTGAATTTTTTAAGATGGTTGCTTCCTTACCCATTGAATGTGTTCTAGAATGCTAAAGCAATGAAATGGACATCTTTTTAGTTATTGAGGGATTACCTTTGTGTTTCAAACATTACTGTATTTAGCCTTATGCTGTTGCAGTTTCATCTCTGGTCAAGTTCAAGGAGTACATTGAAGCTAGAGAGCTGCTGTGCGTGAAATTTTATGTCAGTTATAAAAAATTTGCAGTCACTTAGAGATCTAGATTAAACAAAAATGGCAAAACTTCATTCTAAATAAGTTGCGGATGGTTGTATACGTCTTTTCATACCTTCATTTGGTTGAACATTTTGTGTTGCTCCTTCAGGTACGTGCCTAACTACTGAGGAGTGCCTCTTGAATAAAAACAGGAATCCACATTTGACCAAAGAACAAATAGAGGATGAGCTTAAGGCATATCTTGGAGTCAGGAAGATTATATGGTTGCCTTGTGGATTATATGGTATAATTCTTGTGTTTGCTCATGTTGGTTTTTTTAATTAAGATACTCTTTATTTCTTCACACTCATTCAATTTATCTCTGTTTTTCTTTTAGTTATCCTTTTCTTGTGACGTGGTCTACTTTATTAACAGGGTCATATACTTAATGCCAGACTACTTATAACTTCTTTTTGGTTGAGACAACTTTTTTAAATTGTCTGTCTATATAGTTGAACATATTTGTGAAAATACCAATAAAGCTTTACTCTCTTTTTAATGCTCTGGAGCAAGTCCAAAATTGTTTCTGGTTGCAGTACTGTAGTATGTAACTGATTATCCATATGATGATAACATTTAGAATTTAAAATGCAGACTCAGTTAAAAACACATATCTTTTAGCATTCATAGCTATCAACTGACTTAAGAGAGGGAATTTTTACTTCACTCTGGATCACAAAACCGTTGCTGAGATGTTGTTGAAATAATATTTCTAAAAAGAAAACTAGTTTTTTCCCAAGTTCATGAGTGATTTAGTTTTTCTTTTGTTGGGCTTATAACACTCTTTCCATTGATATATTTTAGAAATATTTAACAGAGGAGATAGATAGCTTTCTTTCAAGTGGTGTTGTTATATTTGTTTAAACTGAAAATTCCGAATGTGGTAATTTAACAGGTGATGATGATACTAATGGCCATATTGACAATATGTGCTGTTTTGTAAAGCCTGGTGTGGTCTTGTTATCTTGGACTGATGATGAAACAGATCCTCAGTATGAACGATCTGTGGAAGCTCTTTCTGTTCTCTCCAACACTACTGATGCCAAGGGTCGGAACTTACAAGTAATTAAACTCCATGTACCTGGGCCACTTTATATGACAGATGAAGAAGCTGCTGGACTTGCAAAGGCAAGCATTTTAGCATTTTTCAATCCATCTTTCATTCCTCTGCATCTTACTCTTTTTAGTATACAGTGGAAGCTAGTCTAAAATCTAAATTGGTCTGGGGTGATTATTACCAAAATGCACCTATAGTAACTCTGGCATGAGTGAAGCTTGTGCTTACACTCATCATTGTGTATCCTTTTCTTGTTCTCAAACATAGGCATGCCGATAGAACTTGTGGTTCTTGATTCTGTGATTTGGGAATAATTTGAACTAAACATTGGAGAGTAGTATCATGTACATTTTAAGATCTGGGAACAGAAGTTATGCTTTACCCTTTATTCTATGTCGTTTTTGTGCAAGGTGTGAAAATTAAATCTAGTTTTCCTTTGATTTTCTGCTCTTCAATTTTTCTGGAACAGGACGGTGAAGCTAAACCAAGACTTGCAGGTACAAGACTTGCTGCTTCATATGTAAATTTCTACATTGCCAATGGAGGGATCATCACACCACAGTTTGGGGACAAAAAGTGGGATGATGAAGCTGTTCGTGTCCTCTCTCAAGCCTTTCCAAATCATGAAGTAAGCGACTAACTTCATTTATAATATGTCACTCTATTTTTATACATCAATACATATGAGGAGGGTTAATTGATGTCATTCCAGCAAAATGAATTGATGATCTATTTGTTGAGTGTTCGTCTTGATCTCTTATCCTTTCTTTCTCGATAAACTTATCTATTCACTGTTGGGATCAGGTGGTGAGAATTGAAGGCGCAAGGGAGATTGTTTTGGGAGGTGGAAATATACATTGCATTACTCAACAACAACCAGCCATTCCAACCAGTGTTGCAAAGCAGGACTCATGAGATTTTAAATAATACTGTAAATTAGGAGGCAGAGGCGTGATCACCAGTTTGGACAATGCTGCCTTCAAACAGTTAGCAACTCCATTGGAATTCTGAGTTTGTATTTCTGATTTTATCCATGTAATCACGGACAAAGCACTTTTTGTAAAACTTAATGAAGCTTAACTAAATAAGTGAAAACTTTTAATTCTGTTTTGGTTTTGATCCAAAACAGGTAGCATTTACCCATGCCCAATCCTTGTCCTTTAAAGGTGTATGTGAGAGCTTTTTCTGTAAAGTCCTTTCAAATTAAGCTTATCTTTTGGAGACTGGAGTTTTTAGCCAATGTCAAAAGTACCCTACAGTAGTTAAAAATGTTTTGCTGTTTGTTTTTTATCTTATGGGCTGCTTTTGTAGCACATTGTTGTGGATCAAAAGGCACTTAGACTGGAAAGCACTTTGATATATCTTCTTTAAGAAACTTCAATTGCTTTTGCAAAAGTGACTAAATAAATAGGTTTATTTGTTCTTCATAAAGTGGGCAATCATGTAATATATCAGGCAGCCACGTGGGAACAAAGTAATGATGAGACAATGAAAATTAACGAGGCTATATTTTGATGGAAGAGTATCCTGCCTGCCTAATTAACCCTCATATTAGGTGCCACGTTGCATCCACAGTCAAATCTAGGTGGGGCCAAGTTACTTTTTCAATGCAAGCATCACGAATCAACAAATCTGACCCCAGTTTTAATGAATCCACTCCATCTGCACACGAGAACTCTAAGACGACGGAGTGCATGCATGAAAAACTGAAGTGGCAAAAGCAAGCCATGTGTTTGCTCCCAATTTGTTCGATCCAAGAGTAAATACTTGTAGGAAAACCAGAGAGAGAAATTGAAAAAAAAAAAAAAAACTAAAATTAAAATCAAATCAAATACTGTCGCGTAATTCTTTGGCATGAATCCAGTATAACTCCACCTTTCAGCAAATCTAAGATCCACAACCATGACTAATTGAAGATTCGAAGATTTGTTTCGTGTCGTTTTGTGAAGAGAGATAGAAGAGGATCAGAAAGATGGGGTGTTCATTTTCAGGGCTGAATGCGTTATACGACGTCGTAAATGGTGGAGGAGATGTGTGGATCAATGAGAACCGTTTCAGGATCGTAAGGCAGCTCGGTGAGGGTGGCTTCGCCTACGTCTATTTGGTCAAGGAGGTGATCACGGACGCCGCCGCTGCTTCTGCTGGCCTCGCTAAGAAAGTGAAAGATCCTTCTCATCTCTCCGGTTCGTTGTTTTACAGTTCTTCATTCAATTCTATAATGCGATTGTTTAAATCGTGTTTTCCGGAAATTTTTAACTGTTATAATTTGATATCGGATCTGAAGTTATACGTGTTTTCTTGATTTACTGAGCTCAAATGTAAGAAGATTTCGCTCCCTGCAATTATATAATTTGGGTGAATTTCGGAATTTTTTGTATGAACTTGATTTGACTGGTAATCGTTATTAAATTTAATTAAAGATCTTGGGCTTCATGTGGTAACTATGGCTATAAATCTTGTCTTCGTAAAATGGTGTTTTAGTGTCTCCGTTCCTGGGCAGTTCGGTTGTCTGATCTAAGAATGTTCAGATAGCAGATATAGGCAATTGTTTCATGTAATATGAGGCCAATGTTTATTTATTTATTTTATTTAAAAATGTTTTAACACTTTTAGAGAGTAAATGTTTTTATTTTATCAATGGAGGAAAAAGTAATTGAGTATCAGTAAATTGACATTGATTATGATGCAGATGATGGAACTTATGCGTTGAAGAAAGTTCTCATCCAGAACAATGAACAGCTGGACTTGGTGCGGGAGGAGATTCGCGTTTCATCACTTTTTAGTCACCCCAATCTGCTTCCGCTACTTGATCATGCTATCATTGCTGTTAAGGTACCTTATAAGTAATTATAGTTGTCATATCATTTGATCAATATTTGGCAATTATGCGCTTATTCAGCAGTATAAACCTGTTGCATTGGGTGAAAATGCTATGGAAACCTGTGTCTAAAATACACATTCACCAGTGTGGGAGAGTGCATTACTATAGTTGTTAATTGACATCAATTTATTAGCAGAATCAGATATGGTGCTTTAATCATATTTTGGTTTCATCCTATTGCTATTGTTCAAAGGTAGAATACAAAATATATGTTGCTTTTGCATTATTTCCCTCAAGTTTAGAATGATACTTGATTACAGAGATAAAACAAGGACAACTGAACCATTTATCCCCCATACATAATTTGAAAGCATTTTAAGTGGCAGTGAACTCATTTGAAGCTGATAGGTAACATTTTTCTAGAAGACAAATTTAATGGGCAAACATATATTTCTTCTTACAAGCAGGCTAAGAAGTATTTATTTAGCTTATGGTGTAACTAAAAGGGAACATCCAGCCCAATCTTGCTTCTTGGAATGCTTAGGTTCACTTTACCTGGTGGTCTTGCCTTCTATATCCCCTTGGTGACATGAATAATGTTGCTACTATCTACCATGATTAATTACAGATGGTGTTCTTTTCCTTGTTGAACTGGAAATCAAATGCCACTTATATACTATCCTTGTTTCTTATTTCAAACCTTCATACAGTTTACCTTATCTCATAGATTTTATTTCATTGGCTAGCCCACTCAAGAAACATCGTGGAAACATGAAGCTTACTTGTTATTTCCAGTTCATCTGGATGGGACTTTACTGGACAATGCCAAAGCGATGAAAGCTAGAAAGGAATTCTATTCCACAACAGATGTGCTTCACATTTTCCGGCAGGTGAATAACAATCTCATTTTATTTTTTAGTGGATGCTTTTCCTTCTATGATGCAGAGTTCTGAGAAAATAATGTGGTTCTTTACAAAATTTCTACATCCACCAGATCAGAATATCAGATAATGCTGCCTAGATGTAAATATGGCTTGTCGGTGTTTTTTACAAATGTTTGGAACTCTTTTTTCTAATTATTTTTTCTGATAAGAAACTGAAAATAAGCATTGGCAGTTTCTGCTGAAGTGGATCTATTGTTTGAGATATGGTCATTTAAAGTTTTCTATTTCCATCACAATTAGAATGAGGAGCTTTTATGACTTATCTTTCTTTTCTTGGAATCTAGGTCAGTGGCATTTCTGATGTAATATGTAAACATTTGCTATGGTGTGATGTTAATTTGACTAAGCAATGTCATTGTCACAGCTCTGTGCAGGACTGAAACATATGCACAGTCTTGAGCCTCCATATGCCCATAATGATGTAAAACCTGGCAATATTCTTATTACCCATAGAAAAGGGCAAGCACCACTTGCAATATTGATGGATTTTGGGAGTGCTCGACCTGCAAGGAAGCAAATTTGCTCTCGGGCTGAGGCATTACAGTTACAGGTGCTCATTGTCCCTTTCATTGTCCTCAATAATTCATTGCTGAGGTTGAACCTTTATGCGATACTAATTATTCTCTTATATCATTTCCTTTTTCTATTTCATTTGAATTGTCATATATGCACATTTTCTGTGTCATATCAGCTCATTGCATCCCTTACCATGCTTATGGTTGCACTTTGGGTGCTTATTTTGTAGGAATGGGCAGCAGAGCATTGTTCTGCACCTGTCCGAGCTCCTGAGCTGTGGGACTGTCCTAGTCAAGCAGATATTGATGAGAGAACTGATATTTGGTCACTAGGATGCACATTATATGCAATAATGTAAGGACTGATCCGTCTCTTTAGCAGTAATGCTTCTTGTTTTGACATTGAGAAACTGTTTGATTGGACTTTCTGTTGCATTAATGCTCAAAAATATCTATTCCTATGCCTATATTTCCAGATAAATATTCTTAACTAAAATTTATTCTCCATGATTGTAGCACATATAGAATTTAATACAGCACAACTCCCTATGAAACATAATGTAAAAGCATTTCTAGACATGCTTCCACGTTTTGACACTAGGGAGTTTGGTGCGTGAAAATGTCCAAACACAACAAAATATTTAAACTCTGTATCATGTTTTTGACGATTATGCATTTGAGGAAATGTAGCCATATGATCTCATTTCCATCATTCTTGGATTGGGATTATACTAGTTTTGTTTTCCAGTTCTAGTTCATGTTTTTGGAATTTGTCTATATTGGTTTTGTTTTTGAATTTTAATTCTTTAGAAATAATTTATTTTGTTGGAATGATATTATTTTGACTTTGTAAGTATAATATTATTGCTGTCAATATATCTTAATCTTCAAGATATATCAGACATAAGACTGTATTAGTTTACACTAATAACTCTTTTTAACATCTGTTTTACCAATCCATTGCCGAATTAACTGAATTATTATGGCAAGGAAGGTTTGATCCATAGGGAGAAAAGGAAAAAATTGGAACAACAATATCATTTGATTTGTTACTCTTATTACTCATAATTTGTGTCAAATACCTATTTAATTAGATATCTATAACCATTCGACCTGTAAACTTTGTGATCTTATTTTTAGTTTCCTACCAGTATTCACCCGAAAACAGTACAGTCTGTTTGATTGAAGTTTGACCTTTCTGATGTCTAAACTTATTAATATTTTCCCTGTAGCTTATGGCCATTTTTTTTTCTTCAGGTATGGAGTATCTCCATTTGAGTATGCACTTGGAGAATCTGGAGGAAGCCTGCAATTGGCCATTGTAAATGGACAGATAAAATGGCCAGCTGGACCTAATCCACCGTATCCAGATGCTCTCCACCAATTTGTGAAATGGATGCTTCAGCCACAGGCTGCTGTTCGCCCCTGCATCGATGATATCATAATTCATGTCGACAAATTGATTGCAAAGTTTTCCAAGTGAGATGATATACGTGGGAATGGGAAGGACATTGGATCGAACACAGGTTGACAGAGCAATTTTTCCAGCAGTCTGGTCTTATAAATGAGGGTCATCCTGCACATATAGTTGAGTCGTAGTTAGAAGTGGAAATGGAAGTGAAAGCAGCAATAGCACTCGCTACATGTTTCGCTCAGATGATTGCATTTTTTTCCAAATATATATTTTTTGTTTTTTAAGTAATTTTGGCAGTTGTGCATTGGATTTAATGGTTAAGTGTACTCTTCAGTGGCAACCATTTAATTCTGTCGTCTGTAATCTATTGAATTTCAGATGTTTCTTTGCATACAAATATTCAGTTGTGTAGTAAAACCCCAATAATAATTTATTATATATGTTGTTACCTGAATTCATGAAGCTTCCTAAAGTTAAAAGAAGTATTCTTTTAAGAGTTTGCTTGTAGACGACTCGATTTACGGAAATTGGGAGTAACTTTTTGCTCGATTGCTTCAAATAACATTGTGGGTTGGTTTGATAGTGTTAATTTTTAAAAGATATTTATTAAATTTAATTAGCATTAAAGATAAATTTTATATTAATATAAAACTATGTAAAAATGACATTAAGTTAAAATTTTAAACTGTGTGATGTCGGGCTCAAATTTAATTGGCCGGATATATAGGTAAAAATGATGTTATATCACAAATATACGAAAAGATTATGTTATGTAAATGAGAGTGACAAAAGTTAGGCAAGAGAAGAAGTTTCTGCATGAAAATTGCACTTTGGATTTTACATATTAAAAATAAGGAAAAATATTTAAATGGTATCGTATATTCGGTTATCATATATTTATAGGGGTCTATAATGTGATAAAATATGAACTATGTGGAGGCAAGCTCAAATCTAATTGGCCCGACATTTAGGCAGAAATGGCGTTATATCTGAAACTTCTGAAAGCTTATGATAAGAAATTCACTTTTTGCCTGATCCTTCTAGCAACTTCCATTATTTATATATATATATTAGACATAGACATGATCAATTACCGACTACTTGTAAGTCAAGTCAATATCAGAATCGAGTTGATACATAATGGAGAAGGAGAGGAAGTTTCCTTCTGCATGCTTACTGTGGGAGTTTGCATCATAAATCTAACTGGAGTTTTCAGATAAACATCTGTGTCAGCTTCCACAAGCTGGAACCAACTCAGGGTATTTCATCTAGAAAAGGTTTTCTCAGTGTTAGCAGTTCTAATTTTATCAACTTTCTCCCATTTAACTCTTGCTGTGCTGTGCTGCGCTGTGCTGTCACAGAAGAATCAGTTAATATACGTTAAGATTACAAAAAGCACCAAAGTGTGAACCCCCACAAGGACCTTCTTCCTTATTCCCTACCCCACTTGAAACACAGCTAACCACAAGATCATACACCAACCTCTTTCAGCCACAAGAAAGAACTTAACACTTTTTCACTTTTTGGATTCTGTCTTTCCCCTTAACCTTCCTTCCTGCTTATTACACTGCCTCACTCCACCCTCTTCTACTTCACACCTTCCCCCTACTCAAATACAGATATGGAATGTACCTAGTTAAACAATTATGTTGAACATGAATTACAGCGGAGATGGCTATCCGGGTAACTGGATGCGTATTTGTGACAAATGTAAAGCAGCAGTTAGCATTCTCTACTGCCCCACTGACTCAGCTTATCTATGCAACAGCTGCGATGAACTTATTCACCCCGCCAATTCCATGGCCTCACTGCACCAGCGCGTGTGGATTTTCACTGCGTGTGAGAATGAACCAACGGCTTTCACCTGCGAGACTGATGCAGTCCCGTTTCGTGTGAGCTGTGATGCTGATATAAATTTGGCCAACAAGCCAGCCCACGACCTTGTTCAGGTCGCTGAACCTTCACTCTCAAGTTTACCCTACACAACCTCAAGTACTTATCTCGAAGAACTGGCAGACACCATGCTAGACACACCAAATGAAATCACTGCTCCAACAACTGAGGAGGTAGATCAAGATGAAGCCGATTCTTGGTTGTTACTTGAGCCTGAGCCCGATAACAATAATAACCAGACGAATAGTGGGTTCACATTCAGCGAGGAGCTAGATGAGAGCTTTAGTATAGTGGAACACAACTCATGCACCGAGAATCAGTACCAAGATCTGAACAATCAGCAGCAACTTTACTGTGCTTATCCAGGAGACAATGGAACTGATGGTATTGTGCCAGTTCAATCTTCTGAAGTGAAGGAGCAAGAAAAACGGAACGTATACTTTAATAGGGAGTATGAAGCCTCAAAAGCTGCTTCAATGAACACCCCTTCAAGTAGCCATATTGTAAGATTTCTTAAATTCTATTAGCACTTCACTATTCTTATAATTACTCCTGTGGAAGTCTTCAGGAGATTTGTTGATTGCCTTTAGATGGTAGTTTACTTTCTCCTCGTTTATAATCCTAAAATCCCATATTGACTTTGTCCTTTGTGGGGCCTTATTCATTTATTTATTTTTTTCCTTTTATTCTTCTGATTTAGAGGTTAAGTATTAGATTAAAGATACTCAGGAACTCAACTTCATCTGCATGGTTCCAGGAACTTTTCTATGGTTCTTCATTAAGATCATCAGATACAGTGGCATATATGTAGTAATAATCCTTTTCAAAGCTTCCTAAGAGGTAAGGATAATATTATGGTTTCCTCTAGAAAGGCCCCTGAATTAAGTAAAAGGAAAAACTTATACTGGAGTCTTCCAAAGCAAGAAGGTGTGGGAACATAATGCTTCACTGACATGTTTATTAGATACCACTCCTATGAACAACAGGATTATCTTTCTTAATCCGTCCTCTCTCCCTTTTATGTTCCCAGTCATTGATTAATTGAGTTGTATGAATCTCTTGCATGTCACAGTCTATTAATATTGTACTCCGTGGTATTTTTCCAAGCCTGTTGTACTCTATCTGCATAGGGAATGCTTCCATTGTCAAAAATATTTCCTACTGCAGGTAAGGCACTGCTACATGATGAATATTTCCGTTGGTTAATTCTGCTCTACTTCTAAATCCAGGTCCCCATGTCTGGCATCTTATCAAAGGAAATAATAAGCAACATCTCAAGTTCATATACCAGATATCCACAAGGGACAACTAACTTCTTCCCAAATTTTTCGTTCCTAATGCCCCTCCAATTTGCTTCAGTGAACAGAGAGGAAAAGGTCCTAAGATACAGAGAGAAAAAGAAAGCACGGAAATTTGAGAAGAAAATAAGATATGCCTCTAGGAAGGCCTATGCCGAGGTTCGACCGCGAGTCAAGGGCAAGTTTGCAAGGAAAACAGAGACGGATTTTGAATTGGATGAGATATTCTCAACAGAAAGTGACTATGGCATCGTTCCTTCATATTGAAAACAAAAGGCAAAACAAATCACTTCTAAGTGATGGCTTAAGCTTTAATAAGTTTAGTGTTATCATTGTATCCCAAAGTAGATTGATATGTGGGAAAATTAATAGTCGGTACCTTTTGCAACTTCCTGTCTTCCCCTTTCTTTATACCACTAAACATGCATTTATCTTTGTTGCTATTGCACTACAAACGAATAAAAGAAATTGTAAATGGTTATTCTGAATCTTCAGTCCAGCAAGAATTACAGAATCTAGTAGCACCTTTAAGAAAAGCCAACTGCACTTTATACCTTTCTGATCAGAAGATGTGCACAAAGTATAACAAATTTCACCCACATCAAAAGAAATTCGATGAATGGTCCCATGGGGAAGCAATGCTAGGCGGCTCCAAAGCACGGCCACACCTGGTGATCACTATTGTTTTATTCAAGCTTGGCTGAGTTTTCCACCTTTTCTTTATGTCGCTGTTTCTCTGTCAGACTTTATTTACTTGAAGATCCATTTCTGCTCTGCCGTTGGTCAGCTTTCAATTATATCTAATTTACACAGACTGAACATCAACCAAACTTGGCCAACAATTCTGTCATGACGATCTTGGACTTAATAATTGAAATCCTACTAGTCACTTATTAATATTATATCAACCAATTTGAGCTGAGCTGAAGTAAATTTCCAAACAAAGCCAACTTTTTTCTACTCCAAACAACTGTTCCCTAGTCTATAATATTACCATGCAGTTAAAAATCTGTTGAATCTAAGTCTATCTGATTCTGTGAATTGTTTGAAGTTCTTTTCAATTTAGTTCACATGACAGAAATTGATTCATGAGTACAACTGTGAACATAACTTCCGGATTCTTTTCTACGAAAGAAGAGAAGATTATTCTTCCAAACTAATGCTAATATTTAACCTTGGTCTATACTCATTGACTTTATGTGTGTCAGCAGACACATGCATGTAAGGCAACTTTTCTAAATTCTTTCTTCTGTCTGAACTTTACCAATGTCTTTTTCCCTCCTAAGCCTCTGGGAATTCTCAGTACATCGATTACCACAAATCAGAATGTTGGTGTCAAATTAATGATGTATAACTTTGTAACCAAATAACTCGTACTCTTGAAGCCTGAAAAAAACAAAAAATCGATGCTTTAGGGATTTCATAGCTATGAAGATTCAGATAATTTACTTCTTATGTGGGATTCAGATAATTTACTTCTTATGTGGGATTCACTTAACTATGCTAAAGCAGATGAGAATATATATTCTCTCTTACAACAAAGAGAATATAAGGATTTTTCTTTTTCTTTTCCTATAAATGTATGGTAGAGGGAATTGATGAATAGAATCAAACAAATAACAAACTCCAAGCGTTGATTCTATTCGTTTTTCTAAATCTGTAGAAGGCGATAAATTATCAGCATGTGACAGGTGAACGAATCAGAGGAGGCTACAAACTTGGAATACTATCATGCACAATGGTTTATTTTTCCTGTGTCATATTGATGTAGGATGAATGAGGTACTTGGAAGTCATTGCAACAATTAATTTTCCCTTCAACATACAATAACACTTATAGAATTCGTGTTCTGATCTGATGGAACAAAAAGAAATAGAGATCAACCAGAAGATGTGAGGAGCCTGGTTGGTAGAAGATTTGAAAAGACAATTGCACCTTTCACCTTTCATGAGAAAAAGGCAAAGTTGTCAACCACAGAAAGAAGTGGAACGAGAGGCTCTCCTAGAGGCAATGGCTGGATGGATCCAGGATTTGTTGATATCAGCTTATCCAAGTTCTAAATTACAAAAATATTTGGCAATCTTTGGCTTTGGTTAGGCATCGCAGATAAGCATCAGACATCGGTCTTTCACATCAAATATCTAAAGCAGAAATGCCATTGGCTTGCACTAGTTTTTTTTTTCTCCACTCACAAAAGTACTCAAATTTAGATTCTTATTTATTGTGAATGCACTTGAAAATCAGGCTACGAAAATTACTATCATATTCTCAAGAAAAAGGAAACTAGAAAACAAAATGACATACTCCCAACTGAAAATTTGTGACCTCGTGCTTCCATCTTTCATTTCTTTTGAGTGGGAAGACTTTCTGGTTTTTAATGTTCTTAGCAAGGGAAGAAATTCCGGTGATAGTGAAGAGATGAAACAAGAGACAAAGGATAAATCCACCAAAAGAAGAAAATAAAAAGAGTGCAAAAGGAGGAAAAAACACAAAAAAGAACTAATAAAGAACAATAATCACCTGATGAGGCAAGAGAGAGCCCAAGTAATATTGCAATGTAAGTGGCTAAGTGCTCTCCTTGTAATTTTTTCAACCTCAAAATTGGCTGTTTAGAGTGTACAGCATTTTTATTGGTGCCCAGAAATGTAAAAAATGAAGTAACCTTACACATGATATGACTATGACCAGTAGAATAATTTAGGATCATATGGTAATGATGCAAAAACATCTTCTTCAATAACGTTTTATTCTAGTACACCACAGAGTGAAACAGTTTCATTCAATGAAATTTGAGAAAAAGGCAAAAAGGAAAAAAAAAAGAGAGAGGCACTGCCACAGATAAACATGGATTTGAGAAAGTCTATTCCCTTCAAAACATCTTAAATGCCATCAAGCGGTCAAGAATGATTTCAAGAAGTCATATAAATTGTGCTAAAGCCCCCTGAATTTTTAATCACAGAACACCTTTACAACAACCCAACTGATCTTTTTACTTTGTTTAATCCCTACACCAGGCTAGAAGACTCTTTGACAACACTCAATTATGTTTGTCGTTCCATCTGGGATCTCCAACACAGGAAAACAGTGAACTGCTACTGAACCAAGGTTGACAATGATGCTACAGCCTTATTAAACATTGGAGATTTACAATAAATCAACAAACCATCCACTCCAAGAATGTACAATTGAAAGAACATGTACAAAAAACTAGCCTGTGCGCCACTCCCAGACTATATAGTCTATTTGCCTTAGTCAAAATGTGAGTTCTCTTTTCAAGCAGATTCATGAAGTTTTATTTTCATTTCCACTGTTTAATGTTACCAAAGTGTCAAATTCTGCTGTGCATTTTCATTTTTGTTTCCATTTACATATAATGTGTCAGCAACAAGCGTTACTAGTTAGCTAATTGACTATCTACTTATGATTGATAAATATTTGAGTTCCTAACAACAAATATCAACTTCAAACATGTTGCCTGTTAAAAATACCATAAATAATATGAAAGTAAAGAACCAAACAACAAGCCATGTTAGAGATTTATACCACTGCAGTAGTGTTCCTTACGCAGAATTACCACAATTTGTTTCATTGTGCTCTTAAGCTATATAGAGAAATTCAAAGGAACATAAAAAGACAAGATAACCAAGTGTCATAGCAATGACTTGAACACAGGAAAAAATAATAAAAGCCTGCATTAAGTTTCTGGAGTTGTACAAAATCTGGATAAATATAAAAAGGCAACTATAATAATATAATTATCACAAGTTTCCATGATCTAAGGCACGGGGTTTTATGTTGACTAGAACTTAGATCATGAATGTAGTCTCTCTGAGAGCTAATAAATTTAAAACTCAAAACTCCTTCTATCTTATAAAATAATATACAACAATATACTCCTTTAGTGAGAGTGATTCATTGTTTCCAGAACAATTTAAACTGTATTGACTTACATGCAGAAATTTAGGTATCAAAATGAAGATGAGCATGCCTTGGTTGAGGTCCATCTGCACAGAAAAAGAACAAGGCAACATTGATCCAAAATGGATCATAAAATGAAAAAGTTAAAGGGAAAATTATTAACAGAATGATGAAACTGTGATTTGAAGCACCTTGGCACAGCTATCTATGGATTGCATCAATCTTTTCTGATAGTTAATCATCACGTTTATCATCTTCATCTTCAGAATCTACAAAAATAAGCAATACATTCAGGATCATAATACAGGTCGAGAAAGCAATTTATCAATGCTATTTTTCAAGAAACTTCATCTAACTGTACTGTATGATGAATATATGAGATGGCTGGCAGTCAGAATATTATTTACTTTGGAAAACTCTGGTGATAAGGACACACTATTTAAATCATTTGAAAAAAATTTCTCACAAGGATATATGCCTCTAATTGAGCATGATTAAGAATATGACACAAGATTTTTTCTTGATTCTCAACCCATCTACAAGTGGCTTCAAAACTTTGGGTGACATGGTGCAATTTGTTTGGTTAAACCACCGATACCACCTGATTGCTTTGGCTTTCTAAAAATGGACTAATACCAGTAGAATAGTGGCATACTATCAACTACATGCTATTCTTCTCAGCTATCACAAGGTTTTACAATACGTGACATAATTCTAGAAATTTTAAATCCCAAAAGTCAAAAATAAAAAATAAAAAACAAAATCAAATCAATAATTTGAATTAAAGCTTCCATAACCACCAAAAGCTTAAAGTGTTTTCAGTAGATAAAACCGACCTTGTTCCAACATATTTTCCTATGTCATGCTCTGTAAACACTTGAAACACCGCAATCTAATGTTATTTATGTACAGAAAATGACGTCTAAAACACAATAACTACCTTCATGACATTGATAAACTCTTTGAAGTGCAAAATAGAGTCCAACAATCTGAATCATTCAATTATTATCTCCTGTTAAGATTAACTAAAACCTACTATAGGTGGGTAGTTACTTCATATTAGTAATTAAATTCTTTCAAAATATGGTGTTAAATTCAGTTGGAACAGATTAGTAGAATATATTATAAAGAATTGCAAATTAACAGAGCAATCACAAACTGCAGTTTGACAGGTAATTGCTATGGTGTAAAATCCAGTTGAAATAGATGACTAACTGATATTTCTAGAGATTGCAATTCACCAATTCAATCATGAACTGAGGTTGACAGATATTTGAAGAAACATGCAATCTGGTACAGGTTTCACACAGAATTCAGAGCATTTTCTTCAATCATCAATGTCCAGACATTGCTTTAACCAAAGTCAAACATGTTAAACTGATTTGAATTCATTTGTAAACTCTCATGCACTCCATGAATATCAGTTATCTTATACTAAAGCTCAAATAATTTCCCTTTGTACTTTCCATTCTCATGTACAATCCCCTCTCTGTTGCTGAAAACTCATGTATTGAAATCATGTTCCTTACCTGACCGAACATCATTGCTAACCTGGCCGCTCGCACGGATTTGTTCCACTACCATCCCAAGCATTAACTTCCACCAATAAATATGAATAACAAGCAAGCAGAACAGAAGAGTATTAAAAAGATAATAATAAATAGGTCCATCCACCATGTGCTTCTCCTTGTCGAAGGACAGAAGAACTTCATAGCTGTCATAAAAAGAAGCACAAAAATTAAACGCAGAAGAAAAAGCAGGAGATTTTACTTCTTTCAACCAGAATAAGAGCAGGGAGAACAGGATGCACTGTAGTTTTATCAAGAATAGAAAGAATAAAAAGTCACAACTGGAACTGGCTACTCATAAATTTGTCACTCAACCGCCATTGTTAATCATATTCAACAAGGGGGTACCTGATTTTCCTCTGCGTCCTAGTAATAAATTCAATGAATACGCAATATAAATAAGACTTTGTTCTTACGTTTTCCTCTGTTATTTTATTGACATAATTATTAAGGAAGAGTTGGCTGGAGCTTAGGATATGTGGTGGGGCTGCATAATACAACAATGTTTACAAGTAAAACATAATGCAATCTTGCTACTAAGCTATGGTTTCTAAAACTGGCTCAAGTCACAATTTTCTCTATTCTTCTAAATACCACGTCTTTACTTCTCAACAATTTTGTTTTATAATATAGTACGTGGTATCATAATTCTGTTGTCAAAAGCCGAGAGTAAAGCTACTATTTCTCAATAGGTTAACATTGAACAATCTTGTTACTGAACTCAAGCCACATCAGTGATTATTGTTGCTGATTCTGTGCCTATAAATAGGATATGTCAGATATGTAGGAAATCCAACATGTTTTAATGAGTTTCTATCATGCTGAAGGCTGCACTCACCTAGTACTCCGAAGAATCCAGAAAGGATAGTAAATTATGCGAAGTATGGTAAAAAAGAAGACAAAAAGAATGAAAGATATGCTAGCAATCCATTCAACGCCACTATATTTTGACATCTTTCCAACTTCTAGGAAAACGTCAGTAGCATCATGCAGGGCTAAAACAACTGAACCAACACGAGTGAACCTGCAAGAGGAAGAAGGCATCATAAAGATGCAAATGGCAAAGCGAGCATTATATTGAAATAAAATCCCAATTAATCATTCTAAACAAAAATCACAATCATAAATAAAAACTAAAAGACATTTTAGCATAACACAATCTTGCATAGAGTTATCCAAGCGTACTTTGATTGAAACAATTCTTCTTTAATGCTACCAAAAAAGAAGTTGCGGACCGAAACCTCGTCAAATACCTAAATATGTAAGACATCACAGTGAGAATGACAGTTGCTATATGATGACCCATGGACACCCAAAAATCCGAACGCCTTGTTTCCCAAAAGAGCAAAGCAAATATGGAATATGAGTAGAACCCAGTAACGTACATGTACAATCCCTTCAATTTCAATCTGAAATCAAGACAGAGCCAGTCAACCACCTGAAATGAACATCCATAGGAATCTAACAAACATGGATATATGTAAGGATCAAGAACCAATAATAAGCAAACATGGATATATGCAAGGATCAAGAAACAATAATAAGCAAACATTAATACGTTGACAACACCAAATAGTAGAATAGGGCTCACTTAGTTTTCTGATCAGGCCAAACCTGATCGCCAGGCCCCACCCAAAAGCACTTGGTATTGGTGAACCAAGGTTCATCATAAGAAACAAAAAGTGCCAAAATTTCAGCTGAAAGGAAGTAAATGCATTTCCATGCCGATTCTTTAAATTTATTGATTTTCTTCCTTTTAATTGGCGTCGCAAAATCAAGTCCAGCATGCCCCTTCCCAAAAATCATTCTTCTAGCTAAATGCTGCGACAAACATTAACAGATACTTTCTGTGAAATAAGAGAATTTCAATAAAGAAAAGTTGCAAAATAATAGAGGATATGTGTCAAAATAATAGATACTGAACAAATTCCAACTAGAAAAGCTGAAGTACAAAACTTCGATAATCAAATTTCACAAGAATAGTATGCTATGTAGAAAGTATATAGCATATGATGAGTATAAATCCTTACGAGAGAACTGAAATGAACTAAGAAGTTTAATCTGCAGTTCAATAAGAAAGTTCATATATCATGTTCTCAATGAAAGAATTCCCAGACATTGGATATCTGAGATTACACCTGGTCATGATAGAAATCATGGTTCAAATGAGCTGAAGCATAGATTGTTGATCCTTCAGTTAATTATTGAGTTCTACTACACTAATATTATCTTAGTTTCTATGCCCATATCAAATGTTACCAAATTTTTTATAATATCCCAACATTTAGTTCTATGTTCTTCATTCTTCCTCTTTTAATCTTATTTGTTATTATGCCCTTAAATCACATGAACCATCACAGTACCAATTGCAAAGGCAAAAAGCCAGAAAATATTTTCTGAGTGGACTGCCAAAGATCACTGAAATGCAATCTTAAATCAATGCCAATACATTACATATGCATCTTTAACATTTATCTTAATAAACATTATAACTGTCCTGTGGATATAAGTGAAATTTCAAAAATTCATCACCACAAAATAGTACACTTGTCCAACTGATGTGACCATGTATGTGCAAGGATTTTATGGAATATGTTAAACAATTCAATCAAATTTCTATTTACTTAAACGAAATATTTTTCTAGACTGGGCATGTATACAAAACATTGCATAAAGTATCACCAGCTAAAGCATCTATCATCTAAGCATGACAACTAAAGAACTTAATAAAAGGAAAACATGTACAGATTCCAGAACATGGATACAATATAATTTGTACAACATTCAACGAAAATAAGAAACATGCTAGAAATTTCCTCAATATTTACTAGTTTTTTGATTTTATAACGCGAAGTTGCTATTGCACTTAAAAGCTTAAGCTTGAGCTCGAAGGTAAAAAAAACCCAAATAAAAAATAATGATTCTAAACATGAGAAACATATATTATGAAATGTTTATATATATTATTATTAAGTAATAATTATAACTAGTAACAATTATACATATTATGTTATTATTATATTATATATATTATTAGTTTTATAGAAATAATAATTACTAAGTATTTGGACTCATATGTTATATTTACATATATTTTGGCCCCTGCAACTTTGCAAAGTTATTCTTTTACCCATTATTTTAATAATTATTTTTTAAAAATTGATCAATTAACTTTACTTTTTAAATATTTTTAAACCCAATTAACAAATTTTGGCTCTGACCTTGATTTGAACAGTAGATGACCAGTTATTTACCGCCGTCGCAAAGATAGAATGGTCACTTCAACATAATAATAATAATAATTGAAACAATAAAACAAACAACTGGTAAACAAAGTAACAGCAACCTGTATTGCAATAAACAAAAATTAGTAGTGATTAAAATGATACCTCAAAGATACATCTTTCCAGAAAGAACCTAACTGCTGGGAAGAAGACGACAAAGAAGGGAAGTGCTACAAAGTCTTCGGCCTGAGTGTATGATTCGGACTCCCAGTTGCCCAAACCGGAGCTACCCGGTATACCCATTTGGAGCTCCTGAAAGAAGTCGATGAATCCAAAGAGAAGATCAAGAAAAGCGAACTTTCTCGGTGTTGGTGTCCTGTTGAAAATATCTCATCGAAATTTTAACACTGAGGAGAACAGCAAATTGGCGGTAGACTTTGACCGTTATTAATTCTGATAACGGTTTTACACCCGACCCGGAACTGAGTGACCCACACTGATAACGGTCATTGGGCCTTGGGCCTGGGTTCAGATGGTTGCAAAAGGATGCACCAAAAAGGTTGATTTTAATATGATCAGATGATGTAATTGTAAAAGCAAAACAAAAGAAAGTACCCTTTTCATTTTCATAATTTATAATTTTTTTTTAAGAAAATTTAGATGGAAATAAAAAATTTCATCTACAAAATATTACATTTTTATGTTTTACTATTACGATGACTTGGGAGTGTGCGGTTGATCAACTAAGCTACCCTCAAAATACAAATTATAATTTAATTTAAGAAATTTTAACTAAAATTTGGTGCTTGATGCATCTTTTTATCATGATTGAATATGCCATTTTTTGTCTTATATACTGAGACGATCACTTAATAACCACTTCATAATTGTGCTCAAGTGAAATCAATTTTGGGGACAAGATATTTATATGCTTTCACATCCCACTAATTCATATAAAAACAAGTTGAAGAATATTACCTGGATCAGCATAATCTACAGTTATTATTATTTGTGCGAAAAAACCAAGATTGAGAATTAATTCCATTTGCTAATCATCCTATAAGTTAATTAAGGGTAAGCAGAGAAAGTTGTGTATATTAAGAAATGTTGCCTACAAGTACTGACTGACTCATATTCCAAGTCCGGAAGAATGCGCTGGAATTCTGCTACCGAATGTATCTTTGGAGGCTTCACTTTGCTCTTTGTATTCATCACCATAATGTTGATAAAGATTTGTTGTTCCAAGACTAAACCTTACGCAACATCAAACCCATCGGAAGACAACGACGCCACAGAAAAGCCCCAGCAGTTCAACGAGTTGCCTAATGCTTCGCCGGAGATTGTTGTGATCATGGCTGGAGAGCAGAACCCTTCCCACATAGCCTCACCAGCTCCCACACCCACAACTCAGCTCTGCGAAGAAGCATGACACATTATACATGCATCTATCCCAGCTCTGATCATCGTATATGATCAATCATCGTGGACACAGAATAGATTATGATGATGTATCCTGTTGGATGCCAACAATCATTGATTCAAACCCAGATAAACTATTTAATTAGCTAGCTTACTTTGTTGCTAATGCTGAAGTCTGATGTACATGTTGCAATCCTTTAACCGAGAAAATAGAGAAGAGACAAGAGGCCTGCAGGTGGAATTAATAAAGGCACAAGAGATGATCATATCAAATGAGGATTTTGTTTATTTATGGAATTCTTTTACATGAAACTTCGCAAATGGGATACATAGCCAATTGTGAAGCTCCAAGTTTATATATCTGATTCATTGGATTTCTCATCACTTTATATTCCATTTCATATTAACTTAGTGTACTCAAACATGTGATTAATTTAGTATCTCCGATACTTTTCTAGAATCAGATTTGCTTAAAAAAGAGAATGACTAAATGCTGAATTTTCAAATTTTAAAACCGAAAATGGATTATAGATGGTTGCTTTCGAATCCAAAGACTGCGTAGTACAGGGAAGAGATTAAGAGAATATTTAAGTGGCGGAAAGCATGAGTTGAGTGATTGTGCTAGTGATCAGAATCCTTTCCCATCATATATATAGGGTAGGATCAATAGCTTTTTTTTTTCACACAAAATTTTATATCAAAATATAAGTTATTGGATCTAGGAACATCTAATGGTTGAGATTGTATCTGACAGTGTATTAATTATGAATACATTAATTATATATTAAATATATGGTTAGATGCAATTTTAACCGTTAGATGTATTTAAATCCAACGACTTATATTTAATGTAAAATTTTGTGTAAAAGAAAAAAGATCATTCAACCTACCCCTATATATATATATATATATATATATATATATATATATATATATATGAGCCAACGGCTACTTGCATCAATGATTCTTTGTATGGAATTAATGCGATCTTTTAAATTTTATATGCTAGGAATTTGTCCCCTTTGCTGCAATTTGTCAAAATTAACTTTCCCATTCTTTTCTGGAACTTCAAAATATGTGAAGTGCCATAAGAAAAGTCTTTATATATAGTCTTAAATTTTATGTCATTATCAAATCTATTAAAATTTTAAATTACGGATCACCTTATTTATAAACAAAAACTACTGTTAAAATTTAGATCTTCTCATTTATATGAGTTTTAGACGCGCGCGCGCGCACGTATATATAAAATTTGAATTAATAAAGAGAAAATTTTAAATAAGATGAGTGTATTTTATTATATTTATATGTTCATCTATAAATTTTTATCATATGTATATTCATTTTGAAATTAATCTTAGGAATAATAATGATAAAAGAAACATTTAAAATACATATCATATTTTTGTTATATGGTCTTATTAGAATCATTTGAGTCAAGATTTTTTTTTGTAATTATTGTGCAATTGAGATCTACTATGTTTCTTTCAATTTTTTTATTTGATAAAAACCTAATTCCTGAGCAGAGTACTGTTTTTGTTAATTTGCTCAATTAAGTAATCCAATTACAAAACAAGGAAGATCATATATATATAAATAATATGTGTAGTGAGATGTCCTTACATGATCTTCACTTGTATTGTCACTGTAATAAGGAATGATAATTTTAATAAAACTATGGCAAATATTTTGAATATTTATTTTTAATTACCATAGATACTATCATAATATGATTGAATAGAATATGATAAAATAATATGCATGTCCCAGATCAAACTTTTATAAAATTCCGGAGTATTTGTTCTTTTAGCAATATTATTAGCTCACTGGATCCCTTTATTCTCTATGCTTTCACGTAGAATATTAAGCATAGGATCGAGAGTCAGCTCTTTTAGATATTATAGAATATTTGGAACCAAAAACTTCCACAATAATTTAATAATATTTAAGATAAATTAAGTAAATATGCACGTGGAAAACAAGGATAGAATATCTATCAATAGAATTAATCCAGATTAACAATAAACAAAGGGGTAATCAATCTTAATTATTAATTATTTTCTGTGTTATCCAGACATACACTTGTATATAAATTGAGAGATCAACCCCATTTTCTGACTCAAAACACACAAAGAAATAATACAGATCAAAGGAGGATAGATCATATCACAAATATAATGAGGCCGCTGGGAATTTCCACGGCCAACAGTGGGCTTTTGCAGTGGAATTCTCCTCTTCCATACCTATTTGGAGGTGTGCTACTGCTTTTCGGAGTGATAGCTGTTGCTTTACTCTTTCTTTCTTGCAGCATCTGTTACAACAAGTACTCTAGATCTTCATCAATGGATGATCATCAGTCGTCGCCCACTGACAAAGAAGAGAAGCCGGCGAACGCAGTACACACAGCAGCTGCTCTAGAGCCCAGAGTTGTTGTAATCATGGCTGGAGATGACCACCCTACTTATATAGCAAGACCTTCTGCTCAAGATTTAACCAGTTGTAATCATCAACAGCAAGAAGTCTGAGATCTCTTCTTCTCTTCTTCTTCTTCTTTTTACTGTGAGGAGATTTAGGAGATGACTGATAAAGTCATGCTGTAGGATTGTGAATTCTTATCAGATTTTCTTAAAATCAAAGCCGAAAACTATCTGATGTACAGTTTTATTTCTAATTCATGGCTTTCAAAAAATTAATTCTCTCCATACGGTAGTTTGTTAATATTAATTTTCTTTCTTTTTTATTTTTGAGAAACAGAAAACATTTATTTGGAAACAAAAAAAGAATAAACAAAACACTTCCTAGCTAGTGATTCTGAAATTAGGTCATTAAAGTGGCCTGTTAGGAATGAGAATAATTTCATCTTCTAAATTATAAGACATTCAGATAATTTGTAAGTGACGTATAGCAATAAAAGCAGTAACATGAATGATACAAAGAGGCAAAGAAAAGATGAATATTAGCAGTCGGAAAGTAGTATAACTTTTCCTTTATCCCATCTTCAACTCACCGAATTTCATGAACATTTTTAAAGAATCTTTCGTATATATAGAATTAACGGCCAAGTTAGCAGTAAATCACTGATGTGGCGCTCGGCATTATCATGAGCCAGCTCCCAATCCACTATAGGTTCTGTACGAGTGAGGATTGTAATTTTAGAGTGTTTGGTAATTAAGCTAGAAACTGAGAGAAAGTGGCTGAGAAAAAAGCAAGGAAAAGCTACTTGTATTCAGAATCTTGATTACATTTACTAGGATTGATATATATTAATTAATCTAGAGAACTTTGGTAAAAATATTCAATTAGCTCTAAGAAATGAATTTACAATTAGTTTTTCTCTTAACCAAGATATTGGTGTTATTTCAATGTGTAACTTTTTTCCTTCAGATTTTTTAAAGTTAGTACAGCAGAGGTATAAATATTTGTTTTTCTCAACTTTGTAATTTTGACAGTACAAAGTTGTAATGTTTAGCCCTTATGAACATAGTTTTAGGAGCGCGGAGTTGCACTATTCGACTTTTCTGGACAAGATGTTGGTATCGCGAGGTACAAGTGTTTGTCCTTCTGGACTTTATAGTTTTTGCAGGAATGAGCTACAATATTTGACCCTTATGAGCATAGTTTTGGCAAAGCAGAGCTATAGTATTCGGCCCTTCTTGACAAGATGTTGGTACCGCAAAGATACAAGTATTTGTCCTTCTAAACTTTATAGTTTGGACATTGTAGAGCTGCAGTGTTGAACCTTTTAGGGTAAGATGTCGATATCGCAGAGGTACAGGTGTTTGTCCTTCTAGACTTTATAATTTTCACAGTGTGGAGCTACAATGTTTGACTTTTTTAGGCATAGTTTTGGCAACACGAAGCTACAATGTTTGACCCTTTTAAGCAAGATATCAATACTGTATAGGTACAAATACTTGTCCTTATAAACTTTATAGTTTTAGCAGCGCAGAGCTGTAGTGTTTGTTTTGGCTTTCGTGGGTCAATGAAACTAGCACCGCAAATGTACATTGTGTTGGCTCTCGTGGGACAATGAAGCTAATACCGTGAAAGTGTATTGTGTTGACTCTCGTAAAATTTGAAGTTAGCACCGTGGAGGTGCATTGTATATGTCAGATTATATTATATATGCTTAGAACATTTATATTCAATATAAACAAAAATATGATGACATATATATTTTGAGACACCTAAGCGGTTGGTTTCAAAAAGGAAAAAAAATTAATTTAATAATAATAATTAAGCGGTGAGGCGGTTTATATATATATATATATATATATTTTGCTTCGTTTTCATAAGTGAAAATTGAAAAGGAAATCAAACAGAGTAGAACAGAAACAAATTCAATTCGAGAGAAAGAAAGGAAAGGAAGGGAAAAGAAAAAAAAAAGAGGAAAAAAGAAAAGATAAACGGAAATCATTCGTAGGAAAAAAAGAATTGTGCAGGAAAAGGTATTGGGAAGTTGAATTGATGTCCAGGAACTTTGTGGACAGTTTATTTATGGAGTTAAAGTAGTTTTATTGTTGTATTTGTTATACGTATCAGGTTTTGGATTAGTTTTAACGGTAAATTATTGAATTATGTGTTTTTAGGGAGCAATACGGTGATAAGAAACCTAGGAGACCCCGAAATTTCCAGCGATTGAGCGATTGAGCTGTGAGTGGATATATTTTTAAAATATTATAAATTTATATTATGTTTGAATATTTAATGTAGCATGATTGATCTGTTTATTAATGCGTTAGATTGCGTTGCGTGTTATGTAGTATTTAAAGTGTGCGTGATATCCAGTGATTGCATGAAAGCGATTGTTTTCTGTTAAAATAATGGTTGTGTTTGATTGAAGCACCCCACAAGTACCCATTCCCCAATATTATGTAGTAAGGTCTTTGGGACCTTTGGAATTATATATATATGAATGTGAGCTCCCCAGGCGATGATACGAGACCGCTGGGTTGAGTATGGTTTTTCCACGCTTGAGCGTTGGGATCCCGCCAAGCATGATATCCCCGGTACTTGTTGGGTGTTGTATGAACTATTTGCAATGATATGCATTCTTAATGTGTAAGTGATGCTTAATTTATGTACGATTTTAGGATGTCGTATAATGGTTATATGAAAATGTATTTTCTTTAAAAAAACTATGTTCACTCACTGAGCCGCAAGCTCATTCCTTTTCCTATTTTTCCCATTTTTTCCCAGGTCATGCAGAATTTCGTGTAGGGTGCAGTTTTATAAATGAGGTTGAGACCACTCTACGCATGCTGCATAAAACATTTTGAAACATATCATATGTGTATGTGAATATGTATATACGTGTGACGAGACATGGAGTCTCAATATATATTAATGATGGAGGCCTGAGACCATTTTCTTTATCTATAAATGTTATTATGAGATGTCTATGAGAATGATAGGTACCTACTATAAAATATTTAGCAGGATTTATCTTGAACTCTTGAGAGAGATCGGAGCGGGTCTTGTCATATTTAGAATACTTAATTATAATATACAGCTTTTACTTTTTCTGCGTACCATATATAATTTTTATGAGTGGAACAATACTATTGTGTCTTAATACATTTTCAGTTTTAGAGTTTTATTAAGGAAAAACGAAAATTTATAAAAATAATAACTATTAATAGTAGAGTTTCGAACTTTCTAATTAATATTTTCAGAAAAAATAAAATAAAAATTACAATTACGTAAATATTATAGGATATTGTATAAATAAGAATGATAAATTAAAAATTAAGTACAATTAGTCCAATCAACTACATAAATGGAACAAGTTATAGTTGTAGTTAAAATATTATTATATCTTAAGAATAATTACTTTAAAAAGAGAATATGGGAAATTCAAATATATCATGTGAAGATAACACAGGTGCAATAATTTTAGTCTAATTTTCAATCTAACTAATAATTTGAGCCAATAAAGTTTTAGAGCATAAACCAATGTAATTGAAATGCGTTAATATTGCATCAACACCCAATTCAAAGTTTATTAAAATAATTAATCTTTTAACTTGTCAACAACTATACACCTGAGCAGTGTATATGGCTGATTTATATGGGTTCTATATGTCAGATTTTTTCAATGCTGTACCAGACTTAGCAAGCTATGAATAGTTCCTAAAATCCTACTAGTCTATCCTTGATTCCTATTCCTAGATAATGAAAGAAAGATTTATGGTGTTCTTCATAGTAGATCTAAGCCTCTAATTCCGAACCACCTAAACTGTTTCTTGTCCTATATTTTTAATTTCCAGATACCCAAATTTTTTGTTGTTGATTTCTTTGTAATTTTGTTTAAACTCTTTAATATTTGATTAACTGTCATAGTGAACTCTTGGTGCCTTTTATGTATATTTCAAGTCTGAAACTTAATACAACTCTCAATATCAGATTTACTTGAATTAGCTCAAAGTTCATATATGTATCAAATTATCAATTATATCTTTTAATCTAAATTCCATAGCCGCAATACTATTAAAGTGTTTGGTAATCCTTTTTTGTTTCTAGTTGAAGTATTTAGTATTTTATTTACCTAAACAGAGAACTCAAAGCAGTGAAACCAACTACAGAGAATTTATATAATGGTAAGAAGATAAGCATGAGGACGACATATACTATATAATATGAATAGGAGGTGGATGCATATGTACCAGAAGGGCATATATAATTAGCATATTTTGAATTCTCATTCACGGAAGATTTGGAATCTGTTTTCAAAATTCAAAAAATTGACATATACATATATCTACGAGGCTTCATTCAGAATTATGGAATTCATTTATTATTATGTGATATCTCTATGCAATGGTAGCAAACTATCATTATTGCTCACGAAAAGTCCAAAAATCATAATTTATATTTGCGAGAGATTGACAGTTTGTAAAGTTGTGTATAAGAAAACAAGGCAAAATAAAATTAGGACACTTAAGCGTGTGAGATTTATCATGGCAAATACACTCAAATTCGTCTAAAGACTGATTGGATCCTCCTATTCCATTTGAAGACTGAGTATTTGTACTTGATTGGCTTTGATTAACTTTTTATCTTTTCTTACATATGACGCGAATTATTAATACTAAATTTTATTATTTAATATGAATTAGTAAATTTATTTGTATATGGAAAAAAGACCCTTCTCTTATCTTCTTTTTTTTCCTTATAAACTCATTAATTCGTTAGATTAATTAAAAAATTAGTTGGATGGGATTGATGGAAAATAATTCAGGATTTTGTAGATTTTTAATTAGAGATAATTCAATATTTTGATTTATATATAATTTAGATAAAATATGACTTCTTCAAAAAGACTATTTATTATATTTGATCTAAATAAAAAATGTTGACTAAAATTTTATGAATTTTAATTTTTACTTTTTATCTTTTAAGCCTTTTATTTTTTAATATAAATCCGATAGTTATTTTATTAGATTAACATACAAGTAAAAACTTTTAATTTTAGATGTTAAAAAAACGGTCCAATAGGTAGGATTCCAATATATATATATATAGTTGTGAATTTATGAATTTAAGTGTCTACTACTAGACAAATTGCTAATATTGACATCTTGTTTATCAATTACTCTCATTAAAGATAATTGTACTTCATAGGTATACTTTCATATAGACCCCATATAAATTTTAATTAGAGTAATTAATTGTCAAAATCACATATATAAGTCACTTATATGTCAGCCATATGATATAGGAAGCACTCACAATAAAATCAACTGCATGTTTGTTCATAATAATTTATATACTACACGAGAAATATATAATTAATACACTATAACAATCAACGTATATTATACAAAGTATATATATATATACACATATACACATATATGTATGTATACATATATAATCTCATAACACCCGTTATTACACACTATTTTCTAATTAGCAAAGGAACAAAATTATTTAAAAGCAGGCGTCCAAGCAACAGTAGCAACACAAGCCAGAACAACTGCAGCAGATATAAGAAAAGGAAATTAATTAATATAATTTATAATACCATAAAGAATTTTCAGGCAGAAAAGAAAAATGAAATAACAAAGAGCAAGAGGTGCGAAATTACAATCCTCTCCAAAATCCGTGGCCCTTGGAAATGGTTTTATCAGGAGGAGGAGGAGGAGGAGGACCAAACTGTCCATCTTTCACTGGATAATTAGCTAAAGACGACGGATCTGCGTATGGATTAGGTACAGTAGCAGTCGATGGATATGCTACTTACAATCCCATTAAAATAAAAATTAAAAAAAAAAAACATCTTATAAATCAATCAACAGAAGAAATACAAAGAAATTCGAACAAAAAAAATAAATAACTTAAGTCATATATGAATTACCTTGATCATGAGGCTGATTTTGATCCTGTTGATTCATGTTGTAATGATAATGATCTTGATAAATTAAGGAGAGATGAATATAGAGAGTGGATAAGAAGTTAATTAGGGTTAATAGAGGATGATGATCAAATATTAATGTAGAAATTTAATTAAAAAGCAGAATTAATGATGGTGGAGTGGTTATAAATTAAATTATAAATAATTTAATTGATGTGGTTAGATTAATTTGTTATTATTTCATGCACGTTGTTGATAGGAATGGTATCGATTCATATCATATATATATATCTTTTAATACAATTTGGCTAGTCTCCATAGGTTATAGCCTTATTTGTTTACAATATCTTCGCTAGGTTTTGGTAGTGAAACGAAAGAACGAGGAAGGATCGATGAAGATGAAAAGATGGCATAGCATAAGCATTTCACTTTAGTAGAAGAAGATGAAGGAATATTCATTTTATAAAAAGAGATATGTAATTACTGATTATTAAATATAAATAAATTAAGATGGTATGTCACTACAAGTTAATAATGAATATTTATTTTATATATTATCAATCCTATTATTTTACATATAACTTTATATAAACTATTAAATTTAAACACATTCAACGGTTGAAGTTGAATCTGACCATATAAAAAAAGATTAACAGTCTTATTATTTTACTACGTCAGATGTGCTTATATATAAAGAAAGAAAGCAAGATCAATAGTCTTATATTTTACATATATTTTTATATTAATTATTAACCCTTATATTAAGAACGTGAATGCAATAATAAAGAAAATTTTTATGAATTATAAGGTAAAAAAGAAAAAGAAAAAATAGTTAAAAAATATAAAAAAAATTATAATTAATAAATATAAAATATTTATTATATTTTATTTTATTATATCTTTAATTTAAGAGTTAATAATTGATGTAAAAATATCTATAAAAAAAATATTTAATAACTCTTGAATTGATAAATTTTTAGGTTTACTTACACTAGTCCTTATTTATATATATTCTTTTAATACCTTCTACCTCCTTTTTTCCCTCTAAATATAAGGCTACAAGTTTTTGTGAAAGTGCATAATCATTATAATAAAATTAAGACATTACTTGGTTACATGTTTAATGATGATCTTTTATTTTTAAAAATAGCGAATTATTTGGTATTTAATTCTAAAAAAAATGTAATTACTTGATAGACTTCCTAATTGTATATAATTTTTTTCATCCTGTGATTAATAAATTACCATTTTATTGATTATATGTATATCATTTAGGTGAAAATATGGAATTAATTTTTCCATGAATTAAAATTTTTTTGACAAAAATTTTTTTCAAAGAGTAGGACTCTTTGAGAAATGTACAAGTTGGGTTAAATGGGCCTTCCTAGAAGTATTGGTCTGTGATCATACGGCATTTAAAGTGGGCTTGGCTTGACCAGCTAAATGGGCTGTTAAGCTCCAATTTATTAACCGTTTGACATTTTTATCCAAAAAACTTTCCTTTTAATATTAAAAAAAATTTAATTATTTTTTTGCTATTTAGTTGGTATAAAAAAAAAATTTAGAATTAAGAAAGATTATTTTACTTCTATTAGAAGAAACTCAAACTTTACATTTTTTTTGTGGTAAAAATTTTAGAACTTTTTTAAAGAGTTAAATTATTTGAAATATTCTTAGTTTAGTTTAAAATTTTACACTATTTTCTATTATTAAAAATTTAATATTAAAAACTCTTTTTATTTTTTTTTATTGATGATGTTTGGTTGGCATTGAAAAATTGGAGACTAAAAAGTCATTTACTTAAATTAAAAGAAATTGTTTCGAATATTTTAGTATTAGAGATTTTTTAACATTTTATAAAGGGTTAAATCCTTTGGAATATCTTTAAAGATTTCATATCAATTTTTTCAATTATAATCTTCAAAGACTTTATTAACTGACTCATATAATTTTTACCCAAAATTATTATCGACAACCAAATTATTAACAAATTTTTATTAAAAATTCTGCTTGTTAAAAGTTTATTTAAAAAAACTTTAGTTTCAAACTATACAAAGACCTTGACAACCCTTTACATTTTTTAGTGCAGTTTTATTTTTAATTTCTAAAACTTAGTTGCAATTAGCTAGTAAATAATATTAGTAAAGACTAAACAAATTATGATACACTATTTAGAATACAAGTTTAAAATTATTTAGTTGAAGTATTTGATAAATATTTAAGATAAATGCTTGTAAATTTAAAGTTACAAATCTTGTTAGATAAAATCAATTAAAAGTAATTAAATAAATGAACATCCACTAAAAATTATTATACTTTGAAATCACAATTGTTCTAAATACAACTTCAGTGAAGATTGAAACCCCTCATCTTTGACAAAGAAAAAAAAAAGTAAGTATTTTACCATTACACCATTGATAGTTAGCTTAACTTAATTTAATTAACATAATTCTATTTTTTTTTTTAAATCTCAAAGTTTGACATTCTTGATTGCAAATCAAGCTTTGTTGTGAAAAGTTAAGGAAAAGATAGAAAAGAAGGCATGTTGAAAATGAGTTCTTTACTATTTGGCAAAATTCACGACATAAATTAAGAGATATCTTCTAGAGAGGTAGAGGCTAAGCCTATGCCTTCCATTTGGTTTTCTCGTCACATCTTCACTCAACAAACACATACCCATTTTCAGCTTTCACATTATTAATGCTGGTTAAGTAGAGACCAACCTATTCCCCTAGAGAATATACATATACTACCAATTACAAACGTTCATTTTTTTAATCACCTATTAAAGTTGAAATTGCTTTTATTTATTTTCAATTATGTTCATAATTATTAATAAAATATATGTTTCAAATATGATATTTGACACACCACCTACTAATAGTTTAATAGTAAAATACTTATTAATTTGAGTCTTTATAATTATGTTGAGCAGTGATAGAATTAGCGTTCATGTTTAGGGGAGTTAAAATAGAATGATCTAAAATCTCCATGAGTCAAAACAATAAAAATATAATTTTAAAGGCTGAAATTAATAATTTTATTTTAAAATCTTAAAAACTTTTATGATAGCTAATAATAACGTGGCTATATACAAACGTTAAAGTAAATTTTATTCAAATTAAGCGTCTACTTTTACAAACAACAAAAAAAAAAAGTTCAAATTTTCATGATTACATTAGGGACAAATTCACCTTAATTAAACACAAATTCTCGCCAACAATGTTATATTTACACCTAACTTTACTTCTATCCTTACTAAATGTTTAATCGATTCAATGAAATAAGATTTTTTTTTTATCTCAACTCTTCACAGACATTGACATAAATTTTATTCAAATTGAGTGTACACTTTTAAAAGCAACAAAAAGAAAAAGGTTCAAATTTTCATAATTACATTAAGGACAAATTCACCCTAATTAAGCACAAATTCTCACCAACGATGTTATACTTATGCCTAACTTGACTTTTATCCTCACTAAATATTTAATCGATTCGATGAAATAAGATTTTTTTTTGGAGTAATGATATTTATGTTAGAAGTAATGATAAGATTTTTTTAAAACTCTTTTAATTAAATCACAGGTGAAATTAAGTATGGTTCTAAATTACATAAATTAATTGATTAAATCACCATTTTATTTTTTCAAAGGAAACCCATCTTAAAATAATATTATGTAATGAAAGAAAATAGTGGAGTTTAAGAATTGATTGGAGCTGGAGTGATTACAAATACATAAGAGTTATTACGAAAGGAGAATACATAGAGTAGAATGAGATCTCTAGCTTTGAAAAGGTTGTCCCATTATTACAAAAACCATATCTTGAATAGGTTACGTGGAGCCATAGAGAAGAGCAACTCAAGATGTGATCTTCGAAAAAGACAAGCAACAGGAATAATGCGATGGGCCTAACATTGTCTGGAAATACCATGAATCAGTCATGGGAGAGAAATTTAAAAGTGGGCTAATATGCAAATTCATGCTTACAAATATGGGGACAATTGGAGCCCTAACCCGCTGCATTTTAAACTTTTTCTTTTATGTTCATTTTGTTGTCATCCTTCCTATCACCCACGACCCCATCTATAGAATTGTCAATTAGGAAAATTAACACATACCTTTTTTTAAATTTAAAAAATTTATACTTAAATAAAAAATTTAAAAAAATTTACACTTACCTCTATTAGATTGTTAGTTAACCGTTAAAATAACGTTAAGATTAAAAATATTTTAAATATTTTATCAATTTAATCATTTTTCAGCTTGCTAGTAATTAATTCCTATAAAATATTGTATTATTATTTATTATTCATTCAAGATTTCAAATTATAAGGATAAAATTTTAAAATAAATTATATGAAAGATCATATAAGATATATGTAAACAAAATAATACTATTACATTAATTTATAAGTAAAATTTACATGTTTAATATTATTATTGATCACAATTATAAATTTTTTTAAGTTAATAATAATTTTAAAATTATACTTATTTTATGTATATGTGCACCCAGTTAATAAAAAATAATATAAAATATAATTTAATTAAATGAGTATATGGATATACCAAATTTGTTTATTAAAATTTTAAATATTAATTTTAAATTCAGAATTTTTTTAAAATTATAAAAAATAAAACTAATTTATGTTATATAAGATGATATTATTATATGAATAATAATATAATATTTTATAAAAATTAATTATGTAATAAATTAAAAATAATAATGTTAAAAAATATCCTTAATTTTAATGATCTTCTAACGGTTAACTAATGATTTAGGGAGATAAATGTAAGTTTTTTTAAATATTTTATTCTAATATAAAGTTTTTTAAATCTTAAGGGAGGTATGTATTAATTTCCCTTGTCAATTATTTCTGCCGTTTCTCATTAATTCACAGTTGATTTTCTCCGGTTTTTAATCTAGAAGGACGATCACATGTCATATGAAGGATGACAACAAATATTATTTTGTTATTTTTGACTGTTTACTATGCTTTTTGGTTTTTTCCATACGCATGCTCAAATAACAGCAACAAAAAGAGTCAAAAGTGTACCAAACAGGACTACAGAAAATATATATGTACACAGGACAAATCTCCTTACCTAACCTTGAAATCATAACGGTGATTTCAGCATGGGATAAATGTTGAACTTGTGAATGAAGCAGGCAACTTGAAGTCTAGAATGATACAATTGGAGGAATCGTTGTAAATGTTGAAAATGGTCATTTCAAAGGTGGATTCAGAAGAAGTAAATTTTGGGGGTTATCTGTCTGATCAATATTATTTCACCTTTCAGTATCCAGTTGGTACAGTTCAAAAAAATTCATACACTTGGCCACAAGTTGTGCTTCCTTGAGTTGCCACCCAGCCTGCCCTTATTCAATGCTAACATTTCAAATCTAAGATACAACTTTTACCAAGGTAAAATGACAGGTATGTGAGATAAAGTTTACCGGAGTGAAGAGGTTGTTAGGAAATACTATGTATCTAGTACGGAAAACAACGTTCCTTCTACAATAATACAAATGGCATAATCTTGCTTTCTAAAGAGAAAGAAGACAGGAAGCAACAAATTGGAGGATGACAGAACAACAGATGCAGGTGGATAGTTTAGCAAACTTCCCTCTCATATGATATAAACCAAATCGAGAATCTGAACTTTCATTCGGGTTTCTTTTACATGTATTTTTAATAGGTAGAAAAAAGCCTGCTCAATTCTAAATGACAGGGAAATAGAATTTAAACGTTTAGGGAAGAGGTCCTTCTCCTGCAGAGGTATTTAAAACATGGGTCTTATATTCTCTCTGGTTTTGTAGACTGAGCCAATACGTCTTTTACTTTTAAAGCCATCTCTTTTTATTAATGACAAGTGCAGAGAAGGAAAGAAGATTGTATCTTCACTTGTAAAACCCTATAACCAAGTGAACAACCCCACGTCCTTTCAAATTCAAGGAATACTTTCGTATTTATGCCTTTTGTAAAGATGAATTTCACTTTCTGTGACAGCTTCTAGCTGTCGTCTGCTGTTTAAAGTCAGAGAATTAATGGGCTACGTAGATATCCAGGTGGTTAGATTTATCCTACCCATTAAACAAAGGATTATTTATTTGTGGCTTTCAATTAGTGAGATGGGCATGTCTGTTGTCTTGAAGTTGAAGACAGGTGACTTAGGTCAGAAAAAATGAAGACTTGAGTGGTTTCCTCTCATTTGTTTACATACAGCTCCTTAATTTTCTATTTAAGAACTCAGTACTTTTGGGTTATATTTCTCAAGTTTCTTTTCTTTTTCTTCTTCTTCTTCTTCTGCTGTTTCCTCTTCTTCTTCTTCTTCTTCTTCTTCTTCTTCTTCTTCTTCCTTGCCTTTTAGTAATGGAGTCTTCCAAAGTCTTGGGAGGAGTAGAAGAATGTGACAGCAGTGAATCCGGGTGGACCATGTATATTGGCTCCCCTGATGATGATGATGATGATGATGATGATGGACATAGTGATGATCGTGATTATGATGATGATGGTGGTGGTGGTAGTTATCATGACATGTATGCAAACCATGAAGATGATAGCGATGATTCCATGGCTTCTGATGCTTCTTCCTGCCCAAGTCAACGCCATGGAAATGTAGAAGCTAGTCGTGGCAATATTATTGCTCACTTCAAGCATCAAGAAGATGTGGATGATAGTAAGTGTGGCTCAGACAAGAAAGCTAAAAGACGATTGGAAAAGCAGAAGGCTGAAACAAGAAGAAAGGAAGAGAGAGAGGATGTCAAGTTTATGGCAAAAAGGGTTGGTACTTCTGCACAAAGTGACACAAGGTGAGAGGAAAAAATGCCTGAGAGTATGACCAAAAAGTAGTAGCTGTGCTCTACTGTTAAATCTTTTGCTTGCCTTTCTAGCATATCATATGTAGCAGCATGATCTGAAAATGTACATCCAACTAGAAAACTAGGCTACAAGTTATAACTATTTTGTGTTATGAAACTTTGAATGAATGTAAGGGTTATAATAAAACCAAGTATTCTTATGATCCCCAAAATCCCACATTTTCACCAGTACACACTCAGCTGTATAGTGCGTGTGGGTTATTGTTAATTTATGCACAAACACATACACATACACAGATGAAATTGGAAAATGCCTGAGAGAGAGTTGTAAATCTTTTGTACAACCAATCAACAGTGTTCTAGAGAGGGTAGACCTCTATCAGCACAAGCAAGCAGCGATGTGCTTGTTCTTGCTGTCTTCTTGAATGTAATCATATCAAACTTTTGCACATATTTCGAGTAATCTAAGAGTAATGATATGCAAGATTTAGCAGCCATTAATTTGAATAAAGTGGTAGAAAAGGCAAGTCTAATTATAAATGCACAATGGATACGCTCATATCCTTGCAGAAAATAGTAGAAAACTGCTCAAGTTTACCTAAGAATATCACTTAAAAAGTTGTTAATTATCATCACAGGAAAAGAAAAAATTTGCAGAAGAATATAAAAGATATAATTTCTAAAATCAGGCTACCTAAAAGTAAGTTCATATCTGAATGAATTAATGGCTCAAAACTAACAACAGCTACACCGGTTATTAATGGCAAAACGACACAGTAGGGTGGATCTGTGGGACATAGTGCAGTGCATGATGCCTGTCTAAAGGTCAGGATTCTAATGATTTATGCGAAGATTTTGACAATTCTCAAAGCCCAGGAAAATTCACAAATATATGTCATCCCTTGTATGGCGACAACCTCGTGTTGGCTTTGCTCATATGCGTGATGTAATTTTCTCTTTTTGAAGAAATGTACAGTATATTTGTCTACATTTATGTTAGCAAGTTTGACCCACACGACTGTCGAAACTAGTTAGGTTCTATATCATATTTCTAACATATAATACATACTATTATAATATGAATTTCACTTCAATAATGAAAATAGAGAATTGTGTTAAGACTCTTACAAACAACTCTTGATTAACTTTGATACCTTAAAAATTATATCTATGCAAATTCATATTTATAAAATGAGATAATGATATCATATGATATGGTTGAAAGAGTAAAATGTCTTGGGAAAGTAAAGGTCTCAAAGGATATATATAACTATCACAATTTAAAATTATAGATCAAAATGAGGTGGGTGTGGGTTTGGTCCAGCCTGCACAAACTTGAGCTGGAGTTGCATAGTCTTTATGGCTTTCAAAAAGTTAAAACTAGAATTTAACCCAGTTCTTTTTCAAATGATTTTCCATTGTAATTAGAAGTAAGGTGAGTTACGGAAATGAAAAAGTATATACAACAAATGTTGAAATCAATGTGAGTAAAAGGAATACGAAGAGGAAGAGGAATAGGACCAGGGCATAGGTGGCTGAAGCAAAGTTTGTTGAATAAGAAGAATACAAGACATGTGACCACTTGGCTACGCGACATTATAGTCATGGATACATCCTTTTCAGCACTGCAAGTTCCAACTACGTGAGTAGGGGACGCTATTTTCATCTGAATGGGTGACATTGTCGTTTTCATTTGCAAAAGAAAACGACTCACTCGACCCTAAACCCTAACTCATGCATATATACTGGACCCGTTTAAACAGACGGCCCAAATAGTTTAGATGGTCGGATCTGATCTGAGCCGGCCTGATCCAAGTAACTGATTCGGTTAAACTTAGTGTGATGATTCCACGCAATCACATATCAATGACACACGGTGGATTGACGTGGACGAAAATTCACCTTTTTTGGCCCACTTTTAGCATTTCATTTCCCTCTCCCTCTAGAGAGGAAAGACTGAGAGCGTTGCAGAAATGTCTAAGCTGTTGTTCCTTCACACTTCTCACATCACTCCTAAAATTAATACCAAGACCTTCTCTGCAGTCTTAGCTCACGGTCTCTCTCCTCTCCACTTCAAATGTCGACTCGTCTCTTTCTCCGCGCACTCAAATTCTCACAGGCTCTCTCGAATTCATCATCTCTCCAGCCTCAGGAGAAGTTTCTCTGTCCGTGCTTTCGATGAATCGCCGGCAGACACGAAGATTCTAACGGAAGAACAAAAGGTGGCGGTAAATGAAGATGATAAAAGCGGAGGGAAATCTAAGGATGAGGAGTATCCGAGCGGAGAGTTAGAATTTGAAAACTTTAGTGCGTGGAAGAGTTTTACTGTTAAGCTTCGGATGCTTGTTGCTTTTCCTTGGGAACGCGTTCGTAAAGGCAGTGTTCTTACCATGAAATTGCGTGGCCAGGTTGATTTCTTATTCTAAAATCTCAGACTGGAAATATGTTTAATTCCTTTGTAATTTTGTTGGTTGCTTATCACTTGAAGAATAGTGATCGTTCTATGCTGTTTTGCATCTCAAATAGTGAAATGTGATTCTAACCAGAGAATTATCAGAGTTCACAACCATAAAATGGAAAAGCCTGCACGGAATTCCTTAGAACTTAAATGCTACTGTTGGGACTTACCTACGAAGTCAAGCGTTAACTCTAACATAATATATGCCGTGAAATACAAGTAATTTTCCTCACACAAACAAGATGCTTAGTGACACTGCAAACACATTTCTCATTTGCCATCTCAATTTAGTGGATCCTCACACGTCTCACACCTTTGCACTTTGTTATTCTTCCTTTTCACTCCTAGATATAGCTGTCTGCCTATTCTCTCACTTCTAGCTTGCTAGACTCACGCTTCTTTCTCTCTTATTTGCCTACAATGAAATCCTAATGGCCTATTCATAGGCTGTGTGCGTCGGTTCTGAACCAACATTGCAACTTATGAACCATTTCAAGAAGAAATGGGAAATTTCTTTTATTTTCTTCGAGAAATCAACGAACTTTGAGAGCCTTTTCGAATGGTGGTGAAGAACTTGTGATTATGAAGAAAAAAATATAAAAGATTTGAAGAGACAGGACACGGCGAGGAATTCTAGAGGGAGAGACAATGTTATGTATCTTAACATTGGCTCTCTTTTTTAAGTTCTTCTTTGGTGGTCATCCCTAGTTGACTCTGAAGCTCATCAAACTTTGCAGTACCGAGTCCTTTGTTAAATAAGTTTGCAATTTGATCTCTGTCATCATTTGCACACGTGCATTTCTCCTTGTAATCCTTTTTCACTGCTGAAGTGGTAATGCACATGCATGTGTTTGGTTCTTTCTTGAATACTGGAATTTTTGCTAAACGTATCGCTGATTGATTATTCCAATATAACTGCACAGTTTGGTTCTTGTGTTGCCATTAACACTACTCTAGGTTATGCTTCAGTCATTTACAGCGATTTTATTGGCTGTCTCTTGCTCGTACTACACTATGACATTGCTCCATGGCAAATACTGAAAACATATTCAGAGGTTGATCATTGTGTGTTACGATCTCTCCACTGTAATCAGCATCACAGGAGCCAATTAACTTACAATCCCCACTTTCTTATATAGAAGACATCAAGTGTACCTTTAGTGCACCTCAATATTCATCACAGTGCTCCTAAATGGGGCTTCTTCGGCTTCTACATATGCTGGCTTACAGCTTCTACCGCACACAAAATATCTGGTCTATGTAAGACCTCATACCAGCTGTCAACACATGGTTTGATTTCCCCCCGTCTTTTCCTTCATGTGCATGACTTGGCATTGGCTTCAGTAGGTGTAAAGATTGGCTTCCCATTCTGCATCACTTTTCCTGTAACAATCCTTGCGCATAACTATGTTCACAAACAATTACTCCTTTACTGGTTTCTACTGGAAGCCAGAGAAAGTGCTAAAACACTCCAAACTGTTTCATTTGGAAACGAAGTTTGCCTTTGTCCTGCAAATCATATAATCTTCTATGGTGTGTAAATCATCTATGGACACTAGCACCATTGGCGGCATGGATATTCCTTTCCATTAAGGGGAAGTTAGGATATGTAATACTGTCTCTCTCTAGATTTCTGCTTTTATCCTTCTTCATGATCACAAATTCTTCACCACCATTTTAGAAAGCAATGCAAGCTAGGCTGATATTTCAAAGAAACTAAAAGAGAAGCTGCAATTTGTAAGATAGGTTGATATACAACCTATAAATGGATTGGTACGGTTTCATTTCAGGCAAGAGAGAGAAAAGCATTAGTGGGTCTAGCGAGCTATAGATGACAGTTAGCTAGCTAGGAATCAAAAGGAAACCTAGTTAAGTGCAAGAAGGTGTGTGATGTGTAAGTGGTGATGCACTCAATTGAGAAAGCAATTGAGTGATTTGTGCAGTAAGTGGTTGGTTAATGTGAGTGAAGAATTCTTGAGTAGTGGTCTTTTATAAGTGGTTTCTGTGTGTGCTACTCATTTGTGCAGTGTACAAATGAGTTGTGTAATAAAGTTCCTTTGTTTTCTTAGAGAGAGGCAGTGTTACATTCTAATAGGAATTGCACTTTATGCTTTGTAGCTGAGACGGGCAACTGTGTTGGAATTGTATCATTATTGTTTAATTATGAGAAGACATCATTAAGATATCACATGGATTATTTCTCGGTTATATGAACTTTTAAAATGGTATGTTTGGGAATTTTTTGATGCTATAAGTGCTTTTGCATTTTCTTTGTAACATTGGTTGAAAGTCTAATGCAATTGGGATGAGTACTTGATTGATGCTTTTGGGGCAGTATATTTTAACTGTGAAATTTATTTAGAGTGTCTTTTGGCAGCTCCATAGGTGCCTTTTCCAAAAATGCTTTCAAATACTTTTGGAGAACATGCTTTTACCAACAGTTCTTTTAATATGCAAAACACCCCCAAGCACACCCAAAGGAAATGATACTTTAGCTCATCTATACCGGCCTTACAAAGCTCTTAATGTTATAAGTGAAGGAATATCAGTTTTTAGCACAAGATAAAATAATAGATATTCTGCATGTAGTCTGATCTTCTATGTTTCATAGCCAAAATAAAATCCTTACCAAGACTAATCAAGTGCAAGTTTTAAGTTCTTAATTGCAGATGATAATATCTTTCCGGTTTTCCTTTTTGTAACTTCCAGTATGATTATTTTGTTTTGGGGGTTGATAGAGTTCTATGTTTTTCTTTCTTCAATGTTCAGATATCTGATCAGCTAAAGAGCCGTTTCTCTTCAGGATTATCTCTACCACAAATTTGTGAAAATTTCATAAAAGCGGCATATGATCCTCGTATTTCGGGTATTTATCTCCATATTGAACCCTTAAACTGTGGATGGGGAAAAGTTGAAGAAATTCGGAGGCATATTATGGACTTCAAGAAATCAGGTGCGACGGACATATTTATTGTCTCATAAACTTAAAATTCTTTCCATTCTTCGGTTTTGATTAGATTCAGGTGGTCGATTCATGGTAAGGACAAATAGCCACTGGTTCCCCATGAATCCAAAAACATGCACAGAAAATGCGATTGACAAATGCATGAGCATTTTCTGGTTGTGTGTAGATTGTATGAAGAACTACCATGTTCTTTAGTGCATGTTTGTGTGCTAGCATGCGTGTGCGATTGTAGAGATTTTCTTTGCTTTTTTTTTTTTGTCCTTTTTGGGGATTGGGTGGGTTGGATTGTTTCTGGCTGTCTGCGATATGTGCATCAGTGTCACATGTTATGTGCCAGTTATTTTACAAACAGTTTTCGTTTAGTCTGTTTCTGTGGTGCATCTCTTGTCATTAAGATTCTTATGAATATTCATTACAAGCATATCTTCTCTTGACTATCAAGGATTATATAATAGAACTATGTCTAAAACATTCGGTTTTGTGCCTGAATAAAAATTGTGGAGTAAAAATCTTGTTAAGATCTGCAAATATTATTTTTTTTCATGATTATAATAACTTTATGGATTTCCTTATTTTTTAGATCCATGGTAAGAGCTGTTTTCTCTAAAAGTTTGTCATTCTTACAAGCTTTGATTGGAACTTGTAGGTAAATTCATTGTTGGCTACGTCCCAGTATGTGGGGAAAAGGAATATTACCTTGCCTCTGCATGTGAAGAGCTATATGCCCCTCCAAGCGCTTATTTTTCTTTGTATGGTTTGACTGTTCAAGCATCGTTCCTTGGAGGTTAGTTGATTTTTACTAGTTTTGGATGGTTTTCATATAAACTGGACAAAAAACAGAAACTCAGTGCTCTGTGCTGGTTTGCTTCTTTCATTTCTTCACTTGGAAAAAGCGTGTACAACTAAGGTCTATGTTGTACAAATTTTACCAATTGCTTGCTAGAGATATTAGTTTCCGCTTGATGATGACCTTCTTTTTCCTTCCTTTTTTCTGTTTGTTTGTTTCTAGAATTAAATCAAATCAAAATTTGGAAGTTTTGAACAACGCAGAACCATTCCGTATGTGAAGCTCTGTGGCTCTTTTTTATTCTATTTTCTTTCTTTGCTTTTGCAAATTTTCTTATATGACCTGTTGACTGCTAGTTTCATTGAGTAAGGTCAGCCTTGGTAGATTTGTTCCTAGTCCAACTATTGAGATTGCTTATCAGAGATATTATACTAATATAGTCTCTTGGAAAACTAAAGCTTAGTCTCTCAAAAATGGTGATCCTTGTTCTTAACTTTAAGATGAAAGGAAATGGTAGAATGTTCTGCTTATTAGAGCTTAATACCATTTTTTGTTGTTTTGGGCCCTTAACTACTAGCTTAAGATTTTGGATCAAGTGGTAACTAACACTGCTTATCTATGCAATCAAAACTTTCAAACTTTTGCTTCCACTCTGTTGGAGTTAAATTCAGTTTAAATAATTTTTCTTGCTTGTTCATTTCTGCTTCAGCCTTCTACATATTCAGTAGTCTCAGCATCTTGGTAGTAATCTTCTTCAAGTTCTTTCTGCATTATCTCAAACAAAGCTTTTGACTTTTAGACAGTATGAATGAATATGTTGTAGTGAAGCTAGGAAGAAGTTATCAAGAATTTTTCCACCTGAAAAAGTTATGGACTCTCTGAAACTAAGACATCTTTCATGCTGGGAGTCAATTAGAAAATAAAACTATTTCTTATCCTAGCTGTGGCTGGAGAGTGTCTCTTAGGAATCATCTATCTTTTAATGCCTTTAGATAGTTAAGCACTCTTGGAAAATTCTCAATGGCCTTAGCAAACAGAGAATAAACTTTCTTTATTACTTCAAGGAAGTGTGTGCGGAGCTTTTTGCAATGACACCTAGAAATTACTCGGAGATTTAATTTCTTGCATTTGTTAATTCTTGAAAAAAAAAAAGGGTGCTACTGCATCAAAGTTTCCTGTTTGCACTCAGTGGATTTCTACTTAAGGACAAGGAAATCCTGGTAAATTATGCAATGTGGAAGAGGCAGGAGAGGGAATTTTATGGTTCCACTGGCAAGAGTAACATTGTGCATCTCATTGATGCTTGTAAGAGAATTACTTATGGCCTTGTGCCTATTCACATATATCTTGTGTCCTGACATTTACATTAAGTAAACCTAGCCTTACTGACACTACCAGGCATATAAAATGTAATCCTGATCTATAATTGCGCTGACAGTTTGGTGGCATACAAAAATTGTTTTGCAGGTGTTTTGGAGAAAGTGGGAGTAGAACCACAAGTTCAAAGGATCGGTAAATACAAAAGTGCTGGGGATCAACTGACACGCAAAACTATGTCCGAAGAAAATTGTGAGATGCTGACAGCATTGCTTGATAATATTTATGGAAATTGGCTGGATAGAGTTTCTTCCACAAAAGGTGCCTTGTTATCTTGTGGTGGCTTGTTATTTCGGTAAATACAAAACCTTATGTGAATTTTGTACAGGAAAGAAAAAAGAGGATGTTGAGAAATTCATTAATGAAGGAGTCTACAAAGTAGAGAGGCTTAAAGAAGAGGGCTTCATAACAAATATACTCTATGATGATGAGGTATAGATATCATTTCCTTGTTTGCCATAAGTTGGAAAACATGTATGATGTTGCTCCACAAACAATAAGACATTGTTTTGGATAAAATTTCACTTCCATCCACTTGTGGGTTGTTGACAAATTTTTTAATAGTATCCGTAGTGAAATGTATACCAGAAGGATGTTTATGATGATGCCATGTTGTCATTGCAGCAGTGTAAAAATCCCACATGTGCTTTTTAGCTAGCATGTGAGAGGGAAATAAGAAATGAGCATGGTATGTGAGAAAAGTAATTATTGACTCCATTAATTTGCATGGACACTTTGCTGTTGGTTTGTTTACTAAAAATTATTATGTATCAATGTTTTTTTACCAAAGATTGTGGTGATGACTGTTTATGGGAGGTGTCTTGTTTCCTTGAGAAGGTACTATGTTTTTATTGATTCTTTTTAAATATTACAAGAAAATAACCAAAAACCTTCCCTCGGCTGGTGTGAGCAGGGTTTAACCCCTATATGTATCATATCATCCCAAGAGATTTTACTAATTGAACCAACAGTCATTGAGAAAGTATTATTTGAGTATGTTATGAGTTGCTGATAATATTCAGCTTCTAATTTGGTAAAATGTCATACTTGCAGGTTATTTCGATGTTGAAAGAAAGACTTGGAGTTCGAAAGGATAAAAACCTATCTATGGTTGATTACAGGTATCTTAAAGTAGAGGCCTTCAAGTACCAAAACTTGCCATCTATTTGAGCAAACTATTTCTCTAAAGCTTTTATTATCTAGAACTTGGCAATCATTTAATTTTAATTGAACTTGTTACTGTCTATTATTTCATATAGTTATTCACTTGCTATGTATTAGCTAAGAGGTACAAAATCTCAATCATTCAAATGGATAATAAACCTTGTTTTAATTGTTTTATTATGTTGAAGGCATCATATTAACTCCTGTAACTCAACTCTTTCAAATTTTTATAAGCTTATTCTAACATCAAGCTTGTTTTAAATACAGAAATTTTAAGCAAATGCTTTCCATGGGTTATTGTTTTTTTCTTAATAGAGCTATCTGTTTCAAATTAAAGGATGCAGATACAAAACATATTCAAGATATTTTCCTTATTTTGTAACTGCAGGAAATATGCGGGAGTCAGAAAATGGACTCTTGGTTTAACAGGGGGTGGAGACCAAATTGCTGTTATCAGAGCCTCAGGGAGCATTAGCCGTGTACGCAGTCCATTGAGTTTGTCTAGTTCGGGTATCATAGGGGAGCAATTAATTGAGAAAATTCGTAGTGTGAGAGGTATACTTGGTTTTGTGCTTTCACTTCCATTAATATTCTTATATGTTCCTTTTTGGGTGATTGATAAATATTTGTAATATCCTTATCTCAAGCCTTCCACTTAAGATGTGACATGGATGCATGTCATCAACTATTCATGCTTTCTAGAATTGAAGCACAATTTTAACCATGTCATTCATTTTTGGTCTCTTGTTGCTGTAAAAGCTTTTTAAAATAACACATTATTCATGTAGATGCAGCAATATTACACCTACATGGATATTAGTACTTTATAACTTACAAACAATATTATCACAAACACAAAAATGCAAATATTTCTCAATTATTCGTTTTGCTCATTTTACACATATTCGACAACTGGGGCTTTTTACTTTCTCGCTATTGACGCATAACGATCCTGATTATATTTTCTTACCATTCCTCCATGTGTAGCTTACTTATTCTGATCGTGCACTCTCCCCTCTTTCATTCAAAACATATTTCTCTCTTACCTTCATCCCAATTCTGCAACTCATTTCATGTGATATTCTCTTGACTCTTTAAGATTTCCCAAATTCTTCCACTCATTAGTTTGTTCAAATCTTGTGTAAGACCCCTCTCTTAAGTAATAAAGGACTTTCTACAAAGTGTAGTGATGTGAAATTATAAGGAATTGTCATGTTGTAGGAATTGGATCATAACTTTAGCATTGTTTCCTTAATTTTTTTTTTTCTTTTGGACTGGTGAGTGGGTGGGAGTATTAGTAAGTTCCTCATCTTTTCTTTGGAATTATATGGTTTAGTGGGTATCTTCCGTGTGCTTGTATTGTTTAGACTTTTAGTTCATTTGTTTTAGGGGCTTGTATGTAATGCACTGCTTCTTGTGCTTATAAAATCAAAGAGAAGTTAATTGTTATTTGTCTTCATTTAGGTTAGATTGCCAAATTTTTTCTGTATTTGTTGATTTATAGCTCATGTTTTACTGACATGAAGTTCACAAGGCTTGATTATCAGTTTTTATATACTTACGAATTGCTTAGTTTGAAACCTTCCTCTGCATTTTATTTTGCCTGCTTAGTTGCTGGGTTTTTGCATCTTCATTCGGGATAAATTTCTTCCCACTGATTGCTGGGTGTATTTTCCACAGAGTCCAAAAAATATAAGGCTGCTATCATTCGGATTGACAGCCCTGGAGGTGATGCTCTTGCTTCTGATTTGTAAGTGCTTCTGTATTGTGTCTTAAAGTTGTAAGTGATTAATTCTAAATCCTTGAACAACCGAGGAGTGTTATGTTTCCTTGGGAAGTGATTTGTTTGGCTTTTGTATGTTCCATTTATCAATTACATTTCAGTACTTTTGTTGCTTTATAAAAGAAGAGAAAACATAAGGAAAAGGAAACAAAATTGTGTAGTTCACTAGCTAATAACTCCTTGATCTTTTCCATCGACAGAATGTGGAGGGAAATCAGACTTTTGTCTGAATCAAAACCTGTCATTGCATCAATGTCTGATGTAGCAGCAAGTGGAGGATATTATATGGCAATGGCAGCAGGGACCATTGTTGCTGAAAATTTAACCTTGACTGGTTCAATTGGAGTTGTCACAGGTGAACTTGATTATCCTTATGTCTCTGAAACCTGATAAGTATGAAGTGGCAGAACTAGAAATATTGAAGTGAAGATATCAGACTTGATTGGGGAGTTAAGAAACCTCTGATATCAGTTGACCACAATCTCCAAAACACACACACTCATTCACAGAGGAAAGGTAAGATATCAGATTTGGTTGGGAAGTTGAAAAACCTCTGATATCAATACAGAGGAAACGTAGGTGAAAGATAATCTATCATGTCATTTGTCCTTATATTTGAATGTGACTACCTTCTATTTTATGCAAAAAAGAGAAAAGAGAACAGACATAAGCACCAGGAGCAAATTATATAACTAATTATCTTTGTATTAACTTCAGCACTAAGCTCTCCTTGTGTCATAAAAAACCCTCTAAATTATTTCTAAGGAATGTTCAGATCTAAGGAAAGGACAGATTTATCTATGGAGTATGTCAATGGAACTCCAAGCCTGATACCAACTAGTAGAGGACACAAATGATTGTAGATTTCTGCTGTTGGTATAGAACAGTGTATACGTCATGTATGGCAGAAATGGGAACCCAGTCTGTATGCACTGGAAACTCCTTATGATGATTATTTTAACTTACGTTCAAAATGAAGCTCATACAAGTCCTTCTCAAGCTGTTAAGTTGCAAGAAATTCAAAAGTTGATGCTCTAGTTTCTTGCAAGTATGATGAGATCTGTAGTAGTCACCTTAAAACTATAGAAGACCTCTACTTAAGAGATCATGCTGAAACCAGCAAATATTCCTTCAGATCTTTCTTGTTCCTTTCTTGCCCAACTAGGTGTCTGGGGCTGACTTCACTATTGCGCTGACCACTTGCCGGGTCTCTAATTGATGTAGTTAGAACAGAGGCATTATTTAGTGGAATATACCTAGTCATTCTCATGTTTTATATCATTTTTGGCGTGAAACTGCTTTCATATAAGGTTCTCATTTCTCACTGCTATATAGCTTGATTATTTATCAAATTCTATTTAATTTAGAATGGTTCTGTGAATTGTAGATTGCCCTATTATGGAATTTGCAAGTGATGTGTAAATTCTTTACTCTGAACTATGATGTTGTATATTTTATAATTGTTGTATAGAGTAGATATCAATGTGTTCAGGTGCTTGCTTGCAGGAAAATTTAACCTGGGCAAATTGTATGAAAAGATTGGCTTTAATAAAGAGATCATTTCAAGGGGAAAATATGCTGAGCTCCTTGCAGCTGAACAGCGACCTTTTAGGTGAGAGGTCTTGTTGCATTTCGCAGCGTATTAATACTTTATTATACATCTCAATATCATGAAAGGAAATAATATTCACTGTTTTGTCTACTATGTATTCTACTTTTTTTCCCAAAAGGGTTATTAGATAAGTGTTCTTTTTGGTTTTTCTTGCTGTATTGATTTTCTTGTTGTGGACTATTGGTCAGCCTTCTTTCTTTTGAATAAAAGCTCCTGTTTCTTACATAAAAATTGTGTCAAGCTAAAACTTAAAAGTTCTTTAGATCTGTCATTAGTCTTATCTTCTAACTTTGTGTTCCTGTCAACCCTTACTTTTCATGTTCCCAGAAATGGCTCTCAGATTTGAAGCTTTGTGCACATCTTTCCATATTCTCTGCTACTTGAAAGAAATTAACCAAATTTAATTTTCTAGACCAGATGAAGCAGAACTTTTTGCTCAGTCTGCCCAGAATGCATATAAGCAATTTCGAGACAAAGCAGCTTTCTCAAGATCAATGCATGTATGTTACTCATTATAACATGGGTTTTGGAACCAAAATCAGTGTGTTCTATCTATTTATTTATTTGGAGTAGGTAAAAGAAAACTTCTATTTTGCCTTTTTCTATTTCCAGGTAGATAAGATGGAACAGTTTGCACAGGGGAGAGTCTGGACTGGTAACGATGCAGCTTCACGAGGTTTGGTTGATGTTATTGGTGGGTTTTCTCGAGCTGTTGCGATTGCGAAGCAAAAGGCTAGCATAGCTGAAGACAGACCAGTGAGTACTTGCATTTCCTGTTTCCCCTTCTTTTAGAGGAAAATTTATAGAAGTCGTTGCTTTTGCTCTGGATTTGCTGTTTGTTATTTCATTTGAAAGAAGTAAAAGCTTATTCCCAATTGGAGCTAGATGCGCTAGTTCTATTCTGACACTGGATGTTTTGATCCCTAAGATTGAGTATTCCCAAGTATGGTATGCCTTAGTAGTATTCACTGAAGCTGAACGCAAGCATACTGGTCTCCATGTGCCCATACAATGAAATAATATCTTTCTGAATTGTGGACTGGACTTTGATAAAGATTGACACGTGTTTCCTCTCTTGCTGCAAGTCTATGCCCGATTATTGATTAGCTAACTAAAACTAAGATTTTACCTGTCAATCTAGGTAGCAATCATACGTTAAGAGTTTCCTTTTCTTTTTGCCTAGCATTTGTAACTGAAAGTAATTCGGAATGAATGGCCAGTCAGCTGGAGCAGCTTCAACATTTGGTTGGGGTAATCTGCCATACAACAGCTGTAATGTTATATCTTTCCAAGTTTTCATTATATTTCTCAAATTCTTTCTTGAGTTTCTCAAGTAATAGATTATATTCTATCAGTTCCTTAAAAACTTAACATATAATGCGAAAGTTAAGAATTGGAGCACATAACAAAAAAGCCTGAGAAGTGTAACAAACAGCTGTATTGTTGAAGACCTGTTTGGTTGTCTTGGAAATTAGGTTTATATTTGAGAAGTAGACATTTTTATCTTTATAGTTCTTCCCTAGGGGTAATTTAATTGGTTCTGCCTCTTGTGATGGAAATAAAAAAATCAAGGAATAGATTTCCCTTATTCTAACCTTCGAGAGGGAATTTCTTTAATTTGTACTTGTACATCAGTGGGGTGGGGTGTATGGGAAAAATAAAATTATTTTTTAGTGGCATTAAATTATCGATACATATTATTTTATTCAGAAGGTGTAATAAGGAATGTGCTTTTTATATAAAACTCATTCTGATGTGTGGACTTATATGACACTAGGTTACTCTTGTTGAAATGTCAAAACCATCTCCTAGCCTACCCGAGATCTTAAGTGGCATTGGAAGTTCAATAGCTGGAGTGGACAGAACACTGAAAGAACTGCTACAGGAGTTGACATTTTCCGAAGGAGTTCAAGCCCGGATGGATGGAATCTTGTTCCAGAGACTCGATGGAATTTCTTATGCTAACCCAATGCTTACTCTGATCAAAGATTACCTTGGTTCTCTCTGACTTTAATCAGCTAATTACCATCTTTATGTTTGTTTGCTCATAGTTATGAGTTGATACGTGTAATTTTTGGATCTTGTGACCTTGGAGATGATCCATTGATCAATGACACAGAGTGGTGCCTACAATTGCAGAGGTAAACTCATGGCAGGTGGTCTCTGCTTTTTGTCCAGTTGTATATACCATATACATGCCTTGGAAGTACGAATACCGAGCTGTGATACACATTCAAGCCGCTGAAAGAACAGTTTACGGTTGCTGTTGAAATTATGAAATTTGTGACTATGGAGTTATGTTATAACACAGCTAGGACAAATAAGAATATAATCTGTAATTTTTATTACAGGAGTCTGCACTATTAATAGTGACTTGAAAATTAAGGCCTAAAATAAGAATTTTGTGCCTCGGAATTTGAAGCAAGACGCTCATAGATTCTTTGTTTACTTTGTTTTATGCATAAAATTCGAGTCTTGTCTTTTCTGTTTTCTTTTAACATATATCCGTGACTTGTCATGAAAACGACCGGGGCAGTGATGATTAACGAGTAAGGAGGTAATAATGCCAAGGATTAGTTAAGATCTAGAATGTTTGGATGAAAGGAAAGTTTGAGAGGAAATATGAAATTAGTTGGAAAAACCTTTTTATTAATCACAACAATAACACTTCCTGGGAATTAAAGATGATCTGGGTCTTTCTAGAGAATTCTAGAATGTGATGGAAGACCGAAAAACTAATAGAATTTGTTACAAAGACTGTACACAGCGGGAAAACCTAAATACACAAGAACAGCCAGCTTTTGATCTTTAACTAATTTATGTGAGTTGGACACCAGCTCATTCATCTTTGTCCAGCTTAACAATCTCTTGAATCCGGTCATACCCCCTAGGCTTATGGTTAGGCAAAAAAGATAAAGACAGGATTAATCGAGGCATCAGCAATATGCTCACTACTTTGGCAATTACCTGGCACTGATGAAATGAACATCGACCAAGCTTATTATAAGCTTCCTAGAGTGAAATATAGGGCTGACGTCAAAGACGCGGCACTCAGATTGTTACACCAAAGTAATTGGAGACTGAAAAGCAGGTAAATAAAGTTTAAGCAGTAAGGATTATAACCAGGTCAATTTGGCAACAACAGAAGCTAATGGCACGATAGTCAGCTTCAGTGCTAGATTGTGCAACATCCTGCTGCTTTTTAGAAGGCCGAGGAACCAAAGTAACTCCTAAGTAAATGCAGTAGGCGCCAATGGATTTTCGATCATCAAGATCACAACCGCATTCAGCGTCGGAGAAAGCTGTAAGTTCATGTCTGACAGAGGAAACAAATTGAGACCCCAAATGTGAAGTAGCCTGAAGTCTGTAAGATACCGGAGTAGGCACTCTCAAGCCTGCCAATGAATGGAAGTAAGAAAGGCTAGAAACTGACTTCGCTTGTTAACAAGTAAAGAGTGACGTATTGAAGTCCACCAATGGTTTATACTATAGTAGAATGATGGCTTGACAAACAAATACTTCCAGATTTGGATTACTTTTTCCTTTGCACTTAGACATGTTAGCCCTATATAGAGAGTCTTTAATATATTTAGATTGAGCAAAGGCAAAACTCAGCTGCAGAAGAAATTTGTTAGTGATAATAGAATTAGGGACAGTGATGAGAATCTCATCAGCATAAATAAATAACAAAATAAAAGGCGAGTGTTTAAGAAAGAGAGGAATCAACCTTTGAGTTGAAAAAACTCTACATAAAAGAATAGATTTCGTCTAGCATACCAGCATACTTTTGAGAGCATGCATGTTTAAGACCATATAGAGCCTTGTTGAATGACAAACATGTTAAGGAGGGCTCAGCTAAGAAAAGTAATGTCGATATTGATATGGTGAATAGATAAATTCTTCATTACTACTATATTTCGAATAACTCTGACCGTTGTTTTTGCCACAAGGCTGAAGATTTCAAAGAAATTAATACAAGACCACGGTATTCGGCTTCAGTACTTGACTTCGAAATTGTCTTTTGTTTCCTTGAGCCCCAGGAGACAAGATTAGAACCCATATGGACACAGTACCCACTAGTGCCGCGTCTGTCATCTGGACATCCAGCCCGGCCAGTCAGCAGGAGTTTGATGAAAACCCTTGGCAACAAGTCTTGCCATATACTTGGAAATAGATCCACCAAGGTTTGTACTTTATACGAAAAACTCATTTATTCCCAATTATCTTGTAATCAAATGAGAAAGGAACCAATTCTCAGGTTTTGTTCTTAAGGAATGCTGCATATATATTCTTCATTTCATGTTAGTTTTCCATCGAATATCCATTAGTGCTTGCTTGGCTGATCTAAGCTTCGAGACATATAGATCAGGAGTATGTAAGAAGATTTAGGCTTGAAAGTACCACTTTTAGAATGGGTCACCATCGAATGTACATTTTATACCACAAAACCCGATCTATGTGTTTTTAGATCAGTACTTGAATGTTCGCCGCTCAACGATGTGTCGAAAAGAAGAGGCAACGACTACTTGTGGTGAATTATTAGAACAAAAAGGAAATGAACCGCTCCAATAAGATATAGCAGCTAGGTCCAAGGGTATGAAGAGCATAAAGACTGGTAAAAGAGATTAAAGGAATAGCAGATGATATAAGAAAAGTAGGAGAATGAGTAAATGAAACATAGGTAAAAAAGATACACGAAAAATGACGTGCTTGGCAACATATTTTCCTTAGGAAGAATGAAGACATTTATATTTTAAGCAACAAACTATCTTAGCTGAAGATTGAGAAGTACTTCTAAACACCAACATTGCATTATTAATAAGTACACTATTGCCAATACCAATTCTTCATTACCTCCAAACTCTTTTCGAGTACTATATATTGCCAATAACCAATTAGTGATGTGATAAGTAGCATCGTGTCCAGATACAATCTTCATCTGCAACTCTTTCAACTTAATTTGTTGAGGAACATAGTTACGATTAAACATGTGAAAACAAATTGTTGTAACGTGTACAAATTACTACTCTAATTAGCTCACGAAAACTTCGAATCATTACATTTTGAACCCTAAATCATTAATCCTATCTCTGTGACTGTCTGGCATATAGCCTTTGGATTGCCATGGCCATTGAGACCAGCTCTACTTTCTTGATAGTTTTCTCCTCTGCCAAGAAAATCATTTTGATTCCCGTTGTAATTCATTCCTCCTCTCTTTTCTCATATTCTTTTCAGGTACAGGTTGGCCTGTGCATATATAAATAACAGCATAATTGGCTCGACCATTTCCTACATCAGCAGAGTTTAGCTGCTCTAGCTTGCATTCATGCGTTAACAAGATTGAATGGACACTAATAACTTCTCGTCCAAATAATACACCATAATAATTCTCGGGCCATTAATTAACAGCATAATTAATGACTGTTACAGAAATTTTATATTGCAATTTATTGACAATGACATGCTTGTAATTATATAGGTAATGGAAGGTTATTGCATGACTAAATGAATAATAAATTGTTTACATATTTCGTTCCTATCAAACTTTCATTGTCAGGATTGGAATTACTTTTTCATTAGTTTCTAACTTTGTTTAATTTTATTATTTTACTCATTCCAAATAAGTATGTATTTCGTTGAAGGTGGTAGGTTTACCAGCTCTACAGCAAAGTGGTAATCGCACTTCCCTCCCCTTTCCCATTATGGGTTGGGGATTGAAAGTCTCGGTCTTCCTATCTGGGACTCACAGATAGCTCTCCAATGGGAGCTAGAAGAAAAACCCATTAAGGAGGATCGATCAGTAGTGATAGGATTAATTAAAATAATTATATTGACCTGTTCCCACAGTTAAATGTAACTCGCAGTCTCGCAGTTTCATTAAGTGGGGTGATGATCCCTTTATGTCATTGTCCGCATGCCATGCAGTTTGGCCCTTTGTAAAATCCCAAAGTGGATTTTTTTAATAATGAAGTTGCTAATGTTCTTCAAGTTTTCAGTATTTAAATGGTTAATTTGATTTTTAGCATTAAGTATACCTTTATGTGTTGTTGATGACTGATTGCAGACTAATTGAAACATATGGGTCCTAATTCGTTTGGAATAATTAACTGAAACTCAGTATATTATATAGACATCTGTAATAATCAGAATAATATATTTCCACTAATTATTATACTAATTTTCGCAGTACTGAAATATTTGTTACCTATTTTACAACCGAAATCAAAGACTGAAACCATATACACATCGATCATTCCTTCTTCGCAGTAGTACTGCATGTTGCTATATAATTCATCATTATAAGCATGCATTGTCACTTCAATAACTACGTACATGTTATATACATGCATGTGAATCATATGATAGCAAATTAATCAACGGTAGTTAATTTCTATATATGCAGACTATGAGAGCAATCAAGAAGACAGCATAGAGGGTCCATGTTATGCGTTTGAGCGAGAGAGGGAGTGGAATTAAAAAAAGCAAATGAGAAAATGACATTAATGGAAGAAATGTTGTTACCTAATTCATTAATTAGATGACTTGGATTTGATGGTCAGAAGACACCATATTGTTTAACCCCATTTCGTCGAGACACGTGGCAAAATCTTAACCAGATCATTACATAATGTCACCGTCAATTAGAATTTTTTATGGGAAGACATGAGCGATAAATTGAAGAAGACCTAAAGCTTGTTTCCACATAAAAGCTTATGAATTAAGTAACGGAGGGAATAGTTTTACTCTTCTACCAATACTAAATTGTGAGTTTTGATATATTCTTAGACGTCTATAGTAAAAGTTATTGTTCATTGACATTGACAAGAATATATATCATACCTTTCAAATTTTTAATTTACATAACAAGCTATATAATTAGATGATTCTTTCCTACTTTTGAAAGAAAACAATTCATACATAATTTTTGGGTCACAAAATTTACCACAACTTTAATGGTGAAGGCATAAATTACAAGAAGTTCATTGTCATCTCTAACTAAATCAAACTTATTATACTATAGTGGAGTACTCCAAGTTGTATTATTAGTGGTTTATATTCTTTTTTTATTTTAGAAATTATAACTCAAACCTAAAGATTAATATATAGAGTAATGTGGTTTATATATTCAAAGAGATGCAAGTTGTTTACATCTTCAAATATGAAAGATTTTATTGATAGGTATGTATGTTGCCAATTTTAATTAATTAATTTAATTAAATAAGTCACAAATAAAATAATGAAGATATATAATTTTAACGCGGTTCGAATTTTTTAATTTTACATTCACGAGACTATGCTTAGAGAAAAAATAATCCACTAAGATGATATAAACATCAATAAACTTATACAAATCAAACACTCCCTCTTTATTGTTACCGCTAAGTAGGATTTTTTTATACAGTCTTGTTTTGCGATATCTCTTTATTTTTGATGTCGAACTCCTTTCAATAAACATGACTTCTTTTTTCGAAGAAATTCAAGTTTCTCTCTCGAAAAACACAATTAAATTGTTTTCACAATATTTCAAATTATCTAAATTTTTAAGTTTATCATAATAGAAATTACAAATAAATAATTCCTACTAAGTTGTTCTTAATCAAAACATAAGAAAAAGATGAACAACTTACAAAAATCATACTTATAAAGGAGCTCACTTTGGACTAGTTTTTTACATAATGGGAACTCACTAATTCTTAAAAATATTATTTATTTATATAAAAATTAAAAGATTCTTCAGTAGTATGGTGCCAATTTTAATTAATTATTATAAGAGAACTTGTTAACGAGTCTTTTAGATACTAGAGGTGCTCATATGGCATCAAGGAATTAAAGTAAAATTATTATATATTGTGGAGATAATATCTAATAAATTTGGAGAATGTAATCTTCTACAACACAATCTATAGTACACTCGTCTCCCTCCATTGTAGGTGACAGGTGTTTGTATCACAACAACGTTGTACATTTTCTAACCCTTCTATGAAGTTTTGATGATCTTATAGAAGTCTTCTCCAACTACTAACCATTTTTTTAACTAGGACATGAAGATCCTTATAAGACTCTTTCAATATTATCCGATCTTTCAGAACATGTGAAAGTTGTCATATTACACTCTACTAATTAGATTCTAGAAAATGAGACTTATTTAGGGCCATGATTATTGTAGATTTAGAAAAAATTTATTTCTCTTATACTGTAAAAATAATCAATTTTAAAAGGAATTAATTTAATTAAAAATTCCTTTTGTACATTTGATAAATTTATTGTTAAAATATTATAGTAATTCAAATGATTAAAATATATATAATAAATAGTGATAAATAAAAATTACTTTAAGTGTTACATAACATTAAATAATATATACTTAAAATAATTTATAGAAATATATATATATATATATATATATATATATCATAACTAAAAATAAAAGTAAAAAATAAAAAGAAAAAATTTTAATTTTAACAATTTTATTTCTCAATTAAAGTTGAAATTTAAAAATTATTTATAAGGTTAATTTTAAATTTTTATAATTTTAAATAGATATATTTAGTATTACATTTAAAAATAAAATTATTTTCTAAAATCATATTTTAAAAAATAACTTTTTTCTTACTTCTCAAAATTTATTGTAGGATTATATGATTTTGTCAAAAGTGATTTTAAAAACAAATTTCAAATACATAAAATGACTTTTAACGGCTCAAAAATTATTTTTATCTTTCCCAACAACAATTTTAAACGGGACTCTTAATTATCCTCTTCTTTCCTAAGAAAGAAATAAGTTTGACTATTTTTTTAATTAACAATAATGTCCGGGCCCAAATCGGCCTAGTGTTTAATTCTTTAAGCTTGGAGATCTTTTTCGAGAAAAAAATCATTAATAATTCTTTGAAATAATTAATAAAATATTACATGACTAAATGCAATATAATAAACTATTTATATGTTTATTACATTTCATATCTATCAAACTTGTTGTAGCATTAGGATTACCTTCCCACTAGTTTTTAAGTCTACTTAACATAAGTATCGTACTTAATTTAATAAGTATATATTATTTTAAAGATGATAGGTCTACAACTATAAGTGGTTAAGGAACATCCCCTCTCATCATGTGTACTGATTTGGGTGTTGGTCTCCCTCTCCCTAATGAGAGTAGTGGCCATCCATTGTCTCGGCTTTTGAAAATACTCTATTAAGTTTAATTGAGTAGCCACTACCGCTCTCGAAAGGGCTTTCTAATTAATTAATTACTAAAGTTGGTAATGTTCTTCAGGTTTCTAATATTAATTTACCAATTCTTTTTCACTTCTACTTTTTAATGCAGCACTACAACTAAAAGACGAATCATGGAATGTGTGATTTTAGCATAAAGTATACCTTACCGCTGGTTTGCATATACGAAAATAGAACAACTGAAATTAGTTATATATATCAAATTTAATTTTAACCGTTATAAGTATACAGATTCAATAATCAATAATTAATATAAATATATGTGGGAAAAGATCGACAATCGCATATATTTTTTACACATAGGTTTATATTTATTTGTAAACCGTTTAATTTATATACTTTTAACGATTGAGATTGAATATAACATATGAATTAATTATACGTGTCAGATCTCTTATTATTGAAAATGCGTGATTTAACGATTTACAAATAATATAAATATATATGTAAAATTATAAGACTCCCGTCCATTTCTTATATATATATATAATTAACTATTTCGCTTAATGGTTGATGTTAGGGCTTCTGAGCAAAAACGAATCAAAGCTATGCGAGAAACAAGGATATAAAGACAACGGAATGATAAAAGAAACATATTTACCTATCTTATTACTGAAATTTAAGACTGAATCCAGAGATTTTGATCATTCGTTTTCATAATTCATATGGGGTACACATTTTTTTTCGTTCGTACCAAACAAAATATTCAACATAATTAAGCACGAGTTGCAGCTTGAACTTCGTGTAGAATATATAGCACATGAATTACACATATATACACTATTATACACGAAGTTGAAGCTGCAACACTGTATATATACATATATAGCATATATATACATATATAGCAGATGAAGGGTAGTTTCTAGATGTGATTATTGATTGTATATACAGACTATGAGAGCAATCAAGAAGATAGCATAGAGGGTCCATGTTACGCATTTGAGCGAGAGAGGAAGTGGAATTGTGATGGCTACAAATATGGCAGTTACTGCAAACAGAACGCCAAGTCCCTCTAGCACTCGAGCAATTACAGGAAATTTTGAGTTCATGAATTTGCTGAGGAATAGGAAAGTGAAAGAGAATATGATTGCAAGACAAAGCAAATGGAATAAAGGGGGGAGTTCGGATTTAGTCTGCAATGACTGCAGAGCGATTTCAACTGCTGATGGAAAGCAAAAGCCTATCATTATCATTGACCAATCTATGATGTTACGTCGATCATCAGCAATCAGAACAGGCGGTTGAGGATTGTGATCATTCGGTACCACTGGTGCTGGGGTATTGGTGGTGGTGGTGGTGGTGGTGGTGGTGGTGGTTGGGTGGAACCTTTGTATGAAAGTTGGTAGAAACCAAGCCTTGAAACGATTTACTAAGTCCATTAACTGATGAAAGCTAATTAACACTACGAAGGAAGAAGAAGGTTAGCGATTTATTTAGATAAAGAAATTGGTGTGAGGGGGTTAATTTATAAGGAGAAAAGTATTAATCTCAAATATTGTTAGCAAATCCTACACTGCAAGGTGTCAATTTTGGAGCCGGACGTTTACTATGAGAGGGGAGACTTGACTGACCTAATTCATATTAAATTAAAGATTCTGTGGAATTCATGTCTATATAGAATATCCGATGAACTTGGAATTTAGTGATTCAATTTCAGAAGATCAAGACGGGAGATTGAACAGCAGAAAGAAAGCGAGAAAATGACATTAGTGGAGGAATATTATCTATATCTGATTCATTATATCGCTTGGATATTGATTGACAGACAGGAAATCTGAACGTAAGGACAAAGGAAAAATTATTCAAAAGGATTGTAGTTAAGCCGCCGTCACGGCATAATGGATGAATCCTCGTGTCATACTTGCATTTTGCATGCTTTTTACTAATACTTTTACTGTAAAGAAATATATTTAATTGATTCATATATACTTTTTATATATTCTATCCAATATTATTTTAATTTCCTTTTTCATTGCTGTGTGTCACGTGCATTGATATTTACATAACTATTAGTTTTGTTTTTTAATTACTAATAGTACTATTACGTATGATAGATGTCTATTGGATATTAGAGATGACTAAAAAACAATCCAGAATCCAATTTGCCCATAACGTATCATTTTATGATACGATTATAATAACGAGTTTTTTAAAACTGAGTGATATATATGCGGTCTGTTGTTGTTCTTGTTTGAAAAGTGCAATACTGAATCACATATACGAATATAATTTATTTTATTTGATATTTTAATTTGTTTTGTAAGTTAAAGAAAAATAAATTTTAGTTAAATATGGGCCCTTTAATCAAGTTTATTGGGTTTATTTTCGTTATGAAAGATGGATATTTAATTTAGGAAGATATATAACTTCTGCTGAGACCTTTCAAATATTTAATATCTATCAAACTTGTTGTAGGATTAGAATTACCTTCTCATTAGCTTTTAAGTTTATTTAACATAATTATTTTACTTATTTTAGTAAGTATATAGTTGTTTAAAGATGATAGGTCTACAACTAGAGATTTGAGTTTAATTTGGTCTCCCTATCCTTAAATGGGAGTAGTGGCTAGCTGCCCATTGTATCGGCTATAGAAAATACTCTTTAAATCCTGGTAAACAGGTAAACTATTTTATATTGTACAAATTTTTTTATTATATTTAAAAAAAAAGTATATAATTTTTGGCTGTTATGAAGAATTAACTTATAAACAAATTAAAAATTAACCTACTTTCTATGGAGAAAATTAAATAGTGTGGTTCTTCGATCTATTGGTTCCGTAACTTGAAAGGGCTTTTTAATTAATTAATTACTAAAGTTGGTAATGTTCTTCAGGTTTCTAAATTAATTTACCAATTCTTTTTTATTTCTATTTTTTAATGCAGCACTACAACTGAAAGATGAATCATAGATGATAGGGATAATAATGTTGGACACAATCCATGAATTCAACACGAAATAACGGACTCGAATTTGCTTAACATGACAAGATTAATAAATAAATTTTAGTAATATAAATCGAGTTTAGATTCAAAGATCTTGACATGTGAATTCGTTTATGACATATTAAATATTTGAATAATCATTCTCTTCTTTTTTTTATAATTTAACATATTTATTTTCTATTTTAAAAGTATTTAATTCTATTTTTAGTATTTTAAAAAATATATAAAATTATTTAAAATAAAATTTTTAATATTTGAATAGATACTATTATATATTAAATGAGTGACATGATTATTAAACTAGTTAAATCAGAATTTCAATTATTGACAAAAATATTAAATGGATCAAGTTTGAATTAATCTAAAATGTATTGTCTTTAATTGAGCAATACGAATACAACGCAATAACTTGAACTGCCGCCGCTAATAGATGGTGTGATTTTAGCATAAGCCGAAAATAGAACTGAAACATATGTTCCCGTGTTTGGAAATAACTAAGAATTTAAAACTCTTGTGTATTGCAGATATATATATGTCATGAGCATACTGGTTAGTCATCGGTAATTAATTAATTAAATATGAGACACATGCTACATGCCACGTTATGAAAATTGGGTGATATATTGGAATGAATTAAGTAATACATACATACATATATATATAAAAATTTTGTTACCTATTTTATTACTCAAATTGTAGACTGAATCCAGAGATATTGATTATACTTTTTACATAATTCCTATGGTGTACACATTTTTTTTCATTCGTACCAAACAACTATCCAGCATAATTAAGCACGCGTTGGTGTTGCAGCTTCAACTTGCTGAGTATATATACATATATAGCAGATGGAGGGTAGTTTCTAGATGTGATTATTAATTGTATATACAGACTATGAGAGCAATCAAGAAGATAGCATAGAGGGTCCATGTTACGCATTTGAGAGAGAGAGGAAGTGGAATTGTGATGGCTACAAATATGGCAGTTACTGCAATCAGAACGCCAAGTCCCTCTAGCAGTCGAGCTATTAGAGGAAATTTTGAGCTCATGAATTTGCTGAGGAAGAGGAAAGTGAAAGAGAATATGATTGCAAGACAAAGCAGATGGAACAAAGGGGGGAGTTGGGATTTAGTCTGCAACGACTGCAGAGCGATTTCAACTGCTGATGGAAAGCAAAGACCTATCATTATCATTGCCCAATTTATGTTACTATGATCATCGGCAATCAGAACGGCCGGTTGAGGATGGTGGTTCAGTACCACTGCTGCTGGGACAGTAGTTTGGGGCAAGAGTTGGAAGATATGTATGAAAGTTGATAGAAACGAAGCCTTGAAACGATTTACGAAGTCCATTAGTTGATGAAAACTAATTAAAACTATGAAGGAAGAAGAAATTAAGAGGGTCTGTCTAATGAAAATTGACGATACACAAACAAATCGATTTGAGGAGTATATAAAGGAGAAAAATATTCTAAAAAATTGTTGCCGAAAGCTACACTTCTAGATGTCAATTTTGGAGACGTTTAGAAAGGGAGACAACATACATGTATACCATGATCTAAGTCATATTATAAGATTTTGTGGAATTCCTGTGCAGAATATCCGAAGAATAGCTGTGTATGATGAACTATGAATTTAATGATAAACAATTTCAAGAGTCCAGGATAGGAAATTGAACAAGCAGAAAGAAAGTGAGAAATTGACACTGAATGGAAGGAATGAAGTGAGAAATTGACACTGAATGGAAGGAATATTATCTATCTGATTCGTTACATCACTTGGGTATTGATTGACAGACAGGAGAGAGCTGCGATGATAAGAAATATGAATGTAAAGGGCAGGAAAATTCATTCGAAAAGAATAGTAGTTCAGCAGTCAATAATGCATAATGGATGAGTCCTCCTTGTGTCATACTTGCATTTTGCTTGTTTTTTTACTAATACTTTTAATACTCCTGCATTCGATGCAATATTACTTTCCATTTTTATAGCAAATTATTGCCACGTGTCAAGTACATGAATATTGCTACGTGTCAAATACATGAATATTTAAATAACTAAGAGAAAAGTTCACATGTCTCCTTTGAAGTTTATGAAAATCTTAATTTAAAAGAAAATTTGTGGAAAGTGACACAAATACCTTAAATTTATTTTTAAAAATTACAAAATAAAACTACTAAACATTAATAAAAAAGAGTAATACTTTAACCATTGTACCAAATATATTTTAAATATATATTTTTCAATCCTTAATAAATAACCCTTTTGATAATGTATATTTAATAATTTCTATAATAATTAAAATTATTTTGTTATTATAAAACTTATAATTAAAAAAAATCTATATAACAACATGAATTTAAAATTATTATAAAATAATAATAAATTTATTCTTAAATAATTATTAACAAAAATTAAATAGTTGTAAAATAAAATTATTCTAAAATTATTATTAGCACTAATAATTTTAAAAAATTATTTTTTAAGTAATTGTTAAATAAAATAAATTATTTTATTTAAAAATCTAAATAATGATAATTTTTTTGAAATTTAAAAATTTAATGATAATAATAATTTTAAATTTAAGTTATTATATAAAATTTTAATGATTATAAAATTATTTTGAATTATAAATTTTTTTATAATAGCAAAATAATTTTAATTTTTGTAAAAAATTATTATATATGTATTTTAAAAGGATAATATATTATGAATTAAAAAATATATTATTAAAATTTATTTTAGTATAGTGGTTAGGATATTAGTTTTTTTATTAAAGTTATAGGTTTAAATTTAACCAAAATAATTTTATTTTATAATTTTAAAATAAATTCAGAGTATTTTGATAAATTTATTATTTGTATGAGAGGTTTGTATTTTTTTCATAATTATTTTTTTAAACTAGAATTTTTATAAACCCCAGGGGAGGTATGTGAACTTTGTCCAATAACTAATCCAGCTGTTTTTAATTACCTAACATTATACTCGTCCAGAATACACTCCCATTCAAGGAAAGTGTTCAAACTCTGCCATCTAGCCCTCCAATGTGAGGGTAAATGTCACGTCAGTAAATTTGTAAAATAATATTTAAAAAATTACACCAAACTTCGGGAGAAAGAGATGATAATGACAGTTAAAGAGTAGTGGTCGACAACCGGTTGCAAAAAAAGATACTGTATCAATCCTAACATAAATATATATCCACGAGTTAATTTGTCATTTATTTTATTTTTTTATTAAAATAAATATTACAAACTATTAGATTAAAATATTTTTAATTATTTCTAAAACGAGTGAAATTAACGAAATTAATTAACCAAATTTTATCAACTCGTACATGCGTTTCTCCCCGTTAAAATAAATAAATAAATTTTGAAGTCTCAAAATTTTAAATTTGATAATCTTATTTTTTCAAAGGATCATTCTACGATACTGAAAAAAAAAATAGTATCAATAATAAAAAAATGTGAATTATTAAATATAATCAACGGTTTCATATTTTCTTATTTTAAAACATAAATTTAATTTTTTAAATATATATTTTTTAATTTACCAATTATTCAAATTTTAACTATTTTATTTTGACTTTTCGTTAATCTCAACAAACTAAAAGAATTATAATTATAACGTAAAAATTATAAATTTATATAAAAATTATAATTTTACATTAAACATTCAATTATACCATCTAATATGTATTTAAAATAAAATACTTTTAAAAGTTAAAATTAAAAAATATAAGCGTATGTAAAAAAAAAATCAATTTAAAAAATTTAACATAAAAAATATAAATATATAGAAAAAAATATAAATTAATATCAAATTATCAAAAGACAATAGTATAATTATAAACAAATTAAAAAACTTGTAATTGTAACGTAAAAGTTATAAATTCAAGCAAAATTTATAATGTTCACATAAAATATGAAACTATAACGTATAATTTGTATATAAAATATAATATTTTTAAAATATTTAAATAAAAAAAACACAAGCCAACATAAAAGAGTAAAAATAAACATCAATTTTATAAATTTAACATAAAAATTTTAAATACATGAGATAAATATAAATTAACATCAAATTATTGAATGACAACAACACAATTATAAAGAAACCAAAAAAATTATAATTGTGACGTAAAAGTTATAAATTTATATAAAATTTGTAATTTTCACATAAAATATGAAATTACAATATATAACTTATATGTAAAATATAATACTTGTAAAATATTAAAATAAAAAATAAAAGATATAAGCCAACATAAAAGAGTTAAAATGAACATCAATTTTATAAATTTAATATAAAAAATTTAAATATATGAGATAAATATAAATTAACATCAAATTATCGAATAACAACAGCACAATTGTAAATAAACAAAAAAAATTGTAATTGTAACGTAAAAATTATAAATTCACATAAAATTTGTAATATTCACATAAAACATGAAATTACAACATATAATTTGTATATAAAATATAATACTTATAAAATATTAAAATAAAAAGTATAAGCTAACATAAAATAATTAAAATGAACATCAATTTTATAAATTAACATAAAATTAGGAAATGATAGCAGTATAGTCATAAACAAAAAATATATATAATTATGACGTAAAAGTTATAAATTCACATAAAAATATTAAATTATAATACATAACATGTATGTAAAATAAAATACTTATAAAAGTAAAAAATAAAATATAAGTTAACATAAAAGAATAAAAATAAATACCAATTTCATAAATTCAATATAAAATTATAAATACACTGATATAAATGTCAATTATAACAAATTGTCAAATAATAACAATATAATTGTAAAAAAAAAATGTGATTGTAAATAAACCTTATAGATAAACATAAAATTTGTAATCTTTACATAAAAAATCAAATTATAGTATAAAACATATATGCAATAAACCAATATAAAAGAGAAATAAATATCAATTTGATAAAGATAATAGAAAAAATATAATTATGATGAAATAAATGAAAATGAATACAAATTAATAAATAATAATATTATTATTGTATATGGAACAAAATGAATATAAATGTAACATAAAGACTGTAAATCAAAATTTTACTTATAATCCTAATATTGAAAATTGAATTACAATAAAAAATTTGTAAAAAAAACACAATGCTTGTAAAATTATAAAAATAATTAAAAAATCTACATAGTTTATTATTATTATTATATAAATAATTTATATGTGACACACACACACACACACACACACACACATATATATATATATATATTCTAAATGTGTGTGTGTGGTTGTGTATTTTATCATAAAGACAAAAATTAATTATTAATATTTTTTAATTTATTTAATAATTTTTTTGCATGTGTCATAATAAATTTTTTCTCATTCTTTTTTTTTTAGTTACATGATGTTAGATAAAGTATCGCTTTACAAATGACAAATGTCAGTATAATTTACTAATAGCATCCTTATTGTACTAAATTGAATTTGCATTACATGTAATTAAGCTTTCTTAAATTTTGTGGTAATCACAAATAACATCGATTTTAAAAAATTAGATTAATTTACATTTTACTTTTCTTAATAATCTTTTTAAAAATTTTTTGTTCATATTTGTACAATTACATATATATTTTTTCACTAGCAAATTATCAGTTTTAAAATATTTTCATTTTTTTATCTATTAATGTGATATTAATTATAAGGTTATTTCATTATACTATTTATTCTCAATTATGACAATAATATTTGTATCTTTAAAGTAATATAAATTTTTCATTAATTTTTATAAATACAAATAACATAAATAACAAATGTGATGTGTTGTGCTTTATAATATTGATTTTTAATCATTTATTTTACTTTTAATAATTTTTTATAAAATTAAAGAAATGTTTCGTATTTTAATAATATCTAAATTAATATTTTTTAAATAAATTATTCAAAACATGCATCACATATTTTTATCGTTATATTTTTTTATTATAATATATAAATTTGTATTTTAAATATATTTTAAAAAATAAATTATATTAAAATAATTTTAATATATTAAAAGATAATAAAATATAAAAAAAATTAATTTAAATAATAGATTAATTTAATATATTACTTATGAATCAAATTAATTAATATTATTTAAAATAAATGAAACAAATTTTAATTTTAAAATTCAATAATTAATATAAATGAATCATTGATAATCCCAATATCACATAATTTTGGGATTTAACCAATAATGCCCATGTTTTATAAACAAAATTCAAAAATACCACTCCCACTAATATTCAATCAAAATTGCCCCTTTTTAACCCAAACGGACAAAATTGCCCCCATACCCCCTCCCTCCCTTTTTTTAATCCGTTTCTTCTTCATCTTCTTCTTCTTCCTCCTCCTCCTCTTCTTCTTTCCTTTCCAAAATGATATACCCAACCGATTATATTATACATTGTGTTGATTTGAATGCAATGTTATTGTTAAGATATTATTGAGTGAAACTAGAAGATTTTTTGCAAAGGTAGGTAAATATACAATTATACTGTTTCAAATTGGAGAGAGCTCAGTCGATCTTGGGGAGGGAGTTCTGTCGAACTCGAAAGTGGAACTCGAAAGTAGGGCAAACTTCTTGTACTTGAAAGTGTAACTCGAAAGTAGGGGAATTTCCTCCCTACTCGAAAGTACTTTCGAGTAGGGCAAAATTAGTTACACTTTTGAGTTCGACAGAACTCCTCCTCAAAATTATAAACGTTTACGTTAAGTAATGAAAACTAGTAACAGTGAGTGTTATACATTTGATTAACTGTTGTTTTTTATTTATGATGCAGTTATAGAATCGCCAATTACGATAGCTACTCGGTTAGGGGGTTTATGGCAACGTACTCCGAATGGTGGTGATATTTACATTGGAGGTGAGGTTAGGGCATTTTCTGTGGATCAAGACATAACGTACGAACAATTTATGCATATTGTGTATGGGTCATATGGGATTAATCCAGCCGAGGAAACTATTATTGCGAAAGCGATCTTTCTTGATATAGCACACGTAATAGGTGTGCCTCAACCAGCAGTACTTATTGACACTGAATCTAGTTTTCGTGCCTTTATGAATGTTAATAATGTAGCTTTTATAAATGGAAGGGGTCATTGTTACTTATATATGACTAAGGAACGCATTAGTGGTGGAGAGCCTTCAAGGACACACGGTTTTTAGTATCGTAGCACAGAGGGAGCTATTGTACCCTCATTCACGTCCTCTCATGGGAGTAATCAACTTGGTGAAACATTTCCTACAATGTTATCGGAACAGGAACAATTCAATAGCCATTTTAATGATACAACTACACCTGTGCAAGATAAAGACCCACAGAATGTCAAGCCAAATGCTCATTAGTCTGAGGACGATGCAACCACTATAGATAGAGGTTTTTCTCCTCGTCGTCGTATGCACGAAGAATAACCACGTGATCATCATGAATATCAGTGTGGACCTAGAAATGTCGTCGATGACGAGGAAGACGAGAATATCGAAGATGTTGGTGCTCGTGGTACGTACAGAAGTAGCTCAATGGTGGGTCCATCAGCGTCAAATCAATACATTCGAGCTATGCCTCCTATTTCACCATTTACATCTACGGCAAGTGATGCATTGTCAAGTATTGGTTATGGGGATGTGTGTGTTGGACAAATGTATAGTACAAAACAAGAATTGCGCGACAGATTAAGCTTTATGGCTCTCAAAGACCACTTCCAATTCAAGATTTGCAAGTCTGATACCACCCGTTTGATTGCCAAGTATATTGAAGATAATTGCAAATGGCGAGTTCGGGCTACTAAGAGTAATAACGATGCTTACTTTCGTGTTACTCGCATTGACCCAGTACATACGTGTCAAAATATGCAGTTACAGGACGGGCATCGGCAAGCAAGTAGTCAGTTAATTGGGGAACTTGTGAAAGATAAGTTCAGGGATGTAGGTCGAATTTACACTCCAAGAAATATTCGGGACGATATTCATAACGAATATGGGGTTCGTCTACCATACTCAAAGACTTGGCGTAGCAAGGAGGTAGCCTTGAAGATTGTGTGCGGAGATCCGACTGAGTCATTTAAGGGACTTCCTGTATATTGTCGTGTGTTAGAGGATAAAAACTCGGGGACTATAACGGCAATAGAAACGGATGAAGAAAGCCATTTCCTATACTTCTTTATAGCATTGAGGCCATGTATTCGAGGATTTCGCACCACCATTCGACCTGTTGTCACAATTGATGGTATTTTTCTTAAGGGTAAATATCGAGGCACATTGTTTGTTGCAGTAGCACAAGATGGAAATGACCAAATTTATCCTATTGCCTTTGGCATTGCTGATTCTGAAAACGATGCATCGTGGGAATGGTTTCTGCTTAAGCTTCAAGATGCCATTGGGCCGGTTGACGATTTGGTTTTCATCTCAGATCAACACAATAGCATTTTAAAAGAGATTGGAGGTGTCTTCCCAGAAGCTACTCATGGTTTTTGTACCTACCACATATCCAGAAATTTGAAGGCGAAGTACAAAATGTGACAACAGAAGATAGACACATTCCTCGCCGCTTATTTTAAAGCCGCAAATGCGTACCGTGACATCAAGTTCATCAAATATATGAATAATCTCATAATCATGCATCCTCAAGCTGCAACATACTTGGAAGATGAAGTAGGGCTACATAGGTGGGCGAGGGCACGATTTCCGTCCAAGCGATATGAGATGCAAACTACTAACATTGTTGAGAGTATGAACTCCGCACTTAAACATGCTCGTTCTTTACCCATCATTCTTTTAGCCGACTTCATAAGATCTCTGATTCAAAGGTGGTTCTACGAACGTAGAGAGTTAGCTGCTGCACGAGATGGGTATCTAACTAAGGCTGCCCAAAAAAAATTAGATGAGCATACAGAGTTGTCACGAACCATGACTGTTCATCCGGTGTCAAGGTTTGAATTCGAAGTGAAAGAACGAGAAAATGTGAAGGTCGTTGACCTACGATCGAAGAAATGTAGTTGCATGTTCTTTGACATGCAATAATTACCATGCTCTCATGCTTTAGCAGCATGTCGACACATTCGTTTATCCTATCACTCATTGTGCTTGCATTACTACACTACAAATGCTCACATCGCAGCGTATGCGGAGGCCATTATCCTAGTTGGTAACGATGTTGACTGGGTTGTACTAGATGAGGTACGAGGAATTATTGTCAATCCGCCTAAACAACGCCAACCTGCTGGTCGACTAAAAAAACAACGAATTCCCTCAGCTGATGAAGACGTGATTCAACGAAGGTGTTCGCGCTGTTCACAAGTTGGCCACAACTGCGCGACATATCAGAACCCGATTCCGCTAGCCTCGAGTCAGTGATTTTTATGTATGCTATGTATTTTTCAGTTTATTTACTTGTAAACATTGATAATTTGTCAAATTATGTATGCTAAATGTTGTACAAACCATAATTGATTTGATTAGTTGATATGAACTCCTTTTTTTTTTTAAATGTATGTCAAACTCAAAAGCTGCGAACATTCTGAAAAACTCAAAAGTATAGTTTCGAATACACACAAATTTCGAATAACTCGAAACTATAGTTTTGAGTAGACTAAAAGCTGCGAACATTCTGGAAAACTCGAAAGTATAGTTTCGAGTACACACAAATTTCAAATAACTCGAAACTATAGTTTCGAGTAAACTAAAAACTGCAAACATTCTGGAAAACTCGAAAATATAGTTTCGCGTACAAACAAATTTCGAATAACTCGAAACTATACTTTCGAATTTTTCAGAATGTTCACATTTTTTACTCTACTCGAAACTATAGTTTCGAGTTATTCGAAATTTGTGTGTACTCAAAACTATACTTTCGAGTTTTCCAGAATGTTCGCAGCTTTTACTCTACTCGAAACTATAGTTTTGAGTTATTCGAAATTTGTGTGTACTTGAAACTATACTTTCGAGTTTTCCAGAATGTTCGCAGTTTTTGAGTTTGACATACATTTAACCGCATAATCATTAATTTAGTTAGTTTTCCAATTTGTTAAATAAATCAATGTAAATTAATTAATAATTATGCGTAAATTAGTTAGTTTTCCAATTCGTTAAATATATCAATTGTTTTTAGTTAACAATTATGCGTAATTTAATTCAAACTAACAAATATAAGTAAATTCATACTATACCGAAAAAATATAATGTGTAACAAAGTTCAAAGTACAAAACTACAATAACTGTCCGGCCTATAGGTCAACTGCAACTCTCGTCCGCATAAGCTCACTGTCCTCTGCCCTGAAACACAAAGGAAGCCCTAATCCTAAATGCTGTATGAACATACAAGTAAAAATACCATAGTCCCCTGAATCCAATTGCTGATGTGGTATGCCCTCGATCGGTCGAATGTACGTAAAAGCCTCAAGACTCTGGATGACGTCGGTACGATACCTGTAAAACTCGGTCTGATCTAGTAAGTAGGGAATATAGATGCACAATGGCTGTATAGCAGTATCGAGGACATCATCTCCATGAGCAATGTCTTCCTGTCATGGAGAATCGTAGACTGTAATCGCCCTCCACCGTAAATGAATCTCACATGCAACCCAGTGGTTGCCACCTAGAGTTATAGGCAAGTATACCACATCGACCTGGATCCAATCTCTGTGCAGTCGGGAATGTTCTCCTGTCACGAACGCCTTGATGCCGGAGTTCGGGTAAAAAGTACCCTCGGCTAATGTTCGTGATAGATACCCTCTGTAAGTCACCTGAAGCGCAGTCTACGATAAGGAAAAATTATTAGTTCTTAGCAAGTGAAAAAAATAAGTAGTCCATAAATAAAAGCCATTCATTAACGACTTACGTATAAGTGGGGGGACGCAACAGTCCAATGTTGTGGGATCATCTCTTTGCATGCGAGCTGTCGGTGTGATAACAAGCTTATGTACTCACTGATATGCTGTAACGTTATCATGGAATGAACATACATTGGTATTAAATAAAAAAAATTGTACTTAAAATTTGATAAGATCGCTACAAGTATATATGACTTACTTCGTCCTCAAGCCAACGGCCGACTTCAAACACAACACTAATCCAGGTGGGCGTCAATCTGCATGTCTCCCCCTCTGTATATGCCGTTGGTGTAGCAACCCACCATAGAAACTGACTGTAAATGTCAATAGGAACTGGCTTAAGAGGACGAATGTGATATGCAGGACCATACTGAGACCAGCTCCTCGGTTGCCCGATCATCCTCTGCTTGAATGAATTTGTATACAGAGGTTGACCAGACCTCGACTTCTAATAGACACGACCATATCGACTTTGGTCATCCAAAGGGGGAGCGTTAAAATCACGAACGCTCGCAACCCCTACTGTGTCGACCTAAATAAAAAAATATTAGTTAAATAAAAAAAAGTGTTAAAAAATGAACTATGCCTAAATATACTAACCTGTATGATATCCGACTGACTAACATCTGGACGCAGTATCCCTTGAATCTGATCGATCAACTGCCGTATGCTATCCTGTTGTCACTACGCCGCCTCGTCCTGCCTCGTGCTAAACGCCTGAAAATCATCTTGGAGCTGGGTCAGATGCTATGCAATATCATATCTATGAGGCTCGGTATCGGTGGCCCGCCGGAGGGGCTCATCTGCAAAGAGCTCTTCACAATACTTCGTCTGACGCGAAGGCCGACGAGGTCGCGAACGCTGCGAAAGTTAGAAAAAATTTATTAAGAAAACAATCATAACTAACTTAAAATCTCTATACATAAATCTTGTTACATACTTTTCATACGTGTAATTACCTTCTTCAGTCTCAATGGAGTGAGTGATGACGTAACTGTATGATCTGCAGCAGGTGTAGGAGGAGTAGATAACTCATCTGTCCCCGGAGCGACAGTGGGAGAAATGTCGGCGTCATCCATGTGACGTGTGTCTGCTGGAGTCGGATCGTCCATCAATATAGCCCCTCCATAATCTCCCTCATCTATACCTACTATACCTACAACCTGTGTGTAGTATGGTTGCGTGCGCTCATCATCAGTAGGCTCAATCTGTCGCAACACAACCAGCGGCTACAAGGAAAAGCAATTTTTTATTATTTTACTTATCAGTATGGTTTATAATCCAAATATTAACGTAAAACTGACAACTAAGTTAATTAAAAAGACATCATTGTTTAGTACCGTTGATGGACTCAAAACATGCGTCGTGATCATTCCATCGCGAATGTTCTTCTTAGTCGCCATCCATCTCAGTATACGTGGCAACCGTTGGTTTGTACATCGTGCGAACTCTCTGCTGACGCTAGGCAGGACCTCATAAATCCATATCTGTAAACAGAATAATCATATTATAATGAAACCCAATCCATCACACAATATGAATAAAAAATATAAAAAACTATATTATCATGAATATCACTAACCTGACCAAAACAACAGTTTATATTAAGTATGTACAACTTATCATGTATACCTGAAAAGCTAGCGGGAACCCGTCCAAATTGTATTTCGTCGAATATGTCTTGTCATCTGCCTCTGCCTCTGCTTTCTTGATCCTGTACTGGCTAGCCTGCCCTCTCAAAGCTCTACTCAATGACCGGTAAATGTAGCGCCAAGAAACGGATCCCCAAGGATATTAGTTAAACACATCTAAATCATCCACAATGCTCATCAGCCATAAGTCTGGAAGATATCTCCCAGCCCGTCCGATCAACACACGCTCAAGTATATAGTAAAGCATAAGCTTAACTACGTCCACATCGTCAATAGATGTAAAGTCGAGTGCAAAAAAAGCAAGATCAATGTCATCTAGATTGGGTGCAGCCTTCTATCCAAAATACAAGTCTTTTAACCTATGGCTATTCACATCTATATCCGGGTATGGCCCAAATCGTAACCCAGTAATCAGTGCAAACTCTATGTAGGAGAATCTCATGGGTGTCGCACCAACAAAAAACCACAGCTCCTGCTCCTCCCCATCTGTCTCAACCTCGTGCAAAAGAATTTTATGCACGAGGTTCCCTGAAAAACCTAACTGCAGATCAAGAAAGTATCCAAAGCAACTCTGCCTGAATAAACGTTGTTGCCTCTTTGTCAACTTTCTCAATATTTCACTTAGTTGCTTCGATTTAGACAATGTCGTCACCACGGTCGAAAAATGGTCAGCTTTCTTTGTTTTTAACGTGCTGGTAACTGTAACCATTACTTCCTACATCAAAAACAAATTAAATTACCAAAATTAGTTCAACAGTATCAACTGAAACTGTATTACTTACATCATGATCATATTTTACAAGATAAAGACCCAAAATTCTGTTTTTCTCGAAAGTCAATAAATTACTCGAAACATAAACTGATACATGACTCGATACTTCCAAAACACATAGCACTCGAAACTAAAGAATGCACATGACTCGAAATTGCATAAAATTTACTCGACTCGAAACTAAAAATTTCAACTGACTCGAAACTAAATAGACACATAACTCGAAATGCCGTAAACAAACTTGACTCGAAACTACATACACAAGTCACTCGAAAGTATGTTTTTCTCTTATCCAAACGTACTTGCTAGTTAGGCAAATAAACACTTTCGTGTCAAGTTGAAAATGTAGTTTCGAGTAAATGTAAATAAACTGTGTCGAGTAAGGTGGATATGTAGTTTCGAGTAAGGGAAAATAAATAGATTCGAGTACGTTTAAATTATAGTTTCGAGTAAGTTTAAATTATAGTTTCGAGTACGTTTAAAATGTAGTTTCGAGTCATGTATTACACATGTACATTCGAGTAACAAGAAAAAGCACATTCGAGTGATGTCGACTCGAAAGTTTGTTAGGATTTTCGCAATTCGACTTCGTCGACAATTCTCTCCCAAATGCACATCAAAGTCAATCAATTTCACAAACTATTTTTCAATTAATTTACATCCTAAATATACATAACAACTAATTCATGCAAAAGAATTAAGTTTATCTTCATCAAATCCAATTAATTTCACTAATTTTGATTGTGAAATCAAAACCCTTACCTGAAATCGTAGAGCCCTAAATGTTGCCGCCGATTATTGCTTGTGTCGTCGTTACCAGCTCTCCGTCGTCTTCAAACTGCAACTAGAACTTTCTTTGCTCGAAGGTGAGGGGGAAACGCTCGAATGTGAAGCACAATATCAAAACCAAAAAAAATATTTGAGTTTTGTTGTTGTTGCAAAGGGGGTATGGGGGCAATTTTGTCTGTTTGGGTTAAAAAGGGACAATTTTGATCGAAAATTAGTGGGAGTGATATTTTTTAATTTTGTTTGTAAAACAGGGGCATTATTGGTTATTTCCCCATAATTTTCCCTTTCCGAAATAACAACAGTAGAAAACCAGACGTACGTTAAGACATAAACAATGTCTACTAGGTAAGAGAAAGATCTGATTCATGTCTGTTTACGTCAGCTCCTTATGTCTTCTGAGTGTACCATATCCACTGCTGCATCACGACCCCCTCCATCAATTTCCTGTAATTCGTAGTAACAAACCTAGATTACACAATACATATTCTCTGCGCTTAATCTTCAACGCAAAATCATCGGTTTCTTCCTCTACCATAACCCACCAAAGACAATCTCTTTCTCAAACTTATGAATTATTTCTCAGAGAAATAGCCGGTTTCTGTGAATCCAATAACCTCAACGAAGCTTTCTATCTATTGCAAGAAAACTCACACAATGCTTACGTTAAAGAAGGCATGGGTATTTTACTGCAAGCCTGTGGCCGTCAAAAGGACATCGAAATTGGTAAAAAAGTCCATGACATGGTTTCTTCATCGACCCACTTTAGCAATGACTTTGTTCTTAATACTCGTCTCATTACTATGTACTCCATGTGTGGGTCTCCTTGGGATTCCCGTAGAGTTTTTGATAACTTAAAGACAAAGAATTTGTTCCAATGGAATGCACTTGTTAGTGGGTACACTAGAAATGAGCTTTATATTCATGCATTGAACATTTTTGTTGAACTGGTTTCGGCTAAGGATATTAAACCCGATAATTTTACTTTGCCGTGTGTCATTAAGGCTTGTGGAGGGATTGCTGACGTGGATTTGGGATATGCTATTCATGGGATGGCAGCGAAAAGTGGTTTGATTGGAGATGTGTTTGTGGGTAATGCTTTGATTGCAATGTATGGAAAATGTGGGTTTGTTGAGGATATGGTGAAAGTGTTTGAGGTTATGCCTGAAAGGAACTTGGTTTCTTGGAATTCCATAATTTCTGGGTTTTCTGAGAATGGATTTTCTCTTGAGAGTTTTTATTTGTTAATGGAAATGATGGGTGGTGAGGAAGGTTTGGTGCCAGATGTTGCAACACTAGTTACTGTACTACCAGTGTGTGCAGGGGAAGGAGACGTGGAAATGGGAAGGTCGGTTCATGGTTTGGCAGTAAAATTGGGACTGAATCAAGAATTAATGGTGAACAACACTCTGGTTGATATGTATGCAAAATGCGGGTGCTTACCTGAAGCCCAAATCTTGTTTAGTAAGAACAATAATAAAAATGTTGTTTCTTGGAATACCATCATTGGGGCTTTTTCTATGGCAGGAGATGTATATCAAACATTTTATCTTCTGCGCAAAATGCAGATGGAAGGGGAGGGAATGAAGGCGAATGAGGTCACAGTTTTGAATGTATTGACAATTTGTTTGGAGAAGTCAGAGTTGCAGAGCTTGAAGGAACTTCATGGCTATACATTAAGACATGGATTTCAAAATGATGAACTTGTAGCCAATGCTTTTGTTGCAGCCTACGCAAAGTGCGGATCAGCGACTTCTGCTGAGAATGTATTTCATGGTATGGAGTCTAGGACGGTCAGCTCTTGGAATGCACTTATTGGTGGTCACGCTCAGAATGGTGATTCTTTGAAAGCTTTAGATTATTTTCTTCAAATGAAATTTTCAGGCTTAGAACCTGATTGCTTTACAATTGGTAGCCTCCTATTAGCATGCACTCATCTGAAATCTCTCCACTTTGGCAAAGAGATTCATGGATTTGTGCTTCGTAATGGGTTAGAAAGAGATTCATTTATCAGAATCTCACTACTATCGCTTTACATGCATTGTGAGAAAGCACCATCTGCTAGAGTACTGTTTGATGCAATGGAAGATAAAAGTTTAATATCGTGGAACACGATGATAGCTGGTTACTCACGGAACAAACTTCCAGATGGAACCCTAATTCTTTTCCGTAGGATGATTTCTAAAGGAGTTCAACCTTGTGAGATCACCATAAACAGTGTCTTTGGGGCTTGTTCACAGCTATCAGCTTTGCGGCTCGGAAAAGAAACACATTGTTATGCTTTAAAAGCTAGCCTCACTGATGACATATTTGTTGCTTGTTCAATCATAGATATGTATGCAAAATGTGGCTGTATAGAGCAATCTCAAAAGATCTTTAACAGGTTAAAAGATAAAGATGCAGCATCATGGAATGCTATAATTGTGGGATATGCAATAAATGGATATGGGAAAGAGGCAATAGAGCTATTTGAAAATATGCTGGCTCTCGGCAGGAAGCCAGATAGCTTCACATTTGTTGGTATTTTGATGGCCTGTAATCATGCTGGGCTGGTTGAAGATGGATTGAAATATTTCGGTCGGATGCAGAACTCCCATGGAGTAAAGCCAAAATTAGAGCATTATGCATGTGTTGTGGACATGCTTGGCCGTGCAGGACAGTTGCATGATGCTTTTAAACTCGTAGATGAGATGCCTGAGGAACCTGATGCTGGAGTCTGGAGCTCATTGTTGAGTTCTTGCAGAAATTATGGTGCTTTCGATATGGGAGAAAAAGTTTCTAAAAAATTATTGGAATTGGAGCCAGACAAAGCAGAAAATTATGTGTTAGTCTCAAATTTATATGCTGGATCAGAAAAGTGGGATGATGTGAGGAAGGTGCGGCAAGGGATGAAGGAGAATGGCCTTCAAAAGGATGCTGGTCGCAGTTGGATTGAACTTGGAGGGAATGTTTACACCTTTGTTGCTGGTGATAATATGCTGCCGGAGTCGAAGGAAATCCGGGAAATGTGGGGAAGATTAGAGAAAAAAATAAGTAAAATTGGATACAAGCCTTACACAGAAGCTGTGCTTCATGAACTAGAGGAAGAGGAGAAGATAAACATATTGAGGGGCCATAGTGAGAAGCTTGCAATCTCTTTTGGATTGTTAAAGACAACCAAAGGTATAACACTGAGAGTTTGCAAGAACCTGCGCATTTGTGTAGATTGTCATAATGCAGCTAAGCTAATTTCAAAAGTTGTAGAAAGGGAGATTATAGTGAGAGACAACAAGCGCTTTCATCATTTTAGAGATGGGTTTTGCTCTTGTGGAGATTACTGGTAAATGAAGCAGAAGCAGAAGCAGCAGCAGCAGCAAGAAAGTTATTCTCATTTTTGCTGAGAAAATTTCTTGGACCATATGGATTACAAACAACTTAAGGGTTTGCAATTGCAAATGATATTATTATCTTTGTGCTTATTGAGATTTATCATCAAGCTGCTTCTGTTAATTACTAATCGAACACTTAAGTCAAGATTATATATTAGAAAAGCGAATATTTGTATCACACCGTGTTGTTCTTTTCAATGTTAAAAGGAATAAAAAAAAAAGTACCGAAAAGGGTGTATTTGATAATTAGTTTCGAAGTAATTGTCTATTTGTTAATTTTACTATATTGTTAGGGTCCATATATCATTCTCCTACTAGTCTATAATTCTACGGTGTATTATTATATTGTAAAATATTTTACGATAAACAAATGAATTTTATAATTTAAATTTATTTTGAACACCTCATAATTTTTATTTATGGTTTACTTATAAATACATCTCTGTGTTAAATATAACTTAGAGATTATTGTTTAATTATTTATAATTTAGGGAATAATGTTTTAATTTTATTAAATATAAAATATATTTAATCAACTAAACTTTTTAATGAAATAACATTCAGACCCCATAATATTTTGATAATTCATATCGGCACCAAGCATGAAGCATCCACCCAACTGTAATCTCATAATTGTAAATGGGTATAATATAATAATAATATACTCTGTAAATAAAAGAATGCAACAAAATAAAATTAAAAAATTAAAAATAATAATAATATTAATAAAATTTGAATATGCTTTTACTTCTTCCTTCTTCTCGGAAACAGGTTTGTAATCTCAACTCAACTGAATAACGGTCAGACCAAACAGCTTTCGTCTGAATCCGAATATGGAGCCTACTTGAACAGGCCCCACAGAAAGGCCCAGAGTTCTGAGCGAAACAAGAGTACTGAAAAGGTTTTTGTTGTGGCTGCTGCTACATTCGAAACCAACCAAAAATGGATATTAAACAACCGTCGTCGCCCCCTTCTACCTCCGACTCTCAAAACTCGGCCACTCAGCCAATTCAACCGAAGTGTGAGGTCGATGATGCTCCAGCCAACAACGGAGTCTTCGATGTGTTCGACCAAAAGCCTGAGACAAAGCCTGATTCCATCCCCCAACATTTTCAGTGAGTTCTTTTGTCCCCTTATTTAATTTTAAGGAGTTATATCTGATTTTAGAATTTTCGTTTGCCAAGTAACTTTAACTCCTAAAAGCCTATGTTTTGATATGAGATTCTAATCTTTGATTCTGCTGCTGTTTTGAACATTATCATTTCTTTATTTCATTTTCATTGCAATTGATTGTCTATAATGTCTCAGTCATACTTTCCCAAAAATAATTGGCAGCACTTAATTAGAAAAAAATTGGAATTCGTGATTAATGTTGAATTGTATATAGTAAATTTTTAAGATTCAGAACTTTGTATCTGCTCTAAATAATTTTAGAATCTTAGACTGGTCAGGAACATCTATGGATATTTTTACAGCCATTATGAAATTTTATCATTCATCCTATGTGCTAGCTGCTCTTGCTGAGCCCTCAAGGCCTCGATGCTTGCTTTGTCTGCGGATGTATCATGTAATTTAAACATAGTCTCTCTCTTATTTGTATTAATAATATTGATATTACTGAATACCAAATTTGTGCTCGTATGGAAATGTGTATAATCCATTTAAAGTTTGGATCCTTTGGGATGTTACAAGAGGTTTAAGTTCCCAATCCCTCATATTATTGTTGGTAGGGATATGGTTTACATTATATACTATTTAAAATATATTTATATTTTACATCCTTTGGGAATTACAGTGGCTTACTGAATGTTTGTAGAATTAATTGGTTTTCTGCTATATTGGTTTTTAAACATTATGCATGTCTGAATTTGTCATAATCTCTTGCACGTCTTGCACATGTGTGTGTTGATAGCACACAACATAAGATTCTATACATGTGTGTGTGATAGACATTAATACATGAACATCCACTGATGTTACCGACTACAGATAAGTTAACCCTGTTATCTTACATCCTAAATTATTTTAACAATCTGCAGAAATAAAAAGATTTAATGCTGTCTCTATGGATGTCCTAAAAAGAGGAATTAATTACATCTAACCATATCTGATTTAGGAAGTTTTTATTTTTGCCATGTAAAGATAATGAAGTTCATTATTTTCTTGTATATTCTTGTCATCCTATTTTAAGCCTCCAGTTCAAATCTATGATGATTAAACTCCTCTATAATGTTTCATTCCATATAGTTTGACCATTCTAGTTTGTTTTTGAGAACGCTTTTTTCAGTTCTTATAGTTAAATAACATTTATTAGAGAGGTCAAATGTCTAAGTTATTTGTAGCATATGGAATTGTATACTAACCTTCAAAAGGATAAATGATGGACATAACAGTCTTCAGACAATAATTTCCTTTAGTCAATTGTAATACTGCCCCACAAAGTTCAAAAGTGTCAGGAAGAATACAGTAACACACTAAAGAAAATATATCATAAGAGAAGTTGTAGCCATTTTGATCTACACAAAAGAAAAGTTGCTCTGTTCAGTAGGTTCTTCAGAAGGATAGTATGCTTGAAACCATGGAACATATTAAATTGTAGTTCTGTGACATTCTTACTAATGATTCACAAGTCTTTAAATTAAAAAGAAATTAAAAAGAACAAAGAAAAATGTTACAGATAATGGATAAATTTGATATGACCAATAATTTATATCAATTTCCATTACTGATGCTTCATTTCATTGCTTTTGTCTTGATATCTGATACTGTATTGCATTACCATTTACATTGTGAAGCTTTAGATTGAATCAAGTCTGTTCTGAAGAAAAGCTAAATTGCTTTTTGTGATTCTCAGAATATATACCTTGTCTATCTCTTTTAGAAGTTAAACTTTTGATTCACATTATGATGCCTTGAATTATTCACATGTTTTAACCATGGTTGAATTTTTCTTGTTTAAAGATCTCTTTCAGTTGATATGATATATTTTGCTTTGATCAGGGTTCTTAAAAGTGAAGACTATATTGAGAAGTACCAAAAATACGAAGCCAACTACACACGTCGGTTGATGGCAAAATACTTCTCAAAGAATAATATTTATGGAGGTAAACAATTACTGATCTTCGTTCTTGTTCTCTATACTTTAATACACCTACTTCTAGAATTGTCCACTTAATAGACTATTTAAACTTTTATGTTGATTTCTTGTTCTTCCAGGGAACATATTTGATGAGAAAATAACAATAGATGGTGAGACTATAATGTCAAGCAGGTAGGAAGAAACTTCCCTTCCCAACCTGTAGTAACTTGTGTTTTATTGTGAACTAAGCTGTATTTCCCTAACTTTGTCTAGGTGGCCTTGCACTCGATCATTTGCAGACCCAGTGCAGGGTTTTGAGGACCAGAATATCAGTGGTTCAACTTCAACAGCTGAGACCCCCAATAATATCTCAAATGGAAAGCACACACCGAAGAAGAACAGTTAGAGACTCGATTTGCTTGCTTCTCTAAAGTACTGCTGTATTGTACATAAACAAGTGCAGATGCTCTTAAATTTAAATTTTGCTGCCCTTGAAAATGCTGTAACAGGTCTAGGTTGCTAGCATATTGTCTTATTGAAACATAATTTAGGATTTGTTAAATGCTCAGATCTGCTTGTTCATTTTCTTTTTTTCTTTTTCCTGTGTTTCCTCATCTCATGGCTGTTATTTGGTTCTCATTTAGTTATACCTAATGATTTCCCAGATTGTTGACACCTGTAATTCAGTAACTTTTCATGGATTCAAGTCATTTATACCTGTATCTTCATTCTCCTAAGAGTCCTGTCAACCTATAACACAAATTGCCAACCGTGTATGCATTGTATTTACTTGTAATTAAATAATTGCAAATGCCAAATCCCAATATAGTAGTTTCAGAATTTGTAACATTTATGGTAGCAAACCTAAATCATTTATATTTGCATAAAGGGTATCATTTTTCAACTACCAAATCTTCATTCAGGTAAACATCAACATTTGTCAAGTAATCTAAAGCATCTTATGATAGAGGGAAGACGAGAACAGGCACGTAACTACTTTTAACCTAAATAGTGAATACCTAATACAGGCAAGAACAAGAACCATCAAAATCAACTAAGATCAAACAGATCATACGATGTTACTCCAGTCATTTTCGTCATAATCCCTCTGGGCTTGCCTTCTGAGCTCTGGTACGATGAATCACAAACCACTAACCAGAACCCATGTAACGCAAAGATGGTCGATAATAAGTGTAATGATAATTATATGACCATTACAAACAAGACTTTCATTGCAATATGGTTTACTTTCTGAATATATATATATATATATATATATATACACCTCTGTGATCAATCCTTCCTGGCGATAGAGCTACTGATCATGGATTGATAGACTTGAAGCTTCAGCTCTCAGATGATTCATATTCCCATTGACTTCTTCCAAACCTCTCAGAGGAGTCAACAGATCAGAGAGAACCATTTGGAGGGAAGAAACTTTCTCCTTGAGCTGGGCATTCTCTTGGAGAATCTGGTGGTTGCTCTCTAACAACCTGATCAGCTTTTCTGATAGCTGATGATTCACAGTTTGAACCTGGTTGACCTGCAACTGAAGCTCTTCAATGAGCTTCTTCTTACGCATCCGTGATCTTCTTGCAGATTCCCTGTTGGATATCACTCTTTTGAGCCTCTTCTCATTGACAATGCTAACCTTGGTCTCTCTTGCTTCATCTAAAGTACTAGACACAGTGGTGGGAGATGATGTATTTGGTGAGAATATATGTACTGGAACATGAAACTGAGAGTTGGATAAGAACCTGCTGGAGAAAGCTGAAGGCCATTCTTGATTTTGTGAAGAGTTTGCATGGTTTAAACAATTGTTTCCTAATTCCATGGGCTGCATATTTGAAAGATTAGCTTTGTAAGTAGGACACAGTGGACGAGGATTTTGAACTGGGTTTCCCTGATGTTGTTCCTTGAATTCAAGTGGCTCCATGGCTTGACTATTCAGTTGATGATCACTTGAAGAGATAGAGAACAAGAAAGAAAGAGACAGCATCAAGGGGAGAAAGCATGCAGTCTAGGTTTTATGAATGAGTGAAAGGGCAGTTCAGTCTGAGATTTAAACTACTTTGAGTTTCTTAGGATGCGAGTATTTATAACATGATGCTCATGCTCAAGCTCTTAATCTATAGTTTATGTATAAATTAATTAATTTGTTGGGCATCAAGACACCTAAAATATAAAAACATTTTCAATGGAATGCTATTAGCTATAGCTAGCAGCAACCTCTCACTCAATTAATGCAGAAATGATAAGGACAGACATCTTTTCATGTAAATATTTAGTATTGAGAGAATTGATAATGTAAATTGATGAGATAATAATTATGGTTATAGAGCAATTTAACTTCTTCTTTTCATGGTATGTGATTTAATTAGAACTAAGAAGGAAGCAACAAGTATGCTTTCTGACAAAAGTATACGTCTAAAATGATGTGTCTTATATGGAAAACCTTTTTATGAGACTGTTTAATCTGAATGTAATACTTATTTTTATCTTTTCCTCATTAATTTTTTAATAATTATTGTTATATTAAGTAATTTTAAAATAAAAAAATATATATATAACAAAATAAAAAAAAAATTTTAAAAATATTTTAAATGAGAATAAAAATTTTATTGACGAAACACTAAATCTTTACTTTTTATATTAGTTGAACTTAAGATGACTTAAGAAGTGTCAAGCGTAATTTAGAGTTATTGTTTTAGGAGTAAGATAAAAATTTTTTTTAATGATTATAAATATAAATAAATTTTTTTATTGTTATTTATTATTATTTAAATTTTAGATTACTTGAAAACATCATATTTGTCTCAAATCATTCAGAACATTTCAATTTAAGATAATTTTCGTAATTTATTCTTTTAATGGTAAACTTGATAAAATCAAAGAGATCGCCAAATTAAAATTTACCAAAGTAGAATTAATGAGAAATGAAGCTACGACTTTGGATGTTCAAATCTAGAAGCAAAGAATCTTCATGGGTCATGTTACTTTTAGCAACAACATTGGCATTTTCCCATCAGTGCTAATTAATTATGCTACCAATAAGAACATACTTACTCTTGTACTTCTTCTCATTAAAAAATGGACTTGTCCTTTTTTTAATTATTATTATTTTAAATAAAAATAAGAATGTTAAGACTTGTATAAAAAACAAAATGGCAAAGAAAAATAGAAAGGAAGAAGGTATACCATATATACAGGCCATTTAAGGACTAGGTTTCTTTTTCTTTTGTCTTTCTTTCTATCTAAATATTGATGAATTTAGTAACTTAATTTACATGATTACTTGGACAATCTATTATTGGGTTTGCCAAACCATACCCATTTAGTAATCTGGGTACTTATAAAATTTCATAATGGATGAAAGGGCTTTTACAAAAGTGCTTTTCTGTAAAAGCAAACCAAATTGGTAAATCTAGTAAGATGCAGACAAGATCAAAGAGAGTCTCTGTTGGCTCCTTTCTTTTAAACGATTATCAGTTTAATGGAAACCAAAACAGGGTCTTCTTAATGCCACCCAAATATAATTTAGAGAAAAAGGAATAGGGTTATATCATAAATGCTCTTTTACCTAATACCCAAGTGGTGAAATTCCAAGTGAGAACTTGTTATACAAGAAGAAGATTTTACTGTAACGGGAATTGATTTTTATGTAAGGCAATTGACAGAAATACAATACAAGTTAAAGTAGTTTTGTTGGTGGATGTTACCAATACCAGCAGTCCGTGGCAACATTTTCTTCTTTGAGTGGATTTTGGTCGCAACTATGCTTTCACATTCTGGTGAATTGGATGGATCGACATGCTCTGCTTTCTGTTGTGCATTTGAATCTTGAAACATAGAGTTGAAGCTATTTCTTCACGATCAGGGCAGATGCTAGATTATTTATTCTCCTGCATACATACAACAATGTATTCACTCCCCAGAAAAAGTGAAATACATTCCCCCTTTGAAAGTGCTTTTATTGAATACATGCATATGAGAGTTGCTTATTCAAGAAAGGGAACCTCTCTTAATAAATAAAACATCAAACAGAGACTGCAGTAGAAATAGTTCCACATTTACCAACACTGAATTCAAAATTCCAACACAAACCAACCGATCACACCGCAATGTGCATATGATCGCAATGCAGTCTATATGACAACTCAAACATTAAGATGCTCGATGAATCGATTTTTTTATTGGTTTTACCTGTCTTTTTTTTTTTTTTTGTCTCATAAAAAGGAATAGCTTGACTAGGAGGATAGCCGAGCCAGAAAAAAAGAGAAAATAGATTAAATATAACAGAGTTGAAAAAAAAAGTTAAAAATAATACTTTTTAAGTATGACCCGCTTCTCTCAATATGGATTAGATGGTGCAATCAAATCGATTTCGATTTTACGTATAAGCATTGGAGCCTCTCTATCAGTTAAGAGGAGTCATGGAAAGAACAGGTTCAAGCTCACGATCAATTCCCTTTTCAAATCCTGCTGCGACATAATGCAAAGAATAAGCTCCTTATACCTTTTTTATGAAGGGATTGGCACCTGCAAGAAACCAACAGTATAACATATGGAGGAATTACTGAGAACATAAGATAAACATGATTGAAGAAAGATCTCCCACAGGTCAACTGCTCAATCATTCTGCACCAAATTTAAACCAACCGACAAGGATAATAGGCCCCAAATATAATCCTAAATGAAACCATACATACATATAGTTCGCAGCCACTTCAGCAATATTGGTAGAAGACACATAGCAAGAACAATAATTATAAACTGGAAAGCTAAATAAAAAGAATTATGCTTTAAATACAGCATATATTACATTTTACAATTGCTTGAGTAATATATCAGTGCACAAAAGAAAGAAGCAAAAGAAACCAACATCATATACATATTTGAAAATTATTTAGATTCAAAAAATCACAAAGTACAAAGCAGTCACCAAAACAATCTTATACACTCACCAAAATACATATTTAATTACCAAAAAAAATCTAATAATCTTCACGTAAAAAGATACTCTTTGCAATAGCAATACCTTCAAATTAAACAACCTAGTACTCAATTAAGAACTTTCAAAATCATTTGTGACCAAAATTTAACATCACAGGCCACGAGCAGCTCTTTGGGTCCTCCTCCTCTCATACCCAGCATCATCTGTAGGCAACTCATATCGACAAACAGGACATGTATTCCTAATCCCTAGCCACGGTAAAATGCAATCCCCATGATACCAATGGGAACAGGGCAACTGCTTTGCTTTCTCCCCAACACCAATCTCATCCTTACATACCGCACAGAGTGCATTATCGCTGTCCACATCCTTTTGAGTCAAAACCACCACAGGAAGATTCTCCACAACAGATTTTGAGGCTGGAGGCCTACCTATCCAGGAGTTCTCATTCTCAGCAAATTGACCAAACAACATTTCATACTCTGCAGTATGAATAAAATCATCATGCTCACCAAACAGAGGTTCAATATTATCGATCTCAGGGTTTGTTTCCAAATTATTAGCATTCAACAAAACTTCCCACTCCAAATTCCCAAGTCCTCCTGCTCTTTCCACGCTAGCAACGTCCTCTGGGGCAATTAGGGGTGAAATGGAGACCGAAATTGAATTCCCATCATCATTATCATCAATAAACATGCTTAAAACCTCCCTCTCATCGACACGACTATCAACTTCCTCCCACTCAAAATCTTCATTGGTTTCTCTATTATCCTCCAATTGAAGTGAATCCCAACAAAGAGGGATGCTTGTTACATCATCATGATCATCTTCATGGACATACTCATCACCAGAATGCAAAGCTAAATCCCCCAACGCAATTTCATTAATATTTTCGTTTACATTTTCATCATCAGAATCTGAATCCGACCCAAAACCAATAACCCTAAGACCTGTGGACCCCACTTCGCCGGAAACCCTCCTCTCAACGAAGAAATCATACTCGTCGTCATTAGCAATATCATCAATAAAAAAACCACCATTATTATTATTATTGCCAGCACCAACGTTGCCAAGATGATTATTACTACCGGTACTACTATTAACAGTTTCACGACTATTCGAAACACCAAACCCTAGCCCAAGACCGAAATCAAGGTCCAAATGACCTATTTCACAATTCCCTTCAATAACACCGAGAACCGAATCATTTAACGGATCCGATTCCGAGACCAAAGAAGAAGTAGTATCAACGTTAAGTACCTGAGACTGCTCCACGCGTTGTTGAATAAGATCCATGACGAAATTGACTTGGCTCTCGCGGTGATCGAAGAGATCTGGGCCGTGGGCTATCAGGGAATCGGAGTCAGACACGTCATCGGGGAAATGAACGGCGGATTGGCGGTGGGAATCGGACGGAACTGACAATTCGGGATCTTCGGAGTAGAGGTCAAAATCCGGGTGGGACCAGCACGGGAGAGAGTCTACGGTTAGGATTTCATCCTCTATTTCGTGACGAAGGTGAAGATAAGAGGAAACCTGCGCCATTTTTTTCAATTTTCGTCTGAAAAATAGGAGGAAAAAAAATTAACAGAAGGCGTTTGGTTCAGATTTTCTAAGCGAGTGGCTGCCAGGGGAAAAAGTTGGTGGCCTTCAGCCGAGGGGTTTGTTAGGTATGCTTTTACGGATATCTCCTTGCTAATGTAAGTGGAGCAGTCTATTTTGGTTGGGGACTTTTTTGTCTTTACGTTGTGGTGGCTGTCGTCGTTTCAAATTTTCTAACCATATTTTCCTGCGACGTTTGTGCCTATTTTATCTGAAATTCATTTAAATTTTGAATCAACCATTTCGCGTTTATTTTTTTTTTTTATATGAATTGGAGATCCGATCCGAACCGACCCATTCAGATTTTCTCCCTCGCACGGTATCGAGTTTTACTGGTTTTTCTCGTCATTTCAAAAATTTCTATACAAACACATAAAATTTGTTTAATGATATTATATCTTTTAATTAATATCTTAAGATTGACTATTTTAATTAATTATCAATTTAATTAATTATTCTAAAATCATAAATATTTTATCATGCAATTAATAAATACTGATTTAAAATACTAAATCTTTTATAGTAAATACTAAAAATTTAAAATTACATTTAAATTCATTAAATTATTGTATTTATTATACTAATAACAAGATAATACGGTAAATTGTATTAAGAATCATAAAATTTAATCATTCAAATAATATAAAAAATTTATCACGATATATTATGTATTAGGTAGAATGAATGTAACCTACGCCTATCCACTAATTCTTATATTATGCATTGAAGTTTAAAATTATTCAATATTGATAAAGACAATTATGATTAAAAATAATAATAATAATATAGAAGATCACCATAGTTTTAAGTGATAAATTTATTTTTTAATCGGTATGACCATAAATGGTAGATCTCTAATTCATAAATAATGTTAACGTGGAAAAAACAACTTTGTTGGTTTTTTTCTCTGAGACAAACATGATAGAAACCTCAAAACAGGGTTAGGAAATTGTGAGCAGCGATGAAAATCATATGAAGCTTTAAAATACATAATTACAGAACCTAATTCTTGCACTTCAGTATTTTGTACACTAGATTCTATCTCTACCATGCATTGCAAATGTTTATGATCCGATAAAAAAAATAAAAAAATTCTGGATTATTTCTGTTGTGTTGCTGAAGTTATCACTTGATTGATGACTTGAAAAATGGATTAGAAGGGCGCTGAGGATGCTCTTGATTTACTTCCCCGGCCTTGTCAACTTTTTCCTGATTGTTCGATGACTTCAACAATGTATTTTTCACTGTTCCAGCATTTGTAGCCTCTGTGTTCTTGACCTCCCTGTTGGCATTCTGGTTTTTATGTGTTAATTCATTACCAAGCTTAACTACCTCTGGAGATTTGTCTTTCTTTTTGAACATGGGTACTGATAGTTTTACTGATGATGATGGAATAACAGGTTCTGATATTTCAGTTGAAGTTGAGGCCTTGCTGAATGCTGCAGCATCAACTCCGCCTGACGCACTATTGTTTGAGTTCAAATGGGATGCATTTGGGGTCTCCTTGGTTTCATTGAGCAGTCTTTCCTGTTATTCCATGAAAACAGCTAAGCAACCGCAACAAAAATGGAAATGCAAACGATGGATTACCTAGAAATAAAAAGATTAAGCACCTTGTTTTAATATGGATGACTTACCTCAAGTATGCTGTTGAACCTTTCTGCCAGATTCGGGAGCTTCAGCTTAGTAACGAGCTTTATTGCACCCTGCATTGATTTTTCCAGAGATAGAAGCTTCACTAGCTCAGTAGCTCTCACAAGCTTGTCACCTGAAAATATTCATTACAAATGAGGCTACCCTCTTAGAAATTTTCATCTTTTCACAATTTAGATTACATTAAAGGGGTAAAGGATTAGAAAGCCATTATGTGTTTCCATTCATTTAGACTCACCGTTGCAGCAAGATGCAATAAGCCTCAAGATGCATCTATCTTGTGCTGCTTCTATATTGAAAGATTCATCATCAAGCAAACTGGTGTCCAAACCAGCATCTGCCATTTCTTCCATTCTTTTTTGAATCTGCAAGTGCAAACATATAACATTTTTATCAACCGAAAGGCACCATTACCAGTATTGTCTATAACCATCAAAAGGGATGAAAGGAGAAAGAAAAATAAAGAGAAAGAGGCAATACTTTCACAAACACAAATATTGACATGACAATTGACAAGCTCAATAGCATGTATGATGGAAGTTTAACAGCTGAGAAATTAGTAGGAGAAATAAACCTGTGAAATATGAAAATTGTTCAGCATGAACTCATTTTCAAGGGCTTCAGCTCCAAGATCGGAGGATGCAAGCGGAAATTTAAGATCTAGTAGAGTGAGAACTGGTTTGGGCATCACCTGTACAGGGGAAAAACTGTCATGAAATGATTGCTAAAAGTGAGAAGTAGAAAGAGTGTAGGCTTTATAACCTATCCTACCTGTGGGAATGAGTCGGGATTTTTACAGACAATACAAAACAACTTGATTGCATTCAAGCCAACAATCCAATAGTTTTCATCTGACATTTTCTCTTTACTGGCACTGCATGAAAGAACTTTATTATAGCAAAGCAGAAATCTATAAAGAAATTATATAAACAATTGACAATTTTAGACAAAAATCCGGAACCTGAAGAGTGGAAGCCAGCTGCCACCATAGAGGTCTGTACAAGTCCTCAAAACCCCCTACAGATTTATTCACCAACTTAGATTCAAAACTTTGAGGTCATGATGAAATAGGAGAACAAAGCAGATCATACCTTAGAGTCATATGAACTCAATTGACCCTCTTCACTAAATCCAAACCATGTTAGCTGTGAACCAGGAGTTAACGGAAGCCGTCCTTTCAAGGGCTGGGTCCCCTTAGCTATGTTGAATACTTTAAACTCTAGCATCTGCATTTTTTTGTTTCAAAGGAAAAATAAAAGTTCGTTTATTACTTTTTAACAAATGCAAAAACTTGGAGATAAAGAAAGCGGTAACTGACTGGAACTGTGTCTCACACATTAACAAATTTCTTTGCAAGCTGAGAATTAGCTGTTTTATTTTATTCAGAAAGTTTTAAACAGTGAAAATGCACCATTCAATTTAGTGATGTCATTGGTAGTGTACATGTTATTGACTTGATGCCAGGTGAGTGGAATAGCCTTGAGATAATTAGCCCCCTATAGGGATATTAAAGTCAGACCTGATCATTTGATGGAAGACAATCAGAAACATGAGTGACAACCGCAAGTTGATCTTGGAAGCCTGATGCGGTCACCACAGGCCCATCAAGGGATAGGACATGTCTCTGCAAAGAAATGAGTTTAGCAAAATAGATAAAGCAACTATAATTCATAATCATTGCAAAGCAAGAAGATTTGGAAATAGGAATGACAGAATGGAATTACAGCAAATCAGAACCACAGCTACACAAAATGAGTTTCATATCGTAATCAGCTGCGCAACTCATTACTCTATTGTTTTCTATCTGAAATCTTTAGCTCTTGTTTTAATGTGGAAATGCCACAAATAACAATTATGTATTTGTAGATTTTGCCATCAGATGATGACAATGAACTTTCAGAGGAATAGAGATAATCTATAGAGGTATTCTGTCTTCTGGTTTAGTTTCAAGTATCCCAATTATTTTTTCATGTATGGAAACTGAAGATAAACGAATAAATAATGAAATTAAAAGTTTCACCAGTTTCTTGTCGGTGCCATTTTTTAACTCACTCATTGAACCAAAGTTCCACAACATTAAATTAATAAGGAAAATCTTGGCTTCAGAATCTACAATGCAAAACAGTCAATTCTGCAGGATGATCAGACCCCAGTAGAAGATGAAATAGAAAATTAAAAAAAAATAAACAATTTTGCAAGAAAGTTTTAAGACATTAGTTTGGCATGAGCATATAGGACAAAATTTAGACTGCACAGTGGTGGACCATACACGTCTTGAAATGTCAGTCAGCATTATACACAAACTTTTGTGATGTTTGTATTACAAACCTGCAAACCACCCTCGGTAAAGATGCGGAGAACATTAAGACTTGTAATTGCAGCCACCCAAGATGTGCCAAGTGCCACAACCTTGACTTCTTCTCCTTCAAACCGCATAGACCACTGTGTTTGAAATATGCATCAAAAGTCAGATACAGACAAAGTTCGTGCTCATGCATAATTTTTGGAGACAAGTATTTCCATATCTAAATTACCAGAATGAAATTAAACAACGAAAGCAAAATATAGAAAATGAGAATATCTAACCTCACTATTATTTGCCCAACTGCTAAATGGACGATACATAAGACTACTCATGTTCTTCTCACCCTTGCAAGGATTTGCAAATACACTTCCATTTTCATTTAATGCAGCCATTGTGAATCCAAAATAATCAGTCATTGACGGGACTCGTGGACCTCTGCCAGTGTCATGAAAGTCTATCTATATTCAAGAAACAACAAACTCTTAGTACAGAGTACAAGAAACCCACATTGTTCATACTCCTGAAATAATGAGCTTGATTCCATATTTCCAAATACAGTGGCAGATTAATGTTAAAGAAACTATCGCTCGAAAAACCAAGAGAAATTAAAAACAAGAATCAATGGAAGCCAAGGATTAAGAAGAGCTTATTTACCTCTATATGCGAATATCCATCATGTTCCATTGTAGTTATAGTCCCAAGCATATTGTAGCACAAGAAGCGCCTCTTTCCAGGCTGGACAGGAGTAGCACCTGGCTGAAAAGCCTCCTGCATATTTGTCCTAGCAGATTTTCTTATACTTCTTGGTCCATTTCTTTTCTCAAAGTGTTCCTTGTGAGTAGAATATGCCTTTTTCCTGGAAGTCCTTGGAAAAACGTCCAACTCATCATTAACATCCTCATCCAGATCTTCTTCAAATACAGACTGTTTCCTTATTCTCTTTCGGCTAGGTAGTTCAGATTCACCATGGCTATCTTCTCCAAGATCACTTAAACTACCAGATATACTAGGCTCTTGCTCCTCCTCATCAAACAAAAGGAGCCCATTATTGTTCTTTGATCGACTAGGAATATCTTCTGTAGGAGATTTCATAGATGAAGGAACAACTGATTCCCACATGCCATATTTTCCTGTAACAGCAATTACAGCCAATGCATTGCCAATGGGCTTCCATGCCATACAACATATTCTATCATCAAATTTTTGTCTGTCAATATCCTGCTTCTTGTCAACATCCCATATTAGAATTTGCTGATCCAAACTAGAAGTAGCCATGTATTTGCCATTAGGTGACCAAGAAATGAAACATATAGGCTGCACATGATCACCTCTTAATGAAAATAGCTTTTCAGCCGTGTCTCTGTCATACATCACCACATCATTTTTCAAACCCGGGACAGCTAAGGTCTCCCCATCAGGACTCCAGCTAAGTACGTTCATGACAGAAAGGTCGGAGCCTGTATCAGGAGCAATGCCTTTAAGGGTATGTAATACTCTTCCAGACTGGAGTTCCCAGTACACAACAGTCCCAATTGAATCAATTGATGCCAAGTATTCACTATTGGGGTCAAAAGCTAAACCAGTGACAGGTCCTTTGTGTCCTTTGAGAACCCTTGCAATTGATCCATCAATTGTATTAATAAGCTTAATTCCTTCGTCATCTCCAGCAGCTGCCAATATGCTCCCCGATTTATTAAAAGCAAGAACACGAATTGGCAGTGTAAATCTGGTAATATTAGTCTGAAATTCTCCACCTGACAAAAATAATCCAAAATATGGATTAGAGTTTATTCCTAAAACCATTATACTGCAAGACAATTGGATGGAAGGCAGAATTCAGGCAGACAACTAAGGTAAGTATACCAACAGTCCAAGGGATTTAGGACAAAATTATGGCAAGTATAATCAGGAAGAAACAGGCTTCAAATGTAAACTACCAAAGAGTAACTTTCATGAAGAACTATTGGGCAGAAAAATTTTATGGAATCAAATACATCTGAGTCACACATAGTGAGTCCAACTGCACATCTCAAAGTTTTTATTAAGAACCATATTCTTATTTATGAGTACCTTGTGCCATAAAACCAGCGACTCCAACAGAAACATTTCATAGCTTTCTGAACATTTATGGTGCATGTGAGAGCGCATTTCTAATAAAATGCTTTCAACAAAAACACTTAACAATTGCTTCTGTAAAAAGCATGGATCAAATTCATCTCCAGAAAACACTTCTGTATTCTCTGACAAGAGAAGTGTCTTTATCAAAAAATCACTTATTTAAGTGTTTTTGTTCATTTCAACCAAACCCTATAAAATAAACACAGAAGGACTTTCACCATTTAGAAGACATTTGTACAGTGCCGAAAGCACCCCCAAACCAAACTATTAATATCCTAATTCAGAATTATATTCAAACTCTGGGTTATGTATAAAATTTACAACATCCTTGGTTGAAACTTGAAAGACTCATTTTTTTTCCATAAAATAACAAAACTACTAAATCAACATAAAATCAGGAACCTAAACTTCTAAATATTTAAATAAATCAGTAAATCAATCAAAAACCAAGAGAAAAAGGCAAGCAAACGTTACTAGGAAACTTGTAGAGCTTGACGGAGTGATCAATAGATCCAGAGGCAAGACAAGTGGAATTGGGGCTGAGAGCCAAGGCGGTGACGCCATCCCGATGGTGGCGCAATATCTTGGGCGGATTTGAAGGGAGGAGAGGGTCGTGAATGGAGATCGTTGTTTCTGAAGATGAGGCCGTCACCAAGTGATGAGCCTGGTGGTCCCACAAAATCGAGCAGAACGAACCATTGCTACTGGAGCTCGACTTGTGCGCCTCTCTTAGCTTCAATGACCGAACTTTCATGGTGGCCGTTACGGTTGTTTTGCTCTCAAATGAGTTTCTTAGGGTTTTCCTGGCTGACTTGCTTCAGTTTATTCCAGCATTTGGATCTGGTTTTGGGTTTTTGGCGGGAAATTTGGGGATATTGTTTTGATTTCGCGGGAGGAGAAGGATAAACGGATTTTGACTAAAGCACTAGCATTCGTTCCAGTTTCCTTTTCTCCAGTGAAACTACACCGCACTTCATTCCTAAATGCACCCACTCCGATTGCACCTCATTTCACGTGGACCTAAAAGGTAAGGATATAGAAAAATATTATGGGCTACTGTTGGAAACTTACTTTTGAGCCCAACAAAGTTTATTAAAAGTATGATGTAATTTAAGGGCCAATATGGTAATATTGTAATTTACAAAAATATCTTTCTTTTCAAATGTTGTGTTCGACGAAATAAACAACCGTAAGGAAAAACAGTAATGCTAAAATTTCCAAGATTTATCCCAAAAAGAGCACCTCAAACGACATCGTAAATGAGGCAACATTCATATATTGGATAATGAATTTATATAAACTCCATGATTATTTATTACAATAAATATCTTGATGGATTGTCTTATAAATTGTTGAGTTCAATTGTGTTTGTAGCGCTTATGTAAAAGTGTATGGCTTGAATTTATTTTAAAACGATGAGTATAGGTCAAGTGAAATCTTATAATTAAGAATGAAGAGTGGTAGCCAAAATTTGAAAGTGGTAGCGAAGTAAAATTTCATAGTCAAAAATGAAAAGTTGGGATCAAGTAAGTTTTTAACTATTTGTTATTAGCTTTTATTATAAATAGGTAGTTATCTCACGTGTACAAACACCACCTAAATTATTTAAGAGGTTAAATTCTTTGTGAATGAAAAATTAGTGGGCATATGTGAGGTTTAGGTGTAAGGAGAAAATTATTAAAAAGTATGAATATAACAAATTTCTATATATAGTGACATTTTTCTCACTCGATCTCGTCATTCTTAGTATTTGTGGTTTTTTTATATTATAAATTTTTTTTACATAAATATTAATGTTATATTACAATATTATTCTTTTTCTCATTTCTTGTTTGATATGTTATGCTTAAAAATCTTAGGTAGAGATCGAATTTTCTAAAATTAGTATCAAAAAGCATTGGTTTAATATTATAGGTAGTCTAGTTATATGGTTTCTCCCAATATTGATATTTTTGTGATAATGAATCTAGTTTGAGGATAAAGATTGAAAAAATCTAAATTTGAGAGTAGCAAATACAATATAATTACATCTGATAAAAAATATTTTTAAAAATGTAGAGTTTATTTCAATTAAGAGATATTAACCATACTTCGTTAAAATTTCAGAAATAATCGATACCCCTTTAAAATATAAAAAATTACTTATATCCACTAAAATTACTGTACAATTAAACAAAATCAATAGCTTACCTTTATATATTTAGAAGGTATATAAATTTATCTACTACAAAAGAATTTTGGGAAATGCTAAAAAAATTATATTACACCAACATATCTCAATTCAATTGTGTTTTAAATAATAGTTATACATATTGTGAATAGTTAAAGGTATGAAAATTTATGATCATCTCAATTTTCTCGATGGCATCGTATCTAAACTAGAAGGTAGTAGTATTAAAAGCAAATAGGAGGATGAGACATAAGGTTTCTTTCTCTCTAGTCTCTTCCACGTTTTTTACCAATATATATTATCTATCCATTTATGTTTAGGAAAGAGACTGTGGATCTTGGAAAGTTATTGAAGCACTAATCTTAAAAGAAAATAGACTAAGATATGCAGGTAAAGGGGCTTCTAAAGATTCAACTTAGTATAAATTTTGTTCAGAATTGTTAACTTGAATAATGTCAAGAAGGAACACTTATATAAAAGTATAAATTATTTCGAATATATATATATATCAAAATAAATTGAATTATAAAATAAGCACTTTTAAAATTTTACAAATACCTACATTTTGATTCAAGATTATTATATAAATTGCTTTTCTTAAAAAAATCTCAAACAAATTATAAGTTGGTCTATAAGTTAGATTTCAAATGTATTGAATTTTATTATACAATTTAATTTTATGCAATTAGATATAATTATTGAACTTAATAAAATTTGTCTAATGAAATATATTTCTGAAAATATATTATAAAATTGAGATCTTAAATAATATGAAAGTAATAATAATTAATATATGAGATAATATGTGAAATATTACAAGAATAATTTTTACATCACTTAATATAGAACTCAGGATACATGTTATAAAGTAGCAGATTATTAATAAAAGAAAAAGGCAAAGTAATCTAAGATTTTTAGAGTTACAAAAGAAAAAAAAAGATGAAAAAATAATTTTAATCTGATGTAATATCAGTATAATGTAAAAACATATAGCATAATTAAATTAATGCAATCCCAGTTACAGTATTGCTTACTCTAGTTTAACAAAAAGAGCATGAAATTATAAAGTGATCAAGTGTTAATAAGCAGGTGAACTCCATATGCGTATAGGCTAAGAAAGCTCAAGAGACAGCTGGAGGTCAATCCACCATTGTTAGGCATTCCATGTGAGCATGTTGTTTAAAGCCAAACCAACTTCTCTTTCTTTGAATTCCAACTCGGAAATCAAAAACCCTTTTTCAATTTTCAACTTACAATTCACATTACTGCCTACCATTATACAAATCCACATAAATTCAGAATCCCTAAACTCTAGGAAATCACCATTCCCGTCCATGCAGAGTACAAACTTACTCTTATTATTAAACCCTAGACCTGCATGCCTGCAGTTCTTCCACGGCATTGCTGTATATGTTACCTCTCTTTCTTTGGGTTTTCCATCCATCAGAAACATCCCACTGCTTTTTCGAATCTTTGTCATGGTTTGTACAACTTTGACCCAGAGGCACAGTAATAATAAGGTTACTTATGTTTCCCCAATGAAAAAAATCAACTATTTCACTGTACAAAATCACTGTTGTTGTTATTCTTTTTGTATGTATCATTACGAGATTATGAAGAATGTCATAGCTAGAGCATCTTAAAAATATTTTCTTAAACTTTAGAGAAATGATAACTACTCCCCGAAATCAATACACATAATGATTTTGTTTAATGGTAAGAGGTTAAAGAGATATAAATTAGGTAGAAATAAAGTAAATAATAAATAATTTTTTAATTAAAATACACTTACCCTAAATAATTTTAAAAAGAAAGTCTTAGCTATTATTTGTCATACATTTAACTTAAAATTAATCAATTATAAAAATAAATATGATAATATGACCAAAAAAATACATATATCGTGTTTCACTTAAAATTTTTTCATATTAAAATGCATTTTGTTAGCTTTTATTTGTGGAGGATTTTGTCAAAATAAAAGTTAATTATGAATGTTAATCCTCAAATTCACACTTTCAAATATTTTGGTTGTTTGGAAGATTGATAATCATTGACTTGTAATTAATTAATTATATCAAAACGACAAAGGAATTGATCTTATATTATCATAATTAAATTTCCATGAAGAATACCTTACGCATACTATTTTTCTTCTATGAATGAAAATGATCTCCGAAACTAAGGTACTTTATGCATGTGGTCTTCATTGACTGTTGCGGGCAACAAGTCACAATTCCAAAATGTGAAAATGTTTTTCTATTCCACACCATTCATTTTCACTTTCACCGTCAAGAGAAACAGCAGAGTTTTTGGTTGACACAAATCTCAAAGCCAACCCACTGATATGAAGTAATTGGAGAGCACACCTCGTGCTCTAAAAGTTATTAATCTTAATCATAATTAATTAATCGTCTCTTATTTAATTTATTGTTGTTAATCATGCTGGGTTAGTGATTCCATGCAAGGAAAATCACTTTTCTATGCTCGTCAAACTGTTAAAACTTTGATTCTGCAGCCTCTCGGTATCTGCAGTTCCGAATTAATCACCAAGGCCCTCCTTCAATTAAATAAATACTAGCTTAATTATATACTATGATTAGTTTGAAAAGATGGGAATTATTTCAATGGCCTTTAATCTGAACTATTTAGAAATCTTTTGAGTATCACATTTCTTGAGTGTTCCCTAGCATTGCAACAAACTTTTCTTTCAACTGATCATTTGAAGTCAAAAGACAAGAATATATGTTTTAAAAATTTAGAACATCACGGTTTAATAAATTGAGATTAATAGACTCTTAAACACAAGTAAAATTATTATCTTTTAAAATTAAATATAAATATATTTTGTAATATATTACAGCTTTATATATATATATATATAAAGAATACAAAAGGAACCCACTTAACCAAAAAGGATAAAATTCAAGTCATGGTTCTCGTTTATTTTTTTTCTTAACATTAATATATATATATATAATAATTATTATTATCTATCAAAAGGTTAAATAATTATTATTATAACACTATTTAAATGTATGACTTATATTTTCGATAGCAGAAGAGATTTGTTCACAAATCACAATATTGTTAAAAGAAATTCATTGTTGTTTTCAACAAAATGATGATAGTAAATTTATGAATGTGATAAAAATGAACATTAATATTTTGAAGTGATATACCTACCTTCGTCGACCCAGCTAGTTTCAGCAGCATGTGGGTGCCCTAAATATATAATTGAACCCTACCTAGATTCGACTTCTGATCATTAGGGTCCCTGCAAACCTCTTAATTTCAGTCAAACGCCTAACAATTTTTTATTAATCGAATTTACTTAATTTGAAATGAAACCTCCTCTCCCACGAACCTTGTTTTTAATCAAGTTAAAAGCTAATAGATATTAATAATTTTGAGACAGGGTAGGTTCCACTATCTTAAGAAACTGTGCCAAATTAAGGCCAACTTTGGCAGCCGTGAATCTCAATATTCTACTGACTCACGTCTTTCACATGAAATGAACATAGAAAATTACCCATTTGATAAGTTAAAATATAGTTTGTATAGGGAATAGAGAGTGTCAAAATTATAATAGTCAAAAACCCTAGTGCTTTTTAAGTAGCCAAACCTTGGCCACCAAGATAAAGCTCTCCTCATTGCATGCATGGCGGCAGACAAGTGCTAACACCCGTATCTTCCATTCCACGCGATCGTAGAACTTTTCCCTAACATTTTGAAGCCAACCCAGAAAACCATTTCAACTTTTTGATATAATTAAACATTGAATACTGCTTTGAATTTTTGAGTTTCCCTAAGTAACTGCCTGTACCCATTATATATTCATAGTTTATGAATAAATAAATTGGTGTAAAAGCAAGTGTTGGAACTCCCGGCTTTGACTTGCCTTTGGACTCTATAAAGACCCCCCTCTTCTCTCTTTCTCTCGATTCCCCTCCTTTGTCGTTGAGTAAGCAGAAAGGAACGCAAACATGGTGTCAATAAGGCTTATTAGCTTTCTACTTATGTTCATTTTCATCCATTTAAGGGGCTGCTGCACTGCTCATACCTTCCACCAAGGTATGCAGTTAATTTTCTTTTGTAAGTCATTTTCTGTCTCTAATGAGAATTCGTAAGCGGGGTATTAAGTGTTTGTTGAATTTCGCAGATGTGAAGAGAACCATGGCTGCAGATCATGGAATGATTGGGCTTGAAGCGGCGAGAAGGAGCTCAGAAAATGCTGAAAAGGTACAATTATTAAATGATTGTGCTCCGCTTATATATATAAATTTTCTTGAATTTGTAGTCTAAAGAAACATCGATTTGCAGGTATACCACGATGGTGTTCCTACTGCTGCTGAAGTTGAGAAAACTAAGCTTGGAGGACGGAAAATGATGGTGTCTAAAAAGAGCAAGAGAAAAGAGAACATGAAAGAGGGAGCATCGAGTGAGAAGGATTCAACAATTTCAGGTGCAACTCATTCTGCTGGACATTGTAATCGTAGAAGGAGAGGAATTTTGAATGTAGAATGCAAACTGAGAAATAGAAAACCTCGGACTGATCGGAAGTTCAAAATGGCTGGTTTTACAGCTTTTAACGCTGATTATCATGTCCCAAAATCTCACCCACCTAGGAATAATTGAAGAAATATTGCAGTGAAGCTGATATAGATCTTAGGAGTTATACTGTTAACTCTTCCAATTTTGTTTCCATTTTTTCTTTCCTTTTTTAACAGTCCTGCAGCGAGTTCTTGTACCCGGAATATCATACTTGTATGTACACAAAAATTGTTAAAAACAAATTTCCTTGCTGAGATGCAACACAGTTGTCTTTGTTGTTATATATATACGGAAAATGTAACAAGTCGTTAGCAGTTGTCCAACTTAAACTTTAGAAACAGCAGATGGAAGTATATATGATTCAATTTGAACGGTCGAATGTCTGTCTGCTTGCGGAAAAGGGAAAAGTACTGCTAAGTCCCTAAGTTTTGACATAACATGCTGATAAGTTCTTAAAGTTTTAAAAAAGGTACTCATAAGTTCTAATATTATATTTGTCGGCCGCTGTTAACCACAATCTCCGATCATTATTTATTTCACTATACATATGGCTAGAAATTTTTGTTGAACGCTCTACACAATAGTACTATTATTATCTCCGTTTAAATAATCATGAGCTATAGATCTAAAGTGAAATTTTCATAATCCAAAAGTTCAACTTCAGATTTACGGCTCATGATTCAAATAGAGATAATAATGGTACCATTGTATAAAGCGTTCGACAAAAATTCTAACCATATATATGGTAAAACAAATAGTGATCAGAAATTGTGGTTAACAGTGATCAACGATAGCCAACAAATATGATGTTAGGAATAAAAACATAATAATATTATTCACCGTCAAAATTTCCGTCAAACTTAACGAACTAGACCTTATCAATACATTTTTAAAACCTTAGGAATTTATCAATATATTATGCTACTATTATGTAAAATGTTCAACAAAGATTCTAACCATATACATGATGAAATAAATGGTGATTGGAGGTTGTGGTCAACAACGGCCGACAAATATGATATTAAAGATAAAAACGTAATAATACTGTTTATTGTCAAAATTTCCATTAAACTTAACAAACTAGAACTTATGAGTACCTTTTTTAAAATCTTAGGAATTTATCAGCATGTTATTCCAAAACTTAGGGACCTAGCAGTCCTTTTCCTGCAGGGAAAAGAAATCTATGCAATAAAAAAGCACTTGGTTCAGAATGTCAGCAGCTTCCAAGCAGAAGAACCAACTGTCAAAGAATCTGATGACAATCCTTTTCAGAATAATCTTAAATCCCAGAGGCTTGTTGATGCTGCTGATGAAATTATGAAGCTGAAGAATACAGATTACGCCGCACGCGGAGCTGCTCGTCACAAGCCTCCGATCAACAATAACGAGCCTCTGAGTCAACATCATATGTTACCGTGATCTTTGATTTGTTTTTCGCTTTCGAAGTTTTGGTCCATACCTAATTCTTTTATTCTATCATTTTCTCTTCTTTATCAAATTTTGATATATGGTCTTACGAGCAACCGGAAGATTAAATGTTTTATGTCATATTGTTGTGTTTAATTAAATACAAATTCTTTAATTAAATATTCTTTGCATATATATATATATATATATATATATATTAAAAATATAAACTTTATTATTTTATAACATAAAAAATTATGAAATATAAATTTTTTAATTAAATATTATTTACATATATATATTAAAAATAACGTATTATATTATCATATTTATTTTATTTTATATATAGAGAGAGAATGAGGTAGGGATACGGTGAGAAATTTTAAACCGTTCCCCACCTCGTTAATAATATGAGGATTAATCTCCTCTCGTTACTCATCTCATTTCTCATTATATTATCTCAATTTTATTCATTTTAGACATATCACTCATTATATTATCTCAAATTTATACCTTGGGGTCTCAAATTCATAGGAAATTTTGTCATCCCTACTATAATTGATGCAAATACAAGCTGCATAGAATAGTTTGACAACTTACATAGTTAATGCTTAAAACTATTATCTTAGTTAATATTATTTGGGTTATATTCATTTAAGGCTCAAATTAGAGGTGCCAATTTTTTACACGATTCGTTAATCCGATATAAATACGACACAAAATTAACAAATTTAGATTAAGTTAAAATGACATGATTAATAATATATGTAATAACGATATGGCACAATTAATAATTAGATGATATTCAAATTTAAAGATTTTAACACGTAAATCTGATTATAACACGATTAATTATTTGAATAATTATTTGATTTTTTCTCATTCGTAATTATATATATATATTTTTTTATATTTTGAAAAATATTTAATTATATATTTAATATTTTAAAAAATATTTAACACTACTAAAAATAAAATTTATTAGTATTTGATTATGTAATATTATAAATATTTTAAGATATATATTAAAATATATAAAAATATGTGAAACAGATTAAATAAATTATTAAACGGATGAAATTAAAGTTTCAATTTCTAGCAAAATTATTAAATAAATATTATTTCTTTTTTAATAGGACACGATATCTCAAATAACCGCCCATGCTCAAAATAACAAATCTTAAACGAAGAATGATCTTTTGATCTTTAAAGAAAAGGGGGTGAGGCGCAGATAAAATTTGTAATGAAGAAAAACCCGTACATATGAATAATTTGACAACTCACAATCATTAACTAATATCCACGTTTGCTTAAACCAAAAATTTAGAGGGAAAAAGTCACATACCTCCCCTAAAGTTTATAAAAATTAAAATTTAATAAAATATTTATAAAAAGATATACAAATCTCTCTTATAAACAGTAAACTTATCAAAATACCTTATATTTTTTTTTAAAAAAATTATAAAATAAAATTACTAAATTTTAGTAAACAATAGCAATATTTTATTCATTGTACCAAACACATTTTAAATATATATTTTTTAATTTTTAATAAATAATTTTTTTAAGAATACATATTTAATAATTAAAATTATTTTGTTATTATAAAACTTATAATTAAAAAAATTTATATAATAACTTGCGTTTAAAATTATTATCAAATAATAATAAAATTATTCTTAAATAATTATTAAAAAATAAATTTAAATGGTTATAAAATAAAATTATTCTAAAATTAATAATTTAAAAAATATTTCTTAAGTAATTGTTAAATAAAATAAATTATTTTATTTAAAAAAATTTAAATAATGATAATTTTTTAGAAATTTTATAATTTAATGATAATAATAAATTTAAATTTACGTTATAATATAAAATTTTAATGATTGTAAAATTATTTTTAAATTATAAATTTTTTATAGTAGTAAAATAATTGTAATTATTATAAATTTTATTATATATGTATTTTCAAAAGACTTATATATTATGAATTAAAAAATATATTATTAAAATTTATTTTAATATAGTAGTTAAGGTATTGGTAATAGTTAGTATAGTAGTTAATTAAAGTAATTTTATTTTATAATTTTAAAATAAATTTAAAATATTTTAATAAGTTTATTATTTATAAAAAAAATTGTAATTTTTTTTATAAAATTTCTATTAATTGAAATTTTTACAAATCTTACAGTAGGCATGTAGAATTGTTTCAAATTTAGAGGAGACCAATTTGGTGGAAGGAGGGCATGAGGGTAGACATATTGAGTGCGTGAGGTGCGCATGGTATGCAGAGGCTAAATTAGGCTTCTTGTTGGCATGCACGTGCAGACTCTCCCTCTTAAATAGTAGTTCAATCATATATTTTTTTAATATTATAATTATATAATTTACCGATATTAGACGAAATGTCTATTAATCGTTTTAGCTTGTATTTAGATAATTATATTTAATTGTTTCTACCCAATTTTTAACCCTATTTTTAAAAAGAATATTGTTATATATATATATATAATTATATTTTTTCTACATAATTTTGTATATTTTTATTAAAAGTAAAAAGAGATTATCTTATTAATTTATATAAATAAGATTTAACTAAAAATTTGTATTTTAAATATTATTATTATAAAAAATTATATATTTATAATCTTCATAAATTATACATGATGACATTTACAGTTAAATAGTAGTTTAATTATAATTTTTTTAATATTATAATTATATAACTTATCGATATTATATTAAGTGTTTATTAAAAATTTAAGTATGACAATTATAATATGATTTAAATATTTTACATAATTTATGTGATATTTATTTTTAAATTAGAGGAATATATGTGTCTGCACAAAAAGTAAAAATTGACCTAAAAATTAAGTGAAATAACCCTGCGTGTGACCCACTCCCTCAGGGAGGGGGTGTGCTTATAAGCACTCTACTAGACTTGCTGGAAGTACGATCATGATCGATTAGCTAAGTGTCGGCTTCGCCGCCGCATGTATATGGCATTACCGCCCATTCATTTTAAAACAAAAAGAAAATTACAGAAATAAAAAGAAAAATATGTTACTCACAGGCTACTGCTCCTAATCGTGCGTAAGGAGTGACGCATTAGTCGTTTGGACAAACTCTTTCAACTGTCTTCGAAAGTCGAAATCTGTCTATAAAGTCCAAACATTTTTTCTGCTGTCTTCTGCGCTACCTAGTTGTTCTCTTCACAAACTCAACAATCCGATCTCAAAATCTCGCCATGTCCTCCACCAACACTCATATTCTGGTCTATCCGTTCCCAACCTTAGGCCACATAATTCCACTTCTCGACCTCACTCACCGGTTGCTTACCCGCGGCTTAAACGTCACCGTTTTAGTCACCCCTAACAACCTTCCTTTACTCGTTTCTTTAAATTCCAGCTTCCCTTCCTCTTCACTGCAATCCCTTATTCTTCCCCAGCCAACATGGTCTGGACATTCCCCCGCAAACAGGCTTGTTTCTTTTATGCGCGGATTGCGTGAGCTTCATTATTCTGCAATCGTTAACTGGTTCAAATCTCACCCTTCTCCTCCTGTCGCTATTTTATCTGATTTCTTTCTCGGCTGGACCCATGAGTTGGCCAATGAGCTTGGCGTGCAACGCGTCGTGTTCTCGCCCTCCGGCGCTTTTGCTCTGTCGGTTTCGTTTGCTTTGTGGAGCGACTTACCGAAAATTGGTGAACCTGATGACGACAATTTTCAGGTGTCGTTTCCTAAAGTTCCGAATTGTCCAGCTTACCCCAGTTATCAGATTTCTCATATTTATTCGTCCGACGAAACAAACCCAGATACGGTATTTTACAGAAGCTGTATGCTGGCTAACATGGAGTGTTGGGGATTCGTGTTTAACTCGTTCGCCGAGTTAGAAAGGGTTTACATCGATCACATAAAGAAAGAAATGGGTCACGAACGTGTTTGGGCTGTCGGTCCGCTTCTGCCACCCGATGATGACTTGACAGAGTCCATGTCACGTGGTGGATCCAGTTCCGAATCGGGTCATGATGTGCTGACGTGGCTTGAAACTCGTCGAGACCATTCCGTTGTTTTCGTATGTTTCGGCAGTCGTCAAGTGCTAACAGCTAAGCAAATAGGCGAGCTGGCAGCCGCGCTGGAGAAAACTGAGGTGGATTTCGTATGGTGCGTACGACAACCAGACGAAAGACACCCGCCGGGTGATTACGGCGTCGTGCCTGATGGATTTGAAGATCGCGTAGCTGGCAGGGGTTTCGTTATTAGAGGGTGGGCTCCACAGGTGGCGATACTGAGGCACCGATCGGTGGGCGCGTTTTTGACGCACTGCGGATGGAACTCGCTTTTAGAAGGAATTTCGGCGGGTGTTGTGATGCTGACGTGGCCAATGGGTGCGGACCAGTACGCAAACGCACAATTATTGGTTGATCAATTAGGAGTGGGGATCCGAGTTGGTGAGGGGACTCGGAATATTCCCAAGTCAAGCGAGTTGGCTCGTTTATTTGCCGAGTCGTTGGATCACAGTAGACCGGAAAGGTTGAAAGTCAAGGAGCTGAGTGATGCTGCCTTGAATGCGGTGAGCAAAGGAGGAAACTCGGTTAAAGATTTGGATGATTTTATTCAGGGTATAAATGAGCTTCATAGTAGAAAAAGTTTACCGTAGGAATGTTCAGATCCATTTTTTTTTTTTCTTTCTATGGCCTTTTTAACTTTTATTTTTGTTATATTTAGGGAGAGTTTTGCCAAAATTCTTAAAAATTACGAAAAATCAAGTTAATAATTTATGACTAAAAGTAAGAGGGAAAATAAAATTTTCGAAAACAAATATGAAACCAGGGATTGTATTAGACCAAAAATAATAATACTCCCTCTGAAAGTAACAATGCTTGTCCTCCATAAAGATGACCCAAATTAACTTTTTATTAAAAAACCTTGTAATTTTGTATTAAAATAAAAACGATAATAAATTTTAAATAGCGCCGTATTCATATATTCAAATTTTTAATAATAGCAAAAAATCGATCAATTTACAAATCTTTGAATCGATGAAAATTGAAAATACTGTTTAAATTGAATCGAATATACTGAGCGCATGTTTGTAATTGTAAGCCATTTCTTTCTTTGGATCTCCACTGATCGACTGGAATATTCCACATACACAAGCACAGTCTTTAGAATGAGACAAATTTGTCGATTATTATTTGCAAAAAGAAATCATATTAATATAATAAAAGCTTTATTATCTGAACCTACGTAGGTCCGCATATGCTTTATGAATCTTTTTGACCACTTTGTGGAATCCACTAGCGGAGTGCTTTGGCCTCTGAATATTATTCAAAACGACATACAATTCCTGTGTTTTGTGAGTTGAAGCTGCTGTAATTTTCTTAATTTGCAAAGTATTTCAAAGTTCAACTGCAATATGCTTCACCGAGCTATCCAAATCCTTAAACGAACTTCCACCTTCTTTAATCCCATCAAGGGCTGCCTGACGCAATTTCATGGCCCGCTCCTTCAGAACTCGGTTGTCACTCACTGATTCTGCAAGCTTTTTTGCCAACTCGGTCGGGTTGGGCACTGTTTGCGCACCCTCGCATGCCCTTGTTGCTACCTTCAACTCGTCCACTAACAAGCCCGCGTTCACAAATTGGTCAGCCCCCATGGGCCACGCGAGCATCGGCACCCCGGCTACGATCGCTTCCAGGACCGAGTTCCACCCGCAGTGAGTCAGGAAAGCACCCACCGCTCTGTGACTCAATATCGAAACCTGCGGGACCCACCCTCTTATAACAAGTCCTCTCCCCGCCACACGATCTTCAAACCCAGGAGGGATCGCGCCGTATTTCCCTTCCACGTGTCCTTTCGTCGGCTCCTTGATGGCCCATAAAAACCGAACCGGACTTTTCTCTAACCCAAGCGCGAGCTCCTCCATCTGATCGTTGTTCAACACAGCTTGACTCCCAAAGCAAACGTACACCACCGACTGGTTCTGAAACGTGTCGAGCCATGAAAGAACATCATCCGCAGAAACAGAACTGGACCCACCTCTCTCGGCGGCACGTGAATCATCACGAGGAGGGAGTAACGGGCCGACTGCCCATACCTTATCACCCTCGAGTTGCTTAGCTAAATGGTCCAAATAAACTCGCTCCAACCCACTGAACGAGTTAATAATGAGTCCCCAACTCGCGATATTACCACGAAATACGCCTTTGATAAATTCCGAATCGGGGTCGCCTTCAACATAGCTCCGATAAAGAGGAGACAGCTGCCACCAAGGATATTTCGGAGAATTCGGAAGTTTCGAAAAAGTAAGAACTTCGGTAAGATCATCGGCATTATTCATCTTAGGCATGTCTTTCCACAAAGCAAACATGATATACAACGCCATAGCCCCAGACGGCGAGAACACAATACGACGAATACCAATCTCGGATGCAAGCTTTTGAGTCCAACCCAAGAACATATCAGAGATAATGGCAACGGGCGGTGAAGGGTGATTCTTGAACCAGGTAAGCAGAGGATTATAGAGTTCACCGAGGGCGCGCATCATAGCAACAACAGAGCGCGCAGGCAAATCCTTGGCGTTTTCCACGCCATTAGGGATGGAAGGATGCGCAGGGAAAGGGAGAACTAGGGTTTTAATTGATGGGTTTAAGGAGAGAAGAGGGTTTAGCAGAGGGAGATTTTTGGGTGTGACCAGGATGGTTATGGTTAAGCCACGGGAGGCCAATTGGTTAGTGAGGTCAAGAAGGGGTATCATGTGGCCTTGTGCTGGGTATGGAAATATCAGGATATGTCCAGCAGTGCCCAGAATCGCCATGATTGTTCTGCTTTTGAAAACTGAACACAACTTTCGGTTAAGAATGAGAATTCTGCTAATATTTTTATTTGTCGGAGAGAGAGAGAGAGAGAGAGAGAGAGAAGGTTGAACGTTAAGTTCGTTTGGGATGGTAAAGAAAGTTCAGACAAATCAGTGATTTTATGGCGATGGATGGTGGACTAATTAATGCGCGGTTTAATTTTAGAAGATTCTGTAAATTACAAATAAGGACTACGAAATCGTCGTTCAAGGGGAAATTTGATAATTTCTATATGAAGCTGGTAAATGAATTAATAGGTGAAATCACAAAATGGAAAGTAGTTAACTTTAAAAAGACACAAAATATATATTTTTTAATTAAAATTTTCTAAATCACAAGTCTCTTTAATGAAATGTTTGTAATTAATATATTCACAATAATTGCTATAAAATTATAATTGGATAAGAATCAAAATTTACACGTACAAATTTAGTCAGCAATTTTCTTAATTGAAAATTTTAAATAAATCTAAATGATCTTAAATCTCTTCTTCACATTATTTATTAGATAATTACTCAAATAATGACTAAAAAAATTTAAATATACGATATTATTATGTCAGATTTTACAGGTTACGCGTAGAGAAAGCCAAGTATTTTGAGCAATTAACACACTATTAATTATTATGAGATATTATCGGATTTGATTAAGTATCATTTAAATAAAATTTTTGGTGAATATATCATTTATTTTCTTTACCTCCAAGCCTCTAACTGATTTTTAAATAAATCACTTGGCAATTTTAACAACTTGACACTTATCGGCCTTCGGTCGAAATAATTAAGAGTTGAATAAGATATATTAAGGATCATTTTAAGATTACTGTAAATTTTGAAATAATCAATTTTAAAAAAAATTAATTTAATATTCGATAAATTTTATTTATTAAAATGATGTGAATTTTAATAAAATTATATATTTGATAAATTTATTATTAAAAATATTATAATAAAATAAATAATTAAATTGTATATAATAAATAATAATAAATATATATATATTTAAATATCATATTTTAAGTTAGGGATATTGTGCTTTATCATCTCACTTTTAAGAAAAAAGTAACATACTTATATAAATTTAGAAAAAGTCTAAAATACCCCTTTAAAGTTATTATTTACATATTAATTTGACTATTTTACCTCTTTACTATTAAAAATATTTAAAATAATTATATTATTTTTATTTTTTTATTTTATAATAATTAATATAAATTTTATTATAATATTTAAATTTAAAAATTATAATAATATTTTAATTCTTAATTATTTATTTTTTTCAAATTTTATAATAAAATATTTATAATATATAATTATATATAATTTTTAAAATATATCATATTATATTTAAAAAATTATATATAATTAATATATAAATTTTTTTATAACATAAAATTTATTGTCAAAACGTTTTAAATTTTTACATGATTATAATAATTTGAATAATATTAATTATAGATAATTTTTAAAATAAAATAATATAATAATTTTAGAAAATATATAATTTAAGTTAAAGTAGGTAACAATATTTATGCACCGTTCTATTTAATTAATATGGTAGGCTACCGGCTACTGATATTGTTTGTTTTCCCAAGAACAAACAGATGTACAATTATGTTGTTGGCAATAAACTTAAATTGGAATATTAATAGGTAGGTCTTTAATTTTGAAAAGAAAAATAAATAAATAAATAAATAAGAAGGCAATTGGGTCATTCGTAATTAATAGATCAGGTTTTACTACTTAATTACCTTCTCTTTTGCATTATTTTATTTATATCACTGTTAATTGTGAAGGGTATTTTAATCATTTAACGACAAAAATTTTAAAGAAATATTTACATATACATCCTAAAATTTTGGGAAACAGAGGATTGCTCTTAGAGTTTAAATAATTCTAAATTTTAGTGAAAAAATAAATTAAGACACTTTTTTTAATTTTATAAATTTAATCCCTTTATCAACAATGAACTATATTGCCAAGAACAAAAATATTAAAGTTGAAAAAATTCCTATCCTAATTATTATTTTGATTTAGGTATATAAGTATTATTATCTAAAATCAAATGTTAATCATAAGTTGAAATAAATTTAAATAATTATTTTTTAAGAAAATACAAAAGAGATAGAAGAATTCATGAAATATTATAAAAAAAAGAAAAATTTTAAGTAAGAGCAGAAAATAAATTATATGTGAATTAAATTTAGTGTATATGTTAATAGATTTAACGATTAAACGTATTTTTATATTTTTATTTAGTAGTTTAATATAATTTTTATTAAAAAATTAAAAAAAGAAAGAAACTTTCATGATATTTATTTGTAATAAATATAATAAGTAGGGATACTGTTATTTCGCCCTAAGAAAAGTTAGGTACTCGCTTGGATTTATAGGATTTGCTAAATACCTAAATTTTGATAAAATAGAAAGATAGTATTCTCTACCTAACTTCTATAACTAGTTAAAATATTATTAATTTAATCTCTAAACTTAATAAAATAACAAAATTTAATATAATTTTCTTATAATTAACAATTTAGTAAAGAGTAAAATGTTAAATTTAAAAATTTTATTTTAATTTCACATTAAAAGTTTTAAAATCAGAAGTATAATTATTTAAATTAAAATATTAACAATGAGTTTAGATAAAATGATATGCTAAAATACTTTTAACCCCTTTTTTATTTTATTGATAATCATTTAATATGTAATGATTATAAATTTTTTTAAATAAAACATATATATATATACTATTTAATATGTCTATTTAAAATTTATATTATTTTTATTGTATTTTGTTAAAAAATAATCAAGCACATAATTAATATAAATAAAGGATGTACAAATATATAAGTTAAGATTAATATAAATAAACAATGTACAAATATATAAGTTAAGTTTTAAATTCACAAAAGGCACGACCACAAAACCTCTCCAAACAATACACTCAAACCTTTGGGCCCTTCTCCAATGTTATCTAATCAAGGCTATAAATATTATATAGATTTTGTGGATAAGTACACTTCTTTCACTTTGATTTATCCACTCACCAATAAAGAAGAAGCCTTAAACATCTTTAAAACCTTTAGAAAATAGGCTCAAAACATGCTTGGAAAAAGAATTAAAATTTTTCATTCTGATATGGGAGGTGAATATAGGACTTTTGAAGCTTGTCTTAAATAGGAAGGGATAAAATTAAGTTACTCTTGCCTAACTAAAACACCATAACACCATGAGATGTAGAAATTGCCTTATCTAATCCTAACTAGTCACAAGCGATGAAGGAAGAATTCAGAGCTTTGACAAAAAATCGAACATGGAATCTAGTACCTTACAACCCGCAAATGAAAGTTGTAGGAAGCAAATGAGTGTACAAAATCAAACTGAATCCAAATGGGTCTATATCTAGGTATAAAGTAAGGCTTGTAGTAAAAAGATATCATCAAACACATGGAATAGATTACAACGAAACCTATAGTCTAGTGGTGAAGGCTTTTACAATCAGAATTATCCTCAGCTCGGCAGTAATCAATAAGTGGCAATTGTGACAAATAGATGTCAACAATGCATTCTTAAATGGTGAACTTACAAAGAAAGTTTAAATGGTACAACCAGAGGGATTCGTTGATACTTCTAGGCCAGAGTATGTATACGAACTCAAAAAAACTTTGGATGGATTGAAACAGGCTTCTAGGGCTTGGTTTGAGAAGCTAAGGAGTACAATGAAATGTTGGTGATTTATTAATTCCAAATGTGATACTTCACTATTTTTTCAAAGGGAAGGCATGGATCTAATACTTATTTTAATCTATGTTAATGCATTATTGTAACATGAAACAACAAGGATCATATTGAAGAAATTATTAGCAAAATGAACAAAGCCTTTACACTAAAGGATCTAGGTGAGCTGCAGTACTTCGTGGGAATTAAGGTGATTTGAACTAAGACCACACTTACTCTTTCTTAAAGTAAATATATTTCAAAACTGCTCGGTAAAGTACACATAAATAAAAGCAAGAGAACCAATACACCACTAACTCCTGGAGTAAAACTGTCAAAGTGAGAGGGAGAAGCCTTCAAAGATGCATCTATTTATTGAAGTGTGATCGAAACTATGCAATATGCTACTTTATGTAGGCCAGAACTTACTTATGCAATCAACAAGCTGAGTTAGTTCATGGCAAACTCCCTAGTACCCCACTAAGTAGCTTGCAAAAGGATGCTTAGATACCTAAAAAACATAATAAGTTATAGTTTGGAGTTTCACTCCTTAAGTAACTACAACTTAATAGGATATTGTGATGTAGATTGGGAGTATGATACAGATGACAAGAAGTTAATAAGTAGGTATTGCATATACTTAGGAGGGAATATGGTTTCCTAAAGCCTAAAGAAATAGCATGTGATAACAAGATCTAGCGTAGAGTCAGAGTATAGAGCCTTGGCACATACTTGTACAGAAATCACTTGGATAAACTCACTTCTAAGTGAACTCAACTTGTCTATGACAAGTATACCAACAATCTAGTGTGATAATGTCAATGCTACTGCAATGGCAGCCAATCTAACATTTCATGCCCGAACCAAACATATCGAAATTGATCTACCATTCATCAGAGATAAGGTCACAGGTAAAGAACTTAACATTGAGTATATTCCCAATGGAATGCAAATAGCTGATATCTTCACTAAACCACTCTGCCATGAAAAATTTAGCTTCTTCAAAAACAAGCTAAAGGTCAAAGATAAGACCTTTAGCTTGGCAGGGGGTGTTGCAAAAGTTGATCTTGATGGAGAAGTTGGGTTTGGATACACAACCCAAACGTTAGCCTAAAAAGGTGCCCACTTATGTCATTGTCATTTACCACTAGAAGACAATAACATAACTAAATTTGTAAATAGTAACAACATCTACTGTACAAATCACTTGTAAAGCCAAAAGGATGAAATCAAGACAATATTCTATGTTGATGATATCATTATTTCACTAGATTAATATAAGAAGAATTATAACATATAAACTAGGTTTTTTTTCTTTGTAACTTGGCCTAATATAAAAAAAGCTACATTTGTATTCTGAGCAATCAAGCTGCTGATTTCATTGAATATACAATTTATTAAAGGTGGGCATAAAAATCAGACCAAATCGAACCAAATTAGAATCAGACCATAACCAACTGGTTCAGTATAATATTTTACTTAAATTAATCTAGTTTCAATTCTCAAATATAAAACTTAGAATTTTCGGTTCAATTCCAAGTTTGACTCAAAAAATTTAAATCAGGCCGAATTTATTATTTTTTAATAATTTTTATTTAAAACGATGCTATTTTTATTTTTAAAAATTTTAAAAATAATAATAATTTAATTTAAAATTCTACCCGACCCAAAAACTAAATCAATCAATTTGATTTTAGTTTGGGTTAAAAAATTGAAATAATATTTTGATAGCAACAATTTAACTTTAAAATTATAACCCCCTTATTGTAACCAACCCTATATAAAGTAACATAATGCAACAGAGATCAACTCAAACTTCGCCGTCACGGACCAAAACTTGGGACTTCGATTCAGCTATGCCCACCACTAGTATTCCCAATGATTCATCTCACGTTCTTGTCTACCCGTACCCAACCTCCGGCCACATAATCCCCGTGCTCGATCTCACCCACCACTTACTCAACCGCCGCCTCACTATCACCCTCTTGGTGGTACTCCTCCTCTCTTCAACCTCTAGTCCTTCCCTCCCCTGAACCCCAACAAAACATTAAACTTCATATCAAAGAAATACGTGACCTTCACTATCCTCTTCTACTTCAATGGTTTGAATCACATCAATCACCTCCCGTTGCTATTATTTCAGATTTCTTTCTCGGCTGGACAAACCAACTGGCTTCCCGAGTTGGTGTCCCGCGTCTCGTCTTCAGGTGTTTTTGGTTTGTCTATCAACTTCACTCTGTGGCGGGACTTTACCGGAAGTCGATGATCCCAATAACCCAAACCCTTTGCTTACAATTCCGAATTTTCCCAATTTTCCTGTTTTTCGTTGGTATCAGATCCCTCAACTTTACAGAACCAGCAAAAGATGATCCGGATAGGGAACTTTCTGCGAAACGGTGCGTCGGGTAACATTTCCAGTTGGGGAATCGTCGTCAACACTTCAACCCATTTGAAGCAAGTTTACATTGAGCACATCATGAAACAAGTGGGCCATAATCGTGTTTGGGCGGTGGGACCCGTGTTGCCAATGGATGGTGATGACTTGGCTGACGGTTGCACTAATCGCGGGGGTTCCAGCACGGTGCTATGTAACGAGGTGATGACGTGGCTGAACGGGCACGAGGATGGATCGGTTGCTTACTTGTGCTTCGGAAGTCGGGGAAGGCTGACGAGAAAGCAGATGGATGAGTTGGCCGCCGGGTTGAAGAAAACTGGCGTTCATTTTGTATGGTGCGTGAGGCAACCAAAGAAAGGAGACGTTCGGGATGATTGGGCTGATATACCTGATGGGTTCGACGATCGTGTGGCTGGGATAAGGATAAGCTTGTTAGGAGTTTGAATGAGCTTCAACAAATCGCACGAAGCAGCTTTCAAGCCGGCTGATTAATTTCTTTAACAAGTTTTTTTAATTATTATTATAAATAATCTCCACTGGAGATTGGCCAGCCATTTTCTGACGGACTCAATTCTTATACTTCTGTACTTGGTTTTCATTATTAAGTTTATAATTGAGCATATTAATACATGTTACTAAAAATGTCATATAGATTAAATTGACATAATTTAATACAATAAAGGTGCATACGAGGATTCTGCCTTGTATTCAGTTTCTCCAATGCAAAGCAAGTCAAAAGATACAAGTAAACACATAAATAGTATCATTTAATAATAATATGCAGTATCACCATCAATGTGCCAAAAAGTTTGTGACTTACCTGTTCATTATTGTTTTGTCTATGCCAGTCATGAGGATCAAAGTTCAAACTACATAACGTAAGAATCTTACTAACTGTTGTATGATTTGTGTATATCTGCTCTTCAAATTTGAGGGAAAATCATCCCCATGAGTAAATTTGAACTCAGAACTCAGGACCTCCCTTCACGAAGCATGAGTCCTTACCATCAGGCTAAAGTTTTGGTAGCTAACAAGTTACTCAAAAGAATTAAGTGAATATCTTAGTCAGATCACATAGGAAGTATTTGTATATGCTTCACAATATAGAAAGTAAGACATGCTTTCATAGCATCATTCACAATGATAAATTTATGCATGTCTTTGGAGACAAGTGAAAAACAGGAAAACAAGATAAATTAACATATTCCTCTATGATCTATTTTTTCGAACATAATGGAATGGACAACATCCTTTACAAAGGAATAAAAGCATTCTCGACAAGAATTTGGCATCAGACTAGACTTACAATGCTGTTGAATATCTTCACCATGGCTGCAGACTGTTGGACCTGGAAAAGAATGAATACCAGATTTTGGGTGCTCTAAACCACATGCAGCCAAGATGGTATGTGTGGCAAGCCTCGCAACTTTCTTGAATTCATCATACCCTACACAAGCAATAATAAAGTAATTTAAATCACTTGAGTCATGAATGGCGTTCTTTTGATGTAGCTAACAATACTTCAAAGTTCAAATACCAATCATACAAGGAATAAAAGCAAAAAGACCATGTCAGATATTTGTCTGAAGCAAGCAGAACCTAGAGAGAAGAAAGAAGAACCTTTTGGATATAGTTTCAAAGATAATCTGTTTGGTGCCACCCAAAAGGCCTATTTGAGAATAAAGTGTTGTATCTTTTAATCTATATAGTGTTGCCGTTGAATGGAATCACTAGTCGTTTCAGTGTAAATGGTGAATCCTGAATGGTTGCTTAACATTAGCTATCAAGTACATGTTAATGGTTCACACATGCTTTCAGAATTAAGGTAAAGGACACCAATTACAAATGGGACCTTCATGCTATGTTCTCACAAAAACATCATCCAGCCCGCCAAAACACTTAAAATGGACTTTAAGACCTAAATGAGTAACAAGACATTGTTTGATGGAATTAAGGCATACCAAATGACCACCCATCTTATGCAGTCTCGCAATACTAATGTTGAAGTGCTTAAGAGAGAAGTAAGATCTAGGCATTTAATCTCCATCTCCTTTCATAAGACATCTTATATGATCCAGAGGACCCTAGGATCAGAAATTAATCCTTTTACATACTAAATAAGCCATAGCATGCTTAGAGAGAATAGAACTTCTAGAACAATATTCAATAGAATTTTAGAATATTAAGCATACTGTAATTCATTGAACGAAGTCTTAGGGTACGTCTGGGACCATTGCGCTTCTATTTAACTTTAAAAACAAAACAATGAAAATGTTTGGTAAACACCAACGTTTACTTGGAACCACTCACCTCAATCCCAAACATAGCCTAAACTGAAGAAACTAGAAATTCGTCCATACAGATTAAGTATTATAGACATACCTAACTTTTTGTCTCTGCTTAAAATCTTTAAGTTGAGCTTTACAAGAGATTGGATCTCACTCTTTGCATGGTCATCTTTTCTTGCCATGCCTTCTGCAAGGGTATTTACCTTACTGGAAGAAGATGTACAGACATCTGGTTTATCAATAAGTGAACAAGAATTTCCAGGCATTGACCTAGTCAAATTTATCAAACAAGAACTGCCTTGCTCGTGACCAACACTCGATGAAGCTGCACATACATTTGTTCCTAAAAGTCTTGCCCCATTGACATTATACACATCACACTGAGTTTGGGTCTCCCGAGACAATTGTGATTCAGTCAATCCTGTTGTATCATTACTTTGAAGCTTCTCACAAGATTTAACCGTTGTAACTGTAATCCAATCTCGGCAATCTGATATAAGAGATTTATTGTTTTCTGTTTCACTTTGATGAGAATTATGTTCGCAATGCTTCTCCATTGCGAGATCATTATTTCCAGGTTGTTGTCTTTCAACTATATGAAGACTTGAAGTAGTATTCCTTGCTTGTTGTGAAGCATTTACCTTTATAGAATGATTTTTTGAGTGCAGATGTAAATTGCCGGCCCTTTCACTTTTCTGGAGCATTGACTTCGCCAGTTTCATCATTTTCGAAGCTTTCTCAACATCACATGAGTCTCCAGATGAACCATCTTGAGTTCTTACCTGCCAACAACTTCCAGAAGAAGAGGAGCTCGGCCTTTCACTTTTCTGGAGCACTGACTTTGCAGTTTTCATCATTTTCCAGGCTTTCTCAATATAATAAGAGTTTCCAGATAAAGCATCCTGAGTTCTTAGTTCCTGACCACTTCCAGAAGAGGAAGAACATGGTTGATCTGACCTGTCACATAACACTTCACTAACGTTATGTCTTTTACGACGTCTGGCACCTGATTCGACTGAAACAGAACTAAAGCTCAACGATCTGTTTCGCAATGCACTCCAATTTTCACGCAGTGCTTGTATACGGCCATGCACATTGCGACAATGCTGCAAAGTTCTTGCATTTAATTCAGTTGAATTACTTGCATTATTCTGGTCTGTTCTTCGACTCAATGAAGTTGCATTATCTGCAACAATTATTTCACTTCCAGGCACAACAGGACATGAAGACCAATACGAAATGAAATTCCGTGCACGAGGTATTGAGCTGTATTTTTCTTCATGTACAATATCAAAGATGGAAACATTTGCATCAGCTGGTTGCATTACTTCAGAGTTATCAGAATTGTTGAATTCAGACCTGGAGTTTTCAACAATTCTTTGATTGCCATCAGCAATAACAATTTCAGAAACTAACTCAGCATTGTTGCATTCAGGTCCAGAATTTGGAATGCTTTGACTGCCGCCAGCACTAAAAGTTTCAGTATCTATTTCTGCATTGTTGTGTTCAGACCTCAAAACAGTACAATCATGGCAAAACCAATCACCTTCAGGCACAGTTAAACCCAAGCCAACACAGTAAGTATGAGAAGCCATATCACAAAGATCACATAATAGTAGAAGATTTTCATCAGTGGTGGCATGACAAACACTACATTGAACATGTAAATAAGGATCAGGAGGCCCAATTGCTGCATTTCCATAAAGACGGTGAGTCTGCAAGACCAACATATATCAGTATACAAATTGCTGAGACCGCAAAAAGATTAATTCCAAGGTTATAATCAATATAACAAGTGAACTAAGATTGAAATATTACCCAATTTTGAAGTTAGCAATACCAATCAACGTCTAACTTACTCTAATTAACATCAAACAATCTTTTTTCTTTGCTTTTTAATCAAGAAATGAAGCAATTCCCGTAATTGCGGCAGTTTCAAGCTCAATTTCGCAGTAAACTATAAAAACTAAATATGGAGGCAAACGCGAAGCCTACAGAAATTTCCCTTCTGGGTTTTCTTATAAAAATGAAATTAATTAAAGCAATAAAATCAATTAATGTTAAAAGAGAGACAAGGAGAAAAATTGAACCTGGTCGCGTTTAGGGACTATGACGATTCTCTCACAAGGAAAGACACCTTCCTTCGGAGCTCTACGAATGATGGTGAATCTGCGCTTGCACATGGGGCATCGAGACTCAATCTTGGCCCACTCCGTGATACATACGAAGCAAAAGTAGTGATCGCAGCTGTCGATTTGGCCTCTGATTGATTTTCCTTCGTCCAATAAACATATTCCGCAGCTGAGAGAATGCGATTCCTCCATCGATTCTGATGACCGTCGGTGTTCTTGTAATTCCGGTTGATCGTTATCTAGGGTTTTGAGAGGTTTGCTCGGACAAAACGGTGAGTCGGGTGAGTCACACGACGACATTCTGGACGCACCCGATCGGTTATTCAGCTGACCGAATTTGGTTAAACACAGCTATTCTATCTGGATTGACCCTGTCTGCTCGGGCCCACTGCCATCAAATCTTTTTTTAATGGTTTCCAAATATAAACTATTTTTTTTATATATAATTTTGTTTTATTTTAAAGTTAAATACAAATAAATATATAATTAATCACTGCAAACCAACAAAAAAACAAAAATTATTCATTTATTTATTTACCTTCTTAAAGAAAATTAAATGTTCGTAGACCTGTGAGAAAAAGAACATTCAACTTCATTTAACGAAGGAACGTTCAAACTCTGATCACAGAGAATATTTACGCCTTACACTACGGTTAACAACTACATATACGATATTCTACAAAAACAAATCTACAACATTCACAAACTTCTAACATCCCCTACGATGCTTTATTTCTTCTTCTTTACTCTTTTTTTTCTTTGCTTCAACTGGCGGCTAAAAGCTTTCTCAAAACTTGCATGATGTTCCAAGCCTCTGTCTCTGTCCAATGGTCGCACGTCTTTGTTTGGCAAAGGCAGGCTGAAGAAGCTCCTTGAACTTTTCAAGAAACAGTTTCCATTCCTGTTCGTTCATATCAGCCAGCTTCACAAAGCTTGTGATTGTAGGAAGCAGCTCATTTGCGCTTCTCCTGCTCTCAGTGTCAGTTATGTAAGCAATCTGATAATTGCCTTCTGATTTTTCATTTTGGCAATGTTGGCTTCTCTCCCGGATGTTTACTTTGTTTAGAGACTCTAAAGCAGTTTGAATCCCAGCAGAATGTGCCTGAACAGTGATTCTGTCTGCCCAAACTTGGTCTTCATTCTCTTCAATTTCAATAATCTCGTGTTTAGACAGCAGTTGTTCCCCATCCACAATCCCAGACCCATAATTAAATGACCCTTCGCTGGGGAAATATCTAGGCATCTGCAACTCCAGGTCAAGCTCTGCATCATAACAATCGATGTTAAACTGAAAGTTATCCTCTCCACTCTCATCTTCAAAGAATGCAATTTCCCTCTCTGCTATGATCCTCCTAGCCTCGAGGCATACTGCCTCAAGCTCACTTGGCTTCTCATCTTCACTACGAAATTCCCTACTCATCATCTCACCAATTTCAGCAAGACATAGTCCAAAAGCAGCTGCTTCCTGAAGGAATATTGTGCAGAGTACCAAAACCCGCAGGCATGCCTCCCTAATCATGGGCAGCTCTGTTCTTAACATCTCAGAATCGCGATCTGGATTGAGATTTCTTATATACTCAAGCTCATCTTCAGAGAAAGGAATAGAAGCCTGAGGCCAATGGATCCACTCAAAGTACGGGTCTTCCAAGCTCTCTGGTAAGCAAAGGCCATGATCAATTGGGATAAGCTCCACCTGACCAAACCTTCCAACCCCATCAAGTTTCCTGACCAAAAGGTTTCCTGCATGCCTATCAGTGTTGAAAATCCTAATATCCAATATCCCTATTCTATGTATAGCAGCAACGGGGAAGTTCGAGCATCCATGGTCGCTAGCATCATAATCATGAGGAATGAACTGCTGCACAGATGCAATCTTGCTAATCTTCTTGCTGTTCTGAAGCTTTTTTCCAATCATAACATCATTGAGATTAAAAATGGAGTGAGAAACCTTTGCGAGAATAGTTGGGGGCACATTGGCAAAGTGATCATAGTCTAGAAGGTAGGCGGCTACCTCTCGAAATCCTGTTTCCCCAACTCTCACAGAACGTTTCAAGCCTGGGCGCCCAAGAGCTTTCCCTATAAAGCCTTTTGGATTGTTTGGTGCAAAAGGTTCCTCATCACTTGGCTTCACAATGGCAACATTCTCACCTTCGCTATTTCTGAAGTAGTAAGCACCTCCAAGCCCACTATGGATAGGTATAGGATCAATGCCATTCTTGATACCCTTCACAATTTCTTTAACAAGTTCATTTGTTCTAGAATAGGAACTCAAGTGCCCTAATATCTCAATTGGACCACTCCAATCCCTCTGTTGACGGTTTCTTCCACTAGGTGAAAGACATGGAGTTGATGAGCTCCTGTGCATGGCATTCCTAGTTAGAAGCAGAGCGGAATCCTTTCGAATGGCACTAAGATCATTGCTTAGTGTAAGATCACCAAATGTCAAGGAGCTTTCATCAGTAGGGACATTAAGGGCAAGCTGCAGCCTCCTTTTCACTGTGTGAGCATTGTCATTCCGGTCCAATTCCATCCCCAAGACAGAACCAGTCTCCGTCTGTATAAACACTCGCCTTGTCCCAGCAGGTTTTGCACTCAAGTTCCCATGGTACTCACCACTGCATGGACCATTACGAACTGTAACAGCCATCAGAGTCTGAACAGGACTCCCAAATTTATGAGACATGAGATAACCTTCAGTGTTCGAGGTAAAAAACGGCAGTGATAGCAGAGTAGAGATTCTTCTTCTCCCTCAAGCAGGTGCCAGTATATGACACCAACTGAATGAGAGAACTATCTACATGCCAATCACTCATCAAGCAAAATCATTGCTGTACAATAGGCCCCACAACCATTTACATCCAAAACAAGAAGAAGTATAACAGATGGCTACATTGGAGAATTTGTAGATAATGCTGCACAATTTAGTAGATTCAAGGTCAGCAAAAGCACACACAATGAAGTTCCAAACAACAGTGAGAACATATGATATAATCCAATATAGATTGGCTTAAGATATGAAACAAACAGAAAGAAATTATATGTAAAGTTAAACTTTCACAAAACATCTAAAGTACCCAGTAATCTCAATTCCACATCAGACTTTGTAAAGATTAATATAAGCTCAAGGCCTTTCCTCATTTCGAAAGATTTGCAAGCTCTTACACAAATTCATTAACCAAGAAATGATTTAAATCAGCACTTTCTCCTTTGTTTAATTTCTGATTTCTGTATCTCATTTCCATTCTTTTCATCTTTCATTCTCTCTTTTTTTTTTCTTTTTTTCCTTTTTCTTTTTCTCTTTTTATAAAGACTAGCATGTATCCTTCTACACATAATACATACATACATACATATATACATATATGTATATACATATATACATATATATGTATATATGTATATGTATATATATATATATATATATATATATATGTATACACACACACACTCTAGATGGTGTACAAAGGTAGGTACACAAATATGTATATGCATATATAGCATGTACTCTATATACATGCATGTATAAGAGAGATGCTTATCCCTTCAGTTAATTATAGGAATAGCAACGATAATAAGGCTGAAACAAAGGAAAATACTAGGAAGATAAACCATAAACGCCATCTAGCTTCAGCTTAAGTATTATTTCACTAGTTTACTTATTCACTAAACAAAGACATTTATTACTCTTTTAGTAAGATCTAAACATAAAACGATAAAAGAAAGAAAAAAAAATAACTTGCCATACCACACATGTTTGAACAGCTTGTATCATCTTCTATAAGACGCTTGCTTTATTTTTATTTTTTATTTTTTTAAAAGGTTTAGATGGATGTTAGAGACGCTAAACTTTTGCCTCCTATTTGAACTCGGCTTGATTGATTATATAATTAAGGGGCCAAAAAAGGAAGATGGAGTGTAATGTAAAACCTACAGTTTACTCATTCGATAAAAGACCAGACAGCTATCATTGCGTTTGTCATCTCATATCAATTTGACATCAAACAGAAAAAAAGATGTCTAAAGTTTGAAGATTTCATTTTTTTTTTCTTTTCTTTCATGCAGTATCTCGCCAACCAAACGGACGGTAAGCGAACCGTAAACTTCTGATGATCAACGTTTAAAAAAAAAAACTCTTTTTTCATCAGTGATTAAACAAGAAATGCATTAACAAAGAGAAAACAAAATCATGAATAAAAAGAGAGATTGAATCAAAGGTCATAAACATAAACTCTATGTAAAAGGAGAACTCACCAAACTTCATGGAATCTTGATCCGAAGATAAGAGAGAGAGAGAAAAGAGAGAATTAAGATCGTTGATGATAATTCATTAGAGCAAAAAACGAAAGATCAACGACTCCGAATCAAAGGCCATGAGTGTGATCAGAGTTTCCTCTGAAAACTCCTCCCTCCCTCTCTCTCTCTCTCTCTCTCTCTGTGTTTTAGTCTTTTTGCCGAAAACGTTGTTTTTAAAGTGTTTTATCTGTTGCTCGCTTGGCTTCCTTCTCTCACAGAGGAACAACTTCGCGGTTCCCTTTGTAATTACGAGAAACGCCTCAAGTATGCTAACTTTTGACTCCTAAACCCCTTTTTTTCAAACTAAATTTTATTTTTTTCCTATCTTTTTTTAATATATATGTTACTAAAATTAATTAATTTACTTTTTTCCAATTAAAATCATTAAATTTAAATTTAAATTTAAATTAAGTACATTGTATATATATAATAATAATAATGCATGAGAGAATTTTTCATCAATTTTAGATAAATTAAATAATTTAATATGTGGCTTGAATGGTGAGAATACATATCCTCTTTTTGAAGGGTATGTTTAACAAGAACTTTTTATCATAGGTGGAACTGTTTATTAGAATTTAATCTAATTATAATGTTAATAGCAGGCTTGACACAAACTCGGGTCTAGTCCGAGTTTGATAATTGAGCTTGTGTCAAATTTAAATTCAATATTTTTGAGTCCCATCAAAATCTAGCTTGATATAGGTTAAATTTTGTATTCAAATTTTAAAAAAATATATAATATAATAATTTTTTTTTTTTTTTTTTTAGACTTCACTTTTTTTGACCTTATTCGATCCAACTCTGATTTTGAATTATTTAAAGTTTAGCTTTGATAAGGATTCGGACTCAACCCGTTTTGAATTTAAGGCCGAGTTTTACCCGAACCAGATGGAGTCCGAACTTTTATAGGCAAACAATTTTTTTTAAACATAAAGTGAAAATAATTAATGGATGTCCTTGATGGTCATATCAACTGGAAGTTGAGTCCCGGTTAGGCAATCTATAAAACCTAAATGGAGAACTCTAGAACCCGAGATGATAGCCGTCGGATCAGCTATCTACGACAATCATAACTTGTGATGCAAGATGGTGTACGGAGGATCATGCAGGTGTTGACGTGGAATCAAGTGATTGGGGAAGTAGGTGGCAATGTCGCCGTCAAACAGGCAGCACTTGTTTTGCTGCCTGTACACCAAGCAGCAGGAAATACGATAGAAGCGTTTCCCGCGCTCGGTCACAGGCTGACCGACCAAACAAAAACTGTCGCTGTTTACTTAAATACCCAAACTACCCTTACGTTACAAGAGTTGATCAATGAAGTGCAGTTATTGGAAAATGGGTTATGATGTCATTTTGTTAATTGAGAAATTGATGCTTTATGGTAAATCCCGAATCTGAAGTATGGAAAAGAGAAAGAAGAAAAACTTTTTGTGGTGTCGTTTAATTCTAAAAAGTAATGGGTTATTATCAAATTCCTCCCCTGAGGTTTGAGATTGTATCAAGTAGATAGAAAATTTGAGGAATGTATCAAAAACCTCCCCTTAATTTTTAGTCAACTAACTTCAAATAATATATTTACTAAAATATCCTCAGTCTTTAAATTTCATATTATTTAATTAATTATAAAGATATTTTAGTTTCAAAGGCTTGGCCTAATATTCTTATAAGTCATAATAATTTCAAAAACATCTTTAAAAATCTCAATTTATTATAAAATAATAATTATACCTCTCTATAATAATAATAATTTAATAAAAATAACTAATAAAATTAGTATTATTAGTATAGTTATTTTTATTATTTTATTTGTATTTAAAATATGTATATATATAATTTTATCTAAATTACAATATAATTATAAATATTTATTACATATGTTGTAAAATAAAATAAAATTTATAAATCTAAAATATTATTTATTTTTATTTTTATTTAATTTCTAATAATTACGAATGTGTAGTTTATTTTTATTTAATTTCATTTAAATAATTACAATACAATTATTTTATTAATATATTATTAAAATGATATTGTTATTTTGCATAAATATATTATATTTTGTCTAATTTTAGAGATTTATTAGTTATTTTTATTAAATTATTATTATTATTATAGAGAGGTATAATTATTATTTTATAATAAATTGAGATTTTTAAAGATGTTTTTGAAATTATTATGACTTATAAGAATATTAGGCCAAACCTTTGAAATTAAAATATCTTTATAATTAATTAAATAATATGAATTTTAAAGACTGAGGGTATTTTAGTAAATATATTACTTGAAGTTAGTTGACTAAAGGTCAAGAGGAGGTTTTTGATACATTCCTCAAATTTTTTATCTACCTGATACAATCTCAAACCTCAGGGGAGGAATTTGATAATAACCCAAAAAGTAATGCTTCTTTTGTATCTTTCAAAGAATTTAAATGGAAATTATGAGGAATTTTTTTAAATAAAACAAAATTCTTTTATTAAAAAAATAAAAAGAAAACTCCCACTTGAAGATTTTTACTTTTAGATAGGTAAGGAGGCAATTTTGAGCACAAATGCTTTTGTTTGCGTGAAGATTATATTCTGATATTTTGGGAAGTATCCTTGAGAAATAAATTTTCTTTTTTTGTTAAAAATTTTAAAGAGAATGAGATGCTAATTGCCATTTTTATGGTCACCTCTAATTTGTTTGTTGGCATTTCACTTTATTTTTGAAGTTGGAATTTTGAGTCTATATAATGGAGACTATATTTAAGATGTTTGAGTATTACTCTTTTTTTTTTTTATAAAGTATAATAGTAAATGAAAATATTTTATTTTTTATATTTGATTATTAAACTTAACTCATAAGTGATGTTTTATTTACTATTTTATTACGATAATATTGTTTTAATTGCTTTTTTTTACTACTCAAATACGAGAATTGTAATGGAAAAAGGTGGGGTGAGAAAGGTCTTTTTTGTTTTCTATTTTGTTCTCATTTTAATATCTTTCTCACTCTATTTTCTAAATAATATAATGGTACGAGGAAGAAAATTTTCATGTGGGAAATGATTTTTTCATACCCACTTATTTTTTTCATTTTATTATTTATTTATACTAAATACAAACTAAAATATCATTAATATAATATAATATAATTTGTATCCAAATAATTAAAAGTACGAACTTGACTACCTAACAAAATAAAAATATTATGAATTATATAATTTTTTAAATTAAATATTGTTCACATATATATATATTTGTAATAAAAATAATATATTTATATATATAATGGAGCACGCTGAATTTCAAGAGTATTAAACCGTTCCTTACCTTACTAATAATTTGAGAAATAATCTTCCTTAGTTTCTCACTCTACTCCCTATAACATCATTCTAAATTTATTCTATTTAAGACGAATCCCATGGAGTTCCAAACTCACAAGAGAGCTTGCCATCCCTACTCAAGTAATTATTTTATCATTATTAATTAATAATACCTTATTATTAAATATTAAATGTTATATAAGAATAAATCATTCATCAATAATTAAGAGAAAGTTTGTCTTTAATTATAGGTCATAGTTATTCCTTCAACTAAAGAAATTTTTTATGTTGATAGTTACTATTAAGGGCAATATTATAAATTAACAACTTTTAAATTTTAAATTTATGGTGAAAATAGGGTTGAAAGAGACTCATTCTCCTTTACAGTAATCTCCAAAAAAAAAGATTCTTCAATTTTTCCCCCGAGAAAATCCTTAACCTAATTTCTAATCCTTACCTTAATTTCTAAACCTACTCACCGAGATCATCTCACTTTTCTTTTTTCCTATGAAAATGCAAACTAATTTATAAAAAAAAAAGAACGAATTTTTTGAAAATAGGAGTAGGCTTTTTGTTTTGAATCCTTTTACATTTTTCATAGAGTACAAAAATCACACAAATTAGAACTTTTAGCGAAGATCTAAGTTTAAAAAAAGATTTGAGCTTTACATATATAAAAGTGAACACTAAAAATATCTAAATGATTATTTTATTGTCATGAATATAAAATTGTAGTCTTATTATATGTATTTTAAACTCTTATTTCCTAATAAAAATTCCATCACTTAAGCTTTTCAATTTCTTTACATTTAGGGTATTTCTATAATTATTGTTTTTCTAAGTAACTTTAAAAATATAACAAATAAAATTATTTACTAACTTTATTACTCTACATATAAAAAATAATAATTCAAACTCTTTGTATTATTTGGTTGTTAGAAAAGAGTGTAATGATAAAGTAAGAAAACTACTTTGTTTAGAGAAGAACCTTTAGAACTTTTCCAAAAAGTTAAGTATCTAAAATACCTTTATATTATTCTAAAATTGTGTTTCATTTTTTTGTAATATAATTTTTTTAAAATAATATTTATTAAAATAACTCTATAATTTTACTAAAAATTAACAAACAAACAACTAATTATTTTTTTAAAACTACCTCTACTTATAAAATTTCGATTACCACCAACCATCGATCTATTTATAACAATTTTTATTACAACAATTAGGGATAAATTAAAAATCATATCAAATTTTTTTCAAAATATATCCCTATTACAATTCAATAGAAATCAATAACTATACCAATACAAGCATGAAAAGAAATAAAGAAAGATTCCATTTAGCTCACTTTCACCTTATCATCTTTTTAGTTTCTATCTCATTTCATCTAATCTAATCTAATCTAATCTAATCTTTTTATGAAAGGCAAAGTCATTAGTCAATCAAATTAGAAAGCGACTACCATTATGTATTTATGTTAGTAAAAGTGGTGCATCTCATCAAAGAGACAGCTTGATCAAACTTTTGAGTTTAATACTATATATGATAAGTAGATAAAGTTTGGGTCTACCATTTCAAATTTTTCTCTTCATTTGAAAATATAATTTTCTACTTTCTTATCATTCTCAATTCCCATATGCTAATTTATTCTATACTTCATATAAATATTGTATAATTTCAATGGTGTAAATTGCTTCACTTTATTATAGTGAATAATACTAATAAAGTCCGTCTTCTTAATGAATGTTTATATTTTTAATTTTCAAGTCTTTCTAATTGAAGATATAATTTCATACGTCTAAAAAATATGCGTGTGCGTGTGCATTCGTGTGTATGTATTTATATATATATATATATATATATATAAAAATGTTGTGGCCTAACTTCTCACTCCTACTCAAATTTGAAATAAAAATGTTTTGCAATGTTTTAGTATAAGAATGATTAATGATGAAGATTTAGAAATTATTGTGAGTGGGTTGTTGAGACTTGAGGCTGAAGACTGCAATATTCAGTGTGTATCTAGAAGCTTGGCACTTACATATTAATATATATATATATATATAATTAAATGGAACAAATTTTTCATAACATTGGCTAGCCGCAAACATTGTCAAATTCCATTATCTTTCTTGTTATTATATATATTAACATCCCTTTCCAAGCACGTATTTAAAAAATAATATAAAATTTATAAAATTTACATACAAATTCTATATCATAACTAATGTGATGAATGACATTACTATATTATATTATGTATTAACATTTATCTTGTAAACTATAATATAAATAATTATTTGATACATGAGATTATGTCGCATCAGTCGGTACATCTTGGTCTGATAGCTCATAGTTGGAGTTAACGTACCCTTGTTACAAGAATTTGGGCTTTTTCCGGGCCCAAGACGAGCCCAAAATAATCCAAACCAGTAAATTAAAGGCCCAAGAAAAGCATCAGGAAAAATAAGCAAGCAATCTTGTTTGTGTATGTCATCAAGATTGGACCGGTTCTATTGATTGAGCGTCAAATCAATGTGTCCACTTCTTTTCCAAAAGAGTCAAACTGACGCTCTAAAATCAAATCCACACATATACAACAAAAGAAAGCGAATCTAAGCTGCCACAATAGCACGAGACACTTGTCCCCTATAAGACGGGGCCACGTTTCGTTACTTGGGACCAGACATAAAAAAACTCAACAGTCAGCAACCGAACTATGCACGTGAGACTGACACGTCAGCATGGGAACCCGACCCCCACCCCCACCACATCCCCAATGGCCCGACCCCCCTTTCTCTTTCACAAAAAAGAAAAATAGACCCATTTACATAGAGACAGGTCACTAGGTAAAGGAGCGCACATGCCCCCACTATGAGGATTTTTTTTTTAAAAACAATTGAAAAATATATGTAATGTTGTGGGGTCCATCTATTCCATCCCCACGTGACACCGTCACGAGAAAGCGAGAGACGCCACCGCCTAGTCTACGAGCACGTGCCCTCACGTATTGTTATCGTTGTTGCTCCTATAAAATCCCAAATCATGCCCATCCCCCCCTTCTTCATTTCCCTTTTTTCTTTTCTTTTTTTTCAAATTTTTTTAATTTATTTTAATTTGTCATTACAAAATTACTCCGGTTTATTAAATACGAATATGCTACATCATGCTTATTAAATTTCAATTACTAAATTGGTCACCTAACTTACAATTCACATTAGAAGTACATTATTTTAATTTGATTATGACCTCAATGAAAAACACATAATTGATTTTAACAATACTTGGACAGCCTAATAATATTTAAAAAATTAAATAAACTTTTTTTAAGATAATCTCACATATTATTTATTTAAAAAAATAATGGAGATGGTGTAAATTGTTATGGAATTATAAATTATACCCATATTCATTCGCAGAATTCTAAAACATGTAGGATAAAATTTTTTATTTTTTGAATTATCTATTTATGAATATTTTTTATATTTAAAATTAAATATATCTAAATGTCCGTTACACTTCTATGAATTTTCTTTTAAATTTAGTAATAATAAATAATATCCTCTCATATCATATATATTTTATTTTTTTAAGGGAAAAGAATTCATAAGTCCTTCAAGTTTGGTTTATTAGATTAATTAATCATGATAATTTTAAAAATATTTAATAAAATTTAAATTAACTAAAAATTAACTATTGTATCCTTATTTATATTTAGTGATAGTTAGTTAAAAAAATATTTTTAATTTTGTAACTAAAAACAAATATTTATTGACACATTATAATAAAAATATCAAATAAAATATATCATATACAATACATACGATTATAAAATATATAAATTTATAACATATTATTAAATATTATATTATTAATATGTTAAAAATAATATTATTATTTATTTTATTAATATATTTTAGATAACTATATTATTTTTTTGTTAAATTTTAAAGATTTAATATTTATAGGATGCAATTGTTACATTTTAATAAATTAAAATTTTAATAATTATTTTTAAAATTATTAAGCTTAATCTGTCTAATAGACCGAATTTGAGAGACTTGTAACTACCTTACTTTTTTTTATGGCTTTTAACATGACAAATTTGAAAAAGTTTAGATAAAATAATTAATAAAAATAACGGCAGTTTATTTTATTTTCAATTAAATTTTTTTTCAGAAAAATTCAAATTTAAGATATATTTAAAAGTGAGATTATAAAAGAAAAACAAAAGAAGAAATAAGAGACGGAGTTTGGATTTGGGTTAAGCTAAAAGCACGAATCAATTAGTCAGCCAGGCAAGGTGAGTTTGGACATTTCATTCTAAATTTCGTAACGGACTACGGACGTCTCCTAACCGCAAAATCGTTAACTTAGAAACAAACGGCAGTTAACGGCGTCAGGTTGGGACGGAGAAACTGAAAAGAAAACGGAGAGAGATAAGTGTTAAATGGTGGTCGAGTGGGGACCCCACCGCACGCGAGCCGGCAGACAGTGTAGCATATGAACGGCAGGGGATGGGCGCACGAGAGCTGCTGCCCCTTACTCACGTGCCATACGTTCGGCCACGTAATTTTCATAACAAGACTGGAACAAGCAACTCCTACTCCTACAGCAACAACTGCACCAGCAAGACGGGTCCCGTCACGTCATTAAGCTGGTGTACGTAATGCTTCTCACGTGCCTTATGACTCCACCCTATTACACCACCTTCCCGAAGCTGCTTTCCATTTTCTCCGCTTCCATCATCATTATTTTCCGAGTACACAAAATAAAATTGTTTAAAAAAATTTAGTATGAACAAGAAATCAATTAATTTTCTAATTTTTATTATTACGATAAAAGATTAAATTAATTAGATTATGAAACTGATTAATTGTGTATAAAACCACTTTCCAGACTATAAAACCGCTTTTTTTTCTTTTTAATTAAGTGTAATGAAATGAGTGGAAAAGAAAACGGGATCGCGTAATATAAGAAGGTGGGGGCCCACAATAATCGGAACCGTGAGTTGGCCACGTGATTTGGGAGGCGTGACGATGTGGTAGGCAGACATTTTTAATCACGTGATGGAGAGCGGATTGTGCGGAGAAACGGACAACTGTCCGTCCTTAGCCAAAAGTTATAAAAAGGAAAAAATTTATTAAACCGCTGGATGGATTAAACAATGGTGGTTGCTAATTATATATAATTAATTAATTAATTAATATCATGAGACCCGCAAAAGAAAGTATTAGTTAACTGATCCCTAAACGGATTCCTGGGGAAGGGAATGTCGATGTTACGGGGAAACACAAATTACTGCTAAAATAAAAACAAAAGCCATTATTATTATTATTAATAATATTATTATTATGTATTAATCTATGAGGTTGAAGACAACCATGCAACCCAACCCAACCCAACGCAAGTGCTGTTCTGTAGTAGCGCCATTTCCGCGCTTGCCTTTGCTTCTTGAATTCTCTAAACTTTGTTTTTGCTGTGCAATCATAGATTGTTGTTTCTGTGATATAATCCATAAAGTGATTTGAGCATATCTAAAATATTCTCTCTTTTTTTTTTATGCATATAAAATTATATTATATTATACTAAAAACATTTAAAAATTTTAAAAAATATTAACAAAATTAAAAAAAGTAAAGTAAAAACAAAAAATTATAAGATGAGTGAGTAACAAAAAGTATTGATAGTCAAATAAAATTCCAAACATATAAAAGTGCATATATGAGGTTGCTTTTATGCTCACATAAGAGAAATGTATGTTCTTCTATTCATTGTCTAGTACTGATGTCACTAAAAAATTCGAATAAAAAATAAAAAAAGAGAAAGCAATGCTCCCTGTGTACATGAACCTGTTGTGCTGTGTTCTGTGTGCTGGAATCTTCATTTTACTTTACTTTGAATTATTTTAATCTGACAAGAGTTAAATAATCTAATGCCCTCAACTTAATTAGTATTCATTTAATTGCCTCCTCAATAATTAATTAAGATTCGAGTATAGTATAGTATATGATTAATGGATAACCTTATTTTTATTTAATTAATTGTATATTAACAATTTGCAACCTTAAGATAATTAATTAATTAATTAATTATATACTTCTTTGCGTAGAATACTTTTTATGGTTAATTATTTTTTTGAAATTATTTTTTCAATCGCTAGAAAATAGAGAGTGTAGGGTAGGGTTAGGTTGGTTGGGTTGGGTTGGGTTGGGTTGGGTTGGGGCCATGGAAAGCGTGGGGATGTGAAAATAATATATAATGCGATGTCCTTTAGTAAATATGCACGTGAGTTGACCCCTCAACTCACGTGGCCCACCTCTTTCATCTGTGACGACAAACATGAAAATGACCTCACTTCACTTTTCACGTTACATATTACGATTACCTTCATCATTTCATTTCCCCTCCTCTCCCATCTCTGTAGTCTTTTCTTCAACCGCTAAATCGCAACTTGCCACTCACGTGCTCTCCTTCTAAACATCTCCATCCAGATAAATAAAAAATAATAATAATTAATTAATATTATTAAAATAATTAAATTTTATATTTTGAATTGGTACCGACACGAAAAATATTAAGGACCACTGATTAATTGCGAGTGTGCAATCTACATATATATATATATAATTCTGGTTAATAAGATAAGACAGCATTTAGACATACTAACGACTCTCTTAACAAGAAGTGCAATGCATGTGGGGCTTTATTTTGTCCATCAAAATCTCCCTATCTTCTTCATGTGATGTCCCTCTTCTCAATTTATTTTCAACCTTTTGCCCATTTATGTGCATGTGAAACTAAGAAAAATGAACCAAAAATTAGTGCCCATATTGTCACATTCATGATCAATTAATACGGAAGTGATTATATCTAACACGCAATTGAGAATTCTGATTAAAAGAGTTAGCTAATTCTTGCAACCAGAGGTCACATGGTGGTCTATGCTTGACCATTTTTGTAGGTATGAGTAAGGCCGGCTGGTTCTCTACCTTATGTCCAATTCATGTCCCCTATCGTCTAATTTTGATTTTGAAGAATGGATTCTACGAATTTTCTTAAGAATATTGTTTGTTGGTCTATATGAAAATACAATATATATATATTAAAATGGAGCCATGTTCTATCAATATTTTTAAAATCAACTCACGAAAAGAAAGAAAAAGTTATTGTCACGCCAAGCTGTTTCATTGTATTCACGCACCATTTATATAGTCTGAATGCTCACCATGATTGTATGAATTTAAAAAATTAAACCATATTATATATGTATTTATCTACTATATTAAGATAATAGAGTATTCATTCGACAACATTAGAGATTATAATAAAAACAAATGCAATTATGCAAATTTGTTATGGGGTAGCACACATCACGATGTGGAATGTGTTCTAAAACGGGAAATCGGGACAAAATATCCCCTCTATTCCACTGCAATAGCGTTACAAATATATGTTTTATTGGAGTAAAATTATGTTAATTAAGACGAATTTTTTTTTAAAAAAAGGATAAAATTTTGGAAACATGTTTTTTTTTTTTAATTTGCAAATTAATGACTTAAAATAAAAAATCCGAAAATGGTAGAAGATGGAAAGGGAGTATGGAGGCACATGGGGGAACTGCATGAGATGGAGAAAGTCCCGGGTTTTCCGCAAAGCTAAATCCCAACACCAGTTTCACTAGCACGTGACATTTCCTCCTTTACCACCAACATCCTCTGCTCTGCTGTTCTTTTCTCTTCTTTCTCTGATCTTAAAATTAAAAGCCCTCTCTCTCTCTCTGGCCACCCTTCTTAAAACACAACAGCAACAACAACAACAACAAGAAGTTAATTTATGTTTGTTAGATAATCGGGATCTGTGCTCTAATCATCACTTGTAAGTATTAATTAATCTTTTAATTATTTTAATTATTTTGGGAGCCTGTCAACGAAGGCCGAAGGGTAACTGTTGTCAAGTCAACTCCTGTCCATAAGTTTACTCGTGTAGTGTTAGCAGTAGTAGTAGTGCCACGTGACTGATACGTGCTAGGGTTGTGGGGGAGGCTAAGCTACTATCAAAATTAACATGTTAGTAGAAAGCACATGGTGATGATGCTGTGGAGATTCTGATCACCATTGAGAGGGAGAGGAAGAGGCATTGGTAGGGTCAGATTAAAAAGGAAACTAGTACTTCAACTTAGAACTTGATCCAATTGGTGTGTGTATATATATGTACTCATTTTATCACTGCAGATCCCATATGTCAAGCCCCTTCTTCTGCCCTTCCTTTTTCTTTTTGAGATATGGGGTCTCTCCTTTTTAATCTCTACTGGTTTTACTCAATTTTCGGACTTTTTTTTTTTAAATGAGAAACATTATATTATGAGATAAGAAAATGAGATTTTGAAAGTAAAATTAAAGATAATTCTTGTTTTTGTCCTTTTAAAATAAATTATAAGGAAGAAAAGGAATAATAGTAGGATCCTTAAAGAAACTTGCCCCATATTTCTGCATATGGTGGGCAAGCCCCCCAACAAAAACAAAATTATTAATCGGGATTGCCAAAACATTAAATAAACAAAAATAAATTAAATAAAATTATGGAGTTGCTTGAACCCACACCCGATAAGACTAAACGGAGAGTAAACACCAATTAGAAAAAAAAAAATCCGTGACGATGACAATAACACCGTTATCCGCGCCGCAACGCCGTCACCTAAACGCCGTTTTCCTTAACGGGAACCTACGAATAGAAATAAGAAATACTTTGGAGAAACAGAAAGCAAAGAAAACCTGTTTAAAAGACCTGACCCAAAACACACACCAGAGAGAGAGAGAGAGAGAGAGAGTTTCCGCGACCTGCAGCCCAGTCTTTCGCAACACTGCTATAAGTCTTGAGAAGAGAGAGAGAGAGCGATAAAAAAAAGAGAAAAAAAGGAGATTTTTTTGGTCGAAATTCGAAACAGATTCTTTAGCATTTCTGATCTTCAGATTGAAAGAGAATTACTTTGAAAGCTTCGTTTCATCACTTACGGGTTTGTGGAAGCATACGCGAGCTTGAATTGCACGTTAAAAACAAATCTTAAGAGGTACGGATCGAAGGTACGTGGAAATTTTTTATTTGTTTTTGGATGATTCAAATTCGTGAAACCTGATTTTTTCTTTTGGATCTTTTCTACACGAGTTCTTCGTGTTTTTGACTAACGATAGATATTATTTTGGAGCGCACTTTGACTTGAATTTTGGACAATTTAAATCTGTGTATCTTTGTTGTATTGAATTTCAGTTGAATATCGTGTTTTCCGTGGTAATTTTGATCGCAGATTGTAATTCTACGTGTCCGGGAGGGTTCTTTTGAGCTGAATTATTCTCGGGAATCACTGCAAGTAGATTTTCCAGGATAATATAAATATCAAGACTGCTGCTGTAAGTGATTTCGTGGAATCTGAAGTGAAAGTGAATGCGCCTCCGATCTCAGGCGGAGGCCTGAATTTTCTCTGAAGAATATAATTCAGTATACGAAACGGATCTGAGAAGCAACTGTTAGGATTTGCAAGAATTCATCAACCGAATAGATACTGAGTGGAGAATTCACCGAATTCCCGGGGAATTTCAAATTCCGTTGAAATTCGCGGCTGCTGATGGAGCTACCTCAATCCCGTCCTTTCGGAACGGAAGGTACTCTACAGAAAACAAATTCAAAATTCTTTATCCTGATTTTCATTTCCGATAAGAAAACAAAAATATTTATTATTGCTTTATGTTTTAACTGTGATTCAGAAGTTGTTTTACAGGAAGGAAACCAACGCATGACTTTCTGTCACTGTACAGTCATTCAACAGTACAGCCAGATCCAAGACTGCCTTCTCAAGGTAAAATTCTTCTCTCTTCAGTTCCATACTCTTCATCCAAATCCAATTTTAAGATCCCGATAAACTGATTTGTTCGTTTCTCTGTTAATTTAAATTTTCTTGAATTTCGAATAAATATTTTGAACTACAAGATGTAAAAAAAAAGAAAGAAAAATAATAATTTATATTTATAATATAGTTATTACCGGATCACGATTTGTCTATGCACGTGACTACGTATGAATGATGGATCTGGGCCATAGATTAGGGAATGGGCCATACTAAAAACAGTCTGGGAAATCAGAAAAGGAAAGGATTAGCAGTTAGTAGCAATTAGGGCCATCAGATTGGGGACCCATTTGAGAAGTTACACTATGATTTGACAAGTCACATGATTCAAATCAGGCTCCGCCTCCGCTGACGAGGCATCAGCAGGTGCATGGTATTCAGAATTCCATAGCTTCTCCTTTTTTCTCTGTAAATAGGCACGCACGCGCTTGACTTCACTTGAATCATTGAAATTTTCGTTTTTCTTCTTTTTCTTTTTAAATAAGATAATAAAAAACATGCAGGCTAGACCTTGGTGCCATGTCTGGTTCATTCACCAACCCTATTATTTTCACATGGAAGAAAATATAAACAAAATTCATGATTTCTTTGTTCTTTGATTCGTTTGTTTTTTATTATCTATTCTACTAGTTTATATTAATTATTTATCATTTTATATACTTACTGATTTTATATCTTACCTCAACTTTTGTATAATAATGTTAAGATCTGAACTATCAAAAAGTTTTTATAACTTTTCATTTAAATAAAATAATTTTAAACCCCAGATAAATATAGTGTTCTTTTGAAGTCTTAATGATTCTATTTTTTTTTAATTGTATGCTAAGAAGAAACCGAAACTCTAAACTTTTGTGTTTGTCAATTTAATGTCTGGTTCATCATATTTTCTGTCGGAACCGTTACATGATTCTACACTTTAACATGTTAGATTATTTAGTGAAATGACTAATATTAAGATCTGAATAAAAGTTTGTTTTCATTTTATTTTAACGTCCTTCATGCATGAACAGGTGGGTGCCTGAAAACTCATGATTTCTTACAAGTAGGGAAAACTCAAGCCAAGGAAGAAAACTCAGTTGAAATATTATCAACTGTTGAAAAGCCACCTCCTCCAGCACCACCGCCTGCTTCATCTTTAGAGCACATCCTTCCTGGTGGAATTGGGACTTATAGTATAAGCCACGTTTCTTATTACGGTCCAAAGGTTCCAAAGCCAGAGGGGACAATATTCCCGGTGGCTAAAGCGAGCAGTACTGAGAAAAATGACGAGAATTCTAACTGTAGCTCTTACTCTGGAAGTGGTTTCACTCTGTGGGAAGAATCTGCAGTGAAAAAGGGAAAGACAGGGAAGGAGAATGTGGGAGAAAGATCCAATATTGGAAGAGGTAACTTCGCGTTATGTTATACAGTATACGTTCACAATGCTAGTTTTTTACGGTAGATTTCCTTGTATTAGCAGCTTATATTAAGAAGTACCATCTGTAGCGAAACATTGCCCTTGGACCCAAAGGCAGGGCCCTACTTGAATATGGGCTTAGGGATATTGAAAATATGTGTGTTTCAAGTTGGAGAAATAAATAGAAATGTGAAATTGCTTTGCGAATGTTTAAGATGTCAGTAGAATGACATAGAAAATAAAGATAGCGACTCAACAGAAAACTGATGTTAACGAAGCTTTTTGGCGGTACTGTGTGCAAACAGAAGCGACAGGGAAAGTGGGGCAGTGGGCATCGCAGTCATCCTCCAACAACAACAACAACCACCACCAAGACCACCATCGCAACAGCTTCAGCTCTCTCTCTTCCTCCCAGTCAGTCGCTTTCTCTCTCCATTATTTCTTTTCACGTTTTCTGATTTCACTTTCCTTTTCCCTTTTGGTGGACAAGTTGCATATATTGACTGATGATGGTGTATCGGCTTTATTTGAAACAGGGCATCGGGGTTGAAGAGCCAGAGCTTCATAGAAATGATAAAGTCTGCTAAGGGTAGTACAATTGATGAAGATTTAGACGATGAAGAAGAGTTCATTCTTAAAAAGGAGAACTCTGCTACTACTACCCATAAAGGTATGTTTCAGACTCAAAATCTGTGGTATTTTTCTTATAGACCCACAATTTTTCCTTCATTTTTCTTATCACCGTTGACTAAGAAACTCTTCAAGTAAATTCATGGCGTGCGAAAGCAAAATATTTGTATTTAAAATCTTTGCAATACATATGCTGTAGAACTTTTGGATTTGGGTTGGTTATATTTTTAGCAGTATTTAATCACATAAATCTGCGAATAAGCTTATCTAATAAATATCTTTCTGCTCCATTTTATATGATTTTCCTAGTTATTTTAAGATTTTGTGGTTTTACAGAACTGAGGGTAAAAGTTGATGCGAAGAGCAATGATCAGAAGCCTAATACGCCGCGATCAAAACATTCTGCCACAGAGCAGAGGAGGAGGAGCAAAATAAATGACAGGCAAGTTACATTTGCCTTACACGCTGTATATATATTAAACTTTTATGTTTAATATAATTTTCTTTTTAAAGTTTCTTCTACCAAGTATAAGCAGTCTAGCATTAGTTTTCATGTACTTCTTTTTCCTTTTCTTTTATTCTTTATTCTTTTTCAGCAATGTTATCATTGAACTTTCTTTTCCTCAAAAGGCATGCTAAGTTCATAATTTATTGTTTGTCTGGTTGCTTGCATGTGCCATTATGTTTTATTTGACTCTTTACAGATGAACCAAGACCTTCTATGTGATGATTGTTTATAATCTCTGTTTTTCCCATTCTCTCTCATTGGGTAATACCATGAACTCCTTTTATTCCTTCATTCTACCTTAGTATTCTTGGACAAAAGTAAAAAGGAAAGGAAAATAGATGGACATAAGTATGAAATCTTATGGAAATTTACAACTGAGGTCCTTCAAGATTTGTTAGTCCTGTTGATGTTCAGCTATTCCTTGGGTTTTATGTCTTTAGCTAATAATACTTTTTGACGTATTCATTTTCAAGACAAAAAAATAAAATTAATGGAACAATTATTATGGTTGAAAATAACTTATTGCTTAGCATCGTTGCACCTCTTCCTGTTATTGCAATTAATTGATCAATCACTCTAGAGGTGATTGTGAACACCTTCAGGCATTAAGTATTAGAATTTCGAATGCAGATTTCAGATGTTGAGAGAGCTCATTCCTCATAGTGACCAAAAGAGAGACAAGGCTTCATTCTTGCTAGAGGTAGATTACATACAGTTTCCAATAATTCAATCCTTTCATTGGGTTTAATTGATTTCTGGGTGACAAGGCATAAAACTTTTTTGCAGGTCATTGAGTACATTCAGTTTTTACAAGAAAAAGTGCACAAGTATGAGGTACCATACACAGGGTGGAACCAAGAGCCTACAAAATTGGTGCCATGGGTAAAGCATTCCCTCTATATATTAACCTTTTTTTTCGTAGAAATATATTTAGACTTTGGCCATGCTTATAACGAAAGCTAAAATTTGATTGTCTACGCTTTTCTTGGAACAGAGAAACAATCAGAATCCTGCAGAAAGTTATGTCGATCAGTCCAGAGGGATAAATAATGGATCTGGTCCTACATTAGTATTTGCTGCCAAGTTGGATGAGAAAAAAGTTCCCATTTCTCCAGCCACTCCTAGAAATGCTCAGAACCAAGTAGAATCTGACATGAGTGCTGATACTATGTTCAAGACAACGGATCCTAAGCCTGGACTAACAAACAAGCCAATGTCCTTTCCAATGTCACTTCAGCCAAGCTGCTACAACCTTGTAAGAAATGGGGGTGTGGGAGCTCACGTTCCAGCTAGGTTGGCATCTGATGCAGAGAACATGACCTCTCAGCCTCAAGCCCAGTTGTGCAGTACTAGATCGTGTACAAGTGATAGGGCTGCTGCTAATGATAAAACAAAAGAACAGGAGCTGACTGTTGAAGGTGGCACAATAAACATCTCGACTGTGTATTCTCAAGGGTGAGTACTTGTTCGTTTATTTGTGTCCCTTTGGTTTAGGTAGACTTTAAAATATTTATCATGTTTATACAATGAAGTGATTCTTAAAATACAAAAACTTATGCTTTAATGACCAAGGAGCGTCAATTACAAGCATGAAAGAAATCCTTTCATGAATTACAGCATTTGACTTTCACTTTGCAGTCCTGAATAGCGTCTTTGAAGATCTGAACTCCTGTGTAGACAGTATAAATTGTATTAGCTCTTAGGAGTAATGCGGGGCTCACCCTATTGGACTTGTCTGCTGCCCATTGGGTCATTAGTTTCTTAAAATCCAAAGCCCCTGTGCAGCTTATCATAAGGCCCTAGGCTATGTTGGCGCTAGAATTGGGACTCATCCCATAACTGATATAAGTGTGCATCGATCATTTATTGTCGGCAACACAAACTTTTTTCAAGTTTGCAAACCAAGTCTTTTAACTCCCTTCTCCTTTTAGTTGACCACGGATGCTGTCGTTTAACTTTTAGATTGTTGGCACAGAATTGGAAAGATTCCAAATTTGTGGGCGTATGGTCTACTTTTACGATCCGTTGCACTTCTCTGAATAATTTGGTTAGAAGAGGATTGTCTAGCTTCTTGTTTATCTTCCTCGGAAGCAATTTTATTTCATAACAGCATTTTGCTTTGCCTGTTGTTGAAACTATATCATGAAATAACATAAATCATGATCGAATGGAACAGGTTGTTAAATACTCTGACGCAAGCACTGCAGAGTTCTGGAGTTGATTTATCACAGGCCAGCATCTCAGTGCAAATTGACCTTGGCAAACGAGCAACGAGTAGACCAATTTCACCAGCATCCACTGTTAAGGTACATTTGACATTTGCATCTTGTATTGCTTCCAATTCCTTGAATCAACTTTTAGCTGAATTTCAGATTTCCCACCTTTCAAAATCACGTAATAACAACAAATTTCTGTATGTTGTAGGATAATAATGAAGTTGCTGCCAGAAAAACACGTTCCAGAGTTGGAAATTGTGAGGAATCCGATCAGGCACTAAAGAAGCGAAGGACAGATAAAAGTTAGCAACATAACCACACTATTCTTTTTGTAATTTAATTAATTCATTTTTTTTCTTTTTTATTATTTTTTATTTTGGGGGTTGGGTTTATTCAAATGTCTTTCTCCTGGTTCAGAAACTGCCCAGTTGAGACCTTAGAAGTATTATTATTATTATTATTATTGTATATGTAGTGGGGTTTCAGTTCGTTAGGATGCACAAAATTCCTAGCAAATTTGTATTATTTATTATCTTTTTATTTTTGGGGGTGGGTTAATGTTCATAGGAATTAGAAGTTTTACATATATCTTTGAGAGGGAAGCTGCTTTTTCTTCCCAAGCTTCCATTAATGTGACTTGTATTTAATATTATTAGCACTTTCGTCAATTTAACAGACATGGTGTGTGGGAATGTTAAATCTTATTTTCATTTTAGTTTTTATTTATAGTGAAGTAATTGAACTGTTTTAACACTATGCAAATTGAATCCTAATTCTTTTTTCTCATAACAAATTAGCGATGGAGATAAAAATATGAAGGTTTAAAAAAGACACAAGAATTTGCAGGTGATATCAGCCGGAGACCTATACAAGGCCTCGTAATCCTATGCCTACCCCTTTCCCATATTCTTCGAGTCCATATTTGGAGAAAATTTGTCCACTGAATCAGTAGCCCATATTTTAGGGGTACTATCACATACCTCCCTGAGGTTTAAAAAAGAATCACTCATCTCCCCTACCGTTTTCGTTAACAGTTAGTTGATCGTTAATGGCATGGGTATTTTAATAAAATATAAATAATTTTACTCTTTTCTCTATTTGTTCCCATTTTCTTCACGTCACTTATTATCCTAGTCTTAAAGTCCTAGTCTTAAGAGCTACCCATTCGCCTTTTATGTTTGCTTCAAGCAGCCGATACTGGTGTTGTAGCCATTTTTTTCATGAATCAAGCCACCACCAGCCTCAAAATATTTTGTCTTTTAAATCCCCCCATTTTTATTGTCTTATTGTTACAGTATTTTGTGAAGACGATAGCCAAACCAGCAACCTGCCATTGTTTCAATTCTTTATCGATTAAGCCATCTTTTTCATGGATTAAAGCCGCCAAAAGTGTTAAATTTTTTAATATTAGATTCCATTGTTGTTTTTTATTGTTGCCAAAATCGGCAAAACGTCAGCCAACAATTTCAATCATTATTTTATATGCCGTTTTATTCTCGCCTCATTCAACATAGTTCTGGTTGAGTATACTTTGCTCGTTTCTTTGTATTTCTATTGCCTACTCGTCTTCATGTCCATCCATATTGTAACTTACAATGAGCCAGTTCGGAGAAAATAGCTTTTGACTGGGCTAATGGATTCAGAGGTGGAAGGAAGATTGGAACTCTTGGCTAATAAGATACAGCTTGGTGTATATGGGTCTGCTTCAAATGCAATTAGAACTGCATTGCAATTCTTGACTGGCTACAGAGGGTGTGCTACCATCACGAGTAAAATAAAGAGCAAATTAATATTGATGTAGCTCAAAAAAAGTGATCCCTCAAAATTAAATTAACAGAGTTGAGTTGAGGTCATTTTCAAAATCGCATATATTAGTGTTAGTTAACACTAACGCCAGCTAGTGATAGGAATTTTCCTCGAATCCGCTCTGTTTCACTCTAAAAATCTAATTTGTTTAAAAATTAGGTCAGATTCGAGGTTTTAAAATTTAAGCTGTTTGAAAATTGGGATAGGTTCAAAACTTTTTCACTTACCCCATCCAACCCTTTTTACTATTAAAAATATTACAATTTCAATACTTAACTTGAGTTTTGTTACTATTTAGATATAGATTTATCCTAATTTTAGAAATTAGTAGGAAGATGGAGCGATTTTAAATAAATTTTACCAAATACTTAAATAACTTTCGTGGCTCAAAATTATTTTGCGTATTTTGATAATAATCTCAGATAGACTCTTAACGGTACATTTACAAAGAAATAATACTCTTTTATGCTTTTAATTTTATAATTTTGATTTACTTAGGTTTATTTATTTATTTTAAGTACTTAACCTTAGGGAGAAATAATTTGTTCAATTTGAATCTACTCTCACATTCAGCAAAATAAATTCCAATAAATATAGAAATTTACTCTACAAATATAAAAGAAGATTTAACTATAACCTTAAAGATTGAGGTAGGGAGATGAATATTATCACATCAAAACAAATGGTGATTCTCATGTAAAATAGATTTTATACTTAAATTCAAAGTAAAAGTATTTTGTGTAGTATAATTGATTTTCTCTTAACACTAAAATGATTATACATAGTATTATTTTCAAAATTATTTAATAAATATTCTTATAATTGAGTGTTTTCTTAAAAAATATTTTGAATAAGAGTGAAAAATTTTATCAACAAAACATTAAATTCTTATCTCTATTAATTATTCAAACTCGAGATGATTTGAAAGTGTTGAGCATATTTTCAAACCACTGAGTTACATTCACAGATATTCTTTTAATTGAGTATATACTAAATATTCAATTAAATAAGTATTCAAAAAAGTATTAATATATATTTTTTAAACTCAAATGTAAAAGCAAAATAATGAAGTGCTCATGTGGTTTGGTTTTTAAATTAGCTAAAAGATTTTTTTAATGATAAAAGTTTTTTTTTAAATTTTAGGGTCATTTGGTTATCACTAAAAAAATTATTTTATTTTTATTGGAAAAAACTTAAAATTTAAACTTTTAGTTTCAGCTTTTTAGAAAGTAGAATTATCTAATATACTCTTATTTTATTTTAAAAAATTTGTGTTATTTCTTTAAAATATAACATTAAATATTTAGCTATTAAAATAATTACTCAAAAAGTTTCAAATGTTATTTGTAATAATCAAACGATTAATAAATTTTTATCAAAAACTTTATTTACAAAAACTGTACAAATAAAAAGCCTACTTAAAAAAACTCTATTTGAAAAATAATACCAAATAGATCTTAAAAAGTACTTTTCACCAAAAAATACTTTTGAGTTAAAAATTTAGTTGATAGAAAGATATTAAATTCAAATTTAGTACACCAACCAAAAAGAGTGGAACAAGTAAGAAATTGATGTCATCAACTCAACCCACACTCCCTTTAGTTCTTCTCCATTATTATTATTATTATTATTATTATGCATTATATAAATAAAAGAATAACAACATTATTCAAAATTAAATATTATAGTCTTATGTTTATGGTGCAGTTTGATCTTGCAAGTTAAGGTAAAAATAACAAAATAAAAATAAAAAAGTTAGTACCACCGTACATCACTATCATTTTCAGGCTCGCCGAACTTGTTGATAACAAATTATTTAATTTATTAATGACTTAGAATTTAAGCATCATAATAATGTCGTTACATGTTTTGCCTTCTTTAAGCTTTTTAATAATTTCAAAGTGCTATAAGCTGTTTGTTTCTCTTTAATTAATAAGGGTTTCTTTTAGTTCTACTACGATACTTAAAATATTTAATAAATATTAATTTACACCAATTTTTTTTAATAAACCCTTTATTTATAAAAAAATTCTGAAATTTATGTAATAAATTAAAAGGGTACTTTAATTCAAAATTAAGTGATATGGAAATGAAGATAAGAGATACTATATGTAAACTGTAATTTGCATTTGTAGAATTGAAATTAAGGACTACACAAATATACCTTCTTCCATCATCAGTTGAGTTGATTTAGTAATTTATGAAAGGTTTTGGAGTTTAATTTGTGGTTGCTCTCTGGAATTTCAAGAAAAATAAAGAGAGAATTGAATATATCTATACGCAGCAGCATCATCTATCAAGACATCATCAAGAAATCTTACTATCTAAGCCTTTTTCATTGTTTTGCGTCAAAAAGGATCCTCTCTTATTATATAATATATATTATATAATAAATAGTACAGTAAGTTCCATGATAATATATCTTAAATAATCTGATAGTAATAATAATAATAATAATAATTAGTATAATTATAAAATGAAGCATGTGAGCTTTTAGTTTCCCAATTGTTTAATAATAAATTTCTCTACAACTAAATGCCAGGTAGGTAATAGGACCACATACAATCAATCATTCATTCATTTCATACCTTTGTTTTCAATTAAACTAGATTCCCTTTGCACTAACACCACTCACACTGTACCTCATTTCAGCTTCCCTCCCAATAAAACCAAATATTTTTATTTTTTATGTGGAATTGAAAGAATGATTAGAGGCCTAGTTTAATTTGATGCTTTCAAGATTTTCAAACAAACAAAGAACAAAAGGACAGAAGAATCATTGGACCACCCTCGTGTTTGTGTTGCTTCATTTAATATTTACACACCCACTACACCATTGGCATGAGCAATCAGCATGTTTTTATATAAGCACGAAATAAACCTAAAATCCCACTGCCCACCGGCGGCCTATACAAAACACCCACCTTTTTTGACTGGTTTTGACCATGAGTGTGTGACTCACCCAACATAATCTAAGTAAGAATAACGAAATTTTGACAATAACTGCATCTGATGATGGCTTTAAACCGGTTCTCTCATGGGAATGGGATACCAAAAAAGCAGCAGCAGCAAAAGTTATATATGGAGAAAGTGTGAACAGATTAAAGTTTAGAATCTAAAATATTTATATTATATTATATTATATTATATTATATTATATTATATTATGCCAGGAACTCACGGACGGACGATCTAAAATGGGATAACATTAAGAACAAAATATAGAAGAAAAAAAATACAAAAATACAAAAACGTTGAATGGGATGAGGTGACCAACCTTCCATGAAATCTTTGGTTCCCGTTCAGTTCCACGTAATAAAACCAATTCTATAATTGCTTCCATCAGTGTACAACCAAAGTTCCTTTTTTTTTTCTTTTTTTTCTTTTTCCTTTTCTTCTCTTATCACCCTGTAATGGCAGGGTCAATTCTATACACAGAATTGGATTATTGGCAATTCATATATTAAAAGATCCTTGAAACCCTCCCACCTTCAACTCCTTCAGAAGATTGATTCACCCCAGGGCTTTGTTCAGGCTCCACCACCACCCACACTTATCTGTCATTGATCTCTTTAAGAACAAAAACCCTCATCATCACTATACGTCTGTATAGGGAAACTACCTTTTGATCTCCTGTCGTAGCTACCACTCAGAGAACACTGATAAATGCCACAATCTCCAATAAAATACAATAATCACGTACTACTCAACAACGGATCAAATGCTGAAGGTTGCAGACATTCTTCGGGATTTGAATAGAAGTAATCCTCTTCCTTTGGTCTGTCTGGTATCACCAATCTATGGGTTGGCCCTCCCATGCGATCCGCATGAGATTCCTTCACAGCAGCCGAAAACTCATCCCAACTCAGTGATCCACTACTATACTGGTCAATCAGATCAACCAAAAGACTTCTATTCAACAGCACTGTCTTCTTGAACCCAAGGAATCTGATGCAGCATTAGACATGAGTTTAATATAAGCGTCAACATAACTGGTGTGGTACCAAAGGAAAAAAGTAAATACTAATGCCCAGAAACAAAACTACTAGTGAAAAATGTCAAATTCAAAACAGAACATGTCCCGTGTTCTATTATCCTTTAAGGATGCATACACAAGTCATTATCCTCCAATGAAAAAAATTAGGATGTTAAAACAGTTGGGAATTTGATTCCCTAAATCATTTTCCTGAAGCCACAGAAAAGCACTAAAATAGGTTTTGCAAGTACAAAATAACCTCCGCCATTAACAAGATAACTGATATCAGAATGGTACCTGCGATGACCTTCCACGACTTTAGCCATGTTCCCATCATAAGTAGGAACAAAAATGTCACTCTCCAGAGAAACAAGATAATCTAGTGCTGCCATTTGAGATGAGTGGTTTTGGAAAAACCTAAGGTCTGATGATTCCAAGAGAGTTTCCTTTCTGACCTGTTAGAGGAAGGCAAAAGTTACCAATCAACATAAGGGACAATGATAACCAAGTAGCAAATTCAAGGAAATGGCTTCAGCTTTCATCTACTAACCAATTTCGGATAAGCTGACGCAAGACTTGCCATTCTCCTTTCGCCACCATATATTTCACCTGCTGCAATATAAATTTGCATACTAGGATCAATGTCCAGGGCCCTCAATGTAAGAGCAGTTTCCTCCGGAGTCAAAGGACACAATCCATCTTTCCTCTTCAAGTCAGAGTTTATTATTTTCTCTTTCCACCAAGGATATGCATATCTGCCAAGATAGTAAATTTACAAGAGGCCATAAGGATCCACTTCATGTTTCAGACTGCATTGCACAAACTGATTTGTATAGATATATGCATAACTTACCTCATCCTTGTCAGCTCTTCCACCTCCTCTTCATTGCAACCTTGAGCACAACCAGAAAATGCCAACATGTCCATTTCATATCTTAGATGAAGTACTAGAAAAGGACCATTCTGCCTTAGAAGCTTGATAACTCTTTTACCTAACTCTTCAATCTGAGAAGTAAATCTCAAAGCACTAAAATTTACACGGCAGCGTAATTTCTGAATCTCTACAGATTGACCATTGTTGGCAAGTCTAGCATCTGTTCTGTTTAGATGTACAACTTTGTACTTCTGTACCAATGGTAGGATCTGTATACAAAACTCGATACCATGAGTCTGAAGAAAAGAAAATAGTGATGAAAGCACAAAGAAATAAACTAAAGAGTTTGACTCCACCAAGGAGCTCCAGTTAGTAGTTTGCGGTTCAGGTCAAGGCTATGTATACTTTAGAGATTTGTATGTATTGGCATTCAAATAATTCAGCAGCAAAACAAACTAACCTGATTATGATAGTATGACATGTCAGACCAACTGATTGGAGGCATGGATAAAACCCTTCCCAGTTCCACTCTCCTCTTGAGCCTAGGAGGCAACTCTTTCAGTATCCTCACCTCATCTCTCAACGATGTAATAAAATGGTCAACATCAAATATGTCTTGAAATTCGCTGCCATATCAAGTAAAAAATAAAAAATTTTAAAAAGAAATTAAAAAAATATATTACCCAGTTCAAAGACAAGGGAAAGTATGCATTATCTCAAAAAGGAAAAGAGAAATTGACTCACCTAGGATCAGCCCAGAAGGAGGTTTTATCGAGCTCAGGCACTATAAGAGTGACATTTAAATACCTTGCAATAGCGACCATGTCGCAAATCTGTTGAGCATACACAAATGTACACAGGTTAAAATTGATGCAAAATATAAATAATCAATCAGCAGAATCAAACACAAATAATGAATTCACCCAAGATCACAAAGAACAAGGCAATAAAAAGTGCCAAGTGTACTTGACAAACAACTCACCGCTGCTCTCATTTGATTTAGACCGCCATTGCATGAAACCATCAGGTAACCATTGTTCTTGTAAACCCCTAATAGCAGAATGTGCCAAGAATCAAGTTAGTGAAAAATAGACAGTCAAATTCTTGCCAACAGATATTATATGCTCAAGAAGCAGGCGTAAAAGATCACACATCAGGAAAACAATCAAGGGATAAAAAACCACATCATATATCCTGCAACTACCCAAAAACACTACAAATGAAAATACCGGACCAAATCAGAGATAATTTCTACAGTCCTTAATAACAAAAAGAATGATGAAAAATGAAAAAAAAAATTCTGATGATTCCAGAAACAAAACCCCAATGCATTTTCAACGATAGCCAGATATTGAATCAATATGCATTAAAGAACTGCACATATATGAAAAATTAATTATATCGCACTTGACCCCAATTACATAACAAATTACTAAAAAGGAAAGCTAAGAGAGATTAACTGAAAACGTGAACTCACTCTTCGGAGGGAGAACACGCGCCGGCATCGACGGAACATTATCCTGAACAACAGAAGAAGCAGCGGCGGACTCACGGTTAAAACAAGGAGGCCAAACGTTCAAGACTCTGGGGCCCCAGGTCTCACCTATGGCCGTTAACTGAACGACGCAAGTCCAGAGCAAAACCGAAGTCGTAGCCCTTATCATCCACAACTTCATTCTGGAAGGACTCTTTAGCTGTTTCTCCACTCCTCTACTCTCTCCTTTCAAAATCCCTCCCATATCTCTTTTTCTCTCACTCTTCTCTACCCTGCACATTTCCACATCTAATGCCACCACTCGTTATTGCTCTCTGCAATTTTCTTATATCAATGTGGCATATAACAAATGTAAAGAAAGATCACTTGCGTGATTCAGAATCTACCAGATCCGAGACTTCTAAAAATAGGATCAAGTTACGTGATCCCCAAATTTCAACACAAAACTGACCCTAAATAACAAGATTCTCTCCTCAAATTCACTTTTATGGCGCTAAAATGTCCTAATTTCCTCTTGCATTACACAAAATCCGCGATCTTTTTCAATCTTCAACCGCCAAACAAACCCTAAACTAAACCAATAACAAAAATGAAGCAACCGATTTATTTCTTCTTTACCAAAACGAATTGAGAGTAGAAAGGCGGGTGAATTTACGGCGAGATACTGTCGGTGATTCCCGCCGGCGACTGCGAGAGCGTCAGTGTACAACTCATCAAGACACAGAAGAGAGAAAGAGAGAGAGAGACAAGAAAAGATAAAGGGAGATGGAGAATGCAGAAACGACGCGTAAGTTAACGAGTTTTGTTCTTTTGATGTGCGCCGTACACCGCCTGATCACCTCACCTCTGGCTTTGATTTAAACTAGGGTTGGGTTTATAGGAGTTGACTGTGGTTAAGTGCAATGGGCCAATTAAATACACGGTAGCTTGGTGCAAATACGGATGGGTCCACTAAAATTTATGTCTCACACACGTGGCGCGTATCTGTTCGTCAATATTGTACACGTAGTTGAGGGAACTCTGTATCCTAAACTGTGATGTATGGGTGCTTTGTAATCGCCGTTACTTTCGGGGCATTGGATCGACTGTCCATACTCGATACGCCGACAATATTTCGCGATAATTTGGATAAAAAAAGGGTGTCTTTTTTTGTAAAATTAAATTGGATAATTTGGATTTTTAAACTTAAATTAAAGATTTTATCGTAATAATTAATTAGCTTCATTAATTGTGACGAAAATTAAGTCGAAAGAAAGGGATGGTATTTTGGCGAGAATACTGTGACAACTGTCCCTCTTTGTACAGTTTCGGGTAAACCTGAAGAAAGTCTCCGTCAGAGTGTCGGTTCTGCCGTTAAGACGGCGCGTACTGTGAAAAAACTTGTCAGAACGGTCGAGTGATCAAACGAGATTGACGTTGGTTGAGTGCCACATGGCAGAATCTAGATGCCTTGCAGGCCCCCCTAAATGTAAACTTGATACCAAGAATGTGGGTTCCATGACAACGTGATTAGATGGACGATTGGGGGGGGCCGGCGGGGGCGGGGAGGGACTATACTCTGCACGCGCGGTTAACGCAGCTTTGGGGGGTCGTGGTAGTGGGCTAGATGTCGGTATCTAATTGGACCCCACTCCGGTGGTGATGTGGAGGGTATGTTCTACGCGCTAAAAAGCAAGGCCTGTAATGTGGGGTTGTTGGGGTTGTAATAGGGTGCGGCAAGATCTAGAACAAGGATATTGAAATGATTCGTTCATGGAAATTGTGGGGCCACGTCAAAGACCATTAATCAATCGATATCAAACACACAACGTAATTTTCGGGCCCCACTATCCCACAGGAAATAAAATATGGAATAAAAAACTATTTTTTATTCCATATTTAAAATGAGAATTGAGAAATGAGAAAAGAGTGGCGAGTACTATGCGGTGAAATAAATAAATAAATATATATATATATATTGATGTAAATAATTTTTGTTTCTTATTTTATAAGACGGCACTTTATAAAAAATTTATTTTTTATAAATAAATGAATATAAGTTCAATAATTTATTTTTTATAAAAATAAAAATTTAAAATTATATTTATTTATTCATATTTAAATTAAAATTTTTAACTTATTATATACAGATATTTTTAATAAATATTCAAATATAAGTTAAAAAATAAACGGTTCTTACACATCTAAATATTTATATTCAAATTTTAGTTAAAAAAATAAACAAGTCCTTAACCTTGTAATATTTAAAAAAAATGTTAAATAAAAAATATTTAAAAAATTATATATGTATAGACTTAAATTAAGAGATGTAAATGATAAATAAAAAAATAATTTACTCCTTTTAGAAACAACTCTTCTCATTCTTTTAAAATTTCGTAAAAATAAATATATCTTAACAATTTTTTATGAATGATTAAGCTTTAAATCAAAGGAAAAATCTCGTTTCTAGAACACTAAATATTCTCGACTCACAATTACTCGAATATCTAAAATAATTGTAATCTAAATTATTTGAATTATATCCAAAAACATTTTGACTTAAAAACAGATTTCAAATACAAATTGCAAGTTGCATTCTGCATGCATAAGCATAACCCTCAGATTAATTAATTAATTAATTAAATTCTTCTCTATTCTTTGTCGGTGATCGAGCTTGCTTAATTAACATCACCTAATCATAATTCATAAAGTAATCACGTCAACATTCCAACTTAATCATACTTAATTTGATGCGAAATCAAGTACCGAATCTGATACTGACATAAAAACTAATCCAATGGAATTCTGAGATTGAATTTTTCCAGAGCTACCATATTTGATCAAGTCTACATTCTTCTTCTCCATTACCCCTGCAGCTGAAGGGTCAATTACTACTGTCTATTGTTAGCAAGCATGCTACCAACATAATTCTTTTTAAGTTAATTTAATTCATAGCTAGGGTTTCTTTCAGATTCTTTTAAATTAATTTAATTATATGCATTATTATTATTGTATATGTCAATTATGAACATGCATCATTTAGAAAATAATTAGGTTTCACGCCGGCGTATGTATGCTATGACTTTAATGTTGATTAAGTAATTAAACCTACTTCGAATTAATTAACTGGGTGCATCTAATTTTTCAAGCTACTAATACTGATATGATATTTCAAGATCAAGTCGATTGATGGATATGATGATCAGAAGGGTAAACTTAGGTCTCATTTTTGTACGTGTAGAATTGGATTCAATTGGAAAAAGTCAAGAATTTGAGTTAATAGATAATAATGCTTTCGTACAGTTAAGCTAATACACCTAGAGTTTTAATGTAAACGCCATTGGGTCCCCTATAATCTTAAAGAATGTTGATAGACCGACAATATGGTTAGTTGATGAAGTCTACTAATTCCATCATTAATAAACTAATGATGTATTAATTGTAGCCTGTGGGAATGAAATGAAGTATGTACGCTTTGGAGCTCGGAGCTATTTCGTCTGGGATCCGTTTAGAGAAACGAACGCGGTGAGTATGATTTTGTTTGTTGATTCTGTGGGAGGTGGTGGTCTGTGATTGGTACACGTGTAATTATCTAAATAAGGTTATAATATCTGTCTCGACAATGAATGCATTTGCCTTTTTTTAATTTTATTTTATGTTGATATATCGAGGGAATCCTTGAATTGAGTTTTAATTATGAATGAAACCTAAGAGGCAGGCAACTAAGATAACACCGTATCAAGACAACGTGCTTCAAAGTAAGATAAGATAACACATGTTTCGAATCTTACACATGACAAATCGGATTTTAAAAAGAAGAAAAGTATGCTTTTAATTGGATTTCATACACAGAGAGATGAGTTGTTAGAAGACGAAAATCAGATGTAAATGCAATGTAGAAGCTTTGCTAATTTCTTTTGTAAAAGGGTTATATTTTATTATTATATGTATATGGATTGAGTTACTTAAAAGACAAGAAATGAGCTTGAATATAACATTGGAATTGAATTGAATTAGGGTGCCATTGGCAGAATTAGTGTCAGGTGGATCTTGGGTCCTAGTCGGAATGTAAGACTAATTTAAGTTTGATGAATAAACCTAGCATGGGCATGGGGAATTTGCATCCCCAAGGCAGCCTCCCATTTATTAGATTTATGGGGGTCAGTTTACAGTGGAAACAATCGCGCTGTTAGAATCCACCAGAATTCTTTCTTTTACTCCCCACAGTGAAAGAGAAAATTGGATATATGTACTTATAGCTCACTTCAAAGATCTACCGAGTTCAAAATCCAACCCCACATTCAGCCGGAGTATTAGAAATATGCAATTGTAACCCACTTTAAAAACCTTCGCATTTGTAGTTCGAAATCAAACCCCACATTCGGTGGGAATCTCATATACGGTAGGAGGAGCTCTGCATTGTAATTCAGTGAGAATCTCGTATACAGTGGGAGGAGCTTTCCATTGTAATCCAATCCTGAGGGAGGTCATGTGTCTTGACCACCAGGCTAGGCCAGGGCGGCTAATCCACCGGGAATTAAGTTCTGAAATCTTTAAAATTTATTCTTTAATTTATTCATGTTGATTTTCATGTACGGGAGTAACTAGAATACAGTTGTTCAAAAGTCACAATTAACTACAGTGTTCTGTATAAATTAGAATATAAGCATAGGATTAAATAAATAGCAACTATATATGGGAAACGATCGAGGTTTCCTTTGATAAGTATTAAACATCAAATTTAATTAAAAAATATATACATTCTAATGAAAACTTATTAAATATTTTTTCAATTATACTTTTAAAGCACAATAAAAACTTCACAACACTAAATGAAGTCCAAGTTGATCCTATTGCCCACTTAAAATAATTTTTCCTAAGCATATGAAATTTTCTGATGAAAGGTGTCAATTTTAGAGAAATTTCAGTCTCAAAGTTGTCATAGCAAAAGTGGTTAAAAGAACTTTATGCATAATATAAAAATAATAACTATATATATAAAAAAAAGGCCTATTGAAGCTATCATACATTTCAATGTTTCTTTCTCCCAAATCAGAGTACCATTGGACTTCAATTTTCTGGTTTCATGTTCCCTCACAAACATAATTCCTACGGACAGCAGCCGGTAATTCCTCACAAGGAAGAAGACAAGACTGCAATCCCGTTGTTGAAGGGAATGGGGAACATTGAACGTTTCCTAATAATGAAAGTTCCCTAACTCCAAATAAAGGGTGAAATGGTAAAAATACATTGTCGGGGCGTTTCATGTTAGGAGTATGCCCTTTTCTTTCCAACTCTACAGTGTTTTTGTCACAAAATTGTTAATAGTTCTCTAATGATAAAGAGGTAATGGTACCTAATTTGCACATACAGAAACTAGACTGAGAAGACTGTAGGAGGGGCCAACACTGAATCAATTGAATCAGATTTACATTTATGATACTACAGTTTCAATATCAAAGAATAACTAACGTTCTTTACACAGAGAGTTTATTCTTCCCATCCCAAAAGGGAAAAAAGAACAGGATAAGGAAGATAACAATAAAAGATAAGCAGCTTCTGAAAGAAAAAGAAGGTGAAGAAGAAATAAATAACAATGATGCTTACAGAGATTGCTCAGCCATTGTTTCTTATCAGTGTCAGTCTTTTGACCACTTCTGTACTCTTCTATAATTTCTCTTTTTCATCATCCTGCACGTTCACACAAGTTTTAGGATGAAGAAAAATAACAAGTGCATATTCAATGATCTGAAAGACAAGATATCAAGGGCTGAGCCATTTAAATGCTCTCACCAAATTTATGTCAATTTACGAATCCACAGACAGACATCTTCGATATCAAACATAATGTGTGCATGTGCATACAATATAGATAATCATATAACAACTTTTAAAAGATTAAATGAATTTTGGGCTTATCCCCATTATGTTTCCTCATTTTTCTTAAACTTCAAAATGGCAATAGTGTGACATTTAGAGGCACAACCATAAAGAGATAAGTGGAAGAATGTGAAATGTTGCAATGACCTCTAATCATTAACAATATGAACTAGGGGATTCAAGTACAAAAAATTGTTACTTCACTGCTACAACATTGAATTAGATCAATTTCCCATGTCCAAATGTCAGTACATACAATCAGTACGAGAGACTAACCACCACAAAATATCATAATTACACGGTGAAATGACCTAAAAAGAAAGTAGTTTTTACTTACCGAAATGCCCACCATGTCATCCAAATCATCATTGAATTCTCCATCAGCACCATCTGACAGACCTGATATATGATCAGTACATTGGACAGCATATAAAAATTCATAAATGTAAGTTATTTCCATGCTAGGATATGTCTCAGGAAGAAATATTCATTTCTTATCTACTGATGGTGCACTCCTAAAACCTAAAGAATGGAGGGAAAGAGACTTTAAACTTGGAGCACATCACAGGGTCAAAGGACACAGAAAACAAGTAACAATATGCAGAATACAGTTTAACGCCCTATTGTCTGTTCTCCCAAAGAATGAAGATGTAGAAGGAAACTTATTGTGTCTAGAAACTTTCCATCAATCCAAATAATGATAACCAAGATTAAACCAACAGAAGCAACTGTTTGAAATAAACTCCCACTCAGGTTGCACACGTTGATAGTTGGTATTCAAGCTATTTTAGGGACAGGAATACACAAATTTGAATATACAATTGAGTATTCTTGACTCTCTCTGGGCTGTTAAAAGAAAAATAATGACCAATTGGAAAGTACCTTAGCTATAGCACAATGCAATTAAGGCAGTGCTGCTACAGCTCAAATTCATTACATGGGACCTCTCAGTTTGTAACTAGAAAATTCATTATAAAAAAATGCTCTATGAATAGAGATGCAAAAGCATGTGAATTTGAAAGGCCCAAGATACGGTTTGAGGAGAAAAAAGGAGCAGTCAAAAGATCAATTATTTCGTTACACAACCATAGTCCACATGTTAACATGTCAGTGAAAATTTGTTGTTGTACCAGGGTCTTCATCACTGTCTCCACCAAGGAGAAATACATCTAAGTCCTGTTCTGCAGTGTATGAGGTTGAAGTTTTACTGTACTGGTTCAATTCCTTGGCCTCTGGTTTAGGAATTATTTCATCTTTTGAAGGTTCTTTAACTCCATCATCTTTCACTTGTTCAGAAGCTTTGAGCTTAACATCTTCCATGTAGCATTTCTCATAACTGAAAGGAAAATCATAGTAAATTGATATTAAAACTGTAAGTAAATGTAAGCAAGTTAAGATATGTGAAAAAGTCATATATCTGCCTGCATCTTTCGAAGGTAGAAAGCGAGATGAAATAAGTTGAAGTTTGATATACCATTCTACTCTTTAATCCCAAATTGATGATTGCACAGGTGGCTATATCAACTTGAAGTTTGCATGCATTTATATCAAAAGGACTAGTTTCCTATATTCCCACTTGAGGATTCTATGGGTGCCATAAAGTGCAGAAAAATTTAGACATTGAAACCAAAAATTAGAGTTAAGAATAAACAGCTCCATAGTACACTTGATAAATTAACTAAAGAACCAAGAAAGTCTGTTAGTGGAAATGCACAGGCATCTTCAGATTGCAGTTTCAGAAGACAAATCGTGTATTAATGACAAAATGAATTAGAAAAATGCATGCAGAAGCACCTCACCGTTGCACGCATACAGATACAGTCATAATTTCTAATAATTTACTGCATCTCTCTGCTAGAATAGCCAAATTTTCATTATATTCATGTCATTTAGACAGTGCTCAACAACCATATATCAACTTGAAATAATGCTATTATCACTTCTCCTCCCATAAGATTTCTCCATATCAACAATGAGGATGGGATGCAGTAGAAGCTCCTTCAAAGTATCTTAGCAATCAAAAAGGATAGGGAAATACAGATACAATCGGATTCAGTATATACAATTCAGAACAGCAATGTCCTTCAATTGTGAGAATGACTATAGAAAAGGAAAGAAAACAAGGAATTGAGGCCTCTAATGGTGAGAAAAATTACTTACGGTTCAATATGGCTGTTAACTAGAATAAAATATATCCTCCAGAACTTTCTTTCTTTCATAATACGTGGGCACAACTCATATCTTAGCTTTGAAATTTCCTGCAATAAAGCTTAAAAGAGAGCTATAATACATATAGAAGCACAAGAGTTCATGTGTAGAACATTATGCTTATTCTATGAAGTAAGAGATTTCTGAAACACTAGAAAAATCTTAAAGAACGCCTCAATATGATGAGATTTTCCCTTATTACTGCCGGTCTGGGTCTTATACGTGTAAAGCTAGCAATTAAAATTGTGATTGCACTTCGTAAATATACTATGATTGTGTGAAGGATCACCACCCACAAAACAATATATGTCAGATGATAATTAATAGGAAATGTTATCTTTTTCTAATTATTTTCCAATCCTGCAGGTCAAAGCATAAGGCAAGATATTCAGGCAACCAATCAGCCAGGAAATTAACCAATTAATAACCAGTTGACAGATAAGGGATTCCAAATGGAAAAAGTCTGAGCTCTTTGCAGGTTTTACTCAGTCAGCATCCTAAAACTAAAAGTTCATTCAAAACAATGAGGCCTTCGCAGCATGAAATATGACACCACATCCAGGAAATACGAAACAAGTTATAGGGAGGAGTTGTTTGAAAGATTTCTGGGAGACCAGAAATTTGTATTTATCCATCCTATCTACATGATTATACATATTATAAACTCCATGAGTGGTGAAACAAGAGCGTAACTAACCTTGACCTTAGAAAGAACAAGACTGGCATGTTTTACTTGCCATTCATTAAGATCCTGTCTAACATTTGACTCGGTGGGAATATCAGACATCTCTGAATCATCTGGATAAAGAAGAAATCATCCACTTAGCATCTTTCATAGTGTATGTGTGTATACACATGTGTGTGTGTCTTAGCTATATTTAATTATCAAGATTGTTACTCAAAACCACAAAATCCAGATGACATCTCAGAGGCAGTTATCGCTAAAAACTTAGAAGAAATTCCCAACACTTTAAACCTTTGAAAAACTAATTCCAATTACAAATATGGATAACATAAATAAGAAACTAACTTTGAATAGAGCTTTTCTTGAACAACATTTTAGGCAAAGCTGCCCAATTTTCTGATTATTCTGTTTTGTAAATTTGAAACCTCATCTAATGCAGCTGTTTTAGTAGTGGTAAGCCATGAAATTCAATCTTCGTTAAACATTTCTGGAATCCAAAATTAATATAAGCAAAATAACTTCATTACTTCAATCTAGTGAAATTATTAATTCCCTTCGTTCTCTCTCTGAGGTATCGAATCATAAAGTGAGCTTTTTCTCGACAAACCAGACAAAATTTCAACTCTTAATCCCCACATTTCCTCAGCAACCAAACAAATATTACGAACTAAAATTAAAACAGATAAATAATTTAATAAATTTTTCTAAAAAACACCAAACGAACAACTACCTTGTAATGGAAAATCTCGAAACGTGCTCATAGTAATTTCCTTAACGAACTCTCTCAACTCTTCAGTGACTCCAAACCGCTCCGGATTCTCTTCTTGCAGCTGCTGACCCGCCGTAGTTTCCGCGAGCGCGATGTTCTCAGCGAGAGACTTGATCTGGTCGGCACGCTTGGCGGCCTCGACTCTGATCTGATCTGCTCGCTTCGACGCCTCGGCGGCGATTTCCTTCGAGCGCTTCGACGCCTCGGCTGCGATTTCCTTCGAGCGCTTCGACGCCTCCAATACGATGTCGGAAAGTCTGGAGGAACCAGCGGTCAGCTCAGAGGATCGCTTCGCGGCTTCCTTGGTAAGCTCCTGCGACCGCCGAGCCGCTTCCTCCGCGAAGGTTCGCGCCTTCTGCCATAAGTCCATTTGGCTTGGCTCCAACTGAATTCCTTGATTACGAATGAGATGAAAGAAGACAGTTATTACGTCATAAGCCTTATCCTTCTCTCGGCTCCATTTTCTATGCAATTAACAGGATTGACCAGAGTGGAAAATTGGCTATAGGATTGACTCAGAAAATAAAATGACAACTGATATCCCTAATGTGTACGTGTATTACACTCATGCTCTCTGTCCCTAAACTTTAATAAAGTAACAATTTCATACGTAATTGTTTCAAATTTACATTTTAGTTCACCCTTTTACTCAGGGATAATTTTAACTTTATCCCTAAATTTATTAATAATGTTTGCATATATCCTAAAATTTTAAAATATTATCAATAATAATCCTATTAAGATAGGGATAGGAATTTTTCTAAAACTCGCCCCGCCCCGTTTCATTTGGGGTGGGTATGAGACTTAAAAATTCAATTCATTTAAAAATCGAGTCGGCTTTGGATTTAAAAAATTAACCTGTTCAAAATTTCGGAGTGGGTTCAAGGATTATGCATTTTGCCCCGCCCCATCCCACCCCGTCCCGTTTACCCAATATATTTATTCATTTCAATTAATTAAAAATGATTAAATTTCCTAAGATATGTTTCATTAAATTTGTTAATGTTTATGCAAATGTTTTTTTTTTTCCGGGGGATATTATGACTATTCATTGTTTGTACTAGTAAGTCTTTTTTTCACTTATCATTATTTTTGTATGTTTTCTTCTTTTTATTGTTATTTTACTATTTCTTTGTCAGGATAGTTGATTATTTAATAATTATTAATTCTTAATATTTGATATTGATTTAACTTTTTTATTTTTGATTTTTGAAGGATGAGGAAGAAAGTTGAAGAAGTTGTGAAAATTTTAAATTATTAGCAATTTTTTATTTTGGAATGTTGAAAAGTCATAAACTTATGGGTGGTACTTTATTATGAGAAATTAAATTTTTTTTAGAAAATTTGCAGATATTTATTAATTGTAATTTGCAGATAAGTTTATTTATTTTTCTTTTTATTAATTTAATTATATACATATTAAATTATTAATGTGAAGGTTAACTATTTTTGTATTATTTTTATTTGCTTGTATATGGTTAATTAAATTGAAAAGAAGGAGATCAACATGTGATTAAAATGAAAAGAGAAAAATAAAATGTAATTCAATTGGAATAAGAAAAGATATGAATTATTTTACAGTGTGTATCATTATAGAAGAATTTACATATTTTATATTTTTAATTTTTGAATTTATTTGATTACTTTTTAAAAGAAAAATTGGTATTAATGAAAAATGGGTTAGTTGACCCCGGCCCCATTTCATTTTAAACCGGGATGGGTGGGTTCGAGGATATACACTTTTCAAACGATGTGAGTTCGGGGAAGACAAATCTTGCCCCAAACCCGCCTCATTCTCTTCCCTATATGAAGAGGATAACACCACTATCTTTAACGGTAACAAAAGTATAAAAAAAATTTACATAATTTTTTTTTAAAAAAAAACATATTAAAAAAGTGTGAAATCTCATTTTTGCCTACATTTCATATTAGACATCATTCTTGTCTTTGGCACTCTTCTTGTTTCTTGCACTCTTTAATACAAAAAAAGATGAAAAAATGGAGCTCTCTGCTTGCACCATACAAAGAGGTAACAAGGGCACCAAAGCTTAGAATTTGTGGGCATTTTCTCTTATTCTCTCCATCCTTCTCTGTGGTTCGAGGGTTTAATTTTGTTGGTCTATTTTCATAGGTAAGGTTCGTTGAATCTGAGTTTCATTGTTAAACCTGGGTTTCATCATCGTAGAAGCATGAATATAACCTCTTATAATAATTTTTGGTTATAGTTTTTTGCAGATTTGGATTCAAAATATTAAGAAAATGTTGGTTATGGGCTTTTGTCGACCTGTGTTGAAAATCTTTAACTTTATTAGCATCAGTGGACTGAACTAGTTGAACGAGTAGAATGACTTTTTCTGGCGGCAAGAGATTATCTGCTATTAGACCATAATTGATTGCAAGGAATACTGAAACAGGGAAAAAAAGTAAAATAAAATATAAATAAAGAGAAGAGGAATTGAAACAACATTGTTTCCTACTTAAACAATGTTGAAATGGGAATTTGGAGATAATATAATATTATCTCGTTTATATACTTTTTAAATTTAATTAATATAATTTACATATAGTTTAATTTTAATATATAGTATGCTATATAATATATAAACACTAATTCTAAACAAAATAATGATAATGAATTTATTTAATTAATTAATTTTTCAACTTTTTCAGATTTTCTTTTTTAAGGGATTAAATTAATTTAATTTTAATATATAATTAATTTCTTTTTTCAAGAACATATAGGTTACTTACTACACACAGGATTAGTTTTTGTCTTTATATATGTATTTTTAATTGGAGTAAGGGCAAATTTGTTATTGTTGATAACTTTTTAAAAATTTAAGTTATATATTAAGATTATCAATAAATTTAGAGGTAAAGTTAAAAATAACTCTTATTTAAAAGTCTAAATATTAGCATTAAAACATTATATCCTTATTTATTATTATTTTAAAAATAGTGGTAAAAAATGTTAGTAACCCAATTGCGAACCAATCTTTCTGTTTACTTCCCGTCTTGAGCTTTGCTTTTACAAATTGGTATAATGGTATATTTGGTTATTGTATACAAAAGGATATTTTATTAAATTTTATTACAATAGTTTTTTCAAAAAAAGTTTATTAAAAAGTGTTCTATAAATTAGAAAAATTTTACAATATTTTCAATCACATTTTATGAATTTTTTTTACAGTTATATTTTTTAAAAAAGATTGTTTAGAACTTTAATTATCTATCTTCCTTTGTAAATAATTATATTATTTAACTATTAAAAATATTTTATATTAAAATTAAAACTATACTTGTAAATTTATTATCACATGTACAAATAAATTTATAAATATATATTATTTTGATATAATTTATTTTTATGCAATTTATAAAGAAAAAAAAAGGAAAAAAAATTAGGATCGATCCTGAAAGAAAATTAGAATTTGTTTTATTAATTTTATTTATATGTTTTTATTTTATTTTTTACTAATTAGTTATACTGTAGTAAATATATTTATTCTATATCACTTTCAACTTATTGTTGTTACATAACCTAAATTTTTAAAAAATAAATAGTTTCTAGTGAGAGTGAGTTTTATTAAAATTTAATTTAAACATCTTAAGAAGGAGATGTGAAGTTTATTTAAAAGTGTTGCTTTATTTTACACTTTTTTTTCTCTTGATTTTTGAGAAAAGATGATATATCTCTAAATATTTGATAAAAATAACATATTCTCTGAATTTTAGAAAAAATCTAAGATATTCCTTAAAGTTACTATTTACATCTTAACTTGACTATTTTATTCTTATACTATTAAAAATATGTAAAATAATTATATTATTTTTATTTTGTAATAACTAATATAATATTATTCTCATATTTAAATTTAAAAGTTATAATAATATTTTAATTTTGAATTATTTATTTCCTTTCAAATCTGTTATCAAATTTATAAAATATTTACTTATATATTTTCTAAAAAATATTATATTAAAATAGTTTATTTTAGAAAAATATGTATGGTTAATATTGTCAAAATTATGTATAATTATGTAAAAACTTAAGAAGTTTTGATAACAAATTTTATGTTATAAAAAAAATTATAATTAATTATATATAATTTTTTAAATATAATATGATATATTTTAGAAATTATATATAATTAGATATTATAAATATTTGATTATAAATTTTAAGGAAAATAAATAATTAAGGATTAAAATATTATTATAATTTTTAAATTTAAATATTACAATAAGATTATATTGATTATTATAAAATAAAAAATACAAATAATATAATTATTTTAGATATTTTTAATAATAAAAAGATAAAATAGTTAAATTAAAATATAAATAGTAACCTTAGGGGTATTTTAAACTTTCTCCAAAATTCAGAGAGTATGTTATATTTTTCAAAATTTAGGGGCATATTACATTTTCTTAAAAATTAAGGGTAAAGTATAACATCTCTTATAAATATTATAAATTTATTAGTATTTATTAGGAATCTAATAATAATTAACCATGCTTTATTTAACACTTAAATCCTTAATAAGTTTGAATTGATTGTTAATCAGGCATCAAACTAAATAAAATAATATAAATATCTTCATTTTTATAAAATATTTTAATATACTACGTTCTGTTTTTATGTTTTTTTTTCTTTTGCTCTTCTCTCGTACTATTGCAACAATTAATATAATCAACTTGCCTTAAATTACCATTTATGTAGATTAAATATTAAAAATTGATTTAATATCTTAAAAAATTAAACTTAAGATTCAACAAAAGAAAAAAAAAATTGATAACCGTTAAATTTGTAATTAGGTGTTACAAGGAAATGCATTTGACACAACTAGTAGAATACTAGAATATAGAACATAAGGATATACATAAATATTTTGGACTAATTACAGCTTGTGAGAGATTTTGTTCAATTTAATTTAATTTTAATGACAAGATTTAGAGCCTATTTGAGATTACTGTTGGGACATATAGAAGTGATTTTAAATAGTCAAAAGTTATTTTAAATATTTGGTAAAAAAATTTACAAATTGAGAAAAAAGAGAAGAGTTGCTTTTTAGAATTATAATCTAAATTTGAAAAATAATTTTATTTTTAAGCATAATACTAAATATATCTATTTTAAATTATAAAATCTCAAAGTTAACTTTACAAAATAATTCTTAAATTTCAACTTTAATTGAGAAATAAAATTATTAAAACTAAAAGTTTTTCTTTTATTACTTTTTTATTTAATTTTTACTTTTGATTTATATTTTCTTATAAATTATTTTAAGTAAATATATATTATATTATATTATATTATTAAGGTGGGCAAAAAAATTCGAGCTAGTCCGGGTAAAACTCGGATTATAGGGCAGGGTCTGGGCTTTTATATAAAAGCCCGGATATATACTGGGTCAAATTTGACTCGAACTTTGGTATTCGAAAAATTTAATATATTATATATATGTTTAGATGGATTTGGATCTGAGTTTTAAAAAAATTCGACCTAGATCCGATAATTTTTCAAAGAAAAATTTGGCTCTTAAAGTTTAAATTTAAAACTCAGCTCGAATAATATATAACCCAGGCCCAAGCCTGAGCGAGTTAGAATGAAATTTTTTGGGTCTAGGCTAGGCTTTAAAAAATCCGACCCAAATCCAAAAAATTACCCACCCTATATATTATATTATACCATATAATTTATTGTCATTACTTCATCAAGACCATAAAGAAGAGTAACGTCGTCATTTACTTAAATTTTGGTAGCTAAATATATATTAAACACTTAAAGTAATTTATATTCATTACTATATCCATTTTAGTCATTTTCATTAATATAATATTTTTAATAGTAAATTTATCAAACACAAAATTATTTTTGAAATTTATAGTACATTAATAAATAAAATTTATCAAACGCTAAACTAATTATCTTTAAAGTTGATTATTTTTATAATACAATAATAATAGATTATTTTAAGATCTATAGAAATCCCAAACTGTTACTTAGTTTTGAATGTTTTTAAAAAATAAAACTATTGACAAGGAAGTATTTTTTCATTCTTCCTCGAAGTTTGTGAAATTTATAGGTAAATAACAAGTATGTGAAAATTCTACAATAATTACATCTATGTTAAACTTTTTATTAACCCTTAAAAAGTAGTAAAGGATTTGAATAATGCTATCAACACATTTTTACTTCAATGGCGTTATTTTTTTTTTTATTGTACTTAAAGAAGATTAGGAGTTAAGAAGTTCATAAAGAAAAAAAGAAAGAGATCCTCAAGAATTTATAGAACATTAAAGTAAACAAAATAGCAGCAAGTAAAAGAAAGATAATATACATTTAGATATTTTCCTGAAAATAAAGTTTCATAAACAACAAGAACATCATAAGTATGTTACAAGAAAATATTTACATTCGTGACTCTTCTATCCTAAACCTATTAAACTTGACAGAATTTGTTAATTATGTCAAGTGATAAGATTGACTGGACACATGATACAAAATAAAGCCACCACGTGTTCAATGCTAACCCCTTAATTCAACTTATGCTGTTAAAAGAAAGATTAATTGGCCTAAGGAAGCAAGACAAAGATGATGACGAGGCCCACAAGTGAATGTTTTTCTTCAAAACATGAATAAATTAGAGTAAGGGGCAATGAATGATCCCCTCGTAAAGATAAGTTCCAAAAAATTAGCTATCTAAGACGTGAAAGCTACCAGAGGGACCAATTGACATAAGCAGAAAACATGGTATCTTTCATGGATCATTTGCAATAGACTTTGGGAGTTTGACAAAGTCCTAACAGGTCATTAGAAGAACAGCACGTGGTGTGTGATTAAGGATAAGACAAAATAATTCATTTCACAAGTATCATAATATATCAAGAAAAGTTAAATCATGTGGAGAAAATAAAAAATGATTTTCAAAAGACAAAATAGTATATTAGGGCAACATAACTCGGACCAATCATGGCCAAGTATAACCCTATATATTAACATATTTCTCACAATATTGATGTATTTTCACAACTTCACTATCTTTAAAGTCATTCTAGTAAGAGAATGAGATTTCTAAAAAATTCTCATGTGTTTTCGGTCATTTCTATAAAGTTATACACTTCCTTTGTTGCTAACTTAGGTATCAAACTGGGTTAGTTCGAAAACCTTCAATGACTCCATTTTGGCCTTATTTTTACTGTAAATGATATGGAAGAAATCATATTAAGGTGGAAAGCTCGCCTAACTTGAGAACCATCTCATTTCGACTCTTCAGCACATATTTAAGGCATTATTTTGTTAATTTGAGAAGTTACTTAAAGGATTTATAGGCAATTGTTAGAGTTTAGGGACCTTTTTCTCAATTGGGATCAAGGTGTTATCTTACATGCTCCATTCGATTGTGTAAGGGGAAATTAAACTAAAAGCATTCAATGCATTTGACTCTATTATTATTATAGGTAACAAACTAATTACAAGCAAACTTGATTTCTTCTAAAATAGCCATCACTTATAAATGTTCTACATGTATTGAGAGAATTTTCTTTTTCTTTTCTTTTTTGACAGCTTGAAAGCATTATAGCCCTACTAGTGTCATTTATAATATTGCCTAATCTTATGATTCCTTTTTCTTGATCTATTGCTACATCAACTTAGAGCCAAGTGTTTTTAGAGGGAGTCCGTAAGAAGCAATCTCTTTAGGAGTAGTCCATATAAATTATATCTTTGATAATTAAAAAATATTGAAAATACCTTAGAATTACTCTAATAGGGTCTTCCAAAATCATTATGTGAATGAATATTTTGAGGTTGGTGGAAGTTGAAAGGCGATTGTGCTTGTTTTATTTAAATTAAAATTTAAAAATTTAGAAATTAGTGTATCATATTTCATGTATACTAAAGGTCTAAAAGAATAAAGTTGGGTACTTAGGAGTGATAAATTTAAAAGAGTAAGAAGTAGATTAATAAGCTTAAAAAGTAATATTGAATTAATTTTACCATATTACTCATTTTAACGATAAAAGGTATCAAAAAAATTCTTAAAAATTTCAATATACTTTTATCTATATAAAGCTCTCACAAACCTCTATAGAGGTATGTGCAAGTATCTCGTACTGACAAATTGGCTAGGAGATGAAACTGGTGCGGGTTGTGCAATTACAAGTTTACCCTTAACACAAACGATTAACTCAAACCTAGGTTAACGTCAGGGGTGAAAGTGTTAATTCAGAAAAAACCTTCCAGATATTTGTTATTTTGACAAACCTCAAGGGCGGTATGTGGTAATATCCCATAAGAAATTTGAAGTGCATGTAACGTCGGTCCCATTGGATTATCATTATGTTCAAGAATCTTCTCATCCTTTTTTTGAGGTTTTGTTCTTTCAACTTTCATTTCATTTTGTATTGTTTTTTAAAGCCAATTCTGACGAAAAGTAGGAGGAGCAGGAACTCGTTAAAATTTTGAGCCCCACTGTCCCGAATAAAGCACATACTGTTCCTATTTCTAGTGATCCTGGTAGCATAGTACTACTGCAGTTTTGCTCACCCCGACATCATCTGATCTCCGCACACTCGTCTCTATTCATCTAACTCAACGTGTCCCCCTGCGGCATATGCACAACACCGCGTACAATCCAGAAAACTGAAACGCAACGATTCTGAAAGTGGAGGACAGTTTAGTCATTTCAGCAATTGACTCTCTAACATTGTAATTTCAAAATGTCTTTATCCTTGTCTGAATGACCGAGTCTAATCTAATATAATCTAATACCTGAATCTATTTGCGCTTGCACTTGGACTTGCACATGCCCACAGACAAATAGCAAAGTCTTCCTGAAGTTTTATTTGCTTTTCTGGTTTGCCCATAAAAGGGAAACTAAACAACTTAGTACTTAAGTCTCTTTTAAATTGTTATCTCTAATAGCTTACTTCAGCAATCACCAACATTGCAGCTTGGGAACATGCATAAAAATTCAAGCTTTCTTGCCTCTGTTACTGTTTCACAAGGTTCGTTCCTTTACCTTATTTCCTCTTTTTTTTTTTTTTTTTCTGTTGTTAGATATCTTTGTTGTTACTCCTATTTCTAAAGCGTAGCTTCTCTTTTTCGTGGTGTGTTTTTTGTGCTGTTGTGTTGAGAGTTCTTAGTTAGACTTGTGAAGATTATTGGCTTTTTTGGCATATTATATCTAGAACTTTTTGGCAGTTTCTAATGCTGATTTTATGTGGTGATTGTGAGATTTAACTGGTGGGTTTTAGTCAAGTTCTTACCCTGTGAAACTTTGCTATTGCTTAGTGCTTTGGTGATTTTTTTTTTTGGTTGAAGAACTCTTTTATGTAATTGATAAATGTTTCTGGAAGTATTTTGTAGGAGTCAGTAGGTTTTCTTACTGAAGACTATAATTACGTTGATTACGAGTTTTAATTCATGGATTTGTGTTCCTAGGGTTTGGTTCAGGTTCTGATTTCTAGTGGGTCTGTGTACAATGTTGGTTCTAAGCATGAATTCGAAGAGACAAAGACGCCCAAATGTTAGGTTGGGGGAAATAGGAGATGTACCTGCAGCTTTTGCATGTGGGTTTTCTCAGAAATCCTCTGAAAATTGGGGACAGAAGAGATGGAAGCATGATTTGTTGAACCCTAAAGGAACTGAAAATTATCCCATTTTGGGTTTTGCTAAGGAAAAGTCTTCTGAGTTCACAATCATGGACCCTGGTGTCTCCCCAAGGATTTCAGCTGATTTGCAACAAAACAGAGAGAATAAGAACCCAAATTCTTCAAAACTGGCTTTTGAAACTGTGAATTCAGGTAGAGTTGATACAACCAAGTCTGTGTTGAATTTTGGTGCTGTAACCTGGAAAAGTAGGGTCATGAAGCGGAGAAGTCGTAGTGCAAGAGGTAAAAGTAACGTTTTTGGTAGTGCTTGGAATTCTAAACTTAGCCCTCAGTTTAGCAGTGAAGATGGAAAAGAGTATGGTGAGAAGGAGTTTGTTGGATTTACCTCGACTACCTGCGACAATTATATCCCTGAGACTGGTTTTAAGGACTGTTCAGATCATGAAACACCAGCAATGAGCAAGGAGGCTTGTGAATATGAGTTGGATGAAACCACTTATGATGGTTGGCAACAAGGCAATTCAGATGACTGCTGGAGAGACGATGCTTGTTATGAAGGGAATGGCCCATTTATTAAATCTGGTCTTCAATGGAATTCTGCTAGACATGGAGGCAGTGATGTAGATGCTGTCAGAAGGTGGCTGGAAGAGATAGGATTTGGTAAGTATGCCAGTGTATTTGAAATGCATGAGGTGGATGAAGAAACCTTGCCGCTGCTTACCCTTGAAGATCTCAAAGAGATGGGTGTTTTTGCTGTTGGGCCTAGAAGGAAGTTATACACTGCAATACAACAACTTAGAGGAGAAGGTGTTTCTGCTTGAAAGCTTCCTTAACGTTGACTATAGGTAATCTTCCTGTTTCTGCTCTCACCAACTCTTATGTGCAGGAAAATATCACCAATGTATGTAACCTTTTGGAACACCTAACATGCTTTAATCTTTCACTTTTTGCTAGTTGTGTTAATGGGATAAGAATACTGTTTCATACTCGTTGACTCTGTAAGATATTACTTTCCGAACTTTTGTCCATAAAACCACCACCTGAGCCGACATTTTTGTTGGTGACTTGTTGAGATAAAAATCCTGTGTGCAAGTAGTTGAAATGTATGTTATTATAATAACTTTGTTTTGTTCTCCCTTGATGTGATGGAAAAACCTTATATATCTTGTATGGTCTTTGGATAGTTATTTGATGCTATTGCTTGATCCTGTGGTAAGCAAGATCACTTCATTGGCAATCTCTATTACCTTGATATCAGATGTCGCCATTCTTTTTAAATACTTCTGTCTAGAATTTCATTCTCCTTTCCTCAGTGCACTTCCTTTTGTTATGCTTAGAATGACAACACGGTGTCTCCAGAACACTGCATTATCATTCAGGGTTACTGAGTCATACTCAGATAACCCCTCTTTTAGATCTTACTGATGGATGATAATGATAGTATCTGCAATCTATTATCAAAAGCTTGGAAGTCTCCAACATGAAATATGATGTACTTCATTCTGCAGTCTCAAGGAAAAGCGTGATATGGTTGTTAACAACTTATGTGCCTCAATTTTATTAGCTATGTTATTTCATGGTTAGCACTTATTTGTTGCAATATTTCTTTGGTCAGTTGTGGAAGTGGTCGACAATACTGAGTAAAGAAGAAGAGAATATATATAGATGTACATGTAGTTAATGAAGATATATTGCTTTCACTGAAATTTCAGACTAGCAAGTGGACTAAAGTGCTTCCATGTTTTGTAACAGAAGATACCACAATTTTACTAGTTTCTGTATTATTTGGGCTGATACAATTGGAGCTACCAGTTTCTCTCATGTTGGGCCTTGATTGTGAACCATGATCACCATACTAGCACAACCCATGTGTCAAAGGGTTTGGTGAAATAAGTGAAGGCTTAAATTGTGGGATCTACGAAGGTGATGAAATGATCTATGCATTTATAATACTACAAAAAAAAAAATAAAAAATTAGGTATTTGTTAGGGATGGGTTCAAGTTCAACAATGTCCTTAATTGCTTTGCTTCTTAATTTAATACACATTAACATCCACATGGTAGACCCTTTTGAATTAAATATTTTCCTTTATTATAGCATGTGCTACTATACTATTTATAATCAAATCAATAATAGGTTTCATTAAGAGCTTTGCAAAAAATGTTTCTAGTAGGGTTAGCATAGTATTATTATGTTCTATAAAACTAACCCATTATTTGCCAATTATTAGAAAAACCATCACAATCCATAACACATACATATTTTACCATAATTAAGTCTTTGAATCTTATCTTACTATATATACATATAGATCTACTTTTAGTTACATTAAAATGTTACAATGACCTAGTTAAAGTAATAATGGCATAAATTTCTAATATGGGGCCTAACCCATCAAGAGTAATCATGATTGGGAGAAAATATGGTTAGCATGTGTAGATATTGAAATTGGAGTTAACATATTTTAAAAGCATACAATTGATATCATTAATGGTGGGTGAGAATGACTAGACTTGTGTGTTAGAAAGGAGTTGTTGGGACGTATTTGTAATCTAATTATTATAATAATATTGAGGGGATAGATGTGACTAAAGGATCTTGAAATGCAAGAGAAAAATGAAAATACAACCAAATGAAAACATCACTTGGAATTCGTTGTCTATCGTTTTGGCAAAGTGGGGTCGAGAATTACTCGACGAATCGATATAGATGTGTCTATAATATGTAAATGTAATTATATGATGCCCTCTTGAGAATCGTTAATTTCTCTATCACCATCCATATTTCTTTATGTTATTCTCTCTCGAGAATTCAAATAAACACACAGAAAATTTTGTTTTGTTTATTTATTTATTTATGTGAGACATGTATTTATATTGTATTTTGTGTGTATAGTGGGTTGAATCTCCATCATGTGTATTGTAGGGTCATTCGTGGCATTTTGTTGTTATTTTCTTTATAATTGTTGAAGTGATTTTGATATTATTTAATAATAAGGATTTTGTGTATACAAAATTAGAATATAAATTTGTATTTTATTGATGTAATATTATTTTAAAATTAACGTAATAATTTTATAAGATTTAACGGATATCGATTCAAATGTAAATTTAGTACATAGTTTTATATGGGTCATGCTATGAAGAATAAAGTTATTCTTTGTTTAAAAAAAATTACAACCTTCTTGTTATATTTTGTAATTTTTTCATATATAATATACAAATTAAAAGTTATTTTTTAAATATAAATCAAAAATAGCAAAAAAAAATTAAAGATTAAAAGAAAATTTTTAAAAAAATAAAAAAATATATGGCACATATTTATGCCCCTCCATCATACCTACTTTGTATATACAACATTGCTCAAACAAAGATGTGAATAATTGATGATGGATAAAGTTGTTTGGATCAAATTCATAACAATTTTATGATGTGATATTTTATTTATTAGAATTAAATAAGGGTCTATTTGTGTCAAAATTTGTTAAATAATTTAGTAATTATATATCATAATATTAATGGATGGTTGAGCTTTTTTCTTTTCTTTTTTTAAAAAGAAAAGAAAAAAGCACATATAATACGGTATACCCTAAAATTGTGTATATTATATTTTTTTCTTAATCAAATTTTTATATATCTATCATCTAACTTGTATTTGTTGATATAGCTCTAGATTAAAATAGGTATTTTTTTATGTTTGAAATTATTAGAAACAAAATGCAATAAAAAAACATGCAAGATTTTTAAAAAATTTAAAATAAAAGAAAAAAAAGGAATTTCTCCAAAAGACAAATATAAACAATATAAATATAAAATTTAGAATATCAAAAATTATTATTCTATAATTATATAAATATATATATATATATATGGAGAAAGAATCTCATAAAATTACACATATTTTTATACTATTTATTGACTATTAGATTTGGGTATTTCTAACAATTAAAATTAAATTTAATATATGTGATAATTAATATTCAGGTTAAATTTAATCTCAACTATTAAAAGTATTTAGATTCAACTAATTGCAGAGCGTTAACAAGGCCTAAGGGACCTACGTCCCGTAATTTGTTAAAAAAAATTTACTGTATTATTTATATTTTAGATATTTTTTATATTTATATATAATTTCACGATTATAACTTTATAAGGTCATTAATTTACCTTTAATTAATTATTTATTTTTAAAATGTTAGTCTATTAACTTTATTATTTAAATATTTGGACCCTCCAATTATTTATTTTTTGTTCCGCCTCTCGATCCAATTGTCTACAAAATAAAGTAAGAATATATGTAATATTATGAAGCTGCTAATCATTATCGTATATATATATAATAAATATTTTATATTACATAAGTAAAATCTCGTATATTTTTTAAATATCTCTTTTTTTTTCTTTTTTAACTTATAACTCTTAAAATTTATTGTCCATTTTTTTTCTTCTTTATTGTATCTTCTCTCCCCTCATTCTATTTTCTCATTTTAATTATAAGTTTATAAGTTAGCTTACAAGTCAAGAGAAGAAACACTGTAAGGTTAGGAAATTTTTTTTTTATTATTATTATGAGATATTTTTGCATATTTTTTCCTGATTTTTTTCAAAATTACGGATAGAAATTTTTTTGTAAAAATTAACAAAAAATTTCTCTATTAGGCTATGGTAGTATTTTTATTTAGTTGATTATGTGCTAACCGTTATTATTATATTTTGATGAGATTATTTTATTTATTTAATACTTTTCAAACGGTCAATACATAGTCAACTAAATAGAAATACTATAACATAGAAAGTGCTTATAAATTTCTATAAATTTCTTTTATATATATAATTTTTATAAATCTTAGAGGAGGTATGATGAAAATATCTTTAGTATTATTTCTAGTGAAAGTCAAATTAACATATACATTCTTTGAAGTTTGAAAAACTCATACGTGAATAAAAAGTTTAAAAAATCTATAAATATCTCTTCATGACTATCAATTGACTAATTTTATTAATTAAAATAACTAAAATAACCTATAACACTTAAAAGTTATGAATAAAAAATGAAAATTTTAATTTAGTTTAATGTTTGAAAAAGTTTTTAAAAAATTTAGAAATTTGATAAATTAAAATTTTAGTTTGAAAAATTTAACAATTTAGAAATATTTATAGTTTACGAAACATGAATTTTTACCAATATTTCGATTAATATAATTTTTGTGAGGGGTTTCAAAATTTTATTTTGATGTTAAAATTAGAAAAATAAAAGAATATATAAACTAATTTTTAAAAAAATAAACATGAGATATGATAGTTGTATTTTACTAAATTATCTATCAAATTATCAGTAAAATAATAATCAAAATTGGTCAACTAACACTCTAAAGAATGTAATGTGTAAATATTTCTAAACGTTATATTTATGCGTAAATTCCTAAACCCTCAGGGGGGTATATGTTAATTCTCTTGGTAGAAATTTCAGTACGGGATGAGAAGAAGATGAAGGTGGGCCCAATAAATGGAATCGGAAAGTGCGTGATTCCATCTGTCCTCTGACACCAAAATAATGCGACCGGATTTGGTAACAACCATTCCCCTGCACTTCCGGCTTCCCTTTCTTCCCAAACATTCTCAGTAATAAAAATTAAAATTAATAACAATAATATTCCAATATAATATAATTTAATCTCAAGTGTCACTTCCAACATTATTTTATTTAAATTATTATTATTATAATTATTAGTCTCTAATTGGGTCTGTGGGTGGACCCCTCTCTAAGACCTTCACAAAATTTGTACATGTACATAGTCTTGGGTCTTATCACATGTACCTATATTACATAGCATTAGCTTAGCTTAGCTTAGCTTTTGTAAATCATTGTGATCTTATTATTTATATATATATATATATATATATATATTATTTATTTTGTTCCAAAGTCAATATTTTTCGGTTGTGGCTGATTTTGATTGTTGAAATTTTTTCCAATTATTTGCCTCATTTCGTCAACATTTTTCACCAGTGTTTTTAATGCTTACCACCTATACCTCACCTTCATTACCTTTTATTTTATTTTTAATTTTTCACGTGTTATTATTATATTTAATCTTTTAAATATTTATCAAAATTAAAAATATTAATAATTATAATATAATTCAAATATTTACGCACAATTTATATAATATTCATCTTAAAAAATATACATCTACGTATTCTTTCTAATGAAAAATTTTGTAAAAAAATAATAATATTTATTAACGAGAAATCTAACAATTATGAAGAGAGTCTTGTCATAAATAGAACTTGAATATATTTTTTTTACTAGCCAAACTCTTTATCATTTGTATTAAGAAAAAATTTAAATATTACTAAAATTTAAATTTAAATAATATATTTTTTAATTTTAAATATTTTAATATAAATATTAAATAATAAATTAAAAGTATTATTAATAAATAAAATATTTAAATTATTTAGATATTTATTTATATTTAAATTAAAATTTATAATTTAATTATATTTAAATATTTTTAATAAATAGTAAAATATAAATTAAAAAATAAATTACTGTTATATATTTAAATATTTATATTTATATTTCAGTTAAAAAAAATAAGCTGTTTTTAAATTTAGATAATATATCGTTATTTCGATTAATTATTATTATTAGTTCAAAAATAGTAGACGGGGGAAGGCAGCTAAATGAAGATAGAATGATGGGGGTGGGGTGGGGTCCAGTAACAACATGATAGTTGACGGGATAATGGTGGGACCCACGGAGAGAGGATGTCTCCACTCCAACCGACTGGACCTATACAACGATAGAGGGTTAGATAGCCTTTAGCTTAGCCCTAGTTAGTGGGTGGCTGAAGCCCGGAGTGGCCTTATAGTTGTACTGATATTGCCGACCGTGACTATGACTATGACTATGACACTGACACCCATTTATAAATTATACGTACACCCCCCATATCTTCCACTCCATTTACCCTAATTCCAATCCAACTTCATACATACATACATACATACATACATACATACATACATACATATATATATATATATATATATATATTCTTCACTTAATTTCATATCTTTTTTATTATTTTAATTTTAATTATCTTTTTTCTTCTTAAATACTAAAATATTACAACGGTTAGAATTTTCTTTAAAATTATTATATTACAAATTAGTAAAACACTTAAAAATTTTATCTACTTTCAATTAGAAGGAAAATATTCTTATATAAAATAAAAAATTTAACAGGTCAAGAATAATGTACGAGAATTCATTTATTAGCAATCTAAAATTGATGTGAGTTCATTTATCGATAATTAAACATCCAGCAGTCATTTCTTTTTATTCAAAAATATAGTACACAAAATTTGACTTATTAATGATAATTTTTCCTTTTTTAAGAAAGCATGTTAGTTTTAGGGTAGATTTCACCTAAATTATCTACACACTTATACGAACAAAAGTACAATAAATATTCGATCAAGACTTTCTATTACTCATATTGATCATGTCAAATCAAAATTTTTGATCTAACCGACAAAACTCTTGATTCTTCTTGTCAACTTTAAGACAGACTTCACTCTGATAATTTTTCACACTAATTTTATGATAAATTTTACTTAAATAATTTATCATGTAAGTTTTAGAATATACTTTATCTAAATTTATATTGATAACATCCATATCCATATATAGATTGTACTTGACTTATAAATAATTATGATTAAAAATCTCTTGATTTTCACTTTCTTAATGATTTCGGTTTTGTTGAACAACATCAACAACGTCTTTCTCTTTAGACAAGAGCGTGTTATAGAGACCCAAATCAAATCAAAAGAAATTTTGAGTTTCATGTCGTTTTTCAATTTTGAAATTTGAAAGAGAGATTGTTTGTACATAAATATAATAATGTGTGTTTTTGTATGTGAATTGGACCATTAGAGACATTTGTTGAATGGACAAATACCAAAACATAAACCTAAATTAGAGTATTACCCCCACCGTCCCATGTGCATGTGTTGATGTTGTTCCCATCATCCTCAATCCAACCAATCAATTCCTTAATCCAAGCTTTTTTCAAATTTAACTTGATTTTGGGTACCTTATACTTTTGACCCTTTTTATTATATTGCTTCTTGTTTCAACTTCATTTAATGCGATGTTCTTTTGGTATACCAAGACTTTATACAACAAATGGGATAAAATTCAAAATCTTTTGAATTGATTATGACGACTTTCCGATTATACGTCTATAAATTCAAAATTTCCATAATTCTATCATGTTTTAAGGGTGTAGCTTTGAAGATTGAAGTCATAGTGATTGTGAAATAAGATTATTTGATGTGATCAAAATGTTAATAAAATATTATACAAATTGACGTAAAAATGTTAAATCATTTATCACTAGAGAAAAAAATATTAAAAAATTTAAGAAAGAATTATATAAAATATGTGATATTATATACATGGGGTAGGATTAATGGCTTTTTTTTTACATAAAATTTTACATCAAAATATAGGCCGTTAGATTTAGACACATCTAACGGTTGAGATTACATCTGATAGTGTATTAATTATAAATGTATTAATTATATATTAAATACATAGTTATATACAATTTTAACTATTAGATATGTCTAAATTTAACGATTTATATGTGATATAAAATTTTATATAAAAAAAAATTATTTAATTTGTCCCTATATATATATATATATTGTCACGTTAAATAATACAAATCACGAAGACATTTCCAACATTAGCACTTATTGTTCACTTGGACAATTTTGTTTTTACTAAACACGTGTTAAAAGGTTATTCGTTAATAATAATTTACCTTACACGTGTTAAAAAATATGATTGTACAAGATTTCATTTCGTTTTTCTTTTATGAGTACCGACATACAAGTCAAATACATCTATTAGTGTAGTTTAAAAACCTGCATATACATACATATACGTCTATGACAATATATTTTTAAAATTTAAGTCTAATAAAAACCATTATAACTACTAAAAGATTTTAAGAAGAAAATTAATCCTCAAACTAAATTTAGTAAAATACCATTTATTTAGCGTGCCTTTAGTAGTATATATTAGACTGTATTTAAATAAATATATATAAATTACAATGAATTATATTGAATTAAATTATATATACTATTTTATAATTTTATATTATCGTATTATTTATATTAATTCTTATTTATTTTAAATAATAAAAATAAAATATTATAAATAAATAATTTATCATGACTTTTTTTTTATCAAAGGTAAGTTATTTTTGTTTTAAATAATTCTCTACTTAAATGACGTACTAAATATACTCTCTTTTTTCTTAAATATTATATATACTATCTATCAATATTATATTAAAAATTTATCAAAAATTGAGAGTCTTAATCAAATTTAATTTAACATTGTTCGAACATCTGTACTCAATTTGAGTAATGAATGGTCTCAATAAAGAGAAAAATTTACTCATACTCTAATATGATGACGCTCATATACAATAAGTGATGCTCATATACAATAAGTGATGAATCTCATATATAATAAAGGATAATTCTGTATACATAAAAGGAATAATTCTACTAGTAATAAAACTCGAAGGCAATTCACCTAAAGGCTTAATTCTGAATATACCCTTAAATTTGCAAAAAATTTCATAATTATTGTACGATTTTAAAATATAATTTACTTAATATGTCAAAAAATTATAAACAAATAACTTTTTTTTAAATGTTACATATTACAAATTTATTAGTATTTAACTAAAAATCTATTAGTATTTATAATAAGAGATCACCAACAATTATAATACACTCAGTATTCAGAGAAATTGCTTTTAAAATGAAAGAAGTATTGTTCAAATTTTGCTGAAAAAAATCACATAATTTTATGTGAAAAATTATATAAAAAATACCCACAAGATTCGAATTCATTTTTCTTACAATGAGAATGAATTCTCACCGTCCGGGTTAGGCGTGGATAGCAACAAATAATTTGAAACAGCAAAAAATTTCATTAAATTAAACAAGATAAAAAAAAAATAGTTCTATTTTGGACGGACAATATTGATGTACTAATGGTACTAACCGGACTATTGCTCTGCTAAGTAGCCTTTAGTCTACAGCACAGTCCAGCCCTTGTATTGTTACTAGAAGCATACGTGGGATGGGACATGGTATTGGCACGACACAATGACAATTACATTCAACAACAGTCAATGGACGGCTGATATTTTGATTCAATCACGCTGGGCTCCACCTATGAAATCGTGCTGATGATCATCACATCACCAACAGTCAGCCATAGACGGACGGCCAAATTGCACTGTATGTTTCTGTGGGGCCGGGTTGGTGTTCCACAGAGATTGTTTTGTTTGTCCCTTCGCAAAATCGTCATTAATTACGTTTTCCAAAAAAAAAATAATAATAAAAAATAAGATGAAATTTTACTGAATTAAACCTATTATAACAAAATTTAAAAATTATGATTATTTCTCATAGCATAGATCATATAGTCGGGGAGCGCTAAGGGATTTTAATATTTATATAATTCTTAAATTTTTAAAAATAAATACTATTACTAAAATGATTAGGGATTCTTAGTTATCTTTTTGCTATGAGAATAATTATTTTGAGAAAATATAGTTTTCATAAATAAAAAAATAAAATAAGAAATGATAGCTTAATTGTATTTGGGTATAAATATTACATAAAATTATGACAGGACTTCAAAAGTACCTATTTTTTAATTTCATTTACATTTTAAAGTATTATTAATAATAAAAAAATAAACAAAAAATCTTTTACACTTCTAAAAAATATAATTACTATTTAAAATATTAAAAGACTTTCATAAAAAATTACGATTAAAATTGAAAATAATGTGACACATCATATATTTTATGTTTTTACTATAAGGTAACGAGACTTATAACTCGATTGTGAAACTCAATACCCATTATACAAACTCGAAACATAAAATCAAAGTCAAAACTCGAAACTTGAAAATCAAATAATTAAGTCCAAAATTTTAAGAGTTGAAATCTAACCTAACCTAACCTCACTTCACCTCAAGCCTTTAGTATATAAATTATTGTTTTAAAACTCTTGAAACGAATTAAAAAAGTAAGTAAATTTTAATTTTCTAGTGTTGTACCATAAAGCAATTTAATTTTTTTCTCCTTCAAGTTTTGATAAATGGTTATAATTTTTGAAAAGGGCCAATCAATTAAAGCCTTAATATGTTGTTGAAATTTGTTATAAATTCACTATGGCCTCCAACATGTATAATAATTTGAGAGTTTTCCACCATATATTAAATATATAGTTTTACCACTATTTTAATATATAATTTAAAATATTAAATCATTAATTAAAATCTTAATTCTTTTTAGTATTATAATATTACTATTTATTGATATGTATATATACAATATTTATTAAAAATTTGAATTTGACAATTATGATATTGTCTAAATATTTTCATATAATGTATGCGATATTTATGTTTAAAATATAAAAGATATTTCTCTACCTTTATTAGTGAAAAAATCTCATAGTTGTGGAGATGTCTTATAGTAAATCTAACTCTAATTTAAAAATTAAAAAAATTTTATAAATTTAAAAAATAAAATATTTAACATTAAAATTTAAAATATTTACATTAACAGTACATTCAAATAAGAATTGAGGTCAATGCATGATGAGTTAATAATGAGATGGTGACAATCAAATAATATATGCAAGTTCATAGGTTATGTACACTAAGTCTAAGCTCTAAGCCTAACTCAATTATAATCCATTTGCAAAAATTTGACTATTTTAATTGGGTACGGCTGTTTACATCCAAATCCAACCACCTGTCACGAATCTAAACGTGCCACGTCATGATTCTGAAGCTGTTGATTTTGTTGAAACGCTGTTACTAGTGGCCCACGAATAGTTAATATGAAAAAAATATTTATTTTCAAATATTTATATAAAAAATAACTATTGACCCATGAATAGTTAATATGAAAATAAATATATTTTTTCAAATATTTATATAAAAAATAACGATTTTTTTTAACTTAATGGGAGTAAAATTTAAAATCTAAAAAAGACTTTATAAGTTGAATTAGCTATAACAAAAAATTATGGGCTAGAGTCATACTAAATATAAAAAAAGATTTTTTTAAAAAAATGTTTTATTAAAAAATAAGATTTATTTATTCTCTTTTTTTTTAAAAATGTCGTATTAACAAATATTTTTAGAATTTTACTGTTAATTATATATAAATTCTCAAAACAACTATAAATATATAATAATAAGAGCTTATTTTATTTTAAGATTTGAAATAAAATTTTAAAAATATAAAATTATTAAGGGTGGCATTTGGGTTAGTGTGTCGTGTCAAATAAGGCAACATATTTTAACTAACATAAACTCAATCTATTTAATAAAATTGTAAAAAATTGAAACCGGAATTCGACTCATTTATTAATCATGTTATTTATTTAATAATATGTCACACATTTATCGTACTTTTTAGTATATTTTAATATATATTCTAAAATATTTTTAATATTATCTACTTTAATACTAATAAATTTTATTTTCAATATTATTAAATATTTTTAAAATATAAAATAAATATATTAAATTATAAATAAATTAGAATAAAATAATTATTTAAATAATTAATTATTTCATAAATAGGTTTACATGTAAAGATCTCTAATTTCGAACTCGACCATTTATTAATCATGTCATTTTAAAGTAATCAGAACCCATTAATTTCATATTATTGTTTGTGTCGGTTTAACAGATTTCGTCAAAAATTGTCACCCATGTTAATTATCAATGCTATTAAATTTACATTAAAAATAAGTGTTAAGTTTTATACAAATTATAATTATGTATTAATTTTATAAAGAAATCTAGATTTAAACAAGATCTAACCTATTTAAAAGAAATTTACTTCAAAATTAATGTGAGTAAATTAACTTAAAAAGGAGAGAAATACTTGAGACTACGGTATTAATGGATGGTTCTTCGTATAACTTTACCTTATGCTTTTTGCAAGTATCGATGTTATTTTATTTATTTAATTTTTTTTGTCATCAATTTATTCTTTTATCGTTTAGTTTAGAGAATTTGTTAACTTATTTATTTATTTAAAACTATATCCTCATGCACAAACAAAAAAAAAAAGAAGAAGAGATTTTTAGTTTATAATGTTACGGGTCTAAATGGTAAAAGATGGTTACATTTCAATTGAAAATTAAAAATCTAAAACAGTAATGAGAGATAATCACATTAGCAAATGAATTTAAAAAATATAAAATTTTAAATTATTTTAAAATGAAACACACACGTCACAAATTTGGTTGGGTTTGTGCAATGATTTATGGAATGGTTTGTGAGAGGAAGAAAAATCTTACACAGTATCAATAGACAACGGAGTTTAGAACAGAAGATCCCCCCGTTACGCCGTATCTGGGTCAGATACATACTTACATAGTACAGTAACCTCCAGTGTTATCAAAATCATTTTTTTTTTTGACAACTCACGAATTACGCCTGGCAACGTGGCGATCCTTGAACCAGTTGTACTGACACCGAGATAGCAGAGCAGATAAACCGGGGTGGCCGACAACTAGACAGCCTGATTTTGTGGACATCAACTCTTTCTTCTTCTCTTCCGTCCACGTGGACGGCCCTGATTCTTTTTTCTTCCCGTACGGTCCTCTCTTGTCCATGCTTCGCTTCGTCAACCGCGATACAATGAGCCTCCAATTCCCTTTCCGTCCCACGTTTAGCGCAGTACAGTCCCCGTCCTGGTAGGGTTAGTTTGGTAATTTCGACTTGCAGAGGATATTTTCTGTGAATTCTGGGATGCGGTGTGGTTAATTTCGTAATTGAACAAAATTTGTTACTGGAAGATATGTAGGGGATATTTGTCAGAATTTCAGATCGTCTTTCATCGTTTTCTCACACACACTTTCCTTCATTATTCCCTTTCATTGTGCTGAAGAAGCATCATTTTCCTTTTTTCTTTTAAAAAATAATTTTTCAAATCAACTTATGTGAAGAACAATTTTTCTGTATAATCTTCGCAGCTAAAGTCATCAAAATCCGTTCGAGCTTCACTACAATTACATCTACATATACAATTCACTTGTACGGAATGCAAGACATCCATTCAATCGGCGGTGGAAGGTTATACGGCGGCGGAGGAGACAGGAGGCTGCGGCCTCACCCCCACCAGAGCCACCAGGCTTTAAAGTGTCCACGCTGTGACTCTTTAAACACGAAATTCTGCTATTACAACAACTACAATCTTTCTCAGCCCCGGCACTTCTGCAAGAGCTGTCGTCGCTACTGGACGAAAGGTGGAGTTTTACGTAACGTGCCTGTAGGAGGCGGCTGTCGGAAGACCAAGCGTAACTCCAAGGCAAAAGCTTCTGCAGACTCCTCTTCTGCACAAACTCAAACGACAGCGCAACGAGAGCGTAAGACAAATTCTCATTCGAGTAGTGAAAGCTCTAGTACTCTTACTGTCACGAATAATACGAATGTTGAAGCAGTGTCAGTACATTCTTCGAGTTCAGTGTCAAATGTGTTGAGTACCATGAATGATAATTCAACCAAGTTTTTTGGACATGCTAGTGGTAATAGTAATAATAATGAACCAGCTGCTGGTTTTGAGCCTGCAACGAATGCTTTGCCTGAGCAGGGTTCATCTGATTGCGGGATATTCTCGGAGATTGGGAGTTTTACGAGTCTGATTACTTCCTCGAGTGAAGCTTTGCCTTTTGGTTTCAGTAATCTTTTGAATGCTCAACAGAGCCTTGAGCATGTTCAACACAGTCATGAGCAGTGGCAGCAGCACCAAGAACAGCAAAAGATGGTGAGTGTGAATTCCATGGGTGGTGATGAGGAATTAAAGATACAGGATATGACTAGCGGATTTCTTGATCAGACTGTGCAGGTTGAGTTATCGGCGTTGCAGGACAGATCAAACAATGGAGGGTTTGGATCGTTGGATTGGCATGCAAATGGTGATCATGGATTGTTTGATCTTCCTAACGCCGTTGATCATGCATCATACTGGAGCCAGAGTACAACTCAGTGGAATGATCAAGATCACCCCAGTCTATATCTTCCGTAAATCTCTCATCTTCACTCAAAAGAAAAGTTTTTCCTTTTGTTGAAAAACTCTCAGAAAATATCAAACAAATCAAGGTAAAGAATATTGAGAGACTCAGGCTGGTTAATTATATGATCATAGTACCCAAATATGACTTTTTTTTTTGTAAATTTTTTATATTAATTTTCTTTTTTTTTTCTTCTGGGCTTTTTTGGGAGTTGCTTGGGTTTGATCTTGGTTGTGTTCATGTGCGACTAACTTTCCTGTTTCCTAATTTTTATTTTTTCGGGGGGGTTTGTTTCCTAATGTATCTGGAATTAAATTAATCAAGAAAATATAGAGCAAATTATAGAGTGTGTTTGTTTGTTGATTTATTTATTTGTTTATCTTGATTTTGGTTGCCGCTGCTATTTGCTCAAAATCTCTAATTACTGGCTTAATACAACAGTGGAACCCAAAACATCATGATTTAAAAATAGACCATGTCATCACATACAACGTTAATGGCGATGATAATTACCACGTTAGTGTTGGTGTTGTTGATATTGGTTATGGAACTTGGGCGAAGTGTACGGACAAGTAGTGCGTACTAGTCGGTAGAGAGCGGGGAGGGGGAGGGGAAGTGGTGAGGGCCCACGTGGTAGTGACCAGTCCCATGCGTGATTATGACTCCACGTGGCGACGATAATGGAGTGGAGGTTTCTTAATGCGTAGGGCCATGTGGGATTACGTTATAGGCTGACCACCCTCCCGAAGAAAGGTCGGTTTGTCCTGTCCTGGGTTTTCACTGATGAAATTGAGTGCGGAACAGGGTAGATTGATTGAGATGTGAATTATGTGAATATGTGAAAAGATGACGTGGAATTTCCCGGGACCCATATTAGGTAGGTGTGGGGTTGGGGGGGTGGTTACTGAAAAACTGGTAATTGTGGGCCGAGAGCATGTGCGGAAGTGGGAGAAGTGGTCTCAGTCTTATTTTCTCGGCGCATATTGCTTTGGGCGTGGGCGTTGGCTTTAAGTCATCGAGTGACGGTCTTGGTGGGCAGGCATGTTCATGTTGTGCGTTTTAAATGATGATCCCACCCTGTTTTAATGGCTGCTTATGCCTTCTCAGAAAAGACTTATTTCATCAAACTTCCCCATACCACACTGCTCTTCTGGGTGACCATTCTCGATTTACCCATGCCCCCATTGCCTATATGTATAATATTAAAACTTCTTAATTATATACACATAATCATGTTTAACTAGGAAGGTGGTACGTATAGATATCTATGTCAACATTATGATGTAATACATACGTGGTGAGCGATTGGTGATGATCAAAAGAGGGTTAAATTATATAGAAAGTGGAGTGTGGCGTAGGGTGGGGGTGGAGGGTGGAGTTGAGTTAGGTCTGTGGTCCTGAGACTGATATAAGTGAACTAGAGTTTGAGCTTTTGGAGTGGTCCTCTTCCTCCTCCTTTGTGAGAACACGACTATGTCTATGCGTTTATGGTTGACAGAGAGGTGATAAATATAGTTCCAACTTAATAAGAAGTTAATTAAGAGTCTTGGGGTCAACCTTGGAAGGATGACTTTTTCCTGTAAGCTAATTTATTTATACCCCTGGCTCTTATCCTACCTCCGCAGTACAGAACGTACTGTTCAAGTACTAAGCTCTCAAGCTCCAATGCACGACCTTTTGAATTTGGTATGAAAATTGTCAACATTTTATCTCAAAAATAGAAATGTCGTATTAGCCCATAAATCAATCAACCAGAGATTTAATCCCAGAGTGAAAGATGAAATCAAGATGGGTGGATTTTCGTCGCAATCGAATATTGAATGAAGAAAAGACTATTCAATGGATAAAATAAACAAACAGAGTGACAGGGGTAGCCCTGAATCGGGTCCAAGCCAAGGCAGGAAGAAGAAGATGTGACTTATGAGGGGTCTGGTTTCACATTACAATGACCAAATACAAGAAGGGATTAATTAGAATTCATTGGGACTGGACCAATGTGTTCCCAATATTGCTTGAGCAGTGCCGAGCAAATACAGTGGCATCGATTGGGACTAAAGATTACTGCATCAAAGGTGAGCACATGGTGGTGGTCCTTGCGGTGACTTTGATTGTTGATGTGTGCAATTGGTGCACCATTATGGTTTTGCCAGACACTTGACAACCATAAAAGAACTAACTGATCATACTAATGCTAATGCCATAGCATTCTGACCAAAAGATTTGGTTAAATTGATTTGGGATATTGATTCATAATTGTTTCCCAAAAATGATTGATGAAGATTTTGTACTGATACCCATGATTACCCATTACAAGGAAAACAGGTTAACAAACAGTAAGTTCTCAAAACCAAAACATATTCATAATAAAGGACAGTATTTTGGTACCATTGTAGCAGCCCTACCCACAATTTTGCATTTAGATTTACAGGGACTCTGGGTATTGTACGTTGGGAACCGGGTTCTTCTTCAGGACAATGAGGTGGGTTTTTAAGGAAACAATTTGGCAACATAAGTCTTCATTACTTATGCTAATCATATTAGTGGTTTTAAATATGAATCAAACCTAAGCTATAAACATGTTTTGCTTAACAAATAAATTATCGTAGTCTTTGATGGGTGCTTGGCAATTTTTGAAGGAGGCATGAATATTGGTATCCCTAGGGGTGAACACAATGAGGAGAATTTTGGGCAATTTAGAGGAAATCTTGATTTTGTTTTGGCGACTGGAAAGAATATGGGCTTTTGTCTTACTGTTGAGAGCATGATTTTGGATCGTGTACTAATTTTAATATATTTGATTTTAAAAAATATTTTGATATGTGTATATTTTATTTATATAGAATTAAAATTTTATTTTTATAATTAAATTTTCATTTATTTATTATTAATTACAACAATGTATTTACTTGTGATGATTTTTTCTAGAAATATTCGAATTCAATGTAAAATTTCACATGCAAAATACCAAAAATTTAACTTCTATTATTAATTAAACTAATTTAGAAGCGTTAAGTGTGCTTTAAACTATATGTTTAAGGGATATGAATTTCTTCTATGAATACCTTTTCAAATTTTTAAGAGAGATTATTTGTTAAAAAATAATTAGATGAAAGTGTGAAACCTTAATCATAAAATTCGAAATATCAAACTTTTACTTTTTATTTTTACTTGAATTTAGAATAATTTAAAAGTATCAAACATGCCCTAAATAATTTGAACTAGTTTAGAGGACTTTCTAAAAAGGATTATGGCAATTGGTGTTCGAAATATAAAACAGGAAAAATTAAATTCATCATTAATTTTTTTATTTTAGAAAAAGTTTTTGATCATCAAATATTTGATAATTTATAAAATAAGTAGATTTAAAAATTTTAATGAGATATTTTTAAGGAAAAAGAAAAGATTTCATAAGAATTTATGTTGATACGTAAAAATATCAACTAAGGTGAGGTAGTATGCCTAACTGATTTAGTATCCGAGTTGAAGATGGATGCTCAGTCAACAGTCTGAGCTTAGTATCTCGTACTCGACTTGGTCTCGTCCTAACCCCGGAGGCTCCCAAGCTGACATTTCACGCCTCGCTGGTTCCGGGCCAAATTGCTTGAAACCTTCCTGACCTCGTCGTTCTTGCTAACCTCATTGTCCTTACTGACTTCAGACCTGACCTTGGTGAAGATGCATACAGCAAAGAATACGGTCAAAAGGGGGGTGCCGGAAGTTTTCCGGCGAGCCCACACCGACGCTCAAGTCAGTACCTTGAGGGGGTGATGTTATGGCTCGATTTTAGTAGCTTGAAATAGCTAATAGGTGAAGGGTTATATAGCTAGGAGCTAGTTGACCAAGTAGCACACAAAACACATGGAGAAAATGGATAAGTGTAGCCTTTTTGGAAGCTAAAACAGTAAGCAAGCTTCAAAGGACAACCTTCAATGGATGTTTAAGGTTGTCTCTTTATTTTCTAGAGAGAAAATTGTGAAGTGACTTGTGCTTGTAGTGAGAGAATAGTAAAAAATGAGTTAAAACTTGAAGAAGACTTTTGTGACCTTGATATAAGTGTCTTTAAATACTATACCTTTGTGAACATATGATTGGTTAAATAATGTTGCCCTAATTTCTCCTTTGTTTTCTCTTCCCATGTTTGAAACCTTAGCTTGGAGTCAAGACTAGGGACACTTGGTGAGCAGGGATTGGTCCCTTGGTGAGCAGTGATTGGTCCTTAAGACCTTATCCAAGATTACATGCCACATGGCATGATTTAATTCTAGTAGGGGATTATGTTATCCCTTACGTATTGGTGGTGAGCGCTCATTCGCCTCTACTTGTGGTCCCTCAAAGGCTGACCACGTCAGGCGGAGGCCCTTTTTCAGCTACCAAGGGGCTACACTGTCTCCTTGGTCAGGTTTTTATTTTGGGCGATCTTAGGTGGTCCCCCCAGGTGATCTAGGAACTAGGAACATAGGACACTATTTTCACACTTTTGTGGAAACCGAATCCTTTTACTTTTGAGGTTGTTCCAGAGTAGGGTCCACTCTTTTTGTCCTATTTATGTGGACTATTCGTTATAGGCCATGTGGCACCTTTCATGTGAACACCCTTTACACTACCTGAGGTCGGATCCTGCCTCAACTGGGATCCGAGGTGAGGTGGGTTTCAGCATGAATGGATCGTCCCATAAGTGCCGACTAGAGCGTCGTGGGCTTACGTACCGTCACGTGTCTAGCCTATTTTTGTCCCATAACAATTTAAATGAAAACTTCAGGAAATGGACTTGATGTTCAGAGTTGAGCCTTGAGAAATAATGGGCTGGTTTGGGGGAGTACAGGAATAATTGATTTAAAATGATAAATTGCTGATGATTTAGGATAGAATTGATACATAAAAATAGATTTAAAAAGGAAAACAAAGTCGTTTAAGCATAATTATTTATTGTTTTGTTGTATCACAGAACATGTAAATCATATGAATGAATCCCCGTCAGTATACACACCAATGCCTGTTCTAAGAAGAAAAAGAATAAAGAATCAATTTATACAAAGGGAGCTTGTATTTGATTAGAATTTACAGCACAGAAAACACATCCTCCAATTTTGTTGCTTTCTCAATTGTCTTCTGTCAGCTTTCACCATTCTTACAGGGCTTTCATTCCATTCTGAAGCCAATCTATTCATATAAAAACCAAGCAAATGTGTAATGAGACAACTATTCAACTCAATAACTAGCTGAAGTAGAAAGTGCATCAAGTGACAAAGAAAATTACATGGGAAATGCAAAAGAATGTGAACTCGCAGTGCTGCTATTTGACCGGAAAGATATGCTTCCTGAACACGGTAATGTTGTTGGGATTGAAACAGAATTTGTTTCTCCTTGACCTTGATGATCATGTTGATGAACAAAGATTTGACTTGAAAGGTTCTGTGACTCTGACATCTCAGTCTCATATTGGGGCTTGGATGTGTCTTGGGTTTCATGTGGTAGGCGTTTGATACCTGCTTTTTGTCGAAGTTGATCTTCTTTTCTGTCTACAGTGGTTGAAGATGAATCAGGAGGATGAATGATGCTCCTTTCACTCTCCTCCTCAATTTCAGAAGAGGCATTAATTGTATGACTATTGTCATCTGTTACTTCGGTTGCAGAAGCTACCATAGAATTTGTCAAGTCTGCTTCTCTACTTTCAACCTACGAGAATACGCATCAAAATCCTTGTAAATGTCTATTCGAATTCATAAAATTCTCGATACTCTGCCTGCTTAAGGAAACTTTTAATTGTTTAGAAACATGAAATTGGCTCTCAACTGTACCTTTATCATATAAATGGCTTGCATAAATGCAAATAAAAATAAAAAAGTTGCATATCCTTAGTGGCATGTCAACCTATGTCTACAAGAGCCAGGATGGAAATCATCAAACATCCATTATGCATTTCTTTGAGCATAATAATTCGATCATGGACGAAAAGCTCTACTTCTAACAGTAATAGGATAATATAACCACATAATTAAACAGAAGATAACAAGTCAGTCTGTAATCATGCTACTAGCAGCTAGGTAAAATTGATTGATCAACAAATAACAAGAAACTAGATTAAGGTAATTCTAGTCAGCACATAAAGTGAATTGCGAGAAAGTAGCTTATTACCTTTTCAATCTGCTGCTTTTGAGGTACAATCTTATCATCAGAACCATCTTCATCTTCTATCATCGTATCCTTACCAGAGTGATTCTCAATTCTAAGTTTAGACTTGTTCCGCGTAGATGACTTTTTCTCCATTGTTCTGTTGTTTGTTGCACTATCATTGTCAACCTCAGAATTGAGCATCAAAGAGATGTTTTTGTGATCTAACTCGAAATTTTCTACCAAGCACTTGTTCTTCAGTGAAGGCACTTCCTCATCCGGGAAAATGTCTTTAACAACCTGATAACTGTGCTCTTCAAAGAATGCAACCAGCTCTGGTGTGTCAGAGTCCATTCGGATCTCTTTACAGTGACGCTTCTTTCCTTCTTCATTCCCTTCTGGTTCAGAGGAATGCATAACATACGCTGCTATTTACAATGAATCCCTTTGAGTCATGAAGTCATGAACTTGAGGTAGCTTCTTGACTACTGCTACTTTCCCATTCTGCCTATGAACCGCCAAAATGCTCTTTGTATTCCTCTTTAATGCCCTCATCTCCTGAGAGTTGTCACTGAATTTGAAAGCCTTTGTAATCAGGTCTATTAGTCAGAGTCAAACCCCCACACTTGTAATCTCTATCTGGCATGTACATGTTTATCAAGATTAACCAAACGATTAAAAATAAAGTGTGCATAATTGAACCCAAGATGTTTGTCATCTTGTGACATGACTTCAACATAAATACATAGGCACATATACAAAAAGAAAAAGGCTTTTACAGACTAAAAGATCAAAAGGCACAAAAAGGTAGATTATGGATACATGAATCATCAAAAAAGCTTGTCATGTCAATGCTTACTGTAAAACTGAATGTGATAGTTTCAGTTTCAATACAATGCAACTAGTAGCTTCATCTGTTACATCACTGAATTTTTCATTATGCAAGTTAAAAAGAAATGACGTGATGAGTGTATTCGTGCACCATAACAATTGAATTTTTGGTGTTACGAAAATCTCCTCCTATGACTGAACCTTACTTCTTGTGCTCAAACAAAGTTTGAATTATTGAATGGTTATGTATTATTCTCTACTTGCCAATAGTTAAAATCTGTCTTGACGTTATAAGCCTCAGTGGTGGATATATTTGAAGAATATCATATTTTTACTTTATCCAAACGTGCACTCAACAGATAGAAAAGAAGTGAAACTCTATGCAATTACACAAGATACATGCAGCAGGCAATATATGATAAGGGTGTTTGAGCAAGGTATGAAATCATTTCAACTTTAGCAAAGCGGAAAAACCTACCGAGTTTCATGGTACATATAGTAAGGTAAAAAGAAAGCAGTCAGTAAACTTGCGCTGTTGCTTCAACAATCTTCAGCAAAAACATGTTGGCTAAGCAAATTTCAGCTGCTCTTTCAACTCTGCAATCAATTGAAAAGAAAAGAAGATAGGTAAGTTAAAAAACAGATCAAAGTTGATAAAAGTTACCAAATAATTCATCTGTTTCTTTAATTTTTGAGCAGAGAATGGTATATATCTCTACATGAATTGTCTTTCGACCAAATAAAAGAGACAGCATTCCTAAGCCAACGTAGAAGCCAACGTAGACAGCATTTAGAGAAATTAGAAGCAAATATACAGTTATTAATCTAATCTATCTCTTTAATTACCTAAGCCAACGTAGAACCAAAAGATTGAAAACAATCAAAGTAATTATCTGTCTTAATCCCATCTTATAAGCCACAGAAGCCATTTCTTTCTCCCTCTTCTTCTAAGCCACACAATGAACGAAAGGCATGATCATCAAACATGACAACTAAGCAGAATTAGAGGTGGGTTTTCATTCACGACAACAAGAAAAAAAATAAATAAATAAATCATCACCTGGATATGATAATCAGCTGGATATTCACACTCATAAATTTAATCAAACAACTTATGTTCTGATCTGTATCAATGATTCCCAAGCATTCAATCATTAACTGGAAAGAAAGATTCCCTAAAAAGCTATGCTCCCACTTTCCAAAAGTTTTCCAGCCTTTTTCCAGATTAAACCTGCAACATTTCTCCTTGTACCTCTACCTACTTCTTGCTTTGTCTTGGTATCCTTGTAGAATTTCCTCTGCAGACATAACAAAGCAACAGCGAGAAAAATCAGATATCACATATTTATATTGGGAGAGTATTTATTAATGCATGAAGATGAAGCTGAAGATTATAAAGAGTTTGCAAGTGATATGACTGTGAGTATGTATGGCGATGGAGATGAACGAAAACGGTTAGTCAAAAAGGTAAGAACAATAAATGGGCAGTTCAAGCTATTAAATATAAATGAAAATCTGAAACTGATGTTCTCACTAACCATAAACTGTCACTTGGACAAAACAAGACAGAAGGTGTTGTCTGTGTCTCTGTCGAATCACAATGCATTGCTTCCTGCTCAACTTAGTTTTTTTGAACTGTTACAGATATTGTCATGTCATCTCAATCTCCATAGATGGAAGTTCAAATAATCAAAATATTATTATAGGATGAGATTAGTGAAGACTAATCAGAGAAAATAAGACCTAAAATATGTGAATCAAAGTCATTAAAAAAAAAAAAGATATACATACATTTTAACCAGAAACAAACAGATTAGACCTGCCGTCTTGCCCTGTGTAGACCAAGCACAAGCCTTTTTCTTTTTAATTATTATTTTACAAAGTTCTTGTACAATTTTTTTTTATTTTTTTATTTTGGTAGCGGATATGAATATTGAGTTGACAAATTTTACGTCATACAATCCAATGAAGTTGATATAAAACCTAAAACATGTTGAATTGTTGAATCTCCAGTAAAAGAAATCGCTTGTTGCTGTCTGGTGTTCGTTGGTCAAATAGAGTTTTCTTAATATTAAAGATCGTTTTCAATTTTTTTTTAGAATTTAAAAGAAGTTTATTTTTACTTTAATAGAAAGAAGTTTAAAATTTGAGTTTTTATAATATAATTTTTTTAAATTATTTAAAATATTAAATCATTTAAAATATTTTTATTTTAGTTTAAAATTTTAAATTAATTTTAAAAATTATTGATAATAATCTAATAATTAATATATTTTTTTAAATTTTATTTAAAAAACGCTATTAATAAAAAGTCTATAATTTTCGAAAACATTACTAAAATTTGAATTGATTGATATAATTATTTATTTTTATTTTAAACATATGTTAAATTGTTTGTTTTTATAAAAATGAAAATAATAAAATTAGTACGTTACCATATATACTCTAAAAAAAATCTAAAACTAACATATTAAGTTATTGATATAAGACAAAAAATATTTAAACTTTCATTTTATTATGTGAATGATATATATACTCTCACTTCGAAAATAATTGTTACACACACTATTTTTGTTAACTTTTACTGACCTTTATTTAACCAATATAATGACATAAATATAATTTTTTATATATTTTAATTGATTTTTTAATTAAATAAATTAGTTATATGAAAATAATTTTATTTCAACTAAAAAAAATAAAAATTTAATATATTTTCAATTCTTTTTTTATTTTTTTTTATTTTTCACCCTAATTTATAATTGAAACAATACTTATATATTAAGAAAAATAAACAAAGAATATAAAAATAATTAAAATAATGATATCTTTACGTCTACGGTGAAAATTTACAATATATATTCAATTTTCTTTCAATAAATATCATTATTTTTAATTATTTTTTTAATTACTTATTGAATTTATAATTATTGTTTGTTAATATATGAGTGTTGTCTTAATTATAGATTAGGTAAAAAACGAAAAAAAAATGAATAAAAAGTAGAAACTTTAAAGTTTAAAAAAAAAGAAAAAAATAAAAATCTTAAAATAAAAGTAAAAAAGAATTAAAAATAAATTAAACATTTACCTTTTTTAATTGAAATTAAATTGTCTTCATATAATTAATTAATTAAACTAAAAAAATCAACTAAAAAGTATTAAAAATAATATTTATGTCATTATAGTGATGAAATAAGATTTAGAGGGGTATTTTTAGCATTAAATAAGTCAATATAAGTCAATAATTAATTTTAATAGAAAAGTTGACAGAATGAGTATGTTTGACAATTATTTTTTAAGTGGAGATGTAAATGTTATTCAGACAATAAAGTGAGATTTGAAATCTCATTTGTCTATTGATATATGTAAATGTTAAATAATAAATTAAGGGTATTATTGATAATAAAATATTTAATTCATTAAAATATTCGATTATTTATTTAAATTTAAGTTAAAATTTTTAATTTATTTAAATTCAGATATTTTTAATAAAGTTTTAGATATAAATTAAAAAAAAAACTGAGTTTTAAATGTTTAAATAAAAATGATTCAAATTTAGGTTAAAAAAAAAAGCATACCGTTAGTGTGAAAGGACATCCTTCAAGCATATAAAGCCCCAACAGAGTTCGTATCGGACGGAAAGGATACTGGGCTCACTTGGATTTGGGCTGTGCTTGATCCAGACTAAAAACAAGTTAGGCCTGACCCGATAAACATTCAATTAAAACCATAAATTATTATTATTTTTTATTCTAATAGAAATTATATTTAACCTCCTCCATCATTTCCATCACCTTCTTCGTGTCCTTCCTATTATAATTCCCTATTTTTGGCACCTAAATTATTACATAATTTCCAAATCTGACCAACTCCTTAATTTATTTCCCACCAATTATTCACTAACCAAAATAACAATTTACTAAAACAAAAACAATTAAATATCAATTACTAGATAATATCTAACCCTTTGCTATTACCATAACTAGGGTTTCTGAAGTATATTCTTCTTTCAACCTCTCACTCCAACTCTCTCTTTTCCCATAAAAATTAAGTATAAATTTTAAATACAAAATTTAGGTTATAGTTAATTGACAAATAGTGTAACAAGCGACTATATATTCAAGATTAATTCTAATCATATAGATTTATTTTTATAAAATACTATAAAATTTAAAATTAATTTATATGCATTCAATAAATTTTTACGTTGTATAATCTAAATGACTAAAAAGTTATAAATTAAGAGACGATTATTCAAAATTTTTACGTAATTTTATAACTTTTTGAGAATGAATGAAATAAAATAGTTTAACTTTTTTTTATAGTCGATTTGAAGTTTGATTAATAAGTAAAAATGTGTTCACTACATTCACGTTCTAATTGAAATTGTTTGGAAATTTAGTGTTAAAATAAGATAGAGTTTGTCAAAATAATTTTAGAAATACATTTACCAAAAACCTAAAATGAATAGATTTGAAATCTTCAAAATCACTTTTTACAGCACCAACAGCGATTCTAAACCGGCGAAAGTTATTTGGTTGGAACGGCGGCGTATCAAGAAAAGGTAGAGAGTAGTGCTGTAGTAGTTTTTGAAAAATGGAGGGATAGTTTAGTAAATTACGTGATCTTCTCAATGACGTTGAAGATCCATGTCCTGAAAAAAAGTAAACAAGAAAATAATTTCAAATTGAAGTGTCTGTAGTATCTTCCCTCACCTCACCTCACCTCACCTCACTCACTCAACTTCACCTCTCACCCACTAAAATTCTTCCATTGAATTTGGTTTTTATGATAGAATTCTGGAATTACAGTCGATCTGCAGTTGAGAACGATGTTTGAGCGGCAACACTTCGTAGATTTGCAAGATAATTCGGCTTTTGGGGACGCAAATTCGTGGCTGACAGGAGAAGACAACTCGTCCCCAACTCAGCGCCGAACTCAGCCCTCACTCGGTAATCCGGGAACAACAAACAGCAATGTGGATCGCGTTCTCTTCAAAGACCTCGTCGAGATCGTCCCCCTCGTTCAGTCCCTCATTGTAAGTATCAAGTTTTGCTTTTTTTCTAAATTTTGCCAAGATGCTTTTTTTTTTTTTTTTTAAATTTTTGGAGAAAAAGAAAAGAAGGAAAATGGTTTGAATTTGGATAGGATCGAAAAGCGAGCAGCTCATTTACGCGGCGTGGTTCGATGATTTACACCAAGACGCCTTCAAGGGAATCTATATCCAAAAAAGTGAGAATTTTATTTGTGTAAGCTTTTTTTGGGTGTATATATATTGTTCTTTAATGTAGTTAGAATTATTAGGATGAATGTCTTTGAGTGATTGGAACTTGGTGCTTTATAATCCATATGTAGCCAAAGCGTTAATGCAATTATCGGGCATCTTAAATACGGTGTTTTGGGTCATTTACCATAATAATTTCTTCAGTTTACTTAATTTAGTAATTTTTGTAAGATTACTGATAGATATACGATTGGGATATGAATTTTGGAGTTGAAATTCTAAGCTATTTCCGATTTTTAAGTAAAAGTTTCTGAAATAGATGATATCTTGAATCTACTAACATCTTCCACAACATTAAGAGTGGCATATCAGTTCTTGTTTTTAAGTAGGTTTGAGTGAACATTTCCTGTATCTTGTTGGAAGACTGTAATTGCAGGGTTTTAGGGCTATAATTATGCTACCTAATAGAATAAAGTTGGGGCCTAATGCAATTGTTAAATGGTTTTGGTAGTAAGGGAAACTCATGGGCAGGAGTGGCAGGACAGAGTGCAACTGAAATAGTAGAAGTTGTTAACCTCACTGACTTCCATATGACCAGAATCATGTGATTCTCTAATAAGCTATAGTACAGTTTTCTGGTTATAAAGAATATTTCCTCAGGCTTCAAATGCGTTGATCCAGGTGTGTAACAGTATAAGGTACGAATTGGTGATAACGGAATAGAAAATTTGCTAAGTTTTCATCTTGTCTATTTGCGTATAGAACTATTCTTCAATGGTGTTTAATATACTCTGAAAATTTTGGGGAAGCAACTAAGAAAGTTGGATGTGTCAATGCTGAAGGCGTCTTAAGCTATGGCAGAGTCTGATCATCTTATTCTTGTGAAAAATTCATTGCAAAAGTTGTCTCTAAACTCTTTTTTCAGTAGGTAATTGGTTGCTTAATACTAGACTAAGATTTATTTGGGATTGACGTGTTGTGAGATGGAATCACTTTATTATTGTACTTTGGAAAGTAGAAGCATATAAATACCAACTTTTCCATCTCACTACATAGTTCTTTGACATTTCAATCAAGTGGCCAAGGCATAAGCTGATAAATATCTCTTCTTTCATTTCTCACTCTAATATTTTGAATGTCTACGTTGAATTCCCATTCCCCACTGAAGTGCTACTTACCTTTCATTTCTTCTTTTGATAAATGCTTCACTTTTAAAATCTCACTCTGCATATATGACTCTGCCGCTGTCAATTTTTGGTGTTCTGTTCTTTCTTAAATCCAGGTTTTGTTGAGGCATTTTTATTTGCTATCCATGTTTTGTGAAATGAGAATTGATTACTTCCATTTTATCCATTTGTAGATGACTGATCCTAAAGGTAGGAATGCAGCTCAATCCCTTCCTCCCAAAAAGAAGAAAGACCATGGAGATAAAGACCTAGGTAAGAATGCTAATGGTAACCAAGATTCAGATAGCTTCTCAATATTCTCCTCAAGGGCTTTAACATCAGAAAAGGAAAAAGAAGAGTTGGTTGCATTGAGAGAACAAGTGGAGGATCTGCAGAGAAAGATATTGGAGAAGGATGAACTTTTGAAAGCAGCAGAGAGTTCAAAGATTCAGATGAATGCTGTTCAGTTGAAACTTGATGAATTGAAACACCAGGCTGCAGAGAAGGACTCATTAATTAAGTCTACTCACCTACAACTCTCTGATGCAAAGGTACCTAGATTCTCTGTTGCAATGGTCTTGACTTGCTCAATGCCTTGCCATCTCTAGCAAACATCTCTCTCTCTCTCTCTCTCGCACACACACACACACGCATGCGCATATACATATGCACATGCATGAATGAGCACATACAAGCATGCACAAGCATCATAAAACATTCATGTTACTTTTAACATCTATGTTCTGCACAGATAAAACTTGCAGACAAGCAAGCTGCACTGGAGAAGTTACAGTGGCAAGCAATGACTGCAAGCAGGAAAGCAGAGAAGCTTCAGGAAGAGCTTGATTCCATGCAACAAGAGATGTCGTCATTTATGCAATTATTTGAAGGCTTGATGAAAACAAATTCCACTTTCAGTTCTGATGATGATTATGATGTCGCACCATATCATTTTGATCATGTTCCTGAAATTGTAAGCTCTTGATACACTACTTAGTTCTACTACTTTCTCTTTGCTTGGATTTTTGCCCCTCATGTTTTGTACTGCTCACTGCATGATACTTAACTACTATCTTATTTATTTACTTACTAATAACTAAATGCTTTAGTGTTTAGCATTTCATATCTTTGCTGTTACACTTTGAATTCATTGTTTGATTTGAATGTGTAAAAGTGGATCATATGACCAAATATACAAGTACTTTTAAACTTTGTGAGATAATATCTTTTTAACTAATTTCATATTAGTTATTGATAAAAATTGGTTCTTTTCTTGTATAAGATGTGCCTCTTGTTTCCTTTGTTAGTAATTGTAATGTCTATTATGGATTGAGCAGGATGATTTGGATGACATGGAGATGCAGAAAATGGAAGAAGCTAGAGAAGCATATATTAGTGCTGTTGCTGCAGCAAAAGAAAGCCAAGATGAAGAATCAATTGCTGCTGTAGTCAGTGCAAGGTTGCATCTTCAATCATTTGTCTTCAGAAACAGAGAAAGCCAGCATGGACTTTTCTAACATCGAGATTTCAAAAGCTCCTTGTACAATGTTTGCGTAACATCCCCTTCACGTACTGACATAAAAGGCTTTTACACTGATACTGTAACATGTAATGTTTTTCGTCTTTCCCATGGAAGTGTGACTTGTTGGTAATTATGCACACTCAAGACAAAACCTTTCTTCCTTGTTTTATATAGTGTTTATATTTCGAGATTCAATATGAATGTGCACATTGCAAACCTCACCCTTTTGTCACTAATTGTTGGCCTTAAGTTCCTGGGAAACTGGTCATTACATATCAAAACATTAGAAATACCAAAACCGAGAATTTCATGTCACATCCTACTACATACAATCCATGTTAAAAACTCTAATGTCTATGTAAGCTTGCAGTTTGGTTTTGATGAGTTCCAGTGGTTGCATACTTCTATTTGCTGAAGAATGGTAATCGGTGTCATGAACTTAAGATAATTTTGTATGTAGTTGAACAAATTAAGTTTCTGGCAATTGTGGATCTTTCTAGGAGTCAAATTTTGCATATGTATATCTGCTGTATGAGCTCAAAGAATTGACTTTTTTCGTGCACTAAGTGGGCAAAGAGCAAAGATTTCAGACATATTATACGCAGAAAAAGTAAAATGAGGGTATTGAGAGTTGAGCAGTCATCGCAACAACATGAGTGATTATACAGAACTGGGTTTGTTCTTGCTTGTAAATCCGAAGTCCATGGTAATTTAGAAGAACCAAAAAAAATTCTTTAAGCACTATATATATCATTGCCATTGGTAAATAAATCAATGATACCCAAACTCCAGGAAAGTAAAAAATTAAATAAATAAATAAAATATAGAGAGGGACAGATTGACATTCATAGAATCAGAATCTACAACACTGAAAAGTTAAAGAACGGGCCTTGTTCTTCCTCAAGTGTAGTCCCTCCGATTTTGGCCATTGTGCTGGACTTCCCATCCATTCCCACCCCAATCTGCAATGTTTTAATTTTTGTTCTTCACAGAGTTAGCAACAGCTTCAAGTTCTGTAATAAACTTCTATACAAGTTCCAAGAGTAAATGATTGTTTTTGTTTTCAACTTACACAGGAAAGGCAAAAGAACCTGAGCTGTTGTCAGATTGATTAGAATCACTTGATTCTGCAGATACCATTCTCTGGTTTTTCCTTTGCATAATTTTGCTGGGAGGTGACTCTGTATCCAAGTAGATACTTTCTTCCTCATCAGCCTATCGTAATCAAATTCAAGAAAAGCTATTAACACTTATCAATCTCTTCTATGAGATAGCCAAAACAAAAGGGACAGAGAAAATGTCAGAGCATGCAACATCACCTGTTTAACAGAGAAAATCTCTACATCACTTACTGGAAAAATATCATGACAATCTTCATTTGACATTTTCTCAGCACTGCTATTATTATCTGTTTTTACATCGTCGTCACAATTTATCTGTTCTTCCACCAAGAAACAAAGCCATAAGTTTGATTCTTTTGTTTAATGAGAAAAAGGAAAAAATGATTGTAGCAGTATTTGACTACTAACCTTTTGATTGATAGGCCATGAACTTCTCCTAGTACCATCAATGCGATTGGATGATTCTGATTTACAATCCTTCACAACATCAAATGCTCCATCCTCTCTAAAGCAGAAGACTATGTAATCTTCATCAGCAAAACTAGGCCATCTTGACTCATTAATATTGCTTGTGATTTCAACATTGTTACTAGCCTGTTTTGAACTTGGGTTTATTTTTGTACATCTATTCTTATCACATTTGTTTCTCCGAAATAATTTTTTGTCTTTCCTGTTGCCTTTTTTCCCATCCTTCACGTCAAAAACCATGTTTCTAATCGGAAGTTCAGGCGGTGAAGATTGATATGTATCTGTTTCATCATCTGCAAAATTCATACGATATATCATACATCAAATGGGCAGTTTTTAAACTGAAATACTGCAGAGATTTTGCAGTTTCAATATAAACTCAGTCTCAGCTAATGATGTGTGAAGATTGAGTTATTGTGTTTACCTAAAGGGAATCTGCAAGCGGTGAAACATGATGCCCAGTCTCTCACTCGCCATCTAACAAGCCTTGTGATCGACCAATGCATCCACATTTTGTTTATCTTCTTGTGTCTTTGTAATTGTTCAGTAACAGTTTGAGAGAAATTGAGACAGAGAATGAACAGTTGGTTAATGAGAGGGAACAGACCATTTGAATTTGAAAAAGGATGATTGAATGAATTGTGGGGGTTACTGTTTTTAACCCATGATGGCTAGTGAGTCAGTTATGATTCTAAACATGGTAAAAAGTAGAGAAATTTATGGAGATTTAGCCATCAACTACACATTACTATGTTCTTAATTATTGCCCAAAAAAAAACCAATTCAAAATCTCATCCATTATTACAAAAACTTGTACACATAATAAAATCAAAGTTTTGAGTAGTGTAACACTGTGACATTATATCCAATCACAGCATCCATTTGGTCCATGGAGTATGTCTTTGCTAAGCAATATCCTCGAGCCAGCCGGAACATCCCGGTGCCACCGACGATAGGCATTTCTCTGACTTGGCTCATCACCGGATTCCGACCAAGAACACTGAATGAGCTACCATTATAAGGTCCACTAATGAACCCATATGTTAACGTCATGAGGAGACTAAACTCTTTGTGCTGTGATGACATAGCGTAGATCCCTTGGGCACGTCCGACTACAGTAGAGTTCGGGTCGGGTGTGACGGTAAGCGGATTGTCCATAACGAAAACGGATCCGTACATCGCTGCAATTGGGTCTGGGCTGGTGAAATTGGACCGGCCTGCAACACGAACGGCGGTCGCGTTGGGGCCGCCTACAATATCGTGCATGTAGAACTGCATGCGTGTAACCTTGTTTTTCAAGGCCTCTGTGGTGCATAATAAGATCGTGAGATTTGCAATGAGAAGCAGAAACTTGCTTGCCAACGCCATTAATGCTAGCTATGCTACGATGAATTAATTCTATGCTTCTTTCTGAAACGATACAAGTTTCATAGATACACATATATATATACATATATATATATATATATATACATATATATATACTTCTTTCTGAAACGATACAAGTTTCATAGATACACACACACACACATATATATATATATATATATATATATATATATATATATATTCTACGGAGAAGAAAAATGGGTTGCAGGTAAAACACGTTAAATAGAAAAGTATTGGGGCTGCACGAGTAGGTAGATGGAGGTGGAAGATGAATGATGGAAGTTTATTCTGCTCCTTCGATATGCCATTATGATACATTTTTCTCTACGTAAGAGAAGGGAGCCGGGAATATGAACAGTAAGTCAACTGATTAATTAACAAACACCATTAAATTCTTTGTAAGATGTGTATAATATTCATTTATGAATGTGTGGAGATGCTTGAGATTTGTTTGGTAAGGAAAATGAGATTTGTTGAAAAAGATGATGATAAGTTTCCACGGAAACTCCATAGTTTTCTTTAGTTTTGTGGAATTTTTATGACTGTTATATTATAGTCAAATAAATTGCCGAGATATTGGATTATTAGCATAACAAGTTTGAATTAATTAATTAGCTGTTTATTTATTTAACATGTACTTTTGAATCTTCTATTTTTTGAATAAATAGAGAATAATTCGACACGTTGATATATATAGCTAAATAGCCAGGTTGATTGAGTAATCGTATATGAATGAAGAGTACATTAAATTAATGCATAAATTAATATATCTTGGTTGGTTTAATTCTCTTAAATTTTTTCAAATTATAGTTGTCAAGCATTCGTATTCAAATTAGTTAGACAATTTATGTTATTTTTTTAATTTAAAATCTGAATATGACTAAAATTTGAATAAACTTTAAACGTTTAACTATAAATGTTAAATTATCTGTTTTTATAAAAATAAATAATTTAAAATTGATATGTTAAATGTATATGTCATAAAAAAATCAAAAATTAATATAAATTGTTAATATATATATATATATAAATATTAAGTAATAAATTAAAAATATTATTGATAAACAAAATATTTCATTCATTTAGACATTCCCATCAACAACATATATTTAAACTCAACATATATTTAAACTTTAATTTCAAATTCTTTAAGGCATGTATACCAATATATTAATTTTAAATTCTTTTATTTTATAAAAATAAATAACTTAATATTTATATTTAAACGTTTAAGGTAAAAAGACAAACATATCAATTAAATTTAAATTTCAATGATATTCAAATTTTAGATAAAAAAATTCAACACTACTTTTTGAATTAAAATTTTTTAACTTAGTTATGTTTAGACATTTTTAACAAATTTTTAAAAAACAAACATTTCTTAAACATCAAAATAATTTTATTTAGATTTTAATTAAAAAAAAACAGACCCTTAGTCTTACTTAGTTTTTTAACACAATAATTTTAATTTTAAAATTTGAAAATTTCAATTAATATTCTTAAATTTAAAATTAATAATTAAATGGAATGACCTTATTATATCACACATATAAGCACACACGCAAGCACACGTACACATGCATACATATATATATTCATATAATAAAGTTTTGCCACGTATATACTCTAATTGAATTTTTAACCTTTCATAAAAAATAATAATAAAAGTACAAAAAATTAATATTTGTGATGTGATCTATTAAATATTTTCAAGGACTATATTTCTTAATCAATATATACTTTTCATTTCTATTTAATCAAAATACGAGTTTTTACTAATTTGAGTTGGGTGTAGGATGGCAAAATATTTCATCGCTTTAGGGCCTAAGAAACAATATAAATTTATAATAAAAAAAATGTTTTATATTTTTATTGGTTAAAATAATCGATATGTCATTAACTTTTTTTTATGCAATTCTTAGTATGTGTTTTATAAATTATTCATAATTTTTTTTTATCTCAATCCATCTCCTATTTCATTAATTTTTTGTGCATAAAATATTTAGTCATAAGAACTCATTCCGTATCGGTACGGTTCAATCCATTTGTCATCTCCACTTCATCGGAAGGAATCTAATACGACACAGTTTATGATCGACATAGTTGGCAAAAGTTTTTGCATCATCTCCAAAATTGAACGGAAAAACTTATTGGGCTAGTAAGGCCCAATCAACAACTTTTAAACGTGCGAAAGAAGAAATTAAAAAAATAAAAGTAAAAATCATAAAACCATGTACACGTGTCTGTAAAAGCACACGTGGCAAATGGGCCGCAAGCAAGAAGAAAACCGATCAATTCCCCGCCAACACTAAAACAAAAAAACCCCATACACAAACACAATGCCTTTGAATAAGAATTAAGAAACCCTTCGTTCTCTAAAATCCGTTCTGAATCTGTAGGCAGCCAATTTACATTGCGAATTAAGAATTTCAAAATCACGGCAATGGAAGAAGGCGAGAGAAAAATCCAACTTCAAGTCCGTGCGCTCAGTGGTGAAACGACAACCGTATCCATGTCGTCCAGCAAAACCGTTCACGACCTCAAGCTTCTCTTGAAGCTCAATTTCCCTCCCGCCTCAAACTCCCCCAATTTTCACCTCTTTTTCGAGGCAACACTTCCCCTATCTCTTTGATGATACTCATAATGTTTTGCTTATATTCCTCTTTCATTCTTCTTTGCTCATGGATGTAGTAATTGTGCACGTTGGGTTTGCAATCAGAAAGCAATTTTCAAATACTAGCATATGATTTGGAGTTTACAGATACAATTTGGAAATGACCTTACAAAATGCAGTTCTTAGCTTTTAAACTAGTGAGCAGAGTGTTACGTGAAGCTATATTTTGAAACGCTCAACTTTTTGAAAGATTTTTTTTTTTTTGCATAATTTGTTTGTAAATTAAGAAGGCCCCCGAGACTCTGTTGTTTAATTTTAGTTTTAGCTTAGCTGAATTATTTGAATTCTGATATATACATATATGTATTAACTGTATCAGGGTGTTAAATTAAGCCTCCGAAGTCAAGTAAGCACCTTATCAATTGCGCCTGGGAAATTTGTTGTTCTAATTCCCTTCACAAAGAAGGATAGGTCGCAAATTGCTGAACCTGGTTGCTCTCAAACTTCTTCAAATGTCACTGAACAAAACTTAATCTCGAACAAGTTTGCGGATTCCACATATTCCGATATGATGCAAGAATTGTCGTCTTTACACCAAGAAGAATCAAATAATATTAATCCCAATAAACCAGAGTATGGTGCATCTTACACAATGCCCTTTGGAAATATAAATAGTGATATCTCAGAGACAAAACGCAAGAGGGGTGTTGATTGTGATAATCAAGAGGGGAGCCCTTATGATTTTTTGTGGAGTGTGTTGCAGTCTAAGACCAAGAATGCTCTTGAGGGGCAAAATTGTGAAAAGTTTGTTGAAGTTTTAGAGTCAGTGAACTGTTTATCAGATCCATATTCAGGGAAATGCATGTTGTTAAGAGAAGCCAACATGCGAGGCACAGGTGGTGGATTGTACAAAACCAATAGTAATAATTCTTCATGCTTTTGTCCTGTTTGGTTGAAGAAAATCATGGAGGCATTTGCTTTCTTGAGTATCTTTTCAGCATATCTCCAACTGCGAAGGGAGGAGGTCACATTGACTCATTTGAAGGATGCACTAGACCAGCTTGGGAAGTTTGGAGTTCCAATTGGTATTGAGGACATTGAACATCTTTCTGTTCTTTGTCCTAAGGTAATTGTTTGAATTTACTAGATTTATATTGGTAATTTTTTGAATTTACTAGATTTATATTTGCTGCATTGTGTATGATATTTTATTAGTTAACTTAATTACCTTGGTCACGTCAGTTTTAAGAAGTTCATGACCGTCATACGGGTTACACTAGTAGAGCAGTGTCATGCTGATGAGTTACCTTTGTCATGTTGTTCGAGAAAATTTCCTGTGTCTATTGATAAAAAGTTTGATATTTGCTTTCATCGAGCTACATACATGAATATGTGGTAGGTTCTCTCATACCAAATCCAGGAATTGATAGTTTTATGTTTTTTTTAAGTTCAATGAATGAAAATAAAACAAAAAGCGTCATTGATTGTGCAGTAAGTTTTAGAGGATTTTATTTTTCTTTTTATTTTTGTGGACAAGTTTGCATTGCTGCATTATGGTGCATTGGTTATTAATCAGTTTACACTGATAAGTCAGGATCACAATCATAAGCACTATCTTTGATTTCAAGCTGGTAAGAAGGCAGTCTAGTTTATGTTATAAATCTAATTGCATCCTATTTCTTAAAATCTTTTCCATGGTTATTATTAATCATAGTTGTAGACCACTGAGCTGGTTCATGGAGGAACTTTTTTCTCCTGTTTAACTTTTATATTTTATCTTAACCACAAGCACTTGTAACTGCTTGAACTATAACTCAAGAGCAGTTCATATGCCAGTACAATTCTTTATTTCCTTTATTTACTTTGTTTAAGCATATATAATATGTTTTTTTCTCAGGTGGTGCAGTTTGCACATGATGATATGGAGTCTAAAAACTGTGATGCTTCCATTGTTATCATTGATGTTTCAAGAGAAGAAAGAGATAAAGTAGAAGACAATATTAGAACTGGTACCATTGAAAAAAGCATATGATTCATTCTATTTTTGAAATAAATTACAAATGGGCAGAATCATTTCCACTTATTAATGCTTCCTGTTCACAGGTCAAAAAGCCACGTCTTTATCCAAGATATTTAATGCAATGAAGAAATGGGAAAGTTCCTTTAAAACTAATCTGTGGGAGGCTGTTAAATCGTTAGTGGTATGTTTATCTTCTTCATTCTCTCTGGACACAAGTTTATGAATGTCAACTTATTTATTCATTTCTTTCTGGTTATCTTACATATGTTGTAAATACCATATTTTAGTTCACAGTTAATATCATATATAAGGCCTTAGTTTCTGCTGTCAATGGAGAAGCAATGGTTTGTTTATTAATATAAAAGGCTATGATATACTTGGCTTTTGTGTTTTGGTAAGAAAGTCGAGAGAACTTGGTTTTTGTGTATTGAGAGTTGAATGTTAAATATTTCATGTTGCTTGTTAAAAGAAAGAATGTAGTTAGACGTGCCAAAAGCTCAGAAAAAGATAGAAGAATAACATGGAAAGTACATAGAAAACAGAAAGTTGAAAAGAAACTCCAATGCTGTTCTATAACCTTGAACTTGCATAAGCAAAAGTGTCATCTTGGCTCATAAGTTCAGAACTTTGATTTTATCCCGATCAGCCAAAGTTTTATCTTATACACCAATGCATACACACATGTATGTGTATATGCATGAGCATGGTTGCATATGCTTATAAACATGGCACTATGTAACATGTAATACATAAGAAGATAATTCACTAACGTGAGATGTCTTCTGTTGGATGCATATTTTTTTTTGATATTTGTTTTGCCGAAGAATACTAGCAGTTAGCAATTTGGAAGTGGACCATTCAGAGGGTTTGCAGGATGCATACTGTCAACATCTGAACTACCCTTTCCCTTTTCAACTTTAATGTACAAATGACATCTACATGTTATATCTTGTCGTTTAAGAAGTTAGTGAATTCATTCTCACCTTAGGGAAATTTACCTTTCACATTCAGTATATATTATGTGTTTACAATAAACCATATCTTTTCTTGTCTTAATTCAAAGGCCCTTAATTTATTTGATCCACTTTTCTGATTCTTATATTTTGGGTTCATTGCTTTCATTTTTAGTTGATACATCAGTGAAAATCATAGAAGCTTTGAAATCCTACATTTATATATTTCTCAAGTATGCCCATTTTGCCAAGGTTTGTAAATTACTATACCAAATTATCTCTATTGTTGAAATATTCCCAAAATTGAAATTTTTAATTTTTTTTCTTGCCTAGTGTTATTGACTGGATCTGGGTTAGTTTGCCAGTCCCCATTCAATAAGTGATGCCTGTGCTATTTATATAACCCACTAAAGTACATAAGTTCTTTGTTTTTCTGACTTCATGTGTGCACCATTCATGCATTTTTGGACGATTGAAGGTTTTTACTCTTGCAGTGTAAAATCCGAAAGCCGGCCCTGTCCCTTTCGCTGGAGGATTTGCTCATATTTGTGAAGGAACGTGGTACTGTTTTCAGTGGAAATGGAGCAAAGCAACCTAAGACAAGCTGGTCCTCTGCTTCAAATTCTCATGCGTTCCAAAGACGATGTAGTGTAGGTGTTCATCTAATATTATATGTTTACAGGTGGAAATGCTGCATGTGTTCTCTATACTCTCTTTAAAATGCAAATGCTACCCTATGCAAAGAGCAAATGAGAAAGAAAACAAAAAAATGAAGTCAATAGTATTTAATAGATTTTAGAGGTTAAATGATTTTACTATTGTTGTTAAGTCGAGGGATCAGTTGACTGTATTATGATTGTTTTAGTGCCAAACCCCCTATGAGAAGTATTACTAATGTTATGTTGTTAAAATATTTAGGCTATATGACTATCTAAGTATTGGAGATTATTAGGAATAAATATTCATTTCACTGATACATGGGACTTTGTTCAGGAACAGGAAGATATGTGGATTCAATAGTTTTGAATAGTGATTAGGCTTGTGTTGTTTGCCGTTTTTGAGTTAAGTACTTTAAAACTGTACTGCAATTGCTCCTGGTTTTTGATTTAAAGTTATTTCCTTAATGGAGATAATGAACTGGTATTCGGGCCTTGACTAACTCGATCTATTTGTTGGTATATTGTAGGTTTAACAGAAAATTTTCTGCCCAGTATACAAAATAAAATCATTAAACTTATCTGTACCTATTAATACTCGAGTTGTAAAACTTTTGCTTCAACGTAGAGCTTTACAAGTCCAAGATATTCTTTGAGTCCATGTAAGAGACCCATACTGATTTTAAAACTTCCTGACTTAACAGGACACAAGTCAATTGCCGGTGATGGAAATGGTTGAACATCTCAGGAAGGGCATTGGATCTCAAGGACAGGTTACTTCTATGCTTTTTCACAACAATAAAATTTTGGGATTAAGAAAAAATGTCTAGGACACAGAAGAGTTCTTTGGACATACAACCGTGATATTTAGAGAATACATGTTAATACAAATTTTTAACAGTATGTGAAAATGTCATGCCATCCAGGGTGATTAATAATTCTTTAATAGTCTGGCTGACAGGGCTTTATGCTATTTGCTTGATGCAGATAGTGCACATTGAAGACATTCATGCGAGGGAAGCTGTTCATGTAGAAATCCCTGATGCACTGTCAGATAACACAAAAACTGCTCTAAAATCCATTGGGATATCAAAATTGTATAGCCACCAGGTATAAGTGTTTTCTTACACTTCTATCCTTTTGAGACTAGTACTTTTTGAAGAGGATTACCTCTTATTCCTTTGCAGGCAGAGTCAATAATGGCATCCCTTTCTGGGAAGAACGTTGTTGTGGCTACAATGACATCTAGTGGGAAATCACTTTGCTACAATCTGCTAGTTCTGGAGGCGTTGTCCTACGATTTATCATCATGTGCTCTTTATATGTTTCCAACAAAGGTTTCTTGCACCATATTTTAGCATTTCTGTGCTTTTAAGTTTAGCATTTTGTTCTTCTCAGTTTATTTATCATTTTATTTATTTTCTGGTAAATGTGCAAGGAAATTGACATCTTTTTTTTTTTAATCATTTTGGTACATTTTAGATAATTCAAATTGTTCATGCATGTAGGCCTTAGCTCAAGATCAACTGAGATCTTTATTATCTATGACAAAAGCTTTTGATACTATCATCAATATTGGGGTATATGATGGCGATACTTCTCAGAAGGACAGGATATGGCTGCGTGATAATGCTAGACTGGTATTTTAGTAAGTTTTAGCTGTCTCAAATAGTACCTTTTCATAAGTTGACCACCTCATGCGGTCCGAAATTTGTGTCATTTGGCATGCAGTTGATAACCAATCCTGATATGCTACATATGTCAATCTTGCCATTGCATAGGCATTTCAGCAGAATTTTGTCAAATCTTAGGTAATCATTCTTGCTGTATGATCTTTGTCTTTAGATATGAAATTCTGCCTTAAGTGATAATTTTAATCATCATGTGATATCTCTTTCAAGGTTAATTTCATTTGTACTTGTTCTAACAGAGGTTTACTTAATATTGTTTTTTGTCAGGTTTGTAGTGATTGACGAAGCTCATGCTTATAAAGGAGCATTTGGGTGCCATACTGCTCTTATATTGAGAAGACTTCGCCGGCTTTGCTCTCACGGTACAATTTCCTTCAGGATAATTTTATTAGATCCTTCTATTTTCTTCATTGACAAAGAAATAAGTTCACTCTGCTTTCTTGTCCAGTCTATGGTAGTGATCCTTCTTTTGTATTTTCTACTGCAACTTCCGCTAATCCTAGGGAGCATTGCATGGTAAGATTACTAGAGACTATTCACATAATATTTTTTTTTTCTTATTTTTGGCATACCTGGCCTTTTATAATGGTAACTTGTTGAGTTAAATGATGGTTGTGTTTTCTTTATTTGCTTTTCTTCCTTTTGTTTGTTTCTTCTTTCTCTAGAAAAGTTTGTACTTTGAAAAATAACATTTTATCTTTATTCTTATATCCATGAATTGGAAATGGAACTCTTTTGATACTTCAGGAGCTTGCCAATTTATCAGCATTGGAGCTGATTAACAATGACGGAAGTCCTTCTGCTCGAAAGCTTTTTGTCCTCTGGAATCCTAGTTCAAGTGTGAGAAGCATATGTTCTTTGCCAATGTGTACTTTTCTATGATTTACAGCACCTAAATTATCACTGGCAGTGGTTATTGATATTGGAGCTAAGGCTGCCAAATTTCAGGTCTTGAATAAAAGTCCAAAGGATGATATGCGTAGTGCTGCCAATAAAAGTTCAAGGTAGTATGGCTAAATTCTTCTTCTTGTCTCAATTAGCTTTGAGATTAAGTTTGTGTTGTTATATATCTCCCCTAAAACTTCAACTTTTTCCCTTCTCTTTTTGCAGTCCAATTTCAGAAGTTTCATATCTCTTTGCAGAAATGGTTCAGCATGGGCTTCGTTGCATTGCTTTTTGTAGATCACGTAAACTTTGTGAGCTTATTTTATCTTACACGTACGTCTTGTTGATATATCGATTCCCATGCTACTCTTAAGAGCATCTATTGATAATTTTTTATGACCTTTTTGCTTATCGTTTCATTTTGTGTTTGTAGTCAATTTATTTAAGTGATATTTGCATTCTGGAAGGAAAATGATGTTTTGGGCTGATTATGGCAGGCGTGAAATTTTGGAGAAGACCGCACCCCACCTGGTCGACACTATATGTGTTTATCGTGCTGGCTACATTGCTGAGGTCAGTGTTGATGAAATTTGCATGAATAAGTGATTCTATCATCCTTCCTGCATTTTAAGTTTTTTATTGCTCCAGATGCTGGTAAACTTCATGTGCATAAAGCTACTCCTGCAATATTGATGTCAACACATTGCATTTAATTCTTTCATCGTTCTTGATCAATCTAGGGTTTTATACCCACAATGCAATTGTTTCATGAATGCGTATGACAGGGTTTGTAATTATAAGTAACCTGCTATTGCAGTGGTCTAATGCAACTCTATAAGAGAGCCTGTATGTTGCTGAATGAATTTAGGCCCCAGTGAGAGTCTTATATGGATGTTGATGTTAGCATTATACTTAAGTGTATGCAAGCTGATGTCAGAAAGGCCCAACCTGATGGCTCTGTCTGTATTATCTACCGTTTGTTTTATCTTTTTTTAACACTGGTTGACCATAAGAGCAGGATCGAAGGAGAATAGAGAGGGACTTTTTTGGTGGCAAGCTTTGTGGTATTGCTGCAACAAATGCTCTTGAGTTGGGTATTGATGTTGGACATATTGATGTAACTTTGCATTTAGGTTTTCCTGGTAGTATTGCTAGGTAATGTTCTCTGTCTTTTGTTTTCTGTTAGCAATCTTACTATTTGTGCCAATTTTATACCAAGCCTTTTTTCTGTTGTATTTAGCCTGTGGCAACAAGCTGGTAGGTCTGGGAGAAGAGAAAGGCCATCTCTTGCTGTGTATGTTGCATTCGAAGACCCCCTTGATCAATATTTTATGAAATATCCAGAGAAACTCTTCAGGAGTCCAATTGAGTGTTGTCATATTGATTCTCAAAACCAGAAGGTTTGGATTTTTTGATTGACAATTTGTTAAAACCAAATTTCAACCTTGTGTTGCCATAAATCTGCAAATATTGCTCAGCTTTCCTGATATTGCAAAATGCAGGTACTTGAACAACATCTGGTTTGTGCAGCTCTTGAACACCCACTAAGTTTGATTTGTGATGAAAAATATTTTGGATCTGGTCTATGCAGTGCCGTAATGACCCTTAAAAATATAGGATACCTCAGTTCTGATCCTTCACACGATTCTTCTGCTCAAATCTTTGAGTATATTGGGCATGAGGTATTTTGTTGGATAATTTTATTTTTAATCTCTTCTTTTGTTCCAAGTTTGTAGGTTGTGATGTTTTGTTTGAATGTCATCTTATCATTGTTATTTCTCAATTTTTGTTGCTCTATATTTGAAGAAAAAGCCTTCACACACAATCAGTATCCGAGCAATAGAAACTGAGAGATATGAAGTCATAGATATGGAAAGGAATGAAGTTCTTGAACAGATTGAAGATAGCAAAGCTTTTTTCCAGGTTCTGAAACTGTAATTGTGATTCCGTATTTCTTAGTTTTTTCTTGGAACTTGTTGATTTATCCCCTTTGTGTCCTCAACTATTGTAAGTTTTTGTTTTTAATTCATGATTCAGGTGTATGAAGGTGCTGTGTACATGCACCAAGGGAATACATATCTCGTGAAGGAGTTAAATATATCAAATAAAACTGCTCTGTGCCAAAAAGCTGATCTTAAGTATTTCACAAAGACTCGTGATTACACAGATATTCATGTCATTGGCGGTAATATTGTATGTCAAGCTCTTAACTGTCAGTACTTTTCCTTTAACCAATCATTTGCAAGTTGCATCATTGTGTTTTTTGTTCTGCATTCTTGCATTAATTTTAAGTGATACTTGAAATTAATTAGTGAAACTAAATCTAGCTGTTTATTTTTAGATATTATGCAGTCATCTGGAGACAATTATAGCTTACAGTTTGAACATTGAATATTGAAGTTCTAGAATGCTTAAAATATGTGAATTACTATCTGTTGAATGAAGTATTTACATTAATCACCTTATGTTGCATTTCTCCTGTATTGTATTTTGAGCCTTCCTTACTAGCTTGAGGTTCTAGGAGAATGGCTGTGTACTGGATATGATATTAGCAGTTGTACTTCAATATATAATATTGGAAGTTGGTAAAGGCTTTTTCTATACCATGCGAGGAGAAACCTCTCTAAGGTGAGACATGATTGCTGACTGCTTACTTCTGATCACATTGTTCAGGCCTATCCGACAAAGGTTTCCAAGGACCAGTCGTCAAGAACAACAGCCCAAGCACATGTTTGTAACGTAACAACTACTTGGTTTGGTTTTCATCGTCTGTGGAGAGGAACTGGCATAATCTTCGATACTGTTGAACTTTATCTGCCTAAATATACATATGAATCACAGGTTCTCTATGTGCATTCTAATGAATTTGTTACTTTCGATTACTATCATTCATGTTACCAGATCAGTCATGCATCTGTCTCATATATATAAGCATATGCTTGCAAAGTATCCACTACTTGGTTTGGGTCATCTGTAGAAGAGAAGCAACAAAATCTTTGATAAATTTGAACTTTCTGCCTAATATGAGCCGAAGGTTCTCTTTTCGTACATTATATCCTGTTTTCTTTAAATTATTTTTTGTGACACTGTATAATGTCGTGCTCTTTCATGTGTCTTAATACATTTGTACTCACTGAGAGATTATACAGGCGGTCTGGATTCAAGTTCCACAATCAGTGAAAGCGATGGTGGAGCAAAAATTTTCATTCCGTTCGGGCTTGCATGCTGCTTGTCACGCTCTTCTACATGTCGTGCCTTTGTAAGTGTTCTACATTCTACTGTATAAACAGTTAGCTGCTCTTTAATTTTGGTCCAAACGGTCTTCAAAACCATAAGTCTTGGAGCTTTGGCCTGATGATGCCTGGAAGGATTATCTCTCTTGTGAAATTATGTTGTTATACATTGCTAATACTGAGACTTGAACTCTGGCCATTGAGATTCTGTTCATTTTCTTGCCTCTTAGCTCCTGTGAGACTGTTTGGTCATTATTGTTTCTGACTCTTTGTAATTTGGCATGCAGATATATCAGATGCAACTATTCCGACTTGGCTCCAGAGTGTCCAAACCCTCATGAAACTCGCTATTTTCCCGAAAGAATTCTATTATATGACAAGCATCCTGGAGGGACTGGTGTTTCAAAGCAGGTGACTGACATGAAGATGAATTGATTACTTAATGTGACAGTGACCTCATTTTTTATTTTTTTAAGTTGATTTACTTTTAACTTTTGATATTGTCCTAAAAGCTTTTAATTGATTAGTACTCTTTGATTTAATGCTTCAAACATTTATTTAGTTTTTAAGTCTTTTATTGTTGTAGTGTCAGTGGGATGTAGATGGTCCTTTCGACATCATGCATGGCAGATGGATTTTATCTTATATTCTTCTTATGTCCTACTTGGATGTTAAACAGATTCAACCGTATTTTACAGAGCTTCTAGTTGCTGCTCTAGAGCTGCTCACATCTTGCCACTGCTCTGGAGAGACCGGTTGCCCTAATTGTGTTCAGGTCTTTCTCAATAATCCCTTTATAATTTCTGTGCCTCCCTTTTGTAAGAGTAATACTGAAAAATCGTTGCATCTCGCAGAATCTGAACTGTAGCGAGTATAATGAACTCATTCAAAAGGATGCAGCCATTATGATTATTGAGGTTCTTTCTGCCATGACACTGATCAACCCAAATCAATATTTTTTCAGTTTAATTGCAGTAACCGAGTAATATTTATTTGTGCAGGGTGTTCTGGAGGCAGAGAAATCATATTTTGAAGGTATCCTAAGCTCTTTAGATCGCTCATAGCGGATTGTTAGACCATCCATATCCATTGGATATACTCTAATTTTAACATAGAGATCAAATTTTTTGCAGACAAATTTACATCCTCTTCTCTTGTCAACTTTTTTATCTGCTTAATGGTGGTATTTGTTTCTCTTGTTTTTTGATTGCAAACGGGTATTTGGTTCTGAATTAAAAAAGATATATATTTTTTTTAAAAAAAAAACAACACAAAAATAGACTGTGAATGATGTAATTAATCTGATTCTGTGGGATAATTTGGAGCAAAAATTAAAGCAAAATTATTTTAAATGATGGCCCATGCAGGTCTCGAACCTGCGACCTTCGCGTTATTAGCACGACGCTCTAACCAACTGAGCTAATAGGCCAATTGTTGAAATTTTATCATTTGTCAAGGTAAAAATTATGCTATCTTATTATTTTTGAAAAATTAAAAACAAAAAGATTTATTAAAATATTGTTGCAGAAATATAACACTAAAAAATATAGTAATTTTTTTTTTAAAATTAAAACTTCGCTCACGATTCAAGAAAGATTTCATCTGACAAGTCATATTGAGGTGTCATCAAAATCAAATTGAAGTGGCCAATAAGAAGAAGATCACGCATAGAAAAATGACATGAATGAAAAAAATATTATTCGTATTCTAAAAATAATAGTAATGTGAACAAATCCATACGTATTCTACTTCCATATGGTTGGTTTGGTTTGCATTATGCATTGTGCATTACAGTTGTATCTGACCTCACCTCTTGTTGGAGCACTAAAAATTATTAATAATTTGATTTTCCAAGAAACTGATAAATAATAATAATCACATGTGGTTAATTAATTATATAATAAATTAAAAATGGAAGGAATCCAGACTGCATTTGCATCAGTTGGAAAATAGAATATCAGGAGCAGAGCAGAGTAGATTCCTTCTGGCGCTTCTCTCTTTATAGTGTAGCTGAAAGTTTGTTGAAGCGTGAGAACAAAAAATGGGATGGGCAATCGCTTTACACGGCGGAGCAGGAGACATCCCAGTTAATCTGCCACCGGAACGCCGGCTGCCACGTGAGGAAGCCCTCCGCCACTGCTTAGACATCGGCGTTGACGCTCTCAAATCCCATAAACATGCCTTGGACGTTGTCGAACTTGTGGTAACACCCCTTTCTCTATTCTATTATATATGATTCCATTTGTGTTAGTTTTCTTTGATAATGAATCATTGTGAGCGTTCATAAGATTAAGATTCACCGGTATTAATATTGTCTTTGCCTGCTACAGAAGAGAGTTCTTCTGTATTGCATTACGTTCATGCGTGTTTCAGTTCGCTATTATTTGTTTGATTTTTGATTTTTATTATATTTAGTTTTGCCGATGTGGGGTTGAGTTGTGCCAGATGGGATTCCATCTCTCTGTTTTTTATATTTATTAAAAAAGCATAACAAGTTATGGGTTTTAGTTTGGCTGCTTCTGAAAAGTTGGTGTTCTTTATTTATTTTATAAATCAAAATATAATTTAGTTTAAGGTTGCAAAGGTGTGATATAGCTGATGTCTCATATCAATAAAAGAGAAAATTACAGAGACCTGATTTGTGGATGGAAAAGCACTTGCAGTTATATGAATGTTATCCTAAAACCAAGGAGTATTTTATTATTATTATTATTGTTTTTCTTTTATAGAAAAACTGTTCTTAAAGTTCCAGCATATGATAAGCAACCAAAATCTGTCTGACAATATCCTTGATCAAGACAATTAATAAATTCATGAAGAACTACCCCAAAGAACTAGTTTGACCAAAGAGAATCAGTAGAATTCTATTTTAGTTCTTTTTCAGTTTTTTTCCCTAGTTATTATCTGTGCTATGCCTTTCTGGTTATGTGGTATATTTTGATGCTTAATGATATGTGAGTTATAGTTGCACGCAATAATCAGAAATTGCGAATAAAATTTGATTGTGAGTGACTGCGAATCAGAGATAACTTTGTATGCCAGAAGTATTTTTGTGCAGACTTGTGTGCGATTTGCACCTATGGAAGGATATATATTTGCCTTGAAGAAATAGAGCATGAGTTAATTTGTGAGAAAAAAGATCAAACTATAGTATTTCTATTACAGGAACTAGACTAAAAAGGAATCATTTTGTTGATTGGAAAGTTTTTGAAGCAACTCTTGCTTCAGTTACAAAATGAGTTCTATTTATATGAATTATATCAATAGTCAAATATTGACCATCTTTGGATTTGAATTATTCAAATTGACTTTTTATCCTTGTTCTGATCTTAATACATGTCTTTCATTTCCTGTGTGGATTTGAATGTATCCACTTATTATTAGGAATAGTTTTTAAAGATTTTTTCTTCTACCATAAACACCAAAGCATTCATACACAGCTTCTGTTCAAGTATAGAGTTCAAAAGTCAAAAATCAAATGTGTTTAGACAATTAGAATACACTGACTATTTCTGATCCAAATTTGTAGCTTCATATATTGCAAATAAATGTTATTAGGTGTAGTGATAAACCTTTGACAACTTTAAGATCGGCATAAAAGAAGTTGTAAGCATTGTGGTAGAGAAATCTGTAAGATGAAATTTGCATCATATAGTTGATTGAGAAATGTGGTCCACAACGTAATAGTAAGCATGAACTTTGTTATGCAGTTTCATGATGATCACTGACATGGGTATAGCTGTCTAATTTCAAGGGTATGCCACATATTTAGTTGCTTAGAAAATAATATAAAAGAGAATATATCGGTTTCTTGGAAAGTCCGCTAAAGGATGATTAACTAGTCTTGAGGTTCAATATTTCATGCTTTGTTGAATGATTTTGATTGGAGTTATTGATTTGTATTCTCAGTCTTACACATTTTTCCGGTTTGCGCTATATAGGTTCGTGAACTAGAAAACCACCCAAACTTTAATGCGGGTAAGGGGTCTGTCTTAACCACAGCTGGCACAGTTGAGATGGAAGCTTGCATCATGGATGGCAATACAAAAAGATGTGGAGCTGTTTCTGGACTCACCACTGTTGTTAACCCCATATCTCTGTCTCGACTTGTCATGGAGAAGACACCTCATATTTATCTTGCATTTGATGGGGCAGAAGCTTTTGCAAGGGAGCAAGTTAGTGACAACATTTACTCTGCTTATTATTGCCTTCTATCTAACACCTGCATACCAAGAGCCTGAATTTTCACAATTTTCAATAATAAATTCTTCTTGCCTTGAGCTATTGTTTCTTAAAAGATATCATAATCTTAATCTTTTTAAGAGTAACGGTGAGTTATTTTTCTTTATAAATTTTATCTTATCCAAAACTTATTATATCAATCTAAAATATATGTTTTTCATTATACAAATGCATGGATTTATTGTATTATTTTGGTGGATTTAGATTATTCTAATCTATATACCTTTAAAAAGACATTAGTGCATTATCTTCAATTCTGGCACTTCTTTTTATTTTTACCTGGTTCCACTCTTCAATGTTTTTGTGTCTCCCTACAGTACTGTAGGGAAGAGAATGCTCAACATTTTATGTTTCCAGTTAATTCAGAACAATATTAACTGAAGAAAGAATGTTATTAACTTGAAACTTAGGTAAAAGTTTTGTTATTCTGTGTGGAGTAGATTTCTTAAAACCTTCTCTTTTACTTAAATATTTTCTGAATTTCAGACATTGGCCATCTATTTCTCTAAATGTTAGATTGAAAATGGCTTTGGTCATTTATGTGGTTCACTCTGTCAGACATATCCTGGTAGATTGATATAGATGTATGCTTGACTTTGAGTGAATTGTTATGTCTTATTGTTGTTTCTTAATTTCCAGGGTGTTGAAACTGTAGATTCAAGCCATTTTATTACTCCGGAAAATGTCGAAAGGCTAAAGCAGGCAAAAGAAGCTAATAGAGTTCAGGTATGGGCATTATCTCTCCTTCCCTTGGATGGTAGATGAGACTCTGAATTCTGATTTTCTTTTTTCTAAACCTTTTGAATGGATTTTCACCTAGATTTGACATTGTCTTACCTTAATCATCTGTTTGGTGGATATTACTAGGCTGGCCTGACACTGGATATTCTCTTTTTTACATTTTTTGGACAGAAACTTAGTTTCAAGCTTTGTGACAAAAGCCTAGTTTCTATTTTGTACAGCTGAGAACTCAATATTTGATGTAGGAAGATCGATGTCTAATAAATTTTACATCATAAAATCTTAACTACTTCAAATGTTGGAATGCATCTTAAAGTAACATTTCTTTTGCCAGGCTATCATTTGAGTTTGATTATCACCCCAAGTTTCATGCGTGCCGTCTCAAAACATTTTTTGAACCTTGAGAGCACTTAGATTGGTTTTCTTATTTCCGACACGTAACTTTGTTAATTCTACAGATAGATTATACCCAGCCCATTCAGGAGGATGTCCAAAAAGAAAGTTCAGCTGCAGATGGTGATAGCCAAATTGGAACTGTTGGATGTGTGGCTGTTGATAATCAGGGGAATTTAGCTGCTGCAACTTCTACTGGTGGATTGGTTAACAAAATGGTGGGGAGGATTGGGGATACACCCATCATTGGTTCAGGAACGTATGCTAACCACCTCTGTGCTGTTTCAGCTACTGGCAAAGGTGAAGCAATAATACATGGTACAGTTGCAAGAGATGTGGCAGCTCTTATGGAGTTTAAAGGTGTCTCTCTCAAGGAAGCAGCTGCATGTGTTGTAGAGGAACGTGTTCCAAAAGGTAATGTTGGGTTGGTTGCAGTGTCTGCCTCAGGGGAAGTTACCATGCCATTCAACACAACAGGCATGTTTCGGGCATGTGCTACTGAAGATGGGTATTCAGAGATTGGAATATGGACTTCGTCCCAAAATTAAATGTTTTGGTTTGGCTTCAGTTGCCTTAGTTTGTCTATCCCGGAAGGCAGTGTTGTTGTCGTTGGTTGCATAGCAAGTTATTCAGAAATTGTGAACATTAATTAATTTCTGGAAGATCGCCGGTCTTGAATGGTGATGGTTCCGATACCAAGGAGTTTCATGTGATTGAATTATCCATAAATATTTTCCTTTCAATGCAATCTTGATCACTAATGTTGTTTAAACATTTGAGAAAAATATTCACTGTTTGTTTACGCGTGTTTAAGTGTTTAGTATTGTTTCTACCATAATTTGAATAAAGAGAAATAAACGATTGTTCTTATTCCTGTATTAAGGTCTCTGGATAAGATGCAAAATGTAGAAAATCATGGCGTTGCAAAACTTTCAAGCTACTTGCTTCTATAAGAAAGAGGAATTTAAACAAAAGGAAAATGTTATATCCTATTTTTAGAGTTAACCCTTTTCTTGATTGAAAAGCTAACCATTTTCTTAGTAATGAACCGTCAATACAGTTTTTCTGCCCATCCTTTGCTTTACAACAGCCGCCAATGTGTTCCATTCGTAGAACATCTTTCTAGAATCAATCCCATTGGAGATCCAGAAATTCTGTCATCTCCAAATATTTTGGCTACTAATGTAGAGACCCAAAAGATGTTCTTGTATTTTTGTGGCACTATATAAACGGGGCCTGGGCAGAGGACTTGTCAAGCACTTCAGGGAAGAAGTTTTTGATTTGTTTTGTGATGGAGTTTCTCTATGCGGACCATGTTGGAGCAATGTATTAGAATACTGGAAAGCAAGCTTGAAATGGTCTCAAGCAAAAAGTATTAGAGATGAAAACAGAACCTCTAGTTAATGTCAAACGGTTGTCTGATTCTTAAGCCAGCCTTTTACCTCAGAGGAAGACCCAGCAGGGTTTGTCAGAGAAATTATGTTTGATCATTTCAAGTACATTCTGTAGCTAAAAGGAAAAGTTACCAACATGGTCTGTAGAAGGAATAGTGGTTTCTAATGGCCATCTGACCCTATAACAGAAATACACAAAGAGGTTTTCTCAAATAAATTTTGCTAAGAAATGTTTCCAGCTTTTCTGATGAATGAAAACGAATAATTCTAGTAGCTTAGCAAAAGCTGCATATTATTATTACATAAAGAAGACAAAACATCAACAACATACAAGCACCAGACAAGATTGTAAGGATAGAACTTAAAAAAATAAGCCCGAACCATCAAACTTGTGTTTTGTGATCTGGTCGAGAGCTTCAATCATTTCGGTTGTTAAATGATTCTTCCAATCTCCAACCTTAGCTTCCCTAAAGAAAATATCATTTTTAGCTTCGCGATCACGGTATTGTCCGGTCTTATTCACTTGCAAATTTTTCATATTCTCAAAACTGCAAAGTCTGACAATTTCTTGCACAATCCCATTTGCCTCCTCTTCTAAGGAAAAAGGGTGCCCCAAAAACTCAGCCAATCTCTTGGTATACAACATAGGATCCTTCTTCATTTCTTCATATTTCAGAAAAAGGATCTTGTTGGGGTACTCAATACTTGCTTTCCAATAACCTAAAGCATGATCCCAAACAGGTCCAAATGGGCTAATCCCTTTACAAAACAAGTCAAATCCATCTTCGAGAGAGATTGGTGGCATGTCCTTGGGTTTCATCTTGATCATGAATTGCCATAAAGAAACAAGAACATCTTTAGGATTTCTACCGATGTAGACAATTGGACAAGAAGAATTCTTAATGGATTCTGGCAGCATAGTGTAAGATATATGAGTTGCAAGAATACGAGGAGAAGGAAGAATTTCAGGGTCAGCAATCGGAGGGCTCTTAAACAGATCAACTTCCATGAAAGGAACAATATCATGGGGACTGAACGTAAGCAATGGATGAGATGAAAAATCATATCGATGTCTGTTCATTACTGAAAAAATGAGAGCTTTAAGCCAAGTAGTACCAGATTTTGGATTAGTGATCAAGTAAACATCAGTATGTCTACACTTGAACTGTTGCTGAACCCACATGATTCCTTCGAGACCAAACATGGGTTGAAACCAGAAACCTTGATATTTGCAGAGAGTAGGAGTACACCAGCCTCTTGATGTGGGAAGGGTTGCTATTATCTCCCTGTATTTGTCATAGATTCTTTCAATTTCTTCTTCTTCTTCCTTCGATTTACGAGCAAAACAGTCTTTAGCTGTAACAAGGGCAGCCATCAACAATGTTTTCCTACGGACTGGGGAGCAAAATTGAAAGCAAAGTATGTCTGGAAAATTATTTGCCGAAGAGCACAATTTAATTCTCTTTTTTATTGTCTTAGCATACATGGTACCAAAACCAGTACTTCAGCAAAAATAGTTGCAGTCAATTATTGAGCTCAATAATTCAGAAAAGAAAAAATAAATTATTCAGCTCAAAAAATTGGAGGGAACTTTATAGGCATATTTGGTACTTTAACTTCTACTTAATCTTTAAAAAAAATCAAATCAAATCTTCTCATTATTATTTTATTATTTTCTGCAGTTTACCAGCAAAAAAAAATTAAATCAAATCCAATCAAATATTCTCATCATTATTTTATTGTTTCTCCGGTCTACAAAGGAGAAACATCTATACCTTTTTTCGCTTCAAATGAATCTTGAGAGAATTTAAAAAGATAAGAAATATTTTAAGCTGTTTAGTGTGTAGTATATCAATCAAGCCTTCAGTTATTTTCTCAAATTAATATTTTTTTAATCTTAAAAAATAAAAAATACAAATTAATTTTTAACTTATTAAGATAAAAAAGGAGAATTTTAACATACCTCCCTTGAGATTTATTAAAACTACATAAAGAGAAAAAAACATAATTTACAAATATCTTATAATAATTTAGACCGGATAAAAAAAACTCGAACTCGACCCAATCCATATAAAACTCAGATTATAGAGTTTGGTTAGACCTGACTTTAAATAAATTCCAGGTCAGGCTCAAATTTTTATTTGAAAACTCAGTACAATTTGGGCCGAACTCGGGCTGAGTTTGAGTACCTAGAATTATATATATATATATATATATATATATATATATATATATAGATATATTATATATAGATATATTTAGATGGATTCGGGTTGGGTTTTTAAAAAACCAACCTGAATCCAATATTTTTTCAAATAAAAATTTAGGTTTTTAAGTTCAAATTTGAAACCCGAATTGATCCGGGTCGAGTCAAGGCCTGGGCTGGATAATTTATAACTCGGGCCTTAACTGGGTTTAAATAAAATTTTTCGAGTTTAGGCCGGACTTTAAAAAGTCCGACTTAAATCCGAAAAAATTGCCTACCTTATCTTCTATATAACTTAACAAAATTTCTCTCTTTCGTTTACTCAGAGAGTAAAAACGATGTTTTCACGTAGATAATGTCATTACCACACTAAACCTTGCTTGTATTTGTTTTCTTATACATGTCCACATTAAGCCTTTCTCGTTCGAAACATGAAAATATTAAAAATTAAAGCAAACACTGAATATTAGAGATGTAAGCACAATCTTTTCAAAAAAAAGTATGCCATAAACTATCCACATAAACTAAAATAAGTTGATGACTCATTTTCTTCACACTTTTGATCATGTATCAAATAAAAATATTTATTTGTGGAATTTAATTTTAACACCCCGACTTCAGTATTACGAAAGTAGTACCGAATTAGAATGCTACGAAAATATTCAAATTTTCAAAACATAAAAATTTCTCTAAAAAAGTTAACGCTTTGAACATAATTTGAAGCATCCCTAATTTTATGAAAGAATTTTGGAAAAATTTCTTCTATAACAAATATATACCAAAATACATAAGCCTGCAAATTTTAAAATTTCATTCTAAATACTTATAATAAGTTTAACAGTAAGTGCTTCATTTCATTACCTAACAAAATGTAACCAATTTTAGGATTTCTAAAATTCTAATACAAATATAGGAAAAAAAATACATCAAAAGTATACATTACAAACTCTTGCACCTATAATTATACATAGTTTCAAAAGTATTAAAATCCTTGTCCTGGAGTATCTTTTGTCTTTTACTTATAAAAATCCTCAGTATTACCTAAACATGAAAAGTAGAGGTGAGCTAATACTCAATAGATATTTATACACAAGTGCAGTTTTAAAAACTTTACAATATACAAATTTGCATATATAAAACATTTTTCGATTTCAAATAGCAAGTTTAACAAAATATCAAAACAACATTTCAATTTTAATATTCACAAAATAACAAAAATACATTTATTCCATCATTAAAAATAATTTTCATTAATTTTTATTCTTACGTATTTTATAGACATTATTTTGAAAGGCTGCTGTCCTAAAAAATGGCCAACGTACTTTATAAGCATTATTCCAAGAGATTGTTGCCCCAACGTGCTTTACGAGCATTATTTCGAGAAACTGTCTCCCTAAGCATTGTTGTCACACAATGACAATAACAACAACTATAACCATCACATTTTCATTTATCAAATTATTTTGTAACATTTTCATACAAAGCATTCATTTATAAAATCATGACACGTGTTGATACAATTTTCTCACTGTATTTATATATACACCATTCATACGAAAATTATTATTTAAATCTAATTCGAAAAATATTTAATTGAATCAACATGAGATAATTCAAAATTTTCATAATTATTTATCGAAAATATTAAATATAACAAAACACCTTACTTTTTAGTTTTTAAATTAAAATCCATCAAATACATATAAATACCTACTTGAATATTGCACAATAAATTTTATACTCCTGTTAACTTTTCATTTTTCTCTTAATCACTCTTTTATATTAATTTAATAATATAATAAATAACAAACCAAACTTAATTATCTAACAAAATATATTATTCACACGTAAGTATTCTAACTTAATAAAATCCTAAAATTAAATTATGTAATTTAACTTACTAAAATTTAAAATTTATATAACAAAATATAAAATTTTAACGAAGTTTATGCTTCCTATTTTCCTTTCTATCACCTATTGGTAAGAGCAAATACTATATATATAATTACATATATATACATGAGTTGACCGCCTCTGAAAGGTTATGCCCTTTAATTTATTATATATAACATTCTTTTTTTTTTTAACTTACACGATTACATGTTAAAAGCAAAACCAAAAACCAAAAATTCATCGAGTCTTTGCACATTATAATGCCAACTCACCACCGATAATCTTAAATCATTTGTAAAAATTATTTTATTTATATCATTCATTATTTTTTTATTATTTTTCTTCTCACCGATTTAAGAAAAGTAATTTTAGACTCTAAACTTCATTTAAGTCCCTCAATTTTGCCTTTTTTATTTTTCACTGTAGAAAATCTTTACTACCCAAAAATCCTTCTCTCGTAAAAATGTAAATATATTCATCCATAATCAAATAATCTATTTTCAATAAACATTCTTATCTTCTAATTTCTACATATATGCATTAATAAAAAATTTTGGGTATTACACTGATGATATTCATATATGTACCCATTGACCGTTTCTATGAAGCTGTAAATTATTTCCACTAGCTGTTGTTGACTTTTGGTCCTCAACTATATTTTTATACTTTTTCTTCCTGTGTTGAAAGCTCGTGGAAATCTAATCGTTAGAAAAAAGATACATTGCTTGGTTTTTGAAACTAGGCTTTAAATGGGATATCTTTGTGGTTGTTTTCTTGTTACATATGTATTATCGATTTGGCTTATTAGATATTACTGACAAATTAATTGATGATATACTAGTCCGAGATAACGGTTCTTAGAACCCAATGATATTTGGGTGCTATCAAAGTGGGAATACTATAGAAGTTTTAAGAGTTTTGTATGAAATGAGATTGAAATGGGTTAACTTGGATTCGTTTACTATTGCAAATATTCTTGTTATCTATGCACAATAAAATGGTATTATAAATGGGCACGTTACTAATTCATTTGTATGTTATAAAGCATGGATTGGAGTTTGAATTCTTTGTGTCCAAAGCCTTGGTTAACATGTATGTGAAATTTGGTATCTTCAGGCATATGCCCTAAAGGTTTTTTGATAATCAAATGACATTGAAAGATGTTGTCTTATGCAACTCAATAATTATTGTGTGTGAGCAAAATGACTATCCGATTACCGATATGGGTTCTTTACCAAGATGCAACAAATTTGGAGTTTTGGCTTGTTCGTTGACATTAGCAATTAAGCTTGGCTTCAATTATTGTTCAATTGAATGACTGTAGAAATAGTCGGCCAGTTCATGGTTTAATTTGTGTTTGTGGGAGTCGGTTTCACCGAGAAGAGAGAGAGAAGAAAAGTCGAGAAGGAAGCTAGTATAGATTTGCAACTTTATTGAGTTTTTCACCAAAAAGTGAGTAAAGTATTGAACAAGAGTATTTTTGTAAAGTCAGAAGTGAAGCACCTATGAGTTTAAGCCATTCTTTTTTTCTATGTATGATTTTGATAAATTTGAAAGAAGTTACGTGAAATTTTCCCGGAGAAAATATTATTGAGATAAAATAATTAATTAACGTTTTGATTAAAGATGGTTAGATCTATGTGTAGTGAAATGCATCATTGTTTACTTTTAATAGTATCATAATTGTTCTAGTTCTTGGATGATAGACACATATATAATTATTTATTTATTACGGCATTAATTTTTGAGTGTTGCTATTGTTATGCCTCTCTAAAATCCTTACAAAATCCTTTTTTTAATAAATATTTACAATTTTAATTTTAATAAATATTATATTAAAAATAATTACCTATTTAATCAAACTCTCAACCTTTTCTATTAAAAATATTTTAATTAGCTACATATTATACCTGCAATTTATTATTCTTAACTTTAACAGTCATATATCTTAAATACTTTATATTTTTAAAACTTAAGTTAATTATATTTCACCTTTTTCTCGTAAAATTTACATATTAAAAAATGAAATGTCATAGTAATTCTAATTTTTTAATTTTTACATCTACAATTATTTTTAACCAAAAATAATTTATAGTGACATGCTTCAATTTAACAATTTGAACAGTAAAAAAGAAAGTGTAAAAATTAAACCTGGAGATAGGGAAATCGTTTGATGGATTATGAGGTTTATTAATTAGTAAGATAAAATGAAAGCGAACGAATATCTACCTAGGACTATTTCAGTATTATTGTGGGTATTATTAGAAATATTATGATTTTTTAAATTTTTTTAAAAGAGTATCTTTATTTTATTAAGGGAGTTTTATGAAAATTTTGAATTCATAATTTTTCTCACTGGGACATGTCTATTGTCAAAATCTTAACAATAATGGAAGCCAAGACAAAGATGAAACAAAGTTAAATTAATAAAATGAAAAGTAAGAATCTAATTATAGCAAAATAAATATAAAAGTAACATATAAAGCAATATTTCATTTTCTTGGTCATGTAAAATGCAAGCTAGCAAATTTTTATTGCTACAAGAAATCGTGACAGTTCTGCTATGAGACAGATCATCCCAAATCAATATGTTATTTCTGTTGAAGCAACTGATAGTATTTGTTTGTCCGATTGATAGCTTGAGAGTTTCTCAATATCTCAAGACAAGAACACTTGATTCATTTGCCTCCAGGAGACAACAATTAACACTTTCAGCATGATCATCTGCAACAATCTAGTAATGCTCTGACAAATTGAATGTCAATCCAGTACCATGTAACTTCTCCTCTGTGATCTGATCTAGACGTTCTATCATCTCGGATGTAAGATGATTTTGCCAATCTCCAACTTTACCTTTCCTGAAGAAGTCACGATTTTCAATAACAAGCTGGTTGTTGAACCTTTTCACTTTGGTTTTATTTACTTCCAAGCTGCTCAAGTTCTCAAAACTACACAGCCGAATTATTTCATGAATCACTCCTTCACTCTCTTCCTCTGGAGAGAAAGGTTGACCAAAGAATTCAGCCAATCTCTTCAAATAAACCAAGGGTTCCTTCTTCATTTCTTCATATCTCAAGAAGAGAATTTTATCCGGATATTCCAAGCTTGCTTTCCAAAATCCCAACACATGTTCCCAATATGGTCCATAATGTGAAATCCCTTCGCAGAACAGCTCAAATGCTTCTTCTAGAGAAAGTGGTGGTAGTTCTTTAGGCCTCAGCTTATTCATGAACACCCACTTGGATACAAGAACATCTTTCGGATTGCGGCATATGTAAACAAAACAAGAGCCGGAATATATCATAGACGTTGGTAACAAAGGATAAGGGATGTGAGTTGCAAAAAGACGAGGCGAAGGAAGAGTGTCGAGGTTTGAAATAGGTTGGTTTTCGTTAATGTAAGCATCCAAGAAAGGAAAACAATCATGTGGGCAGTTCTTGAGCAAAGGATGTGTTGAAAAATCATAGCGAGTTCGGTTCACGGTGGCGAAAATGAGAGCTTTAAGCCATGTTGTGCCGCTTTTAGGAAAGGTGGTCAAGAAAATATCACCAGGTTTAGCCTTAAAGTGTTCTCTGATCAACATGAGACCTTTCAAGGCTCCAAAGGGTGTTAGCCAAAAGCCTTTATAATGAACTAGATGGTCAGTCATCCAACCTTTTCCTTTGGGAAGCGTTTTGACGATCTCTTCATAGTTTTCAATCGTTTTTCGGTAATCTTCATCTTCATCTTCATTCTCGATGTTAGTTTCGGACAAGTGACATTGCTCAGAGGGTGGAAAGACGCTGCCCTGGTGCTCATCTTCTTTGTTTTCCTGCCCTTCGTAAATGCCACATAGCTGAGAGGTTAGGGTTTGTAGGTAGTTATGATCATCTTCTTCTTTCTCACCGTGACTGGTTTTTGGGAAGTGATAACGCTGAGAAGGTAGGAAGGTTGCCATAATGAAAGTGGATTATTAATTAATTTCTTGGAATCAACGTCATAGGGCACAGCATTTTATACGAAATTAGAGGAGAGGAAACTGATGTATCTTACTCTCCACTCATTACATGGGAAGGCAAAATTGCAGGATTTTTAATGCTTGATCTACCAATCACCGTGCAAGCACATGCAATACGCTAGAGCTAAGTCATAAGTTAGAATTTGTGATAATCAAATTAAGGTTGTATATGTGTATATATGATTGGTGTCATGTAAGAATTTTCTTCTACGTGCCTCACATGGTTATGGAAATTTTGATTAATAATTTAATATAATAAACTTATATTAAATAATCACTTTCATAATTTAGAGATAATGATGAGTTAAGAATATTTTAGCCTCAAAACATTATGAGCATATGTTAAGTAATAATATTTCTTTCCTAAGTATTATTAAATAATTTAATTTTTAACGTTTATTTTCCAGTATATCTGTCTCTTCTCTAGACTTTAGTGGAACATGTATCAATTTTTCCATAATTTATAAACTAAAAAATAAAACCTTTTAAACATAGAGGCTATAGTTAATCTCAAGTATGAATATCTATGATTGAGTAAAGTAAGATGAGTTAATAAGACCTATTTGATTAATCCCATTACTTACAATTAATTCATTGTATGTTGCATATACATATATTATCTTATCTTGACATTTTCTTGGACTAAAAGAATACCGAATTGAGAACCACTAAGTTCATTCAATGAATCTCATTAAGCTCATTGTACGTATCTTATAGTTTGCATAGAAATCTTGTATATCTATCATTAATAAATTAAAATACGAATAGCTTTTCGAGTTTAAATGCTAATTAAGTATGTATATAAATCGAAGTGATCAGATCAATATCATTGAATGTTGCTTGTGCAGGATCATGCAAAGATTGATGAAGGGGAAGAGAGACCATAATCCTCTAGGAAAAGCTAGTGCCTAACTCCTCGATCAATCGCCTATATTACTTTTCTAAACTTAAGGCAGGCTGATTAACCTGAGAAACATAGAGATAGGGAGAGTACTGTACGTGCAGCTAGCATTAACTAATAGACTAACATGTTTACTAAGTTGTGGTACTGTTAATTAGCAGCAGTTATATTTGTTAATACGTGTACAATCCATTATAATTAATTAATTAATTAATTATATATAACCACAATAATTAAGATAAGTATTTCTTACGCCTAGCTAGCTAATAGTGAGCTGTATGTAGCTTGTAGATAGAGATCAGAGGATTTGTTTCCTAATATTCAGGGTTACTAGGCTACTCATCATAAACTTATTCGTAGAAAGATGTACAATTAAAAAAGTAATTAAACTTATGAGTTTCATTCATTATTCTTTCTCATTACACTTCAGATCTACTTGTAACATTGCATGGTCAATAATATTAAAGAGTTGCCAACTCTTAGACACGTGATAACTAAATGAAATACATTAAACATAGAGAGATCAATATCATTAAAAGAACAACAGGCTGGATAGTAATTATAAAGAACTCGCACAGTCAATTGAGGGTGTCGATATATTCGAGTTCTACCTCTGTATGGGGAGATTTTCCTCCTAGATGAAGGTAGAAATACTGTTATATATATCATGTGGATAACTTGCCCTAAACTCAAAATTATTTTTTGTGGCTCTCTTGAGATTTTCTTATACTCAATATTCCTAGGGAGTTGATGGGATTTCGAGATTACCCTTTTGTGAGTTGGAATAGTGGTTCCCGTGACTTCAGAAGGTTTGCGGGTCATGAAGAGTTGTTGCTTTACTTGCAAAATGTAGGCATACTTGAGAATAACAAATTGGAAAGTGAAGTCAAAGGAAGATAAATGGAGTTACTGTTATTGAAGAAAAAGAAATTTTTAATGTTGTGGTTGTTTGTAATGGACATTATATGGAGCCTTTAGTGGAAGGCTTGGTTAAGGCCATTTTAAGTATTTTTTATTGCGAAAAATCAGCCTCAGTAACGATGTTCTAACACTAATTGATTTAATCAAAATTACGATCTAATAGAAACTATCAGATTTGACCAGAAAACATAAAATAGATAAATAATAAGCAAGTTCAAAAACACAAGAATTACGTGATTCAGCAAAATTGCTTACGTTCACGGAGCAAACACATGTAAGGTCTTTTATTAGAATCAGAAGATAGAATCTGTACAAGATGACTTTCTTCTCTTAAATAATCTCTCTTCAGTTTTTCCCTCTCTTATTCTCTCTCCCTTCCAGTTCCCTTACTTTTTTTCCATCCCAAAAGCTTTATAATACAGGATTTTTATAATGTCTCTAAGTATCCCAATTCAAGTAGGTTTAATATCCTAATTCTAGGAGGTTTGGTATCCTAATTCAAGAAAATTTGATATCCTTTTCAGATCAGGATAACAACACCTCTTCAGGTCTTTAGGTCTTCGGGTACTCGAACACTAGATCAGATCTTCTTCAAGTCAGGATGACTACTCTACTTCATGACATCAGGTCCTCGGGTACTAGGGCACCATATCAAATCTCCTTCAAGTCAGGATGATTACTTCACCCCATGACATCAGGTCCTCGGGTACTCAGGCACCGGATCATATTTCCTTCTGGTTAGGATGATTACTCTACCTCTTGACCTTAGGTCCTCAGGTACTTGGGCACCAGATCAGATCCTCTTCAAGTTAGGATGACTACTCCACCTCATGACCTTAGGTTCTCAGGGACTCGGGCACCAGAGCAGATCCTCTTCAGGTCAGGCTGACTACTCTACTTTATAACCTTAGGTCTTCGGGTACTCGGGTACCAGATCAGATCCTCTTCAAGTTAAGATGACTACTTTATCTCGTCCTTAAGACTTTAGGTCTTTATAAGTTGTTAATGCCCACCAAGTGCATACATAAATTGAACTTAGCGCCTAATAATGCCCTTGTTAGCATATCAATAGAATTTTCATCTGTGTATACCTATACCAAGTCTATAGATCTCATAGCAATCTGATCCTTGACGGCAAATCTATCGAAGAAATATAAACCATTTTTTCTCACCCTTTTTATGACTATCACATAATGATTAACTATTTTTAGAGTCTCATTCTCAGTCTTGAATACACACCCTGACTGATCTAACATTCCCAAGGAGATTAAGTTTCTTTTTAAGTCTGGTATAAACTTCACCTAATGCAATTCTCTTACCACTCCATCAAACATTTTGATCTTAACACTACCAATTACTATAACCTTACATGCTTCATTATTACTTATTAATACTTTACCCTCATCACATGTTTGATATGTCTCAAACATATTTAAATTTGGGTACATATGGAAAGAACAACTTGAGTCTAATACCCATTCACCTTCTGTCTTGGCACCATATGCGATGCGTAGATCTGCAGATTCGAAGCAATCTTCTATTACAATAGTTGCATCACCATCTGTCTTCTTCTTGTTCTTTCTTTTTGGACAATCCCTTTTAAAATGTCATTCTTTATGGCAATGGAAACACTTTAAGGTCTTTGGCTTTGATTTGGATTTGACATGTTTCTTGCCCCTGTGCTTTTGTTTTTCTGGTCTCCCTCTTGTTGTCAAACCTTCTCCTTGACATGAGTTTTTCTCTTTTTGCTTTTTGGTCATTTCCTTGGAGTTCAAGGTTGTTTTAACATTTGTCATAGAAAGTGAGATCCGACTATATGTTAAGATCTTAACAAAGTGATCATAAGATTTTGGCAAAGAATTCAGCAAGATCACCGCCTGGTCTTCATCTTCAATCTTCATATCTATTATTTCAAGGCCAAGAATTACATTGTTAAATAGATCAATATGTTCTTTAATTGGAGTCCCTTCAGCTATAGCAAGGGTATACAATCGTTTCTTCAAGTATATCCTATTAGCCAAAGACTTCGTCACGTAAATCGCTTCTAAGCTGTTCCAAATCTCGGCTGCAATCTTCTCCTTTGAAACTTCCTTTAGAACCCGATTACTCAGACTTAATACAATTTCATAATAAGCTTTCCTCAGAATCTCTTTCTTCACAGATTCTGTTAGCTTATCAGGCATCTTGTCTTCTTTTTCAAGAACATCCTCCAACTTTTGATGAACCAAGATTGCCCTTATCATCAGATGCCGCAAATTGAAGTCATTCTCTCCATTGAATTTCTCTATATCAAACTTAGACAAAGACATCGTTACTTGGAAATTTGGTTATGATACTAATTGTTGCAAAAAATCAGCCTCAGTAACAATGTTCTAGCACTAATTGATTTAATTAAAATTGCGATATGATAGAAACTATCAGGTCTGATTAAAAAATACAAAACAGATAAATAATAAGCAAGTTAAAAAATACAAGAATTACGTGGTTCAGCAAAATTAGCTACGTCCACGGAGCAAACACATGTAAGGTCTTTTATTAGAATTAGAAGATAAAACATGTACAAGATGACTCTCTTCTCTCAAATCATCTCTTTTTAATTTCTCCATCTCTTCTCCTCTCTCTTTTCCAGTTCCCCCACCTTTTTTCCGTCCTAAAAGCTTTAGAGTACAGGATTTTTATAATGTCCCTAAATATCCCAATTCAAGTAGGTTTGGTATCTTAACTCAAGAAAATTTGACATCTTTTATAGATCAGGATGTCAACACCTCTTCAGGTTTTTAGGTCTTTAGGTACTCGAACACTAGATCATATCTTCTTCAAGTCAGGATGACTACTCTACTTCATGACATCAGATCCTCGGTTATGGGGTATCAGATTAGATCCCCTTTAAGTCAAGATGATTACTCCACCTCATAACATCAGATCCTCGGGTCCTTGGGTACTAGATCAAATCTCCTTCAAATTAGGATGACTACTTCACCTCATAACCTTAGGTCCTTCGGTATTCGGGCACCAGATCAGATTTTTTTTAAGTTAGGATGACTACTCTACTTCATAACATCAGGTCCTCAGGTATTCGAGCACTAGATTAAATCCTCTTCAAGTCAAGATGACTACTGTATCTCATCTTCAAGACCTTAGGTCCTTGGGTACTTAGACACCAGATCAAATTTTTAGGTCCTCGAGTACTCAGGTACTCAGATTCTTAAATTTTCAAGAATTTGAAGCTCCATTCTTCACATTTTCTACTTGGAAAGTTTATTTTGTGATTTTTTTCACTTTATTTTATCAAATTAATACAATTAAAGTATTATTTTTTAATGAAATTGATTTATTTTTACTATATTAATTCTTTTTGTTTTATAACTTCTTGTGAGTTTAATATGATTCTACCAAAAGTTAACATGAAAAATAAAAGTGTACTTATTTTTATTAAAATATCTTCGAATTGAAAAGTTAATTGACAGTCCGAGGGAGAAGATATGCGTTAATAATATCCCTATTCTTCAATCTCAATATAATTTTAATTACTTTTATTGACAATCATCAATTTTTTTTTACATGAAAGATGGGGGGTGACTTACCATCTAGACATTTAGTGATTTTCAAGAAACTTTTATATTTACATCTTAAGCTACCTATCATTATTTTTTGCTAATTTAATCATAGTAAAAATCAAAGCTGGCGATTACAATATCAATCAAATGCAAGCCAATAACGAGTATCATCATTGCTGCTACTGCAACAATTAATAATTTAATATATAGTTCTTTAATTTGCACCACTTACTCTTTGAAATTTGGTTTTGAACTCGTGAGCCGAACATATTTGTCATTAATTTTATAATATCAAATGTAAGCATGCATACTTGTCCTTATTAGAATAGTTTGGTTAGGTCAACTTAAAAAGTTTATGAAGGAATTTCACACCTCGAGTCACAATCAGGTTTGAGATCTTCCATTCTTTATAAATTAAGAAAACAGCAAAAGATTATTTGAATTTTCCAATGAAAAAAAAAAAGAAAGTTAGTTGGCTTGTGTTGGTTATTGCGCAATAGCTTTCGTTTTTACGATTACCCGCAAATGACTCGTAAAATAATGAATTTATTAACGGGAAGTTGCACTAAACTCCCTTAAGTTTGGTTCAACTGTCCATCACCCCCTTGAGGTTTAAACAATACCCTATATTACTTCCTACCTTTACCTAAGATAGCAGAAAATTTTTTTTTTGGAGTGTCTTTATCATAAGACTCCTGGATAGTTAAGAATTTTTAATATTTTATTTTTTTCTATATTTATCATTTAATATTATAAATAAAATTAAAAAATAAAATAATTCTAAATCTTTATCTCATGTTACCTTTCACTTATTCTCTTTCTTTAGCCACCACTATTCCACCAAATCCCAGCTCCGATTATACTCACTACCCTAATCGTTGCCGAACAACGCCACTAAAAAATAGTTAGCAAGTTACATCATGATCAGTATTGTTATCAGGTGAAGCGACAATGGACATATGCGAAAAGTAGCATAGGGAGCGGTGTAAGTTCCACCGATGCAGGAGTTTTGAGATGCAAAGATTTGTTGCATGTAAATTTGGGATAAAATAATTGAGAAAATTAATTTGGAATGCACAAAGGGTGTTTGATTAGGGAAAAGAGTAAGGCAATAGGTAGCTTCTAAAGACTTCTTTAGCATGGGCATGAACTTGCTTCAGGAGCTTGTTAAAAGTATGAAAATTGAGAAATGATCTAAATTTACAAATTGACTTAAAAAATTGGATTTTTTGGTTACATTTGAGCTATGTTAGTTGATAGTATTTGATGGTACTTTGATTTGTTGTACAAAGATTGAATTTTTACTTTAATCTAATTTGACATAATGATTTGTTTACTTTTCTATGGTATTTGTTATATGACCCTCTTGGCATAAGTCTTAGAAGGAACTCGAACTTTAGGAGACTTCTAGTCTATACTGGGAATCGATCCATTCTTATAATAGAAGATATTGATTGCAACATTGAATTGGTAAAGTATAGAAGTAAACCAAAAATAAATTTAATTTAGAACCATTTAAGGTAGCCTTTTGGTAGATTTTGGGCTTGGAAAAGTTGAATAAGCAAGGATATGACTAGGTGGGGCAATGTGGGGAACTTGGTTATGGTTAATGCTAGTGGGGTGTTGGTGGCGTTGAAGAAGATGCTCGTGGTGAGGTGGTGGTGAAGTTGAGAGAGGCAACGGCAAAGTTGAAAGCTAGATTAGGATTTTACTTTATGGTTATATTTTATATTTAAGATAATATAATTTTATATTAATTTTCGATTTTATTTATTTTTTATTTAATCTGTTTATTTTACTAATTTACTTCTAAAAAATAAAATTTTCCGTTATCTTATATAATGGTGGAACGTAATGAGATAATTTTTAAATTTTTAAGAATAATAGACAGTTAGACTAAAACTGAAGAATCTAAAACAATTTTTCTTTATTAATCATTTATATGTGTGATTGTGATATTATTTTGATGAAGTGAGATATTAAGTTTTATCATTTTAAATTAATAATTAATAATTTAATAATAAACTTTATAATTTTTTAAATAAGTTATTATGTCGCCACCAAATCCCTGACTGAGTGGTAATCAAGAAAACTCACCCCTCATGGGTGAAAAGCAAGTGTATGAAATGTAGGATTTTATTTATAATTATGATTTTTAAACTCTATTAAATATAAAAAGTTATATTATATATGTGTAGATGTAAAATATTAGATTTATTTTCCTCCCTTAAAGTTTGACATAATATCACTTAGAAAGCATCTATACAAAATGATCACAAACCACCCCTACTTTATTTTGTCGTTATAACCATTTAATAGAGTGAAGGACAAAAATATAAATTTAACAGATCATTTTGAATTCATTTTAAAGTGATAACATTTTGATTCCTAAACTTAAAAAAAAAATCAGAATATAATTTATTTAATTTAATAAATTAGTCCATATTATTATGATAAAGTTAAATGGTATTAAAATTAAGAACGAAAATGAAAATTGACCATTAGAGTTTTATTTTTCACAAATTAATATACCGTACTAATAAATTAAATTACAAAATTAATATCATATTAAAATTTCAAAAAACACGAATAATTTTAACAATATAAAATTTTAATTCAATAACTATACAATCTATAAAATTATAAAAATTTATTAAAACCTCCTCCAATCAAATTAAAACACTAAAGAATAAAGTCTAAAAAATTTATAAATATTAATAAATTTCAAAATAAAAGAATTAATTAATAAGAAAAATAAATAATACAAATTAAGTTTTCCAGCAAATTAATATAATAAATTGTAACATATGATAACAATAATATGCATATATATATGTACAATATTCTCCAAAATTAATTGACCTAATTAATTGTTCCTAAAATTTAATATATCTCGTGTAATACAAACATACAATTATCAAATTTAAAATTAATTAACTAAAACTTTTCACTATTTAAAAGTATTTTCAGTAGTATGAAAAATTTAAAATCCATGACTTAGGCCCAAGAAATAGAAATATAAATTAAAAATAAGGTCAGGAATTAAGACATTAATTAAGATCCATTGTATTTTGTATTTTTTAAGTATAACACGTCGTTATTTGTTTAACAAATATTTTTTGCAATTATCTGCAAATATTTTATGCAAATATATGTAAATATTTTAGAATATACTCATCCGTACTATATCTTAAACGAATATTATACACTCTTACTATATTCGTACTGTATATAGTTTTATCCTTACTATATATTTACATCAATAGAGAATATAAATAAATATACTAATTGGTTTGCAATTTATGTAAGTTTGAATGACCTTATATCTCTCTTTTGTGCTTACTCAATTTGATGTGGTGAGTTTTTTTTTGGATTCTTGTTTATTAGTCAGGGCAAATAAATAATTGTATAGAAGTTTATTATCAATTTGGATAGTAGAGACTAATTTGATAATATTGTATAAACTAGTCTTAATTTATTGTTTTACCAAAGTTCAAGAATTATAATATTATTACCCTATTTGAGTTGTTAGGGATAAATTTGTAATTACAACAAATTGTGTTAAATGGTTATGACGATAAAATAAAGTAGGAGTGGTCAATGATCATTTTTCTAAAGATATTTTTTAAGTGATATTATGCCAAACCTCAAGGGAGGAATGTGATAATACCTCTTTGTTTCATAAGTATTAAATATTAAAAAAATACTAAAATTAAATAAATAATGTTAACCTTAAGTTTAATTTATAAAATTTTATAAAAATAACCATAACTATAATATAAATATATATGAAATTTTTTTTAGTGACAAAATACCAATACTTTATCTTTTATTATTTTTCGAATTCAGAATAACTTGATAACATCAAATGTGTTGTAAATTACCCGCACAAGTAAATAAAAACATAGATTTTAATTAATATTCGTTTTAATCAAAGATTTACCTAATCTTTGTTATTGTATTCGTGTTACTTTGAGAACTTATTTTAAATATGATCTCAAACAATCTTTTCAAAATATATGTCACTTCAATATTATCATTTCTAAACTTTCAAAATATTTTCAAGATTGATCATAAGGTAGGAGCAAACTTGTAGCTAATATTTAACCATTAAAGGCTCTAAAAGCATCATAAACAACGAAAATATAAAGCAGTCATCAAATTACAAATACAGATAAAAAGTGAAGCTTACTAGTACACCAAAAAAAAAAGCCGAAGTTATTAATTTAGCTTTCATCACTTTTTCTTGGAGAAAAATATATATATATTGTTGGAAATTTTAGTCCCCTCCAAAACTTTTTTAGAGCAAAAATATTTAATAAATAATAAATAAAAATATAGATGAAAAAATATCAATCATATAACGCAATTATTTAGGTGAAAAAATTTTATATCGAGAAAATAACAGCCACCAATAATGATGAAAGAAATTAAAAATTCACTATATAGAGAATTATTATAATCATATTTTCAGTAATTTATTTTACATTTAAGCTCTAAAAAGAGAATTCTTATTTCTTCTCTGTTGTTTAGCCTAATACTCAATTTCCCCCTTATTATTTTATAAATAACTCGATTCTTCCCTCCATTATATAACACTGTTAAGACAAATAACATGTGAATTCCTGTAATTTAAATTATTACTTAAATAGTCATAATAATTTTAAACATATTCATAAAAAATTTAATTTATTAAAAAATTACGATTATATCCTTATACAATAGTAATTAGCTAAAAACTTATTTTCAACTCTTGTATGAACATAAAATATAAAATAATAATATATATTATTTTATAACATATTAAATATAAATTTATTTAATTTTTGAATTTTTTTAACGTTAATATTTTATTTATTTTAAAAATTATAAAATTGATCATTCAATTTTATTTGATATTTAGATAAATTTATTATATTTAAAAATTTACATAATTTTTTATTCTAAGAATAATATATAATATTTTATTTAATATTTAAATATAAAAAATATTTTTTATATTGATTAATAGATATAAAGAACAATACATTGAAAAAAATATCATATCATTATTATTACATATACAAATTTATCGATATAAATTGATATGATAGTGCTATATTATCTTACTACATATTCTACATTTTTATAAAAAAAATTTAATTTGAATATTTTTTAGTTGTGGAACCAATGCTTTTAGTTTAAAATTTTTGTTTTTTTAATCATGGAAAAAAATTAATGACACATGAGTAATTAAAGTTTGGCCCATTAACTTAATTACATAACTTGTAGTTTTAAAAATACTCATAAAAATTTTAAATTATTATAAAAATTATGTCCTTATTTAATAGTAGTTAGCTAAAAAAATAAACAAAAATATCAAATGTATAATTAACTTTATTTATTTATAATATGTATGTAATATTAAATTATTAATTATTGTAAAAATTTTAAAATTATATTATCATACAATAATATAAATATTATATTATAACACATTTTATTTATCGATTAATATTTTTTATGATTTATTTTATTTGTTTTATAATACCTAATTAATATATTAAATTGTTAATCTATTGTAAAATAAATAAAGTTATATTTTAACTATAATATATCAATTAATATTTAGTTATCAATGTATTATAAAATAATATATATTATTATTTTATATTTTATGTTCACACAGGAATTGAAAATAATTTTTTAGCTAATTACTATTATATAAATATATAATCGTAATTTTTTAATAAATTAAATTTTTTATGAATATGTTTAAAATTATTATAACTATTTGTGTAATAGTTTAAATTATAGGAACTCACGTATTATTTATCTTAACAGTATTATATAACGGAGGAGAATTGAACTATTTATAAAATAATAAAAAAAAATAGAGTATTGAGCTAAACAATAAGGAAAAACGGGAATTCTCCCAACCCTAAATATACCGGATCTCGAATAGATTTTACTCTCTTTTCACCAATTACACTCATTATAGATATATATATATTCTTGTACAATTTGAATTGCACTTGAAGCACAGTTAAATTTTACAAGAATCCTTCTTAAATTTTAGAATATAAATTATTCTTTTGAAAAAAAGTCATGTATCTGAATAGATATATGAAAAGAAATATTGTCATTTCTTTTCTAAAGAAATGAGCAAATTTGTGTAAGCTCCGAGCCCCATTTCCAAATACTCAGTTACCTTTATTGAAAGTCTATGAAACATATCATCGATGATAGCATTTCCAAAATGATTAGCCAGAAGAGACTCAGACACTGCTCTTGTTCGGTTTGCTACAGGCTTTCCTCTTATGTATCCTAAGCTTTTGTTATCAACATTTTCAGCTCCTACCAACCAACTTAGATGAAATGTTTCAAGCTTATGGATATTAAACGATCCTTCCCTTTCAATAATTTGCCTTACTTCTTCAGCAGAAGGTGAATAGAATGGAAAATTGAATGACTCCAATTTTGATTCTTCAATCAGCCCCTCTGATACCATATCTTTTATTACCATCCCTATTAGTTTAAATAAATTGGAGTAGTGTTTGTCATTGCCCATTAGTGTTAGAACCATATGACCTCCAGGTTTCAACTCTTCAAAACGGAGTTTCAGAAATGTTGTGAAATCACTCTCGAATTGATCTAAGTATGCTTTATGAACATCAGGAGCGCTACAAGTCTTCCCCGGGTAAACATCGTCTTTATTCAATTGAACTCCAAATTCATTCACTAGTCCTTTAGGTACCTGTTAAAGCAAGCATGTTGTCACATATACATACACGATGAACAGTGAAAGATAATTTGGTTAACTTAGAAAATTTTAAGAAAATTAATTAAAGTACCTGGGAGAGCCAATGAAGACTGTAAGAGGAAAATATAAAATGAAGAGCATTAGGTCGAAATAGTCTCCCATAGAAAGATCCAGGTACTGCAGCTACGAAACAATGAGGAAACTTATCACCTTTCTCCTTCTCAAGTCTCTCATAAAAGCTTGGCAATAATTTGAAAGTGCTGTTGAAATCATTCCCAGGAAGATCATTCAAGAACGCCTGCAAACGTATATAGGTGTGTGAATGTCAAATTTAATGAAAATAACTAAAAAATAAAAAAAATTAATGGTGTAATCAGCTCTATATATGTAGGTTAAAAACCTGCAACAGAGGTGGCCTACGATTCAATCGCTGGGATACTGAGTGAAGAACCTCTGCAATCTCCCATGTAGGCATATAAGCACTTGGCCCCGAAGAGCATCCCAAATCCGCAATCGTGAAGCATTTTGCAGGCAAACATTTGGTATATATCTCAGCTACGCTTTCTTGTATTGAAGGTTTTGCTTTCAAAATCACCGTTTTCTGTAAAATAAACAGACAAAAGAGAGAAATATTTCAGATATTAATTGTACATTCAGTTCAAGTGCATGTAATGAATCTAGCTAGAGTCTATAAATATTTGCTATGCACTTGATGAGAGTGATGGGTCACCTGAAGTACTGAGTTGTTTGCATAACTATAGTTTCCTTCTCCTCCATTCATGTGGAGAATTTCCGCTACTTGAATATCTGCTGCTATCTTGCAAACAACTTTCTCCATCACCACTGCTGTTCTTTCTGCTTCTCGGATATTCAGTCAAACTCTCTTTATTGACTTCAACCCCTAGACTGTAATTACGAGATAGATATATTTATAGTGTTGGTGTAGCCTTCTAATTTTAACATACCGTATTACTTTAAGCACCGAAGAACATTTTAATCACGTTTTTGCTTCGATTTTAGTATGTGGGAGGATAAGGTTCATTATTAAATCAAACGTCAATAACAGTTACATGACCATGTGTTCGGCAGCTGGCATATAATTATTGTTCTTGAGATGTGGGAGGATAAGATTCATTACCATCAAGAAGATAGATTTTTTTTCTCATATACTTTGAACTTAACCTCAAATACACTAAGGTAAATTTAATAAGGAAACTCTTGCTAAAAATTAATAAATTAGAAATTGTATATTCCAACAATCACCATACATTATATCATGTGTATAATTTTGGTCAAATTACGGCTGCTACCTTTCATATATGGTTCAAGTTCGACCATCTAAAGGGAAACATATATTATTAAAGTTGGTAAAAGTTGTCTTCTGAATATTAGCTACCGTCAATACTAAATTTTATTATGTGATATCGATCAATAAATTTATTTATATAAAAAAATTTATTTTTTATTTTTTATATATTAATTTATTAGGTTACTTAAAAAATTAGTCTTAATAGAATTCTAATTGCAGATAATCTAGAGTTTAATAGACTTCTAATTAGAAATAATTTAGTATTTTAACTTACATATAATTCGAATGAAATATAATTTTTTTCAAAAGACTATTCATTAAATTTGATCAAAATAAAAATATTTATTAAAATTTTATGAATTTACACCTTTATCTTTTATCGTTTGAGCCTTTGTTCTTTAATATGGATTCGATGATTATCTTATTAAGCCAACATTTAGGTAAAATATTGACTTAATTTTGGATGTTATAAAAACAGTTCAACAATAAATTTTCCAGTTTCGAAAGTAACGTAGTTACTATTTGAAACTAATGAAAAGTCGGAAAACTCAATATTTTTTACTAAATTCTTTAGGAACTCCTACTCTTTTTTATATGAAAATTTCAAATGAAGTAGCTACATTTTATTATTCAAGAAATGACAAAGGATATGTTTTAGTTAATGCGACCTTGATTAATATAATGTGATGAATACATTTTGAATTCCTAAATAGTTTACAGGCGACTTTTTGCCCTCTTAGTTTTACTATTTTATTTGTTTGCTTATAAAGCAAAAGAAAAAAACGTTTTTGGGTTAGAAAGTTTTGATTTCTACTCTCCTTCTATTTTCATCCGCATTGATTCAGATATGAAACCCTTTTGTCTTTCGATTTTCCATTTCCCTATCTTTCCTTTCAATTAGTATTACTTAAAAGTTATGTTTTTGTTTGGGTATTTTTAATCAGGATTGATTTTGCTTCTAATTTGGCGTTATTTTATGTTGTTATTGTGTTTTTGTTTATTGTTTATGCATTTTACATTGTAGAGGTGTATGAGTTTGGCCCTTTTGGGCATAGTTTTAGTAGCGTAGAGCTGCAGGATTCGGTCTTTTCGGGCAAGAAGTCAGTACCACAGAAGTACAAGTGTTTGTTCTTTTGGACTTTATAATTTTGGCAGCGCAAAGTTGTAATGTTGAGGGCATCTAGGCATAGTTTTGGCAGCACAGAGTTGTAGTGTTGGGCATTTATAGATATAGTTTTGGCAGTGTAGAACTACAGTATTGGGACATTTTGGGCATAGTATTGGCAGCGCGGAGTTGTAGTGCTGGGCTGTTCTAGACATAGTATTGGTAGTGCAGAGCTGCAGTGGTGGAACTTTTTTAGTATAGTATTAGCAGTACAGAACTATAGTATTGGTCCCTTTTGGACATAATTTTGGCAGTACGGAGTTACAATGTTAGGCCTTTTTGGGTATAGTTTTAGTAGCACAGAGCTATAGTGTTGGCAGCGCGGAGCTATAGTATTAGGCCCTTCTAAGCATAATATTAGCAGTGCAAAGCTGCAATGTTAGGCCTTTTTGGCTATAATATTAGCAGCTTGGAGCTACAGTGTTGGGCCCATCTAGGCATAATATTGACAGCGTGGAGCTGCAATGCTCGACTCTTTTGGGCACAATATTAGCAGCACAGAGCTATGGTGTTGGTAGTGCGAAGCTGTAGTATTGGGCTCTTCTAGGCATAGTATTAGGCCCTTCTAGGCATAGTATTGGCAGCGCAGAGCTGCACTGTTAAGCCCTTCTAGACATAGTATTGGCAACACAGAGCTGCAATGTTGGACCCTTCTTAGCATAATTTTAGTAATGTAGAGCTATAATGTTAGCAGTGCAAAACTGCAGTATTAGACCCTATTGGACATAGTTTTGGCAGCGTGGAGCTGCAATATTGGGCCATTTTGGGTATAGTATTGACAAAGTGGAGCTATAGTATTGGACCTTTTTGGGCATAGTATTGATAACACAGAGCTATATTACGTTGGCTTTTGTGGGGCATTGAAGCTGACACTACAGAGGTGCATTTGTGTTAGTGTGGAAAAGCTACCAACAATGTGCCAAAGAGCACTGACAGGCAAATTTATTATACGAAGAAACTTACGAACCAAAAAACAAAATTTGTTAGTATTCAAGAAATTAACAAAAGTTGATATAGTTTATATATCTAAACATTTTAGTCCCATTTGTCAAGGACTAATATGTGACATTCAAGATAATAACATTAAATTCGTAGTGTATAAAGAGAGAGAGAGAGAGAAACAATCCAAACAATATAAAAGGAACCTAATAAGCAAGCATTACTAATAAAATCCTTTCCATAAAAGTAGATTTGTTAGCTACTCTGCATTCTTTGTTGATTTTCTTTAATTAATTTATTGTAATCTTGTTCCTTTCTCTGGATTATGCATGTTGTCATGCTTAATTGGAGGAGTAGTTTTTCTTATAAGTTGTAGTATGAACAAATCATCAACCAATCAGTCAATAATATTTTTAATTCATAAAATTCTTTTTTAGAACCTATCCTTGTCATGAATTTGAGACAGTAGTTTGTGCATTGTATTAAAATTTTTATGAAAAAATTACAGTTAAGATCATCACTCATCAAATTTCTTGATCATATATGTGAGATCAACGTTAAATAACGTGTGGCATATGAGTGTGAATGTATGAAAATAGAAATAAATGATGAAGAAAATTAATCAGTGCAATTAAAATAGTGTTAATCTTAATAAGATTGTTTTATCATAAACTATCAAAAATACACATGAAATATATTACATATATAGTAATACAAGATGCACACCACAAAAGAAGTCACAATAAAACAAAGCAATTAAGGCAAGTTAATTAAGCAAGCAGAACAATCAAAGATAAAAACTGAAGGCTAACTCTCTCACCATTGACCTAACAGTAGAGTTTATTTACATATAGGACTCAATTGATATTATTCTCAGACCTTAATGATATTATGTGTGGACTATAATAATATTTATTATTAACACTGTTCATATTTTATAATGAATTCAATTCATACTTAAATTTGGACTCTAATGAGTTTTTACATTGAACCTAATTGATATTTAATTTAAATTATATACTTTTTGCAACGTTTTTTTTCCTCAACAATGTTTATTTATTTTATTATTTATTTAAACTGAACGATTCTTTTTTTGAAATATTATTTTCTTTTTTTAACATTACAATTTAATTATATACAATACATTGAGTGGGAATCTAAATACAAAAGTTATATTATATCCCATATATCTATGTGCACTTTAACTTATAATTAAAAGTAATCATATATTTATACCTATTAAATATCTTACAAGTTGATAAGTCATTATACATAACCAACATATATTGAACCATAAATAAAATTAATAAAAATAAATTTATATATATATATATAATTAATACAAATAAAGTAAAATACATATCTTATACTTTATCATAAAAAAAATTTGTCGTAATAATTTCTTCTTTAATAATAAGACACTTGGCTTCTTATCTCTTTTCCACGGATCATATATATGTAGCATTTGATCAAAATGTATGCTCATTCATCAATAAATTAATTACAGCGTGGTAGTGGTGGTGTAAGCGACATAATTTGCATCTCAGATGAACACTATTGCCCAACCGTGTTCCATGCGAGTATATATATGCATTTAATTATATATTAATCTTTCTCAAAATCACTCCTACCTAGCTGGATTCGACTTATACATATTTTATTAAATGCTATATATGTCATTTTCTGCTTAATTAATTGTTTGTTAATTATACTGTATATGGTACATTATGATCTCCTCTCGTAATAACTTCTTTTTAAATTATAAGAAATTAACTGTTTATTTCATTTTCACAAATGACGCCAATACTAAATTTCGTTATTTGATATCAATTAGTAAATTTATTTATATAGAAAAAAAAAACTCATTTCTTCTCCCTTTTTTTTTCTTATATATACTTATTGATTTGTTAGGTTATTTAAAAAATTAGTCTCAATAAGATTCTGATTACAGATAATTTAGAGTTTAGTAGAATTTTAATTGGAGATAATTTAGTATTTTGGCTTACGTATAATTCGAATGAAATATAACTTTTTTCAAAGGATTATTCATTAAGTTTGACCCAAATAAAAAATATTTATTGAAATTTTATGTATTTACGCCTTTATCTTTATCTTTTGGGCCTTTATTTTTTAATATAGATTTGATGGCTATCTTATTGGGCCAACAAATAAAAAATTATAATATTAAATTTTTTAATTTTCATATCTCATATAAAGTGATGTTATATTATTAATATTATATTATTTCACTAAATAATATATCAATAATATACTGCATAAAATAGTAAAACTTAAACAATATAAAATTTATATTACACATATACAAACATGTAAAATAATAAAAAGATTTTGTTTTGATCAAAGAATTAAGAGAATACTTGAGATAGTTTAGTCTTTTTATAAAAATTAGAAGGTCAACTAATAGTTCAAATGATGTGAGTAGGGATGAACAAAATCGGGTTCAATTTCTACAGAAAGCAATCAAACCTAAAGTATATAAATAATGAACCGAACCGAAGAAATTCAATTTGGGCCCAACTTCAGTTCTTGACCTATACTTCGGTTTCATTTCGACTTTGGATTACCGTTTTGTATAATTTCATTGATATCTCTAATTTATATCTTAATTACGAGAAAAAATAAAATTATAAAATTTATAATATTTATCCTTATTTTTATATATGTATAAATTATTATTAAATTATTAGTTATTTATAATTTATAAAATTAATAGGGGTTATAAGAAACTTTATAATCAATTTCGGTTCAAGTTCGGTTTAAAATTGAAATCGAACCGAACCGATTATTTAAGAACCGACTAAAATGAACTTGTTTTTAAAATCGAACCGAACAGTTCGGTTCGATTCGGTTCGGTTGGGCATTTTTGCCCACCCCTAAATGTGAACGTGAGTTTTCTTAAACTTATTATCTAAGTGTAAGTTTTCAAAACTTCAAAAGAGATTTGTATTATTTTTCCTTAAAAATAATGTAAGGCAGATTTAGTCTCGATCTAATCTTTATAAAAGTGATATAGTGATTTTTTAAATTAAAGAAAGTAACTTTAGTCGCTCTTTAAATTTAATAAAATTGTTAGATCGCATTTATCCCCGAGCAATCAAAGGTGTTAATTGTAAAATTGTACCTACAAATAGGACCATACATGAGAAGTTGTATGTATCGAGGAGAATGAAAGTCTCTTGTAAACACACAACTTGAAATATGAAGGGAGACATCTTTCTCCAATTAAACAAAAGCTGCATAGCCTGGCACATAGCCAAAATGTTTACCAACTGAATAAATTCTCTAATATTATAGGGCTCCATAATTATAATAATAATAATAAATTTAAATATTATCTCACAAATTCACAATATAATAAGTGACCAGATTATCTGGCTTATGTTTTAAATTACATAAACAAGTTAAAAAGAAGAAAAAAATAATATTTATGTTCAACTACAATATAATCCGAAAGAGCTGATCAATTATTACAGGAATTGCTAAAGAACAAATAATTCTACAGCTTGCAAAAAGGGAAAACAGAAAACCCCCATCAACCAAAAATGAATCCCCCACTATTCTTCATCTACTACCTTTCAACTTTCTAAAGTATATAAAACTTTGGCTTTGCTTTCATGACACTATATGGTAAAAAGGTGAAAAAGAAGTAAAAGCTTCTAAAGTCAAAATTTTCTACTTCTGAATCTACAAAGATGCGATTGCCGGTTGAGGGTTTAAAAACAATGAAGATCGCATAAATTACTGATAATCGAGAAGTAGTACATTTTAACTTGCGGCACAATCTTGGATATATGGGTGGCTGTGATTTACATACCGTTCCCATATAGGCTTATACCTGCTAATGGCCAATTTCAGCCACGGCTTCATGTTCCCATTAAAGTGAATTACTGCTGCACTCTCAATTAAACGGTTGTCAATGTTTGTATCATATCCCAGTCCTAAAACATGCCATCTACGATCAAGAGGCTCTGTGAGTCCATAAAAAGCTAGAAGTGCAGGAGGAAGGGTTCCCAGCTTCCACAGTGTCCGATCAGCATTCTGCTCCTGCCAGTAATGATATCGTGCAGTCACATCTGCTTTCCTCCAAGCAATCAAATCAAAAGCATTCATACCAAATGCCCATCCACATGCCTGTGGATCAAACTTCGAGCTGATTATTGGGTTTGAGAAATTAAGATACTTGTAATAACGATGAAATGCTTCAAGACAGGTTTCAACCGCACCATTTACATTCCCATGTAAATCCAATGAGAAAAGTGGCGTTAGATCTTTCTGAACAACAACATCATCGTCAAGAAAAACTATTTTCTCCAACTGTGGATATATCTCCGGGATGTAAAAGCGCAGGTGATTTAGCAAAGATAGATACTTTGGATTCCGCATTTTTGGCTCAATCCTCAAATCTTGATATTCACCAAAATAAAAGGCCTGTGATTCAGCATCTAGAAGCTGCTTCACAACAGGCGAATATGAAGCATTCAACCATGAAAACTCCTCTATATTCTGCACTTCTATTGTGGATCCCTTGAAGTCATTTTTGAGGAACCATGCCTGCATAGCACCATAGGTGATTCCATTGGTGACAATGTGGAAAACAATCTGTTTTGGGTGATCAGCATTACTGATGGTGGAATTGACTACCACAGAGGTAGCCAGCACATTATCCGAGAATATACAGAAATGATAGAGATTGTTGTCCACAAGTCGAGGAGAGTTTCTACTCTCTGTCGCAAGATCTTGGAGGGGCATGCTTTTAGTCCAGTCAACTGCAAGCTTGGTTTTTAGGCAGTGGAGGTTCTTTGGCAATGACTCGGCCACCAATTGCCCAAAAAGTGTACTCTGAACTGTTGCTGCATTCGCACGCTCTTCAAGGGCTTGAATATGAGATTTCATTGTCATTATTGTTGTTGCAATGTCATAGTGAGCATCTTGTGCAGTAAAGATTAGAGATGATAAGCTACTAATTATTGGCTCTGCTTCATCTAGTGTGATAGGCTCTCCTCTCATGGCAGCTTTCGAAAGCAAAAGCTGGCAACTTCTGATCTTCTTGCTCAGCTCCCAAGCAAGTTGAAGGTTGTTGTGCTCTTTAGCAATGATGACATAAGCCTTGGCAAGTGTCATTTGCTCTGCCAACTGGCGGGAAAATGAGTTTACACTTAATATTTCTTTAGTAATATTTAGACTCTCACGTTCAACCTGCTCTGTTCTTGCACTTTTCTCCTGAAAAAACGGTATAGCGTAAGTCCTCGGGCAAAGATTGGGAAACCAATGGGCAATAACAAACATCAACTATCAAAAAAACGGCATAGCATAGTAAATGTTGTTATAAAGAATTTATTATTTAGTTTCTGGCACAGTATAATATATCGAAAAGGATGGTAATGCAAGTAAAAAAGATCCTACACTGTAAAAAAATAAAATTGAGTGAACCATTAACTGCTCAAGGACTAAAAAGAGAAAAGACAATTTTAAAATTAAAAGTAATAACCCTAGTTGAAAGTGTGCAGCAGCAAAAAACTCTCTACTGCCAATTCCCATTAAAATACTTCATCAAACAGAAAATATCAAAAAAAAAATTAAATAACAAAATGCTTAATGATCTCTTTTTCTAAAAGATGTTGAATAAAACTGGGATGCAGAGAGATATTACTTAAAAGGTTTCACCTAAGCAAAGGTCTGGATATTGCTCAACCAGGGAAGGATAATCACTCAGGTATCACCGAAACACCTTAGACAACTCAATGGCCAACAACTTAGCACCAACCGAGATAGAGAGAGAAAGAGACGGAGAGTGAGGAAAGAAGCTACCAATATAACTTGGTGGCTGCAAAGGTAAATTCATTTATCTCCCGGTATAATACAAGTCGACTGAACCACTATTGGAGATAATGAAGAAATTTTTAGCTTGAAGCAGAAATTTTTTCTAGAAGGAGCAAAAAGTACAACACTGTCTACAGCCCTCGGGATACTGAATAAGACAAAACTATTCTATTGATTGATTATGGTCCTGAAGACATGAAGGGAGTCATACAGCAAGGCATTCAAATTATTAGTGAGGTTCTCAGATCATATGTACTCAACCTAATGCAAGAAAGACATAAAATTATGACTTGAGATACAGTAGGTGTATTCAGCCTGCATATTACGGGGGTGGTGGTGGTTAAAGAGTGGCAGAAAGCTAAATAAGAAAATAATTTTCAGACCACAACATAATAAATTGAGTAAAAAAAAAAAGCAACAGCCTTATCAGTGAATTGACCCATCATAGGGAGGATATTCCAATATGTTGACCAAAAAGGCAAAGAAATCAATTTCTCAGGGAGAATATTCTGATTTATTTGCAAAAAAGTAGAGGAAATCGATTTCTCATTCCATTGCTATTAGAGAAATTGACGCAAATATAATACCCCAGTATATGCATAAGAATCTCAATATTATTATGAGCATAAGGTCACTATTACCAAACGGGATATTTTCATAAACCTCCCCTGAGGTATGGAAAACTATCACTTGGCGGTAACTTTTGAGGAAAGGATCAGTTACCTCCCCTGGACCATCCATGTCCGTTTGTTGACTAACATTGAAATATGAAATTACTTAAATACCCTTAACACTTTAAAAATACTAGAAATCTGTAGTTTACTATCTTGAACCGATTTTTGACTTTTTCTCGATGGTGCAAAGTACAAAGAGATATTTTATTAATGAATAATACAAAAAAGCGCAAAGATTGGAAGTGTAGAAGGCTTAGAAAAATGACGTGGAGCTTATTTAAGAATAAAAGAATAGAGAATGAATAAGAATCAAAATCAAAATTGCCTCAGTTGAAGGAAGTTAAAGTTTGCAGAACAAGCATAAAGTTGCAGTAGAAACCGAACAATTTCAAGAGACAGCATAACCAGCAAAGCCACCAAACAAACACAGAAAAATAAAAAGAATAATTAGCTAAAAATGAAGCAAGTCAAATTACCACAGATTTCATCAGCAATAGCATGAAAAATAGCTACAGCAAAGGATTACAGAAACAACAAGGAGAACCTAGAAAACTCCAGAGGGAAATAGCTTTTAATTACACATACAACAACACAAACGAAAGCTATTGGGAATAGCTTTTAATTACACAATAATTCGTACACTGCTTTGCACAAACCTTTTAAATTCTAAACACTCTAATAGAACTTAAATCAAATAGTTGGTGGGCTCAAGAAAAATAAATGACATATGACAAATAATGATTCTCAAATAGCCAATTTTCGATCCAATTTCAAAGAACTCCACATTCTTTACTATTTTAGAATCATTTACTGTCAATGTACTTCGACGCTACAATTTGCAACCATAAGGATGCGATCAAAACAGAACTACACAATAAGAAAATAATAGTCAGCGGGAGGAGGACCAGTGGTTAAATAGGTGATTGCTGCAATTAGGTGGTGGAGAAGGATGGTTGCTGCTATTTAGTGGTTAAGGGATATGCGATTGTTGCGGCGGTGATGGAGAAGTAGGTAGTTGCGGGGTGGCGAAGGAAAGACAGAGTTTACTGCCACTGTCATACTGGGTGGTTAAGGATATATGACTGCTATTGGTAGGTGATAGAGGAGAAGACGGCTGCTGGGTGGTGACAAGGGGAAGTGGCGGCGAGGTAGAAGATTTCTAGAGTTTAGTTTATGCTTCAGGTAAAATAAAAATTAAAAAAAAATGTTCTTTTTACTGATTTTTTCTTACATTTTTATCCCTAACTTTAATGGTCAACTAACGGACTTGGATGGTCCAGGGGAGGTAACTGATCCTTTCCTCAAAAGTTGCCGCAAAGTGATAGTTTCCCATACCTGAGGGGAGGTTTATGAAAATATCCCATTACCAAACAAACTCATGAAAGAGCCAGTAGTTTTAGTCCACAAAACACACTGACATAGTATGAAGAGAAACTATTAAGATGTGTTCTACAAGATCATTCCCGCGGAATGCTCATTTTTGGAAATTGTTTATGCATTTGAGAAATGCAGGAAATAAGAAAATTTCAGAACAAGTTCCTACAAGATACTATGAAAGCCGTGACAGGAAATAACATTCAAAATATCAATAATATGAATCCAAAACATGTTTGAGAAAACACCAATTCAACAACCATAAGTGTTTCATATATGAGAGAAGGTGAATTATATTACATTCATAATCAAAAGTTGATTGTCATGCACATCAATTTAATCATGGCAGAAAAATATCCACTAAGTGACTTTCTTTTCCTCCACAGAAATTGAAGATCCTTTCCTACTCACCTAATGGATTGAATGAGGCAAATAATTAGCCTAGAGAAAGAAGAAAAGGTCCAATTATGCCTCCAATAAAATATTGATAACAGCTAAGCTACTGTAAACATAATTCCTATAGCTTGCATGCAATTCATTCTTCTTTGCCTTCTGAACTTCAAACCATTTTGATTCATATCTATTCTCACTGTAGAAAGGGTGATCTCATAAACTCATTTTCTCAAAATACTATGCTCAAAATGTTCATGGTCTTTCTTTCAATAAAATCACGTAATCCATGCCTAAATGTTTGATGAATGCATCCATTTCTGCAGTTTTAGGAACATCGGTGTCATAAAACAGTGTAATCAAGAACCAAAAAAGCAGAGTTACTTAAACAAGGCTGGCTATATGTTGAACTAGTGACAATCAATAAAATATAATTTACAAAACCGAAGATTTGCAAGAATACTATATGCCAATTAACTTAAGTCTTCCTACATCTAAATATTGAATTCCTGTATTCAGAAACAAAAAAAATTAAAAAGAAAAAAGAAAAAATATATCAAATTTTGCATTTTCAAGATCTAAGACTGTTTGGTAGCGTATATTGAAAACAGTTTCTTCATCACAAAAATAGCAAACATCTAGTACTAGTGACCATTCAGACATCGTTGTGGGTTTACAGATGCTATGTTCTGTAGTTTTGTATTTTCTTTATCCTGTTTCTCAACTATAATAACAAATATATCGTTAGTCTGTTTTTGAATTTGTAAGAGGAAAAAGAAAATTATCACCATGGTAAGTAATTGGCTCTTCACAAGGAAACCACAACGTTTATTGATAGATAAAATTCATCTATAAGTAAACACTTATATTAGCGTAAAATGCTCTTAAGCTTGCTAATCCACAAAGAACGAAATTAGAGATAAATAAAAGAAACAACTCGAACAAGCATAATTTCTCCATAATTATTTGAAGATTTCTTAGTGAAATTCAGCACTAACAGGCATCTGAAATTAACAAAGGCCAATATCAAAATATAAGAATTGTGTTCAGTAAGTCAATAAACTTGAAATCCAAAACATATGGCCAACTCAAAAGTGGGAACTAATATTTCTGCCGGCATCTAAAACATTTAGACATGTGCAAAGATTGAAATCTAAACCTTAATCACAAGCATATTAAACAGAATCAATCATCAAAGCATTACATTGGCATATCATCAGAAATTCAAAACCAATACAAAACATATATAAATACACTTGTCCGACTTTCCGAGCTCCATCAAACGGGCATCTCCAAAAACTAATCAGCAGATAAAGTTAAGCCACATCCAATCCAAAAACAAGGATCACATACAAAAGAGCAATTACTTTCAATGAAAACAAGATAAGGGTTCTGTTCATGCTTACCAGTACTGTCTGGTCAACCCGATCTTCATGATGATTATGTTGAACAACAAACAAAACCAATCCAGCAATTGAAAACAGCCCAAGAAGAGCCCAGATCCAACAAGAAAACCTCCTTCGAACCGGGCGCCGAAAGTCGGCCGCCCGCCGCCGCATCTTTCAGTGATTCTCTCCACAATTCAACACCAAATCAAGATTCCAAACCGACCCATTACCAGATTCAATCCCAAAAACTAACTGAAACACGCAAAAAACAATATTTCACCAGGCACACTCTCCTATATAAATATTTCCCCAAGCCTCAAAACGCAAGAAACAGTATTTATTAACTTGTAAGGGAGGTGCAAGAATCAGGAATGGAAGTAATGTGATCTGGGTACTTGTCGTCAACAGTAGAGAATGGAGTAAAGAATTAAACAAAGGAAAAGGAAACTGTTGGAATTTTTTAGGATTTGAAATGCTGAGAGTTCTCTTCTCTTCTATGTAAATTCTATGTCAGGTTCTTTTTTTGGTTAAGGGAGGGTGGGGGAGGGAAATATAAGGGCAAGCACATGAAAGCACGTGATATGATATTGGTTAAGACTGTTGCTTGTTTTTTGTCATGTTTAACTTTAGTTACCTTGTCTATTTCCCATAATTAATTATTGCTACATCATCAATTATGGAAGTTCTAATTTGCACTAACCTTGCTTCCCAATTGTAAATTGATTATATTAATACAGCTCTTCCTAAACTAGAAAGAAAAAATTAAGAAATTGAAAAATCATATTATGATGAGTAACAGTCTTATGTGTTTTCAATATGTAGCCTTCTAGCATTTTTATTTCAAGTGACACTAATGTTTATTTGTCACTATCACATTATTTTATAAATTAATTAGTATCTCCAATATTTAATATTATAAATCAATTAAAATTATTATGTGAATTAATATCTATCAATGACAAATTAGATACGTATTCTTCTTAAATGCACGCAATATCGATATTAAAAGAAACCTTCCTCATTTATCTAAATATGTTAAATTAAAAACTTAATTATTTTTATTTATAGTATATAAATATATTATAACATATATTTATTATTTATATTTTTTTATTTAAATCTTCATAGATTTTAAATATATATAATGAGTTTAAATTTATTTTAGATAAATATGTTACATGTAAAAATAAAATATTAAAAGATATTTCAATTAAAGTTTTTTAATAATTAAATATCAAATTATTATTATAAAAATAAAAGAAGAAAATTAAAAATATTTTAATATATGAGTGTCATTTAACTCATTATTTGAATTTTTTTAATAATTGTATATTTGATTTTATTATTAAAATAATAAATTAAAAAAATTATTTAGTTTTGAGTATATTGTAAAAAATATTATATAGAGACTAAATTGTTAAGATTAAAAATAGTTATTATAAAAAATATTAAAATATAGACTAAATTATTATATTTAAATAAAAAATATATTATATTATTATTTTATAAACGTTTAAGAATACAAGTAATAATAAACTAACCGGTTAACAAATAATCAACTAACACCAGGAGGTAAGTGTCACTTATCAATAGAGTTAGGGAGTATCTGTCGTTTTCAAACTTTTAGGGGGGTATCTATTCTTTTCTCAAGGGGTATATGTTAATTTTTCTTCTTTCTTTTAATTTTTATTGTATTAAATAACTGGAATGCCCTTGATTTTGTAAAGTTGTCAACAGTCTATGGGAGGTGTTTGCCTATTTATCAAATCTTGAACATATACATGATAATATGAGATACCTTAGGGAAAGAAATTGATAATACCCCATTTTAATTATGATATATGTGATACGGTTATTTATCATATAATAAATAACTATTTTTAAAATAAAAAATATATATATTAACACAATTTATTGTCTTAAGAGAATACAAATTATTTGTTTTAAATATGGGAGTTCGTATTTTATGTGCACTGCAAAACACATATAAATGCGGTTTCTTTTAAGGCTATTTCTCCTTTCTTACTTTACCTAAAATAAATTATTCCAATAAAAGAAAGTGGACTTACAATTTTTTGCAATTTGATCATTTTTTTGTTTGAATTTTTTTTAATATTACATATTATATATATTTTATATATTAAAAATCTACTAAAAATAAGAGCTTAGATAAATTTTATTACGATGCATCTTATAAATCTATCCTTATATAAATTAGAGGAAATTTTGTCTTAAAAATCTTTTTTTCCCTTTGTATTAATATTACACATTTACACTTTATTAAAGTTGGAATTCTTAGCTCTCTTAAAGTTGCAAGTTGAAGGAATTTGCCTACCATGAAATTCATTTACAAACCAAAAGTTTGTGGCTCAAATATGTGGTCTAGAGTTTTTCTATTTGCAATTTTTATGTGACTCTCCTAAGGGCATTTTTAGGCTTGCATTGAGCTCTTCTTATTTATTTATTTATTTTATTTTATTTTTGGTAACACTAATTAAACAAAGGGTTATAATCTATATAAGACCTACAAGCTTTGTTTTTATGCTTGCAAGCAAGTAAAATTAGGGTTGGCTTAGATTAGGCTTCAAGAAAAACTAATTTAGAATGTATTTGGAGTGATTGTGATTCTATTTTACTTGTTTGGGATGGTTGTGATTCTACTTTACTTTAAAATTAATAACAAGTATCAATAAATATTTACTTTTGTTTTATAATAATATTGATCAATATTTTTTTATTATGTTTAATATCTAGCAATTGTATTCCATAATGATTATGTTTTAAAATTTCACTGCTTTAATATCAAATATATTTTTAATATTCTTTAGATCTGATTTTAAATGTAATTAATATATCACAAAGTCAATGGTGAGCAATATTGTCAAATACGATTGTTTATTTGTTTAATTGATCCACTAACTCTAATTATATTTACGAGGCATTATAAAGTTTTATTGTGTACACAATTACTTAATAAAATGTGTGACGTGGAAATTTTACTTTATATATGTGTGGATGAATTAACAGTCTTATAAATTTACACATATTCTTACATTATTTTGTATACTGTTACATCTATTTAATTTTAACAATTAATATTGAATCTAACATATATATTAATTATGTACTAATAACATATTTTAAATTTAATTTTAATTATTTGATGTGCTTAAATCTAACAATTAACAAATTATGTAAGAATATATATAAAATTATAGAGATGTATCAATATTCAAAATTTAACTTTACTTTGTAATTAAAATGCCAACTCTCATTTATAATTTAATTGTTAATATATTAATCAATATTACAAAAGTGAAAAAAAATTGAGACTTGGCACTTTTTTAATAAATTTTTATTTTGCTTATAAATTTTCAATACCAAATATAAAATTAGATTAACTTATATTTAATTTTTGATACATATATTCTTCCTTTATAACATACAAAATACAAATTTAACCGATGATAATATTCAAATTTGTCTCTTTACTTAAATAATGTATAATCCTTATATAAATAATCAAATTAACTTTATAGTATTAAATTTTAACAATCACAATATAAGAATACACCCATAAGTTAATACTAAAAGGTATACATACTATTTCAGTCATTTAAATATAGATTATTATTTATTATGACTTATTTATTACAAATACAAATACTATCCCCTTATTTGTACAAATGCAAAACCTTAGGGACTCTTATGTTATTATCACATTCTTGAATTTAATGACATCGAAATTCAACCTAATTTGAATATTAATGTGACCATTTTTCAAGGGTGCATAAGCATATAATCACATGGACCTTCTGTACACATAATTAATTTCATATCTTAACAGTATCTTACGTTTGTTTGGTCCCACTTAAGAATCTTGTTGTTGTAATTCTATTTTCATCTGATTTGAATATTTCACTTTCACTTCACTGTCTATCATCTTCATCTTCCCAAATATCTCCCAAGTCCTTACCCCACACTCATTTCCTAGAAGGACAACACAACCCCTTATCTTTTTCACTTGTAACACAAGAGTTGGATTAATACTTTTTTCCTTTTATGACAACCTTGTTTTACTTGCTATAGCCTATAAGGGGTATTCAAAATTCGATCTAATTTGCTTAATTCTATCCTATCCAATCTACTTTTTAATAGATTTAACAGATTAGTGAATTGAATTGAATTAAAAAAATTGAAATCTGTTCGTAAGGGATTAGATTATAAATTTGTATTATCAATTCACTAAAACTCGATGTAAAAAATAATATAATAATATTTCAAATTAAAAATTAGTATATTTTATAAAAAATTATCTCTATAATATATAAAAATATAAAATATGTATACACACTCAATTAAACTTTTTCCCTCAACTTTACTTTTTCTCCTTTTGAATTTTATTTTTTGGTTGCTTTTCAAACGATAATAGTTTTTTTATTAACGATATATTTTTTTCTTAATAAAATAAAATTTAATAATAATATTATGTAAAAACTTATAAATTTTAAGAATACATTATCGTAAATTTATCATGATTATTTTTGTTACCTTTTATTTTTATGTAACTTTAAAAAGCACACTTTTTTATTAAAAAATTCAATTACAATTATTTATGGCCCATTTGTTATGTAATTCAAAAACTGTTTTGAAAAATTAAGATACAATTAAAAAATTCTAATTGTATTTTTAATATTTAAAAATTTGTTTAATATAATATTTGAAAATTATTTCTAAATTTTAAAAGTAAAAAATCGTGTTTGAATAATATTTAAGAATAAACAAAAAAATTGTTTAGTTAATATATTTTTTAAAATAATTTTATATCAAAATTTTATAAGTGACTAATAGTTAATTACTCTAATGCTTGTTTTAAATAAATTAAAACCATTTTTTTTTAAAATTTCAATTTCTGAATTTTACTGTGACAAAATTATTTGAAGTGATATATATATATATATATATATATATTGAATAGATTGTCAATAAATTTGGTAATTTGTTATTAATTCAATAATAAAAATCCAATCTTATATACTCCAAATCTTCTCTAAAATTATATAAAATAATGATGTCTCAAACCATTAGTCATGACTCTTTATCAATTTTTTTTTCTCTTCGAAATTTGTAAGAGATCATATATATATATATATATAATTTTTTTCATGCAAATTAAGAGTAGTAAATTATATATAATTTATTTGGATAAAAAACTCATAATGTTAATAAAAAATCTTGATTAAAATGTATTAATAAAATAAAAATTATAAAATAATTTATAACTTATAATAAAAGTTTTTAAAAGATAACTAAATAATGAATGAAAAGAGTAGAAGCAAAAATTAATAATAAATTTTTACTTTTTATATATAATATAAATAAATATTGTAAACAAAAAATTTTAAAATTTTAAAATTGAGACTATATATATATTATAAATAAGCGATATTTTAAAATTAAAAACCTATTTACTATTAAAAAAATTGTATTTAAATTTGATTCGGATACTGTTAATAAAAAACACAAAAAAGAAGACATTTTTTTGTTTTCTAATTTTGTACTAATTTTTAGAATCTTATCCAAATGTTGTTTTTGGATAAAGTATAGACAAACAGGTTTTCTTGTATTTTTTGTTTTCAAAAACTTAAAATCTTATGTGAATACTAAATCAGACAGACTCTCTTATATATTCATTTTTTGTTATTTATTTTGAAGTAGTATATTTATTTGAAAGTTTAAATAAATTATATGTTATTTTCTCAATTACCTTTATTAATAAAATATACTCAATATTAAAACTATATATTTTTAGTTTATTTGAATTGGATTTGAATTTTCTTAATAGATTTGGTTGAGTCGGATTCTATTATATGGTGGGTCGGGTTGAATTAAAATTTTTCAATCCGTCAAGTGATGGATCGAATATAACTTTAGTTAAATGCGTACAATCTAATCTACCCTACTTGCTATGATTTCTTTTTTCTTTTCAACTTTTATTTATGTATGTTTTCTCCTTTGTAAAAATATATTAAAATTTTAGAAATACAAAAATAAATATTGTTAAATTGTTATTTAAAGAGATAATTTTTTTTAAAAAATTTTGTTAACTCTTAACTTATTTAGAATGATTATGTGTAATTAAGAGATATTCTCGATCATAATTAATTAATTGAGTTTTTTTTAATTATTTTAAACATGTTAAAAAAACTAACATTCTTATATTTAAGTATATTTATTTTGTCAATTACCATTTAAGTAGTTAGTATCTTTACCTTCTAAGTTCAATTCATAAAAAAAATGTAAAGGCTAATTTGTTGTTGAAAAATAGGTGAAGATAAATTTTACCTAGATTGAGTATAAGTTTTCGTGAGCGGTATCAAATTAGATATAGAGCGGTATCAAATTAGATATAATTAAGATTCTCAACTTTAATTAAATTTTTTATATAATCTCATTAGTTTTCTGTAATATTTTTTAAATCTACATTTATTTTTATAAATATATTTTTGCTATAAAGATAACCCGTCAAATCAAATGAAATAAGGAAACCATTAACTAAAACCATTAATCAACGTTTATGAAATTTATTGCCTGCACGAATTATTATTATTATTTTTAATAATAATATTATTATTATTATTAGGGGAAGACAAAGAAATGTAAAAAGTTAAAGGGAGGTATCAACAATTTGCCACAAATGTGAGGGCAGCCACTTGTAAATCACGTTTTTATTTCTTAAATTTAACGCATAAATAATAAAATAAATGAATAAATAAATAAATCCCTGCCTTTCAAATTGCCAAGTTGTCAACTTCGTTCCCAACTCCAAAAAATTTGCTGCAAACTGAATCTCTCTCCCTCTCCCTCTCTCTCTTCCCCACTCTCTCTCTCTAATCTCTGCCATTGAAGAAGAATTAACGCTCACTCAAATCTTCTTCACTCAACTTTCTGGTTATTTTCCCCTCTTACATCTTTTTCTTATATTAATGCATTATAATTTCTTCTGTCGTTTCTTTTAAATCTTACTCGGTTTATGTTATGGCGCTCTAATTTTAGTGCTCAGTTTTTTGAATTTATGAATTATTTGAAGCTATTAATCTCGGTTTTTCATTGTCAGAGTTGTGTGTGATATTGAATTTAACTGATTATACTTCAATGAGCTTAATGATGCTATGTGTTAGCTCTTTTATTTGCTTTGTTTTTTTTTCCTTTTTTGGCTTCAGAAGGAAAAGAGAATAAGGCTTATAGATTGTTTGAGTTTGTTGCAAAAGCTTTAGGTTGATAGGAATTGGCTGACAGTATAGATATTAGCTCTGAGAAAACTCTCTTTTTTTCTTTTTTTTCTTTTCTGGGTGTTCGGTGTCTTAACAAGCTGTGCTAGGGCTTATTGTGACTTGGGGAACTAAATATGTGTGTGATTGTCTGCATAAACTACTGTTTATGTTTTTCAAGGTTTTCAGCTTGTGGGTATTGCAGTTTTAATGGATACCATAAGTGATAAAAATATATCTTTTCCTGTAAGTAGCTGGGATATTAAGTTGCGAGTTGACTATATTAGCTAATTTGCAATAGTGTAGATTGGAGTTTCAGTTTCAAGCTAGATATGAATGATTTTTGAGTTGTAGCTGTTATTTATAACTGCAGGGAACGAAGAGAACTATTGAAATGGCTCAAACATCTGAGAGATTTTCCGCAGATTTTGTGATGGGAGGAGCAGCAGCGTTGGTATCAAAGAGTGCAGCAGCACCAATTGAGAGAGTGAAGCTTTTGTTGCAAAATCAAGGAGAGATGATTAAGAGAGGACAACTCATGAGACCTTATACTGGTGTTCGTGATTGCTTTAAGAGGGTATTGAGAGAGGATGGTCTCTTGTCCTTTTGGAGAGGTAACCAGGCCAATGTCATACGATATTTCCCCACTCAGGTACTGTGATTTCTCTTTTATATATGCACTTGTTTGATCTTATTTTTCTGAAGAGATTGAATTTTCATCCCATTATGTTCTTAAATTTGTATTTGACAGTAAGTACACCTTTTTCATGGAGACAGATAATGAGAACCAGTTAATGAAAATGTTCACTGCATGGCCCTTATTTAGAAGACAATGCATTTGTTCTCTTTTCATATTTTAGAACTCCATCATTTTTGTGAGAAATTGTTATTCGGTTTAATTCTTGTATATGGTGTTGCATAGAATAATGATTGTGTTTACTTAATCTTATACCTTTAGGATTTTGCTGTTCTATTTTGATCTTATGTCCTGTAATCAGAACCAAAAATTATAGCAATTTAGATAGAGTTTGGGCTGAAACTGTTACAAAATGGTGTCAATATCTATAGATTTCTTATGTTTAGCTGTAATCATAACCAATAATGATTGATGGAAATTTGCGATACCTTTTCTTGTTGCAACCACGTGGCACATTCTGTCCCCTAAAAATCATAGAAATGTAAGCAACTTATAAAAATACTGTCCTTCCATTGATGTCATAACCCAGAAACTACAGCAGTTAGTTTAAGGTGTTGGAATGAAGGCTTCTCTACTTAGGCAGTATTATGGGCTCAGCTGGATGGCTTAGATTTTGAAGCAATAGCTTTTTAAGAGGGAATATTGTGGATACTGGTACAGGCATATGAAAGTACAGAAAATTTCTCTGAGTCGGCTCAGTCAAACTTTTTCTTTCAGCTTTGCTTCTTGATCTTGATCTTTGACATAATTTTCTTACGATCGCATAGTATTTGGCTGCAATAGGCTTCTTAGACAGAGCTCTTGAAATTTATGAAATTGAGGCAGTAATCACGGACATTCTTGTATGATTATTGTTTTCACTAACTTCATCAGTTCATCAACTAAAACTTTTCTGCATATTTATGAAGTTGCTGTCATGACATATGTTGAAGTAGTTCTCATACGTAACTTCTTAAGAACTTACGGAGGATTTCCTTTGTCACCTAAAATGCTTTGGTTACAATTATATTTTCCTTCCATTTTGACTGTCAATTGTTATTCCACTGTTGAAATTTTAAAGATTTTTATAAAGACAACATGTGGACTTATAAATGTCTTGTTTAAATAATATTTTATAAATTCAATTGAAATGCAGATGGTTATAATTGGCATGAGAACAAGCTTTCTGCAACTCATCTGTTTTTCCTCAAAAGTTCTTGTAACTGACATTTTCTGGATACCATAAATAAAAATGTTCCATCTTTATTTGGTTCCCAACAATGCCTTTTAAAACAATCAATTAACTTCCCATAACTAAATCATAATGTTAAATTTGAGCCAAGAAACTTTCTTTAGTTATTATGATAACTCTAAATAGTTAAAAAATTTTGCTTAGTTGACAATAGTTAAATTTCAGATTTTTATTATGGGTTTAGTTGTTTTATCTTCTCTTTTGAGGCAGTTGTTTTAGTCACTCCCTTGTATTGGCACTATTCAACAATCTTTCCAACATTTACATCACTTTATTTGGTTCTGGTAACTTTGTGGCCACTATAAATTGGGGACAGTTGTACATTTACTTTGTCTTGATTATGTGATGGTCAGTAACTCTGAGACTACGATTTTCTCTGGAGTGAAGCAATTTAAATATACTCTGATAGTTGTGCCAGGATATGAAGAGACAGATACCTTTTATCAATGATTACATGGCTTTTGTGAAATATGACATGCTAAATGTGGTCAAATAGAACAAATTAGGAGATCTGGAAAGTTTATATGGAATGGATGCTTTAGTGTATTTTGCTCCGTCTTTTGAGAATTTGGTGTTTTGATTCATTATTTATTTTATTTCACTTTTTATATGTATACTTTGGTCCTGCCTAACTTTTCACTGAACAGATATTCAATTTTTCATAGGCTTTCAACTTTGCATTCAAAGGTTACTTCAAAAACCTTTTTGGCCGCTCAAAAGAGAAAGATGGTTACCTAAAGTGGTTTGCTGGAAACGTGGCTTCAGGAAGTGCTGCTGGAGCAACAACTTCATTCTTTTTGTACCATTTGGATTATGCACGTACTCGATTAGCTACTGATGCAAGGGAGTGCCCTGTTAATGGTCGACGTCAGTTTAGAGGTTTAGTAGACGTGTACAGTAAAACCTTGTCAACTGATGGAATAGCAGGCCTCTATCGGGGATTTGGAGCTTCAATTTTTGGAATTACTTTGTATCGAGGCATGTACTTTGGGCTTTATGACACCATGAAACCTATTGTTTTAGTGGGGCCTTATGAGGTAACTTTCTATATCTTTTCTTGGAACTTTTTTTTAACTTTGATTCACACCTTTAGTCTGAACTTGGAACCACGTATTTTGACTTATCTGCCTGTTCAAGAGGCAGGGAATTTGTATTCAAAGTTTGACCTCAAGCATAGTTTCAACAGGAGTTGATGAATGTTTGCGCAGATGCCTACTGCTACACGCTGATTACTTGTGGGCTTCTTGGGATACATACCATACCATATAAATATATAATGGTTTTGAACATATGATTTGAGGACATCTACAAATTTTAATTGTTATATATATAATCAACTGTCGATCCCAAGTTACTTTGTTGAATGTTGTATATATAAATATGGTGCATTGGCAAAGATCTTTGAGTTCATTCAGAGCACACTTGTCCAGCTTTATTGTAGGACTCCTAATATAAAATGTTCACTTGTTTGCAGGGGAATTTCTTTGCTTGTTTTCTGTTGGGTTGGAGTATCACCAGCGTCTCAGGGGTCTGTGCCTACCCTTTTGACACTGTGCGACGGAGAATGATGCTTACTTCCGGACAGTCAATGAAGTACCGCGGTGCCATACATGCATTACGGGAAATTATTCAACTGGAGGGTTTTAGAGCACTGTTCCGAGGGGTTACTGCAAATATGCTTCTTGGTGTGGCTGGGGCTGGAGTTCTTGCAGGGTATGATCAGCTCCACCAAATTGCAAATAGGCGTGGTTTTATCTTTGAGCCCTGTCAGAAGGTATTGTAATGAGAGTCTTGGACTTGTAAACTAGTGTATATCTTACTAATCCATAACCATAAAACTAGAGAGTTTAGAAAAATGAAAATAAATTAAAAAAACAAAAACAGAGAGTTGGGGCAGGGGAAGTGAGAAAGAAAATGTTGATATAGTGGTATTGCTTCCTCCCTAAATTCCCAGTGCTGGATGGGCTTAAAGGGGCTTCCGTGTACACTATTTTTACAGTTGACATGAATTAATTGTTTTATTTGCAAAACAAACTGTAGATTGTAGTTTCAGATAAAAGTGATATTTGAAAATTTCAAGCAGTTGAATCTTGAAGTCCTCATTGTTTATGCTTTTGGTTCTGTATATGGATTTTTTTTTGGCATATTGCTAGTTTCTACTTAACTTCGAAAGTACGTTACAAAAGTATTTGGTGAATGCCAGCTTTGATGGAAGACTATACTTACTTGAAGATGCATTTTTCAACTTGTAATTGGTTTACATGAATCAGGCCTGCCCATGAGTATCACACACAACCAAGATGTACATGGCATGTAAGACAAGGAACAAGACTGCTTCCTCAAACTTCTAAATTGATAGCCTAAAATGAATTTCCATTAATCCACAAATACAATTACAAACAAGACAATGACATCATAATTTGATGCACCCCTCAATTATTTCAACAAAATAATTGAATAAATAAACTAAGCCAAAAGCCAAAAGTTCTTGTGACGCTTAGTGGTAATCAAGTAGCCTCCAAGCTTGCTGCCCTTTCTCCTCACAGCAATAGTCATGCATGAAGAATTTTGAATGCAGTAATCAACAATGTCGGTCACAGCTTTTTTCTTGCTTGCCCATCTCCTCATCAATCTCCACAGTATCGATTTCTTTCTTTGCCCTAGAACCAATAGTGATACATTCTGTCTCTTTGCTTCTTCTGCAATTACTGGTCCTTTTTCTTTCCCTTGACTTATTGCTATCTCCACTTGCACCTGATCAACAACAAACTCATCAAAATCCAAGTTAAAAGGGATAGAATTAAATTTAACATATGGGTTGATTGATGCTGCAATGAATTGAATCTTACCCCTGGCCTCTTCATCTGACAAATATTTTTCATCGAATGAAGCTTTTCATAAACCCTCAAATTCAGCTTCCCACTGGACTCGTTACCTGCACCTTCTCCAATCAGATTACAACTGACACTATAAAAGGAAATGATATGAATTAATTAAGCTGAGCTGAGCTGAGCTGAGCTGAGCTGCCTCATTCATCACCTTGTCTTGAAGAGGACTTGGCAACATAGAGAAGAACAAGAGTATCCTGCTGGTTTTGAATAGTGTGTGATAATGCCCATTCAAGAGCACCCATAGCATCAAGACTTGAATCCACCACCACCATCACCTTGTTCCCATTCTTCTGATCATCACTTCCTGTTTCATTTCCCCCATACCCATAATCAATCTCCTCACTGTTTGGCCCACTCAAGAACTCCACCTTCTGATCAGTTTCAATAGAGTTAGCCCTCTTCCTCTGAAGAGACGGCGAATGAACACGAACACGAGAAATTGATCGACTCAGTGACAATCTAGGCGATCTGCTGTGTGACTTCGCCATTTCTCTCTTTCGCTTGGGAACAGGACGAAACTCAGACTCAGCTATTTATACATAGATATCCAACACATCAAACGTTGTTATCTCGTGGGGATTGTTGTTTGACTTTGAAGTGTATGCGTATGTATGTTCGTCAATACTTTTCTCTCTTTAACATCTGTAATGGAAGCACTTTTCCTCAACGTGCTTCCCATGAAGCTTCTGGGCCACAGGTGTCATGAATCTTGCTTAAGTCGTTGAGTTGACAACTTTTTGAAACCCTATTAATTAATCATTTTCATAAATTCCCAAGCCCGAGTGCTCTCCTTCTCATGCATATATCTATCTCTATAATCTTAAATTCTTATTTTCTTTTTGCATGAATTTTAATTAAATTAGATTATTATGTTTAATTCATAATCCATCCACCGTCCTCTTAATAAATTGCCCATGTCTTATCGTGATCTTTCTCTATTAGTTGTCATATCTAGTTGCAATAAACAACATTAACATTAATATCAATTATTCTAATAATAAAACTAACATTAATTAAATATATATATATATATATTATAAGATTATTGAGAAAATAATAAGATTATCAAGTTTATGATACGGTATATGGAATCTAGATTTTGTTATACTTTTTATACTTTAATTAAATTCTATTTATTATCTACATAATTGCAAGAGAGTTGCTCGCATTTCTTCAATGCTTTCTGAGGCTTGACTGACTGACTCACCTACATGCAAACCACAATTCATTACCATTAATGAGTAAAGACTAGGGTTTTTCATGGGTATGCATAACACAAGCACCACATAATTAAAGAAATGTTTGGGTTAACATCAATAGGTGTTAATTCAAGATTTGAAGAATCAATCTGGGTTTCTTCCAAAATTGATCCTTTTGTTTCAGCAATTGTTTATTAAAGGATATATAATTTTATATGGTTTGTTTTATGGAACTGATTGATTTCAGTAGTTTAAAAAATATTTACTAACATCTCAAATGGATGGTTATTACTTTTATAATTCCATTCAATGGTAGTAGCTACGAAAAATAATTTTAATTTTTTTAAATTTTTATAAAATAAATATAACAATAATCATATTTATTTTATAATATATTGACAAAAATAATAATTATTGTCATAGTATAACCAAAATATAAATTTATTTATTTTATAATATTTATTATTATATTACAACTTAAATAAGTTCTTAGACGTAGTTCAGGTAATTTAAAACACGTTTGACTTTTTTAGGTCATTTTGAATGAATAATAATAAAAGGTAAGAGTTTGGTATTTTATAGGTAAAATTTCTCACTTTCATGCAAATTTTTTTTTAAATATATTATAATCTAAATAAAATATATTTATATACAACTAAAATAAAAGGATTATTTTTTATTGATTATTTTAACTTTGTTTGTATTTTAATATGATATAATAATTATTGAAATGTTATATATACTGCAGAATAAATTAATATAATATATCTCAACCAATTACTTATAGTTTTGTCACTTATAAGAAAGGCAAAAACATATTTATATTTAAATTATAATAAAAACATGAAAAATATACTTATAATAGCTTGAAATGACATGCCACCTACCATAGTACCGCTTATATTTATTATGTTAATAGAGTCTAAATTTACCGTTAAAAAATTATCATTTAATACTAAAAAATATAATTAATTTTAGGGATATTTTCACATACCTCCCCTGAGGTTTGTAGAAATCACAATAGATAGAAAGTTTGTGAAAATTCACGGATACCTCCCCTGCTACAGAAGCTTCATCCCTCTGACTGTGAGCTGACCTGTAAAAGATAGTAAAATGTCCAAAATAACCTCACTTCTAAACTTAAAAAGAGCGAAATTCTTCATTTCCTAGACTACAATTTTGTTGTATTTTTCTTTTCATGCATCCTATTAAAATAATTAATTTAAATATAACTTTATCAAAATAATTAATTTAAATATGTATTTAAGTCCTAAAAATTATAAAAATTATCCATCCACACAACTAATTCCTTAATTAAAATAAAAAGATAGCATCCAAAATAAATAAGAAAAGAAACTATATCATGTACAAATAAACAAATTTTTTTACAATTTTATCATCAACTATTCTTAATAAGCTATAATACACAACACTAGAAACACAAATGCCCAGAAAAAGAAAATAGAAATGGTTGATGAGATGATGATGTTGGAGGAGTTTTTGGCCAAGGTGAGAGCCGTGTTGAGGATGCTGCGACCACGGCGACTGGCATAGATGTAAAAAGCCGTTCTGCTCAGTACGAAATGGTTGAGTAGTGGCGTTTGTGCTCTTAATCAATTTGCTGCTAGTCTGTTTCAAGTTGAAGGATCGATTGTTGGGTTTGGTAATGAAGCAAAAATGGTTGGTGGAGTGAGTGGGAGAGGGAAGTTAATCGGCGATGTTGTTGCAGGCTTATCAAGTGAAATTTGAGTGTGAGTAGAATTAGAGTTGGTGGAGTGATTAAATTGATGGATTTGGGGTTTTTGCGGGCTTTATCAAGTGGAATTTGAGTGTGAGTAGAATTAGAGTTGTTGGTGGAGTGATTAAATTGGTAGGTTTCAGGATTCTGCGGGCTTATCAAGTAGAATTAGAATCATTGGCGGCGAGAATGATGGAAGAGAACTAGCGCCCGTCCAAAGGGAAGGTAATCAGCGTCCCCAGCGAAGGATCATGATCATCCAAGGTCAGGCTAATGGGCGGCGGGCCGTGTTACTATTTTGTTTAATCTAGGGTTTTCATTTTTGCAAATTCTATTAATTAAAAATAAAAAATGCATGGAAAAAATAAGTGTATTTTTTTTAATAAATCTTAGTATGTTTTTACCAAAATATCCAAATATTAACGGTCAACTCACAGTCAGAGGGACGAAGTTACTGTAGTGGGGGAGGTACCTGTGAATTTTCACAAACTTTATATCTATTTGTGATTTTCATAAACCTCAGGGGAGGTATGTGAAAATACCCCTTAATTTTAAAGTAAATAATATATTAAACAAACATATTGACTATAATTAGTACTAATAAAATTTTTTTGATTAGTAAATATAATATTAATTTAATTTTGAAATTTAATTTTTATAATTATATATTAATATTAACTTTTTTCTAAAAAATTATAGTTATTTATTAGCATTTAATTGAATAATTATAAAAATTAACTTTAAATTTAATAATTTAAAAAAAATTGAATAACTATTTATTAACATGAATTTTTGAATAACTATTTAATAGTCACTAGTTGAGGCAAATTACATCAATAGTCAAAGTAGTCGGGTACTATAGTGTAACTTTTTTATTTGAAAATCAATAAAAGACATTTTTACCCCTCTACATTTACTAAGTGACGAAATTAATAAAAAATAATTGGGTGAGACAAATTATCTTAGTAGTTAGTTAATAGAATTTATATCTTTTTGTATTACAGTATAGCATTCCTATTATTACTGTATCAATACAGGTACAATTAAAGTAACCAACTAAAAACATCTTTGTAAAATAAATAAATATATAATGTATTATCAATGTATTATAAAATAATAATATTATTAATTATTTTAAATAAATATATTATTTTTTAATAAAATTAAAAAATTTAATAATTATTTTTTCTTAGTACTTACTATTGTTCAAGGTTATAATATTTATTTTTAATACAATAAAATTTTAATGAGTATTTTTAAAATCATTAAATTAATCAATCTAATAAATAAAAAATTTAAAAGTTATATATCATTTTCTTTAATTTATTAATTAATACAAGTGGAGGCAACAACAAGCCAACTTATATGGAGGACTTTGTATTTTAAGAAATGTGTATTATGCTCTTGGGCGATAGTTTAGGTGGTTGAGGACACGCTTGATACTCTCAAGCTATATTGAGCTCGAATAATAGTAAAAAATAAGGGTTTAATATTTTATGAGTAAAGTTTCTTATTTTCATTCAAAACCTTTAAAAATTACATATATACACTATAAATTAATCACTATGATGAAAAAAACTCATAATAATTTAGAGGCAAATCCATTTAGTTATCATCAATGTATTACCAATATCGTTAAATGAGATAAGATAAAACAAGATTATAAAATCAATTATGGTTTTATTTTAATACACTTTTACAAAATTAATTCAAAATTTTAGTAATTTTTTTATTATAATATTAGTCCTTTTTTTATAAAAAAAATAATATAAAATTTAGTATTATACACAAAAATTAGCCGTTAGGAGTTTAATAGTTGAATGCTTATTTTCCTTCTTTCCCATAAAAAAAGACACGAGATTGATTCCTCATGATTGTGTTGGGTCATTATCTATACCATTTTTGCTAAAAGAAAATTAGCAACAGGGGATAATAAACTAACGACTAAAGCAGGATAGGAAGACCACCATTGTAGCATAGCATCAGCCACTGAATTAATCTCCCGAAACGAATGAGTGCACCTAAAATTCACCTGTGAAGTTAAGATTTTGCAATTAAGCCACCGAGTTTGCAACTGCCTACGAGGAAGAAAGGACTTGTGTATATATATATACACACACAAATTTAACTACAAAAGAATTCTAAGTCCTCCTTACCTATAGTCTTTGAAATCAAAATACATTACAAAGGAATTCTTTGAGTCCCCTTACATATATATATATTCTCCGAGATCAAAATGTCACAATAACAAAGTATAATTTTCTAATCCAAATTTAATCTCCTTGTTATATATCTTTTATCTTCAGTTCATTTCATATAAAATCATACAAACAGTAAAACATAGTCTGTTTCGATACAGGCCTTTGTTTCAATAATATCACCTCATATATATATATATATAAACAAACCTTTTAACAGCTAGAGATATTGATATTAGTCATTATAGGTCTTAGTATTTCTTGATTAATTGGGCATATTTATATATATTAACTGCAAGCATACATGATACATGCAGACTAAAGATCAGCTTTTGCTCTTTAATTCATTGATCATGAAGGTGGCCAAGCATCCAAGCAGGCAAGAGTGTGTTGGGTCGATTTGCTGGGGAAATATTCTCGTCTTCTCCGCCGCCCCCTGCTTCTAGTTCGTAAGAGCTGTTGCATACAATTCAAATCATTTAGTCCCTACTCATAGAATGGATTATCATTTGAGCACGAGAGAGAGAGAGAGAGAGACAGAGACCTGTAGTTCAATGGCTGCATTAGAAGAACGGAGGACGCATTCAGTTCTTGATTTTGCTGTTGCCACTGTGCCTGTTGGTTCATTGTCTTCTCCTTCTCCTTTACCTGAAATCAAAATATAAAGTGCGCAACTACATATATATCACTTCCTTTTCAAAACAAAATGGGTTCATATTAATTGTAAATATCACAATGTTACCTTCTTTGCAAGCAAGTTATTTTGCTCTTGCAACAACTTGTCCTGTACATATACATGTAAATGAAAAGAGTGAGTCACTCTTATGAAGCAATTTTGAATCATTTCAAACCCAACGTTGGTATTATATGGTTTAAATAAGGTTAATTCTCTGATTCAAGGTACTACAAGTTCCAGGAAATTCAGTCTCACCTTTTTCTGAAGCTCAGAAATGGATTGAAACATGAGGTGATTCTGCAAGTGAAATCCCATTTAATTAGCTGCATATATATTTAATGAACCAAACTGCACTTTAACATTCAAAGTTACGGTTACATTACTTTTCTTGCTCGTACGAGTTTAAGAGCAGAATCAATCTGCTGTTCTAAGCTTTGAAGCTCTTTGAGACTTAAGGACTCAAGTTCTTCTCCCATGAAATTCCTGCAAACATTCAGAATGTATGATTTCTTGCTGTTGTTGCAGTGTTTATTAATAGAAAATACTCATTCTAGTTCATACCTTTGATTTCTTTCAAGAACCTCCACCCTAGCTTTAAGCTTTGCATGTTCCAATGTCCAGTTTCCTTGCTGTGGTATATACAACATTGAACATGTTTCGATTCAACAGGAAATCATCTAGTTTTAAACACAAAAACAAAACCAAAATGTGGCTATTTCTGACTTCACAAGCCAAACCATTAGTCCCATCTGCTGTGGGGCTATTCTGCCTGACATGTTAATTAAGCATGAATGGCAAGCTCAAACTATAACAAGAATGCATATATACACAGGAAATTGATCAAAAATTGAAAATCTGGTCAATAGATGGATGGCATACATTTGCTTCTACATCCATTGCTTGAAGCTGCCTCTCTGCATAAGAATATCGCTCGTACCGTTCAAGGATTCTTTCCATGCTGATATCAAACAAAAGTTAAACAATAGTGTTCTTGTAAGTACAAAATAAAATCCAAATCAAAGTACAAAACAGATCAGAATTAATCAAATGAACTAGCACCGATACTATAATTGATATTGTACAAAGATCAATCCCAACGATTAGTGTTTCTCATACTCTATAACTTGCCTACGGCATAGACAAAGACGTACGCAATTTCACTTATGGTTAAAAGACATTTCTTCTTCATCCATTCCTGAATAACTTCTCAATCTAGCACTTGCGTAAAAGCTGTGATAGCTAGCAAGCAAGGTTGTTCACAAAAGATGTAAGATAATGACAAGAATTTGTGCATTAATTATCATTACATTTGAGAAGGTAAACAACCAAGAATATAACACCTACAGAATCAAGCATGAAACCGTGAGCTGACAAAAGATCAAGATTGAAGTAAATTGAAACAACTCATTTAAAGATCTCTCATCACGGCAAATCAATTTTCTTTCAGACTAAAAGATCAAAGCTGATTGTGAGTTTAACGTGGATATATATATATATATATAAATATCCCTGTCTTTAAGGATAAATTCTATATATAACAATTTTTATATTAGATAAGTTGGAAACTTTCTTTGACAACATAGAGATTATAAGAAAAAGCTTTTCTGTGGCGGCAGCAAATAAAATATAAGAGATTAGTTCCAAGTAAAGAACCAATAAGGTCGTAGAATTAAGAGAATAAAACAATGCTCATATATCAATTTTTACCCTTAAATTATCGATAACATATATACATTAACTATCATAATTACAAGCAAGAAAATTCTCATGATTTGAAGCAGTAAAGAAAGGGATTAATGTTAAACACCTTCAGTTTAAAGAAAAGATCAAAATGTGATCAGTTTTACCAAAACCACCACATTCGCTATAAAGTTCAATAATGGTTCAACATAACAACAACAATGGCACTGATGTTAATTGGGTGTTAGAACCATGCCATATTGAATGGGAGAAAGAGCAGAAAAGGAGGAAGGAAGGAGAGTTTAATTTAGGGTAAAAGCTTATTCTTATTCAACTCAGGAAATAGTCTTTTATAGGACTTTAACAATAAATCTCCTAATCTAACTCAAATATAAATAATCTAATCCAAGCCTAAGTGCAATAGGAAATAAAATACATAACCCAAATAGTAAAAAGACTTAGGGTCCTAACATTTACCCCCTCAAGGAAAACTTGTCCTCAAGCTGAAAAATTTGGAAAGCGAGCAAGAATTGTAGTATTCCTCCCAGGTAGCATCCTCTAGAGATTAACTTTGCCATTGAACCAATAATTTAGTAACAGCACGATTGCCTTTCTTGAATGTGCCACAATCCAAAATTGCCCTAGGCTTTCATTCTCAAATAACAAAGTCAGAAAAGTGTGGTAAATATGGAGAAGATGGTGTATGAGCTCCCAACTTCTGTTTTAAGTAGGGAACATGAAAAACTAAATGAAATTTACTTTCAACTAGCAAGTCTAACTTATATGCAACAGTTCTAATGTGAGAAAATATTCGATAGGGCCCGTAAAACTGAGCAGATAACTTTTAGGTGGTCGAAGGATTAAGAGTGGATTGTCTATAAGGTTGGAGATAAAGATATAACTAATCACCTTTAGCAAACTCTCGTTCAATTTGATTTTTATCAGCAAAAAACTTCATTCGAGATTGAGCAATAGTTAGATTGTCTTTTAGGAGCTGTAAAATGACATCTCTTTCTCGTAGTGCTAAATCAACGACATGCACATTAGTAGTGCCAAGAACATAAGAATCAATTCGGGGTGGTGGACGACCATAGACGACTTCATATGGCGTCATTTTGATGGTTGATTGGTAAGTTGTGTTATACCATCATTTAGCCCAAGGTAACCATTTAGTCCAAGTGGTAGGTTTGTCTTCAGCAAAACATCGCAAATAATTTTCTAAAGAGCGGTTAACTACTTCGGTTTGGCCATCAGATTGTGGATGATAAGCTGAACTACGATATACAAAGTTACCTTGTAGTTGGAAAAATGCCTCCCAAAATTGACTAAGGAAGATGGGATCACGGTCAATGACAATGGTGTGTGGCATTCCATGTAGCTTGGCTATATCACGTACAAAAACCTCAGCAACAGGAGTAACTATATAAGGATGTGATAAGGCACTGAAGTGAGCATATTTGGATAAGCGATCTACCATGACCAAGATAGTTGTTTTCCCTGCCAAAGAAGGAAGGTTGTTAATGGAATCCATGGAAATATCTTCCCAAACGGCTGTAAGAATGGACAAAGGTTGGAGTAATCCTAAAGGATGCACAGTTTCAGCCTTGTTACGTTGGCACGCATCATACTCTGCCACAAATAATTTGGCAGCTCGTTTTAACCTCTTCCAATAAAAACTTATGGCTACTCGCTTATAGGTATGAAGGAATCCAGAATGGCCTCCAGTAAGGTAGAGAAATACGCTAGTCATGGAAGTACTTGAGGCTACGATAATCGGTAATAATTGTGAAGTGACGACCAATAAAGTAAAGACCCTATTTTTGCACAATAAAAACAACAGCTAGCATCTCCTTGTCATATGTAGACATGCCTAAATGTTTTCTTGATAACGCCTTACTAATATAGGCCAATGGATGACCTTCTTGGATTAACACAGCTCTTAGGCCTCGCCCTAAAGCATTATATTCAATAGAAAAAGGTTTAGAAAAGTCTGGCAAGGCAAGAACTGAAGTTGAGACCATGACTTATTTTAGCTCAATAAAGGCAGATTCTATAGCTGGTGTCCAATGAAATGAGTCTTTTTCAAGTATGCCAGATAATGGTGCAACAATTTTCCCATAGCCTAGGACGAACTTGCGATAATACCCAGTTAAACTTAAGAATTATCTTAAAGCTTTAATGAAAGTAAGCTTAGGCCACTTAAGCATGCACTGAATTTTGTTAGGATTGGCAGTTACTCCATTAACAGAAATAATATGCCCCAAATATTCAATCGATGTTTGGGCAAAGTAACACTTTGAAAGTTTGACATAAAGCTGATTCTTCTGTAGACATTAAAGGATTAAAGAGAGATGACGTGCATGTTCCTACAGAGAGGTACTATAAACAAGTATATCGTCAAAGAAAACCAAGACAAACTTATGCAAAAAAGGGCGAAATATTTCATTCATCAGGTTTTGGAAAGTTGCTGGAGCATTAGAAAGGCCAAATGGCATTACCATAAATTCATAGTGGGCGTTATGAGTATGGAAAGTTGTTTTTGGAATGTCTAGAAAGTGCATATGAATTTGATGGTACCCTGATCGAAGATCCAACTTGCTGAAAATTGTTGCCCCATAGAGTTCATCCAACAGCTTATCAATGACAGGGATAGGATAACGGTCTTAAATTGTAATCTTGTTAAAAGCATGGTAGTCAATACACATGCGCCATAATCCATCTTTTTTCTTAACTAGCAAGATTGGAGACGAATAAGGACTAATACTAGGCCGTATTAATCTCGCTTCTAACATTTCAAGAAATAGATGTTCAATCTCTTTCTTTTGAAAGTAAGGGTAATGGTAAGGACGGACATTAGTAGGTGAGCTTCTTGAAAGTAGCGGAATCTGATGGTCTAGAAAATGATGTGGTAGAAGGTTGTTAGGCACGGAGAAGGCATCAAAATAACTCTCGATAACTGTAACCACTACATGAGGTGTTGATATGCACGAACTATCAGCTGCCAATGTCATTAATTGAATAAAAAATCCTTGTCTTTCTTGTTGTAATAATTTGTCAAAATCTTTTTGTTTAGTAATGATAGGAGGCAAGGACTCATAACCAGCTAGCTGAACACTTTGACCCTTCCAGACTAATTGCATAGTCATTTTAGAGAAGTCCCATAGTATAGCACCTAAAGGTTTTAACCACTCAGCTCCCAGTACAATGCCGTATCCACTAATAGGTAGTAGAAAAAAGTTTGAGGTGAATTAGAAGCCTTGAACATTGATTGGAACATCCAAACACTTGTTAGACCCCTTGATTACTCTTCCATTAGCTACTGTAACTTGAAATTCAGCAATAGTAGTAACCATACAATCACATTGTTTAGCCAGATGTGGGTTCAAAAAGTTGTAGGTTGACCTAGAGTTTATGAGGATGATGACTACACGTTTCTTCAAAGTCTTTTTAAGTCGCATAGTATTTAGGGGAGAAACACTAGTAAAAGCATTTAATGAAATCTCTACTTATCAGATAAATTGTCAGTTTCACGTTCCTGGGCTTCATTGTCTTCAATGTCAGCTTCCAACAATAATAGTCTAAGCGCTTCACAGCGATGCCTAGGGTTAAGTTGCTCATCGCAATTGAAGCAGAGCCCTTTGGCTCGCCGATCAGCCTGTTCTATTACAGATAGTCATCGATACTGTGGTAACTAGGAAAGCGCTGGACCTAAGATAAAAGGTTGTGTAGAAGATATAGGCTTGCTAGAGGTTGTAGATGATGACTAACTGAGTAACGATGGATGTGGTCAAGACTTGTTAGAATGAGGCGGAAGTCAGCGATTTGTCACATTAGCATATTCTTCTTGAAATCTAGCAAGTTCAAAAGCTTGCATAAAGTTGACAGGTTTCAACATTTGTACTCCAATTTTGAGATCTTCACATAACCCAAAAATAAAGCAACTAATGAAAAATGATTCCCTCAAGTTCCTAGTTCGATTGGCTAATTTCTCAAAGTGAAGTTGGTAGTCAATTACTATATCTGTTTGTTTAAGTTTAGTGAGTGTACCCACTGCATCAACATCTTTAAATGTCCCAAAACGAGTAAATAAGGCTCGTTTGATTTGCATCCATGTTAACTCCCCTATGGTTTGCTCTAATTAGTGAAACCACAATACTGCATCGCCATCAAGATGATCAACGGCTAAGGATAATAAGTTAACCTTTGTTAATGTAGCTAGTCGAGGATATTGTTCACATTGAAATATCCATCTAGTTAGATTCTCTCTGTTAAAAATGGGAAACTCAAGTCGTACATTATGAACCTGTACCAGTAATCCTCCCGTTTGTCTAAATTCCATTGGTTGCCGGTTGTTGATTGGGTGTTGATGGATGACGGGAGATTGACTTGTGGATGCTTGTCGCTCGACCTAAAGTTGACCCAATTGTTCTCGTATTCCTATCATAAGTGTTTGTAAATCATTGGATTGTTTAGTTAAGGTAGCAATTTTTTCATCAAATTGATGAGATAATTGTTAAACTTTTTCTTCAAGTTCTTTGACAGCCATGGTGCCCAAGAAGTATGCTTTGATACCAAATATTATAACTATGCCAAATTGAAGGGGAGAAAAAGCAGAAAAGGAGGAAGGAATGAGAGTTTAATTTAGGGTAAAAACTTATTCTTATTCAACTTAAGAAATAGCTTTTTATAGGACTTTAACAATAAATCTCCTAATCTAATTCAAACATAAATAATCTAATCTCAGCCTAAGTGTAATAAGAAATAAAATACATAATTCGAATAGTAAAAAGACTTAGGACCCTAATATTGGGCAAGATAATGATCCAAATGATGACTTCTTGCATGCAATGAGTATTGATTTCTCATATGTTAGATTTTCAATTCTTTATTTGGTGGACGATAAAAAGGATAAACAAACCAAACTTTGTTGCTAATGATCAAGGAATAAGCAAGAGGGATTTCAACATCAAGGTTATCCCATCACACCTCAAAGAATTGAATGAAAGAGAGTCAATCAAGGATCTTTTTCATTTAGAAACAAATATTCTATAATCATCCCTCATAAACTACCTTCGATATATCTTTTTTAAAGTGTAAATTCTCTTATAACTTTGACACAAATAAGTGAAAAATAATAAAATTTACACAAAAAACTATTTAGCAAGATTTCCTTAGTGAGCCAAGGTTAGACTATCAATTCCTTCAAAGATGGGTAAGTTGACGTTCAAAAGATTGAGATGGTACAAAGGGTTGAGGTTGGATAAGAAATCATTGACGTAGTTTTGCTAATTCTAATTGAAGAAAAAGTTATTTTTTAAGCAAATCTTATCGAGGATATAAAATTCATTGGAATTTCAATCAAGCAAAAACTAAAGACAAGAAGTATTAGTTGCTTGTAAGACTAATTCTTTAAAGGTCACTAATGAGGGCAATAACTTTTCAAGAAACTTAAGGATGAATTTTTTTTACCAATTTCAAAGGTAAAAATTTAATTATATTATTGTAAACTAAAAGTGACAAAACATGCAAGGATGGCATGACCCAACTCGTGACCAGTGTCGATACGGTAAGACACTGTTCACAAGTTGGGCCGAGAAAAAATATCCACAGGCTACTATATAGTCGGCAAACAATAAAAATTAATTACTATTCACTATATGTCGTATAACTATTTACCATAAGCCTATATAAGTTTATGGTCATATTTGGATTGCTTTCTAACGGTCAGGCTTGCACGGTGCGTACAGTAACCATATCATGGGCTGGATAGAGCTTATCTATTTCATTGTGTGTATCGTGCCTGCCCAACCTAAGAGCCCGCGCGAACTTATATTTCGTGAGCCATGCCATTTCGGCACGACCTATTTGCTACCTCTATCGTAAATATCAAACTTCTCCCTTCTATTGTTACTCAATATCAGAATGATATGGAAGTACCAAGCATGCTCCAAATTACTTGAAGTACCTTTAAGGTAAAAAATGTGATATAATTGATTACAAGATACCGTATGGTAAAGAATCCAAGTCAAGAGTAATCATATTTTATAAACAAAGATGTGAATGTTATAACTAAAAGAGATCTTTTTAAAATAAAAGGGAAATACTATAAATCACAGGACTTACTATTATACACCACTAAACTGTAATAAGAAATTTGATAGCTAAAAAGTTCTTGCATTTGACAGACTCCATATCCTTTCTCCGAGGATAAACATGTTTGGAATTAAGAAGCCATCAAAATGCTACATATAATGTCCAATCTATTCATATCTAACAGTAGTAATAGTTCTAAATATGTAGTATCTCATCTCATTAGACTGTTGTATATTGTAGACTACACATCCTATAGCTCCTCTTCAAAGATTTTTTTTCTAGTTTGGCCTTGTATAATGCTTCAGCTAGCCGTCGCATGCCCAGAAATGTAACAAATGACAGATAAGTACTTTCAAGTAAAAAAAAAAATGAAAAAACCTAATTGGTTTAATTCGTGTTACTTTTGGCCTCAACTGTAAAGGAGAATTTTTTTTTACCTCTTTCACACTGCTATTTTAGCTCGACGCTACTTTATTTTTAGGTTACTTTTATTATATCTAACAGCACCTGCCTGTTGTAGGATAATAGCAACAAGTGATAGTACCATTTACGTGAATCATTTAACAAATTGTCTAACATATAGGACAATTATTGTACCCAACACACCCTATTCATGTACAAACTATAAAAAGTTTTTGCTGTATGATCTGTGATGTAGATGTTGTTATGACATCTAATATAAGGGTGGGTAAATGAGGCTTAGACACTCATAATTTACACAATCAAAATAAGGTTGAAGATGATATATTGTATCCTTTCACCATAAATTGTATTTTTCCAATGACTAAGTTAGTTTATACCTGGAATGAGAAATAACATTGCTTTTTAAATGGGTTTTTCTTGGAAAAAAAAAAGCTCAATACAATGTCTAATTAACCATTAGAAATTGTTCTAAAAGTAAATTATTTATGTAATATACTTAAGGGGTAATAAGCATTAAAAGAAACTAAGAATTTTGAGTTGCATGCAATGATTAGATATCGCTTGAAATGAAGCCAGTCAATGGATTAAGGTTTTCATTGCAAGGTAATTATATTACAGGCTGAGTGTTTATATCATCAACTATTATTTAAAGATAGAATTTTACTATATAAAATTTAATTCAATAGAAAAATAAAAAAAAAAAAAGATTTTTTGAACCATTTATGATAAGAATAACTATATATGGATATTAAAAATCTTCAATATATGAAAAAAGAATTATTATATGCACACAAATACACATTGATTATTTGAATTCCATTTTTCTATCAAACCAACAAACATGGATGAAGTTTCGTCCTATATTAACGAGTAAAGAGAAGATCGATATGATTAATTAAAAAATAGTATTGGATCATTCCACTTACTAAGCTAATTCTATAAGTTGAATACTACTTGGGTCTTAGCTACTTCCCTTACAAAATCTCTATTTGGAAAAAAAAACTAAAAAAAAAAAAAAATTATTACTTAAAAATACTTTTAAATTTATTATATAGCAATGATACGATATATATTTTACCATAAATAATATAATATGTAGTGTGTATATATAACATTTTTTCAATTTAATATGGCTGTATTTTACAAAATGTGGAGTTACACAACTTCTAGTAATTTAGTGTTTAATTATTATGAACAATGCACAAATTTGAATATTAACAGTAATTTAAGTTATTGTTTAATTCAATCTGTGTATACAAAGTAGGAATTTTGGTGTAAATATATATATACATATATAATCATGAAAGAGAGTAAAATGATACTACCAAACTCACTCAAACGGCTTCATCTCATGATAGAATACTTGATATATACATCAAAACGTTGGTGTAAATATATTTGCGTGAAATTAATTAATATAAGATAGAAAAGATGTAATTACTACAATAAATTCAATAGTTATTCGTGAATTGAAATTGTCAAGATACCCATATTCATTTTAATAAGATATTGGTCTTTCAGTAAAAACAAAGATAAATGAAATATATATAAAGAATGGCTTTTATTTATTTATTTATTTATTCTGCCCATCTAACCGGTAGATCTCTCTACTATACCTATGTCGCTCATCAAGGCAAGCAACCTGCAGGACAATAGAAATAAGTACACTACAGTTTCGGTTTGGGTTTACTTTTTTAGAACTGTGTGCCTGCCAATATATATATATATATATGTACATGTACTTCTCCATCCTGGTAATTAGTTAGTTCTGGGAAAGTAAAATATAATATATATAATGCTTGATTTTGGTACGCGGGTAAATAATAATATTCCCTGTTTCTATTTCAAGTTTGGAATTTGATTAAGATCCCAAGAATAGCTACTGAAAAAGCCTATTCTGGGAATTGAAATCATTTGCTCTTTGACAAACCAAAAGGGTCATATATTTCTCTTTCAAAAAAAAAAAACCAAACGACTCATATGCATATATAACATAGAAAGACAAAAGCCATAATTCAATGATGGGAATATAAGTAAATTGTGTGTGTGTGTGTGTGTGTATCAGATCGGCCGAGAGAGACGAGATCGAGCTTTTGGTTGAATGTAAGAACGGGCTCGGATGTATGAAAGCATTAAATTTACGTACTCGTTGAATTTACAAACAAAGTCAGTCAAATTAACTTTATACATATGACATCAGCTCTCTCTCAATATATAGTCAAAATTCTTAATATTTTTTTTTTCACGAAATATATAATGTCAACAATGAAAATAAGCAGACAAAAAATATTTAGGTACATAGTACTTATGTTAATCGCCCACATAAGAAGAAAAAGTAAAATGAAGAAGTAAACTAGCTAGCTAGAGATAAGCAATAAGCAAGCAGATCAGAAAACAGAAGCAGAAAGAGATCGAGCTAATGAAGATGAAAATTTCATAAGAGGAAAACAGGAAAGAATTGAAAGAGAAAGTATGTATATGTGTGTATATATATATATATATATATATATATAGATATTAATTAAAGAGATTATATAAAGGAATGAAATTAAGAAAGAATAGAATTAATAGAGAGATCGTACCAGGAATCAGTGGCGTACTGAGAGAGTTTGCCTTTGGTTGAGAAGACGATCAAAGCAACCTCAGCATCACAAAGCACTGAGATCTCATGGGCTTTTTTCAATAAACCAGACCTCCTCTTTGAGAAAGTCACCTGTCTGTTGATCTTGTTCTCTATCCTCTTCAGCTGAACCCTACCCCTTCCCATAACTACGACTACTACTACAAATCGTTTCAGACAACAACAACAAATAAGAAAGTGAAGAGATCGGGTTTGGTCTGTAATCTAATTTTAGAAAAGCTTAAAAATTGCTTGCTGTGGATAGTATTCTTTGAAGATGAAGATGGGTTTGCAATTAACGGAGAGAGAAATATAGAAAGAGAAGAGAAGAGATTATTATTTATAGAAAAGATTGGAATGAGTTCGGAGAAACAAATGTGGGTTTGATGTACAATGATAGGTGGTATTACAAAACCAGGGTGGTTTCGTCAAATTCGCTGTCGATTGTTAATTGGTTGGAATTAATACAACAGTCGATATTGTCTGCTCACAACAACACAAAAAGCAGCAGTAGTATGTCCGTACACTTACTGGGTGGGGTATATTGTTAGGCTGACTATTCCGGAAAGTAAAGCTAACACTATTCACTACTTATTATTTACTTATTGAATATTGCAGTTAACCCCCATTTCTTTGGAAAACACAGCAAATATCCCCTAAAATTGTTGCCTGTGCTAAATACCCTTGACTTTTTAAGAAATATGAAAATACTCCTAATTTTAATACAAATATGAAGATACCTCCTTGAAACAATTTTTTTTATGAACATTTTCTATCTTTCCGATCATAAATAAACAATTTTACCTCTAATTTTTTATAGTACATAAAAAATAATCATATTATTCTTATTTTTATTTTGTAATAATTAATATAATTTTATTTTAATATTTAAATTTAAATTATAATACTATTTTTATTTTAATTATTTTTTCCTTTCAAATTTACTGTTATTTTTTTAAAATATCAATTATACATAATTTTGAAATAAACATTAAATTTTAAAAAGTAAAATGTCTACTTAAAAAAATTTAATTTTAAAGAATAAAATAATTTATTTTAAAAATCATGTATAATTTATATTATAAAAAATTAACAATAAATTTGAAATAAAAAAATAATTAAGGATGAAATTATTATTATAATTTATATTAGGATAATATTATATTAATTATTATAAAATAAAAGTAAAGAAAATATGGTTATTTCATATACCCTTTAAAATTAAAAAATAAAATAATCTATTTATATTAAGTATAATAGAAAATGTTAACAAAAAAGTTGTCTCAATATGTTTAAACATTTCTTAAAGAGTAAGGAGTATTTAGCACAACAATAAACATTTCTTATATAGGAGTATTTAGTACATCATTCCTATATTTATTTTTATTTACAATTTATTGAAAATTGAAAAATTTGAATCCCTAACAGTTTCTGCATGTGTGGTGGGTTTCTGGCCAAGACGGGCCTTACAAACCAATCATATGTCATTATGTTGAGATATTTTATTTTTTTCCATATCTTCTTATTTTATATTAATAAATAATTAATTCTATAAATACAATTTATTCATTAAATCTTATTGATTACTTGTAATTATGTTGCTTTTTTTTACTTGACTTAAGAGGTAATCTAGTTGATTTGATTTCATTAACTTTAGAAGAGAATTTTCTTGATTGTATACAGAGACGCAGTGCGGTCAGGTAAAAAAATTAAAAAATAATACTTGTTTTACTATTTTATACTTTTACAATAAATATTATATGGGCAATTTTCACATACCTCCCCTGAGGTTTGGTGAAATAACACAAAGAGGAAAGGTATGACGTAATTCACACATACCTCCCCTCTCATTTAACAAAAATTTGCTTTTTCTTCTCTTAACATCCAATTTTTGTTAAAAAATCAATTTTACCCTCAATCTATGTCATAATTAGAAGCTATAAATGTGAATATCATGTCTATAAAATGTTAAAAAATTGAGCAAAAGAAAATACAATTGTAAAGCTACTTTTTCCTTCCATTTTATTATATATACACACAAGTTACCTTATACATATATAAATGATGTTCTGTACAAAACCAATATTTCTCCTAAAATTTTCATAATAATGTCATTTTAGCTCCCAAAACACAGCCACTAATCCTAATTTTTATAATTACCCTACAACAAATCAACTAATATTAAAAACACCAGTCATCATAATTTTGTATATTCTTCTCATCCTGCAAAAATAACATAATGTCAATGTGATAACAAAAAAAAAATTATAATTGACCTTAATCATGCACACACACAGCAGCTTCAAAGGAAAGATAAAAAAATAAATAAATAAATTACAAATTGGCATAAACCTTCTCACGCACAGTAACATTTTCTTTTGCTCCATTTTTTAACATTTTTATAGACATAATATTCACATTTATATCTTCTAATTATGATATAGATTGAGGGTAAAATTGATTTTTTAACAAAAATTGAATGTTAAGAGAAGAAAAAACAAATTTTTGTTAAATGAGAGGGGAGGTATGTGTGAATTACGTCATACCTTCCCTCTATGTGTTATTTTACCAAACCTCAGGGGAGGTATGTGAAAATTCCTCAATATTATATTATTTGTTGGTCTTTGTAAAATTTTAATTTATTATTGTAGTATAAAAAATATTAATAAAAATAAGTTGATTTTTTTAATATGAAATGAAACTAATTTATTAAATTATAGTTAAAATGTCACTTCCTTTTTATATTAAATATATAGCTAATTATCACTAGATGTAAATCTTGTCTCCCCTTTTAAAGGTTTGGAATCACTTTAAGAAAGTTAACCCTTTGACTAACTTGCTTGATATCTAGAATTGTAAAATATAATTGATAAAAAATTATTATCCACATAATTTTTCAAAATTTAATAATGAAAGATGGAAAAGACAAATGTGTAATTGGAAAGTTAAAATTAAAATCCCAAACTGAATAGTAGAAGAATTATTGATTGTACAAGAGATGAAAGAGTCTAAATTGCAAAAGGAAAGAACAAATAAATTATGCCCATATGAATGAATGACTATTCACTAGATTTTCTTTTAATATAAACAAATTTTTAACAAATATACTATACACAATATTAAAAATCAAATAACAAAATAAATAATATTAAAAATAATTAATATTGAAATTTTTTATAATATTTCAATGTTGCACTTTATTTATGAATTTCTGTTAATAAAATTAATTAACAATGTTATAACCATAAGTACAATAACATGGTAATAAATTTAGAAAATATTTTTTATACAATAAGAATAACATCAGCAAATTAATAATTATTGTTATGATAAAATGATAACAAATTTTTTAAACTAAAGTTATAATTATAAATTTGTTTTTAAGTTTAAATAAAGTTTAAATAATGTTATTAAATTTTTATATAATTAATTAACAAGATAATTTTTTTAGTGAAGTAGTTGTTTGTATAAAATTACTTTTTAAAAATACTATCAAGAGTATTTACAAAAGTGTTAAATATAAAAGTTTAAAACTTTATTTGAAAATGATAGTACCAAATTTCTTTCTTATTCTTTTGAAGAGGAATATGATTCCTCTATGGGAAGGAATAAGAATTTTTAGGCAATTATTATTATTATTATTTCCTTATTATTTTTGTCCAACCAAATAAGAGAATTTCTTTCCAATTTTTTCACTATTAGCTCCATCCAAACTTGCATTAAATCCAATCCTTCACATTTTGAGGTAATTATCTCTCGAAAGTTAAAAATTTACTCAACATAAGAGTTAATTTTTAAATTATATCCATCATAAAAATATATATATATTTATAAAACCTATGTTAAATTATATAAAACAATTTGTTATCCCTGCAAAAACTCGTCTAAACATTGCTTGAATAATAATAGTTAAAAATATTAATTTTAAAAATAAAAAATTTATGTAAAATCATTTTAAAAAATATATCATATGTTTTAATTTTTTTAAATAATTGTTAATCTTGTAATTAATAAATTTTAAAATAAATATATACATAATTAAAATTTGTTAGACAAATGCATGAATGAGTACAATATAAGGGTCCATTTAAGAATTTCTGATCTTAAAATAATGGTCTTTATCACCCATTAGCAGTGTGAAAAGTCAAATCCTTTTCGCTTTTTAGTTCCACTCAAACAAATGCAGATTTAACTATTTCCCACCCAAAAAAGTACCTTAAAAAAATGGACACAACTTTATGTCATACTAGCATATGTGACTTTTTTTTTTTTTTTAATATTATATTTCTAAAATTTATTTACATAATTTATGAAATTTTTTTGGGCACCCATGAGATATGAAGAGAATAATACTAATATGAAGTAGGAGAGTATCACACTCTATTCAAACTAAAACTCTTTAATTAGAGGGTAAAAAAAAAATTTATTATCCGAACAGTAATCTAAGTGGTATATAAATTTAGATTTCTAAATTTTGACGTAATAATTTAAATTTTAAGATCAAACATAATTATATCATAATATATTTAGATAATAAAAATACCCATGATAATAAATGTGATATAATTTTGTTTCAAATTTTATATTAAATATCTTACAATTCATTTAACCAAGTCTTAAATGGAAAAATCATAAAAAACGTTTTAATCACAATGGATATGACGTTGTCCTATGATATTAAACGATAAAGTTAATGCAACCAATATATATTAGGTAGATGACAAGACAAATTAAGACTATTTTCTATTTTTCTTTAGGAAGATATTGATTTATATAATTTTTTCCTTCAAATCTGAAATGTCGTAACTGTAGTCTGCATTATTTATTTATGTGACCTTTCTCTTCAGCAATACTACTCCATTATTAGAATATATAATAGATGGGTACTGCTTTGAATGCTTGGTTGATGTAGGTTTAGAATTATTGACAATATAATTAAATTTACCAAATTAATTTCTTAAAAAAGAAACCTACTAAAAATTAGAAGTCAATGCTAGTGTTAATTATTTAGAAGACTTTTGGCTTTAAAAATTAAAAAGTCGTTGATTTTTTAAAAGATAATTTATAATTATAACACATTTAACGAAATTTTTTGTAGAAATATCTATAGAATTCGAAGAGAATGCATTCTAACTATTTAGGTTGGGCCTGAATGGTAAATACGTACATTTAAAAAAATTAAAGTCAATGGTTTTTAAAATTATATACTATACAATAAATATTATAGATATATGATAGGCAATAATTAATTAGCTAGTGTTTTTTTTTATCTTTACTACCTATATATGAGGCTAATAGCCTTGAAAAAGAAGAAATCATAAGATTAAATTAATGCTATATGTTTTTATTAGGTTTGTTTTGGGATCAGTTTTGATTTGTTTTGAAATTATGCAATCCAAATTTTGCAAAGTACCCACATTTCTGAGAGGTTATTTGTGGGTTATATTTCTTTCTTTAACCAATACATTTATTCTTTATTAAGATAATCAAATGGTTTTTAATGTGGGATATATTGGGAAGTTTTTATATTTATCAAATTAATTATGATCATATTTGTAGGGCTAGATTGCCTGCTTCAAATTTTAAAATAGTTTATTTTTGCTATGCTAAAAAAATTGTCAGTTGTAAAGAGAATCAACCAAATGTATAGGAAATTTTATTTTCAAAAGGGTTATGGATGAAAACAAATTTATATACTTACGAAATTTATAATGTTAAAATAATATAAATGGCCAAGATAACTAATATATATGCAGTGAATTAATAAAAATTAATATTAGACGTGTGTTTGTGTATGTGTGTGTGTGTATATATATATATATATATATATTATTTTAAAATAATTTATAATAAAAATATATAAAAATTTTAATATATAAATAAAAATAAATAGTTAGGTATGTCTTGCTGAATTTATTTCTTATTTAAATTCAATATTTAATAATTACGTATGGTTGATTTTAAATTTTTATAATTTTAAATGGATATATTTAGTATTATATTTAAGAATTATTTTCAAAAATTAAATTTTAAAAAACAACTTTTTCTTTATTTTTAAAAATTTATTATAAGATAGAGTAATTTTGATAAAAATAATTTGAATTTTTTTTTATTAAATACCTATCATAACTTTAATTGTTTAAAACTACTTTTGTATTCTCCAACAATAATTCTAAATAGACCTTTAATGAAGTAAATTTGTCTTTGTTCTAGATAAGGTAATCATTTCTTTATTTTCCGTCTTTTCAATCAATAAAAATTTCACTTTTATTTTTTCTCTCATAAAATTATTATTTTGATACTCATATTTTAAAATCTTTTGAATTAACGTAATATCTAATCTCATCTCTAAAATGATATATAACTCGTTGAATCAAATAATCAAACAAGATTTTATATTTGACAAGGTATTTTTATTTTCACTTTTACCATGTTGTGTCAAATTTTACTACTCTATACTAAAAACATATTATATGTAATCTCAACTAATACTCCATTAAAAGTTAATTAATACTTTTTGAGTAATATTACACAAATAAATTATTTATACAAACTTATTTATATACAAATCCACAAACTAGTATAACATGATAAGATTAAAATGATGAAATGTTTTTTTATTTTTATATATAATATTATAACTTGCATGTCACTATTCAGTTATTTAATTGTATATGTATGATTTATCTCAATTTTATTAAATTTATATTAAAGGTTCTTATAAAAATTTATCTAAAACTTTATGTTATATTTTTAGTAAAAAAGAAAATTAAATTATAATACAGTTAATTATTCCGTATATCAAACTCTTATACTTATTGTTACTCAAATTCAAGATGGTATGATAGCGTTAGGATGTTCTAGACCACTAAGTTAGGCTCGGGGCGAAACTTGCAAAATTCAAAATCAAGACATGGAGAAAAATGATAGTTGTACATTCTAAATATTTTTTTATTTTATGTCTTAACTCGTATTACATATGTTCAATTTTTTTAAATATTATATATTATAATATAATCTATCAATAGTACATTAAAAATCTACTAAAAATCCAGAATTTTGATTGGATTTATATAATACCGCCTAGAAATTTATATTCAATTTGAGAAAAATTTGTCTCCATCACTTTTTTTTCGGAGGAAAATAACTCTCACTTCGTACTTTTTTTTCGGAGGAAAATAACTCTCACTTCGTATTTAGGAGTACTTGAACCTCTACTCTTTATTTAGAGGGTAAGGGCACCAACTACTCCATTTAAAGAGGTGGTTGACTAATATATTGTATTTAAAACACTAAAAAAATAAAAAATTGTAATTGTTATAGGGTGGATTTGCCTTGATGCACGTGACAAATTTTTTATGGGAGTAAGAGTTGATTTGCTTAGTAAAAAGCCTACTAGATTGGCTCCAATTTAGATCTTTGAATGTGGATAAATGTTTGTCATCCCTAAATCTGAGTTTGAACGGAATAAAGTTTACTATGTCTTTTAAAAGTCACCTAGTGGCCAAGTGTTACGAAGCTGTAACCTTAAGATAGTTATCTTTCTAGTCTAAAGATTACAAAATAATCTCAGGCGGTGTACGGAACATTTATGGTAAGAAGACACTATTTCACTGGTAAATTAAAAATCAAGATTGTTTGGTTGTTTGGTGTTGCTAGTTTGTTGCGTAGGTTGGAAGCAAATATTTAGCTTTAGGTTGCTGAAAAATCAAAAGGAGATTACTAGATTAAAAGAGATGCCTTTTGCATGTGATAGGTGGGTTTTTTTTTCTAAAGACTAGGAATTGACAAAATAAGCTTTCTTTTCCCCCTTAAAAAGGTAAATTTTCATTGAAAATAAATTTTGCTCATATATGTTTTATTTTAGGAATATTATGTTTTACCCCTTATTTTTTAGGAAAGGTGATATACCCTCTTAATTATTTAAGAAAATCAACATTCTCCTTAAATTTTAGAGAAAATTTAAGATACTCCTCTAGAGTTATTATTTACATCTTAATTTAACTATTTTACCCCTCTACTATTAAAAATATTTAAATAATTATATTATCTTTATTTTTTAATAATTAATATAACATTATTCTCACATTTAAATTTAAAAGTTAAATAATATGTTAACTTTTAATTATTTTTTCCTTTTAAATTTATTATCAAATTTATATAATATTTAATTATATATTTTCTAAAAATTATTATATTATTAAAATAATTTATTTTAAAAATTATGTATAATTAATATTATCTAAATTATTATAATTATATAAAAATTTAAGAAGTTTTGACAAGAAATTCTATGTTATAAAAAATCTATATATTAATTATACATAATTTTTTAAATATAATATGATATATTTTAAAAATATATTATAAATATTTTATTATAAAGTTTGAAGAAAATAAATAATTAAGGATTAAAATATTATTATAATTTTTAAATTTAAATATTATAATAAGATTATATTGATTATTATAAAATAAAAATAAAGATAATATAATTATTTTAGATATTTTTAATAGTAAAAGTATAAAATAGTTAAATTAAGATGTAAGTAATAACCCTAAGGGGTATCTTAGATTTTTTTTAAAACCTAAAGGGGTATGTTACTTTTTCTCAAAAGTGAGGGGAATAAAGCACAATATCCCTTTATTTTAATACAACTTTTGAAAAGTGATTTGTATGATAATAAAATATCTCTTTAAAATAAAATAAAGTTTTTATATTTAAGAAATTATCACCTTATATTTGAAAAGAATAAAATAAATTTTTTTATTCCTAATAAAATAAGGTGATGTCTTTAAACTTTTTTATTTGGAAATTAACTGAAAATATCACTCTTTTAGGAGTAAAATTAAAAAAAAAGTTACTTTTAACTGTTTTTGGACAAAAAACCCTTATTTTTACCATGCTACTTAATCCACAAAAATATTACCAAAACTCCTCTTCATCACCTTTCGGGCATCTCTCATCTTCATCTTCATCTTCATCTTCATCTTCGTTAATCTTCGAGCAGCAAAGTGTCGTCAACCTGCACCTTTGATTGTTGGTGAAGAGAGACTGTGCACGGCTACAAACAACGACATTGGCTCTCTAATCAAAGTTAGAGTTTCAACTTGTTATTGCTATCAAAATTCACTTTTTCATTAAAACATATACAAAAAATTTTCATTTTGGTAATTAATTAAGTTTTAGAAATGTTTGAGTTTAATTAATTTGTAAATTATTGAATGAAAATAGACAAATTATGTGTGAAAATTGTTGAAAACGGACTTTGAGAAGAACCTTGTGTACTTTCAAGCATTGTTTAACTCAAAAGTACATTGTTCCTAACTCGAAACCATATGTTCTACATGCTTGAAAGTATAGCTTTTGAAGCAATATTTTCAAGCAGCTTCACTTTTGAGTTTAAGAAAAAACGAACTTTCAAGTTAAGATAAATTTCAATTTTGAGTTACATATTTAATGTACAATTTTGAGTATGTGAAATGGAAACAATAATTTCGAGTTTTTTAACAGTTGGAAGTATGATTTGCATTCCATGTGTTTTTATTGAGTAAGTGGCATGGCAAAAATAAGGAAATTTTTATCCCGAAAGAGTAAATTTAGCATTTTTTATTAAATTTTTTTTGTCATAGCATTTTTTTAGTTTTGCCCTTACAGAAGTGGTATTTTCAATTAATTTTTTTTTTATTTGGACAAAATTTAAGGAATTTATCTTAGAATAATTTTGACAAATAAAAACATATATTTGTACTAAAAATGAGACTTTTTTATGAAAAAATGATTTTTAAAACATGACGTAGATATTAATTTAAACACTTTTACCTCTTAGTCTTTATAGTTTTAATGCTTCTTTGGATTAGTTTTTTCATCTTTCTCAATAGTAAAAGTATTTTTTAAAATTTTTATATATCGTTTGGTTGATACAGGAAAAATATTTTAGGAAATAAAAAAGTCATTTTCTTTTTATTAGAAAAAGTCTTAAAATCTGAGTGTCTAATGATTGAGTTTTTCTAACTTTTTAAATGATGAAATTATCTAAAATATCTAAATGTCGAATTAGTTGTCTTTTAAACTTAGGGGTTTTAACACATATCTTCCCTAAGGTTTGAGATTTTAATATTTAAATGAAAGATTTAAGGAAAGACACACTTATCTCCCCTAAATCTTTTGTTAACTATCTATTTATACTTAAATGACTATAATACCCTTAATTACTTTAAAGTTAAAATTTAAGAAATTTAATTTTAATTTATATAATGTTTGAAGATTAAAATAATTAAAATTTAATTAACAATAATTTAAATTTAAATTTATTTAAAGTTAGAAATTTAATTTTAAATAAATATTAAATATGATACATGATTGAAAACTGAAATTCTTAAGTTAGAAAGGTTGTCGTTTTGCATATTAGAGTTTAAAATTTGAATAAATATAGTATATGAATAAAAATTAAATTGTAATTAACTAAATTCTTAATTTAAATAAATATAAATTAAAATTGTCAAATTATATTATCATTAATTAAATTATTAATTTTAATAAATAATAAATAAATATAAACTAAAATAATCAAATTAAAATATTATTATTAAAATTAAAATTTAAAAAAATATAAATTAAAATTGTTAATTAAATTTTAATTATTTTAATATTTTAAATATTATATAAATCAAAATTTGACTTGCTTAAATTTTAACTTTAAATCTATTAAGGGTATTATAGTAATCTAAGTAAAAATTGATGGTCAACTAATAGTTCAGGAGAGATATCTTTTTTCAAATATTTTATCTAAATGTTAAAGTCTCAAATCTCGTGGAAGGTACGTGTTAAAACTCCACTTAACATTTTTCAAGTTGACTAAACTTATGATTTTATGTAAATTTGTTTATACCTTTCACGACCCATGAATAGTGATTTGATTCGATTATACCTTTACATATCTAATCAAAATAATGTCGTTTTGCTTTAAACTTGTCTTCGTGTCCATATTCGATTATTGTTTATTGGACATATCAGCAATATTGCACAAATTATTGATTCCAATAATTGTCGACATTAAAGAAAAAAAAAATCTATGAATATTGGTAAAAAAGTCTTATTAGCGTGGGAGAAAGCATAAAGGAATTTCGAAAGAGGACGGAACGTGGTGGAAAAAGAAAAAGAAAGTTGGCCAAAAAAAGGAAAAAGGGCTAGCTGTAATGGTGCACACATAATGCAGTCCATTTTCCAAATCGGGCAACATAACATTTATTTATCATATATATGTCTAGAATGTAAATAAACAACAAAAAAGCAAAAACACAAGTTTGAAAGGTATTAGACCACTGTTGCAACGTTTTCTTGCAACACTTTCGACTTTGGGTCTGGCAACATTATAAATATAATTGAGGTTATATCACGTGGGGATGTGGCCCAATCCATGCATGTATATTGAAATATATATATAGAGAGAAGGTTAGGTACTTGTCTTTTCCTTTCAAGCTTGACCAATTTTGATTGGCAGAATTGGGTAATTTGAAAGCGATGAATGAAAATATGAAAGCTTGTCTCCACTCTCTACTTGGAATAAATAGAACCCTACCCTGCTGCACTCTTGCTTTATATTATCTTAATTTGATTCTTACTTAACGTTTAATTTTATCACGAACAAGCCATATATTAGCAGTTTATTTGCAAACTGCTTATTTCTCTTTTCTTCCGTAAGAGAACCGGTTCTAGAATTGGCCATTCTAGAATACTTTTCTTATAAATAACTTTACATCTAGAAATCTTTATGTGGTTATCAAATTGATTAGGTTACTGTATTAGTGTAGATTTTTCTTAAATTAAAGGTAAATTTTATTTAAATTACATTTAAACTTTACAGACAATGTCAAACTTATAATAATTTCGACTATTGAACTTTAACAAATTTTTAATTTAAGTATCGATATATTACACATATAATTTACAATTTCAGATATTCAAGTTCTCATAATAACGTAAGGATAATTTTTTTTTTAAATTAAAAATAAAATTTGTCAAATTGAATAAAACCAGACTTTTACATCCGATGCTAGATTATACATATTATTGTAATCTCGAATTTTAACTTTTAATAAATTTTTTATTTAAATATCAGTGTATTTTATAAAAATTATACATAAAAAATAGAACAATGATATTTTGTCGAAAAAGGGATGGAAATTATAACCTTCCCTAGTTGGGATTTAGATATTGGATGAGATAAAGATGGCTAGAACTGGGGTCATAATGTGTAATGATGGCATTAGGTGAGATTAAGAAAGAGATAAAACTAATAAAATAAAATAGAAAAAGAAAAGTACCTATTTGATTAATAGCTATAATTCGAGTTAAACTTTGATTAAGTGCTTAATTAACAAAAGGAAATGATTGTGGTTTGTGTCCAATTGGATGAATTTAAATTAATGATTAAAAAAGCAAAAAGGTACAATAATTAACATTAACAAGCGCACTAAAATTCATGTACATTGGAGGAGCAATCTTTAATTTTATTAAGCAAAGCCTGGAATGGGTTTGGGCCTATTTTCAACTTGGATTAGTCCACGTATGTCTTCTGGCTGCTATTATTTGCATCTCTCTCTTTTTTTTTAATTATTTTTTATATTAAAAAATATTGTTAATGTTTGAATTAATAGATAAATACTTATGAGAAAATAAATATTCCTAATATTTGGGCAAATAGACAAATAACCTTAATTTTTATTTTTATTAGATGACTTATTAGATTATTATTAATTGTATTCTTGAACTTTGTAAAATAACAAAATAAGGTATAATAATTTAGTCTATATTTTATTTTTTTATAATTTATTTTTTAATTATAATAATTTAGTCTTTATTTTAATATTTTTCATGATATACTAAGAATTAAATAAAAATTTTAATTTATTGTTATAATAAAAATTAAGAAAAGAAAATACTATTATTAAAAAAAATTTAAACAATCAATTAGATCAAATGTATATGCTAGAAATTTGTAAACCTCTTCTTTTACTTTCTTAATAATAATAATTTAGTATTTAATTATAAAAAAATTTGAAATATTTTTTAACATTTTATTTTCATATATACTATATTTATTCAAAAGATTATATCAAATTTATTATATGTTTTTAAGAAAATTATGAAAATATAAATAAAAATATAAAAAAGAGAACTTGATGTTGTTTGTTAATAGTATTGTAATTGATGTATTTTACTTTCTTATTAAATAATATAAATTAATTTAATTAAAAATATAAAAAATAAGAGAATTTTGATTATTTTTATTTGTAATATATATACATGTGTTTAGTTTTATATTTTTATATATATTTTCATGATTTTTATAACAAAATATAATAAATTTAATATAATTCTTAAATAGATATATTATATATAAAAATAAAATATTGAAATATATTTTATTTTTAAAAAATTTTAATAATTAAATATCAAATTATTACTAAGAAAATAAAAAAGGGTTAGAAATATTTTAGTATATGAGTTTGATCTAACTCATTGTTTGAATTTTTTTTAATAATAGTTTTTTTTAATTTTTTATTGAAATAATAAATTAAAAAAGAATTTTAGTTGATCCTTAGAATAATATAAAAAATAAAAATAAGGATTAAATTTTTATAATTAAAAAAAGTATATTATCAAAAATATTAAAATAGGGAATAAATTATTATAATAGAATAAAGTATATATTACTTTATTATTATACAAAAGGCTCAAGGATACTAATAATAGTAACTTAACGGGTCAACTCATGGAAATAAAAATCAGAATATCTGTCTTTACCTAAATGTTAAGGGTATTTTTTTTTTTCAAACGTTCTTGAACGAAATTTACTATCTGATTTGGGCTACATTCCCAAACAACTCGACTCGTAGATAGTACATACAAACATACATACCCACCTTTATTATTACATCTAGCCATTAGCATCACGATGTTGATCTAGGATTTCTACTAATTTATTTAAAATTTTAGTTAAAATAAAATAATAAAAATATTAAATAGATGTACTTGGAACATAAAGAGACCGGATGAAGTATGCTGAAAAATAATATAATGGATGGAGTGTGCTTAGAAACTAACGTGGTGTCTATAATATTTATGTTTAAGAAGTTTTTTAAGTAGATTTTTATTTGTAGAACTTTTATAAATAGAATTTTTAACAAAAAATTATTAATGATTTGGTTATTATAAATATATATTTTTTTAAATTTGAGTAATTATTTTAATAGATAAATGTTTAATGTTTGATTTTAAAAAAATAACGTAAATTTTTTAAAATAAAGATATTTTAAACAATTACACCATTTAAAAAAAGTAGAAAAACTTCTTTATTAAAATTTTAAATTTTAGGTTTCTTCTGGTATAAGGAAAATAATTTTTTTAATTTTCAAAAATTTGTCTCTAATGCTAACAAAAAGATTTCAAAAAATTTGAAAAGAACTTTTATTATTAAAAAAAAAGTCTTTTTGACTAAAGAAAAAGCTAAATCAAATAGGCACTTAGGGTTTGTTTGGTATAATTTTTCAAATATAATTTTTTGGAATAGATCTTTTTCCTGTAGAGCTTTTATAAGTAGAGTTTTTAATAAAAATTTATTCGTCGTTTGATTGTCGCAAATAAGTTTTGAAAAAATTTGAGTAATTACTTTAATAGACAAACTTTTAATGTTTGTTTTATTTTTAGAAAATAACATAAAATTTTTAAAATAAAAATATTTTAGATAATTTTTAAAAAAGATGAATAAAATTTATTGCTAAACATCCAAATTTTCAGCTTTTTTTAACAAAAGAAAAATAATTTTTTTTAATTTCCAAAAATTCTTATTTAGTGTACATACCAAAATTAGAAAATAATTTTTTACTATTAAAAAAAATTCTTTTGACTAATAAAAAAATTAAACCACGAGAATACTTATTTACTCTTTTTTAGTTTTAATTTAATGATTTAAGTATATAGGATAAATATTTGTGCGAACTATTTTTAAAATAGCGTGAGTTGAATATTTTTAAAATAGCGTGGAGTTTTAATAAAACTAAACCCATTAAATTTTGCTGAATAATTTCTCATTATTCCCGTAAATTCATCTTAATTCAACTAGATTACATGCAGATCAGAGTTCTGTGGATCACCAAACCAACACTTATATATATGTATTTATATGTATGTATGTATGTATGTATGTATGTATGTATGTATATATAATCAAAGGAATCATAAACATAGACGCAGTAGAAAATACTAAATACTATAGTTGAATAATTTGGCAGTTAAAGTTCATTAGAAATTATACAAGCCATATGATATGATATCACAACACTTCACAATTAACTGTAAAAACATTCGTCCTTTCTGCGACACAACTTATTCCTATTGTTCGATCAGAAAGCACTATATATATAAAATTACAGCTTACATGCAGAACCAGAACTAGGAAATTAAGGATATTACATTTAGCTAGACATTAAACATAAATATAAAATATATTATACTATGTGAAAAGTATTTCCATGAGCGAGCAAATTAATTATAATATTGTCATGAAAAGTAAGCAAACTAGCTCATGTTGATAGTGGTACTCGATAAAATTCAAAGCATCCAACCAGGGATGATGTATCCATTGACATTTTGTCCATGCACTTGAACATTATTTGCCTCTTCCGAACCAGTAGCAACAGGAAGAGCAACGGGATTGTATCTGCACAAATCGTTACATTAAATCTCTGAAAATTATATAAATATTTGGAAAAATAAAAAGAAGGTAATATCAATGTATACCCTATTTGCAAAGTGGGGTTTCCTCCGAGAGGCTGAAAGAAGCCTTCTGATTGAGGAGGGAAGCGATTGTACGCAGTAATATTGTTGTTCTGCTGCTGCCCTCCAGCACCAGCAGGAGCAGCAGCTGCTTCCCATGGTAGCCGAATAGGAACATGTACACTGCTCTCCTCCAACTGATAGATATAATATCATGAATTAAAATTCTAAGTTACAATACATACGTAGATGATACGTTGATTGCACACAGCGTTATTTTATTGTTTACCTTCTTTCTCAACTCTTTGTTAACTTCAAGTACCATTTGTTCCTGCATTCATTAAGGATATCAAAAGCTTGTGATTAGCAAAATAAGAAAGCATATCAAGGACAACAGAGATTCAGAATTGTTATTGTAAATACATACTCTCTTCTGAAGGTCATTGAGCTGGTCCAGCATAGACTGAGTCTGTAAAAAAGCATATGTAGTCAGAAATGTAATAGCAATATTGATTAGATTTATTGGGATCGTCTGAGGTTTTCTGAAGCCCAATTTTGCAGTTTCAATTGGGCTCAGGCCTTTAAGGTTAGCCTAATTAAGAGCAATACCAGTGTCTTCAACACAAAAACTCAATGAACAATGATATACAAGTCTGAGATTCCTAAGTTGATAAAAATAAATCGAGAGCTCTTGATCATGTTACTTTTAAGTAATTGGTTAGTTGATTGATTAACAGTAATTAATACCTTTGTCGACCTAATATGCTTCAAGGAAGTCTCAAGTTGATGCTCAAGCTGCTCCAGCTCTTTTGTGCTCAGAGGACCCAGATCTTCTCCCAGTAGATTTCTACAACATTAATCACTTGATTTCAAGTAAATTTCAACAAAGCTATCAACTACAGAACAAAACACTGCATCCATGATTAATTCCAGAAACAAGAAAGAACAATATTGCATAAATTAAGCAAATATGTGACCTCTGAGAACGCTGTAGCACCTCCACTGTTGTCTTAAGCCTCAAATACTCCTGGTAGTTGCCCTGCTTCATAACATGATCATCATCATCATTAAATTTTAATTAAATTTTCTTAAATTTTCTTAAATTTTCTTGTCATATATATGCGTATATATATATATGTATGTATGTATGTATGCATGTATGTATGCATATATAGAAACCTGTGATTCGTTGAGAGGCCTGTTGGCTTGCAATGCACCAAAACTGCACCTATGGTATCGTTCAAGTGTTGTCATCATGCTGAAAGATATAAAACAAATTAATTTAACCCAACAGATCATTAATCAAGAGCATAAATACACCTTAGATTACAGCTGATAGAGTGAATTGCTGCATTCCATTATCATCTAATATTAACAGTGTAGATATTCTTTGTTGTTTTCTACACTAGGAAACACAAAACCATGACCATATTAAACCCACAAGACCAACTAAATCTAGGTCTGAGCCTCTATCTTCCACAATTGCAATGAATTCATACCTGCAGACAGCCATTTTTGCACAAGAAATAAGTGTTTCACAAACTAAAACTGTACAAGCAGTGTGTCTAGGTATCTACCACTTACACATAATGTGAAGCTTTAGGCTAAAATTAAGGATTTTCATTACAGATTGTTGACTGATACTACAACTTATGCATGTATGACTTCTTAGATATTCAACAAATTGATTGAAAGTAGGCAAGGAATACAATAAGAGCAAATAATAATCATTAATATCCAACAGCTAACAAACAATAAAGAATACATTTTTATTTTATATTCATTAGTAACAAAGGCATAAAATCTTTAGCATATGATAATTGATTTACCTGATAAATTTCTCTCATAATGAGTTATAAGATTTTTTTTTTTTGGCTAAAACCAGAAAATTGATTAAGTTAAACTAATGATTAACCTAATCAAGGGAATATTAAAAGCCTTCTCCTTCTAAACATCATACTAATGCAAATGAAATAAAGAGAAAAACACAGAAGAATGTAGAGACAAATTAGAATAAACAATGATGTAAAAGTTAAACAAATTTATAGTTAGGGTAACCGTTATCATCATGAGACAACAAATTTTTTAGACCAATCTATAGAAATTTGGGTTATTTTCTCCGTGGATGTAACTTGATTTAATTTTTAAGAACTCTCGAGGTGATACAAAAGATTTGTAAATCTTATCATGCTAACTTAGAATAATAAGATTTACGATTCTATATATGAACGGGAGGACTTTCTAGTTAAATGCTCTACAATAAGCTTCATTTGTCCAACGGAGTTACAACACAGAGAGAAAAGAAGGCTGAAAAATCAAAACATCAAAGAATATTATAACATGTAACAAAGATCAATACCAAAGGGCATAGATTCCACAAAGAAAATAATACCAACAACGAAACTTGATACAAGCTCCATAGGAACTAAGACAGATTGAATAACCTTTTTCTTCATAAATGTTTACCAAATCATGGCCATTAAGAGGACAAAGAAAAAATTTCGTCAGACCCCTTCTAAAGTTGAATTTTTTTCCCATATAACTATATAATATAGTTAGTTAGTGAAACCATGAACCAGAATTTACCCTTGAAGGATCAAACTAAGAATAACAGTTAGGAGGATTAACCCTAACACACACATTCAAAGAGAAAAATACACAACATTTCAAGGAAAAGAGAAAGAAAGAGAAAAAGAAATAAACTTTGACAATCTTGTTATAAGAAAAGATATGAGATATCCATGACAGATAAATTAATAGAGTATAATTTTTATTATAAAAAGCCATGAATTTTGTGTATTTGAACCAAAGTAATAAGAGACTAGAAGATGTAGTCGACAAAAGAAACAGAAATACAGTGTATTTTTCATAGCTAAAATAGTTTGATTTTTAAACTAATTTTTGTCAGATCAAACTTATAGGTACAGCAGACCTGCTTCTCATCAAAAGATAATTGTAGCTTAATGAGTAGTACTTTTTATAAAATGAAAAAGGCGAGAACAACAAAACAAGAAGGAAATACTTGTAGTAGATTTTGAAGGGTTTCCATAGATTTGCAGCTTTAGTAGAAAGAAAAGAAAATAAATGACAGCTTCATCGATCCCTGATCTCTGTAAAACAGCCCTTTGATAAATTGCACTGCAAAACATCACATCTCTGCCGGCGAATCTCAACAGTAAATAAGTATTAGTGGATCGCCAGAGTCTGGAAACTGATGAGAATAATAAGGGTCAAGTGGTAATTATAAACAAAATAACCCCTTGATCGTAGCTACCTAACGAGCCCTATAATCAAAAGAAAAATAAGGATAAAAAAGAAAAAAAATAGGTTTAGATTGGAAAAAAAAGAAAAACCTACTTTCACTTATGAATTGTAGATAATTGATTAGGTAGAAAAGTGACTCAAGAGAGAAAAACTAAGCAAATTCTTGCTAAATATTGACCTAAAAATTAATTAGAAAGTTCATAGGAAGTCCCTTCAGGATCAGAGAGTAGAAAACAGCACGGATCTACATAAGAAAATCCATGAAGGAAAACCCAAAAACTGAAAAATACTAGAAAAGAAACACATTGAAAGAAAATGAAAACCTAAAAGACAAATTCAATTAAACTAAAGGAGAGAAAGGCAAAACGACAGGCTTTTGCTTGAGAAAACGAGTGAAACCTGAGCAAGACCATAACTATAGTTGGCAAAGTTTTGCCAAAAGAACAGATCTTGTGAAAAAATACAACGGAAACACTACTGTTACCAAACAAAGAACTAACCTTAATTAATAACATTTAAGAGTCACACACAACCACTCATAATATATAATCATGTACAAAATATATGTAAACGTATACACACAGAGAGAAAGTAGTAAATACCTAGAGGTGCTACAAAACTCATAGAGTTTGCCGCGGTTAGAGAAAATGATAAGAGCAACCTCAGCATCACAAAGAATTGAGAGCTCATAAGCTTTTTTGAGCAACCCATTTCTTCTCTTAGCAAATGTAACCTGCCTGTTAATTTTGTTCTCTATCCTCTTCAGTTCAACTCTTCCTCTCCCCATGTTTCTCTCTCTCTCTCTCTCTCTCCCTCTCTCTTTGTCTTAAAACCCAACAGAAAACGCTTTCTCTCTCTTTCTAGTCTTGGTTAAGAGATGAACTAACTTTATATGTGCCTGCGTCTTTAGGGCATTAAAAGAGATAAAAGAGAGAAATGGAAACCCTGGGAACGAGATTGTAAGATAGCTGCTGGTTTTATGCTTGCATTTGCTTTATACTTTCTAGATACTGTGAGGTTTCCCGTATCTATTTGTAGATTTTGTCTTTGTTCAGCAGAAACAGTGAAAAAACTGTAAAAATACCAGGTTTCTTACTGTGTTTTCTCAGATTCTGCCAACTATACATTCAATTAAAATACAACTAAACAATTACTCTTCTATGATTATATTACCAAATCAAAATATTAATTATATATTTTTTTAAACTTGTGTTAACATGTAATGTCTTGGATGACATAGCAATATCCAAAGGTTGTCGACACCAACCTTAAAAGTTAAGTTTTACACGTGTCGATTCCTTACTTGTGGATCTCCTTTGTGTCTGCTATTTGAGTTCTCCTTGAAAGGCAACGTGTAAGGACCCGTGTTCTTTCCTTTTGTCTTTGAGGTCTTCTCGAATAGCCTCGTCATTATATATGTTATTTGATACGTTTAATTCACCTTTGCTAACGAAATCAAATCGAACAAGTAATGGAATTGTTTATAACTATCAGTTTTTTGACGACGACTTGAAACACAAACGAAAACTTCATTAAAATCCTCGATTGTATCTTGCTTCCAACTGAATATCATTTTCTCTTAATTAATATTAAAATAGAAATTAAATATCATCCAATACATTATGTAAAATAAAAGTGTTAAATGTTAAATATTAATAAATAAATGGGTCTCACTTCATTTTAGATTTTTAAATAAAATAATGGAGGGTGCTAAATATTAGAACATGGTAATAGATAGCGAAAGATGAATAACTCTTTGACTTATATAGAGTATCGTTTTGAATGATTGAGTAGTTGGAATTTTTGTGGAAATTAACAATTTATGTTTATTACTTGCTCCAAAAATGTTTGAGCGTTAAATATATATCTCAGAGTATATATTCATGAGATGAGATAATAAACCTTGGTTGGTCAAGTGGGAGGGCAGAAAGACATGCTGGTCCAGCAATTCATGAATCTTACGCATAATGCTATCCTCACCATCATTAAAATTTGACCACTGAAAGTGCCAACTGGGATTCTTTCATCTAATAGAAACCATGATTCATCGATGTTTATATATGTGTGTGTGTGTGTGGGTGTGTGTACGTTTCATTCATTTTATGTGGATATTATATTATTTGCATGCATGCATGCATCCTCATATCATGGTATATATACAAGTAAAATTGCAAAATAGGAGCATACATGATGCATCAAAGTAAAAGATATTTCTAATCCCAGAAATTATTTGCATCAAAGTGAAAAAATTTTCTAATCCCAGAAATTATATTATAGAAGTTTTAACACATACCTCTTATAAAGTTTGAGATTTTAATACTTAGATGAAAGGTTTGAAAAAATACACATTTACTTTCTTTAAACCGTTAGTTAACTATCCATTTTTATTTAAATAATTATAATACATTTAATTATTTTAAAGTTAAAATTTAAAAAATTTAATTTTAATCTATTTGATGTTTTAAATTATTAAAATAACTGAAATTTAATTAATAATAATTTTAATTTATATTTATTTAAAATTAAAATTTTAATTAAAGATAATTTAATTTGACAATTTTAATTTATATTTATTTAATATTTGTTAAAATTAAGAATTTAATTAATACTTATTTAAGTTGTCAATTTTAATTTATATTTATTTAATATTTATTCAAATTAAGAATTTAATTAATAATAATTTAATTAGTTTTTATTCATGTGTGATATTTATTCAAATTTCAATCCCTAAAATATAAAGTGGTTGCCTTTCTTACTCTTTTTTTTACAAATTCTCCAGTATTAATCATATTTCTTTTAATTTTTTTAACTAAATAACTTTTATCAACCTGATTATTGTTATAAAAACTTTTTAATATAATATTTATATCATATATATTCACACTTCAACATCAATATTATAACTCATAAAGTAAATTTAGGCTTTTGAATTTGCACAAAATTTCAATAAAACTATTCAATGATAGAAATTTATAAAAAATATTAATATGAGTAAATTATTAAATTTAAATATCATTAATTAAATTTTTTTAATTTTAAATAAATATTAAATAAATATAATTAAAGTTTTATTTATTTTAATTTTTTAAATATTAAATAAATTAAAATTAAATTTTTTAAATTTTATTTTAAAACGAATAAAGTATTATAATTATTTAAATAAAAATAAATTGTCAATTAATAGTAAAAAAATAAGTGTGTTTTAATTTAAATTTTTTATTTAAATATTAAAATTTTAAATACTAAGGTATGTATTAAAAACCCTTATTTCATATTCAATTACCATAAATTTACGAAGAATTAATCAATTTAGTAGATTAAATATTCCATGGGATTGGCATGCTCTAAATTCCGAAACCCCATGAAAGTTAAAGCTGAGTTGAGCTAGCTAGCTATCATTAAAATCTCTGCTCAACCAAAACAAAGGGTCTCAGTTTTCAAGCAGTAGAAGTCACAGTTGATTATTGACGTTTCAGCTTTGCAAGTGGTTTGATTTTTTTTTTGGCAGATTATTAATTTAGTGTAGCCTGCGAAGCTCCAGCCGACGAATGCAGAGACGATTTAGACAGAAAGTTGAAAAGTTTTGAACAGTGCAGTTGGTGGGATTAACCGATGATCAATGGAGGATGGGAATCCCTAAATCCTTTAATTGGGACACGTGTCGAGATGGGATTATCTTATAAACCCCTGGTAATATGCACCTCCTTTCTGGGTTTTTGACACGTGTCTAGGGTGCAACATATTGTCTCTTGAAGAAATGAGGGGAACGACCCAGGTCGTAGCAGTATTTATGATTATGATTTAACCTAACACAAAGGAAATTAAAAAAGTGCTGCACATGTTATACTGTTTTATCCATTATATATTTATAATGTTATTATCATTTTATCTGATAGATTAAAAAATGAGAGCTCTCTCAGTCTCTCTCGGATTTGTTTTTTCTTTTTTTTTTTCAAATGATCACAATTTTGAAGAGAGAAAATATTGATGAAAAGAAGAAAAAAAATGCCATAATGTCTCACCATTCTCGTAATTTATCTCTATTAAAACACATAAATTCCAAATATTATAATAGCAATTCTAATCTTATACATTAGTTATCAATTGGTGTGCTACGCTGTTAATACAACATTTGAAACTCTACTCATTAGACATTTTACATGATTGTATAACGTACGCATGTATTTATACATAAGGATGAATTTCACCTCTTTATTATTTTTTAATAAATCTCAAATCATTCATAATTTTTTTTAAGATTACACCGGCTGCCGTGCACTCACACAATTATATTTTTATTTTATAATATAAAATCATAATGATAAAAAAAATGTAATGTCAATATCTAATATGAAAATATCCCTAAAATCTAAAAATAAAATATTAACATTTTCAAATTATTTATCAATACAAAGAATATCTATAGTATTAGTTGAGAAGGATCTCCGATATTAACGAACCATCGAGTTTAATTTGCAAAATTGTTGGTTTGATAGCTGTAATGGTTATCATGGAGATAATTTTTTATTTGCAATTGAGAATTTTTGTCGGTTAAAATTAATTTGTATAAATTATTACTTCAAGTTGTCTGATCAATTTTAATTTATGAAAATAAATGAAAAATAAACTCATATTATATTTTAAATAAATTTTAACTTTATAAAAAAATTATTATATACTTTAATTTTTTTATCTTCTAAATTAACTTACTATATATACTTTATAAAGTAGGATGATGTTTACATGATTATATCCCATATATAGAAATACTTTATAGAGTGGGTAGATTCTCCACCACAAAAAATTTGATAATAACAAAATACAATATAAAAAATGTGATAATAATATTTATAGTGACACAACAAACATTTGTCCTGCTATAAGACTTGCAAAAGCAATAATGAAACATTTTAATTTTAAAAATGAATTATATTTATACATATATATATATATAAGTCATTTTAATTTTTTTATTTGTTTGTATTTTTAAAATATAAATTAGAATAAATTTGTATAAATTTAATGTTAAAATAATATTATTCTATAAATTATTTTCATTTTATATAATACTTTGTAAATTTTTTAAAATTCGCCTTTTAAAAAATATAAACCTGTGTACCTAAAAAATTATAGAGTTCAAATTTATATTATGTTAATTAATATTATTTTTAAGTACTTATTAAATTTATATTTTAATATTTTATATTAATTTTTGTCTTTTTAATATAAAATATAAAATATTTTAGACTGTACAAAATGGCGAGATCTTTTAATTTTTTTTATCCAGTATTCGGTGTAAATTTAAAGTTATCTAGACTGTAATAAATATAAGATTAATATAGTCCAAATACGAAAAAAATAGCCCGTGAAAAGTTAAGGTCTTCTTTAGAGTATATTCAATAAAAAATTGTCTTTTTTTTTTCTTTTTTCTCTTATTATCTCAAGAAAAAGTCGGTCTCTTCTACTATATTCTCTTGCACATATCTCTAGCTTCCAAAATCAAATCCAAAAATCTATATAATTGTCATCATCAAAAACTAGTCATGGCTATGTACCTTCGCCAAATAAAGTCACCAATAATACTGCTATAGAAGCAAGATTTTCTGATAATAACTTGTCTCAATGAGATTAGGATTCTCGATCCTCGATCCTTATCTTAGAACCAAAGAGAAACCAAAGAAAATTATAAAGGATTTTCCTAAAAATTATCTTATTTCCATTTCTGTCTTTTAAAAAAGATAATATATGTCAAACTTGCAAAACGAACAATTTAAAATCTAAGAGAATTTACAAAAATACTAAATAGAGAGAAAAGACTTAAAATAAATAACAATATAAGAAAACTTGGTAGTAAGCAGAATATAAAGATGAAACTTTCTACCAAGACATTGCTACATTAATTCCCCTCAACCAAGAAAAGCTTCAACCTCGAATACAAAAAGATTGTTTGTGCAGCATCAAGAAGAAAATACTCGAACAAGACAACCACATTGAAAGTTATAGAAATTTGCAGAGTAGGTGATAGTTCAAGAATATAAGTATTATCATTGATCTTCTTAACAATATGAAAAGGTCTCAGCTTCTTCCATGAGTTTGTTGTAAGTCCCTATAAGAAATCTTTCTTTCTTTAGAAATACCATTACCAAATCTCCATCTACAAAGACTTTTCTACTCCTGTGTATATAAACTTGCTTCTTGCATTTATCATTAGCTTTAGCCAGCATCTTCTTAACCTCTTAATGAGTTTCAAGTATCCCTTTTGCAAATTTAGCTGCTGTCTTGCTTTTGGATTGAGGGAGCTCTAAGAGATCAACAGTATAGTTATGAACTTTAGAATAAACAATGGAGAATGAGGATTTTCTAGTTGATCTATTCATCATGCTATTAAAAGCAAACTCAGCTTGTGAAAGAGCTATATCTCAATTCTTTGGTTTGTCCCTTGCTATATTTCTCATCATATTTCTTAATGTCATATTCATTACCTCTGTTTGATAATCTGTTTGCAGGTGATAAGCATTGCTAAATTTTAGTCCATATCAAATATTTTCCACAATTCTTTCCAAAAATGACTTACAAATTTAACATCCCGATCAGAAGTAATTGATCGAGGAATTCACAATTTCCTTAAAGAACAAACTAGCCATATAAGTTGCATCATGAGCCTTTTTATAGGGCACGAAATGAGCCATTTTAGAGAATTAATCAATAACTACCATAACTGAATCCACCATTCTTTTAGTCTTAGGAAGACCCAAAATAAAATCCATGCTTAAATCTTTCATATATTGTCAGGAATAGGCAATAGAGTATATAAACCAAGTATTGAGAATTCTCTTTTTCACTTTGGCAAACTGCACATCTTTGGACAAAGTTGTTAACTTCTTTCTTCAATCTTGGCCAATAAAACATTTCTTCAAGCAAAACTATAATCTTGTTTTGACCTATATAAGCTACCAAACCGCCAACATAAAGCTTTCGGATCAATTTTTCTCATAGAGATATTTTTGGAATATATAATTGGTTACCTCTAAAGAGAAAACTATCTTGCAAATGATATCCATTGCGACTGTTTCCCTGTACATATTATAGCCATATACTTTCAAGATCCTCATTATCTGTATATTGTTTTTTCAAAGTTTTAAAGCTAATAATCTCAATTTTGAGAGTAACCAAAAGTTGGTATCTTTAACTCCAAGCATCTGCCACTTTATTTAGTTACCCTGATTTATGCCTAAACACAAACATAAACCTTTGAAGGAATAAAATCCCTCTAGCATGCATTCTGTCATATTCTTTTGAGAGTTTAAGAACTTAAGTGCATGATGATCACTGTGTAGAATAAACTTCTTCTACACAAGGTAATGTTTCCAGTGCTTGAAAGCCCTCATAATAGCAAATAACTTTTGTTCATAAGTGGACCATTTTTGCCTTACTTTATTTAACTTCTCACTAAAAAATTCTATTAGCTTGCCTTCTTAAATCAAAACAACCTCAATACCAACCATAGAGGCATCCGTCTTTACTTTGAATGGAAGATCAAAATCAGGTAATGCAATGACTGGTGTTGAACTTAGCTTATCTTTTATCAATTGAAAACTCTTTTCTTGATCTTCTTCCCCATTAAAACTAACCTTGTTTCATACAATTGGTTATAAGTGACACCAATATACTAAAAATTTTAATAAATTGCCTATAGAATATAGTAAGTCCATGAAAACTCCTCACATCATGAACAGTGTTAGGTGTAGGCCAATTCTTGATAGCCTAAATCTTACTTTTGTCGGCTGAAATCACATCTGCACTAATAATAAACCTCAAAAACAACAACCTTGGTGATAGAAAGTTAACATTTCTTGAGATTTAAGTAGAGTTTGTTTTCTTTAATGCCAGCAAGACTTCTTTAAGGTCTCTCAAATGGTCTTTTTTAGTTTAGCTATAAATCAATATGTTGTCAAAGTATACAACTGTAATCTTCCTAACGAATGGCTTAAGAACTTAATTCATAAGCCTCATAAAGGTGCTTATTATTTCAAAGGCCAAAAGGCCTTACCTGCTATTCATAAAAGCCTTATTAGGTCTTGAAAGTAGTTTTTCACTCATCCCTGGGGCGTATTTTAATCTGATGGTAGCCACTCCTCAAATCCAATTTTAAGAATATTTGGGAATTGGAAAACTTGTCAAGCATATATTCAAGCCTTGTTATCGAAAATTGATATTTCAAAGTCATTTTGTTTATTGCTCGATTGTATATGAACATTCTCCATGAACAATCTTTTTTAAGTACTAAGAGTGTGGATAAGCACAAAGACTTAAACTTGGTCCTACTAATTATTTCTACAACAATTTATCCATTATAGTCTGTAGTGTTTCATACTCAAACGAGCTCATTCTATAATGAGGCATGTTTAGGGCCAAGGTTTATTTGGTATTGTATATCTCATATTAGAGGTAGTTTATTTGCAATTCTTGATAGGGATAAGTCTGCACTAATAATAGTAAGAGTGGCTGGACTTCTATCGGTATAGTAACGAATTCCTCATTTTTCTCTTTTATCATCATCATCATCATCACCAACTTTTTTTCTTTCATACTCTTTAATATGTTTGCTTCACTGACAGCCAACACTTTTTTATTCTAAGACCTCATATATTTTTTCCTTTTCTTCAATCATCAGAATCAATGCAATCTTTTTATTCTTTCATATGAACTCATACATGCTCTCTCTTTCTTTATGTGTGGCATCAACATCGAATTGCCAAGGTCATCTTAAAAGTATATGACACGCATCTATATCTAGGAGTGGTAATTCAGATAGACGAATCGAATTTGAGCTAATACGAATACGATTCGTTTATTATTCGTATCAACTCTTTTAAATTCGTATACGATCCATTTATTTAGATACAATTCGTTTAGACACGATTATTCATTTAAGATCTTATTATTCATTTAAGGTACGATTTGTTTAAGACACGAACACAATTCGTTTAACTTAATAATTATCATTGAGGTCTTTAAGATATTAAAAATAATATATTTTATCAAATATAATATATATTTAATAATTAGATGCTTATATTAGGAGTTGTTTATAATAAATAAATTTATATTATATATTTGTTTAAAATTTATTAAAATATATTTGTTAAGGATACGATTATTCGTTTAGGACACGATTATTCGTTTAAAACACGATTATTCGTTTATTCGTTTAAAATACGGTTATTCATTTAATTAATCGTGTTTTAAACAAATAATCGTGTCTTGCATGTTAAACACGGATACGACACGAATAATAATCGTGTCGATACGAATACGACATGATTATTATTCGTATCAAGATTTTAAATCCAAATCCGTTTAATAACACCGAATTCGTATCGAATAATCGTGTCGCGTCCCAAATTGCCACCCCTATCTATATCCACTATATAACACGTCACCTTGTCTTGGTAATGTCTTTCAATTGAAAAAAGAACCATACAAACCTTATGTACACTTGTTTCTAGACCTTTTTTAATCCAATTTATCTTGTAAGGTCATGGACGTTTCTCAGTATTCAAACCAAGAGCTTTCACCAAGGATGTAGAGACAATGTTGTTATAGCTACTACTATCTATCATCACATCACACTTTCTTATTTAATGTACACCAAGTTTTGAAAATTGAATGCCTTTGGGAATTTATTGGTTGCCTAGATGTCAAATGTAATTTCTAAACTATACATGTTACTCTCTCATTTTCGTCTCTCTCTACCAGAACTTCTTCACACTCTTCAAAATTAGTTCTCATTTCTTCACCATACATCCCTTTCTCATGAACTAAGTTCACTATTCTCCTCATAGGGCATTCATTGGACCTATGGCCTACTTCATTGCATTTATAACATTGTCCTGGTATAGGTTTATGGTACGAATTGGGGTTTTAGTTTTTGGCTGGAAATTTGGTAGTGTTTTTGGGTATTTGGGTAGGTTTACTAGTGTTTGAATATTGATTAGTTATCCGGTAAAATGGTTGGTTTGTTGAGGATCTAGGCTTGTCTTGGTTGAAGTTAAGATAAGTAATCTTAGTATATTGAGGCTTACTACTCCTGTTTAATTATGCATTAGCTTTGTAGGCTAAATTTACTGCTTTAAATAAGGTTCATGATTCATTTTCAATTTATCATTAATAGGCTATTTCAAACCTCCTACATAACGAGTAATTTGTTGCCTCTCTATCTCATTCAAGTCATTTATGGCATTCAAACTATAAAAGTCTTCAATATATTTTAGTTAAAAAATATAAGTTGAGCCGAGTCCATATTTAGGATCAAGTTAAACAAAATTAGTTTTACTTGACTCATATCCAAAATTTTTTATCAAGTCTATTTAAACATAAAGTAAAGATTAATTTTTCTCTTTAAAAATAAAAATAAATTTTACCCAAATTAAATATAAATTTTTATGAATGACTAAGTTTGATCATAACTTCTTTCCCTTAATAATTGTACCACGTAAACCATAAATAATAATTCACACAGAGACTAGATTCATCAAAAAAATTTATTTTCAATAAATTTTAATGTAATATTAATAAATTATATATATAATTTATAATATTAAAAAATAAATAAAAAAAGTAACTGGTAATGACATTGTGAAAAGACCCTTCAACTGCTACTGACTCCAATCAGTACAGTACTACACTGCATGGGCCATGTATAATACACAAACTCCATTTCTATCACATATAATTGAAACATTGATCAATGAGTACTCTTAGCTTTTAGGGACAGGACAGTAACATGTGTCCTTTCTCATGTCCACATTTGAGGCCACTTTTACATATTTATTCTTTTTATGTAACAAATATTTCTTCACGCATTTTTGTTAATTCACTAACCTAATTTTTCACCAAAATTTATTAAAATTAGAATGAATTTCACTTTAATTAATTTGAAAGTAGAAAAAATCAACCAAATCGACATTGATTTTCAGATCATATCATTTGTGTATGTATGCACTCGTCAAAAGTCTTAACAAATTCGATATCAATTAATGTGGATTTTTTAATTACATTATACATATACTCATTAATACTCTTTATAAATCTCTTATACTAAGTGAAAAATCATATAAATGGAAGTAAATTTTTTAATTTCATTATACGTTCATTCATCTAACTTCTTAATAGACTTATGATTATAATATTAATATTAAAAAAAATAGTTAAAATTAGTCACTAAATTATTTCAACAAAAATATTATTAAATATACTCGAATTTCAAATATTACAATCACCTCCAATAAACATAATTAATATGCATAATTAGTATAAAATCAATGAGTTAATAATCTAAAAACTAATCTCACTTATTATTGTTTTTTTCAATAATTAAATTTTAGAGGGCCCACAATTACTATTGTGTCATAGAGAAACTTATTATACTGTATAGTCGTACCACCAATAATTGTTGTACGGTCAGTTCTATAATTTATCGGGTTTTAATGAAAAATATCCAATTTTTAAATTCAAAAGTCAGATACCCACCTTGCAAAATCTCGTTTAACATGTCTAATATTTTGTACTTCAGACAAAAATATCTTATGTCCACATTTAATAAAATAATTAGAGATATTTTTGAATTCCTATAATATATTTAAAATTTATTTTTAAATTATTATAATATATTTTCGAGTCAAAATTATATCTAAACTTAAAAATTACTTTTAAATTACTATAATAAACTCAAAAATAACTTTTAAGTAGATACAATGAATAGCTACTCTGTTGTAGTGATTGTAGAACTACTCTTTAAACTCTTCTGTCTTCTTCTTCTTATTATTATTATTTGGGTTGTGACCAATTTCACAGTAGATTCGCGACTACCATTTTTCAAAAAAAGCTAATACATAATTTTTTAAAATCAATTATATATGATAAGATAATGTACTTTGGTCTTGTGAATTATTGATGGTTCTAAGCAGTTTGAAAGTTTCATTCAATGACTTTAACCTTGGTTATATGTATATATATTAAGGATGTTCAAAATCGAATTCAATCCAATTGATATGCTTAATTCGATTCAAATCGATATGTTTTTAATGGATCAATAAATTAGATTAGATTTAAAATTTTAAAATCTACTTATAGTAAGTTGAATCGTGAATTCACATTGTTATTTCGTCATAATCTAATCTAATCCGCTAAAAATAATAAATAATTTTTTTAAAAAATTATTTTTTTTAATTTATACTATTAATTTTATTATTTATAATTAATAATTATAAAATTTTATCCTATTTAGAAAAATTATTAATTATTAAGCTAGTTCATGAGCTTTATAGGTCATATTGGACTTTTTTTTTGAAAAGCAAGTTTCGAACAACTTAACAAAACTATTATGTGTATTTGCATCGGCTCGACATATAAGTTCACATGAGCTCATTTTTCACGGGCTGTGTTGACTCATACAATTCATTTGTCACTATTAAATTTAATAAAAATATAAAGCATGAATAAACACTAAACTAAGCTTTTTTTTCTCTTTCTCAATTTATTTTTTAGATAAGTAATAGTTGTCATTTACAATATACTTATTTTTTTTGTTAAAATAATATTTAATAATAATATTGTGTTAAAAATTATAAGTTTAATCATATATTCTTTTTTACTTACGGATTATTTTGCCACTTTTTTATTTTTGATGTAAATTTAAAGGATACAAATTTTTTTATTAAAAAGGACCCAATTATAATTATTTACATATTTATTTTTTGTTATTTATTTTGAATGAGTATATTTTATTTGAAAGTTTAAATAAATCATATACCATTTTCTCGATTATCTTTGTTAATGAAATATAATCAACATTCAAATTAAATACTTTTAGTTTATTTGAATTATCTTATATTGCATTGGATTTGAAATTTTTTTAATGGATCGAGTTGGATGAAAAAAATTCAAATTCACTCATAAATAAATCAAATATGGATTTAGTCAAATTCACCAAACCCATCAGTTAATATATATTATATAATTTTTTAAGCTATTTATAAATTATTAGATACAAATATTTTTTTGTATTCAAATAAATTTAAAATATAAATAAATCTAAATGATTTTAAATAACTTTTTTTTATTTATCACATTTAACAATAAATATATAAAAGTTGTTAATTTTATTTATCATATCCTTAAAAATAATTAAAAAATACTCTATATATTAATAAATAAATAAATTTTATAAGGGTTCAATACAATTACAAATTTATTTATATTTCAGACTTCAACATTAAAATTAAAAATTTTAACTTATTTATTTAAAAATAATTATCAAATTTTTTAATGAGTGAAACTAAATTATATTCGGAATTCAAATTATAAAAATTAAATATAATATATATAATTAATGTATAATAAATACATATATAATTATTAAAAATGTTTAAATTTAATAATGTATAAATGATATATATATATATATATATATAACACTCATGGATGATAACATAGACATGTGATGCATTAATGGTATGTGGTCCATTTGATATTCGACTAAACTAAGAGAAACTTTAATCACCAAAGTATTCATTTGTTTGAGAGCAGCTCATCTCATCTCATCTGTACTGTGAAACTGATAAGTACTAATCAAACATTAATTGCCAATCAAATTGAAACATTAATTCTTTTCCCACTCATGAGAATAAAGAATATGTAAATGCGATCTTCTCTTCACACACAGACACCACAAAAAAAGAAAATAAATATATAAATAAATAAATAAAAGAGACATTGTTTTCTTTTATTTTCATATATGCTACAAATTAAATTCCATAGGAAACCGTATAAGCACGAACTCGTGGGCAGCGTGGGCAGCGTGGGCAGGGACGTTGGTCTTTTTTTTTTTAAAAAAAAAGAGTTTTATAAGGATATTAAAAAGATGTAACTCATTTAGTTTAACTTTTTCGTTAAAAAAAATATTTTTTAATAATAAATTTATTATAAAAAAAATATAATTAGACACGTGACAAAATATAAGTTTATGAAAGTCTGAATTAGTTCATTGTGAGGTAATTCACCTCACGTCCACCTCAAGACAGAACGTGGTATAAATCCTGTTCATTGTGACTAAGTAAGACCCACTGTGAGCTGGACTCCTCGTTAAATATCGTCAACGTATTCGCCATTTGAGCGGCTAGATAAGACTCATTGTGAACTGAGTTCTCGTTAAGTATCGCTAACGAATTCTCTATTTACTGATATTGCCCAATGTAATCATATACCGTGGCACGGGTGAAAATGCCCACGTGACCATATATCGTGGCACATGTAAAAAAGCGTGGCTATATACCGTAACACGTATAAATAGACGAGAAAAATAACTTCATTTCTCCATTGCGCCTCAAAATGACTAGACCCACCTCCAATAAAAAAGAGTTTCGCCCTCCTGAATAAGATATGTAAGATATCCAGCTGCCCCAGACAGGTGGGACGCCCAACTGATCAAGCACCTAGGTGCGTGAAAGCTTACCTCATTGCGCCTCAAAAGAATCCTTAAAGTGGCCCAACACATAAAAAAATATTTTGCGGGGACTACTTCAAAGGCAGGAGACAACACTTGGCCTTGGCAGTAGCCAAGCTGGTACTGTGTAGATCCTGCCTGATACTGTGCAGACAGTGTGTAGAGATCATGTGAGGACCATTTTAAGCTTAGGTGGGGGACCATGTGCCAGCTGGACGAGTGAAGTTACGTCACTTGTCCGCCAAGGTACATAGCAATCTTCTTGACTAATATAAGGTCGACACATGTCCAATGAACTTGGATAAGAGAAAACTCACCAACCATAACTTGCCACACGACATTTGAGCTGGGCCACTGAGAACTAATAGGAAAGAGACACGTGGAAAGGTAAACATCCTAAAACTAGGACAAAATAAGTCATCCAATCAAGTATGAGTATTCCTTTGTTTCATATAAAAAAGTATTTTTCTTATTTGCAAAGGGACAAGTCATTTATTTTACCAGCAAGATTCCTAGGAGAAGGGCTCTCTTCCCAAAAACGAATTCCCTCTTCCCAAAAACAGATTCCCCTTTTTTTTTTTCTCCATGACTATGTACACAGCCTCCATAGCCTAAAACTCCATAAACACACATAAAAACCCAGAAAAAATCTCACTGCTCGTCCCCTTGAATCTCTATCTACCTGATTTATGACCTTGGCAAGATTTTCTCCTATGCTTCTTCCTCACCACCTTGGCATACCTTTGATTTTCTCCATTTATAGGGATATACCCAAGCCCTCGTTCTTTTCCTCTCAGACTTGAGGTTAACTTAGGCATCGGAGAGAGGTCGTCGAAAAGGCGACTCTTGTCTGAGCCATGCTCTATTTTACAGAAATTCGCGAACCAGCTCGGTGAAATCCTTGGATTGAGAGTGTTCGAACTTAAAGGAGGTGGGTTGAATAGTTGTTTGAGGAATGGGCAGTAAGTATAGTTTCGCTTAAAGGATTTCGAGAAATTTCGGAGTTATCGGAGTTGAGCTAGGAGCTGAGAGGTGGTATAAGGTAGTTAGCTGAGAGGTGGTATGAGAAGTGAGTTAGGAGGTGGTTTAAGACAGTAAGCGGGGAGGTGGATAGACTTGAACATTGTGGGTATTTAGACAGTGAAGTAGTAGGGTAGTTTCTAGTAGTTTGGGATTGCGGACTTGGCTCGTACGTACACGCTTGACTCAAGCCTTCAGCCGCCTTGGGTACATTTTTTCTATTTTTCTATGTGGGTGCGGGGTTTGTAAAAATCGTGCATCAATAACAAAATTTTTTTTTTAAATTTTTAATATTATTTGATTGATATTAAAAAAAAAATTGAGAATTAAAAAATTATTTTTTTTATTAGAAGAATCTTAAAATTTAGACTTTTAGCAATAAAATTTCTCTAATTTTTTAAAAAGTGAAATTGTTTAAAATATTTTTATTTTATTTTAAAAAAATTAACATTATTTTGTTTAAAAAAAATATTAAAAATTTATTTATAAAAATAATTATTCAAATTTTTTTAAAAGTCATTTGTGGTAATTAAACGATTAATAACATTTTGTTAAAAACTCTACTTATAAAAACTTTACGAGTAAAAAGTTTATTTAAAAAATATATATTTGAAACATTATACTAAATGAAGTACAATATGTATTACAATGTAATATTATAGCACTTAATTATACATAATGTAATGTTCAAATATATTTTTGTTACTTTCATGAGTTTGTAGAGAAGTAAAAACTTCATTTCAATAAGTTCATAAAAGTTATAAAAAAAAATAGTAAATGTTATAATTATGTATATGTTATTTTCGATTCATGGATCAATTTGTAGAATGACAAAAACTTGATTTCAATAAAATATAATAAAACGTAAGAAAAATACATTTATAAAGAATTAGCATTAGATACGGAGTTTTTTGACAACACTTATCACTATATTACTTTTACATTTGACTACAAAAATATATAATTTAGTGTTATACCATACATATATAATAAAATATTGTAGTTTAGTACATATTATTATATCATATTGATAAACAATCCATTTCAAAGTAACTACTTAAGTAAAATAACCCTAATTTTAGTATCCTGTTATTCTATATTATTGTAAGGAAAACCATTGAAAGCATTGTAGTATTGAATAGATACATACATACATACATATATATACATACATACACACACACACACACATATATATATATATGCAAGTGAAAATTGCCATGTGAGTAATTAATTGGTCATCCTGATTCATTGTTTCTTTCTCTCCATTGCATTGCATTACATGCATGTAGACCAATACAATCTCTTCAATTAATTCATGAATCGTGATTCCAACAAGTCAAAGAAAATTAAGCAATTAAAAAAGCATGCAGTAAGTCTTAGATAAAATTAGGATCCTGTCAACCGACTTCTCTTCCTCTCTTGCTTGCATTTTTGTTACAGAAATTTGACTTCGGACGCATGGAAATATGAAATCATGGCTTTATATTCGGAAAGGATCTATCACCCCCTCAACTTTAAATAGTTTTTATACCATTTTTAAATTATTAAATTTAAAAAAATTGAATCTAATATATGTATTAATCATAATATATTAATTATATGTATGAATTTAATTTTAATTATTAAAAATACTTAAATCTAACTATATATAAATAATATTAAAATGTATATAAAGTTAAAGGAATGTTATTCGTTCTCATATATATAGGAACCTAATTTTACACAATTTCTTATATTTTTTGTATATTATTAAATTTAAACACTTTTAATTATTAATATTGTATATCATATGTACATTAATTATTGTGTATTAATTATGTCTATCTTAAATTTAATCTCAATTATTAAAAGTATTTAAATCTAATTGTTGATAAATACATTAAAAAATTGTATAACGTTAAAGAGTTGCTTATCTGTCATATATATATAGTTTATAAATTGTATAAAACATTGTGTAAAGTTATATATATTTAAAATAGTTAAGTGAAATAATTTTGAAAATTTATATTTTTAATAACTAGAAAAAAGGAATATAGATTGATCGGGTTACTAGTTGGTGAAATGCTGGTCAAATTCCAATATCTTTTGATAATATGAGGAGTATTCTAGAAAAGTTTATGCAATTAGAGGAAATTGTTTTTTGTCTTCAACAAAATGATGATAAATAAACTTTTGAAAAGACATTTAATTACAAAAGCTTCATGTGGAGTTCCATAAAGTAAATAATCCAATTGATGAAGAGGCATGATAAAAATTATATCCACGTGATCTTGACATCTTGTAATATTAGTTATTTTAAATTCTATTTTTATTTAGAATATTTTTTTTAAAAATTAGAAAGTATATTTAATATTTTTCTTAAATAATTTTACTAATCAAATTAACTTAGGCACCCAAATATTAATTAGTACATGATGTTTAATAAATAAAATTATTAAAATTCAATTCTTTAAAATATTTCTATCATATGCATTTTACAGTCTTATTTTCATGATATAATGTTTAGAAACTATTATTAAGGAAAGATGTCAATAGAACAATCTAACGTAACGTTTAAAAATTTTTTTTTCCTTCTTCTTGTTGTTATTACCAAAATTATATTTAGTTTTTAAAATATATATATATATTATATAATAAAAACTTATTAAATAGATAATCGAATGACGAGGTATACCCATAAATTTTATTATTTCATAAATAAATATAGTAAACCACTAAACCATGTTTAATATCATGGTGTCTGTTCAACATGAGTTCTTAAACCCAGCCCTTTTGTTTTGGGCTTAACCCAATGCTATTCCCATTACCCATTACTTTTCCTTTGGGCTTGTGATTAATTGAAAAACACCTTCAGATTGTATTGTGATTTGTGAGCCTTGAGAAGTGTTCTTTATTTTTATTTAACAAGAGAATCTGCCTCCACTCCTACTCAATCAAGTATGAGACCCTGTACTTTTTTTTTTTTTTAAATCTGAATGATCTGAAATATTATGAATAAACTTAAATAATTTTAAATAATATATTTATTTTTTATTTATCCCGCCTAAATACAAATATCTAAAAATTAATGATTTTATTTACTATATCTTTATTACTAATTAATACCTTTATAAATAATTAAGATAAATTTTACATGTCAATAAATAAATAAACTTTATAAGAGTATTATTTAAAAAGATCACGTGATCAATGATAAGTATATAATAGAATTCTAACTCCCTATATAGTATAAGTTACTATTACCACAACTAATTCTCTTCAACAAAATAGAGAATTATAGCAAAATATAATGGGAATAGAATAATTAATTATTTAATATTAATATTAATTTATAGTTGAAATAAAGTTAAAATTTTGATTTTTTTGTTGGTTGGTTTAACTTCAAAGTTGAAACTTATAAACAAAGAAATTAATTAATTAAACAAGTATTAGTAATTTGATACTATTTCAAGCTCTTCATGTCCTTTTACTAAACCTACCTTTACTTTCTTTTGGCATTCCATTTTTTGTCTTTTAATTTGAAAGTGGATTATTATTTATTAATTTATTTATTGAATAGTTGATGTACTAATACAATATTATTGTCATATATATTATATATTTTAGTTTCACTTTTGTAAATATTTTTCTTTTTACATATATCATATATTTGGACTATTTAAAGCGGAGATGACTTATATAAATTGTATTGAGGAATATGCACACGGATACATATAGGGATATATCAGTAGTTTTATATTTTTATATATATATTTACACTAATTATTTTAAACTGTTAGATCTATACACTTTAAATAATTAAAATTAAATCTGATATATGTAATTAATATATTATAACTAATGCATATGTCAAATTAAATTTTAATTATTAAAAATATATAAATTTAACAGTATAAAATAAATATAAACATATATTTAAAAATATGATATTGTTGATCTATCCTCTATATATATAGGTGACGGATTAGTAGTATGTTAATTTTATGTATTTAATGATATTATTTATAAATCATTAAATTTAAACTTTTTAATTGAAATTATAGTTTATATTTACATAAATTATATTATAAAATACAAAATTAAATATGTGTAATAATCGGTGTCGTGTTAGTAGATTTGGTAGCTGGAGCTACATTATTGTGGGTGGGGGACCTAAGAGACAAGATAGAAGAAGAAGCAGGCAGCAACACGTATAATAGAGTCGAGAACTATTAATGTACGTACGGATATTGTGGTTCTAAAAGCAACTAAGATCCAAACTCATAGGAGTTCTAATTCCACGTGACACCACCTAAACCATTTATTCCCATGGCCTCGGCTTAAATATTAATTAACCAAAATATTGTTTCCCAAAAAGAATCTTTTTCTTTCTCACTCCACTATGTATATATTTTATTTTCTAAGAAAAAAAGATGGAAAAATTATTTCATATCATTAGACAAATTTACTTAAAACTAATATTTGTTTATATATATAAACCGCTCATTAATTTTACACAATTATTTTATATTATTTAAATTTAAATACTTTCGATAATTGAGATTAAATTTAATATATATTTAATATTATTTAATATATAATTAATAAAAAGTATAAAATAAAATCTTAATCTTTAAAAGTATTTAAATTTAATAATTTATAAATGATATAATTAAAAAACTATTAATCTAATTTAATAATAATTACTTATCTTTCTTTTTTAAATAGAAAAGGATTCGATTCTTCATGTTATTTTTAATAAAAAATAAGTTTTATTTATATATATGTACACATAGATACATAATCAATAATTTAATTTTTTTTACACTTTTTATATCAATTCTTAATCTTTAAATATAAATATATTTAATGGTTAAAATTGAATACAAAATATGTAATTAATATTTATATTAAATTTAATCTTAATTGATGAATGTAATTAAATTTAAGGGTTAAGAATTAATCTAAAAAGATATAAAAAAGTGAGGTTGATGATGCATCTCTATATGTATGTACATATACTATATTATACAGTATGCAATGGGATAAATTTTCCATCAGATTGAGTTGGCAGTTGGTCCCTTCCATCTGCTTGGTGGGGGATATGCCATTATTGTATTAAATATTACTATGCGAAATAAAATGTAATAAATAAAATGAGGCCAGCAATCTAATCCAACTCTTCAATTATTTAGAGCAGATATGTGGGTGGTGTGATCCCACGTAATGGTACCACAGAACACATAAATTTATTATCTTTGACTACTTGTGTGCAATCATTTATGTCATATGTTGAAAAGTCTAATAATTTATTAATTCCTTTTATATTTTACCCCCTTAAATATGTAATATATACAGGATTAACCATAATAATAATAATAGTATTAATTTGTATAAATTTATTTATACAAATTGATGTAATAATATTAAATTATTATAACATATTTCATACTTTGATAAGAGTAAAAGAATTTTTAATAGAAATAAATAAAATTAAAATATATTATTACATTAATTTATACTAATAAAATTTATACAAAAAATTTATATTCCTACTACTATTAACAATTATAATAATTTTTCTTTTAATAAATATAAATTTTGAATAAATTTTTTAAATTACATATCACAAATTATATTTATTAATAATTTATACAACTTATTATATATAAAACTAGAAAATTTAATAAATTATATTGAAAAAAGACCTTAAAAATCTCAAGAAAACATCTAAATATATATGTAGGAGATGATAAGTAGTTTCTTAACTTCGTATAATTTTTTATTTTATTTATAAATTATTAAAATAAAATTTTATATTATTAATATATTATAATTAATATATATACAAGATATACGTACATACGTATATGAAGCTTTTGCAAGCTAACAGATAATTAGGCAAACGAAAAAAGATTAGCTAACTTATTGTTGTGAGGTGTTAGAAGGAACATTCATTCTTGCTGGAATATTTAGAGTTTTATTTTTATTTTTTTTAAATAGACAAGTATATTCATAATCAAAGCAGTTGGTTGCGGACTATTTGATGGTCAGTCAATACAATGTTCTCCATTTAATAAAATAATTGTCGCCTCGGATGCTCTCTATTCTGTAATTCTGTAATTCTTAATTTAATTAAATATCAAAGGTCTATTTTTTTTAATTATTATATATTATATGTATAATTTTTTAATATTATATTAAAAAATTTAATTAATATATATAAATAAATATATATATATATATATATATATATATATGACACTGATTAAATTGTAACACTTAATATAAAAGATGTCTATTTTTACCCGTATTCTAATATAGCCGCCTTGGAAAAGTCTATATTGATAGATTCCAGTTTATTTACTCCTTTTACTTTTCCTTTCTGTTCATTTCCCAACCGTCAAACAGAAAATACAGTAGAAAACTAGATATTCAAAAGCACAAAAATTAATTGCATGAGATGCATGAATGAAAGGAAATATCTAGAAAGCTAGCTAGCCAGGGAAGCATTGAAACATGGGACCATATAGAGAAATCAAGAGTAGTAGTTGCTGTAGCTTTGGACAAGCAATTAATTAGTTTGCAGAGGAATGCGTGCCTTTTCTTGGTCCATCTTAATACAATTTTCGTTCAACTTAATTATATTTCCCCTCTAATTAAAAAAATAAAAAATAATTCGAATTGAATATATAAAGTTAACAAGTATAAAAGGTAGTATTTTATTATATATTATATATATATATTTGTATTTTTATACATATATTTTGTATTTAGAAAGTTTAAAATATTTTCTACATATTATTAATCTTAAAAATCAAAATAAAATACAAATTTTTAAAACCTGAAATAAGAACCAAAAAGCAAGACTTAAAACTCTAAAAATAGAATAAAATACAAAATTTTCAAACCTTTAAACAATCTTATATATAGTACATGTTATGTAAATAGTATTCGAGAACATTGTCGGTTGATAGACAAAAAGAAAAATACCTCTTATATCAATTTAAACCACTTGGTCGACTAACAAGGCCGATAATCTTATGGCTCATAATTTATTATTTTGATAATAGTAAATATTAATATTTTTAACTAATTAAATTCTTCTTGTCGTATTTATAGTGATATTTTTAGTATAAAAAATCAAAGCAATTGTGAAGACTCAATGAATATTCAAAATGAAAGCATTAAAAAAAAACATAATAGACATTATTGAGCAAATTGAAGACACAAATATTAGATTTTTTATTTGTAATGTGTCATTGAAATTGAATACTAATTTGCATTCAAAAGCTCAAAATATTTTGTACATATCATTAGCTTTGAAAATTGGATCAAAATGTAAGTTTTTAAAACCTGAAATAAGGACCAAAATGCAAAATTTTCAAATCTGATGAACAGTGGTCGACCAACTTAGGCCTATAAGTAGACCGAAATAACTAACATGGTTTACCGACTTCTTGGGTTTTCAGCTTTTGACTTCCTATTTTCATATAGTTCAATTCAATTGACTTACTTAGGTCTCTTGGTTGACTAAATTGAATTAAATGGTTTTTCAACCTTTGGGAAAATTTGAAATTCAAGCATAAAACGGTTAGATTTCTAACTTTTACTATAAATACTAGTCTAAACTCATTTGGAATACCTTTTACACTTTTGGAAAACTTAGAAAACATATTTTACAAGTGCATTACAAATATTTAAGTTTTCATTTGCAAATCAAACATCAAATTCATTGCACATTCTAACTTTTATTTGTAACATTAAAAAAAAATATTTGTGTATTACTTGATCATATTTTTTTATTAAGGATATTTTCTTGTAATTATTGTGAGGTTGAGTATGAGAAGAACACACTTGGTGTGAGGTTTGAATGACACCTTTAAGTCATTTGGTTGTAGAGGTTAAAGAGACACCAGATTAAGTCATCTTGATGTAAGGTCAAGTGGTACGCAAATGTCCACTTGGTGTTGTATTTGATTGCCTTGGTTTGAAGGCATATTAGTGAAATTTTCAAGCGAGTTGGCTTAGAGGCTTGGGCATAGGCTAAAGTTTTTCGAACTATGTAAAAACCATTGTGCTTGATTTTTATCCCTACACTCTTTATTTTTGTTATATTTATATTTGTTATACATATTACTCTCACACATTTGAAGCTTAAATTGTTGGCATTTACATATTGGTGACAGGTTTGTGCATTAAATTTGTTGTATTATATTTTAGAAGGATTTGAATTGCTTGATGTTGGTATTAGGTTGCTTTAAATTTGTTAAAATCCTTAAAAATTCAATTCATCCCCCCCTCTTAGGTTGCCTTAATGGTATTTCAAAGGTTAACTTCGTCAACTGACCTTATAAAAAATTAAATTTTGGCACCCCTAACGGCTAGTATAAATTTTGGACTTTATATTTATTTTATAACTCTTGGAACACATTTTTAAGAAATATAAAATCTTTACAAAGTTCCAAAAAATACTCTTGAGCTTGAAACCATGATACATAAATTTGGATCTCCAAATTTATTCATTTGTATTATTTATATTGAGGGAGATTAATTTGCAAGTGTTCTTTTCCATTCATTTCGATTTTTTATTGTAAAGAAGCGAAATGAGTAAGACTTTCACTTGGTTGAGATTATATTGAGTGTTTAGGGTGAGTAAATACTTGTAAAAGCTTTCGAATACTATAAATCTTAGGTTGGGTGAGTGTTTGGGGTGAGTAAACACTTGTAAAATTTAAGAGGTACCGGAAAATTCTCTTGGCTATAATCATTTGAGTCTTATGACATTCAAGATTTGGTTTAATGAGTCCTCAAGCAAGTAAGCTTGGAGGCATGGACATAGGCTAAAAGTTTGTCGAACCATGTAAAAATAGTGTTATCTTTCTTAACTCTCTCACTTGTTTGATTTATATGCTTATTATTATTATATACATTTTTCATACACACTGGAACTTGAATTGTGATAATTTATATATTGATTATTGGTTGAGTGTTGAATTTTGAGTATTGCACTTTAGAAAGAATTTAAATTGCTTGAAATTGAAATTGGGTTGCATATATTTAATTTATAGAATTTTTAAAAATCCAATTCACCCCCTTTCTTAGGTTGCCTAGTGTACTTTTAGATTATTTGGGTCTTTCATCTACATCTCATATTTTAAGTGGTAGATCATTTCTCTCTTACAAAATAAATGTACTCAGGGGATGATGAATTATTTTCTGGCATAAACCCTCTAATGATCAAGTTAGTCAACATGCAGTGTATATATTATAGAGAGCGAAAACCGAATTAAATAGACAAAACTTCTTTTAATGAGTAAAAATTGGAATTTTTATACTTATTCTCTGATTTGGCAAAGGTTGCTATAATTTCTTTTGACAAGTGCCAGTACATAAATGCCACATGATATATTCACGGTTTCTTATTATTTACCCACTTGTATTCTATCTCTTTCTTTTAAAAATTTTTGCTATTAAGAGAGAGGAATAATCATTTCTCTTCCTTTATATTTGAGCTTCTACCATTGAGAGATAATGATGAGTTTCACACTTAAGAAAATTGCTTCTTTTTTTTATTATTATTATTTTCGTACATCTAAGTGCAAAGACTAGACGAGAGTTAATAGTTTTCTAGTTTGATGAAGCTTATCCCTTTTTAGTACGTTTACAATATTTTGGCAAGAAACGATATTCAACTTAATAATTAAGGAAGCTTTTCTCTTTTTTTAATGGTACTTGCTTATTGTTAGGTGATGATATCTCTTTGGAATTCATTTTATGATTATCATCTCCCTTGTTCCTTTAGGTGCAAAATCTCCTCTTAAAGTCGTTAGCAAACTGTTAGCCTCACTTAAAAATTAATTGTCCTTAGAAAGAAGGATCTTTTGTCAAGTTAAAATTCATGCACTTGGATTTTTAATTTTTTTTATTAACTCGAACTCTCAAGTTGCTCTATCATGAGCAAAACCTCTCTAATAATTTTTATGGGCTTATGCCTGTGAATGAAGAATTTTGGATATAACTCTGGTCCTCTAAGTCTGTTTATTAATTTATTAAATGAGAAGACTTAAGTTCATTAATGTTTGAAAAATATATTTTTTTTATTTTAAATATCTTCATTGCATTTTTGTTTTTAAAATTAACTTTATCTTTGTAAAAAATTTGAGATTTCATATTGAAAGTTAAGCAAATAGAATGTACAATAGAGATCCCCTCTTATTGGACACATGCCTTTATTATTTTTTTTTCTTCCTAAAACTACCCTTTCTCACTCTTGATGACAATGAGAAGAGGGAGAAAGGGTTGCCTTTTTCATTAGACACACAAATATATTTGTCTTCTCCTATTCTCAACAATAATGAGAGAACTCTCTACTCACACACCTAAATACTAAATCTGTCTCTAACTGAAGAGGGAGTTCTACTTCCTTTCCAGTAAGCCTCACTTTTTTCTTGGTTTTTGCTTCTCATTTCTTAATAGTAGCAGATTTCTACCTAGATCAAGATCTATGATGATAAATTTTTACCTTGTGGCGGTTTGAATCCATCCAGATTCTGATCTGTGGTGGTTTTGGTATTTTTTTATTTATATATAATGTTATAACTTTATTCTCTTTCATATCCTAGGATTTGCAAAATTATATGATTAGATCTACAACTATAATGTCCCTAATCTAAAAGATCTCATGTTATAACAAAGCTATCACAGAAGATTCGATGCATATCCAACCCAAAAGATCAACTCATGTGTTGGGGAAAAAATGCAAGAGCATTGGAAGAAATTTCGCTAAAGCTCTATTACAAAACATATTTTCTTTGTTGAAAACACCAAATGTAAAGATGTAGTGATATCTCTCTTTATGTCTCAGTAGGTATAAAGATCTTTTTGGTTGTAAACTATATTAGATATCTTTGTAATAAGCTTGCTAGTTATATTGGTTTCATATGGAATTTGAAATGAAGGTTTTATGTTTCCAAAAAAAAAAATAATGAGAGAAGGGAGATGGTTGCCCAGTGAAGAAGTGTCTTCATTGAGCACACAAATTTTGGTTTTTTTTTTTTTAAATATCCCTCTCTCTCACTCTTGGAAATAATGAGAGAAGGAAGAAGGTTGACTAGTAAAAATTCTTTTTTTATTGGATAGATGCAAAAAAATTTATTTTCTATTAAAAGGCCTTTCCATTACTTCTAATTTTAATAATGCCCATTCTAAATTTTCCTATCACTTTATTGAATAGTGTTGTTATAGTTGGTGGCAAACTCGTTTTAGGAAAAAAAATGTATTAATTAGTACTTATTAGCGAAAATTTGATATATGAAGATATTTATACTTCTTTTTACATACAAAAATATGAAATTCATACTCATGTCGCAAGCCAAGGTTCCAAGAGGATCACTAATGAAATATCACATCCAAAATCCGATTTTCTCTACAATTTAAACAAAAATGGAATTGTGAGGTTGAGATCTTAGGTAGCAATAAATGATATTTAGTAGGTAAAATAACACTTATACAGTGAAAGAATTTTCATATGCTCCAAAAGATAGATTATTACGAGTCATACGAGAACATTACAAAAGCAAACATTTATAAAATGTAAGCCTTAAGTTAATAAAAAAAATCACCAAAGAATTTTTAAACGGGAGAAACTACTAAATATTTGTAGAGAAGTTTTTTAGAGGAGAAGGCAATAATATGTAAACCATAAGTCTCCTATAAACTAGGAAAATTCTTTTGAGAGAATAAGGCAATAATAGGCAAACCTTATATTTCTCTCAAACTTGATGGACATTCTGTTAAGGAGGGAAGGCGAAAATAGGTTAGTATAAACTTCGTAAAAGTATTTTTCTTAAGGGAAAAGGCAGTAGCAGGTAAGCCTTAAGTCTCTTACATACTTAGTAAAAGAAGTTTTTAATGGGAAAGGGCAATAATAAGCTAGCTTTAGGTATCCACAAGAGGAACAATGGTGGGCTAATTACAGATAAATTTTATTGCAAAATTATTATTTATATATGTTCAATGAATATACTTATAATAATGAATGAAATTGATGAATTTGAATCATTAACATGAACTGTAATTTTCTTGCTTGCCTATAGTAATTGAATGATTTTATGTTTGAAATTATTACTTTTATGTTTGTGATTATAAAGTATTAGTACATGACCCCTTAAGTTTCTTATAAACATGGTGGTAATTCTTTTGATAGGAAAGGGCATTAATTGGTAAGCCTTGGGTCTCCCACAAACTTGGTGAGCATTATTTCAAGCATACCAAGAGTTTTTTGCAATCTTACTTTCAAATAATTACCTTATCCAAGGTAACTTCCAATTTTCCTACCTATATTCATTATAACTCGTTAAATGATTTCTTTATATAATTCTAAATTCTCTACTTCAGTTGTTGCTTGTTTCAAATCTTTTAAAGAGGTAAACTCTCAAATTATCTTTCGTTCATTGAAAAAAGCGGCATATTCCATCAAGGTGCCTTTCTTCAACCCTTTTTTTAGGTTCAACTTTCATATTTTTTCTGCTTATAATTAAGTAGATGATCTCTTATTTTAATTCTTATAAGTAGACTTTAATATAGGCAGATGGCTGGCATAAATTCTTTTACACAATATAGAGACAAAGGTGTTGTTTATGAGGATGAGATTAATAAAGTGTCAAATAAGGGAGAGGATATTAGAAGAATATTGATTATTAGAAAGAATAGTATGATACGTGAAATTGTAGAGTATGGTGAACATGACCCTATAATACTTTCTAATCATCATAGATATGAGGATGATGAGAAAGATGATGAAGAGATAGATAATGATGAGGAAAAAGATAATTTTTAGGCTATAAAGAAGGTGAAAATGAGAGGGTTGTTGTACCTTATTAAGTGGAGAGGCCTTTTGATCCAGTTTATACCATTGATACTTTACCTCGTGGACAAATTTCTATTAGGATATATGCCAATTATCATTGATACCTATTTTTCTATTAAAGTTGAAGATGCTAAATATGAATAAGAGATAAGCCACCATTCAAAGGGAAAAATAAGAATGATGACCATAGTTTTACGTGGTGGGGCTTCATTACCTTTTCCTCCATATATTCGTAAAGTTTTAAATACTTTTAATCTAACTCTAAATACTTTTAATCTAACTCTAACTCAACTTGTTCCCAATGCTTAAAGGGTGATCATGGAGTTATAGGTTTTGTAGAAGAAACTAGGATTTTCATAGCCTTTTATTACCGAAATTTAAGATTTTTTTTTATATCCAACGTCTTGCCAAAAAGTGTATGTGGTATTACTTATCTTCTATCTATGGTATAGCTTTAGTTAAAAAGAAATTTGGTCATGTTTAAAAGATGCTTTACTTTCTTTTAGATGAAAAATGCGAGTTTGAGAAGAATAACATTATGCCTAATATCAAAGTTCCAAGAAATTATCGTCAATCACGTAGAAGACAACATAACTTTTATAATTGATGGACGTTATGTTTTAGTTTTATTATTGACCTTTTTGTTTCTTTTTTCGACTACTTGCATTAGCTCGAAGCTCATTCTTGATGAGCAAGATAGAGGAGACAGTGATTTGGCATTAAATTTAAGGGATTTAAAGGAGTTTTTACAGCCTTCTTCTTTAGCTACAACTAGTTTTAAATCATCTTTTCTACATTTTCTTCCTTTCCCCTAATCTAATAAAAGAAAAATAACAATAAATAACTTTAAAGGGAAGAAAAGGTCAAAAAAAAAAAAAAGACTACCAAACTGATGAACTTACTGACCTTCCTCCACAAAAGGGTCAAGAGGAAGTTAGGATTGAAGAGGGTAAAAAGTCTTTATTACCCTTTTCTTCTAATATCCTTAAATCTCATACCTCTTAGTCACTCCACCGGACTTCTCAATTGGTTGTTCCACCAAACACTTTTCTTTTATCTTCTCAAATGTCTTGGGAAGAACTTATCAAAATAGGTGTTAAGATAAATTTTTAACTCTTGAAAATGGTTTGAAAGTTGAAGCAAGTTTGATCTTTAAGGTTTATGCCTTTCACCTTTCTTTACTCTCTATTAATATTTCATTTACTTAAATTTTTCTAACTCTTCCTTTTTCTTTTATGATATCTCTCTCTACCTAGTAAGGCCGAGCATGACTACAAGAGGCTAAAAATAGAGACTCGAAATTTCGAAGTAAGCTTTATGACATTAATAACAAAGTGATTGATATCATTCTAAACCGATTATTTCTACATATAAGATGAAGGCTGCTTAACAAGAAAAAAACAGCACCCCAAAAAAAGGCAAAAGAGGTCATAAATACAAAAATAAAAAGTTGTCAAGGTCAAATGCATAAGCTAAGGAAGTTAAAGACTTGGAGGGAAAATTCAATCCTTCAAGAGAGACTAAAGAGGTAAAGAGCTTAAGGGAAAGGGTGATATCTTTTGATGAAGAAATTAAAGGCTTAAAGAATATAAGTATAGAGTTTACTAGTGTAAAATGGTCATCTTGAAGGAAATTCCTCAGCCTGACTTATCTTTTATTAATCCTCAGATGTTGCTATTGTTATTAATAGTTATGAGCTTACTCTACTTGCTCTAGAGATGATGCTCAAAAAGATGGAGGAGACGCCTTCAGACTAAAGAGATATTAAACTTAGCTTATTTTTCTTGATTTTAAGTTTATTTATTTCTATTATATTACTTATTTTTCCTTTTCTTTCTTAGTGGATGTATGCCTTTCCTTTTATGATTAATAAAAAATATATTTTTGTTAACTTTTGTAGATCAATGGTATATACAAGCAACTTTTTTTTATATATCTTTTATTTATTTGCACAAGTAGATACAAGTATAAGTACAACAATCGTTTTACTAAAAATATTTTTAAATGCTCATCATTATAAGTGTATTTAAATAGATGGTCATCTTAAGTAGATAACATATATGTCTCTAGTCAAAACACTTTACTTATTGAAAAAAAGCCTTTTCATTTAGGCCCTAGGGTTTTATCTCGTGGATTTCTTGTGTTTTGCATGACTTTTTTTAGGATAAGATCTCTTACTCTAAATGCCTAACTTTCACTTTTAAGTTATAAAATAAACGACCTTGTTTTAGTAGAAAGCTACCTTGATTGTGGCTCAGTTTTGTTTTTCTTTTAGTAGATCAAAATTTTCAAGTAAATAGTTTTATTTATAATTGGATCATAATGTTCAACTTGAAGTATTGGAATCCTAATTTTAACAGAGGCAATTACTGTATACCCATAAGTTAAAGAAAATGGAGACTCTCATATAGAGTCCTTGAGGTTGTGTTATACACCCGAAGAACATAAAGAAGCTCTTAAGGCAATAATCTCTTAGCAGTTTCTAAATTAGTTTTAAGCATTTGGTTGATAATTTTATTAATTACTTCTACTTAACTATTGGATTGAGAATGCACGGGTAAAGAGTAGATATTATTGATACCAAGCCCTTTACAAAATTCTCCGAAATTATTATTGTTGAATTATTTTTTAATCTCGATGACTAATGTATGAGTTATTCCAAATCAACATATGATAATTTTCTTGAAGAACTTAGTTGTTCTTATTTTTATAATGGTAGTCAGGGCTTAGTTTCACCTACGTTGTGAAGTAATCAATATTAATTATTAAAAACTTAACTTACCATTTTCCACCAAATAAAGCCCTTGTATTATATGTTCTCCATTAAGCGAAGGGCCATAGAGCTGAGAGGGAGTTAAATTCTTTTGTGGCTTCCTGGGATAACAACAAAATTTTGGCACTTGTCACAACACTTCACAATTTTTTTGTATCTTTATTATCTCATTACTTTATATGCAAAAGACCAAGCACTAGAATAATTTACATATCTTCCTTCGTAGATCTCTCGTAAAACATAATTTTCATCTTTATAAGTAAGGCATTTGAGAAGAGGTGTAACAAAATCTCTTTCATAAAGTTGACCATTGATTATCGAATATCTTATTGCTCAATATTGCACTTTTCGTATTTCTCTCTTGTCTTGTGGAAAGTCTATATTTTTATATAGCTCTTGATTAGATCCATCCATATTTGGAGTACGGATGTTTGTAGAAGCCATGAGCTCTACAGAATTTATTAAAAAGTATGAGATTAAATAAATACGTCAAGAGAACAATATGCAAATATATGCATAATTACAATTTACTTGATTAACAATAAGTTGAGAATTATTATGTATTATAAAATTCTCAGCTCCTAGAGCCTTGCATAACCTTAATCTAGCAAGAACAACCTCATACTTAACTTCACTTTTAGTAACTAGAAAACCAAATCTCAAAGCATAACCAATCTCTGAGTTATATAATTAACCTTGCTTCACCTATTTACTTGTTAAAAACCCTACTAACAAAATTTTTTATTAACCAAGATGATACTTAAAAGAGGTGGTCTCTTCATTAGTTGATTTAGCAATAAAATATACTAAAACTTGATACTTAATTAATGTGTGAAGCCTAAAATGAATATCAAACTTATTTATCTCAATAGCTCATTCCACTAGTCTTTTAAATATAGTAGTTGTAATAACACTTACCTTAGTGGTTGTTCCATCAACACCATTATGGTATTAGATTGAAAGTATAGTATTAGATTTCTAACTGAAATGACTAAAAAGCAAGGGCAAGCTTCTCAAGATCAAGATATCTTGTTTCACGATCCATTATCACATGGCTGGTGTAATAGGCTAATTTTTAAATCCCTTGTTCTTTTGAACAATTACTAAGTTTATAGCATAAAGAGACATTAGAGTAAAGGTAGATTTCTTTTCCTTTAATTGGCTTAGAAAGAAATGGAGTCATCCTTAAGTAACACTTAAATTGTTGAAAGACAACTTATACACTTATCTATCTAATTCATGTGTTTCCCATTTTTCGATGTTTTAAAGAATGAGAGACATTTATCTATGGTAAAGCCGATTTAAAGCTATTATCTAACCATTAAGCCTTTGGATCTATTTCATATTCTTAGACGATCTCATGTTGAATAAAGAAGAACTCTTCATTTACTTACAATGTCCCTTTATGCTATAAGCTTAGTAACTATTCAAGAAAAACGAGGGATTTTTTTTTTTAATTAGCTTGGAAAGAAATGGAGTCATCCCTAAGTAACATTTAAACTGTTGAAGGTAAGTTTACATTTATCTATCCAATTCTTTAAAGAATAAGAGACACTTATTAATGGCACGAGAGTCCTAAAGCAATTTAAAGCTACTATCCAACCATTTAGCCTTTGGATCTATTTCATATTCTTAGATGATCTCATGTTGACTAAAGCTTGGATTTTTTCTAGATTAGCTTCAATTCCTATTTGGCTAACTACAAAACCAAGAAATGTTTCTAAAATACAAAAGTACTTATAGCAAGATTAAACTTTATTTTGTATTGCCTAAGTATTTCAAAAGTTTTCCTTAGGTTTTCTATATGATCTTTAGCCTTTGGGTTCTTAGTGAATATATCATTAACGTAAACCTTCATTAAATGACCAATTTGTTTAGCAAACATTTTGGCCACTAACTATTTATAGATAGTTATTGTATTCTTTAAACTAAAGAGCATGACTATGTAATAATAAAAGGCCTCGATAGTTATAAGAGTAGTCTTTTCTTAGTAAGGTTGATACATTCTAATTTTGTTGTACCTTGAGTAAACATTTATAAACCTTAAAAGTTCATGATTAGCCGTAAAGTTTACAAGTTGATCAATTCAAATGAGAGAGAAATTATCTTTAGAACATGCTTGGTTAAGATTTGTAAAATCCACATACATCCCTTATTTTTCATCGGTTTTTTTTTTTACCATTACTACATTTGTAGGCTATTCTAGGTACATAGCTTCTTTGATGAAACCAACTTTCATTAGATTGTTTACTTTTTCATTCACAATATCACACATTTCGACATTCAAGCTTCTGCTCTTTTGTTGAACCTCTTTAACCTTATAATCTATACTTAGTCAATAGGTTACAACTTTACAATCAATTTGGGTATATCTTCTTGACTCCAAGCAAAAACATCAATATGTTTATTGTGAAATGGCATAATCTTTTCCTTTAATTCACTTAAGAGTTAAGAGTCAATATTGATCATCTTCTCAATATCTCTTTTAACGACACTTTTATCAAATCATCAGTTAGAGACACACACTTGTCTTCTCTAGTTGTTCTCAAATTTAGACTCATAATTTAAATGATTCTGTCTTTGTCACTCTTCACGACTCTTACTTCGTCAATCAGGAACTTTAAGGTACGGTTATATGTTTTAGTAATAACATGTATAAAAAAAAGGTAGAACAACCAAGAATTGCATTGAAAGAGCTACGATGGTCTACCATTTTAAAGTTTACTATTTGAAACGCCTTAGTAAGTCTTCTTTTGAACATGATAGGCAATTATATCATTCCTTCGGGTATGATGGTTCAACCTATAAATCCTTTAAAGGAATAGCATAGGGTTATAGTTTTGACTTATCTTGACTCTACCTCTCGAAAGCTAACAAGAACATATATCAACCATATTTCTATTGTCAATAAAAATTCTATGTAAACAATTATTTGCCACAGGCAATAAGTGTGATAAAGTTCTTTAGATTATCTTTTAAAAATGTGCTGAAATACCCCTTATTTGATTTTTAGATGAAATATTGCTACTAATACTCAGTGGCTCGTGAATAACTTCATGGAAGAGATTGGCCCCTATATATGATATTTACATGAGAATGTCCTTCTCATTATTTATATTTTCTTTCTTTTTCCTTTTTCCCTTTCTAAAAAATTAACGTAGATCCTTTTTGCAATTAATTCTTTAGGGAATGTGGTTTTTCACAAACTCTTGGAGATGACCTTGTCTAAAAAATCTTTAATTTAGTCCCTCAAGTTGAAGCAATATGAAATCTTATCATCAAAATCCTTGTAGAAATGGTAATATTTGTTTTTTAAGTTCTTTCTCAAATAGTATCCTTCAAGAGGTGACGACTGCTCAACATTGAATGGTCTTTTATTTGTGCAATGACCTAGTTACATAAGACATTCAATCTTATGTATTATATAAAGTGAATAACATGTGGCCAAGCTCTATTCTCTTCCACTTGCTTTCTTATTTAAAATTCTCATCTATTTTTACTAGATTGATTAGAACGATGATAATCTCTCTTTTTTTTTTTTTTTTGTATTGTAGTTTTCTATGTAATCCCTTAATAATTTTCCTTCCCTTTGTTTGACAAACAACAAATATATGAATGGTCACCTTTTCTACACTACACTATTAGAGTGAAGAATAAACTCGTGACTAAGCATATGAAATAAAGAAATAGAATAATGATGTAGATGTCTAACCACTTACTTATTGCACCATAAAGAGTGAGAGGAAATGCTTTACAAAAAATTCCATCAAAGAGTAATAATGCTCTATGTGCTTAAAAGGGAATCCTTACGCCATAATATGGTTCAATTTAAGATAGAATGTCGTCAGCAAAAAATGGTTAGGTTCTGCTTGAATCATGTCTTAAGGACCATTTCTTTTACCATTTATTCAAGTTTCATTACCTTTTCTTGCATTATAGTATATGCATACCCAAAAGGACTACTTCAACATGAACCTCTTCTTATATTTACTTTATTAGCCTCCTCTTTCGTGCATGTCATGCATTTAGTATATACTTAAGGTTTCTTTGTTTAAAGTCCTCCTTCTATCTACTCCTTGAAGAGTTAGAACTTAAAATCACCACATTTCTATATGAGGCATCTAAAGCCTCTCCTTCATATAATTTACCTTGGTTAAATTGATTAAACATTCTATTTATGTTTGTAACGAGCATATTCACTTAGCATTCAAGATTAAAGATCATATTTCTTCGTCTTTTACCATCATGAGAACAACTAGCACATAGTTGATGATAGAATTATAGATTTATGTGAAAAGGATTAGCAAGCATCGATATAGACATTTCACTCTCTAAATCTACCACAAGATGTCTTCAACGTCTAACATATGGAACTTTCATCATCAACTTTAATGTCAAAGTAGTTATAGCCATTAATGTCCATCTTTTATTTTCTAATAGAGTTGAGACTTTTTGGATTGAATCCTTATCTTCCCATAAATGATGCTAAATGATTTGTAAAATTTCTACTCAAAGTAATGATTTGGATGTCCTATATATATGTTAACACTTCAAATGGTAGATCATTTCTAACTTACAAAAAAATATATAGTCAAGGGGCACCAAATTATTTTTTGACTTAAGCTCCCTAACAGTCAAGTTATTCATCACAAATATATATATATATATATATATATATATATATATATATAATAGAGAGAAGCTCTAAGTTTAGAGAGACAAAGAACCTTAATGAGTAAGAGTTTCTTCTTACTTTCAAAGTAAAAATTAGAGCTTTTATATTCATTCTTCAATTTGACAAAAATTCCTATAATTTCTTTGGACATGTGTCAAGGCATAGACACCACACTATACGTTCATGGCCTTTTATGATTTTGCCACATGTATTCATTTATGTGTAAGATTAATTGTTGATATTTATTGTTATTCCCCTGTTTTAAGCTTTCATGCTATTAGAAAAAATGTATAATAGTTTTTCTACCTTTACGTTTGAGCTTTTAACCTTGGAAGATAGTGATAGGTTTTACACTTAAAAAAATTGTTTTCCTTTTTTTGAGTATTTTTGTAAATTCAAATTCAAATATAAAATACTATAATAATATGTTTTAGATTTAATCTCAACCGTTCAAAGTACTTAAGAGGATGTTGATCCGTACACATACACACGCGCTTATATATAATTATTTTACCTTTTTTTTACATATGATTTAGGGTATACTTGACATTCTCAACTCCTAGTTTAAGTAATAACAAAGGGATAAGATTTAATGATTTGAAAGTAAAATTTCTCATTCTCCTTTAAACTTTGTTTTTTAAGAATATATAGTCTCTACCTCTTTCACTACTACATATGGACTTGTTCATATATATATATATATATATATATATATATATATGCATACAACAGTTTTGTTTTCGAGTACAATTCAAATGGTTTACGACACACTTAGCACTCCCAACTCATTTTGAGTTTAAACAATAATAAAAGGCTAAATTTGATGTTTTATGAATGAATTTTAACATACGTGTTAAATTCAAAACTCATCCTATAATTCATCCTTTTATCATTAAGCTACTAATTATGGGTTAAATAGGCAATAATACACACGAGTTTTAAATTTTATATTCATATTCTTATAAAATGATCTTATAATTTACTTCCTGCATTTGTTTTCCTGGGTGAGTTATAATACTGTTGCAGCAATTTATCTAGCACATTTACCTTCGTTTTAATAATACAATTCCTCAATTAACAATGTAAAATTTAAAATATTCACATAAAAATTGAAAATATTAAACTAAAACTTAAACACAAAATTTAAAATATTTAACACCACTCATAAATATTTAACATAAAATTTAAAATTATTTAAAATATGTAAAGGACATCTAATATATTATTACAATATGTTGCAAACTTCTATTGTTAATTAATTCATAATTCATGTCCTTTAATTAGTCTTCCGTTGCCAAAAAATCTCAAAAAAATCCCTGTATATTTGAAGGATTAATATCTTTACATTTTCATTTTCAATGAATTGCATGCTATTCAACCATGTGCATATATATAACTCCAAAATTTCTCCTTTTCTTAAAAAAAATAAATAAATAAGTCCTATAAAATGTAGAAAATAAATTAAATAAAAAAATTAAAAAGCATGAAAATTTTATTGAGGATGCGATGCGTTCACGATAAGAAAAAATATTGACTCAGTATCTATCACAAGTACGAATAAAAAAATAAGACAAATTATATTTAAATATTCTGAGAAAATTATCCTATAGTAAAGAAGAATATATCTACAACACAAAGAATAAGTCAACGAGGACTAGTGGTATAACCGACGAATACCCTCCGACACTCAAATGAGGCCCCATTTTACGAAAAAAAAAATGGATGAACCAAATTCTAGGAGTAATGTGTATCATGTGTGTGGGTTTTGTAGAGTTAAAAATTACCAAGGTGAGGCACTGTTGCGATATGGAGTTATTGTAGTGGTAAGCACAAGTTGCTTGTTGATATAGTGCTACCTTCTTCATGGTATCCGACGTGGATATCCCTTCAAAATGCCACGTGGATCACGGAAATCCTTATCACAACATATTTATTTCTTGGGTTATTTTCAATGGTACTTATATGTTTAATAGATAAAGCACTGTACTTCCAATTTAAGTGCACATTTATTCTATAGTGGTGGCGATGGGTGACCCAAAAAAAAAATTTAAGTACACTATCAAATCGATTTCCTTGATTTTCTATTATTAACTCATTTTGACTTCAATTAAATAATTTTTTCTTTATCATATTGGACAAAATGTCTAAATCTTCTTTTATTTTATTTAATTTTTTCTTTTTCATTCTTACAATACTAATATATTTGTCCGATTTTTTTGAAGCCGCATGTTTTAGATTTGTGTCCAATTATATATTGCATTCAATAAACATGTATTTGTGACTTTTTTAATATTTGTCTTGTTAAAAAACAACAATTTTGTTTCTCTATGCATTAAAATTTAAATCTTAAAATATTTACTTTTAAAAATATCATTTGACCTAACAGTCTAGTAATATTCTTGAGGCAAAAAAATTTATTATGAAAATTTTAATTTTTATTTTAGATATTTTAAACGTGATTTATTTAAGAGTTTTTAAATATTTAACATTTTTTTTCTCGCATGTGGAACATATTATGTATGTATTGATTGATTGTGATTTATTTGAGAGTTATTAAATATTAGAATAATGTGATTTACCCTATGACTTTTTGACTTTTTGAGAAAAGAGAGATATTCTCTTGGCTTTTTTTTTAGTCTTACATACCCTCTGACTTTTAAAAAAACTTGAAATACCCCCTAAAATACTATTTAAAATATTATTTTAAATATAACTTGACTATTTTATCCTCTCATTATTAAAAATATATAAAATAATTTAATTATTTTTATTTTTACTATATAATAATCAATAATATATTATTATAATAATTAATTTAAAATTTATAATGATATTTTGATTGTTAATTATTTCTTTTTAAATTTGTTAATATTTTGACAATATTAATTATAAATAATTTTATCATTGATCATTTTATTAAAATAATCTATTTTAAAAATTATATATAATAAATATTGTTAAAATTCATTGTCTATTTTTTACAATTTTTTTAGTTATAAAAAATTTATTGTAAAAATAAAAACAATTAATTTTTTACAACCAAAAAAGTTTCATATTATAAATTTTTTTAATAATTTCTTAGCATATTTTATGTTGTAAAACTTTTATAAATGATATTGTTAAAATTTGCTTACAATTAATATTATAAAATTGACAATTAAAAGATGTTTAACAATATTAATTATACATAATTTTTAAATAGACTATTTTAATATAAAGATAATTAAATTATTTTATATATTTGTAATAGTTATGGGATAAAATAATTAATTTATATTTAGAATAATATTTAAAATAATGTCTTATGAGATATCTCAAATTTCTTTAAAAGTCAGAGAGTATATAAGACTAGAAAAAAAGTTAAGAAAGTATTTCTCTTTTTTTAAAAAGTCAAGGATAAATCACATTATCCCTTAAATATTTAATATTTTTCATGTGTCAAATATACTTTATATTTATTAATTAATTATGAGTCTGAAATCAATTTTATCTATGATATTTTGAATAATAAATTTGATCAATATTGTGCTTAAATTGACTCAAATTTTATTCCAAATTAAAATACCATATTTTTAAAATTATAATTAAATATTAATAAATTTTATTATATTTTTTTAAAATATATTTTTCAATTTTATTTTTAAAATACAGTAAAAACATGAGAACATTCTTAATCGAAATTGCTCTCCGAAGTACCCGCCAGCATCATAAAAGAAGCGTGATGCACACGCGCCAAGTGACGAAAAATGGAAAATGGAAAATGGAAAATGGAAAATGGAAAATGGAAAACGGAAAATGGAAAGTGGGGCCTGTCTTCTAGATCCCAACATTATTGAATCATTGAGTTTTAGATTGTTTTCTCATTTTGTGTTCATTATACCGCTTGTTTTCAAAATATTATCTCTCTCTCTCTCTCTCTTCCCACGTTTTCTTCATGCTCTCCACTCACCTAATATTCTCTCTCTTTTTTTATCGGACAATCATTGTATACGATAAATTAAATTATCTATAATTTATTATTAAAAAAAATCTTCGTTTGTATAGAATCACCAAATAAAATCTAATACTATATAGCATGATTTTTAATTTTCTTAATATTTTCAATCCTATGTTTTTTATTTTTGTCCTAGCTTTTCTTGTATTTCAACATTCTATCAAATAAATATCGATATTTACTTTTCATTTTAGATAGTACCTTATTTTCTAGAATATTTTATTCTTAATTAAAAATAGTTAGGGACCAATCAGAATTTATTTGGTATAAGTTTTTAAATAATCTTCATTTTATTCCCGATAATTTTTACTATAGGGAGAATGTTCAATATCCTTAATTTTTTTACTAATGTCCCATTATTCTCTTATATTTTTTTTCATATCTCATAATCCCTCTTATTCTTATTTTTTTTTCAATTTTACTCAGTTTAATTGGTTTATATTGAATTGCAAATGGTAAAATCGAAAATATTTAAATTATTGAAAGGTAAAATCAGAATGTAAAAGGATAATAGGATATTTAAAAAAATATAGGGGATGAAAGGGTATTGAGCAAAAAAACAGAAGATATTTTACTATACTTCCAAATTTATTGTAAGCGTTCAGTTTCCCTCAATTCCCTAAGTCACAATGTTATATTTAACCACTGATCCAACTTGATTTACAAAAAGATTATATTGTCCTTTTATGACATTTATTATATATTAAATGATATAATTATCTAAAAAAAAAAGGGAGAAATAGATCAAGAAAGAAGAAGAAATTCAAGGAAAAAATATTTTTTATTAATTTAAAATTATAAATTATTATGTTAGTATTTGAGGGAAGAAAACAATAATTTTGTATTAATTTATAACTATAAATTATAATTTTATCTTTTTAAATATAACCATTTATCTTAATAAATTAAGAATGAAATGAGCGATTACAATGAAACGAAGATTATCAATATATGAACGGGTAAAACAAAGATTACCCTAATTTTTTAATATAATTTTTTCAAATAAATCTTATAGTAATAAAATTTTTATAAAATACATTTTAACCCAAAAAAATATCATTGGGTGTGGATTGCAATAAATTTGAAGTAGAGTAAAGATTGTTAATGTATAAAAAAGTAAAACCAAAATTACCTTAATTTTTTTAAAATAACTTTTTCAAATGAATCTTATAGTAATAAAATTTTATAAAACATATTTTTAACCAAAAAATAAAGTTATTGGTTCTCCATTATATATTTTCATGGAAATTCTTTAGCTACAATATATGATCATAAATACATTTTAACATCATTAGTTTCAAAAATACCTATATAAACCAACTCGAATTATTTCATATATTTTATTTATTGTATTAAAATACGTATATAAATAAGTTTTTTTAAGCTAGTAAATTTAAAATATACATCATTTTCAGAATTTAGGATGCATGCATTATTTCTTTTCTGCTTTAAACTATTAAAGTCAAAATCAAACAAAGAAAGAAAGAAAAAACAGTGAAAACAGTAAATTCGCAACTTTCTAAAGAAAGTAAAATAGAAGTTGGAAAACTGCACTCTCCTCAATGCCTCTGCTGCTACCTTATTTCCTCTCCGTCTCTCTGTAAAGATAGCAACCAACCACAAAGGTACAACTTTCTTCAATGGAGTTTGGGGACACCTAAGCTTCCTTTAAAGGCTGCAGCTAGTGTCTGCCTAACCATATCATTGTACCATATCTTCACTGTATTACTGGTAAAGTTACTCTCTTTTCTTTCTTTCTTTCTCTCACTTACACAATCATGTAAACTTTACCGTATCATATGGGATAACAGTTGCTTTTGCTAGTCATAAGTAGTTCTCTTCATCCTCTTCTTTAGTGTTTGTCCTGTGTAGTGGTTGAGAGCTACTCATTCTTTTCTTTCCAGGATGTTTATATATGTTGTGTACTTCTTGCATGTACTGTTTTACTTTTTTCTTGATTGATTGAAGTGTGCTATGGAATTTTGAAGTATGTCTTGATTTTGGTATATAACCAATGAATTTGTCTTTATTGGTGCATTTGATATCATTAATTTAAGACTTCAAAGAAGAAAATTTGTTGTCTTTTCTATTTGTTTTGAGGTGGGCAGTTGTGGGTTGTACAGGAAATGATAGCGTTTAATAAGATTCTAAAATGCCTACTTTTGAGTGGTTTTGATGATTTAATGTAGCTTGATTTCTTTTTGCAGAAGTATAAGAAAGAGAGTTGTTCTGGCTCGAATTGAAGTGGGTTTGGTTTGTATGCAATTTAATTAAGTTGGATTGTTGCATGTAATGGAGTCTTGGAGCTATGTCTCTGGAGGAAAGGAGTCTGTAGCAAATGACACAATTTCACTTTGTGATTCTTCATCCAGAAGTAAAAATTCCTTAATGGGTTGGGAATTGAACACGCCACGTAGATTTGGCAATAACATATTAGTGTCAGATCAAAAAGCTATTCACAATCAGAGTTTTGGGAAGTTCAGTATTCAAGAATCGGTGGGTAAGAGGTTACCGAACAATTCAGTTAGGGATGTTTCAGATAGTAAATATGGTTCTGGGAGTGTCATGAATCCTATTATTTCCACCCCAAATAAATCTTTTGGTGAAGACGAGTCCACTTCAAGGCTTTCAAATTCTGCGGTGGACTCAAACAGCAGTCACGATTCATTTCTAATTGATCTGAATCTAGGAAGGTTTGTTGATCAAAGAGATGTTCACAGTTCCAAGTTTTCTCATGGGGCCCCCATTTTGTCTTCCTCTGAATCTTCTACACCTCCAAAGAGAGTGAGATTGTCGGCAATAAATTTGCATACTGTCTTTTGCCAAGTTTATGGTTGTAACAAGGATCTGAGCTCTTCAAAGGACTACCACAAGAGGCATAAAGTTTGTGAGGCTCACTCAAAATCGGCTAAAGTTATTGTGAATGGCATTGAGCAGAGATTTTGTCAGCAATGTAGCAGGTTAGTTCAATTCCATTTTATCAAGCCCTCTGCACTCCTATAATAATGTTCTAATCATCATTTGTCTTTGTCTTCTTATTAGTCGAGTGGAGTATTAAGGAACTTCAAGTTTTATTTCCACATAAAATTTTACTGAATTGGATTTTCTTTCTATGTTTCATCTTTCCTTCTTTCAGGAATATTTTTATATCTCTTGAAATATTAAGTGGATAGATTATTGTAGCCCATTTTCTTATGTGAAAGGGTTTCTCAACTGTAAGAATTTTATTTGTTTAGAAATAGCCTAATCTGGGTTCCCAATACTTCTGGTTAGATTAGCCTTTCCTAGTATGGACCTTGGCCTGCTACTAATACATGGGTCTTCTTGCGCCTATAATATATACTGGTATTTGACAATCCAGGTTCCATTTGCTGGCTGAATTTGATGATGGTAAGCGTAGCTGTCGTAAACGCCTTACAGGTCACAATGAACGCAGGAGAAAGCCTCAAGTTAGTATTCACTCTGGAAGGACTCCAAAGCTTCTTCAGTCACATGATGGTATTAAATTTTTATTGTATTGGATTTTGCACCCTTTATCTTCATGTGTGTATATCTACATTTGCTTAATTGTGTGGAGACAATGTATAGATGTATCTACTATCTGTATATCTGTATTTTTCTTACATCAGGGTCTAGAATTTAATCTGAGATATTGCTTTAGACTACCAATTTGTCTTCCTTGCCCATTTTTGAGATACTCTATGCATTAAATTACTGATGAAAAGTCTTATGATTTCTGATTTGGAGAACATTTGGATCAGAAGTCAATTATGTACTTTCCAAAGTTTCTGACATATACAAAAGATGCTGTCATGCATATTTGGATACTTTAAAACTTTTCATTCATTCTAATTTCTTCTGGAAAGGTTGCATTCTGCCTACCTTATTTGTTGCAAAATCTACTATTAGAGTACTCTATTCTTCAAGCTTTCCTTCATTTGTCTATGCCTCTGTCCCCCTCGTACTTCTCCCATCTGTCCTCCTTCCAGTCTTTGGAGCTTAAGCTTGAAACTACTTCCTGCTTAGTGTGCTTTCAACAAAGAAAAACCACAATGCCTTTTAGAGTGTCCACTAATGGAAGTTAAAAACAACTTCATGAGCCTGTATTTTCACTTATTTTCTTTGTAATGCTAACTTAAAATCTTTTGAAGGACACCCAGCTCGTTAAACTTATGAAATTTGTACTCTATCCAGTAAAATTCACACAAATTCTTTAACCAGATAGTTTTATGGGTAATCTCCGAGGCCCTATTGTTTTACAACTCTCCTGCCGAGAATTCTTATAACTTTCTGAGTAACTGCTTTTCCAAATTACGCAGCCTCTGCAGATAGCAAATTTCAAGGGACTAAAACAATGTCATCCTTTGTTTGCCAAGACATACTCCCTGGTGGCCTTTTTCATCCTCAGAAATGTGGAACAAATGATTGGTTGAAGAGTATAAAAATTGAAGAAGGGACTGCTTATAATTCGCATTATAAATCATTTTCCCCTCATTATGGTTTTGAGAAAGTTATTCCTTCTTTTCATGGCAATGAAGCTAACACAGCAGCAGAAAGCATTTTTAGCGTGAACAATACTAGACATCCATATGACATGGGAGGGCCAAATTCTGGGTCAAGTCCTTTTTTCAGGGAAACTACACTAGGAATTGAAGACTTCACTGTTTTCAATACAGCATCGACCATACAAGGATTATCAAGGATGTCAGCCTCCAGTTGCGCTCTCTCTCTTCTGTCATCTAAATCACAGAACTCCTCAAACCATTTGTCAGGAATTCCTGTGGCTCGTGCACTGGTCATTCCAGGCAGCAATACCCATTACAATACAGGTCCAGTCTTTGATAAGCTCCCCGGAGTCAGCTCACAGGCTTCGACGGGTGGGGTGTCAAATAAGTTCTCTTCATCAGTGAACAATTCTGTTGAAGGAAGTAACTTGGGTTCTATACTGATGTCTGATAGTAGTGATGCTGCCAACTTTGATGTCAGCAATGGAATTTACCGAGGGCTGGATATCATGAATCCAAAGGATCGCCTTTCATGTGAAGATGGGGCCACAATTGACTTGCTTCAGTTGTCCTCACAGCTTCAACAAGTGGAGCATCAAAGGCAATCCATGCAGGTTAAGGATGAAAATGATTCTTTCTGCTGGCTTCGGATCACTTAAAATTTCCACCAACAAGGTAAGTTACAAGTATTCTTTTATTAGAGCAAGAAATAAAATGTTTTTCCTGAATGCTTTTTCTTGTTCTCTTGAATTTATATGCTGGTACTGGGAGGAAAGGCTTCCAACTTAGTCAAATTTGTCTCAGAATCATGTGACCAGCAAATCTATATAATATCAAACTTGAAGTCTGAAAATTTTGTTTGCAATAAAAAGAACATGAATCAGCTGACTAGGGAAATGGTAAAGCACTATACATGATTCAATTATAATGAGTTAAAAAGTGATGATGTGAAAATCTTCCTTGAAAGAAATGGCATCCATCAGTTCCTTATGGGAAGCTATAGGCCTCCTGTTGAATAACTGTTTGTTGTTTTGAGTTAGCCAGAGTATGTAGACCTCATCTTCTCTGCTGATGTGAACTTAACATACTCTCCTTCTCTCTCTAGTGTTTTCACTGTTAGTAGAAGTTTGTTGCACATAAACATCTGCATATTCTACTGTAGAAATTATGTTTGACACAATTAGCAAGAAAGCTGCAAGTGAATGTATATTAAAGAGGCAAAAAGAAGTAGAGCTTTGTAGTACACTTATGGCAGCTCTGGGTGGAAGCAATAGTGAGAAACTTGCTCTCATGTAGCCCAATGAGTATGATTACCATCACTAAATCATACCTCCACTCCTATCATGGCAATCATCAATTGCATCACTGCCACTCTAGTTGTCTGGACCCCTATTCAGATTTTATGTATTAGACACATTGAACAACTGCCATCTATATTATTTGTTATTGTTTTCAGCATGATCCAGATTAACTGCATTGTAAACAAACTTGTCTGCCGATGTGCTATCGAAATGCTGCACCTCCTTTGTCTTATAGATAAATGATTTTGCTTGCAAATGATACAGGGACCAAAGCTTGTCTGCTGGGGTTTGGAAGACGTCCACACTATCTCTTAGAGCAAAATAAATCAAAGCACCACGAAGCAAGCAAGTAGAATGTTTGGATTGCAATTCTCCTTCTCACCCTGCTGTTACTAACAGCTTCAAAGACCCATTCAATGCAATCAAGAAGTCATTCCTTTTCTTAGAGTTAATAATTGCTGATTCCAAGTTTATATATACTTGGGATTCGACATTAATCGCAAGTCCTTGAAGAGACTACTCATCTTCACTTGTTATTTGTTCTTTCATTTCTTCATAATGTTGTCAAAAACATATTTGACAAATTCAACTTTACAGTGTATGAATGATGGAGAATAGGTATGCATAAAAGATGAGTTTGCCTAAATATAATTGAAGCCAAGAGTAGGATGTGTTGGAATATTCAAAAGATAGGAAATTGAAACTGAAACTGATCTCAGAAGTTGCACAGAAAAGGGCTTCCGCGGATTTCCGGGATTGCTTAATACTTGAAGCAATCATGGTACATATTGCGGAAAATTACTCAACAAGGTCGTTGTAGTATAGTGGTGAGTATTCCCGCCTGTCACGCGGGTGACCCGGGTTCGATCCCCGGCAACGGCGGTTCATTTTTTGGTCTTTTCAGTAGAATTTTTTCTTTCATTGTCTTTCCTTTCATCCAATTCCAAATAAATAATGGAATAAATTTGGCTTTTCTGAACTGAAAATAAGAAAGAAAATGAGAAAATCAACATCTGCTTAGATTACGACAATCCCAAGAGTCAGCAAGTAGCCAACATTAACTTTTTGTATTGCCGACTCTATCAGAAGCTTTATTTGTTTCTTTTGTTGTATAAATTGAAATGTCCTTCTCATTCAAAGCATGTATATAATACATACTTATATTGCCTTTGGATAATATCGACCCCTAATGATTCCTCTTGTTTTGGTTTTGCACTTGGTGATTATTATATGAGCAAGATAAGATGATCATAAGATTAAAAAAACACCAATGAAACCATTGTTTTTATAGTGAAGATGATGCTTTGCTGGAAAACGGCTGGGAATCTTAGGCATTGACTATTCTGCACTGACAATTAACACCATCTTCTGAGAAAACCAAGACTTCTCTAATGGCGGCATAATAATGTCATTGTTGTAGTTAGGTTTCAGCCATTTTCAGCTTAAACTCAACGACGATCAAACTAACCAAAAGAGAAACAGAAATCCAACATCAATCACACTATCTGAAGGTTTCCAAAAACCATTATAAGAATAATCTCGATCATTATCAAATAAACGTTAACTCTCAACCTATTCAATACATAAAACTCAATGACTTTCTTATTGTTCTAAACTCAATACTATAATAAATAAAATTATACTCATCTGCAAAATAAATATTCCAAGCCTCAAAGGAGAAAGCTTGGACAAATGAGCTGATGAACCTGAGTCTATGACTATCAAAAAGATGATAACCATTAATCAAGTCTGTCTATTTTGCAGCACCGTTAATCAACTCAGCGGATTTTCCTTCAGATGGGTTCAGCTCGTCCCATGCTTCAATCCACGTGACCATGGCATCAGCCAACTTGTTAAAGTATTCATCAACCTTTCCAAGTTTTGCTCTGACTTGCTTGGACAGTTCAAGGTAGCACTTCTGCACACTGGTGCATTCCTTTGGAAGGGCCACAGATTGGAAAAATGGGATCAGCTCTTCTTGCCAGTAGATTCCTTTGTATTCCTTCTTGAGATTCACAAATGGGTTGCTTGCTTTGCTGTGCCAGATGTAAGGCAATCCTGTCTTCACCCCCAATCCCAGGTGATCACAAATTACCTATAAATCAACAAAACGGACCGTTAGGGCACCACATTTTAATCAGCAGTAGTAGCAGATACAAACTGTAAAGATCGGCAAAAAAGAATAACAAGAAGGATGCGAAGGATACCTTGGTGCACCACCCAGCCCACATATCATCATAGCGTCCAATTGGCTGACCATCACCCATAAGTCCGAAGTACATTGCAGGACCAATCAATTCACGGTTGAATGCCAGGTTCATACCACACATGGGGAAGAGGGTTCCCTTTGGTATTGTCAAAACCGCATCCACAAACCTGACAGATTAAAAGAACACAGTTAGTATATATATATCAACAAAAACATATGCATGTACAGATTCCTGGAGCATTAAGATCTTGCTACCTAGTGTTCCTCTCAAGAGGCTTCACAAGCTGGGTGGGAGCATCATAATCAGGGATGTTGAGCCAAAGGCCATGAGATACAGCGGTGGGGACACCCTCACGAAGACTGAACGGGTAGCCCCGGACAAAGTCTGTACCTTCTCTGTATGGGTCATATAGAGTATTGAAGAAAAATGGGGTGGATGGGGACAGCAGATTCTTTATGTGCTGCTCCAGTGCATTAATTTCTTTGCCAGAAGGGTTTTTAGCAACCTGTGAATCAATCAACAACTCAAAAGTTCAGATCCACATACAATGACCGCCCATTCCAGAAGCATGCCATGAAGTCATAGTAACTTAGATCCATATAAAATGATCCATTCCCAAAAGCATGTCATGCAGTCATGCAGTCATGCAGTCATGGTAAAAACTTGAAGGTAACGCAAAACCTAAATGCAAGATTTTATAACAAGGTAAGAACAAGGAGCATCTTTCTTTCATAATGCATCTACAATGATTCAAACATTTAAGCAGGAATGACGCTAATAAATTATTATAGGAACGACACCATTGGATGAGTATCAATGAAGTTTGAAAGTGACCAAACCGCCACACCTCATGCGTGGCTCAGATCAAGCCATGTGAACATTGAAATCTATGCAAGCTCTCTAGGACACAAATTTTTTGATAGAACACGAATGTAGTTAAAGGTTAAATGTCAAAGAACATGGATGGTGTTACACTAAATCAAACAAATGTATACACACTTAATGTGCATATAAAGGGTGAAAACAGCTTTCACAGTTCACAATTCAGACAGAGAAAGAGTTCAATTTAATGCAATTCTAAGACCAAAATTCAGATCCATAATTAAAGCCCACAATGGACATTTCATGAAATAGAGATGCAATACTATTTTCCTCTCATGAAACTAGGAACAGTCTATAAGATGAAAATGAATCTCAAAAAGGGAAAAAGTAAAATAAGAATTCTTGCAGGGTGGAAGTCAACAGAGAGTACAGACCAAAGCATGCCAAACAGACCACTGCATATATAGTAGATGAAATTTACAGCATAAAGCTGAAATTAAACTCAAAAAACAATTGCAGATCTATGTAACAATACGAACAAACAAATGTCTGAAGCAATTCAAATAAATCTTTTTCTTGATTATTTATTTTTCAAATTACAACAACACAGAGCTCCACAAAATTCAAAATTCCAGTAAGAAACAGTAACAGCTACCAATACATCAAAGAATCAAACTTTATCCCTTCGATTAAAACCCCACAAACCAGAAAATTTATCAACTTCCAAAGTAAAACTTTACCGAAAATCCAAATAAACTGCAGATCCAAACTTTCAAAAGCCAGATCCAAAAACAGTACCTCAAATTTTAACAAAATTTAAAAACCGAAATTCAAATTCACCCAAGAAGTGCACAAAACAAAAGCAACTAACATTCAACCCAAGACAAGCAAAGATCGAAACTTTACCAACGAAAACACAAAACCTACATCCAAGAACCGAACAAGTAAACAAAAAACAGAAAAGAAGCAAGACTTACAAAGCAATCATCATCAATGGTGTAAATATACTTCTTCTTGGAGACCATGTAACCAAAACACCTACAAGCAGAGTCCTTGAAGGATATGCAAGAGGCCTTAGGACCCAGAATCCTGTTTATGTCGTTACGATTGTAGAGCTCGTAGTCAAAGCCTTCGGGTACTTTGATGATCTTAGATGGGTCACCATCTTGAACGATGATCAAGTGATAAGACTGGAAGAAGGGCCTCCACTGCTCCAAGAAGTCCAAGTTTCGAATCGTGGGAATCACGATGTCGAGCTCGTCTTTCAGAAGCGGTACAGATGGAGTCGCCATTGCGTTGTCCGGGACTTAAGAGAGCAGGCAGACAGATTTGTAAGAAGAAAGACGAGAGTTGGACTTGAGAAATAAGGGGCGTCATGTTTGAGACTTTATAGTTGAATTGTTAACGCAAAGCGTGTGAGGACGTGTTGGCACGTGCAACACAGAGAGAGAGAGAGAGAGAGAGAGAGAGAGAGAGAGAGAGAGTATTTGGTAGGAGACAGCTTGGCTTTGGCTTTTGTTTAAAAGAAATTAATGAAGATGATGGTGTCATGTTTTATTAATTGTAAGTTTGCCAAGTGTCTTGCCTTTTTTTAGGAATTTAAATTAATTTAATTTAATTACTTATTATTCAAATTCAAATGCCAACTTCAAAATGTTTTCTTTTCGAGATTCTACAAAATGGTTGAAATTTGAATTCAATTTGAAATAAAATTAAGTGAAATTCAAGATTCATAGTTGGTTAAGTTTACAAATATTTTTATATTATTTTATAAATTATTGAATTTAAATATTTTTAATAATTAAAATTAAATTTAATATATACTATTTACAATATATTAATTATATTTATAAAATTTAACAATCAATAATTAATACAAAAATATGTATAAAAAATGAGGTCGTCAATTTTTTTATATATATATAATATATGTCTATATTGAATATTAATTTAAGATAATTTAAAATTATAATATTTTTACTAAATTTTGAAGAATCAAGTTAAAATGCTTAATAAAATATAATTATTTATTTATTATTAATATTTATTTTTTTATACAAGTCAAGTTGTAGATTATGTATTATCATTCTATGAATACAATATCATAAATTTGTGAGAGAGTTGAGAGTTAAGATAGGTGCAAATCTATTATCGCTCAGTAAAACGTGTCTAATCTGATCAAAATCTGTCTTTGTTCAAACTTTAAAAAAAATATACTCTAGTATAATTGTGAGCACTCGAATTCGAAGGTAAACACACACTAAATTAATAGTGAGTGATTTTAAAATAGTATATGATGTTGTCTCTTATAATTTATAACAAGTATTTGAATGTCAAGCATAACAACTATTTCATAATTAGATAATTCATAATATTATCATGCTATAAAAAAATGAAATTATTTATCATATGGATCCAACTTGAAATAAATATATTATTAATGGTATGTACTAGTTAATTACTTACTCATCATTCCAATATATGAAAATGTTATTGGTAAACATTTGTTAATATATTGAAAATTTTGGCAAGTTGAATCAAATTAAAATAGAATGGGAGGGAGGTATTTTAAATTGAAGTAGTTTGAATCAAACAAAGAGCAAAGAGGATTAATTTAAAAGTAATTATAGGATCTATTGATTGTAACATTTTAATAGTCTCCTAGATAAAAAGTATACTATGGCTTTGTAGTGAATCACATTTAATTATTCATAAATAAATAAACAATAATGAGCATTATATTTAATAACTTTATTTTGAAATCATGGAAATATTAAATTTAAAATAAATAAACAAAATGGACAAGATTGGCAAAATCAAGAACATACATCCACGCAAGATTTGTGCCGAAAGAATTAAAGTTTTCAAATAGGATAAAAGTTCTTTTAGTCTCTAAAATTTGACTAAATACTTTTATAAGTCCTAATAATTTTGAAAATACTTTTAAAAGTCCTAATTTTATATAAAATACTCATTATATCCTTATACATAATATTTAATAAAAACTAATAAATTTTTAAAATTTTATAAAATACATTATATTTATGTAAAATATATTAATAAATAAATAAAATAATTATCTTATAGCACATATTTTATAAAATTATTATTAATATATTATAACTTTTATTTATTATTATTTTAATTATATTTTTATATATGTATTTTATATAAATTACAATATAATTATAAATATTTATTATACTGTAAAATAAATAGATTTATAAATCTAGATTTTATTAATAAATTAATACTTTATGTTTTAGTTGTATTTAAGTTTTTAGTAATTATAAATATGTAATTTGTTATTATTTAATTTCTTACAATAAATTATAATAAAAGTATTTTGTTAAGATATTATATAATGGCCAATATTTTTATTTATTTATAAATATATTTTACATAAACATAATTTATATGAAATTAAGATTTTTATTAAGTTTTAAAAATTTATTAGTTTATTTGCTAAATATGATATATAAGAGTATAATATGTATTTTATATGAAACTATAATTTTTAAAAGTATTTTTAAAATTATTAAGACTTATGATGATATTTAGTCAAATTTAAGAGATTAAAAAAGATTTTACCTTTTAAAATAAAGACGTCATTTTAAATAGATTTTGAAGTTCAAAAATATTTTTTAAAATTAATTTAACTTATAAAATATTTTGTAGTGATTAGGAAATAAAGGTTTAAATTGCCTTTTGAAAGAACTAAAATTCATAATTTTTCATTAATTTATGTTTGTACATAAAAAATTGTTAATTAATTAATTATTTAATTTTTATATTATTTAAAAAAAAACAAAGGTGTAATGGTAGTAATTGAAGGTGGAACGTGGGAAGGCGGCGTGCGTGGGTGGGAGGAGCCGGTGGCCGGTCTCCTGAAAGGGATATGTCTGAAATGTCCAAATGGGAGGACTGGGGGCGACTCCTTCAAAGTCCCCGGTGGCATAAAGGCTGTGCTCTTTCACTTTGGACTTATCGGAAAATATCAAAATTACGTCGTACCTTTATTCAAGTATTTATGGGACCCACATTTACCAAATGTATACGTGTCTTTAGACTATAGGGAAGTCAACCTCTTACGTGGATCACACGGTATTATCGTAACCAAGCTAAGTCAAAGATTTTTTGACCGGGTTAGGCCAACGCGAACGCCAAGCGCCAGCCTGCCGTCGGTGACTAGTGACTACTCAGTTTCACATTCTCTGATACGAATCATGAACGGTCAAATGAACGAACGGTCATGATTGAAGAGTAAGTTTGACCACTTTATAGTTCGTTGTCGGGGTCTGGACTTAAGGTAATGATTATTTTCAAAGGACGCATATAACATTATGATTAATGACTTGCTAATGGGATTTTATTACATTAAAAAATTCTCAAATAAATTAACATTACAAAATCATATTATTTTCACATGTTGCACATAATTTCTTTCAAAAAATAAGTTATATATTGCCAAAATTTCACAGATTATGCCTAACTTCTATTCTTTTAATAATATTTTTATAAATCAATTTAAAAAGGGTAAGATCCACTGCAACCAAAAACGGAACAGCCGACACAAGAAGGTTTCATGTATAATACACGTGTATTGAACCGAATAGCTGAGGGCATTTTTAATTCAAAACTAATTTTACAGTGGAAGAACACCGTAATAACTCTACAACTCATTCCACACGAATTATTCATTTTCCCGGACGACACGTTGTACGAAGGTTTCACGTTTCGGTGCGCAGTAAAAGGAAACGTGGAAGCTTATGATTGGTGATTAGCATTTGGGTTTGGGCCGTATTGAAGAAGAAACAAGGGTCTCACCTGTACTGGCCGTACCTGCTGCTGCGGCCGCTGCTTCTTCGCTTCAATGTCCAACTGGAAAGTACCGTCACCGACAAGCTGTCTCTAATTTTAATGTTATTACATTAACTAGCAGGCTGGAAACACAGTCTCTTCGTTGTCTTATCGTTTTGGATTTTCAAACACGAAGCTGTTCTTTTTTTTTTTTTAATTTTTCAATATTACATTGAAAAAGACATTTCAACCACTAAATTTTGCTCAGATATGCAGACTTGCTAAATCATAACCACGTGTCAAATTTTTATTCGCTCAACTTGTTAATTATTAAATAATTTGCAAGGTTGGCTGTAGGCGTACACATAAAAGGGAATCGGCATAAAAGATGTACTGAATTGGAAAGTAAACGGATGGAGTGTCAGAGCAGCAGAATGTAGGCTGCATGTTCAAGGGTAAAATGGGTATTATATTATTTAATGCAACATTTTTTAAAGTGCAAGACTGCCTTCGTCTGAGGAGTGCCAGCCCTGGCCACTGCCACCACTTCGTTGTTGATTTAAGATTTTTTATTTTTAATTAAAATAACGACAAAATAGTTATTATATAAGATTCTGTTAAAGTTAACAGATATTGGCCGTTAAATGAAAATGGAGTAAGAATTTTAATAAAAGGATGACATATCTTATATTATCATCTTTGTAACTTGAAATTAACGGAAAATGATTTTAATATTAGATACACCCCTAATATTGATAAAATAATAATATTTGAATAATTGTAACACCTTAGGCTTTGATTAATAAGCAATAGAATTAAGTTACTAAAAACTTATTATTAGTTACTAAATTATCAAATATTAGTCATAAAATTAAGTTACTGAGAAATTAATTGTGTTACATGATCAAATATTATTAGATATTCCTATTTTACCCTTAATTTTAGATTTTCCTCATCTTGTTAGAGTGTATTGTAAAATTAAAATTTTAAATGTTAGTGTTTATTGATTTTATGAAATTAAGGAATTATGATTGTTTCTTTAAATTTTTAAAAGTAATAATATTTTTATTCTTAAATTATTAAAGATAATAAATTAAAAAGTATTATTATTTTGTTATCTAATTTGCGAGACTAAAATCATAATATTAAGTAAATAGTATCATAATAATTATTAATTTTGGGCTTGCTAGTCAGGCTGGGGCCTCAAATATGAAGGCCGGGCCCAGCTCAACCTTTATTGCAAGCTTGCTTGTGACTTAGCCCACATATATTGAATCAAAATGATTAGCAACTTATAAAAGATACTTATTTTAAAATCAAATAAATAAACTTGTCCTAAAAATAAATACAATTTTAATAATATTCACAAAGAGTGATGTTACTGTCACTCCTTCAAATTTTTTATAAAACTATTTTTCTTTACTTACCCATTAAAACATGTTAAAATGATAAAAAAATTTATCACCCACTGATTCTAAAAATAATCTTTATTATTTTATTTCGTTATAAGTTCAATTGTCTCAAAAAAAAATTTATAACCGAAAAGGATTAACTAATTTTTTTTCTTCCTTCAATCAATTCATTATAATTAAATTTTCATAAAATTTTAGATTGTGATTGGTTAATAAGATGTAAACATAATATTTAAATATCAAAATTATCAATTTGTTAGCCAAGTTAATTAAAATGAAGAATAATCATTTTTATCGACTTGGTAAATAGGAGATAAATATATTGCATATATGAACATAATTATTACTATAGTTAATAGAACGTGAAATAATATTACAATAATAAATAAAACATTACTAACTTATTTATAATATTATTCTCAAATAACTGTAAATTGTCAAGTAATATCACATAATTTTTTGAGTTGAAGAAAATAAATTTAATTAAAAAATACCTAATAATTGAAAACAACTATTTTATGATAATCTTTCTATCTATTCATTTTTTTATATGAATTTAAAATTATTTTTGAATTTGTGAAAGAACAATAGATATATTTATTTAATTTATGGTTAGTAAGTGAATGTTAAAATTTAGTTAAAATAAAAATAAATTTTATATATAACATGAGCGATATAAAGAGTATTTAACGTAAACCAAAATATATAAAATTTTTATCTAATTTTATTTAAAGTTAAAATTGTAATTTAAAAAAAAGAATTTTAAAAGAAATTTGATAAGTTATTGTAGCATTACTCTTAAAAAAAAATTCATTGCAAATATTTAATATCGCTTGCATTTAATTCTGAAGTGCTAATTTGAAAGAAACATCTCATTAAGTGCTAATTTAAAAATTATTATAATATTAATTTGATTTCAATAAGTATTAGAAAAAATTGTCAAATACATCAATTAATACTTTTAGAATGCATTTAGTAGTATGGATTGGATTGTTTTAGATTATAACGAATTGAATTATATTGAATTATAATGCATTGAATTGTATAAAATTTGATATAATCTCGAGTTTGGTAATGAATTATATTTGAGTATGTGAAAATTTATTTTTTTATTATTTAATTATCTAATATTACTTGTGTTAATAATTTTTTATTTTATTGTTTAATTATCTACAATCATTTTTGTTAACAATTTAAAATTTAAAATTATCATCGTCGAATCATCACCGACTGCCAGACTCCATCATCTTTTAGAGTCATTGTAGATATCACTAAAATCCTTATTCAACACTCTAAGCATTGATTCAATCCCCATTGTCGTTTAAGCAATTAATCGTTGTAAATTTAAAAATTTTTGGGTATTAAACATTTTACTTTAATAGTAAATAATTGCTCAAACAACAATGTTAATCGTGCTAGTGCATATGTTCAAAAAAATCATGGTTACTGCTATTCTAAGCTCAGAGGTTAATGGTTTGGAATGATGTTTCAATTATGACATCAAAAAGTGGAATGAATTCTGGGAAATGTGAAAGAAAAAAGATAGATGCTTGGTGTTTCATTCAAGCTTTAGGTTTATGAGGAAAGTCTTATCTTTCCAGCGCTATTTTAATTTAAGCATAAAACATATAGTAGTCTCACCATACAAATGTAAATTTTAATGAATTTCATTTTTTTTTTAAAACAAGATCTTGATTTATGTTAGTAACCAAGACATGTGATTTCTAAAAATTTTAGAATATAGTCTCATGTTTTTGTTTCCATCATTCACTTTGAATGCTAATGATTATCATAGGTTTCCAACAACTACAAATTTAAATTTAAAAGCTAATGAAGGAGTAGTAGACTAGCACCTATTATTCCTATGTCACGATCCATAAACCAAACTTAAGCCAACAACCCATAAAATTCATTAAAACTATCTATGAATTTTCTTAAATTTAATATACTTAACTCTTTATAATCCTTTAGTTCATTTAATAAAGTTATACACATGGTCTCACTATAATCATTATGCATACACTATCTTATCCCATAATTATTAGAGTTAAAGTTAGTATTTTCAAACTAGTCATTATTAGAAATTGGAAGTAAATAAATATGAATTTTCAAAGTTAAACAAAATAAAAGAATTAATGAGAAAGTAGAGAGAAATAAAGTCAAACCGACACTACAAGAGAAAAAAAAACCTAACCTACTTTAACTCAAATTCTGTGTTATGTACAACTTTTGTTGACTTTTAATTTTGTATCTGTGTAAATCACCTCAAGAATGGGTGATACATTTTAAGTGTTAAGAAATACAACTTTTTGATTATGTCAAGACACAGTGATATAAAATGTATCAAGGTTTGAGTTTCCTATATGTATTTCTTGACATTTGTTCTTCAGAGACCTTTGAGATATTTAGTTGCTCTAATACGATGCATATTTTTTATATTATGATGACTTTAGTTTAATTAGCACTTTTTGACATTTATCCATCAGATTTTGTTGGTAACTTTTTTATTGCACTATTATGATTAATACAATGCATGTCGTCTTGACAATGGTACGTATATCTGATATATTCAACGAATAGAAAACCATAAAAATTAAAATATTTTTGACATGAATCTCAGATGACAAATTTATAATTTGATTTCAGCAACATAATCCCAAAATATGAAATTATATCAAATATACAATGACTACAAACTTCCTTAAATTTGAATAACTAACTACAACATCTCACAACATATAAAATCTATAACCAATTATAAATTATCTACGTCAAAGTAGTTACGCAATAAATAAACATCAAAGTTATCAATTTTTAATTAAAAAATAAAACATAGACAACTCATGTCTATGCCAAACTATCAATTAAAGTCCAATCAGAAACAAAATTTGCTCATATCATCTGAGTATCATCTATTTTTTCTTTTCTATATGTCTCTTTCTCTTTGAACTACAAATTGAATAACAAAAACTTATGAATTAGAGAAAAAAGTATAATCATTGGATGTTATAACTATGCACAGTATATTGCAAACACTTATATCCTCTACAAGTACAATTCTATCATCTATAATATTCGTAATTTATCACATCACATAATACCCACACTCAATTAAACCCGATTGTGGGTAATATATCACAATATTGTTTAGTTATAAGTCAAATAGCTTTTTTTTTTGTAGTGAAGAAAAAAATATTTTAGCAAGATCTAGTTGTAAGTCAAAATACTATGCTTTGACTCATATTATTTTAAAAGTAAGTTTGTTTCTTTTTTTTGTTGGCAAAAATGCAACTTAAACTTGTCAAAATTTTGATGATATAACAATTTGGGAGCCGCAATTTTGGCAACAACCCAGTTCATCATAGGAGAATAAAGTATGTCAAGATTAAAACACATTTTTTTTGTGATAAAATTACAAAAAAAAAAATAGAAATAAGGTATGTTCCCTTAATAGATTAATTGTCAAGATTAGTTACATTTGTTAGATTAGAAGTACACAGATCTAAAGATCTATAAATGATATATGTGTGTGTGTGTGTGTCTATAAAAATACGGGGCTACCGATTAGTACTTTATATATAAGAGATAGGTCGACAGCTTTATAAGTTAACACATATTTTTATACTATTTTGTATATTGTTGAGTCAATACACTTTTGATTCGGCTGAGATTGAATATAGCATGTACATTAACTATGAATTAATTACATATGTCAAATTTAATTTCAACTGTTGGAGGATTATTTGACATGAATTCAATGTTATTAAAATGATTCGAATTTGAAAAACTTGACACTAACAATAATCATGATTTATTCAATCGACATGATTATTATTTATATCGTATTCATGTCGACATGATTATTATCTATATCATATTCGTGTTTGATCCTCTAATATGATTATTCGTTTAAAATATGATTAATTAAACAAATAATATTGTCTTAAACAAATGATTGTATTTTAAACAAATGATCATGTTTTAAACGAATCATGTCTTATACGAATAATTATATTTTAAACGAATTATCGTGTCCCACATGAATAATTATACCTTAAACAAATCGTGTCTAAATAAACGGGTCGTATTCGAATTTAACAACTTTGACAGGAATAATAAATAGATCATATTCGTATCAAATAAATAATAATTGTATTGACCTGAACGGTTTATTTATTCAAATTGCCACCCTTAATTAGAGGTGTCTAGATCCAATTATCTAGGAATAGAGTGAAAATATATGTAAACTTATGAGAGTTGTTGATTTATAAATACTAAGTCTTTAACATCAAATTAATTTCAATTTATGAAGTTCAAGTTGAACATTCAATTAAGATGTTTAGACTTGAATAAACATACTCGAATTAAGGGATATTATCACATTTTTCTCCTGAAGTTTGAGTTTGTATCTTTTAGAAAGAAAGAATAGAGACTGTATCACATACTTCTCCTATGGAATTAGTCAACTAACTTTAAATGATGGATTTACTTAAATATCTTTAATTATTTATTTTTTATTAAAATATTTTTTAATATTTATTTTTGACTTGTGTGTATTAATTAATTCAAATGTATAAAGTAAATAAAATAATCATAAAATAAATTAAAAAATTAAAAACTTAATTTGAAATATAATTTTTTTAACAAGTATTATTCAAATAAAACACGAAGATACATATAGTTAATATAACTAATTAAAAAAAATAGAAAACATAAAAAATTTCAACTTCTTTTTTATTAAGTAAGGATTTAGGAAAGTAAAATTTTCTTCTTTAGACAAATAACAAATATCAATAATAATATTTTACGTATTTATCTTTTTACCTAACGGTCAAATATAACTATAAAGAAGGTAAGTGATATATTATCCATAGTTTTCATTTAAGTGATACAACTCCAAACCTTAGGAGAGTAATGTGATAATATCTCTTAGAAATAAAGATAAGTTAAAATTTAAGTTAGCATTGTAATTAGAAGCAACAATAAGTTTAAAATCTTTGTGATATTCAATAGTTAGATTAAAAGTTTATTTGTAGCTAGAATTATTATTTATGTGGTGATTATTCTTCTAAATTTTTTCCCCTATCTTGCACTCATTTTAGTTTATAAATATAATTTTTGTAATCAATTTAATGATAGTAAATACAAAGTCTCTTCTAGAATAAATATTTTTTATTTTCTATCGACCTTAAATTTGAGAATAAAAAGATCAACCATAAAAAATTTTAGTTATTTTTTGTTATGTGTTTCATTTTGAACAAATATAATTCTTAATTAGACATCTCAAATATTTTATCCAAGGAGTCTAATTCTAATGAAAGTAAGAAATTAACAAAATTTTAAAAATATATAATATTAAAAATCTCGTGTGCTAATAATATAGAAAACTAGTGTTAGACTAACCCATAGAAGGTAAGAAACATTGTTGCTACTTTTCATTAATATTGCATATCTTTCACTCTATATTAGAAAAAAAGAAGTATTATATCCTCTTTCAAATTGGTTTTCCTTTGAATTTATTCTCTAATTGGAATATTTGGAATAAGTATAAATTCATTTCTTATCTCAAAGTTACTCATAATCTTGTAAGAATCTAACATGATAAAAATATTATTTTATATTTTTATTTCTTTTTTTTAAAAGAAAATTAGTGTATTAAATTAAGAGTTATTTTGGGATTGTTCTTAGAAGTTTTAAAAGTGATTTTCAACGGTTAAAATTCATTTCAAATGTTTGATAATTATTTTTAAAATCACTTTTATCTAATTCTACTTTAAATAGTATTATTAAACAACGATCATCAATTTTCACTTGATAAATTACATTATTTGATAATAAAATAAGTATTTTTTTATCGTAAATTATTTTATACTACATGTATATTAACAAATAAATATTGTATTTAATATTATATGTCTATTGTAATAATTTATATTATTATAATATTTTAACAATAAAATTTATCAAATCCACATAATTATTTTTAAATTTATAACGCTTTTAAATATCAAAATTTAATAAATATTAAACTGATCTTTTTAAAACAGATTATTTTTAAAATACTACAGAAGTAAATTATTTCAAAATTCATAATAATCCTAAACTGACCTTGACCCTAAACTGCAAATGTTAAAAAAAAAAATTCCTATTTTCTAGTGATACTGCCTCTCTTTAACTTTTTTAAAAAATAAAAAGTTTTTGTGGATGCTCTTATCCTCTTCCAATTTGGTTTCTTTTTTAATTTATGCTCTAATTAGAACATTTCATGTAAATATAAATTCTCTTCTTATCTAAAAAGTTACTAAGGGATCAGAATATTGTGAAATTTTAACTGATAAAAGTGTTAATTAGGATTTTTATTGATTATATTTCTGAAAACATTACTTTAAATCCCTTATAAAAAAAACATACCCACTGTTTTCAAAAACTGTTTTCATTTTAAAAAATTTATAATAGAGAAAATGAGTTATATATCTTTATCTATAAAATATAAAACAACTGTACAATGTTTTTTTTTTCTATAAAAACATAAAAAACTTTTTTATTTAAAAAAAAGCATGCAAACAGTTGTTTAAAATTTATCTTTAATTACTGAAAATAATGTATTATTAAATATTAAATTTATATAATAATTAAATAGTATAAATTTAAAATGATATGAAGGGTGATATACTACTGTAGTCATTTATTTTTTTATTTGGTATATATAATTTGTGATTTTAACAATTTGTCATCTATAAAATTTAAATTAATATGTGTATTTAAAATGTAACTGTTATATGATATTAGTAAATAAAAATTTTAAAATATAAGAAATATATCCTTGATTTCAAAACTATCGAATTAAAAATAAATTTTTTTTTATGAAAATTAGTATTTAAAAAACTATTGCAACAAGGAAAAACTTGCTTTAACGTCCAAACAAACTACTCAAATAATTTTGAATTTTTTTTGAAAATTATCACTTTTTAGATTAACAATTTATTTTTGTCAAAAATAAAAATTTATTCAAAATTAACTCATCTCAAAATATTTTGACAAAAATACTCTCACAAGTCATGATTAGAATTATCAAACATTTGAACACATCGTATGACAATATTTTCCGAGTTCACCTATGACAGTGTATTCGAAGTTACCGGAGCACTCAAGAGAATTTTAGCAATTTGAGTATATTTTGGTTCTTGTGGTTTGTGCAGATGCTTATTCGGTTATTTATTTCCTATAATTTTCCTTCGGGTCCAAGCAAAGAACAGCGAGAATCCGGAAAAGCATCTGCACAAACCACAAGAATCAAATTTCATGAAACCATGGGCAAAAAACTGGTTTTTGTGAAACCTGGGTTTAACTGTATAAAAAGGAAGACAAAGCTACCAAATTTCCAAGATGAAGTTGGTGTTGTGAGGGTGTTTTGAAATGGGAGATTAGCTTTTCAGAGACCAATGGAAATGGGTGGCTGGGACTGATCTTCTTCTTAATTCCCAAGCGATTTATAATAATATGATTGTTGATTTTTTATGGGTTGGGTTCGTTCCCATGCTACCCATTTCTATTGTTTCTGGGGATCTCTCCCTTTTCTCTTCACGCTGCTTTTCAGATTACTTGGGTAACTGCCTGCTATGCATCAGGATGATTCTTACGGGGCGCTGTCTCCAGTACAGTCTGTGAGTATCAGTATCATTTGCTTTTAAAATTAATTTTGAGCACTTCTAGACGATTATGATTCATTTCATTTTATCAGTATTAGTGTTAAATTACATTTCACATGCTTATCATCTGTGTGTATCATTTTGGAGGAAAACCTGAAATAAATAATGAATATCCTTGACGAAGGAAACTTGTATTAATGATAATAAAATGTGTAGATAGAAAAAGAATATAAAAAACTGCAGAAGTTGTGCTTCAAGTCATGTTAACGAAGTCGCTTTCCTTGAGACTAATTGCCCCCACCAATCCAAAGATGCACATGAATTAAGCAAATACGCATCCAGGATGTAATGAAGCACTTAATTTGTCTGCCTGCCTGTCGAAAATCAGCCTTTTGTTTCTGCAGATGAACAATACCTAGGGGATTTAACGCACTAAAAATTAAGAAAATATGCTCAAATTCGTTTTGGAACATGTTTTCTCATGGTACCCTTTCAATTATAGTTGTTGAATCAAATTTGAATTTGATCAATGATTTAAAATAAATCAATACCAACTCAAAATGAAACAACTGAATGAAGAGTTATCCCTTTTCATAATTAAATTAAAAGGGTATTTCTCTTTCAATAGGCATCTTTAAGTTATTCCCTTTTATATGTATATAGATACCTCTCTAGCAATATTTATTTTGAAAATATTCCAACATATCACAATATCTCTTCTCTATTTAAGAGAAATACCCCTATTACATGCATATCATACAAAATATATGAGATTGACTAGAATACATTTAGTGCATGTTACATCCACATTTTTTTTTTTTCAAGTTCTACCTTGAATAACTTCTGTAATAGATGTTCAAACTTTTGTGTTTAATGTTTCAAATTTTGAAGTTTCAAAATTTACATTAAAATTTCATGTTTTACATTAGAGTTTTCACCTTTTATGTGAGATGTTTTAAGTAAAAAAATCAAATGTAACAGTGCATCCAATGTATTGTAGCCAAGTCCCAAATTTATGTACACACAAACTTGGGAAATGTAATAGAAAATTTGGGAATTACATGAAGAATTATAAAGAAAATTTTTGCAGACGGACAGTAGTGTTGTAACATGCTGGGGTTATTGTGAATATCCCTGAAATTAGGTGAAAATTTGAATTGGTCTAGACACTTCCAACCCGATCCAGGACATATAGCCCTGAAGTTTAGAAAATAAACAAATATCCCTGTATATATATAAACTAAGATTTTGTTTGGTTGTTGAATGACATATCAACATCATTTTATTAGTTTGTCATCACTAGATAGTATCAACTTACGCATTTATTGGGTAAATGAAACATCTTTTGGACATGCTGCCAATTGGCTAAACATCTTACCATCAAACTAAATGTCTTCTATTTTTAACATATATGCATTTCATTAGCATAGTCAAAAGTTGTTTATTATTTGCAATTTCTTGACGTGACTGAGTCACTTGCCTGATTTCAACCTGTTGTAATTGTTAGAGCAGGGTAAATCCTACAGAATTCCTTAGTAGCAGTTAGCTATATATGGCATGACATATCTGATAATTACTTTTCAACTTATTTTGAGACCTGCTCTATTCTTTCTAGGCACCTCTTAAGCTTCTGCTGCCTTGCTTGTGCTGAAGGTGAAGACATCTAATGCATGCATGCTTCTCATCTTGTTATAGTAATAATGTGGGAACCTATACATATAACCCTGAAAGAGGGTCAGAGCTTTAAGAAATAAATTGGGAAAATAATTTGATCCCCAAAGACTTCACTGTCAGGAATAGTGATTTAAGAAATAAATTATGTGATAAAGCATGGAATGATGTTTGCAAATTGTCAGCACAAAGGTGCTTAATAGATAATAAACAAGTTGACCTGCAATAATTGATTAATTATTCATATTGTTTGACACATATCACTCACTATTGGTTAATGACAGAGATAGCTTCCGTATATTTGTTGGGAACCAAAAGAATTTCAGCAGGGTTCAGACACATGGGAAGATAAACCAGTGCAATTGGTAAAAGAGGGAGCTAAGGACCAAAAGAGACAAAAACAACTAACCATGAGATGCTATTAGTGAGAGAGATATACCAGAAAGTAATATATGATAGAATTAGAAAGAGAATACTGTAATATACTGTTTTGTCTTAGTCTGGTGGTTGAGATTTGGTTTGCTGTTTCTAAATAACTGGAAAGCAGCATGATAACAGGCGGTTGTGTTTTCTAGCTGAAATAGTTGATAGATCATTTGTCATCATTCACAATCGTTCTTAAATCTAGGATTTTGCTGAAGTTACAGAACAGGGAGTTTGGGTTTAGAGGGAAGTGCTGTTTCTGAACATTGTTTAATATACCTGACCTGAGAATCTAGTTGTAAATAATTGGAACAATGAAATCCAATTAGAAAACAAGAAATGAAGATCAAATTATTAAACAGAAACAAGATGTCAAAAACCGTTCTGTAACGAAAGCATGATCTAAGGCCTTAGTTTCTTTCATAAACTGCATTGAAGCTTGATCAAATTTTTAAGAATGGTGATAATTATGTTGCATAATTTTTTTGGTGAAAACCTCAAAATTCAATCACAATGAGATTGGTTTCCTTCAGGGTCAAAGGAAATTTAATGTTGGATTCCTCCTAATTTCTTGGAAAATTATTTTCACAGGTTATTAGCAAAAAGCCAACATAATTAATCCCAGTTATATATTTTACTACTGTATGTAAGGTTCCATCATTCCGCCGGTTGGATTAATGAGAAATTCAACCGGTGATATTATAATGTGAACATATCCGCACGTGCTGAGATTATGACAAGAGAATCTCAGATGAAGTAGCCAACAAAATTAGAAAGTCGACCTACTTTTTCAAGTAAGCTCTATAAATATTGTATGACTACTGAATTCTAGTGTTAACTTAGGCAAAAAGGCACTAGATTACTGAATTTTTTAAGCATGGAGTTGAAAAGATTTGAATACTCAGTTCTTGTATTTTCTTGCCTTTTTTCTGCCCCAACATTTGTGGCAGCTTATGATTCGCTAGATCCATATGGGAGGATTGACATCAAATGGGATGTCATGTCTTGGACGCCTGATGGCTATGTGGTAAGTTTTGTCTTAATCTCTTTAATGTTTCCAGAGTAACACTTGTAGAATGGTAGTACTGAATCAACCTAACCAAAGCTCATCTCTCAGCTAGTGTGCCGAGAATATTTCCTTGTTACTGTGATTTTATGATAAGGTATAGCAAATGAACATCTTAATAGAGAAAGATTAGCTACACCTTGTAAGCGGAGTGATTTATTAGTGATCCTGAAGTTTATTGAGCTATATAGCTTTCTGGAGACTTCTTTCATGTGAAACCTGATTTTTCCATATCTGATGTATAAGAGTCTGCGTCTATAGTTTGCTTGTGCCATGGGGTTATCACTATTTACATGCATAGAATGAAGAGATAAAATCTGAAGGACGAAGATATAATTTGGTGACAACTAGTTAGTTTGTATTAAAGCATTACTTGTTCTGCTTAAACTTTTGAACAGTAATGAATACAGCCTGAATCTGAAATATTTGGTAAATGCCTGCTTATCACAATAATTTTCAGGCAGTGGTGACAATAAATAACTTTCAAATGTATCGGCACATTATGAGCCCTGGTTGGACATTAGGGTGGACATGGACTAAGAAAGAAGTAATTTGGTCAATGGTGGGAGCCCAAGTCACTGATCAAGGAGACTGTTCGAAGTTCAAAGGAAATATTCCTCACAGTTGTAGAAGAAATCCTGCGATTGTGGATCTGCTCCCTGGAGTCCCTAAGAACCAGCAATTTTCCCATTGCTGCAAAAGTGGTCAATTGGCCTCTTGGGGACAAGATCCTGCTTCTACTGTTTCCTCCTTTCAGCTCAGTGTAGGACTTTCTGGTACTTCAAATAAAACAGTTCAACTTCCCAAGAAATTTTATATACTTGGTCCAGGACCAGGCTACACATGCAGTGCTGCGACCATTATTTCACCGTCAATATTCTTCTCATCAGATGGTCGGAGAAAAGGTTATGCTATGAGTGAGTTACTGTTCTTTTTTGTATTTTTATAGTATTATATTTGGCATTTAAATTGGATAATGAAGTGCGTTACACTGTGCTTTATATCTATAATCATTGGGTAATCATTTGCATGGTCCTAAACTACTGCAAGCTGTTAATATTTTATGTCAAAATTTCTTTTCATGAAGTAATCCCAAGTAAACTGGCAGTCGTATACATGATACATAATCAATAGTAGATGGATCTGAACTTGTGATTTTGTTCAATTCTTTAAAGTCCCTCTGAAAAATACTCTGATTTTAATTCTCTGTCTCTTATCTACAGTGACATGCACAATTACCTGCAGTTACTCACAGACACTCACGTCCGAGAACCCAAAATGTTGTGTTTCCTTGTCATCATTTTACAATTCTAAGATCACTCCATGTCCGTCTTGCTCTTGTGGTTGCCAGAATGATAATAACTACATCATGTAAGTTGTTGATTTGATGACCATAGCAGCTTCCCTCCTTTCCCTAGCTTAGTGATGGCTTTTCTATTTATATTACTCAAAAACTTTGACAGAAATGGAACCATATATAGAAATTCAAAAACTATCATCGAAGAAATATTTTTCGAAATTTTTGCAGGAGAGTTTTAAATGGCTGAACAAATCAGTTCATGTTTATCAAACATCTAAATTGATTGGTATCTAGAAAACAATTGGTATTTGGCAAAATTTGGCTAAAAATAGAATGTCAACGTATGAGACACCTTCTGAGTTATCCTGGATTTACATCTTTTTATTTTATTTATTTATTTTTTGTTTCTGCATAAAAGCAAATTGAGCCTTTCAACTGGTACAATGCAGGAATGATCCTAAAATTTCAAATACGGCAAAATCAGACTCACTGGTAAATGATGATGTGCCGCTTCTGCAATGCACACAACAAGTGCCCGATTCGGGTACATTGGCATGTGAAGACCAACTACAAGAAGCATTGGCGAGTGAAGATCACCATAACCAATTTCAACTACCAGATGAATTACACGCAGTGGACTCTTGTCATTCAACATCCAAATCTCAACAATGTCACCAAAGTTTTTCGCTTTCTCTACAAGTCACTCACCCTGTATCAACCCTTAAGTAAGTCCACATAAGGCTCTTAAATACTGTGTACTACTAATTATTACAACTGCAATGCAGCATGCCTTCTCTAATTAATTTTCTACATGTGCAGATAATACTGGCATGTTTTATGCATAAAATATTATAATAACCAACTACTTGAAGCCGGGCCAAATGGTAATGTTCAGACGGAGTTGATCCTTGGAAAGGACATGAATACATTCACATTGGAGAAAGGATGGGCTTTCTCTTTGAAAGTTTACTTTAATGGGATGAATGCATGATGCCTCCTCCTGATTCTTATCCATTCCTTCCCAGCTTGGCTAATCCTAGCCAAATTGCATTTTCAATACTGGTTTCTTTTTTATTCATGGTATTCCTAGCATTTTGCTAATTTATTGCAGTGATTGGAAGGGCATATGGGAAAGGGGTTTGCTTAGTGCTTTTGCAGCTCTTTCAAGATAATATAATTATGGATGTAAAGAATAGGATTGGAGGATCGATTTGAGGATGTAAGTTTTCTATGTAAAATAGATAAGCCAGTTTGCAAAAACTTTAACTGTGTTAAGAATCTGCCAAAGATTATTTCCATATGCTGGTGAAGATTATTTCCATATTTTGGTGATTCTAATCTAAGCTGGCTTAACTAGAGTATATTGGTTTCTTTGAGAAAGTTTTAGACCAGAATATTTGTTTTTATTTCTCTGATTTTCCATTGTATTCTTGCCTTTTATAGTCTGATTTGCATCAGTGAGACTAGCCTATAAAACCTACTCTGTGTAAAGTAAATAATAGATGAAAGAAATATTTTTTTTCCCTAGAAGTTTCTTCATGGTATCAGAGCCGACTTTCCTTAGGGAATCAGTCTATTTTTCTTGTTTTTAGCTTTCTTCGTGTCTTGCAAAATGTCGGAGGTTACTTCTAAGACTTTCGAGACCTTAGGATCTAGTTCAAGTCATGGATCGAATGAAAGTTCTTCGATTCATATTACTACCCATAAATTAAATGGGAGCAACTTCCTTCGCTGGGCACAGTCTGTTAAATTCTTTATCAGAGGACGAGGAAAGATAGGCTGGCTGGATGGATCAAAGATAGAACTAGCATTAGGAGATCCAAGTTATGAGGTTTGGCAAGCAGAAAATTCAATGGTATTTGCTTGGCTTATTAATTCAATGGAACCAGAAGTGAGTCAGAATTTTATCTTGTGTGATACAGCTAAGAAATTATGGGACACTGTTAATATGATGTACTCAAATCTGAAAAATGACTCGCAACTTTATGATTTGAGGAGAAAGGTTCATGACACCAAGCAAGGAAACCAATATGTTATGGCTTATTTTAATGTTCTTAACCAATGTTGGTTGGAGTTAGATTTGTATCAGGATTTTGAATGGAGAAACGAAGAAGATTTTCTGCAATACAGGAAGATCGTTGAAAAGGAGAAAGTTTTTGACTTTCTTGGAGGTCTAAATTCAGAATTTGATGCTGTTCGGGGGAGGATTTTGAGCATGAAACCAATCCCGATGGTTACTGAGGCATATGCTGAGATTAGAAGAGAAGAGAGTAGACTCACAGTTATGATGAAGAACTATACACTTGTTATGGCAGAAAGTTCTGCACTTGCTATAGGCAAGAATGACCAGACTTGGGGAGGACAGAAAGGCCCCCAAAGAAAATCAGATGACAGGGACAAATTATAGTATGATTTCTGCAATAAGTCACGACACACTCGAGATAAGTGTTGGAAGATTCATGGAAAACCAGTAGGTTTTGGGAAAGGACCTAATTTCAACAAGGGATTCCAAGCCATGACTGAACAGCAACAGAGAAATAATGGTAACCAGGGAACTGAAGACCAGGTTTTCAATAAGTCCCAAATGGAACTTTTGCAGAAAATGTTTGGTAAAATTAATTCACAATCAAAGCCATCTAATGCCACTGCTAATACTGCTCAAGCGGGTACGTACACTAGTGCTCTACTTGTTAAACCGGATTCCAACTCCTGGATAGTTGACTCAGGGGCTTCAGACCATATGACTGGTTCTTCTAAATTATTTTCAACATATGTTCTCTATTCTGGACAACAAAAAGTAAAAATAGCAGATGGATCTTTGTCCTCTGTTGCTGGCAAAGGCTCCATTATCATTTCTAAGAATTTGGTCCTTGAATCAGTGCTCCATGTACCGAATTTGTCTTATAATCTGTTGTCTGTTGGAAGATTGACAAAAAACTTGGATTGTTGTGTTAATTTCTCTTCTAATGGTTGTGATTTTCAGGATATGCGTTCGGGGAAGAAGATTGGCAGTGCTAAGGAAGTGAATGGTCTCTTTATTCTTGAAGAAACTAGCAAGAGTCAGGCTTTGCAGGTTGAAGGTGTTTGTGACAATAAAAGAGAGATCCTGAGTTGGCATTTTAGATTAGGGCACCCAAATTTCCAATATCTCAAATTGTTGTTTCCCTCACTCTTTAAAAATAATAAAATTTCAGATTTCATTGTGAAACTTGTGAATTGGCTAAGCATCATCGAGTTTCCTATCCTGTTAAAAATTATACACCAACTGTTCCTTTCACTTTGATTCATAGTGATGTGTGGGGGCCATGTAAGGTTTAAACTATAACAGGTGCTAGATGGTTTGTCACTTTTATAGATGATCATACCCGTATGTGTTGGGTCTATTTGCTCAAAAGAAAATCTGAAGTAGCACCTGTTTTTGAAGTATTTCGAAATATGATTGAAAACCAATTTCAACAGCAAATTAAAATCCTTAGGTCAGATAATGGGGCTAAATACTATTATGAAGTTTTGGGAAAATATCTTGAAAAGTAGGGGATTATACATCAATCTTCTTGTGTAGGTACGCCACAACAAAATGGGATAGATGAGAGGAAGAGCAGATACTTATTAGAAGTAGCTCAGGCTTTATTATTTCAGATGAAAGTGTCTAAAGTGTTTTGGGGTGATGCTATTCTCACAGCTTGTTACCTTATTAATAGAATGCCAACAAGAGTCTTTAACTTTGACACTCCTTTTAAAACACTAGAAAGGAGTTTTCCCTCTTCCAAACACTTAATTTCTTCCTTATCACCTCGTGTCTTTGGGTGCACTGCTTATGTCCATAATCAGGATATTCATAAGTCTAAACTTGACCCTAGGACATTGAAGTGTATGTTTGTTGGCTACTCCTCATTTCAAAAGGGTTATAAATGTTTTCATCCTCCAACTAGAAAATATTTTGTTTCTCTTGATGTTACTTTTGTTGAAAATCAACCCTACTAGCCTACTCTGCAGGGGGAGAATACAAGAATTGAAGAAGAGTTGGCTGATGGAGAGGAGACTTCTGAAAGTTGGGAGGATATCTTGAACACTTTACCCATAAGTAGTTCAAGTCACAAAGAAGAATTAGAGATAGCAAATGATTTGTTTCAATCAGATCAGATTGTGGAACCAGTGGCCTCCTGTGATTTGTTTTAATCAAATCAGATTGTGGAACTAGTAGCCTCATCACAGGAGCAACAACAGCCTTCTTCACCACAGGAATTGAAGGTTTATTCTAGGAGGCAAAAAGAGACCATTCATTCTCCCAAGCTCAACCAATCTTTGGAATCGGAAAAAGCAATCCCTGAAGATATGAGTAAGTTTCTTAATTCTTCTTTAGATGATTTGGATATTCCTATAGCACTTCGAAAAGGTGTGAGATCCTGCACTCAACATCCTATAGCCAACTTTATTTCATATAAGAAAATAAATCATCAATACAAGGCTTTTATTATTAATGTTTCTACTCTAGAAGTACCTAAAAGCATTTAGGAGGCTATGAAAGATCCGAAATGGAGAGCAACAGTCCTTGAAGAGATGAAAGCACTCAAGAAGAATGACACATGGGAATTGATTAAACTACCTACAGGGAAGAAAACAGTAGGTTACAAATGGGTGTTCACAATTAAATTCAAGGCAGATGGAACTGTTGAGAGGTACAAAGCAAGGCTGGTTGCAAAGGGATACACTCAGACGTACGGGATAGATTACCAGGAAACCTTTGCTCCGATTGCTAAGATGAGAACTGTTCGTATCTTACTATCTCTAGCTGTCCACAGGGACTGGTTTCTATATCAACTTGACGTGAAGAATGCTTTTTTGCATGGAAATCTAGAAGAAGAGGTGTATATGGATGTTCCTCCAGGATTCGAAATAACTATGGGGGTAGATAAGGTGTGCAAGTTAAAAAAATCATTGTATGGCCTTAAGCAATCACCTCGAGCATGGTTCGAAAAGTTCACTAGTTCTATTCGGTGCAAAGGATTTCAACAAAGTCAGGGAGACCATACACTATTTTTTAAACATGGAGAGAATGGTAACTTTATTGCTTTGTTAGTTTATGTCGATGACATCATACTTACTGGTAATGATGAAGAAAAAGCAAGGAGATTGAAAGAGGAGCTGAACAAAGAGTTTGAGATCAAAGACCTTGGGAATTTGAGGTATTTCTTAGGTATAGAAGTGGCAAGATCTAGAAAAGGGATTTTTCTATCTCAAAGGAAATATGTTATTGATCTCTTAAAGGAGACTGGTATGCTTGGTTGCAAAGTGGTTGGCACTCCTATTGAAGTAAATCACAAGCTTGAAACTCTCAAAGGAGGATTGGTCAACAAAGAAAAGTACTAAAGATTGGTGGGTAAGCTTATATATCTATCTCACACTCGTCCTGATATTTCCTATTCTGTTGGGATAGTTAGTCAATTTATGCATAATCCTAATGAAGAGCATATGAAAGTTGTTCTTAGAATTATCAAATATTTAAAAAATTCTCCAGGAATGGGTCTGTTGTTTACTAAAGTGGAGAAGATAGAGGTTGAAGTCTATACAGATGCAGACTGGGCAGGATCATCTCTTGATAGAAGATCTATCTCAGGTTATTGCACCTTTTTGGGAGGAAATCCGGTTACTTGGAGGAGTAAGAAACAGTCTGTAGTTGCTCGCTCAAGTGCAGAAGCTGAGTTCAAGTCAATGGCCTTGGGGATTTGTGAAGTGATGTGGCTGAAAACTATACTTAAAGAGTTGAGGGTTGAGACTTCAAATCCTATGAAACTGTATTGTGACAATAAGGCAGCTATCAGTATAACCCATAATCCTGTTCAACATGATCGAACTAAACATGTTGAAATAGATAGACATTTTATAAAGGAGAAGATAGAAGAAGGCATAATTTGTGTCCCATTTGTTCGTTCAGAAGATCAACTAGCAGATGTTTTTACTAAAGGTCTTCCAACCCAACATTTTTGGAAGATCTTGTCTAAACTAGGGATACATGACATCTTCAAGTCAGCTTGAGGGGGAGTGTTAAGAATCTGCCAAAGATTATTTCCATATGCTGGTGAAGATTATTTCCATATTTTGGTGATTCTAATCCAAGCTGGCTTAACTAGAGTATCTTAGTTTCTTTGGGAAAGTTTTAGATCAGAATATTTGTTTTTATTTCTCTGATTTTCCATTGTATTCTTGCCTTTTATAGTCTGATCTGCATCAGTGAGACTAGCCTATAAAACCTACTCTGTGTAAAGTAAATAATAGATAAAAGAAATATTTTTTTTCCCTAGAAGTTTCTTCAAACTGAACTATGGAAACTAAAATGATATACATCATAGAACTTTGAATAAAATATGGTTTGAATATGTTGCAATGTTTAACCATGTAAGAACTCATTCATGGTTATTCCAATTCATGTATGAGGGTAAATTAAATTTGATGGATCTCTAGTTTGAAAAAATATTGTTGTCAAAAGCTAGGACATAGCTTTATGTAGTACAAAATATTAGGATAAAATAGTCTCATTTTATCTTCAATTTTACTGAAACAGTGAACAAGTGTAGATTTGTATGATACACGTCTGCCATCAGATATTTGGACTGGATGTTACCATTATTGGCATTTACTGCAGGCATTTTCTCTTCAATGATGTAATTGTATCTGTTTTAAGTTATACATAAATATGCATAAATATGAACTTTTCTATACCATTTCCTTGTCTGTATTCCAGATCTTAAAATACCAAGATTTTCATCTGGTATGAAAGGTAGGTTTGGGATGACTGTATTGCTATATAACTAATGTTTGATACACACCAACTTTTACTTGGGAGAAAATTTTTAGCACTTACTTTTATTTACACTTGATATCTAGTGATTTTAGATTATACTAGTTATGGCTTTAAATGCATGGTACTTCAATCTCAAGCATATCCTAAGATTAGTGATTTCCAAAAGATTTGGGAAATTTTTTCTCCATTACAGGAGGTTAAAAACGAAACTGCATTTGATTAAAAGAAATGTCTTGGAGGTTGAACAATCCCTATATTAATTTGTCAAACTTAATATTTCCCTTTAAACAATGTGAAGAAAAAACAAGTAGAGAAAAGAAAAAGTCAACCATGTGATTTTATTATTTTGTTTTTTATATTTTAGAATTCATCATATGGGAATTGTTCAATGCTGATTAAATTTTTTTTTTTGCTGTATGAAGCAGTTAACAAGTCATGATCATCCCAACTGGAGTTGACTATTTGTTGCAGCTCTAACAGGACAGGTCTACTTGTGCCAAAGACCACCCCTTGCACCAATTACTAATTTTGAAGGATGTACTTTAAGAAAGCTACAGGTATCCTTTATATTATAAAGCATAAGAATTTGGTTAGAGCGGAACCATAACTACAATGAGTCTGATGAGATAGCTTCAACAATCTTGTAATTGTGAATAGTATGAGTGAACTCGGTATCTGGTGAATTTTGCTATTTTGCATGACAAAAGAGCCTGCAGCATGGGGTTTCTTTGGTCAAACATTTTAAAATATCCTGCTTGTTCATACCTCAGGTAGGATTTCATTCTAGAGGCCATAACTGAAGTGACACAAAATATATAGAAACTAAATAGAAATAGATGAGAAAATGACAGCAGGATAATGATATGAAGTACCCAACAAACTCAGTGTTGAACCTCTAAATAATTCATTTTTGGTTCAATCTCTTTGAATAAATATTAACCTCTGAATTGTATATCTAGTTCAGCTGAGAGGTTCTGGCAGTTGTGAACTTTAAGCATGGTTTCCAACAGATATTGTCCTTTTGTGTTAGCTGCTGTTGTCTTTATGACATTTTCTCATGCAGGTGAGCTTTTAATTCATGGAATTCCATATTGAGATACTGATCTTGTTTATGCTTATTTACTTACACAGTTCTCCTCTGAAATTTAGTGGCATACGACCCATTGGATCCAACTGGGAACATCACCATCAAATGGGATGTTATATCTTGGACTCCAGATGGTTATCTAGTGAGTATAATCTGAATTTTATCCCTTCTGTGTTCTTTCTTACTTGAAACCAGTGCTATAATGAAAAATTTGAAGAAAATTTGAACTGCTAGCTTTCGCATAGTTTAACTGAGACAAGAAAACTGTCAGCATTAGTTTTGGGCTTAGAACTTTGAATTAGAGCATCATATATATTTCGTACAACAAATTAGGAGTGCGAATTGATTTTAACACCAGGGAAAAATTAGAAGATGCCCTGATCCAGGAAATCAGAATAGGTTCTTAAATGAAAATGATCCTTGGTTATCGCATTCATGGTTCTAGAAAAGAAAAAAAGAATGGAAAGGAAATTCATGTTTTGATATTAATTTACTATATTTCAATTGTTACCTTAGATCCATTAGAGATGAAAGCTTAATATGATAAATGTGCAGGCAATGGTAACCATGACCAACTTCCAAATGTATCGGCACATCATGAGCCCTGGCTGGACATTAGGATGGACTTGGGCCAGGAAAGAGGTGATTTGGTCAATGGTGGGAGCTCAAGCTACAGAACAGGGAGACTGTTCCAAGTTCAAAATAAACATCCCTCATTGTTGCAAGAGAAATCCTACAGTAGTTGACTTACTTCCTGGAGTTCCTTACAATCAACAGATTGCCAATTGTTGCAAAGGCGGTGTTGTGGCATCTTGGGGACAAGACCCTTCAGCTGCAGTTTCTTCATTTCAGCTGAGTGTTGGAATTTCTGGTACTTCAAACAAAACAGTGAGGCTACCCAAGAATTTCACTTTGTCCGGTCCTGGAAGAGGCTACACATGCAGCCAAGCAAAAACTGTACCACCCTCAGTTTTCATCTCAGCTGATGGGCGTAGAAGAACTCAAGCAATGAGTAAGCATAGTTCCTGTTATCAATCATCATAAATAATTGTCTTTTGTCTTTCTAATTATCATACATATTGAAACATGATAAGACACACTTGTGGAATCAGTACAAGGTGCAAGAACAAGCTTAATTTTGCACAGAAATTCCAGGTCTTCTAGATGACTGAATAATTAATTACCAAACAAATCTTGGAGTAGCACTTTGAGATGAAGGATGAGATATAAATCGAACAATGATCTGTGTTGTCTTCCACCTACCTGGTTTAACACCATGTTCATCTCTTAAATTTTTTGATTTGCTATTTGCAGTGACATGGAATGTGACATGTTCATACTCACAGATTCTGGCTTCCCAGCACCCAACGTGTTGTGTTTCAATGTCATCTTTTTACAACTCCACGATCACCCCTTGTCCAGCCTGCGCTTGTGGCTGCCAGAACAAAAACAATTGTGTTGCGTAAGCTTTTTAGCTGATCTTGAATTTACATTGAAGCTACACAAAAAATTTTATAGTTCATTTTTTTTTTTGACTCGATATCATGTGGAGTATGTGCATACAATACAGACAATCGTGAAAGATAGTAGCTAATTCATGTGCATGGTGTAATGCAGAAGTGATTCACAGATCAGGAGTGTTGTGGGAATCAACACACCAAGTAATGCACCATTGCTACACTGTACACAACATATGTGTCCCATCCGAATGCATTGGCATGTGAAACTCAACTATAAGGAGTATTGGCGTGTAAAGATTACCGTCACTAATTTCAACTACCAAATTAATTACACACAGTGGACACTAGTTGTTCAACATCCAAATCTCAACAACGTAACTGAAGTGTTCAGCTTCTCATACAAGCCACTGATCCCATACAAGTCCACAAGTAAGTCTATGTATACAAAAGGTCCAGAAAATCTCAAGTAATTAAAGGGAATGAATGGACCGTTAATTTTCTATTATGGATTCCAAGGATAACTATTGTACATTTGAATAATGCAGATGATACAGGCATGTTTTACGGTATAAAATTCTACAATGATGTCCTGATGCAATCGGGACCAGAAGGAAATGTCCAGTCAGAGTTGATTCTAGAAAAGGATATAAACACGTTTTCATTTAAGCAGGGATGGGCTTTTCCTCGGAAAGTTTACTTTAATGGGGATGAATGCACGATGCCTCTTCCCGAATACTATCCATACCTACCAAATTCTGCCCATGGAACATTCTCCACACTGCCTCCTTTTCTGCTCTTAATATTGCTAGCATTTTGGTAATCAATTGACTCAGATTGAAATATAAACAAAAGGACGACTGTCTACCACTGCCTGGTTTCTAAGATAAGATCAAACTTCAGGGAGACGTATGTAAAGCATGTCCCTCAAAGTTGAAATTGAAATAGTGAGTGAGCTCAGCTCAAGAATGAGATCTTCAATGAAAACTGTAGAAGCTTTTGTATAGTGAAAACCAATAATGAAGTCCTACGGTTGTAGTATACCTATCCTTCATGGAAGAGAACTTAATTTGTTAGTTTGTGAAAGCATATAAAAAATATAATAACATCAGGCACATATATACATGTACATATCCATACTCATATATCCAAGGCAAAGGGGTGTTGTTTGCTTTAATATAGAGTTAATGTTGATAGATATACAAAAAAGAGAACTTCACATAGACTATAATATAATATTGTAGATATGTTCATTACTTGAGTTAAAATTAGACAACCTAACAGGCAATTAGTGGATAACCCATCAGTATCTAGTAGGTGCTCTTCCAATTTCATCTTTTATTAACAGTGCTTTTCTTACCAAACCACTTATTTGTCTTTAAACCAAGGAGAAGAAAGATCTAACTTACTAACAATGTTAAATAAGCACTTCCTTTTCGAAGTTGCAGGAAATGCATGCATACATATGCTGGCAAAGTTTGAAAGTCACCTTGGATGCAAGGGTACCTCTCTCTCAGTTGGAACCTGAAACTGAAAGCTAGGGTTTCTACCTCCATGACAAACAACTAACTTCATTAGCAGATGACTGTAGTATAGCCAGAGACTGTAATTCCTAGAAGATTGTCCCTACATGACCATTATATCACTATTACCTTAAAAAAAGTCAGTTTATTATTGCTGCTAGTGTAATTTTGGAGATAAAATGCAAAATGATTTTGCCCAAATCAGATTATAATTACAAAAGAGACAGATAATTTAAATGTAAATCTAAAAATAAATACTAAATGACTTAATAATATAGAATATGCAGTTGATATGTCATTATTAGATGGGTGGAGACCATTAATCCCAGCACCTTTCTGTCATTAGTGATAGAAAAAGTAAAACCCAATTTTGATAATCCATTTTAATTTATATTGACATAAGTAGCTGATACTATTAGTACCAAAACCATGATTAAAAAACCCACTAATCCCCCAACTTGCTAATTTAACAATCATAAGATTCTTTTGACTTCATCAGAACTAGAGATAAACTTTTCCTATGATCGGAAATAACTACCTCCTTAATTTGTGTCTTGAGATGTTAATTGTAAACTTAGCATATGGCAAATGATGCTTTTTTGCTTTTTAATGCAACTTTTACTACTGAAAATCGGCGCTACATAATTAAAAAGCTTGCCATAATTAGAGATTTAAATCATCATCTATCAACACACTGGATGGCAATCAACTACCAATTTTGGTCTAGTGAATTCATCTGCATTGCTCAAGTAGTCATTAATTGGCTTGTATGTGGTATCTATGTTTACTGTTGCAAGAACAAGAACAGAAAGATTTTGAGCTATAAGCTTTTACAGAAGAGTAATGATTGACTTAAAGTGTAAAGAGAAGAGACTTGTTGTCAAAGCAGGCAGGTTCCAAATAATAATAATGCGTCCCTTCAGGCTCAAATGAGTTATGTGAGCAGTGAGCACCAATGTGAAATGGAATAGAATGACAGTTGAGCTGTTGAGTTCAAACCTCTCAAAATCTCCCGCCAGCTTTTTCCATCATTCCTCATCAAAGCTTTGCTTCAAGATCCAGAAACTTTTAAACTGACAAGAAATTAAATTAGGTGTGTGTGACAAGAGGGTGCTGAAAATATCTCATACATTACCTAACTACCAGTTGGTGAGACATTGTCAAGCATTTTTTCTTTTTCCCAATATGATCTCCTCTTTTCCTTTTTAACACAAAGGAAGTACTAAGAACTGCTTGTCTCTCCTTTTATTCCTAGCCGGAGAGTTTTTGATCCGGTGAACTTCAGGCCATGGAATTCTTTAGCTGTGCTAATTCAGTTCCTGAAATCGCCCTTTGCCAAAGGCGGAGAAAATGCCATTCCTTCTTGGAACTGAAGTTCACATTGTTGGCCATTCTGTTTTTCATGTTTTCTCATGCAGGTAAATTCTTGCCCAGGATTCTTAGAAGATGGATAAAGATATTAGTTCAATAATCAGTCAGCTTTATTTGTTAATGTGTTTATTTTGTATTGTGTTTTCATGATTTCAGCGGCATACGATCCACTGGATCCAACTGGCAACATAACAATCAAATGGGATGTAATGTCTTGGACAGCAGATGGTTATGTGGTGAGTTTCTCTAAATTATTTTAGCATTTCTATCATAAAATAAGCACACTCTGTAATTCACATTAATTTAAGATGAAGTTATATGTATAAATGATAATAGAATATGCCTAATGCACCAAGAAATTATGGGAAGATTATTTGTGATTTCATAGATCATTGTTGAATGAACTTTGCTAGGCTGCAGTGACAATGAACAACTTCCAAATGTTTCGTCATATCGGGGCTCCTGGCTGGACTTTGGGATGGCAATGGGCTAAGAAGGAAGTGATTTGGACAATGGTGGGAGCACAAACAACAGAGCAAGGAGACTGCTCCAAGTTCAAAGGAAACATACCACACTGTTGCAAGAGGAATCCCACTGTTGTTGATTTGCTGCCTGGTGTTCCTTACAATCAGCAGTTCACCAATTGCTGCAAGGGCGGTGTTGTGTCATCATGGGGACAAGATCCTTCAGGTGCCGTTTCGGCCTTTCAGGTCAGTGTTGGAGTAGCCGGTACTTCAAATAAGACAGTCAAACTGCCCAAGAATTTCACTCTGTTAGGTCCAGGACCAGGTTACACTTGTGGCCCTGCAAAAGTTGTGCCATCAACAGTTTTTCTCACACCTGATCGTAGGAGGAAAACTCAAGCTCTTAGTAAGCTTATCTTTCCTTCTCAATCTTTCTATTATATTCATCAACTTATGTATAAACTTTTAGATATTTAATCAATCTTATCGTTTTTGCCTACAGTGACCTGGAATGTTACATGCACTTATTCGCAGCTTCTGGCTTCAAAGAACCCAAGCTGTTGCGTTTCCTTCTCAAGTTTTTACAATGAAACAATCACTCCTTGCCCATCTTGTGCTTGCGGATGCCAGAACAAAAAAAATAATTGCATTATGTAAGACACTAAATTTTCACTCATGTCTTAAGTCTTAATTCCTTCTGGGTATAAGAGTAGCCAATGCTGGTGTTGGCTTTGATTATGCAGGAGTGATTCAAAGGCTGCTCACAGCAAAGGAATAAACACTCCAAAGAAGGACAACTCACCATTGCTACAATGCACACATCATATGTGCCCTATTCGGGTGCATTGGCATGTTAAGCTCAACTATAGGGACTATTGGCGTGTGAAGATTGCCATCACAAATTTCAACTATAGGATGAACTACACGCAATGGACACTTGTGGCACAGCATCCCAATCTGAACAATGTCACCCAAGTCTTCAGCTTTGATTACAAGCCTCTTGTTCCCTACGAATCCATAAGTTAGTGCCCGAAAAACCTAAACTGTTTTTTCCAAGTTTAGTTGCATAACCTCACAACAAACACATTGAATGTAAAAGTTTGATTTGGTATGTGCAGATGACACTGGTATGTTCTATGGCATGAAATTTTACAATGACTTATTAATGGAAGCTGGGGTACAAGGAAATGTTCAATCTGAGGTGCTACTTCAAAAGAACAAAGACACGTTCACCTTCAAACAGGGATGGGCATTTCCTCGGAGAGTTTACTTCAATGGCGATGAATGCATGCTGCCACCACCTGATGCATATCCATTTCTGCCGAACTCAGCAAATGCAAATCCAGTTACATCTTTGGCAATAGCAGCCTCAGTTTTGTTGGTGATATTGGCTATTTGGTGAGAATTGTACTTTTAGAAGGACAGAATTTTCAGATACAGAGTCAGAAAGAGCAGAGTAATTTTCCAGGATGGATGGATGTCTTTCAAAACAGGTTTGCGCCAACACAGTTTCTTTCTGCAAACTAGAACATTCGGTAAGAGTGCTACCCTTCAGATTTAGAAATCTTTTGCCTAAGACGGAAAGAGTTCCTCTACACATCGTTACATGTGTACTAAATTCTAAAATGTATCATAATTCTTATGGTGTGAAAGCAATACATAAAATAAAAAATTTTGATCGTGTATTTGGTTTTAATGACATAAAAGCTAACAAGGAAAAAGAACCATATATCAACTATAATTTCTTCATGAAGTTCCTTATTACAAATGCTTGTTTTCTGCATATTCTACAAACAATTTTGATCAAGTGTATTTATATAATTAAACATACAGCACAACAAATAATTCTAAACAAAATGGCAAAAACTTCTAATCTCAATACATAAATTAGAGGAAGTGCAGACTTCTTTACCAACAGTCTGTGGTGCACCCAAACCCTCTTGTATCATGTGAAGTTGCAGTACTCAGCAACAGGATTACATGAGCTTCAGCATATACCAGACCAGACAGCATATCAAGACTTTTCTCCAACAACAATTGCCTTTCCAGTTGGTTCTAGCTCAAATTCATCAAGCATTAGCCAATAAGTATACCAAAGATGCCAAGATTGTTATGGCCATACGAAGTAGCGATACAATTTGTCTTGAACTTGCATTTGGCAGCCATGGGTAGGCATCTGGAGGTGGCATCACACAGTTATCACCATTAAAATAAATCCTTCGGGGGAAAGCCCATCCTTTATCAAAAGTAAATGTTGATGTGTCCTTTTGGAATAAGAGCTCTGACTGCACATTCCCATATGGGCCGGCTTCAGAAAGAAAATCATTGTAAAACTTAACTCCCCACAGCATGGCTGTATCATCTGTAAAAATTGATATTGCCAAAAATATGTCAAGAACAAAATAGATTAAGCAGAATTCTTTGACGAGAAAATAAATTAATTTTTGGTTGAATTAACTTACTTAAGCCATCGTAAGGAGTTAAAGATTTGTACTTAAAGCTGAAAAGCTGTGTGAGATTATCAAAGTTGGGATGTTGCACAACTAGATTCCATTGCGTGTAATTCATAGCATAATTAAAATTAGTGATCGTGATCTTCACACGCCAGTACTCCTTGTAATTGAGCTTGACATGCCAATGAACTCGGATGGGACACATATGGCTAGTACACTGAATCATAGGTTTATCGTTTGGTTTGCCTGCAGTATTAACAACTGATGCCAAATGTGGAGTGTTTGGACTGTTAAGATATCACAACAGGGAAAATATCAGAAGCAGCCTCAGAAAAAACCACCAAAAAGCATGGCAACATGTTTTGAGAAGCATTTGAAGAGGAAAGAAGAAAAAAAAAAGAGAAGAAGTGAATTGTGAAACAAAAAATATCTGTGGGAACTTACTGTATGCAGCTCCCAGGTTCTGTTCCATTGTTTTGACAGCCACAAGCGCAAGTTGGGCAGCTCACTATCGTGTCATTATAGAAGGAGGACAGAGAAACACAGCAGGTGGGCGTTTTCTGAGCCAGGAACTGAGAATACGTGCATGTAACATTCCAGGTCACTGCAATAAGATGCAGACAAGGTTAAAACACAGTTAAGACATAGAAAGTTCAGTAGTTCATATCAAGAGCAAGAACTGATGTTTTTAGTTACATCTTCAACTTTTAGAGCATTTCATAGAACTTATGTTTTCCCATAACCACATGGAGGAGAATATAATATTATATTTGAAATATAGAGATGACAATATACAATTAACTTGTTACCAGGCACCACATCATGACCGAGGTTAAAAATTGGAATATCATGCCACTGGATGCATGCCACAGAAACAAAAATTCAGTCACCTCTATATAACTACTGGTCTGAAAGATTTTAGAGACTTACTCATAACTTGAGTGGTTCTCCTCTTATCTGCTGAAACAATTTTAGTCGGTTTACCAATTTTTGCAGGCCCACAAGTATATCCAGGCCCTGGGGCTTTAAGAGTGAAATTTTTGGGCACTCTGACAGTTTTGTTAGTTGTTCCTGCAGCACCCACACTGAGCTGGAATGAGCTTACTGCATTGGCTGGGTCCTGGGCCCATGAGTTTACTACTCCCCCTTTGCAACAATTTTGAATCTGCTGATTGTAAGGAGTCCCAGGCAATAAATCTACAACTGTTGGATCCTTTTTACAGCAATGTGGGATGTTCCCTTTATATTTAGAACAATCCCCTTGCTCTGTGGTCTGTCCTCCCATCATATTCCAGATGACCTCTTTTTTTGCCCAAGTCCACCCCAATGTCCAACCTGGTGCTTGAATGTGTCGATACTGTTGGAAGTTGTACATTGTAACAACAGCCTGCCAAACCCAACATCGGATATATCTTACACTAAAATCCAGGGAATCCTTAAGAAATAATATTTAGAAAACATGCATGGACATTGAGAGAGCTAAGATTGAGTCTTCTAGAGTTCAACAGAGTTAGACCAAACTTGAAAAAGGAGTTGCTTTGAAAAGAAAAATCTACTCTATGAATTTAAAATAAAACTTTGCTTTTTCTTGATTTGATGCCTAAGAGGAAAACAAGAAAGATAGTTGGAAACAATATCAAGAATTTCTATGTTTTAACGTGAATCATAATCCGGGACTATTGCTGCTTCTGATCCTAATTTAACTTTTACAAATAGAGTTACATCATAAAAGAATTCACCATTGACTAATACTTACAACATAGCCATCCGGATTCCAGTTTATAATGTCCCATTTTATTGTGATATTCCCATTGGGATCAAGTGCATCATAGGCTTCTGCAGAAACATTCAGTGAAAAACACAGGAAACTTTAGTTCTCAATATGTTAGAATATAATTAAGGTTCAAATGTGAAAAACCAAAGGGAAAGAAGGAAATCCAACAAAGCAAAGCACAACCATAAGCATGATCTGGTTTTTGGCCTACACTAACAAAGAGAAGCAAAAACTTTTAGCATACATACAATGATTACAACATCAACTCCCTCTCTAAAACCGATACCCCAATTCATGTCCAAGTACAAGAGCGATCAAGAAATTTTAATCAACATATCCGTGGCTAATCATAATCCTTGCTAATCCTGCTCACTTCATGTAAACCAAGCAATGTTTGAAATCCAAATACCCAATTCCAGATTCAAATTCCAATCAACCATTTGACAGCCGACACTTTGAACATCTAGGGATCAAAACAAGAGCTACCTAAGCGAAAAGATTCCATCTTTCTGCTCTCCAGCACATCAGCAGCCACTATCTTACACCTAACCCAATATAAGCAACTACAAAGATCAAATTAGATCCTACACATACTTCCTTACACCAAGACAACCAAAAGTTGAGGAACCTCTTAAATTATCATTACATAGTCCAATTCAAAATGTTACACTTCTCCGGTAACTAACCCACACCCAGATTCAGAAAACAAGAGAAAAACTCACAACAGAACTCAAAAACAGCGATCTTAAAAACCTCAAACAGGGCACTGACCTGTAGAAGTAAAAGTGGAGCAAGAAAGCAAGAACACACAGAGAATGACGAAGCCACCGAACTTGGAAACGGATCCACTGACTGAAGACAACAAGAACTCCATATTTCTTGATGCAGAGCTTTCCCAATGACTAATGCGTTGCTATCTCTGTTCTGCGATTCAACTCAAGATCTGCATCAGACAGAAAGATACAGAGAGAGGTGCTTTCCTTTCACATGGCGAGAGAGCTTTAGTTAGTTAAGTAGACTTAATGAAAGCCACTCTGTAATCTCTTCCATGCTGTCATTTTACCATAATACCCTTCTTCTCTAGTTAATATTTCAATTTTAATTAGCACATTAATAATAATTTTTAGTAATTTCACTGAATAATTATTATTTTTTCCAAACTTGCTAATTAAGAATTTATCCATCATTGACAATAATAAGATTACTCACTCTTTTGTTAGTGGTTGGTTAGAATAAATAATTGTGATTGAGGATAGATCAAATCATAATTCATTCATTGTTTTGTTCTAATTTGATTTGATTTTGCTTTTGTATTTAATTATTTATAGTAATTTTTTAATTTACTTCATAAATTATAAGAGAAATATATAAAATGATATTCTAAGATTAAAAGAATATTTAGGGTATTTTAAAATTATTTACAGTAAAATAGTTCCTACCATATTACTATTAAAATGTTAAAAAATTTATAATAAAATTTTAATTTATACCACATATTAAAGTTAATTATTTTAAGTATCCAATATACATATTATTATTGCCGTAAATTTATTTTTATAAAAAAATCATTATTAAATCATTCATTAGTAATATAATAATAAATTTTAATTTTCACGATTATGTTAAAGTAAATTTTTGAGATAGATTTGTTTAATAATAGACAAAAAATTTTACGAGTATTATTTATAATAATTTCGACTCTTGATTTTGTAAATTTTTATAAATAAATTATATATGTAATTATGTAATATTTAAATAAAATAATAATTTTAAAGCTAGAAATACAAAAGGTAAGTGGGGGATATTTTAGGAACGTGAGAAACACATTTCTAAGTCGCCATGTATACAGTAAAAATTATCTATATATATATATATATATATATTCTTAAAAAAAAAAAGAAAAGAAAAACAATCTGGTAACAACAACAAAGAGGCTGTGAAAGACAGTACACAGACAGCGAAGTATGTGGGGCCCACGCAGGAATTTTGTTATTTATTTATTTAATTAAATTTCTAACACAACGCTTTTAACGCAAGACTGTCGGTGGAGGAAAAATTCGATGGCAAAAGCAAGGCAAAACAAAGAAAGACATTTGTTTCTGTTTGAGAGGTTTGTCTGAATCTTCTGCTAACTACCAAATTGCCACTGTTTAATATTTCTTTATTTTATTTTTTAAAAAAATGCTAATAATTAGGATTTCGGCTGGGCCCTAAACCAAAACGTGGGCCATCCATCTTATCATGTTTAAAGCCCACATAAAATATTGTAATAACTTAATGATATTTCTCATTAAGAATCTGACACTAAATTGCATTTGTGCCGACAAAATTCATGTAACATTTTTTTTAAAAAAAATTAATGTATTTACGGTAATTTAACAAAATTTTAAAATTTTATGTTTATATTTTAAATTAAAATTTTTAAGCACTTTAAATTTCAACCGATTGAGCTAAGTAACATATATCTGAATTTATAAAATTTCATTCCTAATTTTGAATAGTGAAAAGAATTAGATAATATAATTTTTTTAAAAAATTTTGAATTATTTATAACTGAATTTTATTGTCGGTCAATTGACTCAATTAGAGTGGTAGGCTAAGTTATATACATTAGGTGATCATAATGACTTATTTAACCAATTATTATTGTAGGAATTAATTAATTAAATCATAACGAAATTTGTCCTCATCATATGATCTTATTCTTAGGCAATAGCTGTCACTGAGTTCGATGTATCCAATTACTCTATGATTGATGGAAGCATAATACCTATTTTTCTTTTTTTATACGAATGCTGTTGTTACATGAATTTTAAATAAATTAAAATTTGTTTAAAAATATTATATGATTATGTGAATGGTGTTAGGCATACAAACTATTATAATTATATCTTACATTTTTATATAAATAAAAAAAATTATATGATAACGACGACAATACAATTATACTACATTTATTTAATTTGTATACAAAATTTTGTACTGTAACATTCTCATGTACATAATATAAATATTATTGTCATTTTTAACAACATTATAATCGATGTGTAATTTATATTTTTACAAAAAAATATAAACATTGTTCATGAATATTAAAATTATATTTTTTACATTAAATTTAAGACAAGTATTTGATATTTTTATAATCTTAATTAGAAGTAACTTCTTCTCCTAAAAATATTTTGTACAATTTTTCACACTTTGTATAAAATTTGACATATAAATTAAGGGCATGTTTGGTAGGAATGAGCATAATTTGGTTCGGGTTTGGATTTTTTTAGAATCAAATTGGAAACTAAAATTTTTGAGTTTATCTTTATCGAACTGAATATAAAAAGTGAACCCGACTGATCAATTTTGGTCTGATTCGGTTCGATTTTTGGGTTTCAATATAAAATTTAAATTTTAATGAGAGTTAGTTGATTGTTACCTTTCTTTTCTTTGTTTGTAAAAAAACAATGTTAGTTAATTTTAATTGATAAAAATGACTTTACTAAAAGAAAAATTCTCATTTTTCTCTCCTCAAAAACCTAATTCTTCACCAAAGAGGAAGTTTCAATGAGATTTCTTTACTTTTCTTTCGTTTTTTATTTCCTTTTCTTTAATAATTACATATTTTCACCTAGATCTAGATATATAGTGACTTATTTATTTATAGGCATACAAACTATTATAATTATATTTTACATTTTTAGATAAATAAAAAAAATTATATGATAACGATGATAATACAATTATACCACATTTATTTAATTTGTATGCAAAATTTTGTACCGTAACATTCTCATGTAGTATCTTCAAGGACCCAATGAATTTATAATATCACTTCCCTGCAAATCAACAACATAATATAAATACTATTGTCATTTTTAACAACATTATAATCAATGTGTAATTTATATTTTTACAAAAAAATATAAACATTGTTCATGAATATTAAAATTATATTTTTTACATTAAATTTAAGACAAGTATTTGATATTTTTATAATCTCAATTAGAAGTTACTTCTTCTCTTAAAAATATTTTGTATAATTTTTCACACTTTGGATAAAATTTGACATATAAATTAAGGGCATGTTTGGTAGGAATGAGCATAATTTGGTTCGATTTTGGATTTTTTTAGAATCTAATTGGAAACTAAAATTTTTGGGTTTATCATTTATCGGATTGAATATAAAAAGTGAACCCAACTGATCAATTTTGGTTTAATTCGATTCGATTTTTGGGTTTCAATATAAAATTTAAATTTTAATTAGGGTTAGTTGATTGTCACTTTTCTTTTCTTTGTTTGTGAAAAAAACGATGTTATTTAATTTTAATTGATAAAAATGACTTTGCTAAAAGAGAATTTCTCATTTTTCTCTAGTCAAAACCTCTTGGAACCCTAACAAAGAAATAAAACCTAATTCTTCACCAAAGAGGAAGTTTCAATGAGATTTCTTTACTTTTCTTTCGTCTTTTGTTTCATTTTCTTTAATAATTACATATTTTCATCTAGATCTAGATGTTTAGTGACTTATTTTCATTTTAGATGGAGGTTTCTCCACCTAATAGTGGTTTATCTCCACTCAGAGATAGATATGTGGTAGTTTTAATGTTTTATGTCTATTTATACTAATATGGTTGTGTTTTCTTATAGAATTGAATGATTGAAAGCTTATTTGAAAGAATTTGAAGATATAAAATTCCAAATTTGGAGGATTTCATATCATATAAAGATTATTGCAAAGATTTATTGCAGTCGAGATCAGAAAGATTTACTAGAGTAGTTGAGAGTGAAGGAAAAAAGTTACGGAGAACTCCTAGTGGAGTTGTTATTCAAAACTCTTTTTTTTCTATTTAAAATACTTTTAAAAACATCAAACGAGATGATGCTATAGTTATTTTCCCCATGGTCCTCACTGAATATTATGATTTGTTTGTATTTTATGTTATAATGAATTTTTGTAATTTCTTGAAGACGTTGGTTATAGATTCGCAATGGTATGAAATCTTTGATGTAATGCATTCTATAATAAAATATAAGATTTTTCTTGTTTAAACAAAAGTTTTTATTTGAATTTTTTGGGTCAATACTAGAATTGGATTAAGAAAATTTGAGTTTTTAAATATTAAGACTGAAGTCAGATCGAATTATATATGAAACTGGAATGAACTTGTTGGTTTTAGTCTGATCTGATTTAGTTTTTAGAAATTTTGATTTTTTCGCCAGATCTTAATGTTTGATACTGTCAATGTTAGATTAGTCACCAGTTAACTCTTTTTGTCATGTCATGTAAAAGCTTCATCAAAATGTGTCGATTTATAGTAAATAAAACAGTAAAAGTGGAAGCTATCTTAGCTCAACATGTAGTCGTCATACTTACTAGATTCACACATATCCTTGCAAGCATAAATAGAGAGAAGTTGTACAATATCCCGAATTTTAATATTCGTAAAGTATGTAAATATGAATATATCTTCAATGTAATAGTAGAGATATAGAATTTAGGAATTTATAAGATGAATATATATTTATTTTTGGAGAAATTATTTGATTAGGATGAATATGTTATATTGTTAAAAATAATGAAATTATTTTTGAAAATATAAATATTATAGTGAATAAAAAATAAAATAGTTGAAGGACATTGATGATATTTAGAGGAAAAAACAAAAATCAAATGTCTTTTGCTCTTGTCAGTACGTGTAAGATCAAGAACGAAGACAGATAAGGAAAGGGACAAGAAGAGACAACGGAAGGGGACAAAGGAGGGGAATATAGGGAACGAAAGAGAAAGAAAGGAAAAGGAGGGAGAGAAAGAAGAAAAAAAGAAAAAGAGAAAAGAAGAAGAAGGAAGAGAGAGAGAGAGAGAGAGAGAGAGAGAGAGAGGAGAGAGAGAGAGAGGAGAGAGCGAGAAAGGAAAAGAGGGCGAGACGGAAGAATAACAGAAACAGAGAAGAAGAAGAAGAAGAAGAAGAAGAGCAGAGAGAGGAGAGAGAGAGAGAGAGAGAGAGAGAGAGAAAATGGGAAGGAAATAAAGGGACAACGAAATACAAATTTGGTAAGAATTCTATTAGAATTTTTAATTTATTATTTTTTAAAATTTTATATTTACATGTGTGATTAATATATGTTAATAGATGATGGAATTTGATTATCATTTATTAGGGTATGATTCGAAGAAAAAGAAAAACATCTACTAAGGAGTAAGAATTATTATATGATATTCATGTAAATATTTATGTGCAGTTGGTTAATTTCGGTTTCAAAACTAAAAAGTATAGTGTTTCGTTATAATTATTTTGGTGCGTATTTATCAAATTTGAATTATAGATTAAAAGAATATATATCAAATTTGGTGTTTTGTTAATTTAAAGATTAAACAAATTTTCATGAAAACTGAATATTATATTTGATTTAATTGAATAAACAAATATTTAAGAAAATTTGATATTATATTTTATTTAATTTATTAAATGATTATTTATGAGATTTGGTAATTTGATTAATTTAAGGATTAATTGAATATTTAGAAAAAATTTTGTTATGTGTTATTAAATTAATAACTTTTTTGGATCAAGTTAAATAATATTCTTTGTGGATATTATTATTTATATAAATATAGTGAGAAAAGTATGAAATACATATATTTATGTAAATGGATTATTTCCAGGAAGATTTTACGATTGTGAAGATTTGTAAAAATTATTGTGAATATAAATAAAATAATTTGGAAATGAAAATGTGATGGCCATGGTTGATGATAGCACCGGTGACTTTGGATGTGATTTTAGTCCTACGGTACCAGTCCGTGAAGATGAAATCTAGGTGACGATCTCTGAGAATAATGCCTCTAAAATACGTTTGGTTATGGATGATGGTCTTTGGGAATAATGTCCCAAAAATACGTATGATCAATTATGGGCGACGATCCCTAGGAATATGTCCCAAAACTATGCATGGAATGAATTAATTGCAATAGGATAAAATAAAGAAAATAAATGGATTTAAGTTGAATTTTGAGATGTTATTTTGATATTTTACTAAATTTGTGGTTGAAAATTAAAAAGTATTTATATAGATGATAAATGAATAAAAGTATTTTAATTATTTTATTTATATTATTTTGGAATATCTTCGGGATATTTTGTCATGTGAAATTAAAATAGATTTTATATAAATATTTGTTTATTTTTCTAAAAGTTGTCTTTGTATGTGAATATTTACTGGACATTAGCTCACTCTTATTTTTCAGATTCTTGGTAATGCTGGAGAAGCATGTGTATAAAAAATAATGAATTTACTCAAGGAGGATGAAATTGTTATCTTTTGAAATTTGTGAGATTACACACATATATATGTAGTTATCTGATTATGTATGTGTATTATATTTGTATTGTATTATTTTAGTATGATTGTATAAATAGTATTGGAATAATAAAAATTCAGTATTGGTTGTAATTGTTGAGATATATAAAAAAATAATTAATTGATGTGAGTTTTAATTGAGAGTATGTAGTACAGCTTTAGAATTTGAAGGTTTTAAGGGATATGACATTTGGTATCAGAGTAATATTTTCTTTAAGGTAAAGTTTTGAATTTAATATTTTTGAAGAATATTTCCTAACACTCTAATATGTCGGGTTATGGATGTTACAAGTTGACATCTATGTTTAATTCATTTGAATAAGCCCATAAAACATACTAAAATAAGATAGAGCATAAGTTTGATGGGAAACTTCCTGACAAATTTTAATTTGGTCTCCATATTTGTAGTATTCTATAGTTTTATCTATTAACTTTATGAGTATTATAAATTAGTCTTTATATTTGTGTGTATTTGGATATTATACCTAAATCTATAATTTCTCTTATTTTAATCATAAAAGTGATTTGAATGTTTGATATTTTTACTAAAGCTCGTGAAATTTTAGTGCTTTTTATTTTGTATTTTTGCATATTTATTATTCTGCTATCATTTAAAATTTTTAATTATTATATTTCATAAACTTTTATATTTTAGAGAAATTATTGAGTCCTCAATTTATCAACAATTGGTATCAGAGCCAAATGTTCACTTAGGGCAGATACATGTATAAGAAAAATTCTGCAAAAAAGTTATATTTACCTAAGGTTATATTTGTTTTCAGTGAGACCGTTGTGACCCATTTAATCTTTCCTGATAAATTTTCAAGTGCACTATTTATGTGAAGGTTCAAATTTCACAGTGTAAACTTTTGAACTATAATAATTGACAACATAATGGTAGAATCTATCTCAGATATCACGACATCTTTAAATCCATTAGTGGCCTCTATTTTGACAAGACCGATCTTGATAAATACGAAATTTAAAGTGGAAATATTTAATGATAGCAATAACTTTGGCATGTGGCAATATGTATTGCTTAATGTTCTTTTTTTACAAGAGCTAGATGTTGCTCTTGAAGATGTAAAACCAAATAACATGGATGAAAAGGAATGGGCAAGGATCAATCGATTAAAATATGGTATAATTCGGCTGTGTCTCACTAAAGAGCATAAATATCTATTTGTAAGAGAAACATGTATAAACAAGTTATGGAAGGAGCTGAAAAAAAAGTTTATGAAGAAGAGTTGTCAGAATAAGCTCAACATGAAAACTAAGTTGTATCGCTTCCAATAAAAAATAGGTACTACGATAGCTAATCATATTAATAAATTCAATTTTTTTGTGACAGATTTATTGAATTTGGATAAGAAATTAGAAGATACCAAAAAAGCTTTGATCTGTTAGCTTTACTTCCCAATGAATATGATCATCTCATCACTACTTTGCTTTATAGGAAGGAAACTATAACTTTTGATGAGATTACTACTTATTTGAACTCTGTTAAAATAAGAAAGAAGAGTAAGTAAGAGTATCGGTATATAACAGTAGAGGCTTATATAGTCAAGGATCGTGATAAAAGTCATAAGACAAAAAGATCTCAATTGAAAGTCAGACTGTGTAAAGATTAATGTCTTTTACCATAAGAAAAGGCACTGGAAGAAAGATTGCCTTAAAATGAAGAAAGAAGATAAAGTTGTATTAGATGCATGTATAGTTGAATTTGAATATGAATATGACTATGACTAGTCAAATTTTGTACTGTTTTGTGTTTCTTCAACAACACATCTTGAATAGTGGTTGTTTGATTCAGTATGTTCATTCCACATGAGTCCCAAGAGGAAGTGGTTCTTTAATTTTGAAGACATTAATGGTGAAATTATGTATTTGGCCAACAACAAGACTTGTAAAGTAGTTAGAATTGATTCTATTCACTTGAAGAATCATGATGGTTAAACCAAAGTCCTGATACAAGTTTGATATGTACCAGAATTTGGGAAAAATCTCATTTCATTGGTAACCTTAGAATCTAAAGGTTTTATTGTGTAAATACAAGATGAGATTTTAAAAGTTATTTTAGGAGTAGTTGTGGAAATGAAATGAGTTAGAAGAAGCAATTTGTTTCACAATGATGGAAGTAAAGTTCTTAATAGAGGTGCAACAATCAAAATTATAAATGTAGACTTAAAGATGATGAGATTATCTTAATTGGGCTTGGGACATATTAGAGAAAATTTGACTAAAAAAGCTTATTGAAAGGCACAATGCGTGGTAAATTGAGCTTTTGCGAAGAATATGTTATTAGGAAACAAAAAAATGGGGTAGCTGAATGCATGAATTGGATCTTGCAAGAAAAGGTTTATTGTATGTTGTCTAATACTAGCTTGGACAAACAATTTTAGGCCAAGGTTGTTATATATGTATGTCATCTCATTAATCGTTTGCCATCAATTATGATTGGGGATAAAACAGCCTCAAAAGTTTGGTCTAAAGAACCTACAATTGACTATGATTTTTTTACATGTATTTGGTAATACTGTTTGTTACCATATAAAAGAATTAAAGTTGGATCCAAAAGCGAAGAATCAAGAGTGAAAAGATATCATTTATGGTGTTTAACCACTAGAAGGATCATTTTGAGCATGGATGTTACCTTCAATGAATATGTTATATTGAGAAAGGTAACACAAGGTCAAAAAAGACCGGTAGTAAAGCATACTTTGTAGTAGATGGAGTATATTCCACAACAGGTAGAGCATAAAGTAATTACGATGAACCTAGCCAAATTTATTTAGACTAATGATGGCAATGGGGCGGGTTCAGGGTAGGTTTTACTATCCTCAAACCTAGGGGTGGCAATTCGGATAAACGAATCGAATTTAGGCCGATATGAATACGATTCGTTTAATATTCGTTTGATACGAATACGATTCGTTTATTATTCGTATAAACTCTTTTAAATTCGTATACGATCCGTTTATTTAGATACGATTCGTTTAGACACGATTATTTATTTAAGATCCTATTATTCGTTTAAGACACGAACACGTTTAATTTAGTAATTATTATTGAGGTCTTTGAGATATTAAAAATAGTATATTTTATCAAATATAATATATATTTAATAATTAGATGCTTATATTAAGAGTTGTTTATAATAAATAAATTTATATTATATATTTTTTAAAAGTTATTAAAATATATTCGTTAAGGATAGATTATTCATTTAGGACACGATTATTCGTTTAAGACACGGTTATTCAATTATTCATTTAATTAATCATGTCTTAAACGAATAATTGTGTCTTGCATGTTAAACACGGATATGACACAAATAATAATCGTGTCAATACGAATATAACACGATTATTATTTGTATCAAGATTTTAAATCCAAATCCATTTAATGATACCGAATTCGTATCGAATAATCGTATTCAAATTGTCACCCTTACTCGAACCCACCCCGTTTGAGGCAAATTCATCCCCACCGCCCCTCCCCCGATTTGCTATAAATGGGGTCGGCCTCATTTTTGCTCCACCTAACTCGTCCCTAACCCGCCCCCATTTGACTTTTTTTTAACAATATTAATTCAATTTTATTCATTTTAAATCAAATCTTATAATTTTAATCACCATTAATTCTTTATTATCAATAAATTCATTATTATCAATAAATTCGTAATTCTAAGTCTTATTAATTCTTATTTTAAGAAAGTTAAAAATATAAAAAAAATCTTCAATTACATGAAAAACAATTTATATATTTAGTATTTCAATTCAATCACATTTTGTTTTTCTCTTTTTCAATTTAATTTACAAGCATATAAAACCAATACAAACATAACTAATTTTCACACTAATATTAAAATGGATAAAATCAAATTCAACCTTAGCAAAGTTACCACAAAATCAACACTAGACCATAAAACTAAACAATCCAATCCTTTTAATATTTACACAATTTTTTACAACAAAAAAACACCTGTAATTTCAATTCTACAACTTTTCAACATTCCAAAATAAAAACACAAATAACTCAAAATTTTCCACAATATTTTCAACTTTCTTCATCATCCTACAAAAAAAATTAAAAATAAAAGAAGTTAAAAATTCTATTTAAATCATATAAAAAAAATATTTTTAAAAGTTAATTATTGTAAATAATATTCCCTCTTGAAAATCTTTAACATTTCTTTGCATAAATGTGCTAGTAGTATCTTTAATAGCAGTTAAAATGGGTTTTCCATTTACATTTTAAAAAATAAAAGTTAATTAAACTAAATAAATAATAGCATTAAAAAACAAATATAAATATGAAAAATTCGATACCTTTACGTAATCAACTTTGAGTGCACATTAAAACTTTCACCGTATTAGGATGTAACATATTATGATGTGAGCTCACAACTTTACTAGCATTGCTAAAAGCTGATTTATAAGCAATTGTGGACGCCGAGATTGTTAATATGTCTCGAGCAATTTTAGACAACAAAGGATATGATAATACCCCATCTTTTAAATATGATTCAAACTCGATCTTTTTATGTTCATTCACATTAGCTCCATAAAATTTGTAAACTTTAATTTATGTGTAGCTTGTTTTTCAGAAAAAGGCAAAAAGGAACAAGATAAACTACTTGCACAAAAATTGGAAGTACTTTCACATGACTCAAATTTTATTTCATAATCTTTAATCAAATCAAAGCAAAGATTACGAACTTTCTCAAGGTGACATGAAAAAGAAGTAGGATATAATTGAGAAAAATAAGACTCTAACAACTTTCATTTTGTACCTTAGATCAAATATAACTGCTAATGCTAACATTTCATAAACATCCTTGTTATAACGAAAGCAAGAAAGATAATTAAGAACGTAAATAAAGAACACAGAGATTTAACGTGGTTCACTAACGATGTGTTAGCTACGTCCACAGGCAGAGGAGAGAAAAATTTTATTGATCTTGAGGAGTAAAAATTACAGATTGCGGCTAGGTTATGACCTAGAGAGTTTATATAGTACTCCCTAGACATATGCGGAAAAGCCCAGAAAAAATAGGCCCAAACAGATAACCCTAGCCCAGAATCCCGTCTGAACAGGGACTAACTAATTCAAGGCATATTCTAACAAATCTCCACCTTGACTTGAATTCTCTCACAAATAACAGATGTACCAAATGCACCATACACAATGCCAGATATACCCAAAAGAAAAAAATCTCCTCTACCTCAGATTTTGCCCTCTAAAGGGCAATCAACAACTCCTAACATTTAGCAAGTCCAAACAATGTTGGAACTTGCTATGCGGAACCGGCTTGGTGAACATATCAGCTGGGTTATCAACAGTACCCACTTTGTTCACCTTAATTCTCTTCTCACTTCTTAGAAAATGATACCTTACATCAATGTGCTTAGTCCTCTTATGATGAACTTGGTCCTTAGCTAAACAAATTGCACTGAGACTGTCACAATACACTATAGCCTGATCATGATGTAGACCCAAATCACTGACCAATCCTTTCAACCAGATTCCCTCTTTGGCTGCTTCTGTCAATGCCATGTACTCTGCTTCTGTAGTACACAAAGTCACTGTAGGCTGCAAAGTAGCTTTCCAACTAACAACTGAACTACCAAGAGTGAAAACATAACCAGTCATAGATCTTCTATTGTCAACATCTCCAGCATAATCAGAGTCTGAAAACCCTGTCACCAAACACTGTGTATCACCTCTATAAATGAGACCAACATCAAATGTACCTTTAAGATACCGAAAAATCCTCTTCACAACTTGCCAATGCTCCTTACCAGGTTCACCCATAAACCTACTAACAACACTAACAGACTGTGCAAGATCAGGTCTGGTGCAAACCATCGCATACATCAAGCTTCCTACTGCACTAGTATAGGGAACTCGAGACATGTACTCCTTCTCCTCAACAGATTTAGGTGCAAAAGCAACGGACAGATGTGCATTTGCAGCACTAGGAGTATCTATGGGCTTTGCGGTAGACATGCCAAATCTTGACAAAATCTTCTGAATATATCCCTTCTGTGACAAGAAAAGCTTCTTTTTGCTTCTATCCCTATAAATCTCCATTCCCAGAATTTTTCGAGCTGCACCCAAATCTTTCATCTCAAACTCAACACTAAGAAGATCCTTCAACTTCTGAACATCAGACTTGTTCTCTGCAGCTATCAACATATCATCTACATACAGGACCAGATAAATCAAAGAACCATTTGTTGCCTTACTGTAATAAACACAACAATCATACGGACTCCTGGTGTAGCCAATCTCTATCATATAGCTGTCGAATCTCTTATACCACTGCCTCGGAGACTACTTTAGTCCATACAAGGACTTCTTCAACTTGCAAACATAGTCTTCCTTACCAGGAACCTGAAATCCATCTGGCTGAGTCATGTATATCTCCTCTTCCAACTCTCCATGTAGAAAAGCTGTCTTCACATCTAGTTGTTTAAGCTCCAAATCCTGATGTGCAACTATTGCTAGTAGCACCCTGATGGAAGTGTGTCTGACCACTGGCGAAAAAATCTCATTGTAGTCTACTCCCTCTCTTTGAGTGAATCTTCTAGCTACTACTCGAGCTTTATACTTGATACCCTCAACAGATGTTTCTCCTTCCTTCTTCTTATAGACCCATTTACACGTGATGATCTTTCTGTCTCGAGGTCGCTTGGTTAATTTCCAAGTCTGATTCTTATGAAGTGACTCCATCTCATCTCCCATTGCAGCAAGCCATTGGGTAGACTCAGTACATGTAACCGCTTCTTTATAGGTGGATGGCTCATTAGAGTCAGTATCTACTTCTTCAGCAACCTGTAGTGCATAGGCCACCATATCTTCAAAACCGTATCTCTTGGGAGGTATCCCATAGTTAGCTCTCTTTGATCGATTAAGAGCCAAACTGTGCTGACTTGCTACTGGTAATGAAGAACCTGATGGTTCTGATTCTGACTGTGGGTGTTGATCTTTATATTGTGGTTCACTCTCATCTAGAGTGACTTGCTGCTCCACCTGTTTCTCAACACTACCATTTTCTGACACAACAATAGACTTCACAGTAGGGTTAAACATAGAATTTTCATCAAAAACTACATTTCTACTAAGTATAACCATCTTTTCAGACGGGGACCAGATTCTATACCCTTTAACCCCATCCCCATAACCTACAAATACTCCCTTTTTAGCTCGTGGCTCTAATTTACCCTCATTTACATGATAATAAACAGTACAACCAAAAGCTCTTAAATTAGAGTAATCAGCAGGCTTACCAGACCACACCTCAAAAGGAGTTTTGAGATTTATACCTGTGTGAGGTCCACGATTTATCAGATAACACGCTGTACTAACCGCTTCTGCCCAGAACCTTCTAGTTAGTTCAGCATTAGAAAGCATGCACCTAGCTCTCTCCAGAAGTGTCTGATTCATACGTTCTGCTACACCATTCTACTGTGGTGTATCCCTGACTGTATGATGCCTAGCAATCCCTTCATTCTTACAGAACTCATCAAACTCAGACCAGCAAAATTCCAGACCATTATCAGTTCGCAGCCTTTTGATCTTCTTCCCTGTTTGATTCTCCACTAATGCCTTCCACTGCCTGACGTTCTTAAAGGCTTCACTTTTATGCTTCATAATGAACACCCAAGTCATCCTTGAGAAATCGTCAATCATTGACACAAAATATCTGTGACCCCCTAAAGACTCCACCTGAGAAGGACCCCAACAATCAGAATGGATGTAATCAAGTGTGCCTTTTGTTCTATATATTGCTTTAGGAAACTTGCTGCGATGTAACTTCCCGAAAATACAATGTTCACAGAATTCAAGATCCTTGACCTTGTGGCCACAAAGAAGATCCCATTTTGACAGAATTTGCATCCCTCTTGCACTCATATGACCAAGCCTCATATGCCATAACTTGGTCATGTTATCCTTATCAATCTCCGAGGATGCAACAGCAACAGAACTTGACAGCGTAGAACCTTGAAGAAAATATAAGGTACCACGCTTTACACCTTTCAAAACCACATTTGAACCCTTGTAGACATGTAAAACTCCACCTTCACCTTGAAAACTGAAACCCTTGTTGTCTAACATACTCAAAGATATCAGATTCTTTGTCATAAGTGGAACATGCCTAACATCATTCAATGTGCAGAATTTACCATCATGTGTTCATATTTTAATCGAGCCTATTCCAACCGCCTTACAAACAGAACTGTTAGCCATAGAAATATTGCCTCCATCTACCTGCTCATAGGTTGTAAACCACTCCCTGCGCGGACATATATGGTAAGACGCTCCAGAATCCAGAATCCACACATCATTGTGATCCGTGTGCTCATCAGCAACTAGAGCAATATCTTCTTCAGAATTGGTATTTGCTACAGCAGCAGTACCTGTCGGTTTATCCTGCTGCCTCTTCTTCTTGGGACAATCGGATTTCCAATGTCCCTTCTCTTTACAGTAGTTACAGACATCATTGGGTTTTGGACCCTTAGAAACTGGCTTCTTGAATTTCTTTTTTCCCGAATTTCCATGTCCATAACTCCCACTGGCTACTAACCCAGCAGCCTGATTATCTGCACCTGTACCAGTCGCCTTGTGGCGCAGCTCTCTAGTATAGAGGGACGATCTAACCTCCTCCAGAGACACAGTATCTTTCCCAACAATAAACGATTGCACAAAATTCTCATACGACAATGGTAAAGATACTAACAGAATTAAAGCAGCATCCTCATCTTCAATTTTAACATCAATATTACGCAATTCTAATAAAATTGTGTTTAACTGATCTAAGTGATCTCGAAGAGGCATACCTTCCTGCATTCGTAGACTGAACAGACGTTGCTTTAGAAGCAACTTATTGGTTAAGGACTTTGTCATATAGAGACCCTCGAGCTTAACCCACAGACCTTGCGTGGTTTCCTCCTCCGCGACCTCGGTAATGATATCGTCTGCAAGACACAGCATAATCGTCGAGTGTGCCTTCTCCTCCAGAACGGCCATCTCAGCGGTGATTGGATCCGTCGGCTTCCTCGCAAGCGGCGCCCACAGCCCTTGTTGTTTCAACAAGGCTCGCATCTTGATCTGCCATAAACTGAAACTATTCCTCCCCGTGAATTTGTCGATCTTCACGTTCATACCAGACATCTTTCTCACCGAATTTCAAACCCTAGACAGACCTGGCTCTGATACCAGTTTGTTATAACGAAAGCAAGAAAGATAATTAAGAACGTAAATAAAGAACACAGAGATTTAACGTGGTTCACTAACAATGTGTTAGCTACGTCCACAGGCAAAGGAGAGAAAAGTTTTATTGATCTTGAGGAGTAAAAATTACAGATTGCGGCTAGGTTATGACCTAGAGAGTTTATATAGTACTCCCTAGACATATGCGGAAAAGCCCAGAAAAAATAGGCCCAAACAGATAACCCTAGCCCAGAATCCCGTCTGAACAGGGACTAACTAATTCAAGGCATATTCTAACAATCCTTATAATATTTATCAAATTTTTCCAACACCTCTTTTGTTATCTCTCTAATTATCTAAAAAGAAGATACATGTCGCTCTTCTAATGATAATTTTATCTCATAAATATGCACCAAAAACAAATTAGCAATAAGATATATACTCCTAGAAAATAATCCCGTGACAAAAACTTGTTCGTGAGATTTTATGTATAATGTGCAAGTGTATACAGTCACACAAGTAATATAATGATAAGTGAGTTATCGTCTCCACAGGGATTGTTCAAGTAATAAATTGTCAAAATCAACTCTAAACAATTCGGAAGTAACCAATAAGTCAATTAAAATCTAATGGAAATTAAATTAACTTATGAATAGAAATAATATAGAATAAAGAACTCAAATTATAACTACCCAAATATCAGTAAATGATATGAGAACAATGAGCTAGAGTTGTGAATTCTTCTAAAATGCAAGGTTGGTAAAAAATGTTGCAAAGAAATGTTATAGCAATCTGGGCTTTGTTAACTGGGAATTCTATATATGTTCATAGTCTTTTTCCAAAGTGTTTATGATTTTTAATTCCTTTGTTAAACTAATATATTCCTATGCCAATTTAATTTCAAGAATGCAGTGATAAGCTCCAACTCCCTTTAGTCATACAAGGTAATAATATATTCCTATATTATCACAAATCAATTTCAAATAGAAAAATGAACTTGTATCAATCAAGTTTTAGTTCGTTAAAATTAACCTTTCCAGTATTAATTTTAATTCAGCAACTCACTAATGATGGCCAAACATAAGCCAGCATTAATCAATATTTTCACAAGATTGAACAAAGTTAAACTACTTTAACATTCCTTGCAGCAAAATGTTCCAATTTACATCAAAAGGTTCATCAACAACTCTAGCTACCAAGAAATTAGTTCATATTCAAAAGCTTAAAAATATTCATATACAACTTAACCATTGATCCACCAGAGTTTAAGAGAAAAGAGGATAAAAATACTAAAGAGGAAAGTAAGAAAAATCAAGCCTAAGGTTGATGTTTCAAGTTGGTCCTTCTTCTCCTTCTTCCTTTCTTCCAAAACAGTAGCAAAACAGTAGCCATTTTTTCCCAAAACTCTCTTCTCCCAAAACTATGCTAAAAATGTGGATATTTTGCCCTTGATGGCTAGGTTCTTCTTATCTTGAGTTAGGACAGTGCCCTAAAAGGAAAATTTCATTTTTTCTGCCTCCACGTCATGCTATTTTGTCCAGCTCATTACGTGGTTCAATTGCTTTCCACGTCATCCAATTCATTTCACTTGCTGATTTTTTTGCTGTGACAATAATGTTGCAGTATTCTGGTAGGTTCATTTTTTCAAGTCTTGTTTCAACGTTTCAGCATTAACATGGATAAAATGAAATGAAATAAAATAAACTTGGACTCCTACATAACATAAAAGTAAAATTAATCAAATTAAGTATTTACAAACACAAATCACTCTAATTAAATGACTTTTCAAACTCAAAAGCATCTTAAATAACTATATAAATATAGAGTTATCACACCCCTAAACTTAAACCATTGCTTGCCCTTGAGTGATTACTTTAAAAGTAAAAATGACAACCATCTAAGTTAACAAAACACAACAACAAAATAAAACACAACGACAGAACACAACTATAAGACAAAACACGACAACATAATTGCATATCAAACATGAGAAGATAAGCCGTACTTGGTATCATGCTTAAATTGGGGAATTATTCTCAGAAATTTTAATACTTAAGGCACGCTAATTTTACCTCTTGCATGAACGTTGAAGTAGTATTTCCCAAATGTTGATAATGCTAAGGAAGCATGACTCAAGTGCTTTTTCTTTTCTTTTTTTTATTTTTTAAGTGCACAGCTTTTCCCAATTATTCTCAATTCCCGAAATCAAGCTAGAGCTCGATCTTTAAGCCTAATTAGTGTCCCCATAGGTTGACTTATCAAATTCCTCTCCACTAATGTAGGTTAGCTTAGCGCTCTAGATCTTTAGGTCTTTATTCAGTTATAATGTAGGCTAGGCTAAGGGTATGGAAAATAAGGGAAATTTTCTAGCTTAACCAACCTTAACACTTAGCTTGCCCTAAAAATCTCAACTGAAACTTTCTTGATACCCCAAAACAATCCAACACTTATGTTTTCATTTTCCTTGTTTATTATTATCATTTTTTTTAACTGAACAACAAGCTTTCCTTTCTCTCTTGCTTTTCATTTATTTTTTCAACAGTGCAAATGAGAGATACACAGCAAAATAGAAGTAACTAATGAGGATCTTTTTTTTTTTTTTGTACAGAACAGCAAGCTTTCCTTTCTCTCTTGCTTTTCATTTTTTTTTTCATCATTTTTTTAACAAATTGTAAAGTTGAACTCTAATTTCTCCCCCCAAACTTGAATCATACTGTATTAAGGCAGAACTAAGTCTAAGGTTAGGTGGGATACAAAAAAAGAGTAAGATAGACAGGATATTGGCTAAAATTTATTTCATTGGGTTTTCAACAAAAATAGGCTAACAAGCTCAAAATGGGTAACAATGAATATAATGCTATGGGTAGGCTTGAAAAGGCTCAAACGATCTAACAAACGTGCCTAAGTCCTTTCCAGCTCGTTAAGCTTCCTAGGATTTCGCCTCAAAGGAATTTTTAAATCAATTCTAGGAACTTAAACTTTCACAAGCATCTAACTCTTTCTAGGGTCTCAGGAGTTCTCAATTAAGCTATGCACAATGATAATTAAGACTGGCACTCTAGTTAAAAATTCGCTAACATCATTCTCATTCGAGTACAACCAATATGTTGCCCATGCAAGAGTCGCTTATTGTCGAAATTTTTTTTTTTTCATCATTGAACCCCAAGTTCAAGCACTAACTAAAGCAAAACTAATCCTCTCAAAACATGCATCACTAGAATACAAAGAACTAAACAAAACAATACACAATCCAACAACATAAAGAACTAATGTGTAATGTGCAAGTGTACACAGTCACACAAGTAATATAATGATAAGTGAGTTATCATTTCTACAGGGATTGTTCAAGTAATAAATTGTCAAAATCAAATCTAAACAATTCGGAAGTAACCAATGAGTCAATTAAAATCTAATGAAAATTAAATCAACTTATGAATAGAAATAATATAGAATAAAGAACTCAAATTATAACTACCCAAATATCAGTAAATGATATGAGAACAATGAGCTAGAGTTGTGAATTCTCCTAAAATGCAAGGTTGGTAAAAAATGCTGCAGAGAAATGTTATAGCAATCTATATTTATAAAGTTATTTAAGATGTTTTTGAATTTGAAAAGTCATTTAATTAGAGTGATTTGTATTTGTAAATACTCAATTTGATTAATTTTACTTTTATATTATGTAGGAGTCCAAGTTTATTTTATTTAATTTCATTTTATCAATGTTAATGCTGAAACGTTGAAACAGGACTTGAAAAAATAAACCTCTCAGAATGCTGCAGCATTATTGTCACAGCAAAAAAATCAGCAGGTGGAATGAATTGGATGATGTGGAAAGCAATTGGACCACGTAATGAGCTGAACAAAATAGCATGACGTAGAGGGAGAAAAAAGAAAAATTTTCTTTTAGGGCACTGTCCTAACTCAAGATAAGAAGAGCCTTGCCGTCAAAGGCAAAATATCCACATTTTTAGCAAAGTTTTGGGAGAGGAGAGTTTTGGGGAAAAAGGGCTATTGTTTTGCTACTGTTTTGGAAGAAAAGAAGAAGGACCAACTTGAAACATCAACCTTGGGCTTGATTTTTCTTACTTTCCTCTTTAGTATTTTTATCCTCTTTTCTCTTAAACTCTTGTGGATCAATGGTTAAGTTGTATATGAATATTTTTAAGCTTTTGAATATGAGCTAATTTCTTGGTAGCTAGAGTTGTTGATGAACCCTTTAATGTAAATTGGAACATTTTGTTGCAAGGAATGTTAAAGTAGTTTAACTTTGTTCAATCTTGTGAAAATATTGATTAATGCTTGCTTATGTTTGGCCATCATTAGTGAGTTACTGAATTAAAATTAATACTGGAAAGGTTAATTTTAATGGACTAAAACTTGATTGATGCAAGTTCATTTTTCTATTTGAAATTGATTTGTGATAATATAAAAATATATTATTACCTTGCATGACTAAAGGGAGTTGGAGTTTATCACTGCATTCTTGAAATTAAATTGGCATAGGAATATGTTAGTTTAACGAAGGAATTAAAATCATAAACACTTTGGAAAAAGACTATGAACATATTTAGATCTTTCAGTTAACAAGGCCCATATTGCTATAACATTTCTCTATAACATTTTTTACCAACCTTGCATTTTAGGAGAATTCACAACTCTAGCTCATTGTTCTCATATCATTTACTGATATTTGGGTAGTTATAATTTGAGTTCTTTATTCTATATTATTTCTATTCATAAGTTGATTTAATTTCCATTAGATTTTAATTGACTCATTGGTTACTTCCGAATTGTTTAGAGTTGATTTTGACAATTTATTACTTGAACAATCCCTGTGGAGACGATAACTCACTTATCATTATATTACTTGTGTGACTGTGTATACTTGCATATTATACATAAAATCTCACGAACACGACTTCATAAAAATATTTGAAATTAGTTGCTAAAACTTCAGCCGACTCACAATCTTCCTCACTAGGCAAACTTCTATATTGTGACTCAAGAAATCTCAATCTGAAAAACATTGTTTTATACTCCAATACAACAACATAAATGAAGAGATAAGTAGAGTTTCACTTAGTTACACAATCAAGTACTAACTATCTAGTACATCAAATATATAGTTTATGATTAACCTCTTCAAACGTTTTCATTTTTTTTTGCAGTTGTTGACTAATATGTAACACTATTACGAATTTTACTAATTGCCTTACTAATAACTGACACTTATTTTCTAACAATTAAATTCAAAATATGAGCAGTACATCGAAAATGAAATAATGACCCACCCAAAATTAAATCACATATATTAAATTTTTTCAATAAGAAATGAATTATATGATCATTGCTAGAACAATTATCAACAGTTAAAATATATATCTTATAATACAAATTGAGATCTACCAAAGTATTAAACAATGCACTCCACATTACGTTCGTGGTTTATAGAGCTTTTACATACATGAACTTATATTTACAAAAATATTCAAATTAATTAAAATTAATAATTAACTACATTATATGTTGAGGCAGAATCAATGACCATTTTTTTTTACACGAAATTTTACATTAAATATAGGCCATTAAATCTAGGCACATCCAACGGTTGAGATTGCATCTGACCATGTAACTAATGTATAATTAATATATCCATAATTAATGCACATGTCAAATACAATCTCAACCATTGGATGTGCTCAGATCCAACGGCTTATATTTGGTATAAGATTTTATGTAAAAAAAAAAGTGGCCATTGATCCTGCCCCTTATATATTTGCATATATATAAAAAATAATTACCTTAAAATCTTTTCGTGTAAGATCCAAGAATCATCAATAAAGTGTTCAGTAATAGCCATATACCCCATTGTTTATGATCCACATGTCCACAGATATGTTGTGAGAGCAATTTTATTCTTGCTACATTGAAAAAGACTTAAAACTTTAGCCTTCTCCAATTCATACATCGTCATAACACCATTCTTGATTATGTTACGAGACACATTATTTCATCTTGGATTAAGATAACTCAATGCCTTTATAAACCATTCATACTTTACACAACTAAAATGATACTCGTGCATGATAATCATTTTAGAAATAATCTTCCTAGTTACAATAGGATCATACTTAAAATTATCCACTTTTGCATTTTCTTCTTCATTTTTTTTCACCTTCAGCTTCTTTGAATATTCTGTTATTTCTCTTTGTCTTTGCATGACGCAAGACTTATTTATGTAATCATGCAACTGTTTTGTACCATCTTTAGGTCTTGCCACCAATTTCATTTTACAATACTTGCATATTGCAGATTAATTATGTCAAAGTGTTCCCATACTACAGATCTGAACCTTCCTACAGTACTTGAAGCTAGTGTATCATGTCTAACATTATCATTTTCAACAATTGTTAATCTCTGAGACTCATTTGATGCCATTTATCTGAAATAAAAAAAAACAATAATAACAATACACTTGTTAATTCAAGATTAGTCAACTATTTCAGATGACAGTAAATATTCTCTATTATAATCATTATTTCCAAAAGCTAGCACTAACAATTATATTTAATTTCCTAAACAACCATTGAGAAAAATAAAACATTTATATATTAATATATTTAATATGAGAGGGGAAGTAAAATATATTTATTAATTTGATTTGGTTGAATTGTATATGTCTACGCCAACCAAATGCAAAGTGCGATTAGAATAAAATTATTAATAATAAGAATAAGTGAGTAAAAACAAATATATTAGCTTTAATAATTTCAAAACTAAAACTAGTGAATCACAATTGTTAATTTAATCAAACAGTTATATGATATATATTTAATTTAGTAAATTAGGATGCAATTAATTAACCAAATTAAGTAACATGTGTATGTGTGTGTATATATAGTGAAAGATGGGAAAATGAAAGCAGTAGCTTGCTCATAATGATATATGGTTGAAATAATTACATGAAAATTAAACGACGCATTGCTTCTAAAATCTATATACAAAAGGGGTAAAAACAAAGTAGAGCTTGGGTTATCAAAAAGGAAAGAAGACATGAAAAAAAAAAAGAGAACAACAAGTATGAAGAAAAAGGAGTGATGGATGAGTCCTATTAATTTGCTTTGAAAGAGCACTACGAAAACAGAACCTAGCTAGCTAGCAAACAAGCTATCTATACAATGGGATCTTACACATATACAAACGCAAGATATGAATAAAATGTAAAAATATATGAGAGTAAATATTAAGATGCAAATTACTCCATCCAATATACAACAATCAATAAAAAATTCAAATGTAAACAATATCAATCAATTTAAATTCTACATCAATAACTTAATTGAATTGCAAAAGTAACGTATCACCTTCACCAAAACAATAAAAAAATCCAAATCCAAATATAGATAATAAAAAATCAAATTGATGCATACCATAAAATATAAGAAATTATTTATACAAATTGATTAGTTCGTGGTTACTTTGTGATGTGTGTTAATGGCTTAGAGTAATAGTCGAACAATAGAGGCAAAGAAGTTAGAGACGTAACTACAACATGAGCGTAGAAAAAGTGACTATGTATGGCGAGTGAAAGTAATTGTTGTGTCGTCCGTCGACTGAGGTTTTGCTAGGTGTGAGAACTGAGAATCGAGAGGTCACTGAGACTTGTTAATTTAGGGATGAAAAATAAAATTTAGAGTTTCGTTTATATATGCGGGTTAACAGAGCGAGTTAGAGTATGAGTAATAATCCCCAAACCTGCTCTAAATTTCAAACGGGTTGGATTTTATAGGCCCGAACCCATTTTGACTTTAAAATTAAGCCCTATACCCGACCCAAACAAGGCGGGGTAGGGCAAGGACCCACAAGTTTCGGAATTTTTTGTTATCCTTAATTAAGACATATATCATCACTTTATGAGAAGATACAGATGATGAAGAAGATGAAGAACTAATAGAATAAAAAGAAATTCAACCCAAAAATCTTTAAATCTTGACTTGTTAGTTGCAAACTGTAAAGAAATAAGGCCTACTCATTTAAAAGATATAGTGGTGTATGCATTTTCTATGATAGATATCGACATCTTTTTACTTATTGTGAAGTAATTAGCAGCTATAGAAAAGAAAAGTGAAAAATGACCATGGATGAGAAATACAATCCATTTAAAAGAATATAACTTAGGAGTTAGCTCAATTGTGAAGGGCATGAAGGTAATTGAGGTATTTGCCAATAAAGATGGATTTTCTATTAAGAATGATGTTCGCTATACTGCAAAGTTTGAAGTTGACTTTAATGAGGTATTTTCTCTAGTTTTGAAGCAATCATCTATTCGAACTACTTCAGTTGGTTGTAAGGGTGAATTTCTTACATGGTAATTTAGAAGAAAACCATATGACTTAGCCGAAGGATTTTGAAGTTTTGGTCAAGAAAATTGGGTATTTACTTTGGAAAAATCATTGTACATGCTACAATAATGTTCAAGTACAGATATAGAACGTAAGTGCATCGCAAAGGTTCCATATTCAAGTACAATGGGTAACTTGATGTATGTTGTAATATGTATGAGGCTCAATATTTCACAAGTAGTTAGAGTCGTGAGTAGGCATATGCAAGTTGTCATAAGGAAATTTCGGTATATCATAAATTTCGTGGGTGTTGGTTTGGTATTTAGGTAAGTTAACACTTTTGGTCAATGAGTGGTTGGATATGTTGGTTCAGACTATGATGGTGATTTGGACAATTGTCAATCAATTATTAGTTTTGCTCGAGGATTAGTAAGTTGGATGTCTATGCTACAATCTACAATTGCTTTGTCTACCACAAGGGTAGAGTCTAAGATAGTTACAGAGGTTATTAAAGAAACTATTGGGTCCGAAGGTTACTTGGAGATTTGGGAGTATGCAGATACACATTAGTGTGTATTGGGATAGTCAGAGAGCTATCCATGTGGCAGAAAACCAAGTTTATCAGACAAAGCACATTGATGTTCAATTCTACTTTGAGCCTATTAGCGAAAAAGATGAAATACTACTTTAAAAGATTAAAAACTAATGATAGTCTTGTTAATATGAAGACCAAAATGGTGATAGAGATCAAATTTAAACATTGTTTGAACTTGATCAGCATCTTGCAAATTTGAATACTTTCAGGTGTATGACACTAGTATTGGTGCATTTGAATGCATTATCAAATGAAAGAGGCATAGAAGTTGACAATTCACCAATATGGAAATTTGTTGTATCGATGGCTAATTTTTAGTCTTTAAGAACAGTTGCAAGAAGATGATTGATGCATGTGGCTTGCAAAGACAAGTATGAACCTAGCAAGCATAAATAGTTGCAAGTTGTATTACGACAATTCTTGCTTGTACTATTTCATTTACTACAAATAGACACCTATTGATAAAGCTTTTACGTGGCATGACAAAAAGAGATGATTGGCGACTAATCTAGCTTCTGATTGACTATAAATAGGGAGGTTGACATCTTTATTTAATTCATTTGAACAAGCCTAAAAAACATTATAAAATAAGAGAGAGTGCTTCTTCTTCGTGGGAAACTCTCTAAATTTTAATTTGATTTCTACGTTGATAATATTTTATAGTTTTATCTATTAATTTTATGAGTATTATAAATTAATCCTCATATTTATGGGTATCTGCATATTATATCCAAAGTCTATAATTACTCTAATTTTAATCCTAAAAGTGATTCGAATATCTGAGGGCATAGGTAATGATTTTTATCGAATCTCATTAAATTTTAATATTTTTATTTTTACATATCTATTATTTTGCCATCCTTTGAATATTTTAATTATTATATTTTATAAGTTTTTATATTTTGAAATTTTTTTCTGACAATCAACTTCCATACTTAACTTTAAAAGTAAAATTAAAAAAAATGTTTGATAGCATAAATTTTTTGTAGAACTAACCTATCAACATTCTTATTAATATTTAATATTTAGAACTTTCATCTTAATTTTAAACATATTATATGTAGGGTGACGATTTAAGACACGAAACGAATTCGGTGTCATTAAATAGATTTGAATTTGAAAATCTTAACATAAATAATAATCGTGTCATATCCATGTTTGACTTGTAAAATATGATTATTCGTTTAAGATACGATTAATTAAATAACTAATAATGTCTTAAACGAATAGGTGAATAATTGTGTCCTAATCGTATCCTAAACAAATTTATTTTAATAAATTATGTAATTTAAATTTAATTATTACATACGACTAATTATTAAAATATATTATATTTGATAAAATACATCATTTTTAATATCTTAAGGATTTCGATGATAATTATCAAGTTAAACTAATCGTATTAACGAATAGTATTCGTCTTTTAAACAAATAACTAAATATTAAAAAAATAATTATGTTTTAAACGAATAATCGGATATTAAATAAATAATCGTATTTTAATAAATAAACGAATAATTAATTTTAAACGAATAATTATATCTAAAAAATTGTATTTAAATTTAAAAAAATTAATACCAATAATAAATAAATCATATTCGTGTCGGTCAAATTCAATTCGTTTATCTAAATTATCATATCTAATCATATATTTTAATCCTCGAATCACACCTTACAACCAAGCCCACATTTTTCTCTACCATACTCAATTCACATTGTATCAAGGAATTATTTGTTTTTCAAAATTCGCTCCCCAAATACTGAGACCTCGCACCTAAGCAATCAATATCTAAAATAAAATCTCATGACAATCATTTATTAATGAAATAGAAAGCCTTTTAATTAATATTGAATGACGAAGGGAATATTAAGGTTGGACAAAAATATCCAACCGAATCGAACTAAATCGAATCGAATAGTTTAGTTGGCTCGATTTGAAAATAAGTTTAATTTTATATTGGTTATACAATAATCGGTTTGGTTTAGGTTTGAATAAAATCGGAACTGATCGTTATATGAAAATTTTATTTTATTTAAAATCTTATATTTTACGTAAATTATAATTAAAATAAAATATTTAATTTTTTTTATAAATTGATAAAAATATATAAAAATTATTATTTATATTTTAAATTTTTTATTTTTTATATAATTTTATAATAATATAAGAATTTAAATGAAAACTTTTCAAAACTTTTCTCAACCACAACCAAACATGAAATTTCAATAATATTTTAATAATTTTTAAAAGCGTACCAGAACATTTTTGAATTTCAATGTTTTCAATCAATTGGTTAGATAATTACTTACAGAAATTGAAAAATTGAATAAATGGAATCCTCCCATTCATACTAAACCCAGAGGTGAAGCATTAGGGTTTGAGGAAATACAGCGTGAGTTCTGAGCAAATAATTAGGTTTTTAAGAAAAGCGAAAATGGATAGCAGCAGCTTGGAGCAGACATTGCAAGACGGGAAGCTGTTTCGTCAAGTCAATTGTCTGATCGTCGCTCATCTTCGTGACAATAATCTTTCTCAGGCAAGCTCTCTCTGTCTCCATTATCTAAAGTGTTTATCAACAATTAAAATTTTGATGTAATTATGAATTTTCTTCTTTTTTAGGCTGCAAGTGCTGTTGCTTCAGCAACAATGACGCCATTGAATGTTGAAGCTCCTCCTAATAGGCTGATTGAGCTGGTTGCCAAGGTTCCTTTCTACTTTTTTTCTTTCTTATAGGCTTGAATTCTTTTTATTGAATGAGGAAAAAGAATGTTTCGATTTTGGTTCTAAGGTAATAACAGGGTCTTGCAGTTGAGAAAGACGAGAAACTTAGAGGGGTTCCTTCAAATTCATTGTATGAATCAAACACGTTGATACCTGTTGCAGCATATGGCTCAATCCCGGTTCCTCGTGCCGCTGCTGTTGATTTCAGGTAATGCACTTCTGCAAAATGCTTGCTTTTCATGTCACATGGTTTTGTTAGTATGTAATATTGTGTTTTAAGTGCTAGTGGTGTCTGCTGTCTGGATGCGATTGTCAATTCTGTTCAATGTAATTGCTGGAAACTGGTCCTTGGAAGAGAACTTTTATTACTCAAAAGGAAGCAGGGAATGACAACTGAAGTTTTAAAATATGAGATTTTGTAGGTTACAAAGGATAAATTTTCAATTTTTAGATGCAGCCTGACCACCGCTTTACAAAATGCATTTCTACCTTCTCTTATTTCCTTTAGCTCATTTGACAATGCAAATGGGTTTCAAACCATACCATCTCTTCCCCTCTCCTTGGAATAAGTGTTGACGAATGTTTGACAATGGCTTATATACATGTTCTTCTGTGGAAATGTTTTTTAAATAATAAAAAATAGGTTCTAGCATTTTTCTTTTATAGTTAACAGACTCTCAACTTTTTGTAGCTCCATCTCTTTCTTGCTGCAAATCTATCATCAGGTTTTATCCTATAGATCCTGTACCTACAGTCTATCATATTTAGTTTATGTATTTCTCTTCTTCTTGCATTCAGTACCCACATTCTGAGATAGTAAGATAAACAAGCCATCTATTAGATAAGAAATAAAGAAGAAAAATCTAATTTGATGTTGTTAGTATGCTTCTGGATTGGGCATAGGAGAGTTGAAGTATTTGTATTTGCTGGATTGATAGATCTGATCTATCAGTTTTAAAATCCTCAATATTAACAGGAAAAGGAAAGAAAAAACTCTCAATCCATCTCTACTATGAAATCAGTGCTGTGCAGGATACAAAAGGTTCTTCGAAGAATTTTCCAAAGCATGAGACACGGCATCTTTCAGAGCACAAGGTATGCTATTGCAGGGAAAAGTATTGTAATACAATTATTTTGTTTTAGTTTAGTATGGCTTATGTAATTTGATTAACTGTCTGGGAATCTAGTATAGACTGACAGGTTAAGTTTTCTAGAATATTGCCAGATGTGCAAGGTTTAGTCCTGATGGGAGATTTGTTGCTACTGGAAGTGCAGACACATCGATCAAGCTCTTTGAGGTTTTCAATTATACTTATATGACGAGTCCTTTATTCTGGATGGTCCAAGTCTAACTTCAAGGTCTCTGTGGCCTCTTGCAGGTCGCAAAGATCAAGCAAATGATGCTGCCAGATTCAAGGGATGGTCCTGTGCGACCTGTCATACGGACATTTTATGACCATATACAAGTAAATCCACTTTAGTTACTGGCTGTTGCTTGGTGCCAACTGCTGTGATAATTTTATCGCAAGAACTCTACCCTATCCATACTATGTTCAACCATTTTCTGAAATTTAGTCATTTCGCTTTTTTCAGCAACCTGATAGTAATTTTGGTTTATAACCTCAACTTTCCAACTTTTTCTCATTTCGCGTTTTGCTCCATCTTCTCTTGGCAATTCTTCTAGCCCGCTGTTTTCTGTTCAAACACTGATGTACTGGTGACTTTACTGGAAAGAAGGCTAACTATCATTTTGTAGCATCTTGAATGAAGTTACATTGACTCTTGGTACTGGGATGAGTACCTGAGAAAAAAAAAGAGAGTTTTCATTTAAATGGAGCTTTTGTGAGCCATAACAGTATGTTATCTTGACATGGGAAAAGAATCTACATATTAAAGTATGAATGTCAAACATTTGTTTCATGTTTACTTTTCAGGCTCAAGAAAATGCTACAAAACAATCAGTATATGTGTATGTTTAAAAACTAAAGTGCATATACTAGGTACTGTTTTTTGGATGACTGGCTACAGAATCAGATGATGTCTTATTAAATTTTGTGCATGGTATCTAGGAGTCCGAAAATGTCTAGGTGATCAGAGTGTCTTCAAATCTGCCCCTTGTTAACTAATGATTTGGTTATACAAATGCAGCCTATAAATGATTTGGATTTCCATCCTCAAAACACTGTTCTGATATCTGGTGGCAAAGATCACACAATAAAGTATGTTCTATTCTAATCACATATGTTTGCTTTTATTTATTTCTTGCCTAACCTTTGACTAAACACATTTTTTACTGGTGCTTATTAACAATTTTCAGGTTCTTTGATTTTTCAAAAGCTACTGCAAAGAGAGCATTCAGAGTTATCCAGGTTTTTTTTGTCACGCTGAATATAGATTTAAGCTTAGTTCCAACTCAGCAGTAGGTCTTGACATTCACGCAGCATATGCTGACATATTTTAGTACATTTCGTGTTTGCAATGACACAGGATACTCACAATGTGCGTTCTATATCTTTTCATCCTTCTGGGGATTTTCTTCTTGCAGGTAACTGTTTCCTTTGCATTTTGCCTTTTGTTTTTGACCTTTTTGATACTATCTATGGCACTGTGGGGAGAAAAGGATCATCTTGGTCCACTGAACCATAGTTGTGCTGTTCACTGGCAAAGAAAGTACAAGAGTCAGTATGATTTTTCGCTTTAACACGTTATAGAGGAATTAATAGCCAGCAGGATCTATTGGTGGTTTCATTTGTGTTCATTGAGGTAATATGAAATGTGTTATTTTCTGTTCTTCTGATGATCAGTATGTCAGTGGTGTATTATTGCATGATCTTGTTTTCCTCCTCGAAAGGTTTTTACTAGAAGTTAATTTCTTTTATTTATATTAATTCTTGCTGGCATATCACCACTCACAAGGTTGAACTGGAAAACAAAAACAGGAACTGATCATCAAATTGCACACTTGTATGATGTTAATACTTTTCAGTGCTATCTATCTGCAAACGTCCCTGAGATTGGTGTTAATGGAGCCATAAATCAAGTATAGTCAAAAACCTATGTTCTTCTCACTAGAACTTGTTATCCACATGTTATTGCTTGAGTCCATGGAGATAATCAGTTTGACCTATTTTGTTATGAAGGTGAGGTATTCATCCACAGGCAGCATGTATGTTACGGCATCTAAAGATGGTGCTATTCGGTTGTGGGATGGGGTAAGTGCGAATTGTGTGCGTTCCATAGTTGGTGCACATGGAACAGCGGAGGCCACCAGTGCAAACTTTACGAAGGATCAAAGGTATGGTTGACAGAAAATGTACACACGTAAATATTGTTGTCTGCCTTGTAAAAATCATGTTAATGCAAGCAAGCTGTTTCATGAATTGTGGATGAGTAAAGTGATAGACTGATCTAAGAATTGGTTTTGTCGAATATGTGACTGTCTGTTTTAAAGTGTAATAAAGAGGTTTGTTTCAACAAGTGCTGAAACAAGCCATGTCCTGTTAGTTTAGATCCTGTCTGCTTATTTGTCATAGGTGAAATAAATGACCATGTGTTCTTCAATGTCTACTAAAACTCTTTTTTTTTTTTTTTGAATTTTAATGGCAACAAGTAGCAAAGTAATAGTTCATATTATGAGATGTAATTAGGGTTAATGGTCATGCATTCCAGAGAAGAAAAATTACAGTTTATGGCGGTGCTTGCCATTCTACATTACCAATTGTGTGGCAAGCACCAATTGTCATAGAAATAATATATATGCTACGTAGACAATTGGTAATGTAGAATGTCCGAAGCATTGCTGCTTCAAATGGGAAGTCCTTGAGGATGGTAGCATAACTAAATTGGTGACTTTCTAGGTTTGTGCTTTCTTGTGGGAAGGATTCTACTGTGAAGCTCTGGGAAGTTGGCAGTGGAAGATTGGTTAAGCAATATCTTGGAGCTACACATACACAATTGCGGTGCCAGGTACACAGAAATGGCCTTCTTTTGAAATTACAGTTTATTGTTCTTTAGCCTTTTATTCTATTTCTGATCACCCTAATTCAAATATTGTTTGTTGAGCAAAATTTATGCTGAAGCCTTCCCCAGCAAAAGATACTGTTCTAGCTCACCACCATTTTGTGATATAAACTGCAGGCTGTTTTCAATGATACCGAAGAGTTTGTACTGTCCATTGATGAACCAAGCAATGAGGTTTGTTTAGTTCACAAGTTAAGCAACAATGTCACTTCATTCATTTGAGTTTTACATTTAAATGTCGGATGAATACAGATCGCTATCTGGGATGCATTAACAGCTGAAAAAGTGGCAAGATGGCCATCGAATCATATTGGTGCACCTCGATGGATTGAGCATTCTCCAGCAGAGGCTGCCTTCATTACCTGTGGGACTGACAGGTCGGTCCGTTTTTGGAAGGAGATTCTGTAGGGACATGGAAGGAGATTAATGGCTTCTTCAACTCAAGGTATGCAGATTGGACAGTCGATATACCGATAATAATCTGTGTGTGAACGAAGTAATGCTGAGAAGCCTGGACTTGATTAAAACATTTTGTGTCGGCACAGCATATCTTGATATTCTGAGGCAAATTCCCCATCCATTTCTTGCCCCCAATTTTTCCATGAAATCATAATTATTATCTTTTTTGTTTCTTCAGCTAAGTGGTACTGATCCCTTTAAAAGGGTAATAACTTATGTGAGAACCTCTACTAACATATTTTGGTTTGTAATATTTTTACAGAGGTTTTTTTTTTTTTAAATTCTCTTTGGCTAATATATGCGCATGTAATGAAATCTAAGCACTAATGCTATGAAATTTCTTACAGTGAGCATCCTTAATATATAAATCATAAGGTTTCAGCCAACTATCTGCATTGTAAGATTAGATTCAGTAGCAAATGGATAAGAGCATTCATCATTCGGTAGTAAGTCTCAGGCTTACATGCTACTACTAATACATCGAATAATGCAGAGCAAAACCACCAACATATACACAAGACAGTACAAGCAGATGGAAAGAAATAGGCAGAAAAGGCCCATCGAAAGAACTACAAATCAACATCTCTATTCGGGCGCACCAACTAGTTAGGAAACCGTGTTGATAATTTCTACTCGTGTCCTAGCTCGTCTGAGAGCTAAATTTGCCTCAATTGTTTGTCTCTTACTTTCAGCTTTCCTCAAATTAGCTTCTGCTATTTCAAGAGTTTTCCGAGCTTCTTCGGGATCAATGTCACTACTCTTCTCTGCATCATTTACTGAAGAAGCTATACAAGGTTTTTGTCGGGCCTGCTCATATGGTACCTAATCATATGGTGTCTAAACTAAGGAATTCTATGACACCGGTGTGAATTTGGGTCTTTCCGGTTCAAGTAGAACCATAGTTCCTGACCTTTCTACGCGAATAAAGATCGAGAAAAGGAAGTTTTCCAATCATTGACTCAAATCCATTGTCGAATCCTACTCAGCGGAATACGGAGGTACTTATGGCAGAACGGGCGAGTTTGGTCTTTCACAATAAAATGATAGATGGAACTGCCATTAAACGACTTATTAGCAGATTAATAGATCACTTCGGAAAACATTGAAAGCCTAAGCCCACAAACCTTATCATCCCAAGTGTTGAATGTTTAAGAGTAACGAAACATTTGAAAAAAATCAGAGCGTTACATTCAACAAATTTTATTTTTTTGAAGATAACAAGAAAGAATGTTGAAAACTAACATTAAACATTGAAAAACAGATTAGCAAAGTTCAAAACAAAACCTTCATTCAAATTTCTTATCACCTTGGCAAATGCATATTGCACAACAAAATTTAGACAAAGATCAAAAGTCTCATCGCATCATTGTTCGTTTTGGCTTCTTCACAAAACTGAGTCGGATTTGCTTTAGACGTCTCCTTTTTCTCGCCATTTTCTCAGGCAATGTCTCCCTCTTCTTCCCTTTCTTCACAGCCTTTGGTTTCTTCAAATATCTTGGCTCCACCCTATACTCTTTGGGTGTAACGGTCAACCCATTCTTCAATGCCTCATCAAACAAAGCATTTGCCTTATCAACTCGATTATGAGCTGCCCATTTGCCCATCAACAAATCATATGTCTTGATCCCGGGTTTGCATCCATCTGCTTTCATCTTCTTAAAGACACTCATGGCATGCTCAACCCGCTCAATCCCGCACAATATCTTCAAGAACCCATAATAGGCCTTCTTATCAATGGCATACCCAGCACTTTTCATTCTATCAATCATTTCATCACCTTCTCCAACCCTTGCAGCCTGATACAAACTGCTAATTAGAACAAGATAGGTAGTTTCATTCGGATAACAACCCCACTCTCCCATCCTATAAAACAACTTCATTGCATCCTCAGTTCTCCTAATCTTGCAAAGGTTAGTAATCAACACATTGAACGTCTCCACATCTCTCGGTACTCCATAATAATCCATATCTACCAACACCTTCTCAGCCTCAGAATCAAGCCTAAATGGATCTTTTTTCCTGCAAAGCTTGCACACACAATCAAGAATAGAATTATAAGCCATTGCACCAAGCTCAAAACCTCCTCTGTACATTTCCCCGGCTAATCTTTTTGCCTCATCAAGCTTCCCATCAACACACCAACCTTTAATCAACAAATCACATATTTTATCATCAGGGAATATCTCCTTGGCTGTGCTTTTCACCAATTTCTCAGCATAACTCGCATACCCATTTTCACACAACTTTTCTACAACCAATCTAAGCGAATCTTTATCGCGTTTAAACCCATAATCATTCTCCATTCTGTCAAAAAACCCTAAAACCTGTGTGGGCCGACCAGCCCGAACCAACCTGTCAACGCAAGATGCCAGAGTTTTAGGTCCCAATACCTCTTTATTCTCAACAAGAATTTCATGGATCGCCTTGAAATCCTTTCTGCGACCAAAATAATCGGCAAAAAGAGACATAGTTTCATCCGTGTGTGAAAAGTTCAGATTTTGAGTAAGCCAATGGTGAAACCCTAGAACCGTACGGCCAGCTTGAGGGGACAAATTGAGTGTAGAGCGGACCAGGGAAGGCGTCGGCGTAATGTGGGAGAAATTGAGGTGTAGTCGCTGCGAAACGGGTAATGGGTCTGCATCCGGATTTTCGAGAAGCTCTTTAGAGAGAGAGCGAGAGAGTTCCTCATCTGGATCCTCTGGGGTTCTAGGGTTGTTTGCAGTGGACTCAGAAGAGAAAGGTTTAGACAGGAATTGAAGAAAATGGGCAGGGGTAAAACGGGAAGAAAAATTGGAATGTGGAGAAAGGAAGCGGTGGGGCTGTTGCGGCGTTGGAACAGAGAGGTGGTGAAGGAGAAGTCCGCGTAGTTGGAGTTGCAGAGAGCTTGAAGGAGGCATCGTTTTCGAATTTCCTTACTGAGTAGCACAGCAGGGGAATCAATCAAGGGTTTGAGCAAAACCCTTAAATCGAAAGGAATTGAAAATTTTGAGCTGCAGGATTGGGCCCGTAAAGGACAGGCCCAATGATAATTGATAAATGCACCCCACCTGACCTTTTCTGTCATTCTTCGTCAGTATTCTCTTCTCCAAGTCTTGCGTAATAATATTTTTCTCAATGAAGTGATAAACAATTACATGTAGAATAGAAATGATCAAGAAATATCTCATTTAGGCTTGACAAAAATTCTATCCGGATTCAAATTTATTTTTTATATATTTAACTCAATTCGAATTCAAATTTAATAAAAATAGGTTATGTCAAAACTCAGATACAGATAGGGTCAGATAAAAAATCAAATTTTAAAAAATTCGAAAAATTAAAATTTTTTTCTTGTATTTTTGTGTTACGGGTCGGATTAAAATTCGGCCCTATCCGATTCGATATCAACTTTTTTAAAATCCAAAAAAACTCGAATTTAACCTGACTTAATCTAAATTATAATGTAAAAAATTCGGATCCAATCCGGTTTATATTTAAGGCAGAGTTAAACTTGACCTTAAAAAATCAAGTTCACTCGGACCGATTCGGACCCGAATTTTTTTATCATCCCTAATCTCAGGTGAATTCTAAAATCAAATTAATGCTATATTTATTTTATTTAGAAGATGAAAAACAAAACTAAATTATTAATCTAAGAATAACAATTAACCTTTTATTAGAAAAAGTGGGAATTTATAATGTGAAAAGTAGGTAAAGTCTCAATTCAAATACCAAGGACACACTGTCTTCAAATTGAAGTAGATAACACTTCTATTAATGTGAGTAGATTTTTTTTAAATTGAGACTAAAAATTAAAAAAAAATTTATTGAAATAATCAGCAAATAAGAAAAAAATTAAATTTTTTTAATATTTCAAGTAATAATTTTTTATAGAATAGAATAGAATAATCAATTGATCTCAAACAAATAATTCACTCTGAATTCATGAATTATTGTTTTTAACATAATAATATAAGATAATAAAGACGAAAAAAAAAAATTAACATTTAGAACATAAAAGTACTTTTGTCTAAAGCCCAACACGAGAAAGCAAATCCATAGTACTACCTTCCAGTAAAGTTTATGTGGATCTTAAAATTAAAATAAACATAGAGAGATGTAGTTAAAACCTAAATAAATAGTACCCTTCTTAAAGCCCAAATATATGTGGATGAAGCCCAAATCAAAAGCAAATTCACAATGCTTGAAAAGTTTATTTACCGTGGAGTTTTTTTTTAAATTTTTTTAAAAAGTTTTTTTGCACGGATATAAAATATCTCATTTATGAAATATCAAATCTCATCCTCTATTATTACTCGAATTTAAGATAGTTTTTTTACTAAACCACTTCAATAAAACTAAAAAAAAACTTTAAATTCTTTAAAAATACACATGTTTAAAAGTAAATTAAGCTAAAAAGTTATGTGTAAAGCTTAAATGCAAATTTGTGAAGGCCAATTTATATTCTCATGAGAATCCATGCATGAAACTCAATAGTAGCTTTATGTAAAGCCCAAAAAGAAAAAGCAAATCCATATTGCTACCTTCTAGCAAGTATAATTTCACATTTTTAAGAGCTCTTTAAGATGTTTATTTGAAGTTTAAAAATAATATTCACTTAAAATAAATAATATATTGCATTTATTCATGTGGACTGTCTAAAATCATTGTTTCAACAAATTATACATGGTAGAGGTTTTATCAATATTAACAAATAATAATTGCCAAAACATGTAATAAGGCATATCGTTTATTTTTAATACTATATAAATAAAATTTCGTTTTTAATTTTAATGTGATGCGAGGAGTATTATTTAAATTCTAATTTTATTTTTTAGGCATATTTCAAATGATTTAAAACATGCTTAACACTTTTAGTTTATCTTGAAATTAAGTATTAATAGGAAGTAAAGATTTAGTGTAGAGTTTTTATTATTTTAAAATGGGATAATGTGCTTTACCCCCTTTATTTTTGGGGAGAAAAAAATATCTCCCCTAGGTTTTTTGTCATTCTTAGATACCCGTCTCATTTTTTAAAAATACTGAGATACTCCCTTGAGACACTATTCTATATACTATTTAAACTTAAATTAACTATTTTATCCGTAAACTATTAAAAAATATATAAAATAACTTAATTATCTTTATTTTTACTTTGTAATAATCAATTTAATTTTATATTAATATTTAAATTTAAAAGTTATAATGTTATTTTAATTCTTAATTATTTTTCTTTTAAAATTATTAATAATTATTAATGATATTAATTATACATATTTTTAAAATTTTATTTTATTAAAATAATCTATTTAAAAAAATTATATGTAATTAATTTTGTCAAATTCTTAATTGTCAATTTTTTACAACATTAATTGTAAATAAATTTTAACAACATTAATTGTAAATTTTTTTATAAAATAAAATTTGTTATAAAAAAATTTTAGTTACTTATAAGAAATTAATTATAAAAATTTCAAAATAAATATTTTGACTATTAATATTATAGAAAATTGACAATGAGTTTTAACAATATTAATTATACATAATTTTTTAAATTTACCATTTTAATAAAATGATCAATTTTAAAAATATGTATAAATAATATTATTAAAAAATTAAGAACAAATTTAAAGAAAAAATTATGAATTAAAGTATTATTATAACTTTTAAATTAAAATATTATAATAAAATTATTATGGTTATTATAAAGTAAAAATATTTAAATATTATAATAAAATTATATTAGTTATTATAAAGTAGAAAGTATTTTTTTAATAGTTAAGGAGTAAATTAGTTAATTTAAGTCTAAATAGTATATAAAATAGTATTTCAGGGGTATCTCAATATTTCTTCAAAAGTGAGAGGAGTATCTATGACTGACAAAAACTTTAAGGGGGTATAATATAAGATGTTATTGCCTCAGATTTTCCAAGGATTTAATGTCCATATTTTCATCATGGTTTTGGTAGTAACCCAAAAACAGAAATTTCTTATAGATAATCAATTTCTAATAATGTAATTATTACTCAGAATCTTATGTTTGAATGTGTTTACAGTCATATATACTTCAACATCAATGTCTTTATCCCAGCAGCCCTTGCCTACCAGCTTCATTTGAATTTCTATGGTCAAACTTCCCCATTTTAATTATGGTTATAATCCAAAACTTGCAAAAAAATGTGATTAGTTTCCTGGGAAAATCATGGAAAATCCAGCCTAGAAAATCTTTGAATAAAAACCAACCGATCACACGAGAACTATAATAACCCTAATTAATTTCAGTGAAAACAATGTCACAATTGGATTCTTGTTAAAATTGGAAATGTTTTCAAAATGATGAGAACTGACAATGTTTTCCGAAGGTTTTCTGGTTTTAGAAACGATGACTAACTATATATATATAAATCCAAGCCCTACATTGCTGACTGCAAAACTGTTTTCTGAAAACATTTTTATGAAGCATATGCTGCATGTATCACATGTTACTCAACCAAAATTAATAATAATGTCAAGTTGGGAGGCAGCTACTTCGAATTTTCTTTCTCTAATATCAATTGTTTGAATATATATAATGAATGAGGTATTCGAGATGATATTGAATGCTAATTATTAATCACGTTTTGCTATGCTCATTGTGATCAACAGCTAATAGAAAGATAATACACTTTTTAAGAAGGAATAATATTAAGTATCAAAAAGAAGAAAATTAATTAATCATTATATGTATAAAGTATGCATTAGTGCTATTACACTTACCTGAGTGATTCACACTATAATTAATGTTATATAATTAAATTAATTTATTAATTAATTATATATATATGCTCTCTCGTGGATTGGATGATGATCATAATTATTGTACTATTTGTCATTTGTCATCATTGTGATCACATAATTAAAGGTAGATGATGAATAATTAGGTATGAACTAGGGCATGTGGATATCTTACATTTGATAAAAGACATATATGCCCAAATTACATGGACCTACAAACACATATAAATGAAAGCATGAAAGATGGGTCGAATACATTATGAGTAAGCAGAAGAAAAAGATCGATCCAATAAATTTCTAATTAAAGAATTAATTAAGTTAAAGTATGAAACCTTTGACCCAGCCAAAGTATAAATTTTCTGTTAGATCTGCACCCTGCTAAGAAGGTTGGTCTTATTATCCCCAGCAAAATACTTCATTAATTGCTCAATAAACATCACTTTGAGGACATTATTATTATTATTAATTTTGATTAACTAATTAATATAAGCCCATTAGAAGCATATATAACATCTTTTCTCTTTAATTTGTTGTTTTAACATATATAAAATTAAAGCTAGCTATAATGTATACATGTTGGAGAAGCATCAAACAAGAGAAAATCAATTATCAGGCATCCACCTAATTAATTGTTTGCTTTGCCACGCATGCAACATAACACTAAAGAGAAAATTTTAATTAAGGGGTTTCATTAAGCTAATCATCATCATCATCCTCTAATTGTTAGTACAAGATATATTGATATTCAATATTAATGGGGAGCATAGTATACCTAGCTTAGGGTTGTGGTGGTGAATGATGATTGGTTCAAATGGAGGGTATTTTCTAGGGTTTTCGATCGATAGGTTCCTTTAGTTTCCAGGGTGAATAGGCACTACTTTGTTATTATTGTTTATTGTTCTAAATCATGGCTTCCTCAAGGCAAGCATGAGGGTCATGGTAGGCCTCATGTGCTGCTAATCTAGACAATATATATATCTGCTGCCCACTACACAATTAGCTAGGGTTTGTTTCATTTTCAATATATGATTCTCGGAGTTTTTTCACGAACATTTTTTTGAATAATATTTATTTGCTCATCGTACACTCAATGTGGATTTGGATCGGATAGGTGGGTGGAGGAAAGTGACATCTCAGGATATGTTCTAATTATATCTAGCAGTTTCGATCTCAATATACATAATAATTAATCGTATATATAATCTTATGAGAAACAGTAGAATCATAAGGAGCTTGTTTAATTAAACGAATATTAATTTTATTTATTAATATATCATATATTGTTCATCACATTTTATATGACTATCAAAGATTAATTCTAATCAATCAAGTCTCTCTCAATAATTAGTTGTTATATATTAAGAAAGAAAACCAGAAAAAGAAAGATCATTTACTTGTAAAGTTTTTAAATTTTTAATATTTTATTTTAAAAAAATAACGTAAAATCTTTAAAATAAAGTAGGAGTATTTAATTTTTTTTATTTTGTAATAAAGTTGAAAAAATTTTTATTGTCAAAACCTTAAATTTTAGATTTCTTTCCATATAAGAAAAATATATATTTTTTAATTTTAAAAAATTATTTTTTAATACCAGTCAAACAACATTTAAAAATATATATAAAAATTTTTAACATTAAAAAACTCTTTTGATAAATTAAAAGGGAAACAAAATAGGCACTGAGCCAAACAACAATTCAACCTAGCCTGCATATTTATGTTAAAAGATATGTTATGTATGTATGTATGTATGTATGTATGTACATATATATATATATATATATATATATATAGTATTGTTTATATTTTGCACGTCCAATAATGAGAAAGCTAATTAAGAGTAGAGGTGATCATAGACCAATTGGAATTATATACCGAAATTTATTGGTTGGTCAAAAGAATACTCCCGTTAGATGGAGAGAGAGAGATAAGGAATATAATTAGATTGCAGAAAATTAAATTAAAAATTAATAATGTTAATTAATACATAAATAAATTTGGATATTCAAATTAATCCCTAATATATGTGCACATCGAACTTTAATTTCTTTACAGGTGGAAGCTAAAAAGTGTGAAATCAAGAGAAGGAATAGAAAATTTAAGGCATCTCTTTTTTCATTAATTAATCTTAGCAAACATATTATATATATAATATAATTTACCAACCAACCTTTATTTTTTGCTTTAAATTTAATTCTGATTCAAAAGCATAAAAATATATTTGTGCAAGAATAAAGTTAACGATAATGTTATTAATAAATATGATGTTAATTAACCAATGAATGGGATCCCCATTGAAAGGAGAATATTAACAAATATAATGTATTCACATATATATACTTATTCTTAAAATTGATATTACGTTGTTACTGACTTAGATTTTGCAAAATTATTATCAATTAATATTTATATATGCTTAGAAAATAATATACAATTAATTAATGGTGGTAATTATAAAGATTGATGATGATCACATCCACTACTTGTGTCCGTAAAACTATGTAATGAATAAATTAAATTGTCGAAGACAATTATTATCAATTTAGTTGAAGAGTGATTAAGACTAATAATCACCACTTAATTTTATAATTTCTCTTTGTTAATTATTATTGTCCATATTTGGATTTAGTCTTATTAATTTCAGTTGCATTAATTCTCATCTACCAAGGATTAAGGACAATAATGATCTCCACTATTACCACTATATACATTTGCCCACAACACAAAGCTAATTACTTATTTTTTCTAAATAATATAAGAGATATAAGATTCAAATCTTACTAAAATAATTATTAAGCAGTTGAATAATTTTTATTTTGATTTTTTTTTAATTAATGTGCCCACCTAACTAGTCAAAATAAATCTTTCTTCAATACTAGACAATAATAACACAATAAATTAGCATGAATAATATTTTGATGGAGCAAGCATGACTATACATGAAATGCTAGCTGATATCAATCCAATAATATCGAGAAAAAAAAATCCTAATTTATAGAAAAATAAATCTGAAAATTTGAGAAATGTAAATTTAGCATAAACAAAAACTATATAGAGTTAATTTCCACAATCAAAATACTTCCCACTTCATTCAAATACCAAACTGTTGATTCATACAAAAATATTACACAATTCATACATAATGCTTCACCCATTTTTGATATATATACATAAACACACAATCTTTTTTTTTTTTTTCATATTTTTGTTACAATCCATAACCCAAATTATTTGTAATATAAAGATTTTGCAAATACTAGGGAAATCCAAACTTATAAGGAGCAAAACCTAAAAGCTCACCCATTGATCACTCTTGAAGTGGTTAATTAACCCATCAACCAAAAACTCTAGGAACAGCTTTGCAGACCAAAGAGTTCTTCATCTCCAAAGAAAGCTTCAAGCACTCAGATAAATCTACACCAGCATCTGAAGGTACCCATTTGAAGCTTTGAAGCAGTTGAGCTAGCCAAAGCTCCACAGTGGCTAATCCCATGGCTTTCCCGGGACAAACCCTTCTTCCTGAACCAAAAGGAGCCAACCTGAGATTAGACCCCAGAATGGCCACATCTTCATTCAGAAACCTCTCTGGCTTGAATTCATTTGCTTCAGCCCAGATCCCTTCATCGTGTGTTATAGCCCACATGTTCACCATAGCTGTGGTGCCGGCCGGGACTAAGTGCTGGCCTATTTGTGTGTCGTGAATGGCAAGTCTTGCCCATGAGAGGAGGGGACCTGGTGGATGCATTCTTAGGGTTTCTTTTACAATGGCATGGAGGAAGGGGAGGTTGGGGAGATCTGAATCGGAAACCAATCGGAAGCTGCCCACAATAGTGTCGATTTCGGTTTGAGCTTTGGCTTGGATATCTGGGTGCATAACCATTCTTGCAAGAATCCACTCCAGGAGAATTGCCACTGTATCAGTACCTCTGAAGATCATTTCCTGAAATTAATAACAGGAAAACATATATTATTTGTTGTGAACCAATTTAATTATTAAAGATCGTAATTAAGGGTAAAACAAGATGTATAATTAATTAAGCTTAAGAGTTAAGATCAATTTTGATCATTAATCGTAATCTGAAGTGAAGGAATAAGACAACAAAAGATATTAAAGGTAAGAATTGTCCAGAGAGAAAAGTAAAAGGGAGAAATATTCAGATTCTCAAACTTTGAATAATTGAAAAGAGAACAAAAACAATCCAAACGTTTCAAAGCATCTGCATATATAACAGATTTCTGTGAAATATCAAACCAAAATAATCTTTTTCATATAATATATTTATGGAAAAAATTAGAAAACATGAAACCCTAGCAAGTGCAATAGTCTAATAATGTAAACAAATCTTAGAAAGAATTAAAATCATAAAAAATTAATAATAATCATAGGCATACATGATCTTTCTCTAATTAATAAATTAGATCAGAGAAAAACCCTAAAAGGAAAAAGAAAAACATACCCATAAAACAGCAATCATATCATAGTCAGTGAGCCTCTTTTCTTCTTCCAATTCAAGCAAAACATCAACAAAATCACTCTCATCATCCCCAACTTCAGTATTGATCTTAGATTTTTTCACCTTGTGCTCTTCTATGATCTTGGTAACAAAAGCATTCACTTTGGTCACCAACTTTCTACACCTTCTTCTGACTCCTTGCAAATCCAACCAACTAAGAACAGGAAAGTGATCACTCCAGTTAAAAATTCCAAGCAACTCATACCCTTCACTTACCAAGCTCTCGAGCTCAATTCCATCATCTTCATCAACATCACCATGGCGATTTTCACCAAACTCATAACTCTTTCCAAACACGCTCATCATCACATTGTTCAACGATCCAAAATGCAACACTTTCTTCACTTCAACAACACCATTTTTTCCCATCAAATCCCTTATCTCGTTCACCATTTTTAGCCCAATATTCTCACGGAACTTTGCAAAAGCACCGATTCTTTTAGGACTAAACAAATGCGTTGCCGAGATTCTCCTTAAATTCCTCCAGTACTCACCAAATGGAGCAAACCCCATTGCTCTATGAAATAGAAGCTCATAAGCTGATTCCTTTACAGGTCGATCAGCGAAAGCTGAGCTGTTTAAAATCTCTTTAGCTGTATCAGGTTTGCTTGATATCACGAAACGAGTAAACCCAACAGAGAAAGCCATCAATGGTTTGGCTTTGAGGGACTGAGCCATCTTAGCAAGAACTCTATGAGTCAGAGAACCAGTGAAAGCTAAGACCAACCCTAGAAAGGGAAGACCAGAAGGACCAGGAATGGCAGCTCGGGTTTGGATTCTGACATGAGTTTTGTAGAGAGCCCAAGCCAAGCCACCTGGGGCTAGAAAGAAAGAGAAAATGGAAACAAAAAGAAAGAAACAGAGAAAGAGTTGAAAGCTCGCATATGGTAGAGAACCGGTTGAGAGAACCAACGGAAGAGAATACTCAGATGACATATTGATTCTTGAGGAAAACAAGCCAAATGAAATTTATTTGGAGATAAAACTGTGATTTTATGATGGGTTTTGGGTGGGTATTTATAAAGGAAAGCCACGAGAGAGAGGGAGACAGAGAAACAGAGAAGAAATGATGAATAATTAGGTAAGAACTAGGGCATGTGGATCCCATATATAAATCTTATATTTGCACAGAGCATAAATAAAGGACATTCCCAATTTACTTGGACCTAGAAATACATAGGTATAAATGAATGAATAAATAAATAAAAAGCATGATAGTTGGGTCGAATACATTACGAACAAGCAGAAGCAAAAGATCCACTATTCTCATTACGAATTAAGCTAAAGTATGAAACCTTTGACGCCGCCAAATTATGTATATTTCAGTGAAAATATTTCTGATCTGCACCTGCGAAGAAGGTTGGTCCTATTATTCCCAGCACAATACCTAATTGATTGCTCAATTAGCATCACTTTGAGGAGCGTGTAACATCTTTTCTCTTTAATTTGCTTATTTAACATATATAAAATTAAAGCTAGCTATAATATATACATGTTGGAGAAGTATCAAACAAGAGAATATTGGTTATCATCGGCCTCGCGAGCACGCCTAATTGTTTGCTTAATTTGCTAGGCATGCAACCTAAAAAGAGAAAAATTTAATTATGTGTTTTTGAAGCTAATCATCATCATCATCCTCTAATTGCTAGTACAAGATATTTTGATATTCAATATCAATGGGGAACATAGGATACCTAGCTTAGGGTTGTGGTGTTGAATGATGATTTGCTCAAATGGAGGATTTGTTCTGAGGTTTTCGATCGATTGTTTCCTTTTGTTTTCAAGGTGAATAGGCATGCAGCAAATAGCAGTACTTTGTTATTATTGTTTATTGCTATAAATCATAGCTTCCTCAGGCAAAGGATGAGGGTCATTGTAGGCCTCATGTGCTACTAATATAGACAATATATCTGCAGCTGCCCACTAATTATATACATCTAAGATTTGTTTCATTTTCAGTGGCTATATTATTCTCAGAGTATTTTCACAAACACCTTTTACAACAATATAGATATATATATAATTATTTTTTACTTACTGTGGATTTAGATCGGATAGGTGGGTGGAGGTAAGTGACACAAGGGTGTGTTCCAATCTACTAGTTTCGATTGGAACATATTAAATAATCATATGATCTTATTACGAGAAACTGCAGAATTACGAGAGTTATGTTTACATGAATATATCTGTCCATTTTACATATTTACCATCAAAGATTACAATCAATCAAATAAAATTTTGCGTAAATATAACTTTCGCTGTTTTAGTATTTATTTTTATTTTAAATGAAAATTATTTTTAAAATTTTTATACAAATAAAGAAAAGATAATAAGATTCAAACTTAAATCTTTTGCACCACCACAAAAAAAGAAAGAGAACTAAATCTTATTGGTTAAATAATAATAAATATCTATTAATTGTAATATATAAAAGGAAAACGAGAGAAATTAAAAAAGAATAATTAAATAAAAAAGTGGATACAACAATTCAATATACATTAAAAGATACGTCAAGTATGTGTGTATACATATACTAAAAATGGGTTCCATGCTGACAATTACGAAGTATTGTGCATATTTTTCTGGTCCAATGAGAAAGCTAATTTAGAGTAGAGGTGGTAGACCTAATTGGAATTGTAGACCCAAATCTATTGGTGGGTCAAACGAATATTTCCCCTTTTATATTTTAATTTGTTACTTATTGAGAATTTTGCCCTCTTTCTTTTCTTTTTTAACTCAAAAATTGAGAGAATGCATTGAATTAAAAAGAAAGGAAGAATAGAAGCGAAAGATTAAGGGAACATAATGAGCCCTATCCTTCAAAATGTATAAAAGTCTATAATAATATAGGATACAAACAGAAAAATAATATAAAGAACTGGCAAAAACGATATCTAGGAAATCCATTGGCATCTTGAGAGAGATGACGTTAAATTACAACCCGAGGAATTTGCCACCAAGTAAAAGAGTTGCAAGTTTCCACATTGGCCAATGCAACTGCTGCCCCATTATTTCTCGAAAGGAGTGGGTGACTCGAAAATTCATCGTCGAAGGCATAGAGAGACAATTTATCCATCTATTCCTCAGCTGCCAAGGTGGATGTAAACTAGGATTCTTAGTTTTACGGTTGCGGCGCCTGCTCTACCCAAGTCTTTTTATTTATTACCGTTCTCAAACATTTTTCGGCTTAAGCTCTACAACAACCATTAATTCAGCAAAATAAGTAGTGTTATTTTTCAAAGACAAATCAAAACCACCCAAATAATTAGACGAAGAATTCCTGAACAAAGCACCACATGCAGCAGCTCTGGGATTTCCTTTGGAAAGACCATAAGAGTTTGCCTTCATCCAGCCTAAGGGAGGAGGCCACGAAAATAAAGTGATAGCCCGAGGTGCTTTACCAAGCGGAAAAGGAATACCAAGTAACAGAAATAGTATTTTTGTCATGACTAAAATAAACAGAACCCAGAAGAAAGGTTGCATAGTACCTAATATGAGATTCACAATCTATCATGATGGAACGACAGGATGTAGTTATATTACTCTTATAGCAAACGACTTCGAGCTTTTCATATTGCATAAAACATATGGTATGCAGCCATAATCCAAAGATTGGATAATTTGAGGCTAAAAGACTTGTAAAAAATTGCATCCCACTATGAAGAAATTTGTTCAATATTTCTTGAATATTAATTTGTATATGAATGGCCTTTTATAGGCTTACAATGAACATAGAAAATGAAATAAAATATGTACAATTAATGAGATCAAATAAGGAAATAAAATCATAGAAATAAAGGAAAAGAAAATAAAAAATAAAGGAAACAATATGCTTGCAAATCAAGACATTATAATGCTTGTTTTGCTTGATTTCATTAACATCCCCCCTCAAACTGAAGTGGGCTTAGTAGAAGCTCACTTGAGTTTGGATACCAAGCCTCGAAAATAAGTAGGAGGATGGTACTACGTGAACATATCTGCGAGTTGATCAGAAGAGAATACGGAGCTAAGAGTAATAGTACCTTAAGTGATAAGCTGACGAATAAAATGACAGTTAACTTAAATGTGTTTAGTGCATTCATAAAACACATCGTTGTGAGCAATCTGAATAGCACTACTATTATCACAAGCAAGAGATGTAAGACTAGAGTGAGGGGCACCCATATCATTGAGAAGCCAATGAAACTAAGTAATCTCCTGAGTAGTATCTGCAAAGGCACGATACTGTGCCTTCACGCTAGATTTTGCAACTACTGTTTACTTCTTACAATGCCAAGAAATAAAATAATCACTCAGAAAAGACAAAGACTAATGGTAGAGTGTCGGTGAGTAGGATTACCAACATAATCTGCATCAGAAAAAACACGTAACTTAAGAGACGAATGGACAGATAAATAAAGTCCATCAAATATAGTGCCCTTAATATATCGAAAAATGTGAAGAATAGCCGCGTAATGAGGTAAGTGAAGAGTAGATATATATTGGCTTACAGTATGAATAGCATGAGAGATGTCAGGTCGAGTAACTGTGAGGTAAATTAAACTACCAACCAGTTGTCTATAAAGGGTGGCATCGTCAAATGGAACCTCGTCAAAGGTGTGAGTTTAGCATTGGAGTCTAGTAGAGTATAGGCGATTTTACTGTCAGTTAAACCAGTTCGGGCAAGGAGATCTGATGTATATTTGGTTTAAGAAAAATAGTAGCCATCAGAGTAAAAAAGAACCTCAAAATCAAGAAAGTAATTTAAATAGCCAAGATCCTTTATCTCAAAGTGTTGCTGAAGTGAGGTCTTGAGAGTAGATATCCTAACAACATCATTACCAGTAATGATCATATCATCCACATAAAATAAGAGAAGAATATAACCATGATTTGTGTTGGAAATAAAGATAATTGTATCATAAGAGGTGGAACGAAAATCAAGTTGTTGAATGGCAGTGTTAAACTTGGCAAACCAAGCTTGAGGAGTCTATTTGAGACCATACAAGGTGATAGAAATAGGCATGGGTAACACTCAACCTAAAAATTAGCTCAAGTGATAAAGGTGTCTAATCCATATATAAGGAGGATAGCAGTTAAGTGCGATGGCAATATGGGACAATTAACACCCTCTCTTACGTAAAGCGTGGATCAGATGCGTAGGAGGGTAAAGAAATTAGGATCCCACCATCGTCGGAGTGTCCAGCTTTGATACCATGAGAAGAAATTTGTTCTATATTTCTTGAATATTAATCTATACATGAATGGCCTTTTTATAGGTTTACAATGAACATAGAAAAGGAAATAAAATATGCACAATTAATGAGATCAAATAAGAAAATAAAATCATAGAAATAAAAGAAAAGAAAATAAAAAATAAAAGAAACAATATGCTTGCAAATCAAGACATTATAATGTTTAATTTGCTAGAATGATCTTGCAAATCAAGACATTATAATATTTGATTTGCTTGATTTCGTTAACACCCATAAATCTATAGTCGAAGGCATCTATGAAATAGAGGTCCGAGAATAGGAGGCTAGCTATTGCTAAAGGGTATTAACAAATATACAATGCGTGAAAAGATGGTTAACATCCTCAGTACAACATCGCGGACAAAGAAAGCAAACAGACATCACCTGAATACCTCACATCTAAAGATTACTATCTATAACCAAGGAATGCTTAAAAGGAATAAAACTCTTCCATATAAACAAGCACCAAGCCTAATAAACTTATGAGTTCTAATCGAATTATAACTTTTAAGTGTTAATTGTCCATCTGTAAAGTTAACCTAAATAAATTTATTAGGAGTAAAACTTTAAGGAAGACATAAATCGGAAGTTGTTGTATCTAGTTGGAGAAATAAATTCAAAACTTGGCTTGGGATTTGTCACGAGTCATCTTAAATGAGATCTTAAACATGCCCTTCCATTTGTAAATTAGACCTATTCTCTTTTCAAACAAAAAGTTTATTCAACACATATCAAACTAAAAACTAATAGAAGATTTGATCCCAATCAGCTATCTTGAACCATCCAAAAAATATCTATAATTGCACGAAAATCTCGACAAATAGAAGAGCACAAGTATGATACACGTTGCTTAGAGAGGTTAAAGCAAGACAAAACATAAGTCAAGCATAAAAAAGTATCCCATTTTGATGTCCTATAGTTGTTTGGAAAGACAAGCCTTATTTAAAATATCCAACTTAAGAAGACCAAGATTGCCTTCTTCTTTAGGTGTATAAAGATGATCCCATTAAATCAGTGCATTTTTTCTTCTATTCGAATCACTTATAAAAATAAAGTTGCAAGCCTACCGATGTAAGGAATTAATAAGGGATTTAGGCCAAAGATGAACTTTAAAACTATGCAAAAGAAGACTTTGGAACTTTATCTTGACAAGTTCTACTTGGTCTATCATAGGCAACATCTTCCTCTTCTATCCATAAAGTATGGAGAATGCTTTATTTGCCAAGATTTGGAGATACTAAACTCAAGAATAACCTTTGAAAATTGGAATACCAAGATAAATGGAAGGATTCCACAAAGTTGGAAATATTTTACCAAACCCTTCTAAAGTGAGCCGTTTTGCCAAGGAAAAAATGGCTCTACATCTTGTTTATCTCTTACCTTGAAACCTTAGCATAATATTCTAGAAAATGCATGAGATTTGAAAGAGTATTGTTGTTTTCTTTATAAAATAAGAAAACATCATCAACATAAAAAATATAGGTTGGAAAAGAAACACCCAATGGAGCAGATATTAGAAGCATTTTCCCTATTACTAACAACTTAAAACCCTTTAAAGCTAAATAGAAGAGTAAAGGAGATAGTAGGTTACCTAAACAAACCCCTTTACCGTAAGAAGTTTTTTTTTTAGGAGAATCGTTCAATATGGTTGAAATTCTAGTAGAATAAAGAATTAATGAGATCCGTTTCAAAGGTGTCTCGAAATTCGTAACATTTCAGAACCTAAAGAAGAAAATCCTAATTTAAAGTGTCAAAGGCTTTTTTAATGTCCAATTTAATACCAGCATTACAACCCTAAGCCTTTATATTTAAAAGATCAACTCTTTTAGAGACGAGTAATATAATCATAAATACTCCTCTTTTTCAAAAAGCTGATTAGGTGAGAGAAATGAGCTTGAGCATTAAAGATCTCAATCTAATGGAAATAATTTTTGTAATAACCTTGAAGGTAGATATGCTTTGCCAGAGTAATAAGGCGAAAGTCTGAAATTTGATCAGCACTATCAACTTTTGGGAGAAACACAATAAAATCAAAAGTAAGATTGAGAAAAATATAGTTCTATGAGAAAAATCACGTAATTCTTTTAACCACATTTATGCCGATAATATCCCAGCAAGTTTGAAAAACATATCAGGATAACCATCTGGACTAGAAGCATTATTAGGATCCAAATAAAAAACTACATTTCTAACTATATTTCTCATTCAAGTCTTTTCCTTTCATCGCAAAGTTTAGTTGTTGATGAAAATTGCGAATAGAGATTTTTTTGTATGTGCAATTATTGTTGGTACAGTACACATAAAAGGATAATTTTTTTTGTCACCTTTTTTTTAAACTTATGGTAGTTATATGTGCATGTAAGTTATGTTCAATAGGTGTTTATCTTAGTTGTAATTGTAGGTCAAAATAGATGAATATAATGTATACATGTACATGAAAGGTAGTCATATAATTTCTGATATACCTTTTTAATATCATGTTACTAAGTGCATGGTTATATCAAATTATAAAATTATTTACCTTAGATAAATGTAGTCAATATCTACTCCAAATTGATTATGAAAATTATTAGTTTAATATGCCATTCACTCTTACATCTTTGTGTTACCTGTTTAATAGTGTGTATACATATATGCATAGCAGAATCAACATCAATATTAAAATTTGGTTAGTTTCTTTTCAATACTACATGTTCCTTGTTGTCCAATACTGCTTGGCTCATACTGAATACTTTTTGATATGATTCTTGAACTACCATTACTAGTAGAACTCATTGTGCATGCATAACCATTGTAGTCCTCTTTTGTAGGCTTCCAAAATCTAAAATACTTGATAGCTTCTGCAAATAAAAGAAAAGTACAAGCTATTAGAATTTTTTTCGCTTTTAAAAATTATGACCCTAACTCTTTTTCCTCAAGAACAATATCTATTTTTGAACTTGATCATTCCATCATTTACTAGAATATCATCATTATTTTTTAAACTCATTGTTGAGAGGAGATTTTGAGTATTCTAGTTTTGATGTATGATATGTAATTTGCTGGTTTTGATTGTTGTGATTTCAAAGAAAATGGTTTACATTGGTGTATATAATGCTAGATTGATTCAAATTGAGTAGATGTTGAAATTGTATGCTTGTGATCTACGATAGAGTGGTAGAAAGCTAGATTAACGGATGATTTTGAGTATTTATGATGTTAAGTTGAGTATAGATTTATTGGTACGTGTGTGCTTCTTTTTGATGGGATGTTTATATAGCCCAATATTATCACTTCTTGCCTTATTTAATGCAATATTTATTTAAAAATATTATTTTCATAGTTACTTTTTGCTAGGTTAATTACGTAATTTCATGAAAAAGATTTCACCATTACTTTATTTTGCATATCACTATTTTATTAATGCTTAAAATTTCAAATGACTATTGGGAGCTCCATACATTATTACGTGAGCCCCATACATAATTATGTGGGGTCTATTTTTGTTCCAAACGACCAACCAAGAGTATTATGGTCAAAATAACCCCAAATCAAGATTCTACTGTTATTTTATTTAATATAAGAGTTTTACCATATATTTTTCAAACTTTAGAAAGTAATGAGCCATTGGCTCAAACCTAGGAAGGTTATCAAACAGTTTGTCCATTTTAACAATAAGTTTTGATTAATCAAATCTAATAACGGAAGAGTTTTGAAGTTGGAACCTAACATAAGACTAATTGTCATGTTTCTTTTTAATATATACATATATATATATATGTTGAAGAAAACCCTAGTTATGTATGGATATGCGTTTTGCAACAGGGAGTTAATTTGCTTTTTGTGCTTTTGCTACCGCATATTCTTGCACGTTAAAGAATTGATTGGAGAGGCAGGAAAAGGAATATGTGACTCATTAGAAGAAGCAGCTAAAGAAAATCCCCGTACCAAGTTGCACATATAAATCATATTCTTATATACAAAATGCAGAAAAAACAATAATTACTATTGTTAATTAATATATAAATAAATTTGGATATTCAAATTATTCGAATATATATATATATATATAAGCATCGAACTTTTCTTTACAGGTGGAAGCTAAAAAGGATGAAATCTTTTTCACAAGCACAAGCATATATATATAAATATATATGGCTAGCTAGCTTGGAAAATTTTATATTCTTCTTGCAAAAGATTAAATCATATCGTTTAGTTGTTCTTATTCCTCAAATCATTTTAAAGATGCTACAATATTATTGGTGATCATATTAAAAGAAGAAGAAAAAAAATTCTTTGATTTGCTTGTTTAATTACAGCCTTAATTAAGGAATCTCTTTAGTAAATGAACATAAGTATATAATTAATTAACCAATATTCAACCTTTTTATAATCACTTTTTTAAAATTTAATTCTCATTCAAAAAGGATAATTAAAGATATGCACAAAAAGATTTGGTTAGAAGATTATGATAGTTAATTACTTGTGGTAATAAAGAAGGATAGTGATAATTATTACACAAATTAATATTGTTAATTTTGTCAAGCTTATAAGAGAGAAAGTGATTAAAAAACCATCAACTGGACCACATCCCACTACCTGTATCCGTAAATCATATTATGTAATTAATTAATTAATTAATTAATTAAATTGTAGAAGACAATTATTGTCAACTTAGTTAAAGAATGATTAAGACTGGTCACCACTTATTATAATTAAGTACTGTTTGTTAATTATTGTCCACATTTATATTTAGTCTCATTAACTTCCATATTCATTCTCATCCCCTAGGGTAATTAATTTAAGGATATATAATGGATATATATATATATATATATATATAATAATCTACCTTAATAATAATCTCAACTATTACTGTTATATATATGTATAAATTTTTTTAAAAGAATAAATGTTTCGTTACAGCAGGGACCATAATATGTTAGGATCAGTTTACATATAATTCATTACAGTATCAAGTTAGGTAAACCATTAAATTAAACTTTACTGAATTAATAATTAATAGGCAGGAAAATTAGTGCACAAAGATTACCACCATTATAAGAATATAATTTGTTGATGGTACACTTTATCAAATTTGAATTATGCCATTATTTCATTGGTTCTTTTCAAACCCTCTTCTACTGTTAGATAGGGTTATTCAGTGGATCGAATTAGGCAAATTTGCTCAAATTCATGTATAATTTGTTACTTAGTGGACTGAAATTTTTTCAATCTAACTCAATTTATGGTATGATAGTATCTTACATGTTGCGATCTATTAAAAACAATTTCAAATCCAATCTAATACAATTTGATCCAAATAAAATAAAATTATATAATTTTAATATTAATTATATTTCATTAACGTAGATAATTGAGAAAATAGTGTATGATTTATTTGAACTTTGAAATAAATATACCCATTTAAAATAAATAATAAAAAAAGATATATAAATAATTATAAATGGGTTATTGTTTAATTAAAAAAAATGATGTTCCTTAAAGTTACATAAAAAATAAAAAAAAATAGTAAAAATAATTATAGTAACTCTACAAGAATATATGATTAGAACTCATAAACCTTCGCACAATATTATAAAATAAACCAAAAAATAAATTTTAGGACAAAAAGAAAGGTTTAGGAAAAAAAGTTTAGTTGAGTGTGTGTTTGTGTGTATATATACACACTTTATATTTTTGTGTATTATAAATATAATTTTATATACAATAATCTCTCTCTCTCTCTCTCTCTATATATATATATATATATATATATATATAATGCAAATTCGACTTCAACGACTTTTCATACAAGTTCATAATTCAATCTGCGATGATTTTTTTAATTCAATCAAATCCACTGATACATCAAGTCCACTAAAAAGTATATCGGATCGGATTGAGTAAATTAATTAGTCAGATTGAATTTGATTGTGAACATGGATTTTGATCACTCTTATTGTTAGAGCTGACTTTTTCTAATACAATGATGAATTTTCTTGGCGTTGCAAAACCTGATCGATTACATGGGAACTCCCAAATCTAAATTTAAAAAGTTCTAAATCTAAAAGTAATAGCACAAAAAATCAACAGAAGTTATTGCAACTATCACATTTAAGGTTTGAGTAGATGAAAATTACCATAAATTTAGATTTAGATAGAGAACTATCCTTACAAAGAAAGCAAAGGGAAAAGAAACAAACAACCAGAAAAAAAAAAAAGGTGAAGAAAAGAAACCTGTCAGAGAAAGAGCTCCAAAAAATTGAGAGAGAAAGGTTACAATAATATATATTTACCTACAATTAATCTTTTCAAATAATATAAGAGACATATAAGATTCAAATCTTGCTAAGAATATATGAGATAGATATAATTCATTTTATATATAATATACTATAAAATTTTATAAAATATAAAATGAAAAATGTGTGTAATGTATGTTATAACATATTTTAGATTCTTTTCAAAATTTTTGTAGCTGGTTAGATATATATCATTGATGTATAAATGAACAAATTAAGCAATTTTCATGTGGTATCTGTTTTTGTCTTAATTATGTGTACAAAATATGCTACTCACAACATATTTTCCTGCAACAATATAGAATATTCACACAATAAGATAGCTAGCATCAATCATGTAATTCATTGATAAAGCATGAGTATGTGAAATGCTTCATCGGATATCCCAACTTTCATGTGGACCTTTGAGAAGCAGAATTTAATAGAAAAACAAATATGGAAATTGAGCAGAAGAAATGTAAATTCAGCTGAAACAAAAGCTATATATCAAAGCTGGAACAAACTAGCTTTAATTTCCATAATCAAAATCCTTCCACTTCATTCAAATACCAAGCCTTGATTTGTACAAAAATTCAGAATTCGTGCATAACGCTTCACACATTTTTGACACATTAATTAATTAACCTCACTCTCTTTTTTTTTTTTTTTCATATTTTTGTTACAATACACAACTCAACTTATTTGTGATATCAAGATTTTTGCAAGTACTAAGAAAATCCAAACTTATAAGGAGCAAAACCTAAAAGCTCACCATCACTCTTGAAGTACTTAGTATAATTAATCCATCAACCAAAAACCCTTGGAATAGCTTTGCAAACCAAAGAGTTCTTCATCTCCAAAGAAAGCTTCAAGCACTCGGATAAATCTATACCACCATCTGAAGGCACCCATTTGAAGCTTTGAAGCAATTGAGCTAGCCAAAGCTCCACAGTGGCTAACCCCATCGCTTTCCCGGGACAAACCCTTCTTCCTGAACCAAAAGGAGCCAACCTGAGATTAGACCCCAGAATGGCCACATCTTCATTCAGAAACCTCTCAGGCATGAATTCATTTGCTTCAGGCCAGACCCCTTCATCGTGTGCTATAGCCCACATGTTCACCATAGCTGTGGTGCCTGCCGGGACTAAGTGCTGGCCTATTTGTGTGTCGTGAATGGCAAGTCTTGCCCATGAGAGGAGGGGACCTGGTGGATGCATTCTTAGGGTTTCTTTTATAATGGCACGGAGGAAGGGGAGGTTGGGGAGGTCAGAATCAGAGACTAATCGGGTGCTGCCCACGATGGTGTCGATTTCGGTTTGAGCTTTGGCTTGAATATCTGGGTGCATAACCATTCTTGCAAGAATCCACTCAAGGAGAATTGCCACTGTATCAGTACCTCTGAAGATCATTTCCTGAAATTGATAAAAGGAAAAGATACACATATTATTCGTTGTGAACTCAAATAATAATTATTAAAGCTTGTAATTAATAAGATATCAGATTACGTTGAAGGCCAGGACATGATCAAGATTTGGTTCTGATCATTAATTGATAATATAAGCAAGGAATAGAACAAGACAAGACAAAAAAAGTTTGTTAAGAGAGAAACAAAGAAGGAAGAAATATTCAGATTCTCAACTTCTTTAAATAGCCAAAAAGAGGACAAAAAACAATCCAATCGTGTCAAAGCATCTGCGTATATAACAGATTTCGGTGAAATATCAAAAGATAAAAATCTTTTTTCATACAATATATACTCATCAGCAGTTAGGAATCAAACATAATTAATATTGGAAATGAAACCCTTGTAAGTACAGTATAAGTAAGCAAATCCTAACAAGAAGATCATAAAAAATCAATATATACATAGCGATTAGAAAAACAGAAAATCATAAGCATATACATGATCTTTTTTCTAACTAATTAAAGAAGATTGACAAATTAAAAGGAAAAAGGAAAACGTACCCATAAGACAGCAATCATATCAGAGTCAGTGAACTTGTTTTCTTCTTCCAATTCAAGCAAAACATCAACAAAATCACTCTCATCATCACTAACTCTAATATTCTTCAATTTTCTCAACTTGTGCTCTTTTATGATCTCGGTAACAAAAGCAGTCACTTTAATCACCAATTTTCTACACCTTTTTCTTACTCCTTGCAAATCCAACCAACTAAGAACAGGAAAGTGATCACTCCAGTTAAAAATTCCAAGCAACTCATACCCTTCCCTCACCAAACTCTCAAGTTCATGCCCATCATCTTTGTCAACATCACCATGGTGATTTTCACCAAACTCGTAACTCTTTCCAAACACGCTCATCATCACATTGTTCAACGATCCAAAATGCAACACTTTTCTCACCTCAACAGAACCATTTTTCTCCATCAAATTCCTTATCTCGTTCACCATTTTTAGGCCAATATTCTCACGGAACTTTCCAAAAGTACCGATTCTTTTAGGACTAAACAAATGTGTTGCCGAGATTCTCCTTAAATTCCTCCAGTACTCACCAAATGGAGCAAACCCCATTGCTCTATGAAATAGAAGCTCATAAGCTGATTCCTTGACAGGTCGATCAGCAAAAGCTGAGCTGTTTAAAATCTCTTTAGCTGTATCGGGGTTACTGGATATCACGAACCGAGTAAACCCAACAGAGAAAGCCATCAATGGCTTGGCTTTGAGGGACTGAGCCATCTTGGCAAGAACTCTATGAGTCAGAGAACCAGTGAAAGCAAAGATCAACCCAAGAAAGGGAAGACCCGAAGGACCAGGAATGGCAGTTCGGGTTTGGATTCTGACACGGGTTTTGTAGAGTGCCCAAGCCAAGCCACCAGGGGCTAGAAAGAAAGAGAAAACCGAAACAAAAAGAAACAAACAGAGAAAGAGGTGAAAACTAAAATATGGTAGAGAACCGGTTGAGATAACAAAGGGAAGAAAATACTCGGTTGACATATTGATTCTTGCAGAAAACAAACCGAATGAAATGTATTTGGAGATACCAATGTGATTTTAAGATGGGTTTTGGGTGGCTATTTATAAAGGAAAGCTAAAAGAGACAGAGACAGAGAAGCAGAGAAGAGATATATGATAAAGGTCGCTGATGATCAATAATTAGGTAAGAACTAGGGCATGTGGATCCCTAATATCTCATACATTTCCACAGGAGCATAAATAAAGGACATTCTCAAATAACATGGACCTGGAAATACATACGTATAACTGAATGAATATATAAATAAAAAGCATGAGCGATGGATGGAATATGTATTATGAACAAGAAAAAGCAAAAGCTACACTATTTTAATTACGAAGACTAAAGTATGAGGCTTTGACGCCGCCTAAGTATGTATGTATAATTCACTGAAAATTTTCTGATCTGCACCCTGCAAAGAAGGTTGGTGTTATTATGCCCAGCACAATACTTCGTTGATTGCTCAATCAACGTCACTTTGAAGACATTAATTACTATTAATAGTATTCATTAGGCACTATAATTAATTAATATTAGCCCATTAGGAGCGTATAACATCTTTTCTCTTTAATTTGTTTCTTTTATGATATATAAAACTAAAGCAAGCTATAATATTACATGTTGGAGAAGCATCAAACAATTAGAGAGTATTCATTATATAGATACGGTCTTAATTATAAAATTATCATCCACCTCCCCGCGCTCTAGCTACCTTGCGAACGCACCTAACTGTTTGCTTTGCTACGTATGCAACTTAATTTAAAAAGAGAATTTTTTTTTAATTATGTGGTTTAAACTGATTATCGTCAACTCCTAATTGCTAGTACAAGATATTTTGATATTAAATTTTCATAGAGAACATAATATAGGCGTGGTGGTGAACGATTATTTGCTCAAATGGGGGTTGGTTCTAGGGTTTTCGATGGATTATGGGTTTGGGTTGCTTTTGTTTTCATGCTGAATAGGAACGCAGATATTACAGTACTATTTTGTTATTCTTTATTAATTCTCTAAATCATGGCTTCCTCAAGTCAAGCATGAGGGTCATGGTGGGCCTCATGTGCTACTAATCTAAAAAATGTATCTTCTGCCCACTACACAATTAGCTAGGGTTTCCTTTTAAATAGCTAGCTACATATATGATTCTCAGAGTATTTTCACAAACACCTTTTCTAATAACATATATATTTTCATAAACTTAATGTGGATATGGATCGGACAGGTGGGTGAGGGAAAGTGTCACAAGGATACGTTCTAATATCTAACTGTTTGCATCTCAATGCATAATGATTAATCACATATACATGTATCTTATGAGAAAAAGAAGAATCACTAGGGGTTGTGTTCACATGATGAAAATAAATTTCCCACAATTTTATTTAGAATGATTTTGATAGTTTACATCTACCATTGAAAATTACTTATGATCAATCAAGCAAAACAAGGTATATCTTTCTCTCTTTTGATAAAAATATTGATTGTCATCTTAAATTGAAATAATTTTTCTAAGAAATTATATACAAATTAAAAAACTAAAGTATTCATCAACTTAATTTGACCCGAAATTAATCTGAATTCAAAGTCAAATCTATTTTCTACCACTATAAGAAAATTACTTACTAAACAATAATGATCTATTAATTATTTTAGAGACTTAAAAAAATCTACATTTGATTATTAACGCCATCTATAATATGACTTAATTAATTAGTTGTTACATATTAAACAAGAAACTAGGAAAAATATACAAAAAATAAAAGAATATGATTAAATAAAAAAGTTGCTACAACAACTCAATCTAGCATCCATAAATTAAAAGATATGTCAAGTGTATATATATAATAAAAATGGGTTTCATGCTAATGTTATTATATATCCATTTTTCACTTCCAATGATGCAAGTCTACATGTGTAAGTTGTACACCAATTAGAATTTTGACCAAAATCTATTGGTTGGTCAAAAGGAATAGTAGTTCCTTCTTTATATTTTTGGGTTAGTTTGTTGAAACCAAAAGAATTTATTATCTTCTATATTACTTTTTTATTACATGCTTCAAACTATTTTTATAATTTATGGATCTTAGAACTAAATTAATATCAATTGTTATACAGGTGTCCTTATATAATACCACCTAGGTGTGTACGGATATGCTTTTTGCAACAGAGTATTAATTTGTTTTTTGTGCTTTTGCTGCCGCATATTCTTGCATGTAAATAATTTGAATGGAGAGAGCTAAAGAGAAGCTCCAAATCCAAGTTGCAGATATATAGCATATAAAAATGTTAATAACGTTAATTAATTAATATATATTTAATTAAATTTGGATATTCAAATCCCAAATATGTGTAAGGAGAATTTTTCTTTTACAGGTGGAAGCTAAAAAGGATGAATGCTTTTGCAGAAGCTAGCACAAGCATATAGGTAGCTTCGAAAAATTTATATTCTTGCAAAAGATCGTATCGTATCATTTCATTGTTTGGCTCAGGTTCTTATTCCTCAATCATTTTAAAGATATTCTATTATAATATTGTGCGTGATCAAATATTCAAAAGAAGGAAAAAGAAAATAAATTCTTTCATTGTTTAATTACAGCCTTAACTAAGGAATCTTTTCTTTTTCCTTTTTTAATTTTTTCTTTTAATTAAGCTTAGTAAACGTAATATATGTTAATTAATTACCAAGCAATCTTGTTCTTTATTCTTTTAAATGTAATTCTCATTCAAAAGGTAATAAAGATAGACGGCCTGCATGTATGCACCAAAAGATTTATGTAAGAATAAAGTTAAAGACAACATTGTTAATTGAAAGGAGAATATTAAAAAAATATATGGTGTATATATACTTATTCTTGAAGGCGAATATTGCATTTTTGTTGTATAATACGTACAATTATGTGATTCATACATATAAAATAGTCTCTTGGACCACGACCGTGCATACAATCTTTTTAATGTTCTCTTGAAATCAAGATATCTATATAATTATGTAACTTTTACCATAATATCCTATGGTTATAATCTATCTAAAACATAATTATCTTATCATAACTATTAAAAATTCATCTGGCAATTACTTTTTTGGTTAGTTTTGTGAAAAAATTTATAGCGTGAAAAGAGTATTTTTATTATTTTATATAATTTAAAATAAAATAATGAACTTTTTTTTTTGGGACAACTATTAACCTTAATATCCAACTGTTATAATATGTATTAAAATTATTACAATAACAACAATTACTAAAACTCGTTATAGTAATTACTTTTAGTAATTTCATCAATGGATAAATATGGTAATTGTGTTTAGACCTTTAATTTTTGTGGCGCGCTTGACTTAGTTTAGAGCCTCACATTAGACAGAGAAATAGAGGCAGCGCTAATCTTCTCATAAATTTTAGATAAGGGCATGTAGTAGAAGCGTGCAACAGTGTGCATAAAAGGTGATAGGTCATGCTTCTGGGAACACGATGCACATAATTGGTGAAGTTGGAGAATGATGATGTATGCATACAATAGTTAGAGAGTAGTTAGAGAACAAGGTAGGTAGCCAAAAGAGAGCAAGAGATATCAAACAAATGCGATGTGAGAAAAAAGGATAGAGTCTCCACTGAAATGGCATGGTGGTTTCTTGAATCAAGGAAGTTGCAAATAAATAGGCTTTAGTTATTCTTTAGATTTGGTAAAACTATTAGGTGGCAATGTATAGTATTATATTTGTCCCTAAGTAATCAAGAGTGTTGGTTACAAATATATACCTATGCGAAGAATAGATGCTCCAAATTCTTGAGAACTTGAGTACTTGAGGATCTAAAGAGGTGTTGTTATCCTGACTTGAAGATAACTTGATATGATATTCTAGTACCTGAGTACCCGAGGACCTGAGGAGTGCTGTCAAATGCTTGAATTGGAATACTAAACCTACTTGAATTGAGATTTTTAGGAGTATTATAAAAATCTTGTATTCTAGGTAACTAGATTTTTAGGAATATTATAAAAATCTTGTTTTCTAGGTAACTTGAGCAAGAGAGAAGAGAGAGAGAACCTGAAGAGAGGTTATTTGAGAGAAGAGAGTCATCTTGTATATATTTTATGTTCTATTTTTAATAAAAGACCTTACATGTGTTTGCTCATAGACGTAGACAATTTTGCTAAACCGCATAATTATTGTTTGTCTATAATCTTATTTATTATTTCTATGTTTTCTATTAATTATCTGATAATCTTTATAGTTTTTACTGGATCACAATCTTGATTAAATCATAATAATGTTAGAATATTATTTCTAAAGCTGGTGTTTCTATTGGGTTGGGTTTCCTCCTTGTGGAAATGGCCCAAAAATAGTGACTAAGTCCAATTAGCCTAAGGATTCCAATTAGCCTAAGGATATTTTTTAATCTTTTTTCAAGTAGGATTTAGTTTCTTATTTTTGTTGAAGTATATAAAGGAGAGGAGAGCGGGTACTGTTCACAAGTTTAAGAAAAAAAACGCGTACTGTTCACGGCTTTAGAAAAAGACGGTACTGTTCACGAGAGAGGCAGAATAGTAAATCCTGAATAGTTGTGATCAACTGGTCGATCAGAGGTCGATTTGTGATACGATTGGACTGAAATTTTACCAGCAGCTTCACAACTCAGAGTACTAAATTCTGAACGGTGGAGATCAAATTCGGAGCACTCTTTTTTTAGATTTCGTGACTGATAGTTAAGCCACCAACTTGGTGATGTTTTTCTTGAACTCTCTCTAATTTCTTTGTAGAACTTGATTGTTTGCCAAGATTGTGTGATCTTGAGATTGTTATAATGTGTACCTCTAGTTTTAACTAGAGAGAACTTGTGTATTCCCATTGTTTGATAATAGTGGAGATTTTTGAGTAGACTATGGTCCCATGGTTTTTCCTCCTCACATTAGGGAGGTTTTCCATGTTAAAAATTGATTGTGGTGATTTTATTGCTGTCCAAGAATTAAATTTGTGCCCAAGATTGTTGCTCTATTTGTTTGCTTTCTATTAGGTTCACGCAAGAGGGGATAAGGTAATTGTTGTGCTTCCGGATTATCTGTGTTAGTTTATCCCAACAAAGTGGTATCAGAGCATTGGTTATATTTGTCTAGTGCCTTGTGTTGAACAATGGAAGCTAATACAATTAGAATGGTTAATTTGAACGGTGCAAATTATCATTTATGGAAAGGAAAGATGGAAGATCTTTTATATGTGAAAGATTACTACTTACCTGTGTTTGAAAAACAAAAGCCTGATAATAAAACAGAAGCACAATGGAAGTTGCTTCATCGGCAAGTTTGTGGGTATATTAGACAATGGGTAGATGACAATGTTTTGAATCACATCAACGGAGAGACAGATGCAAGTTCTTTGTGGAATAAGCTTGAAGAGTTGTATGCCAGAAAAACTGGGAATAATAAACTTTTTCTGATAAAACAAATGATGAGCTTGAAATATCGGGATGGGAAACCTATGACAGATCACTTAAATGCATTTCAGGGAATCATTAATCAGCTGGCAGAAATGAACATCAAGTTTGAAGATGAAGTACAAGGGTTATGGCTTTTAGGCACATTATCGGACTCATGGGAGACATTTAGAATGTCATTATCTAACTCAGCTCTAGATGGTATCATCACCATAGAATTGGCTAAGAATAGTGTTCTGAATGAAGAGGATAGAAGAAAATCACAAGGTTCTTCACAATTAGATATCTTAGTCACAGAAAAGAGAGGGAGGAGTAAGAGTAGAGGTCCGAAGAATAGAAATAAAAGTAAAAGCAAGACCAACAAGTTTGCCAATATTGAATGCTATTATTGTGGTCTTAAGGGACATATAAAGAAGTATTGTCGACAGCTCAAGCGAGACAACAAAAAGGATAAAGGAAAGGAAAAGAAAAATGATAACAGCAGTGATGATGACAGAGTTGCTACTGTTACAGATGACTTCCTTATTATGTATGATGATGATGATGTTGTCAATTTTATGTGCCATAAGACCAGCTAGGTAATTGATAGTGGTGCCTCCATTCATGCTACTTCACGAAAGGAATTCTTTACCTCTTATACATCCGGCGACTTTGGAGACGTTAAGATGGGAAACAATGGCTTAGCTAAAGCCATAGGCATAGGAGATGTGCGCTTGGAGACCAATAATGGCACGATGTTACTTATGAAAAATGTCAAGCATATTCCTGATATTCGTTTGAATTTGATTTCTGCAGGTAAGTTTGATGATGAAGGATTCTCCAGCAACTTTAGTAGTGGTCAATGGAAGCTCAGTAAAAGTTCCATGACTGTGGCTCGAGGAAAGAAATATTCTTCATTGTATTTTATGCAAGCAAAGATTGCAGACAACAGTATCAATACAGTGAAGAATGAAGATACAATTGAGCTATGGCATAGAAGACTTGGTCACATGAGTGAGAAGGGTTTAATTGTTTTGGCTAAGAAAAATCTCCTTTCCGGGATGAAAAATGAATCTTTGAATAAGTGTATTCATTGTTTGACAGGGAAACAAACCAAGGCTACCTTCAAGACATCTCCTCCTTTAAGAAAATCAGGTATACTCAAACTAGTACACTCTGATGTTTGTGGCCCCATGAAAACAAAAACACTTGGTGGTGCTTTCTATTTTGTGACTTTTATAGATGATCACTCAAGGAAGTTATGGGTTTATACATTGAAGACAAAAGATCAAGTACTAGATGTGTTTAAACAGTTTCAGGCTTCAGTTGAGAGACAGACTGGGAAGAAGCTGAAATGCATCAGAACTGATAATGGGGGTGAGTATTCTGGACCATCTGATGAGTATTGCAGACAGTTGGGAATTCGTCATCAAAAGACACCTCCGAAGACTCCTCAGTTAAATGGGCTAGCTGAGAGGATGAATCGAACACTAGTTGAAAGAGTGAGATGCTTGCTTTCACAAGCACAATTACCAATATCTTTTTGGGGGGAGGCTTTGAATACAGTTGTACATCTATTAAATCGTACACCATGTGTTCCTTTAGACTTTGAAGTTCCAGATAAAGTTTGGTCAGAAAAGGATGTTTCTTATGATCATTTGCGTGTCTTTGGATATAAAGTATTTGTGCATATTCCCAAAGATGAGAGGTCTAAACTTGATGTCAAGACAAGACAATGTGTATTTCTCGGTTATGGTCAAGCTGAGTTTGGCTGCAGGTTTTATGATCCAGTGCAGAAAAAACTTGTAAGAAGTCAAGATGCTATATTCATAGAAGACCAAACTATACAGGATATTGAGAAGTTAAAAGAAGAAATGCCTCAATATAGTGATACACTGATAGACTTGGATCCAGTTCCTCCAACACAGCCTACAGATGAAGTCCAGGATGGCCAACATGGTACAAGTGATATTGACACTCATACACAGGTTGAGATTGATGATAATGTCCATCAGTTACCAACATCAGAGGTTTCATCAAATATTTCACTTAGAACATCTACCAGAATCCGACAGTCTTCCACACGTTATCCTATGAGTGAGTATGTGTTATTGACTGATGGGGGAGAGCCTGAATGTTATGCAGAAGCGGTAGAAAGTGAACAGAGAAAAGAGTGGATTGATGCTATGCAAGACGAGATGAAGTCATTACATGAAAATCACACATTTGAATTGGTAAAGTTACCTAAGGATAAACGAGCTCTAAAGAACAAATGGGTGTACAGAATAAAACATGAAGAATATACCTCATAGCCACGATATAAAGCCAAATTGGTTGTTAAAGGATTTAGCCAAAGGAAAGGTGTTGACTTTGATGAAATTTTTTCTCCAATTGTCAAGATGTCATCCATTCGTGTGGTGTTGGGCATAGCAGCTAGTCTTGATTTGGAGATTGAGCAGATGAATGTGAAGATTGCTTTTCTACACGGAAACTTAGACAAAGAAATTTACATGGAGCAACCAGAGGGTTTCAAAATAAAAGGAAAAGAAGATTATGTGTGCAAGCTAAAGAAAAGCCTCTATGGCTTGAAACAAGCACCAAGATAGTGGTATAAGAAGTTTGAATCAGTTATGGGGGAGCAAGGCTACCGAAAAACTTCTTCTGACTATTATGTTTTTATACAGAAATTCTCTGATGATGATTTTATTATATTGTTGCTTTATGTTGATGACATGTTGATTGTTGGCAGGAATACTTCTAGAATTGACTGGTTAAAGAAGCAGTTAAGTAAATCCTTTGCTATGAAGGATTTAGGGCCAGCAAAACAAATCCTTGGCATCCGAATTCATCGAGATAGAGCAGCCAAGAATTGTGTATATCACAGGAGCACTACATCGAAAAGGTACTTGAAAGGTTCAATATGAGCAACGCTAAAGTGGTTAGCACTCCTCTTGCTACACACTTTAGGTTAAGTACCAAGCAGTCCCCTACAACAGACAAAGAGAAGGAAGACATTGGAAAAGTTCCTTATGCTTTAGCGGTTGGAAGCTTGATGTATGCGATGGTATGCACAAGACCGGATATAGCTCATGCAGTTGGTGTTGTTAGTAGATTTTTATCCAATCCAGGAAAATAGCATTGGAATGCAGTGAAGTGGATTATGAGATATTTTCGAGGTACTTCCAATTTTAAACTGAGCTTTGGAAATGGAAAACCTTTGCTAGTTGGCTATACTGATTCAGATATGGCTGGAGATGTTGATACTCGAAAGTCTATTACGGGTTACTTGATGACACTTTCAGGTGGAGCTGTAGTATGGCAATCAAGGTTACAGAAATGTGTTGCACTTTCTACTACAGAGGCAGAATTCATTGCAGCAACTGAGGCATGCAAAGAGTTGTTGTGGATGAAGAGGTTTTTACAGGAACTTGATTTCAAGCAACAACAATATGTGGTATTTTCTGATAACCAGAGTGCAATTCATTTGAGTAAGAATTCTTCTTTCCATGCAAAATCAAAACATATTGATGTGAGATATCATTGGTTGAGAGATGCTCTTAATGATAATATGTTTGAGCTTGAAAAGATTCACATTGATCACAATGCCTCTGATATGTTAACCAAAACTCTTCCGAGAGAAAAGCTTGAAGTTTGTTGTTCAATTGCCGGGTTGGCAAACCCCTCTACACAGTAAGAAAGGGGGAGATTTATTGGGTTGGGTTTCCTCCTTATGGAGATGGCCCAAAAATAGTGACTAAGTCCAATTAGCCTAAGGATATTTTTTAATCCTTTTTCAAGTAAGGTTTAGTTTCTTATTTTTGTTGAAGTATATAAATGAGAGGAGTGCGGGTACTGTTCACAAGTTTAAGAAAAAAAGCGAGTACTGTTCACGACTTTAGAAAACCGGTACTGTTCACGAGAGAGGCAGAATAGTAAATCCCGAACAGCTGTGATCAACTGGTCGATCGGATGTCGGTTTGTGGTTCGATTGGACTGAAATTGTACCAGCAGCTTCACAACTCAGAGTACTAAATTTTGAACGGTGGAGATAAAATTTGGAGCATTCTTTCTCCAGATTTCGTAACTGATAGTTAAGCCACCGACTTGGTGATGTTTTTCTTGAACTCTCTCTAATTTCTTTGTAGAACTTGAATGTTTGCCAGGATTGTGTGATCTTGAGATTGTTATAATATGTACCTCTAGTTTTAACTAGAGAGAACTTGTGTATTTCCATTGTTTGATAATAGTGGAGATTTTTTGGTGGACTACGGTCCCGTGGTTTTTCCTCCTCACATTAGGGAGGTTTTCCACGTTAAAAATTGATTGTGGTGTGGTTGTGTTGTGGTGATTTTATTGCTGTCCAAAAATTAAATTTGTGCCCAAGATTGTTGCTCTATTTGTTTGTTTTCTATTAGGTTCACGCAAGAGGGGATAAGGTAATTGTTGTGCTTCCGGATTATCTGTGTTAGTTTATCCCAACAGTTTCGCCACAACCTATAAATAGGACATTGATCTACATGAAAAGCAGTATGCATTGAATTACGTGAGAGTCTTTTGTAATCACACAAGTTCTATTGTATGGTATATATTTTTTTTTTCTTGATAGATTATTGAGAAGTTGAAGGTTTAAGGCCTTCGTAAAATAGTTTGCACATTTTTGTGTTTCATTCTTTAGCATGAAGAAATTATATGATAAAAGGTAGAGTTGTAGAGATAAGAGTTGTTAGCTTAACACTATTAAAAAAAAAACTTTGTGACAATTAGTACGTATTAAAGCTTACTTTATGGTAATCATTCTTCTTTCTTCACATTTTTGTAAATAAATATGTCAAGGAACAATGTAAAAGAAAACGTGGAGCTCTTGAAAAATATTTTTATTCCATCTAATACAAGTACTTTGACAATGCAAGTTAAGCTCAACAACATAAAAATTGTGAATTTCATCAGCAACACAAGGAGCGTCCACAAGAGCTACACAATAAGTTGAATCTTATTGTGAAGTATATAACATCTTTGGCAATGGTCTAAAGATAAGCATAAAGAGTTTTGAGAATAAGCTTAAATTGATAAAGAGAACTTTAACACTTCATTATATTCAAAAAGTGGGCATTTAGAAAGCAAAGTGCCAAAATTGAAGTGTTTTGATAAGACATAGAATACTAAAGAGTTAAAAAATATCTTATGGGATATGGAATAGTATTTCAAGGGTTTTAGAATATTGAATGATGAGTAAGTTTCCATTACTAACATGTATCTTAGAGGGGATGTAGAACTCTTGTAAATGTACTCAACTATTGAAAAATGTTGATATACAACTCATAACAATAAAGACATGAGACTCACTTAAATAGTAATTAAAGGCTCAATCCTTATCTTGTAATGCAGGGTGGCATGTTAAGGAAATTCTTCAGAATCTTAAATAGATAGGACATATGCAAGATTATTGAAAACAATGTAATTCTTTAATGTTGGACACTAAGAATGTATCAAATGAAGAAAAGCTCTTTAACTTAATGTCGAGTTTGCAACCATCGATGTAAGCAAAATTGTAAAGACAATTATAGAGAGACTTATTGAATGCAATAGAAACAACAAATGATTTGATAGATTTACAGCTCCTAAGAACCCCTCAAACCAAACCAAAGAAATCATTTCAAGAGAAACACAAAGTTGGACTTTCAAGAAGTATTAATGATAGCAAAAATAAAGTTGAATTCAATAAAACTATGCTATAGAATGACAAGAAAAGAAGAGTTTTGAGCCCTTTATTTATGATGTATCACATTGAATAAGAAATTGCCTTAATGTACTACTATAAAAATGAGCTTTTTTAGTAGCGGGATTTGTGACAAAAAGGACTTCTAGCACAAGATCATATTTGTAAGGTTGTGATTCCTAATTCTGCTGTGATTTACTTGGAGATAATTTGTACCAAGTCAGCAGATAAAAACTTTAGTTTTTAGTTGGAAAAAAGGTAGTTGGTTATTCAGGTAAATTAGAGAAGTTGGTTACAAGTAAGTAAAGTCATGTTTCAGATAGTTAGCTTAGTTAACTGACTCTGTTAGTTGGTTATTTTTTTATTACTATAAAAAAACGTGTGAACCTGATATGGTTGTAATTTTTCTGGACAAAAGAAATGAAAGGAGTTTGTCTTTTCTTCTGAAAAAGGTTTCTGTGCTTTATTCTTTTAGATTCTTGACTATTCTTCTTGCTTTTGCACTAGTAGTTAATCACAATGTTGTTTGCTCTTGATGAATTGAGATCATTATTTGGTTTAATCCTTGATTGGTTGCGATCAAAACACAACAATATTATTATTCTATCAAGAAGCTACTCGTAGAATTAAGGTCTAATTCGAGAAACATCTTGACAAAAGAATGTCAAACCTCTACGACATTTAGCTCATAATAGAACAACAAAAAATAGTTATCAATTAAGCAATATTGTTCGGTGAAATTAAAAATATATAATTTATTAAAAATAAATAAAAAGAAAGGTAGTTTAATTTTTTAATTCAATGGATTCAGTAGATAATAGCTAAAATTACGTCGTTTAAATTATTCTTTTTGCGCAAACAAAAAGAACAAGCTCAATCCTAAGAAATCCAAATTCTTTTATTTTTTTCTCACTTTGCTGTTAAAAATTCACATAATTTCTTTATACTTTCTTCAGACTTATGTACAAATGCTTCAATGTTTCCCAAATTTACGAGCTAACCATCTTGACAACCTACCCTAACTTTTTAACTATCAATAAACCTCTTTTTTGCCTTTTTAAGGCATTTTCTTGGATAAAAAGGCTAGGATCGCTTTTTATTTATGGCTTTGTTTCTTTTAGTTTGTAGTTAGGGTTTTTTTTGTCTCGTTGGTGATGAATAATAATATAGAGAGGTATTTGTTGGGGATCAACGACGAACAAGGTGGCATTAATCAAGTATCAGAAGTTTGTAATTGGTTGAAAAACTACAGGTTGTAACTAGATGGCACTTTAATTCATGCCTTTGTTTTTTTGTTTGCAAGGATTTGATTCTAATGCTAACTTTAACCTTTTCCATACGAATCATAGGTTGAAAAAGATAGTGTTGCCTGGAGGAAAATAGAATTGAATATAAAAATTGATTTAGTTGATGTTTCTTGATCTTCTGCTATTATAGGTTTTAAAATCGCTGAATTTGGGATGGAGATTCAGAAACAAATTGATGAGAAAAAAAGGATTAAAATGAGCTAGAAGAGACATAGATGATTGAAATGACGATTATCCCCTTCAATGATAGTTATTTAACAAAAATCTTTAATATTTTTAAAATTTGATAAAATATAATATTTATAGGAGCATAATCATTTCAATTAATAAGAAAATATGATTGACAAAAATAAATTATAAATAAAAGACAATTTTCTTATATGTCAAGTTTATGTTACAAATTATGATAAAAGCAAAATGTATCAAGTAAATGTTAAGAAAATTTGATACAAAAACTAAGTGTCACCATTTATTTGTCAAAATAGCATAATTTTTTTGCTGTGTATTCAATGCTTAAATCTTGTTTCAAATACTTTACATTTTAAGAAGAAAAGAAATCATTGAAGAATTTAGAGTCTTGGTTTCATCATTTCCTAAGGATATTCACTAAGTATGGGCTTATATGCAAGCTCTTATAGATATTCTTAGTTTTAAGAGGGGTACTTTTGTATTTAATCTTATTCTTGGATTTGCTTGGTTGGCTTAAAGCTTTATTTTATTTTATTGTATAAAATTTTGTAAGATCGATTGATCAAGTTGTTGAGGTATATAAATTACAAGCTATGGTATATCTACTTCTGTTACATTAAGTTTGTTGGTTTCATGATATCTCATAAGAAAAAAATATGAAATATGGTTGTTGAAAACTATAAAATACATTGTTAAGAATTTATATTAAAAAATTTGAAAAACTTATAACCTTAACAATTCATATCTTTCAAGATGTTTATAATATTTAATTTTGTGTAGCTTATAAGCATGTCATTTCAATATATTTGTGATATTCTTCGAATATGAATCTATAATATATTTTAATTAACTATAAGTGGCATATCCCTCTATGAAGTGATCAAATTTGTTCTTTCAAAATATATATTCAATTCCAATTGGATTTAAGATAGAATAAACAAATAAAAAATATATTGTTATTCTTTCCAATTTCCAAACTAAATAATTTACAGTGGATTTATGATTCAGGTTATAGCTTTTAATTCAATATTAAATGAAATTACTAATTTTTCTCTTAATCTTGTAATTTCAATTATTCTATTTGCAAGAACTTCATAAAATTTAGCTATAAATTTATGTTACTAAAAGTTTTTAATATTCTTTAATTCATGTAGTTTTATCATAAATATAGTCCATCACTCATTTTTCCTTTCCTTATTGATAATTTATCTATGCCACCTCCAAAGGGCTTGCTCGAGGATATTGATCAAACAAAAGGTCTATTGACTTGTCTCACAAAGAGGTAAAATTAATATCAAAGATATATTATTCTTAATTCCACAATGCATTTTCTCTTAAGGTTTTTCACATATTTACAATGCATCATTAGACTTGTCCACCATAGAAAATTTGGTTAACTGGTTAATGGTGTAGTTTATAGAGTGTACTTACATCTTTTTGAAATGATAGTGTGTGTTTTTTCCTTGTTGAATTGAAATAATAATTGAAAAATAAATAGAAATATCATTTGAACTTAATTGCAATGACTTTATTAGGTTGTAAGACTGTGTTCTACATGTTTGAATTTTAAGAAGTTTGCTTGCTTGAGTTTCAATTTTGAATCATGTTATAGTAGAAGAAACGTGGTCTTATTTATTCTTTTTCTAGGACAATAGAGGAAATTAAATAGAGTTTGATGTGATTGTATAATAATGAAAGTAAGATTAAACATGCGATATTGCTATCTAATATACAAGCTTACATTAGTTTTTGACCAAATATATTTCATATTTCCATTTATGCGTGTTACTATTATTATTTATATATTTGTGCTAGAATTTATTACATTCTACATGTTGATAACATAATTCAAAATCTAAACTCAAGCAAGCTAGCTTCCTCATATTTATAGTTTCTTGATAATATCATATCAAAAATTCTTGATATATGCATGACAAAAATAATATCATAGTTTCGTGATAATCATATACCATCAAGTTGTGACATATAGCGCTTTTGTCACAAACCAACAATGGGTAATTGTTGTCAATAGTTTATGCATAGACTTTTTTTGATAAAAAATCATTGTCATGAAGGGTCATTCTTAACAGATATTATTTATCAAGAAAGATCTTTTTGTAGTAGTAATGTTTAGTTATGGAATGAGAGTTTTATAAAATTAAAGTTAAAAGTTATATAAAGGGTTAATCCATTGCAATAAAGGTGACATACACTAGGATATAATGATGTTTATTGAATACTCATATACACAATAACATAAATAAATGGAAAGAAGCTAAAATTATTGTTCGATATAGGATAAACAAACAACTTTTTTAGCAATAATAAAAAAAGTTAAGCAATTGGGGTTACAAGTTTAGTAGATTTTGAGAGCTATAAAGGTTACGAATTTGATGGAGATAAATGTTGAGGGGGGTAGTCATTACTATTTTTGCAATTCAACGCTTGGCAAAGACTTTTGATATTTATAGTGATTTCTCTAATGGACTTTGATAAAATATTAAGTTTAGATTTTTTTTCCTTATATAGTAAGGTATATATGATTTATTATATATAGACTTTATTATCATAGGTATGGCACCAACAATAGTCATTGTGAATTTTCACAATTTAGAAGGTTAGAACCATCACGCTAACAAACATACACAAAGAACTAAGGGTTGAGTATCATCATCAAGGAAGAATCACTTTAGCATTATATAGTAGCGCTTGTTAAGATCAAGCAAGATTAGGTCAAAGAAGCACTTAGAACAACAACAAGGGATACGTTTACAAAGGAAAAATCATTAGAGTTCTTTAAGATATCATACAAAGTGCAATAAATCGTGAGGATCTAGTGGAAAAATCTCCTGCCATGATGTTCACTTAGGGCAGATATCTGAGCTAGTTGATTTACAGAGGCAAAAATATAACTCGAGAGATGTAGTAGGCATCGAGCATCCTTTAAGGAATTTTATATTGATAATGTGTAGAGTAATATTAGAAATTTTTGGCAAAACCTTTCAAGAGTTGAAAGTGTAGCAAGTAGATGTTAAGAATGTGTAGCACAGAGTTGGTATACTAAAGAGAGTATTCGCATGGTATCTATATATAACTCAAATGAGGAGGGGATGATCAAGTTGATAGTTGATGGGTTCGAACCTTATATTACATTGAGATTTCGAAACAAAGAGAAGCAGTAAGATAGTTCCAAACACATATAAGAGGTAATAAAGAGTCACATTTTTCTTGTATGTTGTAAATTGAGGGATCATTCAAAGAAATAAATTAGACTAACCGGTTAAGGGTAAAAAAAAGTGACGAGGCTATGAAAATATTTATAGAGTCAGCTTATGACATTAAGAGAAATGTCAAACTTGTCTAAAATGGAACAAGATTAGGGAGAAGAAATTAGCTTACAAGCTAGATAACATATGAGAGGTTATCATTACGCAAGCAAAGAAAGTAGAGAAGGTGCATCTTAATATTCTTTTAATGAGGAAGTCAAAATTTTCTAGCTAGGGTGGTTTCTTAGACCTTTAATTCTCGTGGCACATATAGACTTTGTTTGAGGTCTTGTATCAAGTCAAGATATTGTAGAGAAATAGATGCATATAATAAAAATGCTCAAGGACACACGTAATATTTGGTGAAATATAAATGTTTTAGGAACACAGTGTGTGTAATTGACAATATTGAAAATCACCTAATAGTACTATATTTTAAAGAAAAATATATATATGCAGGCAACAGCTAGAGAGGTGGTTGGACAACAAAATGGGTGGCAAAAGAGAACAATGAAGGTTGAAAATAGGCGCAAGCCATGAGGTTGAAGACTGTGATGAGAGAACTCGGAAAGGGCCATAACGCGATACACTTACTGGAAAAATGATGCAAGGCAGATTTGATCATCTTGATGTAGCAGAAAAAACCTAGTTTTCATAGAAAAAGCATGGTGATTCCTTTGAATCAAGGGAAGTTACTCTTTAGACTTGGCAAAACTATTAAGTGATAGTGTATAGGTTACATTTATAACTAGCTAAAATATAACTTAAAATACATGAAAGATAATATGCATTGAGTTGAGTGAAAGTCTTAGTTTATAAGCATACAAGTTTTATTAAAAGACATCGTGAGAATGAATTAATTAACAGTCTAACTAAAATAGTTTACATGAATTAGAACACATCTAGTATACTTTGTCCTTAAAATTATATAACTAATTAATTAATTATAGAAAATGATTATTGTCAATTTAGTTAAAGAATGATTAAGATTTGGTCACTGCTTATTGAAAATATTCTATGCTAATTATTGTCAACATTTGCATTTACTTTTATTAATTTCCATCAGCACTATTATCTGCTATAGTTTAAGGAAATGGATATCATTAGTATACTTTAATAATAATTTTCATTATCACCATAATATATTTGTCCACAATAAATAGATAGTTACTCACTTTTTCTAATAATTAATTTTTTAAAATAATACAATGGATATATTAATCAAATCTTGTTAAGAGATGGAAAGAGATCTAATTCATTTTACATAATATTTTAAGAATTTTTATAGATTATTAAAAACTTAATATATGTGTGTGTATACAGATATATATGATACATTCATATTATATAAATGTAGGAAAGTAATTTACATGTGATATTTGTTTACTTTTAATTAATGTGCCTAGCAAGTCACAACATTATTTAATGTAATTATAAAATCACACAATAAATTAGCATGAATAATAATGTTTCATAGACAAAGCATGACTATATGAAATGCTTAATTCGATATTGCTTGAATAATATATAATAATATCCAAAATTTATAATATTATTTTTATCCATAATTTTAAAAAATATAATATATAGTTGATATGCTATAAATTTAAGATTAATTTAAAATTCAACCAAAAAGTAAAAACTACCTTAGTTACCAATTTATAATCAATAAAATCTTAAATAATAAAACTTGTCATTTTTGTCCTTAATTTTATCAATCATACTTTTATTAGAAAATATACACTACAAGAAAAGAGAGTTACCTTGACATAAATTTTATATCAAGTAGATTTGTTCTTGATTTTTGTTGTTATGTTAGCATAGGTCATCTTAAAAATATGTGAGACATTTTAAGTATCTCAAGATATGACTTTTAAAATATGTGTCGAGACGTATTAATATAGTATGTATAAAAAAATCAGCTATATTTACAATTTTTTACATTTATTCTTTATAATTTTATACTTTTTTATGTTGACTTGCTTTAATTCTTGTTATCTCATGATAATTTTGGATATATTATATAATTTTTGTAACTATTAAATTTATATATTAATTAATTGTATACCTACCCTTTAAAATTTTAAATTTATTTTGATTTCTATTATCGTATTGATATGAATCTATATTCTATATTTCATAAATAATTATTAATAATTTTATTCTAAATAAAATATTAAATTAACATAAATATTCAAAATATATCTATAAATTATATAAAACTGTTATATATTAATATTAAATGACATCATTTTTTGTTTTAAAAAAACAAGGCCATTTTTAGTTTATGTTATTTATGATTTTATATAAAAAAAAATAACTAGTATATATCAAATTATGATATTCAAATTAAATGTCAAGATTCTTTTGTCAAAGTAACTCTGTTTCTTGTAGTGATCATTTTAATTATCCTTAATTTTAGGAGTTTGTCTTCTTCTTTTTTATTAAGTTTATAATGGCTATATTTTTTAGTCTACATATATACAACATATCTTGTATTTTAGTAACTAAAACAATTCATTTTCTTCTCACCTATCTCTCATCCACACTAAACCATTAGCAACACAACGAAATTAAAATAATGTATATTGATTCACTGCATCAAATTATGGTCAATTTGTATCCTCTATTATTCTTTTTTTAATTTAGTCTTTTCATTGGTTGTTATATTGTTTGGAAATTTACAATGATCAATTAATTTTTAATTCATTTCTTGTTTAGTGTTATTGAGTTCAATTATATATGTATATAATATAATATAGCACTTTTTAATATATATATAATTGAATATTGAGAATTGGATAATCTTACAATTAATCTATAATAATATTGATTAAGAATTATTTTTTAAAAGAAAAAAGAAAGAAAAGGTGTCTTTAATTATATTATATATAATTTTATATTTAAAGTAATAATCAACAATTCAAATTAATTCAATTGATGAATAGAGAGAAATAGAATCTTATAATGCATTCAATATATTATTATTTATTACATCTAACTCTTATAACGTAAAATTTAAAATATATTAAAAAATTAAAACTTAAAAGTAAATATTTAATTTAAAGTAAATTTTGAAATTTTAAAATATATAATATATTTGTTTTAATAAAAAGTGTATATAAACATTAATTGATGTACTATAATCAATTCAAAGACACACATTCACATACATATATAATTGCCCACGTATTATGATGTTAAAATGGATAACCTTAAACTAAGAATAATTAAAAATGGTAAACATGTTGGGACAATATCTAATTAATTAACAGTTATAAACTAGATTACATATATACATGTAAATAATTAATGATAGTTTAATTTATTTATATAAATTAAAATTATTATTAACAGATAAGAGTGACTCAAAACTTTTAAAAGTTATAACTTTGAATAGAATTTTAATTTCTTAAGAAATTGTTGATGATGATTAACTCAAAAAGATGGATAGAAATTAATTATTAAAGTATGATGATAATAATTAAAGCCATGAATTTGTTTTTTCAATGGTAATTTTTTAAACCTAATATTAATAATCTAGCCATCAATACATGGTATCATTATTGTTTCAACTTTCTAAAAAGTTTAGAAATATATATATTATTTCTAAATAATAATAATAATAATAAAAGTGTGAATATACATACGGGTGTGGTTAAGTACTTTAATGAATATGTTATATGAATTTATATCTTGCAATCACATTATATTAGATAGAAAATTTTAAGATCCCAAATAATTTTTCACATATAAATAGTTTATACTTGTTAGGCATAATGGAGGACATTTAATTATGGGTCTCAAAAGGGTTCAATAATATTCAAAACACTCAAATCTTGTCCTACACTAATACATGTTAATTCTTAAATCTCAATTTTTACTTTGTATAATGTAACTAACTAATTAATTAATTAATTTGCCCTTAATCATGGAACTATATTTCTTGTGGGCAAAACTAAGGTTTAGTTTTTAATCTTAAACTTGCTAGACTACTAAAATAGATGTTCATGTTCATTGGATAGTATACAATTTGTAGATACTTTAATAAAGAAAAAATGCAAAAGAAAAAGTTAAAACATTAATTTTTTTAAATTATTGCCAAAAAAATACTCTGAATGAGAATATAATTTATTGATACAAATTGAAATATATAATTTAATATTAAATCAATAAAACGTGATTGGTTGCGTAAATTATGACCTAAGCTTTAAAACGATATATTATTATTAGTAAAATATATAAGAAAAAAATTAAAATTAAAAAATTAAATTGGACCTCAAACTTATTTGTTTTTATTTTAGTTCAACTCTAGTTCTCTATTACTGCTCCAATTTTGGTTCTATTTCTTTTTTTTTTTTACTGCAACTATATCTATTAGTATTACAAATTAGAGTTCTTACTAATACTACAAACTAAATTAGAGTAGGTCACAAGGGTCCGAGATGAGTCCCATCTTACGTGAAAAAACTCTCACATATAATGGGAAAAGCCTTGCAAAACATATACCTTCCTAAAGGGAGGGGGTGTGGCCAAACACCCAAGCTAAGCCTAGGTGACTTTGGTTCTATTCCATTTTGATATCTAATCTAATTGGAACAAAAAGTTGAACCATGCTCAGTTGTATTGAATTTTGTTCTTAAATGGAAGAGAGCACATATATATCATATATTATTTGTTTATAGTAAGTCTACTTATAAAGCTATCGTGGTGTATTTAGTAGCCCAATTGATGTTAAAGCTTTTTCTTTTTTTCTTCTTTTTTCTATTTTGCTCAGGTTGAAATAATGACACTAATTGGGACTAATTCTAAGAAAGGTCAAGCCCATTGTTGTTTCAGCTTGCACTAAGTCTACTTATAATGTTATTGGGGTGCACTTAGTACTCTAATTGACATAATTATCTCATGATAAATTTTGGCTATATTTTCATATACCTCCCCTTAGGTTTGACGTTTTACACTTAGAAAGAAAGCTTGTCAAACTTTACAGGTACACACCTCTATTTGCATGTCATTTTAGTTTACCATTGGTCTCAAAGACAAGATGATCATCACTATCAAGAGCCATGAAATCAACACACTCCACAGTCTACTATCTCATGACTAGGAAATAAAGTTGATGTTTTCACATTATTTTAGCTCGTTTTAGTTATCTTCCTCTTTATAATATAATATGAAGAGCATGTAAAAAAAAACGTTGAGCTTATGAAAGTTATATTATATTTTTATGATCTTTTTTCTTACTCGCTTATTTTCTTTTGAATTTATCATTTGGACATAATTATAATTAATTACCTTGATTTGATTGGTGTAACATAAATGAATAATTTATCTTATAATTTATTTCTTTATGAAGGTGTAATAAAGACCAAAAATAGATATAATGTTGGCCTCCATTTCTAACAAAATACTATATTATAATAAAATGGAACAAACATTTTTTTATGAAAGTATAACAGTACAAACATATGGTATCTTTCATTCATTCACTAATAAGATACCATATTATAATAAAATAGAACAAACATAGTATAATAATATGTTATACAATTTTTTATAACTTAATAAATATTACAAGGATGAAATTATAATATAACAAATTTAATAATAATATTGTTAATTCATTCATTCACCAACTAGAAAAGTAACAAACTTCAAACTTCAAAAATAAAACAATTTAAAATTCATAAAAAAAAACTAAAGGATCCAAATATTAATGATGTATAAGAAGAATAGCAATTTGATCACGTTCTTGATGCATTTCATGTTCAATAAGAAAACTTGTATTTGATTCTTTATTAATCTCTTCCCTTTCATTCTCTCCTTCACTAGTTGGGAGTAATTCTACATCATCATCATAAGGCTGAAATTCTTGATCCTTTTTTTCATGATTTCTTATGAAATTATAAAGAATCATTAAAGCAATCACAATCTTCACTTACTAAAAGAAAAGTTATGCATTTGACATAAAAAGTTTTCATCTATTGTTTCAAACACCAAATGTTATCTCAATTGTGTATCTCAAAGAAGAATGTGCATGATTAAATATTTCTTTTTTCCCTCTTAGTTGACTTCCACGTCGAAAATCTGGAAGATAATATCGTTTACTTTTATAAGGACCTAAATAACCTTTCATGTGAGGATATCTAGCATTTACTAAATAATACTTACCTATAAAAAACAGTAAAGATAAAAAAATTAAAATAAATATTTATGTTCATATCTAATATTAATAATTAATTGTACATTAATACTAACCTGATGATGGATGACAAAAACACAATTTTTCTTACGTAAGGCCTCTAAAAAGATATGAGCATTATGAATAGTATCTTTCCATCCAGACCATGCAAATATAAAACACATGTTAAAATCACAAACAATCATCACATTTTGGGTAGGAATCCCTTTTCTTCCTAGATATAAAATTTGCTTTGATGTGGGCACAACAATTGGTATATATGTTCCATCAATTGTTCCAATGCAATCTTTAAAATATGGTCAGTATGAATCATCATCCTTAATCTTTTGTGGAATTATTTTAAATTGTGGGTCAAACGGTTTAAAAAAAAAAAATCAACAACCCTATGATAAACATCTAATACAAATATCAGTGCATTAACAAAATATATTAGTTCATATATCAAGCACTTATTATGCATATTCCACTGCACGAATCAGCTTCTATCAGTGTTTATGTTAAGTAGATGTGCAAATTAAGCATTTTATATATATCAATGTAATTAGTGCATAAATCAATGCGTTTTATCTTTTTGTAAACCAATATATATTAGGTATTGAACACGTATATATCAGTGCATAAAAAGTACTTATTATGGATTCATACATTATCTTGATCTTAATTTCTTCACACAATCTTAAAATAGGCAGTTCCCTGAAATAGTTTATCCAACTTTTATATGTTTTGCTCATGTTATTGTTGACATGAGTAGATTTCACCCATTATTAAATTTATGCATGCTTTAATTACCAATAGAGATGTTAATGAGCTATTCATGTGCAGGTTCATTGATTGCCTTGATCTTCTACTTAACAGGTTCACATAAATATACTTGAAGCAAAAATCGCCCCAAAAAATTTACACTTGAAGTTTGCAAAAATATATTTGAAGTAAAATCTCTTTTATCTAAGTTGGGGAAGTGTTGTTCAAGAACTCAGTGCACCATTTTGTCTATTAGTCATAAAAACAAACCAATTCCTTTTTTTTTTCAAATTTTTAATGTTGCTTCTAAAAAGAATACCCTTATAAGTATTGGTTCTCGATTTCCACCATTTCAAAGGCTAATGGATAAATCTCACAATTAGCATTTATACTCATTATACTTGACAAAACTCTCTTGTACAACCCTCTTGGGTAAGACCCACAAAGGCTAGTTAAATGGTGTAAAGCCTTAGAAAAACCCCATTCTTTGTACGTTAAACTGAGAAAATACATTTTAAAAATAAGATTCCCTCCACTTAGTAGCCATTTAGTTTACAAGTCTATGACATTACCAAGGTTATTTTCATTAATGACAGTAACACATCTACTAAGTTTGTTGTACTAAGCCTTGTAATATGTTCCACCAATAATTCCAAGGCTTTATTTCTATCTTGTACAATATAATTAAATGACAGGTGACCTTACATTTTCTTCTCAGCTCATTTGTTATAATTTTTTAATCAATTTCTGAGTTTACTTTGAATGAATGTAGGAATTAGGCAACAATCCAACTTGAGATTGCTTTCTAATTATCAAATACTCTCTTGCAAGTATGAATATGGTTATAGGTTTTGATCTTAAAGGATAACTTGTCCCAAGTAAGGCTTGCGTGTATCCTCCAACTATAATCTTCTACTACACATTTGTGTGTCACCTTTGTCTTCTCATTCTTCAATCTCTTCAACATAAAATCATTCCTTATTACAAAAACTTGCATTTTTTGAAAACATAAACTATGTAAAATGTGTGACCTTCTTCATTTTATTTACTCTTGCCATTTCAATACATTTCATATTCAAATCCTCCATTTTTTTTCTTTTATACCTAATAGTTAGGATACTATCTAAGTCTTCATCAGGAGGAAAAGATCATTACATCTCCATAAATCATCTTTATACACTGATAATTCATCTACAGAATAAAAAATAAAACAGTCCATCAGTTTACAACCTATTATGCCTCCTCGTTGTTCATCTTAAGTATGTGATCTTCCTTTGAGGGTATCACACACAATTATAGTGGAATGCATTATTTTGGAATAACTTCTATGAATTTAAAGTCATCCATATTATTGCTTGACATGTACCCAACGTATAACTTTTTTAGGTGCAAGATCATCCAGCTTATAATCATCATGCACATTGTTTAATGCAAATATTAGGGGTAGTATGCTTAGGATTAGAGGATTCCAGCTCTATAAGTGAATGTGCTACATAAGATGGCTATTTAATTATGATATGAATATAATTGTATCCCTAAGTCTCCATTTCCTTTAATACAATAAGAAAATCTGCATCAATCTTCAGTTAAACTTTGTTCTTATCCCAAGGGAACTTTATCCCAAATATAACACACTCTCACTCATTGCATATATAATTACTATCACAAATACTTAGGACATCCTCCTATAACTACATTAGGCTATATGATTCAAGAGATACTCTTACTATGTCATATATTATTCCCAAATAATAATGCTATAGATACAAATTAAACAAGAATCTTAGCAAAATGAAATCATAATATGGTTTATTAACCACATAATAGTTGAAAAATAGCTAAAAACAAATTAAAGTAAGCTTTCAATGAAACTAGAATATAAGCATAAGGGAAAGGTAATGAAATCAATCTTTGTGGTAGCATATTTCTAGAAACATAGCAAAAAAAAAAGTAGAAAATTAACAAAGTTTAAGTTAAATTGACAACTTTTCTAATTTGAGATTGTTATAAATAAACATTAGCAAAATGACATAAGAATCACATATGTCAAGTATAAAACAAAAGCCAAAACAATATATAAATAAACAAATGATGAAAATAAAAAAGCATTAAGTAATAGAACATTAGGTTAAAACACAAGTAAGTATGAATAGAGAATTAAAATTCAAACAATCATGCATGAGGTAACAAAACATTTGTATCTTTAACATGCAACTAACCATGAACGTAAAGAAAAAAAATTCTAACCATCATAAATAAAAAATTAAAATCCAAACCAATTTCTTTAAAAAAATATGTGTAAATGAAAATAAAAAATGCAAAAAAAATTAAAGGCATAAATATGGGCTCAACTTATATAGTCACTCTTTAATAATCATAAGGTTATGTGTTATTCACCGAAAATAAAAAACAAAAGGACGATAAATTGTGAAATTTAAAATACAACTAAGCATAAACAAAAAAATTAACAACCAAAATCACTAGGTTCAAAACTCAACAACACTAAGCAAAGAGAAACTAAACTCAACAGCTAACAAAACCAATTTCTTTTGAAAAGCATGTGCAAATGAAAAGAAAAAGCAAACAAAAACAAGTAAAAGCACATACTTAAGCTAATGTTATATTATAACCATCTTAAGGATAGCATGGATATATAATGTTCACTAAAAATTAAAAATATAAAAATAATCAATTGACACAATCAACTAAAATTAAACTAATCACCAAAAATAAAAAGTTACTACCATGCATATGAAAGGAATGTGGTCAAAATCAACAGAAAATCAGAAAACCCTCAAATCAAATGATATTATACAAGCATTTGACTTTAATAAATACTCTACTGAAATCTTGAACCCTATCTTAGGTCTACTTGAGGTTGAGTTTTGTAATTTTTAACTCCTAAAATCAAAGTATTACCTCACATATAATACAAAAAGCTCTTTCTATTTTTGAATATATACCCCTACCTTATTTGGAAATAGTGCAAACCTCTGACTCCACATATTGACCTTAGCTTCCATCTTGCAACAACACCCTCCAAAAATATTAGCTAGGGGTTTTGATTTTTGCATTTCGTGCATTAGTTTCCTATTGAGGTCTATTATTTATTGGTTTATGCTCTCTCTACAAGTCTGTCTCAATCAATGAATATGGTCAAGGCATATGACAAAAATGGTAAAGCTTATGGAATGTCCAAAAATACATTTTATCTTAACTGTTCTATAACAGTCAACTAATAGTCTAGGAGAAGTATGTGTGGATTTCTCTAAATTTTTCACCCAAGTGTAAGGGTGGGCATGGTTCGGTCCAGTTCGGGTTTTCAAAAATCCAGACCGAAATTGAAAAAATTAGGTTTCTAAATTTTGGAATTGAACCAAATTGGACCGAACCGATTGTAAGAAGAACTTGAAATAAACTGGATCTAATGATTCAGTTTTCGGGTCGATTTTTAGATTAAATTACTAATTTTTTTATAAAATTTTAAGAATAAAACGAAGTCGTTTTATTAAAACGACGTCATTTTAAATGAAAAATATTAAAATAAATAAATTCGGTCTAATCCAGTCTGAATTTTTTTAGCAAAACCCGAAATTGAACAAAAAATTTTGGTTTTTATATTTAGGAACCGAAACTAGATCAATTAACGTAAAATATCGAATCAAACCCATCGATTTCAGTCTGGTCCGATTCGGGCCGATTTTTATACCCACTCCTATCTAAGCATACATTTTACAAACCTCTTGTGAGATATATATTAATCCCCATAATCTAAATTAGAAATTTTATTTATTTACATATATCCAATGATGGTTTTGTTTTCTATATAGTATAAGTGTTAAAAAATATAAGAGATTTATATATTTTAATCTTTTCTTTAACATCTTTTAGAATAATTTACTAAAATATTCAATACTACTTGGAAATACTTCTATTTAGCATATAATTATGTACTAATTTAAAAATAACTTCAAGTAGTAATTAAATTTTATAACCATCTATAAAATAAACGATCAAATACACAAGTAAATACATATATTTCTTAATTTATTATTCACTATAGTATTAATTAGCCCTATCAAACAAGGCCTTGAACCTAAAAGTTTTCTATTTAAGGGTGAAATTTGACTTTTTTCTAAAAAATAAATTCAATCAATCGTCAGTATACATGGACGGTAATTTTAAGGGTAGCATTTGTAAACGTCTCCTAACCTTCTCTCTAAGCGTGAAAGGATGAAAATAAGGGACTTATGTGAAAATAACCCGATTAACTTTTCAGCGTGATGAAAGCGCCTTCGTATCGTTTGTCAGCTTCCTCCACCGATAAGAAGCTGATGAGTGACTCCAAATAAAAGTTGGGCTATCGAAATTTTAACACTCTTTTAACGTTTTTATTATAATTTTCAATTTTTTTAATTAAAATTATTATCTTATAAAATAAAATAAAAAATTATATGAAATAACCTGCAAAAAAATTGATACAGAAGTCAAATGGAGTCAGCTTTGGTTTTGTTTTTTTTTTAAATTTATTTATTTAGTTATCACTTATCACCGGAACCGGGAAGACTCACACCACAAATATCTTCCAGACCGTATTTTTTTAAGTAAAATTGTTAATTATTTCCACAGTATAATATAATTTATATTTTGTAAGATTCCAAAATGTAAATTAAAAATTAATTTATTTACATTTCTTAATGGAAAAATGAAGAACGTACAAATTTGATTAGCTATGATATGACGAAAGCAACAAAAGTTTTAAAGGCATATACTCTGTAGATTCAAAGCAGAGAAAGAGCGAGGATTTCAATGAAAGATTCAGTAACGACCTCTCAAATTTAGGGACTATTCGGAGAAACCAACGCGCGCTTTTGTTTTTGTTGTACTTTTTGTTTTCTTTCTAATGGTGGTATCAACGTGAAAGCATCTTCACTTCATAGTAGAATACGAATCCGCCTCTTTCAAACTTCATTAGAACTTGAAACCTCGTACAACAGCCGCAACAACTGTTTGTAAAAGACCAATCAAGGGTTTAACTAGTTTAGATTACTTGGTTTGTTGTATTTGTGGCCATTTTTGGACAGGTCTTCAGAGATGCATGGTCTTGGGGGTGAAAGAGCTCCTCTGTTGGATCGTGGAGTAAGTTTTTAACCAATCATTACTGTTTTTTTCTCTGTTTATTGAGAGAATGTTGATGGTCTTGGATATTTTATTGATGGGTCCTGGAATTTTAAGAAAATATATTTCTTGGTGGCCCAAGTTTTTGCAGTGTTTGTTTCTTGGATTTTGTGGTAAACCAAACTTGTTGGGTGCTGGTTCTGAATTGAAATTCTTTCTTGTCTTAATTATGTTTCTCGTTTCCTTTTTTGAATTTTGGTTCTTACACAGGGTAGGAGGAAGGGGAATGATGCCTCTGAAAATGGTGACTTAACAGACCTTGAGCATGGGGATGCAGTTCCGGTAAACGTGGTTTCTTTTATATTTTGTAAATTTTTATATGAGATAATTGGATTTATATTGAGGTGATAACTAGTTCCTGAAAATTGCAGGCTGCAAACGTTGGGTTTGGTAGAGTATTTTCCCTTGTAAGTGGTTCAATCATGGTTTTATTATTGGGAAGTTGAACTTAGTTATTGAACATGTTAAAGTTGTTGACATTATATCTCTTTTCAGGCAAAGCCTGATGCAGGGAAATTGATAATTGCCACTGTTGCTCTCTTGATTGCATCCGTGTCAAGTATCTTGATTGTATGTATTCTTTGTCTTGATGCTCTCTCTCTCTCAAGTTAACTCTGGAATGATTTACCTGGTCATTGAATGTAATGATGGTTGGATTTACTAAACTTTGAATCGATCATGCAGCCAAAATTTGGTGGGAAAATAATCGACATTGTTTCAGGAGATATTGGAACCCCTGAACAGAAAGCTGAAGCTTTAAATGCAGTCAGGAATACCATCCTTAATATCTTTCTCATTGTTGTAATCGGGTATGATAATTGCTTGCTGACTTGAAATTTTAGGGAAAGATTTCCTTGTTTCCTAGTAGGGTATGATTGCAGGATATTTCTCCTTCTGAAAATTTGTTCTGTTGGGTACTTAATAACACAACCTTCACGTCCACCTCTGTCCCAAACTTGTGTGGAAGATTATAGGACAATGCATCTTTATTTGTCTAAATTAAGCACCACTTTTGAGGATCATGTTCGAATTTTGTATATCTCTGACATGCTTGCAAGGTTAATAATCTTTTAACTCTTTGAGGTTCTTTAAAGAGCAAAGTGACATGATGGCATGCTTTAATATGTATATTTAATATTATATGTATACAAACCTACACCTACACCTGCATAACCATGCTCTTGTTTCTTGATTTCACCATTTCTGGTAGTCTCTATCATTGTTGAAACAAAACACTTGTCTCAGTCAATAGCTCATATCAATAATCTAATTAGTTAACCTCTCACATCCTAATTAACTAAAAAGTATATCTGCTGCATGACTGCCAGAGGAATTCTCCAAAGATGCTGATAAAAAGCTAAGTTATTATATGAAATAAATGAATTACATAATCCTCTTCCCTTTCATAGGCATCTCACGGGTTTATTTATTTTGTGCGGTTTTTTTTTATCTCTGCAGTTCAGTTTGTACAGCATTGCGAGCATGGTTATTTTCTTCTGCAAGTGAAAGGGTTGTTGCTCGGTTGAGAAAGAGTTTGTTTAGTCACCTTATTACCCAGGTAAAAATCATTCTCTTGTTATTTCTTTCATGATGATTTCTCTTTGCGTCAGTTTTCTCTTCTCTGTCCCTGGATTATATGAATTAGTTGTTGACATTTAAATGGTTGATGACTTTTCCAGGAAATAGCTTTCTATGATGTTACACGAACAGGGGAGCTTCTAAGCAGGCTATCTGAAGATACACAAATTATAAAAAATGCTGCAACCACCAATCTTTCTGAGGCCCTTAGAAATCTATCGACTGCTTTTATTGGCCTCGGCTTCATGTTTTCAACATCATGGAAGTTAACATGTAAGCATTAAACCTTGAAGCATTAGCAGATTAAATATATAAACCTTTGTGTATTTCACCAAGAGTCCAGGGTGATCATTATGATTTTTATTGTTTTTATTCAATGATTCAGTGTTGGCTCTGGTGGTTGTGCCGTTTATATCTGTCGCTGTACGTAAATTTGGTCGGTTCCTTCGTGAACTTTCTCACAAGACTCAAGCTGCAGCTGCAGTAGCTTCTTCAATTGCTGAGGTACGGCCTTTCCACTAAAAACTGTGGCTTTCACCTATGGAATGTGGAAAATATGTTTTGGATAATCATATAAACCCAATTTCTAACCATCTTTACTGTTGGATTTGTAAAAAGAAGTTTTGGTAATCTGATGATTTTGAACTCAGAAATTTCTGCAAATGATGGTGAAAATTTGCTCATAAGAACTGTTAAATGAAAAGTTGGTACAAGCATTGTAATGCTTAAAGATACGTTAGCCTCCAGGGAAATAGTTACCAAAAAAAGGGGTAGTTTAGTTCTCAAGAGTTCAACAATATCTGCAGATGATTATGAATGCAAAGAACAGCCATGAATGTGTACCAATGGATATAAGCATGTAAATTCCTGCAAACCCTTTTTTTGAATTATGAGCAAATATGCATCGGGGCAACCAATCTTATAGTATGTTGCTCATAAATTTTCTGTCGGAGGCTGGTGGATGTCTCTCACTCTATAAGTTAGATACGTGAGAATTTCAGTTATGGTTGTGCATAAATGGGCTATATGCTGAGAGGAAATTCAAGAGATATCATCGAAAAAGAATATTTATAATTGGTGAAAGCAGCGTAGTGAGTATAGAACCATTGGAGAAGGCTTGATGAAATCAAGGAGTTCAATTTTTATAGCATCTATTATCAAAGAATATTTTCATAAGAGCACTAACACATATCGCACAATATCAAGTTTTACTGCATATCACTGGAAGAACACACTGATATTTTGCAATTTTTGCTTAGGAATCTTTTGGTGCCATACGCACTGTGAGATCTTTTGCACAGGAAGATTATGAGATATCCCGCTACTCTGAGAAAGTCGATGAAACACTGAAGCTTGGACTTAAACAAGCTGTGAGTTTCCTTTTGTTTGGTCTGTCTCTCTCCCTTTCTCTCTATGCAGCTTCTTAATCTTATCTCAGCTCTTTGTTGCTGCAGAAAGTGGTTGGAATGTTCTTTGGAGCTCTAAATGCAGCATCAACACTATCAGTGATTGTTGTAGTTATATATGGGGCTAATTTGACAATCATAGGTTCCATGACTCCGGGTGCTCTTACATCCTTCATTCTTTACAGTCTCACAGGTAATTTCATCCTAGTTCGATGCAAGCAAATCATATTGGTATAATTTTATGTAATTGGTTCAATACCATTCTTTGATAAACTCTGAGATTTTAATTTTTCAGTGTCTCAAAGTTCTAGTTTGATTAAACTTATCAATATTTTTCACTGGCAGTTGGATCATCTGTATCTGGACTGTCAGGGTTATACACTGTTGCGATGAAAGCTGCCGGAGCCAGCAGGCGGGTTTTTCAGCTTTTGGATCGCATGTCATCCATGCCTAAGTCGGGAGATAAGTGTCCATTGGGGTTAGTTCATTTAATCCTCCTTCCTCCTATTCTGCTTATAAGTTCTGTTATGGAGTGCAAGGCCAACTCTGCAGGTTCTCAAACATGGTATGAGAGACAGATGTCAGAAGTCTGACCTTGGGAGTCTGACTTTTCCTAGTTTAAGAAGAATCATGTTGGCATTTTCTGATTGCCAACTACCACCCATTCTTTTCCCAAAACATTTCTGAACCCCAGATGTGCTTATTATCGCAAATATATAATTATCTTTTGAAGACTTAGCTAGCGTAAACGCTTTGATAAAGCAATCATAATGAGAGTTAAGAGTTATGCTGTTAATTTGCATGATTACTGATTCTCTTTGAGCAACAAAATGCTACCCATATTTCCAACTTTCTTTATTCCTCATAGATTTCTGAATTCTTTTACTCCTAGTGCAAATAATTTTCCATTTCTGGGCTAGTCATTTTCTTATTTTAAGATGGTATCATGATAATTATCACGAATAATATGGAGATCTAAATTTCAGCAATCAAGATGGGGAAGTGGAGTTGGATGATGTCTGGTTCGCATATCCATCCCGCCCTAGCCATATGGTACTCAAGGTAATGCTCATGATCTATGATATGGTGACTAAAATGTGCCTAATTTATATTCTAATGGAAATATGACCTCTTTTTGTTTATTTCAGGGAATAACATTGAAACTGCAACCTGGCTCAAAAGTTGCTCTTGTTGGTCCTAGCGGTGGGGGAAAAGTAATGTTTATTTTTATTAAGAGGCTCCTATATTGTTTTAGGTTCAACTATTTTTCATCTTTATATGAGAAACCATTCAAGTAGATGTGCAGACAGAAGGTCAGTCAAAGAGTACTTATACCTCGTGATTTTTTTCTTTGCTGCAGACCACAATAGCAAATTTAATAGAAAGGTTTTATGATCCAATCAAGGGAAAAATTCTGTTAAATGGGGTTCCTCTGGTAGAAATATCGCACAAACATTTGCACAGAAAGGTAATCTTAATCCTCATTTCAGATCTTGTCAGAGAACTAAATACATAATATAGTATTCAAATTCATTTTAGAAGGTTCCTTTCTGATATGCTAATTTGTAGTTGTTTAGTACATGCCAAAATCTTCCTTTCATGAGCAGCTTTATTTAGTATATATACTATCAACAGAACAGTGAATTATTCGGTTTAATATACAGATCAGTATAGTGAGCCAGGAGCCAGTTCTTTTCAATTGTTCCATAGAGGAGAACATAGCATATGGATGTGATGGCAAAGCAAGCAGTTCTGACATAGAAAATGCTGCTGTAAGATTTAACATCTTCTTTACCCAGGAGACACCTTGAACATGAGATCTAATGATTTTGATGATGGTAATCGCAGAAAATGGCCAATGCACATGATTTCATATCAAACTTTCCAGACAAGTATCAAACTTTTGTCGGAGAACGTGGGGTAAGGCTTTCTGGAGGACAGAAGCAAAGAGTGGCAATTGCCAGAGCCCTGCTAATGAATCCAAGAATTCTCCTGCTAGACGAAGCCACGAGTGCTCTGGATGCTGAAAGCGAGCACCTTGTGCAAGTGAGTTTCACATATTACCTTGAACACAAAGCTAAACCTCCCATCTTTTTGAAAGAAACTTATCAATTTTCTTTTAATCTATAATTCCTCTTTCATTGAACTATATAGGATGCATTAGATTCTCTGATGAAGGGAAGGACAGTTCTTGTGATAGCCCATCGACTGTCAACAGTCAAAAGTGCAGACACTGTAGCTGTTATTTCTGATGGTCAGACTGTTGAAAGTGGCACTCACGAAGAGCTCCTTAGCAAAGATGGTGTATACACTGCATTAGTGAGGAGACAACTACAGGGACCCAAAACTGAGATTTAGTGTCAGAGAACACCAATGTAGAACTAAGTTCACGAAATGGCGAATTCAATATTGCTGTCTTCTCTCACGCATATACGAATGCATCCTATTTTATGTTCCGCAAAATTATCCTAAGAAAATATTTTCAAGTAATGCTTTTTAAACTTTCATCAAGAGTAGTATCGTCTTTCCCACCTTCTCATGTCACTACTTTCTGCAATTCATCGATTTGTCTCATATAAGTTATTGGACAACAGAAAATGATATGATAACAATTAACAAAGGAACTTCAGATTGTTAATCACTTATCAGCAGTTTCTTCTGGCAGTTGTGTGGAATGTTAAGCACGTTTGAACTTCACTGTTGGCCTATTGGCATCAAGTGGTAGATTCATGGTTCTGTTGTAGTTGAAAGCAATGGGAAGTTGTTCAAAACAAGTTTTGGGTGCTGAATGTATTTCAAATGTTTATTTCAGCATCAAGGTCACAAATTTGATCATCTCTGCTGTTTCGAACATCATATTGCTTAATTCAAAAAAAAAAAAAAAACATCATACTGCTGCTTTTCTTTATGTGGTATATTGCAAACCGGATCCTAAAATATGGCCTATTTTTAGTATTTCTTGGAAATAATGATCAAAATCAACTTGGTCATATGAGCTTGCCCATCAAGGACATGCTAACTTTACATTTTTAGTTTTAGTAGAACAAAGACAGTAGGGACAGCCATAAAATTATAAAGCATCAAAGTTAAATCTCAATTAACATTCTTTGACAACAGCATAGGATAAGTTCAAAAAGCCATACCGAATGTCTTATTGTTAAGATATAATTACACCATATATTGCCCAGAAAAACATTACACCTCTTCCTCTTGCCATGCTCTATTAAGTAATTATTGAATTACTTCCACAAACTCTCAAAATCTTCTTGGTGATGCATAAGTAGTCAGTGAGAATCCAGAATCAGTTTATTCAGGTCGGTAGCTCACCGAAGGAGAGCAGAACAACTGAACCTGCTTAAAATAACATTTGGAGAGAATCAGGAATAAACATGACTTGTACTCCCCAGTAAACACCAGCCCTTTCAGGAACTCGGAACAAATAGGTCAAATCCATAACTCACATGGTTCACATAGTGCCTTAACAGTTCAGCACACAATGAACATGCATTTAACTAGCCCAAAAATACCACCCCATCTCCTTTAACCGAAAGACAGACAGATTGGGAGCAACAGACATTGATTTTGTACTTTCCTGTCCCTACCATTCTCCAAGCATACAAGGCAAGTTCCACATGTACCTTCCACAGATAAGGTGATTTCTTTTACTGGGAACTTGGAGAACTACCGGCATGTCATCTAAATCTTGCTCTATCATCTTCACAAGAGGAACAAATCAATTAGAATTTCCAACTTGGATAATAAAGAATGATTGTTAATTATAAGTAAGCTCCCCTCCACTAGACCAGTGATTCCATGAAAGCTTTCATGTTTTTAATATCCTCTTTCGAATTTGCATAACTCGGTAGTTTAAAAAGCTTCCATAGTCCAGCTGGATGGCGGCTCTTAATTTCACCTCCTGAAAATCTCCCATACAGTTTTTCACACTCTGGATAAGGCTTTACGTACATATTATAAAATCTAAGCCTATTAGGTTTTATCAAATCCCTCAACCCCACCTCAAAACCAAGCCCTCCTTTTCCTCTCAAATACTCAATAACATTGTATCGAGGAATAATTTGCTTTTCAAAATTCACTCCCAAATACTCTGGCACCTCAACCAAGCAATCAACATTGTATTTCATCTTATTAACTAAAAAATCAATCTTCTTTTCAATGTCTTCTATTCCATAAATAATCACTCTTGGTTCTTTCCATAAAACCTTAAAAGCCTCTCTACGAATCAACCCAAATTTGCATAAACAATCAACCCTCAGTTTCACTTCAAACCCAGCTCTAAATGCTCCCTCACCAAAAATTTTCAATTTTATTGGTTCCCGGCATTTCAAAGTCCTTAGCAACTCTAGACACCGTGAAAACTCCCCTAACTCCATGCTTAGTACTCTTGGTTCTCTAACAATCTCCTTCCTAATTATATCTTCACTAAAACACCAATCACAAAACTCATCAAGCAATGGTTTTAGCCTATCTTCAACATCAAATCCTATAACCCCCGGAAACAAATAAAAAATTCGCTCAATCCCTTCATTAGGAATTCCAATTCTCTTCAAGAATTCAATTCTCCGACAAACTTCAACTTCGTTCATCATAAGCACCTTAGGAAACTCCTCCAAAACTCTTTTCACAGTACCCTCACTAAACCCTAAGCCCTTCAAAACTTTTACAGTTTCATAAACCCTACCAGGATCTATCTGGAACCTCCGAGAAAGTTCCAGAATGTTTCTGACAACCAATGGAGAAATACCCAAATCCCCAAACTTTGAAACACCCATTTCCCATTTCTCCAAGAATTGAACATCTAAAACCCCAGGACAGTCATTTATCAATGAAACTAGAGACTTTTGAGTAATCTTGAATCTCAAGAGAATACTTAAAGACTTCTCAATGTCATGTACGTGGGAATTCAGCAAAAACTTATTCTTCGAGATAAAATTGTGGAGCTGGGAGGGAGGAAAGCCGTACCTTTGGAGAAGATTTGCAAGGGAAATCTGTTTCCTGTAATGAGTATTATCATGAGAAAATGAAAGTTGGGAAATTTGGGAATTATGAGGTTTTGTGGAAAAGAAGAATCGGGTTTTAGTTGGGAGGCGATGGGAAGTGGCTCTTCTGGTTAATGTAAACGCCATTAGCGATAGCTACTCCCAGATTGTTTTGCTCTTTCCATCGTCCGCTGACCGTCTCTGTTATCACCTGCACCAGAATTAGACGGCCAATAGTAGTAACAGTATCTATTTATTTTACGCTCATTTTTTTTTGAAATAACCGAAAATACCCTCCTTTTTATCCAAGAAATCAAAAATGCCCACCTTATAAATTATCATTCAAAAATATCCATAATGTAATCAATCAAACAAAAATACCCCATACTTGAGTTCTGAGACTACGAGTTTTCATCTTTTTTCTCAAATCGAAACAAAGCATACCTTCAAACATAAAGTGTAGAGCATTACTGACATTCGTGTTTGAAAGATGTAACTTGAACAGCGATGAAAAACGAGATTTGCACAATGATGAAAGCGATGATAGGCATTAAATAATGACTTAAACAAGAAACTACGAACACAAGTTAGGTTTCAAAATCAAATTTCATCAATATTGATATCAGATTTATATTTTTCGCATGATTACGTGTTAAAAATAATTGTATTTCATTATAAATTGAGTTGTTTGTGGTAATTTTGGGTGAAAATTAGTCGAGCAAAAACTTGCAAAGAGGCTCTCACGAGTGTCGAGTGTGTCTAGCCGACAGTACCATAGTTTTGACTAAGAACTAAAAATAGAGCTTCGAGCATAGGTGTGTTTTCCATTTTTGCTCAAAAATGTTGCATTGTCAAGTAAAAACGAAAAAGGTTCGAGCATCCATAGTGTCCAGCAAGGTATATTTCCCTCTTTTGCTCGAAACTCTTGCACTGTCGAACAAGAACAGGAAACATACCTTCGAGCGTCCATGGTGTCGAGTAAGGTGTGTTTTAATGCTTACTCGACACCATTATAGTTTTGAGTACTAAAATAGCACTATAAAGTGGGTATAAGGGCGTTTTTGTCTAGAAGATTGATATTTGGGCATTTTTGAATGATAATTTATAAGGTGGGTATTTCGATTTTTTGGATCAAAATGAGGGTATTGTCGATTATTTTTCCATTTTTTTGGGATAATTTTAATTTATCCCATAATGTTTTGATAATATTCAAATCAAACCTAATATTTTGGAATATAGTAATCGCAATCCTATACCATTAGTGATCTTCATCCATTTTAACAACTGAATGGGTATTTTAGACATTTGATACAGTATTTGATTGCATTACAGGAAATAAAGCTTCGAGTGGTGTGAGATGTAATTGATGGCACATGTGAGAAGATATTATGGGTATTATGCCAACTACCATAAATAAAAAACGATTTAAACAAACAAAGGCAACCCAAATGTCACCTTACTCTTTGTGTTTCGAGGCAGGACTCCATTGCACACTTTCAACTTTGAAAGAGAAACACAGCAGGTGTAAGCGAAAACCTATCGATCATCATAGTACAAACAACAAAACTATTAAGCTATAAAAAAAAGAAAATTTTCTTTTCAAGTTTTATTTGCGATCGAACAAAGGCATCACTCAAAGTTCAGGTGTGTGGACTGTTTTTACGCTGCAGTTTATGAACTCTCTTGTATGGTCATCTTTACTATTGGAAAAATTGATTTGTCTTCGAAAAACTTGTTTTTTATTGAGTTGTTAATGTGCGAATACTATTATCGATCCATGCAGGGAGCATAATTTGTTATTATTAATGAATTTTGATTGATGTTGTAGTTGAAGTGATAACTTTTAGGGTTCAGATGCTTTATTGAAATAATGAAATTGATTTAGAGGATATATGTTTGATGCCTGTTATGGTTTATTTGCATTATATGTATAGTTTAACGAAGTCAATTATGAATTATAAATTTTTTGCAAGTGATTGCTATGCATTTTCCTTGATAAAAAAATTAGTGTTTGTAAGTGTAGTGTATATTACTTATGGCCAAATAATATGTGAAGAATAGATGCTTCAAATTCTTGAGAACTTGAGTACTTGAAAACTAGAAGACCTGAAGAGGTGTTGTCATCTTCACTTGAAGAGGACCCAATGAGTCAAGATATAATAGTTATCCTAACTTTAAGAAAACCTGATTTGGTGTCCAAATACTTGAGGACCTAAAGACTTGAGGTCATAAGGTGGTGTTGCTATCCTGATTTGAAGAAAACCTGATCTGGTGTCTAAATACCCAAGGATCTGAGAACCTAAGGTCATGAGATGGTGTTATCATCTCGATTTGAAGAGGACCTAATCTAATATATACGGTGAGTACCTGAGAACTTGAAGTCATGAGGTGGAGTACCCGAGGGCTTAATCTGGTTTCTGAGTACCCGAGGACCTAATCTGGTGTCTGAGGACTTAAGGTCATAAGATGAAGTAGTCATTTTGACTTAAAGAGAACCCAAGGACATAAGGACCTAAAGAGATGTTGTCATCCTAATTCGAAAAAGATATCAAGCCTTTTTGAATTATGATACCGAGCTTATTTGAATTTGAACACTAAACCCACTTGAATTAGGATATTTAGGGGTATTATAAAAATCTTATACTCTAGAACTTTTGAGAAATGAGAAAAGAAAGAAGAAGCTTAAAAAAGGGAAAAAGAAGAGAGGGGAAGAGAGGGAGAAACTGAAGAGAGGTCATTTGAGAGAAGAGAGTCATCTTGTACAGATTCTATCTTCTGCTTCTAATAAAATATCTTACATATATTTACTCTGTGAACATAGGCAATTTTGTTGAATCGCGTAATTCTTATTTGTCACTAAACTTACATATAATTTATCTGTTTATGTTTATCATCTGGTCAGATCTGATAGTTTTTATCATATCGCAATCTTGATTAAATCATATTAGTGCTAAAACACTGTTATTGAGACTGATTTTCCACAACATAATATATATTTAGAAGTTAGATTAACTATTAGCTTCTGTAAGAATGATTATTTTATAGATTTAGTTCATCTAGATGAAATCAGCTTGGTATGGCTAATTAACTTTGCATGTCAAGTTGTATTCAATAGGAATTAATATGTCAAAGAGCAGTTCATTGTTGACGTGATTTTTCCATAGAATGGTGAGAAAGTTATAATCAAAATTGAGGTAGATCTATTCAAGGTCTAGAAAGAGCACAACAAGTTTGATTTATTTAATAACAATGTTGATGTTACTTTATCGCCAATCGAGCCTTTACCACTGGTCAAACGATCTTTATTTTCAGAAAATTTTACAAATGGTAACAAAGTTTGCATTTACCAACTAATAAACAATCAACCAAACCACCAAACACCTTCTTTGCAATAGACCTACATACCTAATTCTATGGAGATACAAAAATTGATTCTAATCACAAACCTAAAACTCCCCCACCTTAATATGCCTTTCAATTTAAAACTCCTTTAACCCAAAAAGATACTGAACCTTGTACCCCTCCACCTAAACTTGAAATTAAACCTAAACTTTAACATAAACTTGAACCTAAACTTGTTCAAACTAACTCTGAACCTCAACATGACACTGAAGAACAATAAACAGAATTTAACCGCACTCAATATATGACCAAAATGATCCTAATACATAGGATAGTCAAACCGCAACTTAACTTAGACAATCTTTTCAATGCAATTAGTTGAATTTGGGTAATCTTCATAGGCCCCTATTGTTGGTAACCTATAACAAGCAATAACGAATTTGGAAGGAAACGTGATTTAAGAAGATAATGAGTTTGTTCAGATGAAGGATAAAATTGATGATGATGAACAGACAGATGATAATGGTGATAATGTTAGTATTAAGGGCTATAAATAGTATGATTTTTCTTATAATGATGAGATATTAGAAAGGTATGAAAGTGATAATAAATTAGAAGGAGAATTGACAGATTCTGATTATAAGGAAAGGCCACTAGAAAAACTTTCTTTACGATTGAAAGGTTTAAAGTTCAAGAAAGATGGACCTACAAAGTTTGTTGTTAGGAATATCTTTGATAACAAGAAAGAGTTTGGTTTGGAATTAAAAGAGTTTGTCATAAGATAGGGGTTCAAGCTGAGAAGACTTCATTGGGAAAAGGTCAAAATAACATATGAGTATACGGGTGCCCTAAACTAACTTTTCAAGATTAATGCAAGTCGTATGCCCGAAGGTTTGTGGTTTCAAATAAGGGTGTTTAAGAATGAGCATGCTTGTAATATAATCATCTAGAATCCTGAAGCAACAAAATACATGGATTGCATCTCAGATTTTAAAGACTGTTCAGTGCAATCCTCGTATTGGTGCAAAAGCCATGGCTGAATACATTAGAATGAAATACAGGGTCCAAGTCAACAAACAAAAATGTTACAAGGCCAAAAGGAAAGCATTAGCCCAGAGTAATATGGATTTTGATACCTCTTACAATCAAGTATATAATTATGCCAACATATTGCAACAAAAGAATTCTAGATGTTTGGCATAAATCATGGCTTCAAGGGTTCCAATAAATCCAAAACCAACCTTCAAAAGATTTGTCGTTACATTTCCTGGCCTTAGGGTGGAAGGTTTATAAAAAAGTATAGACCTTTTTTAGACGTCAATAGGTGTCATTTAAAAGGTCATATAGTGGTATTTTGCTATCAATAGTATCACTTTATGCTAATTGTGAAACTTTTTCCCCATTGCCATGTGCATTTATAAAAGTGAAAATGTTGGAACATAGAGTTGGTTTCTGTGTATATTACAAAAATTTTTAACAGACAGTAGACAGTTTATAATAATGAGTTATCAATAAAAGGGCATCATGGGTATATTGTCACGGTATTTTTCAAATGCAAACCTTCGATTTTATGCAAGGTATATTTTTTGCAATTTGAAGGCCAAATACCCATAATGTAATGTTAGAGACAACTTTTTGGCAGCAATTAGGGCACCAAACAAGATTGATTTCAATGTAAAGATGGAGAAAATAAGGCAAGCTAGTGTCAATACTTATGAATGGCTGAAAAAGATTAATCCAAAACATTGGTCACTTCATGCATTTGATCAAAATGCCAAATGTGATCATGTCACTAATAATTAGACCGAATCTTGGAATTCTTGGATTGGTAAAAGAAGAAAGCTGTCAATTGTTGTGTTAATAGAGTATGTTAGAAAGAAAATGATAAAAACCCTTCATAATAAACACAAGGTTAGTAATTGGGCAATTTCAATGCCTCATTTCATTCACAAGAAACTGGCAAAAAATTTAAATTATGGTAGGAAATGTTTAATATGTCCATCCACTAAAAACTTGTTTGAGATTGATGATAAAGGAAGGCAATTTGTTATTGATTTGGCTACATAAGCATGTGACTGTTGTTCATGGCAAATTTGTGGGTTGTCATGTAAACATTTAATGGCATGCATTATACATAGGAAGGCAAGTCCAAAGGATTATATTGCTAATTTCTTTTCAAATATTGCATTTTTAAGTTGCTATTCTACAAACATCAACCCTATACCAAATCAATCATTATAGACATGGGCTAATTATGATGGATTAGACCTTTCACCTATTATAAGAAAAGCTAACAAGCCTAAAATGCTGAGGAGAAGAGAAGTTGATGAAAGATCACTAGAAAAAAAAAGGAGATATAACCTTATTTGAAGCTTTTGTAAAAGAGTGGGCCATAATAAACATTCATGTGCTTACAATCTAGCAAGGGTAAATAAAATGACACGAAAATATCACGTTTATTTTTAGTAATTTGTTTAGGTGTGTGACTGTTGGTATATAATCGTGCTACAAATTATATGAATTATATAGCTAAAGGTTTAGTTTGAAATTGATCATGTGGTTTATTTCAAGCTCAGGTTAAAGGTTGTGAGAATGGTTCAACTTCAGCGAATGCAAGTGATAACATTAAAGAGTACTATAATAGAAATTAAATGTCGAGTATATAAATTTAAAAATGTTCTGAATGCAGGGACTGTAAATGCAGCATCACACTGTCTTGGTCCATCGCATCACCAATGTTCATAAGTTAATTTCTCCTTTCAACCCCAACTAACTCAAACGTTAGCTTCAGCACCTACACTTCTCTCAGGTTAATCATTGAACAAGACTAAAGTTAGTCAGACTACTTCTAGATAAGCCAAGTGAGGTGATGCTCTTTCTCATGCTATTTGGTTTATAAATACAAAAACATACTTATGGTTTAGGTTGTTATTGTAGGAACTGTAAGGGGAAGGCATTACAATAATCATATGGATTTGAAAAAAAGTGGATAGTACACTAGGTATTTACATAAAACCTTATATAAATTATTAATATATCATGTTCAGCAAATTAAGATATGGGATTCAAAATGGTACTAAAATACTCATAAAATGATACTAAAATACTCATAAAGCAATCTCTAGCAGTTAATGCTAATCTATGAATTAATTTATGTAAGTTTAGTTATAGGGTTATCGAAGTCAAAATCAACAAGTTAATAGCAAATTGTTTGATACCTTTCTTAGCATGAGGCAATTGATAGTTGCAGCTTTTATATTATAAAAGGGTATTACTATAGTCCTTAATACTCGCAACAGGTTTGATACATTCCTAAGCCTTTGATCATCAACTACTTGGTTAAACATTTTAGTTTTGTTGGTGATAGATATACCTGAACATAACTTATTTGAACTTCTTGGTTTGGTTGTAATATTTTTTGTTTTTTGGAGATGAACTTTAATAGTTATAATATTTTTTAGATGATAATGGAAAGCATATATAACTTATATTTTTTGCACATAAGTAAGTCTTTATTTTCATTTCATTGTTTTACATGCATGTTGGAATTTTTAACAGTTGAACAAGAAAAATGCACAATAAAACAATTGCAAAAGTTTCAAAGACCAAAGTGCAAGAAAATCAAAACTGATGATTATGGGCTGCTTGCCACGCCATGCCTACGAATAAGAAAGCCAAATTGGCCAAGATCAATGCGCACAGCCGCGCTACTAGTTGAGTTTCCATTACGCCCCCACGTAATTTTGTCCGCCCTTGTGGCTCTTGAATGTCTTTGAATCATTTTAAACCGTGAGATCATCAACTAATGGCTTGATTTAGGTATATTTTAGATTTCTATGCTTAAGGAAGCTAGTCAGCATTAGCCAAGAAAGAAAAGTAGAGTTTTAGGTGAGAGAAGGAAGAATAAAAAAGGATTCTAGAGAGATAATTGGATTGATTCAAGTGAATGCTTTAGAAGACCCTTGAGAACAATTATTGAAGCTCTCATTTTGAGTCTAATATCTTAAACTTTGTCATTTTCATTTTGTATTTCATTTGAATTTAATTTGTTGAATTTAAAGATTATGGAATACATGATGATTTTGATGTTGATATTTGAGATGATTACTTAGATTTCTTAATCTAGGATCTTGATATAGTTTATCTTGATATAGTTTATCTTGATTACATTTAACTATTTGGCATGATTTTAATGTGGAATTATTCTATTTACTTGCCTAAATTGATTCTAATTTGTTGTTCGACAATTGAATGATCAAAGATGGATGAATTAATACTTGGAAATGTTTAATTTATTTATCGGATTAGGTAAATATAATTTAGTATACCAAGGCATCGAGAGGAATTTAATACCTAAATTATCGGATAATTACTTAGATTAAAGGCAAGAACTGAGAGGTAATTGAGTTATTTTAAGTAATAAAGTAGAATATTCTTAAGGAATGTTTAATTAACTAAGTTTGGTAGGGATATTAATTTGGAAAATTTTTCGAGTAATTTGTTAGACACTCGGGAGAGGTAGTGAATTCACTTTAAATCTTACTATTAGTAAATAAAATTGCGACACATTATTAATAGTCAATTAGGATAAACGTGGAAAAGGATAAGCGAAATCAAAGTCCTAGATCACTTATTCTCAAATTAATCAATTCATTCTTTGACACTCTTTAATTCAATTTCCATTTCTCTTTTAGTTGGTCAACTATTTTAGTTTTATTTACTTTTACAATTAGTCAACTTGAATTGTTTAAATAAAATTGGACTTTTAAGGCTATAATATTTAGTAGTTGTTTTAAATTTCAATTCTCATAGGACGATACTTGTACTTATTATTTTACTACTTGATACAATCTGTGCCCTTATGGTTAGCGTTATCACGATCAATTCTGATACTTTCAAAACAACTCTAGATCCATAATCACATACCTTATTCTTGAACTTGATCAACCCTCTATTTACAGCAATATCTTCTAATTCACTAACAGCTGAACTAGATGTTGAATATGTCATTTTTTAAAGATAATGTCCTAAAAAATATTTCCCAAATTTTATTTCCTATCACCACGTCTCATCTTGTATGTATAGGAGAAACATCACTATTGTTGCCCGTTACAACTGCAACTCCAACGATAAAAGATAGCACTTAAAGTAATGACTAATATATATGGAACCATTTCAATTATTCAGTATATTTTTGCAACCAACACCTATGCACTTTCACATCAACAAATCAATTTTTTTTTTTATCAAAATCGGTCAATATAAGGACACAATTGTAACTTCATCTTAATTGTAACGTTCTAAAGGTAAAATGGTGTTTTATTTGGTCAACTATCACTAATGGTGTGGAGTTGTGATGACTATATTCCAAATGATTAGGTTCAATTTGATTATTGTCACGTGTATTAAGATAAATTAAAATTATCTCTTTTTTTTATTCCTCAAAATATATTTTCAATTATTTTTAATATAAAAATATTATTATTTCAAGTAAAAAAAAGAAAAATGTATGATTCTTCCTTAATTTTAGGGGGAATACCCCATTATCACTTTATATTTTTTATAATACCCTATTACCCCTGACCTATAAATTATTTCAATTTTGCCATTCAGTGGTTTAAACATAAATTGAACAAGATGAATCGGGTTTTAAAAATTATAAAATAAATTTCATTTGTGAGGGTTTGAACCTTATACTACCATAAAACATACTAATATTCTTACCACTCAATCAAATAAAAATTATACAACATCACATCAAATGTTGTTTGACAAAATTATAAGGAGTTGATGTGTTTTATAATGGTTTAAGGTTCAAATCCTTACAAATAAAATTTATTTTATAATTTTTAAAAATTAGTTTAATTAATTTATTATTATTTTATAATTTTTAAAATTCAGTTCAATCAGTTTATCTCATTCAGTATATATTTAAATTATTAAAGTATAAAATCAAAAAAATTTATATTTTTAAAAAAAATAATTTAAGAATAATCAGATATTCTTCCTAAAAAACCATTATTTTTACTTTAAAAAAATAACCCCTAAAATAAACATTAGTTTAAGAAAATCGGCCTTTCTCCCTTAAAAAAACATCATTTTTACTTTAGTGTTGATTTCAGTGTCGTTTTCTTCAAGCAAAGCTGTTCCTGGAAACCAAATAAAACCTCCCAAAACTCCAACATTTTCCCATCACATTACACAACCCAAAAACTAAAAAAAAAAAACGATGCAGAGACTTCTCTCTCTCAAGCAACTGGCCTCAAATTTCCCCAAAACACCCGCAAATTTCACTCTCTCTAAAGCTTTCGCTTGTCACAATGTGCAAAATACATTTTCAATCTCTGTTACCAAACGCCCATTTCACACTACTCTTTCTTGGAAGTCACAGAACGGTCTTCCATTGAAAAACGGCGCGTTCCCTTTCAATCCATCACTTGCAAAACGGTTCTCTTTGTGTGCGCCGAATACCCAATTGAGGAAAAGCTTTGTAGATGGCAAAGTTTGGTCCTTTGGAGCTCAGTTTTCAAACCGGAGCTTTCAGTCCTTTAGCTTTGGTTCTCGTGGGTCTTACTGGTAACGTGTTCTTATTTTTTCCCTTCTTTGTGTGTGTTTGCGGCTATGTTTGGTAGCTGAGAAAATATGGAGGATATCGTAAGAGAAGTTGGGATTTTGTCTAACTGGTCTGCTTCTTTTATTTTCTTTGAATATTCAGCTGCGAGTGAGGGTTGAGAAGTTGTTATGCTCTACGCCAGAACGGAAATTTTAAATCTTCTTTTGTTTTTGTATTAAATTTGTGTAATTCCTCTTATTTTTCTAGTGATTTTGAAAATTTTCTGTTTGATTTGATTTTTTATAGTAAAGCTGTGGAAGATAAAAAAGAGAAACACAATACGTGCAGTTTAAAAATCTGACTACTGTAAAGCAGTTTCCTTTTAGGTGCAGAATGTCATTGTTGTTTGATTCATATGATCAGATACTTCCTCTTTCTTTGCCAAACCACTGAACTCCTTTTTCTTTATGGCATTCTAGTAATTAATTAGTAATTTTGACATTAAGAGGCAGTTAAAATTAAATTTTGAGCTTAGCATCATTGAACATAAGATCATATTAGGTTTTTCTTCTGCTATTTTTCATGATTTCTGATATCATAATCAAATGTCATGATCTTTTTGTACTTTTGAAACTATCTAATAGCATAAAGTGTTTGCTTTTTTATGAACTCTGTCTAACTCTTTGTTTCTGTATTCAAGTTTTATAATTGGCTTCTCCTTTTTAATTTTGTGGGGTTCATGAATTGAGGAACAAAGGCACCTTCAGTTTCTGATACTGTTGCGCAAAGAAGAGGATTCATTAACCCGAACTGCCAATTGTGTTTCTGTTGGAAGCATGAACATGAGCTAAAAGAATTACATTGTCTTGAGATTTTTAAGGTCATCTTCTTAAGTATCAGGCAATCAAATGAATGCTTAGCCTGTTTATCGCGGGCAACAGTCAGGATTGTTCAATGTCGATCCTGATTCGAGCATGCTACTCTGTGCTGCCATAATGTTAACATTTTCTGAAACCTTGTTGGCTAATTTCTTTAATAAAAGGGTAGGATTATGTAATAGCAATTCTATAGTTTGATTGACTGATTTGGTTTTTTTTCTTTTAAGAAAGACAGGGCTCACTCTTTGCACAGTAATAAGTTCTCCTTTAACATTTTGAAGCAACAATAAAAATCTGATCACTTAATTTTCTGTAAACTTCTTAAATTTTTTAACAGTATATGCAAATTAACAAGTGGGGCACATGTTATATTATGTCCTAGCACAATCTTGGTAATTTTTGTAGTGGCCTTATAGCAAAATATTTTACCATATTGTCACTGCCATTTTCTCTTCCCTTGCCAGCTATTTGATTTAGTCAAGTGTGTGACCAGGAGGTGGACTCTCTTTATGTTGCTTTCCTGCTTCTGTCTCTGCCATTCCCAACTGAAGACTGGGATATTGGACTGTCATTGTCAAAAATTTTGCTTCTTATTTTCTTTAGTAAATAATGTTTGCATTCAGTGAACAACTCTCTTTATCCTGTATGAATCTTCTGTTCTTAATAAAAGCAGAAGCAGCATTAGGACTTTGATATCTTTTTTGGAAAGATGTAGCTTTCCTAAAATTTGCTCTTAGCTTTAGATTGTATATGTAACTTCTTATAGGTCAATAATATATCTTCTCCTGTTTACAGGAGATCATGGTTTCGAAGACTAAGCGCTAATGACGTTGTATATGGCTTGATTTTAGCTAATACTGCTGTCTTTCTGTTATGGCGAGTGGCAGATAAGAAATTTATGATGAATAACTTTACTGTAAGTTCTCTAGTTTTTGAACCAGATTGAACCAAATAATTCAAAATAGTTTTATTTGTGGGACCCCACTTTCTTGTCAAGGTGCACTATCCTTTAAGAGGCAGGGGTGCAGAAATCAAATCTGAGACAATTTCTTCTGCCATTGCTATTATATTAGCAATTGAAGCAACAATATTTTTATATTAATCAACAAATATTGATTGAGTGGTATACAATATTTAATGTTCAAGATTCGGGTGGTTGTATATAATCCTTGGATTTAGAAGCATACCATATAAAGACAAGTATTTTACAATACCTTGGCATTTGTGCAACTGTTTTCCAATTTTTTAATTTATTTATCCTAATTCATTGATGTTCTCTAACCAGATTTCATTGGACAATGTTAAGAATGGACGTGTGCACACGCTGATAACTTCTGCGTTCAGTCATGTTGACGTGGAGCACATTGTGTCCAACATGATTGGACTTTACTTCTTTGGGATGAGTGTATGTAGCATGTCTTATATTCTTTTGTTTGGCTAAACTTTTGTATTTCTTTATGCCATTTAATTCTGATAAGCAGGCTCAATTAAGTTGGTTATTTCATGATGTCAACCGCATCATATAGTTTATTTAATAGTTATTTAAAAAATTCCCATTTATTTATTCCCTATTAAATGGAGTATATCTATTCATATATAACGGTAGAATATGTCATAACTAATTTTCATGTCTATATTCAGATGTTATGAATTAAAAACAAACATTTTTCTAAATTATCTATTTATATCTATTTACAATTCATATTTCAAATAAAATATAATTGTTAACTAAGTGAAAGAAATTGTAACTATTTGCTTGGCATGAAAGACTCAATACATTAAATTTATTATCCATTTAAAATTTTGTCTGTTTTCTTGAGAATAGGTTCAATTATTTTCAATTATAATCGAACCATTTCTAGCATGTGTCACTATCACTATCCTTTCCAGTTTCCCCTACCTGCTTGAATTTAAATCTTCAGTCAATGAGTCTTTGTACTGCTTGTTTAGTACATTTATGTTTCTGTAAAACTATATGACGGTACTCGTGAGTAGATACATGCTGGAACGTTTGAAAAGGCTTTAATTTTAACGTAGATAGTTGGGACTAGGAATAGGGCATTTAAAGGATTCTGACAGTTAATATTACTTTTCAATGTCTTTCGCGTGGCAAAACAACATTCACTACATTTTCAGTACACTTTTTGTTTCTTTTGGTTAGCTTTCTGGGGCCTGCTTGTTAACTACTGAGTTTTCTCCTTTTGATATAACTTTTCTGCTCTGGGCAGATTGGAAGAACTTTGGGATCTGAATATTTACTGAAGTTGTATTTGGCTGGGGCAATTGGTGGCTCAATATTCTATTTAGTGCACCATGCTTTTTTGGCTATGTCATCAAAGGTACAGTTGTTCCAGAAATGATTTGCATATCCAGTAAGCTGCTGTGAGTTGCTCAAACATAGGATGAGTAGTAGGTGATATGGATAGATTTTAATTCAACAAATTACCTCGGAAAATATTTTCATTTTGTAAATTGGAACTCAAATGTGGATATCCATACAGAGCTGAAGTTATGGTGATATGGAAAATTCCTTGATCTGTTGGTGAATTGGATATTTTAGTTTGCTCTCATTTTCTGCTCTCTGCAGCGTCAAGGTATGTGGATGAATGACCCTTCCCGGATTCCAGCATTGGTAAGTTTTTGTCCCTCTTAACCTTAAGGCACTCTATATATTTATTCAGACTAGGCAACTGAATGAATGCAATGCCCTTGTCCTGATATGTCTTTTATATCTGAAAACCAGTGTGCTCTGTAAAAATTTCATTTTCTCATGTTGATTGTTCCTCTAACCTAATTCATAAACCTTGTCTATGAAATCAGAGGAAATCTTTTTATCATGGAAAAAATTTACTAATATTTAGCCCATTGCTTCTTTTTTTGCATGGCATTTGGACTGAGACTTTACTAGTTTTGACGTTATAAATTTCTACCTTTTCTGATAAAATTTGAAATATTATGCTGTTCTTTTTCCCCCTTCAATATCGTGAACAGCTTTTCTGTTTTCTGAATTAGTTGTTTATCTTTATAATGAATTTGTATAATTGCCCACTTGATATCAGAAAGTTTGTTTCATTCATCTCATTCTGCAGTTTCTTATGTTTATTTCAATCAATTAGAATAAAAGATTTTGTTAGGTATCCCTGTTGTCTACATAAAGAAAAAAAAAAAAAAACAATGCAGACTCCCATTTAGACCTATAGCCTTTATTTGATTACAGTGTTTGCATGGATCATCCAGGAGGATATTTTCTTAGGTCATGTTTTGTTTTTGTAGAAGACAGAAGAATAGAAATAAAAATTTAATTGTTTTTCTTAGATTATTAATTTTGTTTTGTTTTGCATCTTCAAGATACATAAATATAGCATTTGTTTGATCTTGGAATTCATTTTCTGTCATTTAGGGCGCAAGTGGAGCTGTGAATGCTATCATGCTGCTTGATATATTCCTGAATCCAAGGTCTACTCTCTATTTTCAGTTCTTTATACCTGTTCCTGCCATGTTATTGGTAAGCCCACCTATAGCTAGCTTATTTCAGCAAAGTTATGATTGTTCGAGGTTGATTTCAATTTTTTAAAAAAATTTATTGCTTTGTTTTTCCAGGGTATTTTTCTAATTGGGAAGGATATCTTGAGGATAATAGAGGTACGTTGGTTATCTTTCTGTAGCCCTACACCTTCTGTTCATGGACCATATTTCCTTGAAAATATGGAACTTAATGTATTCTAAAATGGTCATCATCTATGAGGTATGGTACTGAGTGATAAAGAACTGCAAGATGCCTTTTTTTCTCAAAGCTGAAATTCTGGAAACATAAACATGCATATGCTGTATTGTCTTGTCTAAAATTTTTCTTTGTTGCAAATAGAGAATCTTACCTGCATTGTAGATTTCATCCCGCCTAGATTTAACTCACTGGTTGAGTGTTGCTAATAACTAGAGATTTTCAATCCTGACCTCACTAAATCAAGGTCTTTTAGAAAATACACCATACTGTTAGACAAAGATTGATGTGAATTTCATTAATAGAATTATTTCAATCTTACAGGGGAATAGTAATATCTCGGGATCAGCTCATTTGGGGGGTGCAGCAGTTGCAGCTTTAGCATGGGCTCGAATTAGGAGACGATTTTGAACTCTCTGTTGCTCAGCTAACTCTTGGTTCTTGTAAATGAGATGTTGCACTTGCAGCTTTACCACGGCCTCAAATTAAAAGAAGGCGTTTTTGAATTCTTGGTTGATCTGCTAATTCTTACCTTTAGCATTTGTAGTTATAATTTTTTTGCCTTCTTGCAAGTATGTTTATATCTCTCTTAAGGTTCACATAGTTACTTCTTTTTTTGGTTTAATATATTTGGAAAAATATGACGGCTTCTTATGCATAAATTGCCATAACATTATTTCCAACTCTGTCTGTCCATTTGCTTCTAATATTTCTTTTTCCTCAAGAGAAAAACCTGAGCTAGATTGTGGGGGCGTATTCTGTCTTTCGGTTTCTGTCTCCTGATCATCCATGCTCATGGGGATCCATTCCTCTGATCATACTCTGATAGAGATTCAATACTTGGAACTTCTCATAAGTTTCATAGAACTTTTCTTCTTTCGGGTGGATGAAAAGAGCAAAGGCGATGTAGTTATTGGTACTGGACCAGAGGGTTCATAATCACAAGGGATATTATATTGGATTCAACATCAGGAATCATGAGACAACAAACCAGTGTGACCGGAGGAAGATGCTGAAAATACTGAAATGTTTCAGCCATCCACTCCTCTTGACTGCCCATGGCTTCTGAATCTTGGCAACTAATATGACTGATAATCTAAAAGATTAGTGCTGTTTTTGAGCTGTATAGTTAATCGATGATAGTATGCAAACAAAGTTGAAAAAATGCAACATGATAACTAAAGCTATCCCAAATCATGCATGCAATCCAGGTCCAGGTCCAGCCATAACTTTACCTGTGTCTTTAATTGTATGCAGCAGATTAGCAGTTGCTTTAAACAAAACTGTCAGCAAAAACTTGGGAAAAGCTCAAGCATTAATAACTTCAGCGGATACAAACAGGCTTTATTAAAGCAAAGCAAAACAAATCCATCTATTTTCCCTCCATATTGCAGATCTAAATCTAGGGAATAGGGTCTAAAGCCAAAGCCAATAGCCAATCCTTCTAATTAATAGCTTGTTTGCAATTGCAGCAGCTACTATTCCAATTCCAATTGCACACCCAAAATATGTACCGAAAACAAAAGCATCTACTAGGTTTGTTTCACTTCTAAACACTCCTCGTATTCCTCCTACTTCCTATTAACATTAATTACAAGTTCATCACCAAGCTGTCCTCTTTGTAATCTTAGATTTTGGTACACTGATAGTGATTTGATCCAAACGATCTTTATAGACTTTTAACCTCGTTCTGAATTATATATGTTTTTGGTCTTTTGTACTCTTAATTATATAAACAATGACTTGTATAAAAAAATACTTTATAAGATAGATACTTGCATATAAATCTATATAAAACAAATTTATAAGATAATGTTACATAAGACAAAATTGTGTCGTATGAATACATAGATTCGGTCAAGTAAAGGGTATATTTGTCTTTTCCACCTAATTAATATATATATATATATATATATATATATATATATATATATTTGTCAAATGATTAAAACTTATGACAATGTGTAAAAGAATCCTATGTTATCTATTTATATACAAATTCAAAGCTAAACTTTTATGTAATTAATTAATCGGACTATTTTAAATTTATACGAAAAGAATTATAATGCAATAAATTATTTACTTGATTAATTTTGTATTTAAATTAGAAGGCAATAAATAATATAAAGATTATCAATCCCTCTTCTTATGAAATTAGGGTTTTTTATGATTTGTATTTTATATAACTTTGTGGGTAACAAATTCAAATTTAATGTCAAAAGATTGGGCTCTAGGTACTACAAATCATTTTATCCACACATGATGAATCAGGATGGTCCCGCATCAAACCAGTGTTAGCTTGACACCTGTCCGTGTAGACCGTCTGTCAGATCCACGTTAGCTTTATAAGCAAGCTCCCTTTGGCCCACCCCCCCATGAGAATGGACCCCACCATCAAGCCCATTCCCCATATGCCACGTGTCAGTCCAGTCAACCCCATCGGATTTAATTTTATGTTCTCTCTCTGTCTCGGTTTTTTTCCTCCTTAAATATGCAATGAAAGTTGGTTATTTACAAAAATATGACTTCTTTTATACATGCACACAGATATGCTAAATTGACCTGTGTAAAAGACTAAAATATCCCTCATTTTTACATAGAACTTGAAAAATTACTGACCATAAAAAATTTAAGAAAAAAAGGTTGGGAAAGGAGATGAATAAGGGTAGAGTAATTATGAACAGAGTAATAATGAGGTATTGTTGGGTAATTAAATTAATTAATTATCTTTTAAGGGTATTTTAAACTTTTTCTTTAATCATTTGTAACATTTGGGAAATTAATGAATATCGATATCATAGTTTTAGAATTTACCTACTTTTAAGGCAAATCCCTTGCAATTTCCTCTAAATAATCCTTAGGTTTTTGACTATAGCAAAATTTAAAAAATAAAAAAAATAAAAGAAAAAAGAAAAATGGAAAATAAATTTCACTCTTTCAGGTTTCTTTCTCTTGCTCATTAAACGTTTCATTCCTATGACACTTGTTTTGCTTTATTTTCTGTTGTTTTTTTTTTGGTTTTCTTATTTTGCATGAACTCAAAATCTACTCAATATCCCCAAAAAACCCATCTTTCTGTTTTGCCACTTTCTCGAGAAAAATTTTAACTTTCTAAGAAACTGGAGAGTTTCCCTGAAAAAACGAAAACTTAAAAGAAAAATGAGGTGGGAAAGAGTCCTGCTAAAGAACCCACAAGCACAAGTGGCTCAGCAATTGGTGTTGAGTGAAATATCAAGTTCAGGGCCAGGCAAGAGATGGGGCCACACTTGCAACGCCATAAAAGGAGGCAGATTTCTCTATGTTTTTGGTGGTTATGGAAAAGATAACTGTCAAACTAACCAAGTACACGTTTTTGATACTGGTACCTGCTTTTATTTTCCCAGATTCTTGTCTTCTCCTTTTTGTTGTTTTTCCCTTTTTTTGTTGGCAATATGTACCGGAGCTTAAAGTTTGCATTTTGGTGTGTGTTTTGTTTTTTGCTGTGGTAAAAAATGATTGTTTTTTTTTTTGCTATGGTTATATTGTTTGGTTGATTCGTTATTATAAAAGTTGGTTATATTAGGGTTTATGTGGGTTTATTTGACGGGAAGCTTTTTGGGATTTTGTTGATCGGTGTCAATGTTGTGGTCGCTTCTTGGTTTGCATAAAAAGATTTTGTGGTTGTGTTGTAGAAATGATTTGTTGGATTTTGATTTTAACTATATTTGTGGAGTTATGTAGAGTAGCATGATGTTGTGCCCTTTTGTTGTATTTAAATTCTTCTTGTTTTAGCATCAGTTCCATATATGGGACCAATTCCCTGTATGGTTTATTGCAAAATTTGGTACACCTCCACAAATGATGTTAATGAATAACATTTTTCTATTGCTATACTCTCTTGCTGGCACTTCATCTTATTTTTCCTTTCATAGAATTGCACTTCTTGTATTTGATAGGTTTTATTTTGTTCATGTTCTCACATTTTAGATAATTGCTTTGCAGTTAATCAGACATGGAGCCAGCCAATGACAAAGGGCATTCCGCCCACTCCGCGGGACAGCCATAGTTGTACCACTGTTGGTGAAAATATCTATGTTTTTGGTGGTACAGATGGAATGAACCCTCTCAAAGATTTGCATATATTAGACACTTGTGAGTTATTTCTGTCCTCTATTTTCTTTTAACCTTTGATTTGCCTTTTTTTTTTTTTAAATGATGAAGTTTTACCTACGTTTTATTTATTTATTTATATATGCATTGGCAATTTGCTAGAGTAATAAAAAAGTTTTGAAAGTAAACTTATAAGAGAAATTATTTAAGTCTGAGGTAACAATATATATTTCTTTTGTGGTCAATGGATTTCTGTTTATTGACCGTGTGTATCTGTGTTTGTGACTAAGCTTCAGAGACGATACTGGCATTTTTTTCTGTCTTTAATGCTGGTTGTTCTGAGGATTTATTCTAAATCATATTCTGAATCTTGTATAGATTTTTGGTTAGTGGAAGGATGGATCTCACAGGGATGGTTGGATAGGATTTGTACAGATTACTTCACTTCCCCCAAATTTCTTCTTGTCTTTTTGCTGTACCTGTGCCAGTTTTGTTCTTGCTTTCTTTCTTCATTAAATATCTTTTTCAGTTTCTTAAAAGATTCTAGATATGTTTTCTAAGAATGACACTATCTATTGTGTCTATCATAATTGTAGCTTCACATACATGGATATCTCCAAGTGTAAGGGGTGAAGGACCGGAGGCACGAGAGGGTCATAGTGCAGCCCTTGTTGGTAAACGGCTCTTTGTATTTGGTGGTTGCGGAAAATCTTCTGATACTAATGAGGAAGTATATTACAATGATCTTTACATATTGAATACAGGTGAACTCAATATGCCATTGGTTACTAACTAATTGGCCTATGCTAATTTTGATCACTTTGATCTCTAGTTTGTAGTTCAATTAATAATTTTGTGCATCTAGATGGTAACTATTGAATTAAATTCTGTTGAATTTCTCATTTTGCATGACTGGTACTTGAGAGAACATCTGAAAGTACTCAAGGGGTCGGACATTTCTTTATTTGTATTTGGCATGTGTCAAACTTTACATTGGTCCAGATAGTCACCACAATTTGATGTCTCATTGCTACCTATAGTGAAGAGAATGTTTCATTTCATCCTTTGCCCTGTTATCTTGCAGAAACCTTTGTGTGGAAACGCGCTGCAACATCAGGCAATCCTCCATCTGCACGTGATAGCCACACTTGCTCATCTTGGAAGAATAAAATCATAGTTATTGGTGGTGAAGATGGACATGATTATTATTTGTCTGATGTACATATCCTTGATACAGGTCTTAGATTTTTCTCAGATATGGTTGATGACAATTAATTTTAAATTTAAATTCATGCATAAATTGCTTTGTCTAGCTTGCATTATATCAATTATGCAACATACTGCTGCTTTTAATATTGTTGGTGGGGTTATTTCCTATTTTGGTAGATACTCTTACTTGGAAGGAGCTGAACACTTCTGGCATGATGTTGCCGCCTCGAGCTGGTCATGCCACAGTTGCATTTGGCAAGAACTTATTTGTTTTTGGTGGATTTACTGATTCCCAAAATCTATATGATGATCTATATATGCTTGATGTTGGTATGTATGCTGTAATTGAAAAAAATGACTTACATTTATCAAATGATCCATTCTGTCTTAAAAGGTTTCCTTACTATGACAAATAATCTGACTGCATACTGGTGGAGCATTTTTAATTTTAACTAAATTTTCTTTGCAGTGGGGTATAGAGATATATGTTGATACCATAATTAATTTATTGCTTTGTGTATATAGCTTTCTTTCATTGTATATATCTTCTGTCTCCCAATGCAGATACTGGTTTATGGACGAAGGTGATTACTACAGGTGAAGGTCCTTCTGCTAGATTTTCTGTAGCCGGAGACTGTTTGGATCCCCTGAAGGGTGGTGTCCTCGTTTTCATAGGTGGTTGCAATAAGAGCCTTGAGGCACTGGATGACATGTACTTTTTGTACACAGGTTAAGCACACTTCCTTTTTCCTGAATAAGAATTAATGCTGGTTCCAAGTGATGATTTGATTCTGAAAATCCTCTTAGTCAATGAGTGACATATCTTGCATAAAGAAACCTTTAGCTCTGAGATATTATGCATTATGTATGTGTATGCTGTTGCTAATTAAGCGCAATGTCTAATTTTAGGCCTTGTAAATGAGAGGAAATTAGAGAAGTTGTCATTGAGGAAGCAATTGAAGCTGAAGTGCCAAGAACAAAATCTTACTCCTGTACATGAAAGAGCTCTGGTTAGAATTGACACGATCTCTGATGCACACCAACCGACGCCTCTGTCAAGTTATGGCCAACCACGTAAGAACTATTTGTACCATGTTTTTATCCTCTTCAGTTTCTACTCAAGATATTCAAATTGATACTTCATTTGAATTGGTGAGTGTGAGGGCTGGCCTTGCACCAATACTAGAGTGCTTCCATACGTCAGTTATAACACTAATTATTTTGTTCATAATTGATTGCTTGAGTTGTTACAACTCTAAAAGTACTGAATTTAACATGTCTAATTGGATTTTGAGAAGGGCGAAAGCTTGGCTTCAAAAATTTGCCTTTTTTAACTTTTTAATATAAGAGCATATTGAGTGCTAAAGATGCATGGCTCTAGTTGGATGGCTTTTCCTTGGTGCGTGTGCATTTTTGTGCTTTAACGACTTTTGCAGTTATATGGTTTATGGCTATGCTTTTCTGCATGTGTTTCTTCTTACATCAAACTTTTTTATTATTTAAAAATGAACTTGGTGTAAAGCTAATATTATGCACTCAATTATTACATTATTGGTATCGTGATGTAAATTGATATTCTTTTCCGCTCTTCACTTTAAGAATGGTCATATTGTTGGTTGATTTTTCACTTCAAAAGGAATTTTTTCTGCACTGTATTTATTGGTCCTTGATGGCAGGAAGAGAGAGTTTTCCGTTAAGTGAAGCTGTGGCTCTACAAGGAAAGACGACATTTCAAGCGAAGGTTACTGAAAGCTTTCCTCTTGGATACACTATTGAAACTACTATTGATGGAAAGCCTCTTCGTGGAATATTATTTGCAAACAAGCCAAGTTCTGCCAACACAACTAATCATAGTTCTAGTAGGTATGAACATGGTCATACGGTACATCTTATTTCTTTTCCTCTTTAAATTATTTTGGAAAGTTTTGTAGGTATGAACATGGTCATATGGTACATCTTATTTCTTTTCCTCTTTAAATTATTTTGGAAAGTTTTGTTTATGTCTTTGTAAATTGTGTTCTTACCAGGAAGAGGACTGCTGGCGAAATTGGGGGTGTTATGTTAAATGGTGACTGCAACAACAATGCAAAAGCTTCTAAAACCCTCAGTGGAGATGCATTATATCACCGACAAGTTGATGGTGTCGATAGGAAGGAATTCACATCACATGATAGACCCACTGCTCCTGCTCCTGATAAGAATAATTCAGTGAATGATAATGCTTTTGAGCCTGTAAAGGTCATACATTTTTATTTTTTAGCCATCTTATAGCAGTAAAAATTTGCATAAATATAAGAATTGCAAATTACCTGGTTCAACTTCTCTATGGTAATTGTATATGTTGTAGTGGGAAGTTGTGTTATTTATGTGAATTGCTTAGGATCGAATATTGCACAACCTCTCCCAAGTTAATGTTGTGTGACCATCCAAATGCATAAAGGTTGTGGTGATTGTGGTAAGTTCATAAATGATCCATTTAAGTTATGTTGACTTTTATTTAACTTTTTGCAGGATCCCGTAGATCCAGAGCCATCAGTTTCTCATTTGAATTCAAATGATGATAAGACAAACAATGCTGCAAACTTTACAACTGAAGTCCATAAAGGGATTGTAGAAAGGGACACTGTCATTTTATCATCAAATAAAGGTATGCAACACCTTGTGCAGTCCAAGACCTCTCCTACATGTGATTCTGCTAGTTCATGGTTTGGAGTAATTTCTTTGACACTGTCAACTTATTCTTTTTTAAATGTTGGATGTTGAAACTTCACGTAACTGTTTCAGATTTAGTTCACCTGTTTGTTTTGGAAGATATCGTTTTAATGCAGAACAGGAATTGTCTGATGAACAAGTGTTTGGTTTGTGTTTGCAGATGACCGGACAGCAACCACTGAAGATCTCACTGATCCAGTAAAACCAATTTGATATGCAAACGACCATTTAACTGTTTGAGATGACTTCTGAACAGAGCTACGATGCAGACCACAAGCCATTTTGTACATTTGAGATTTTGAGGAGATGGTTATAGATGCATTTGACCGGTGTGATATAGAGGACCCGCTAACTGGTGTGATCTGCCACCATCTAACGTCTTTTTTTGTTCTACCAATTACCGCTCTCTTTTTATTGGAATATTGACTGCACTAAAACCATGATTGACTAGTTGTATGCAGTAGGTTTTTCTTTCACTGGTGATATATTGATTAGTTATAGCTTCATTCTGAACTGCTTCATACACTCGAGGAGAAAGGAGTTTGCATGGCCAAAATTGGTGATTGTTATGGATATAATCACTTCATTGCAGTAAAAGGAGTCTTGCTTTCCAGCAAAATACATCCGCCAATTATCAGATGCCGGGATGCTTTTTGTTATTCTTTTGGCATATTTCTACCAATCTTGTGCAATCACGTTCATTGACTATGTTATGTCAAGAATTTTGTTACCAAGAGGATCAAATTGTTGTTTAAAAAAGTTAGTTGTTTAGAAAGCTTGGACAAATTCCTTCCCTGTTTTACCATTCAGAGCATTCTGAGATAAATTGTCGCAAGAAAACAGAAACATTCAGCTTTGCTGGACCTCATGCAAAATGTTGTGAATTTTGAAACAGTTTCATAGTTGCCAAAAGAAAACATAAACATCACAGAAAGAACTTTAAAGTAGTATAAGCAAAATAATAATACCAATTTGGGCATAAAAAGTGGCAACCAAAGGATCATGATCGATTGGTCTGCACACAATCATGACATGAGGTCAATGATCAGCCAACTTTGTTCAATTGCAAGCAAGCATCCAGACAATTGGATTATAACAATGTTTACACGTCCACATTTGAAATTTTAAAGTTCAAGCTGTTATGAAGAAACCAACATTTCCTCTTAGATAAGTAGCATATATTACATTAGAAATAAAAATAAAAACATATCCATTGTCTTAGCAGATTTAGATATTGTTTGCCTCTACTTCAATGGTCCCTTGAGCACCAAGTAAGGAAAGGTTCCAACCTCAATACTTGTGGCTTCATTTCCCGCCACCACCAAACAGGTAGTCCAAGGAAGATCCACCACCAGGGGCTGCATGCACCTTGGTTGTAGGACGATCCTGTCCAGAAAGAGTTTTCAAACATCAGGTGAGACTTACAAGTCTAATGAAACACACTCACAAATGCAAATATGAAAGTAAATCTTGTAAGAGACAATAAATAAAATGATGCATTCATGAATCAATAGAAGAAATGTGTGAGTATTGAGTAACTCAGACTTCAACCATAGGCTATTAACCATCATGGAGTTTAAATTTTCGTAATGATCATCTATAAACCTGATTATCGTAATACCGTCTTCAAAATCTAATAATGTTTATGATCATTTGATGCAAAAAAAATGTTTACTAGCAGCAAAAGATAGTCATGACTAGGATCATACAGTGAGAAGAAATGTGAGTACTAACTCAGGCTTTGATCATCGGCTATTAACCATGATAGAGGTTAAATTTTTGTAATTATCATCTATAAACCTGATTATCGTAATACCATCTTCAAAGTCAAATAATGTTTATGATCATTTGATGCAAAAAAAAAATGTTTAAACTAGCAGCAAAAGACTGTCATGACTAGGATCATACAGTGAGAAAGTTGCCACAGTTCTGGCCATCAGCACGGAAATAGTTGTTCGCATTGTTTGCGGGAACCCCAGCCGGAATCTCCTTGTTGATATTTGCCGGTGTTGCTACAGGGGTAGTCTTTGGAGGAGCTCCACTGTTAGCAACCTCTCCTTGGTTCTTAGCACCTTCAGTAGTATTAGGAGAGGGTTTTGGAGCTTCTCCACTTCCAAAAAGGTATCCCAAAGAACTCTGACCTCCACCTGCACTCACTCCACGACCCATAGTCTTTCTTTTCAAATGTTGTCTAAAAATCCCTAGAGTCTGCAAAAGTTTTCCCAACAAGAGCAGCATTAAATGTTAGCTTAACATTACTAACTTCAACCACCATTCTAAAGTTCACGCAACAGTAACATGGCAAGGGGAGGAACACATGCACCTCAAGTACCAGGCACTCGAGCTTAATGCCCTTACATGATAAAGTTACCAATAAATCCTTACATAGAATTAACAAAATATTGGACCAGGAAAGTTCAATAAAAACAAAGAAAAACAACAAAATTACAGAGAAGGCATCAGCATAACACCCTAATACTACATAGTGACCTCACAAAAAATTTCTTATGATGCTGCAACAGACAAATACAAATGAGCAACAGTAACATATCCTATGGTTCAATTATAGCACTATGACTAACCAAATACAAATCCATAAGCAAGCAATATTATAATAAAAGGGAAAACCATTTTAAAGACAATCTCAGCCTCAGATTAAAATAAACCTCGAATCAGGATAAAATTATAAACCATAAATGTCATTTTCAGGTAATTTAATCAAACCAAAGCCTTAAAATCAACATCAAAGTTGAACTGTTTCCCAAAAAAATACACATCTAAGATTTACAAACTCGCAGATGTAAATCCAACTCACAAAATGTGGTTCGTGAGAACAGATCTGATCAGATCAGCTACTACAAGTATAATGACAAGTAAATCTGAAACCCTAAAATTCTGTTTGGCATCCAAGAAACTAAAGGAAAATATAGAAACGAGAAAGGAAAAATATCTCTCTCACCTGTTGCTTGCTTCTAGTTGGATCAGATCTGAGCGAATGAGAATCGCTCTGCGCTCTTCAGTGAACTTTTAAAACCACGGCGTGGGTCCCAATTGTTGATCGTTTCGTTATGTGTGTGCATCACGTGCGTTCAAATTTTCAAAATTCAAAAAATTAAAAATTTAATTTTATAATTTATTTTCAACCGTTAAACCGTTACAATCTACCAAACTTTTTATTACATTTTTCTGATTTATCTATTAAATTTAAAAAATTACGATTTATATCTTATAAGTTACTCAATAGAAATTGAGGACATTAACAAATCTTATATCAATTTTAACATTTTACAAAATTGTATTATAGATTGATTTCTTAATTATATCAATAATATTATTCATAGACTTAAATAATTTTTCTTTTTAAATCTATATAGATCTAAATTTTTAAATATTAAAATCTAGATATGTATTATAGATTCAATGTTTCGATTCCGATTTTTGGTAGAAATAAGGTAGTATCTGTTCTTTTATTGAATTATGACATTCACACATTTGTAGTGCGACATTTGTTTTAACTTTTGAGTTTACGTAATTCTTTTTCTTGAATTTTGACATCTAAATATAAATGTAGTAATTTATACATACACATGTAGTGTTTATTTTTTTTTTTATGATTTTGACATTTATATACAAATAATGCAATATTTATTCTCAAATATGATAAACATCTACCCACGTTAAAAATATGGTGGAAAAGTTCCACATTATTGTGAAAAAACTCTGCTTTTAGCAAATTCGAATATTTTTCTTCAAATTAAGGATATATTTTATTTAATTAAAGGTTAGATAACTAAAAATAAGGTAAGCAATTTTTTGGGTTTGGGACGAATATTTTAAAGCTCATCCCAATCCTAAAAATTTTTATTTAAACCCGACTTGGGCTTGGCCCAAGTTATATATTATCCGAATAGGTTGGGTTTCAAATTCGAACTCTAAGGCTCGAATTTTTGTTTTAAAAAATATCCAATTTGGGTCGAGTTTCAAAAAATCTAACCTGGATCTAAGTATATATATATATTGGACCAAATATTCAGGTACCAGATTTGGCACAAACTCGACCCAGACCTAGCTCAAAATTTATTCAGGACCAACTTTAACCCGACCTTATAATTGGACTTTATCTGAGCCTGAACTTTTTTGCTCAACCTAACTAGAAGACTTGAATGTCTAGATTTAAATAGTATATTTATTTTTTATCATAAATATGATATTTATGAAAAATATATAATAAACTTATTTAAACTTTGTAGATTGATAAAAGAAAATAATGGATATGCTTATTAGTAATCTACTAAATTATAATTATGAATATAAAAATATGACAAAGATAATTACAAAAATAAATTAAGAGAAAAAAGATAAAGAAAATTATGACCTAAGTATAATGAGACATGCAAAAAAAAAATTTAAAATAAAAAAGTCTTCTCCTCATGTGAGTAGTAATAGTTCTCTATGGTTTTAAGATGTAACCTAATACTCATAACAAATTTTTTTGATAAACACGATCACTAACAGATAAACACTAAGTTTTTTATTATATATACAAATATAATTTTCTTTTTCTTTTTTTTTTATATTCTTTCTTCAAATGAACAAAAATACTTTGATATAATAATGTAATAACTTACGTAATAAATAAAATATTTATAGCATGTATTAAATCAAAATAATTGATAGGATTAATGATATAATTTAGAACTTATAATCATTGTATAATTATAATAATATATAATATGTAACTCATAAAAATAAATAATAATTTTTAAAATAGTTTTCTTTAACATTACGTAATAGAATAAGTGTCTTAAATTTGTCATTAAGTTAAAAGAACAAACATACTTAATTATCTAAAATGGATAAATTTAGCCAATTAGGAACTAGGGGCTTGTTTGTTTTTTTTTTACTTAAATTTGAATAATTATATTTAAAAGTTTAAAAGCTATTTATTTTTTATCTTATATCTGAAAATTTATTAAAAATATTTTGATATAATTAAGTTAAAAAATTTAGTTTAAAGGTCTACTTATTTTTTTAGATGAAGTCTAAATATAATTTTTTAAATGTCTAAAAAACGTTTGTTTTTTAACTTATGTCTGAATATTTGTTAAAAATATTTAAATATAATCGAATTAAAAAATTTGACTTAAATTTGAATGAGTCAACGTCTAAATAATTTAAATATTTTATTTGTCAATAATACCCTTAGTTTATTCTTTAATATTTATATATGTCACAAAACTCATATATTAGTTTAAGATTTTTTAGAATATAAATGTCACATATCAATTTTAGATTTTTTTATTTTTAAAAAAATAACTTAACATTTATATTAATACATTTATAGAAAAAAAACAAACATATCAATTCAATTCAGATTTTAATCAAATTTAAATTTTAGCCATGTTTAGATTTTATATAGAAAAATAAATACTACTTGTTGATACGGAAATTTTGTTCGACTGCACTACGTCTAGAAATAGGTCTAGGTATCACGACATGGTCGGTTCGACCACACTAAATTGTTGTGTCAAGGTAGTTGGTCAACGTGGTCCGAAGCTAGGCCAAAACTAGGTTGACAATGAGTCTTCTGAAATAAAGAGTAAACGTCACCTGTTAGTCATAAAGTCGCTTCTCTTCACCTCTCTAGCCTTCGAACAGTTTTGAAACCGGATTTCGCTGAGCCACTTCGCGAACCTCTTGTAAAACAGAATACGGGTCAAATGAAGGTCGCATCTTTAGCGACCCTCCTCAGATACTTAAGTTAGTTTCAATTGAAGAGTAAGTTTTTGAGGCGTAAGTCTTGCCCCTCTTTTGTATATAACAATGAAGTATAATGAGAGAAAATAGATCTGAAGAGATTGGTCAAGGTCTAGGTTCTTCAACCTTTAGAGAAGATAGCGTAGGAATGGTGTCTGTGAAGAGCTGGTAGAGCATTTATAGTAGATAGAACATACCTGGAGAATGTCCTTTGAGAGTGTGTGTGTGGAGAACATGCTTAGGAGAATGAGTCTATTCTTTCTTGGGGTAAAGGCAAAAAGAGACAACTTACCTTAAACCTAGGAAAAATATGTTTATATATGGAGACAAAGTTGGGCACTGATTGGTTGATGTATGTTGTCTTGCCTTGACTCAACTTAGTGCATATGGTGTTTACTTATTAGACCTGGGTGATGCCACGTGGCAAGCTAGGATTAGTCATTCCAACACTCAGTGCCACGTGGCTTGATATTACTAGATTAGGAGATTTGATAGTCCCCAACTTTCTAGGTGGCATGATCATTCTCAGCCTGAAGCTGAGGTATGATCCCCTTTTGATTGGCAGCTGGTCTCCCTTTTGCCACATAGTATTTGGCCTGACTAACATGTTCTATATCCCATGGTGGGTTTAGACATTTGTTCCCTTTTATTTTTTTGGTGGTTCCCCGCAACATAGCTGTGGGTGTAAGAGGAAGCACAGGTCGTGCCAACTTGGTTTTGGGTGCACCTAATTACCTGGTCTTCGGCTTACCTAGGTGTATCATTTGACGTCAAGCTCTTTAGAGTATATCAACTCGTATCTCAAGGCATAAATGGAGAATCAAGGGTGCTTTCCATCCCCTTTCATGCACCATGATATATGGTTGCATTTTCCATATATACCACGGTATATGGTCATACGGGCACTTTCATATGCACTACAGTATATTGTTGCATGGACATTTTCACCTATATAATGGTATATGGTCATGCAATATGTTATTAATAAATGGCGAATATCTTGACGAAATGGCCAAAGGTAAGTCTTACCTAGTTACTTCCGGTGTCGAATGTTTTGTCGAAATACAACATAGATCCTAGCTTAAGATGGGTCTTACCCAGTTGCTTTTGACTTGGTGATTCACTTGCCCTACGTCGAGGTAGTAATAAGATTGACACCCTGCTTGATGCTTGCTGAGATTATTACGAACTCATGTTTGTTAGCCTTAAGGTTTATAACTCATTGTTTTGATGATAACAACACATTGATTTTTTAATTAACTAAATTTTTTTTATAACATTTATTATTATATTTTTAGCATGAAGAATTGGAATGCAAATGTAAAGATTCAAAGAATATCCAAAATCAAGGTATTCAAGAAAAGTATGATAAAACCATTTGAACTACATTGAAGAATAAAGACACAAACTTAGAGACGTTATTTTATTTTCTATTATTTTTATATACTTGTGTTTGTAAGTGTGTATGATATTTGTGTCAAGCTCAAGAGTTTTAAAAAATAATTGTTTTAAGTGTTGAAAATTAGACCAAAATGTAAGTATTTAAAAGTTGAAACTGGATTAAATTGCAAGATTTTGAAACCCTAAAAATAGACCTAAATGCAAACTTTACAAAGTTTTCAGAAAATCCGATACTGTTCTTGAATTGAATTTTGCAATGAATTAAATTTTAAGACTGAACCGAATGAACCATGATTTATGCAAGATTGGACACTGTTAATCCGGTCAACCGAAAATGCACTTAGGTTGATCGAACTTATGATAAAATGGATGTAAACTTTAGTTAGATATCTGGTCGGTCGAATTTACCACTTGGTGGACCGAATATGCCATACCATCAACCAAATTGTGCGAAACTGAAATATTTTAAACTTATAACGGCTTATTTTTTAATGTAATATATATTGAAGACTTCATGGACATTCTTAAGACTCTTGGAACATATTTTTGAGAAACATAAAATTTTTACAAAGTTCCAAAATATATCTTGAACTTGAAACCATCATATACACATTTAGATATCCAAGAACATTTATTCGCACTACTTTTCTTATAGGAGATCAATTTATAAGTTTTTTTCTATTAAATTCGATTTTTTATTGTAAAGAAGTGAAAGAAGTGGATTTTTTACTTAGTTAAGATTGTCTTGAGTGTTTGAGGTGAACTTGTAAGGTTTAAGAGGTACCTGAAAATCCTCTTTATTGTAATTTGAAGTCTTGTGGAATCAAGACTTGATATTAGTGAAATCTTCAAGTGAAGTTTGACGGAGTGGATGTAAGTAGAGTGTTTGTCAAACCACTATAAATCCGATGTTTAATCTCTCAACTCTATCAACTTTTATTTATTGCCTATATCGTGTTCTTGTGTGGTTGGGTTAGAATTCGAATGTTGTTAATATTTGTTAAAAACTCAATTCAACCCCCCTCTTGGGTTGCTTAGTAGTATTTCAATGTTCTGCCACGTGTCTAGTCATATTTTTCCTATAACACTACCTAAATCTAAATAGTTAAATATCTAAATGAATTAAATATTTTATTTGTCAAAAATATCATTAGTTTACTATTTAATATTTATATATGTTAACAACTTAATATATCTTTTTAAAACAAATATGTCAACATAACAGTTTCAGATTTTATTATTTTTATAAAAATAAATGATTTAATATTTATATTCATATATTTAAAGCAAAAAAATAAATATATCAATCATATTCAGATTTTTATTCTTTTAATTAATACCCGAATACTTCCATGATGTTATTTTCGTTAGCAAAAATGGTTACTTTTTTAGAGTAATTAAGTAATTTGATATGATTTTAATATATGTACACTAGAATTGGATCAAGTTCTAGCCTTTTGTATCTTAAACTTTTAAGAATCCATTAACAAGTGATATAGTTAAAATGAACGACTGAGATGGTCTTTTAAAAACTTTTACTCATTAATCTAATTTTTTTATCATTCAATATAGTAAATTATAGTGGTTAATTGATAAAATTTATTAAAGTGTAATCTTAACCTTTCATTTTAAGCAATATCACGTGTCAATGAATTTTTAAAAGTCTAGGATACAAAATACCAAGATCAAATCCAAATTCTATTCTAATATGTCTTATCTTTTTAATGGGCAATTTATAGCTAAATTGACTGCCACTGCTAACCACCACCAACCGCCATTAACCATCATTGAATGTACTATACTGTATTAAATTGTAATGAATTGAATTAGATTGGATTATGATGGATTGTGTTAAATTATATTATAAAATTTAATAGTTATACAGTTTTTATTTAACATCAATTTTACAAATTTACTCTTCAATAATTTGAAAGTTATTTAACATATATATAGAATACTTATCGACTATACTTTAGTTTTTTCTTATTTCATGCTACAAATTTTTTTTTTAATCTTAACTGTTTATTGATGATGTTTTTACTTCATACTGTATGAGAAAAATTAAAAAAAAATGTTTTAAGCAATACAATTTGGATTGCTAATTTTGTAATACAAGTGCACGCTATCGTAACAAGTAATATAATAATAAATTAAGATGGTTTCTATGGAGATTTGTCACTAGTTATCTTGCTAATTACTAAAATTGTCTTGACTTAATCTTATTTAAATAAAAACTTTAATACTGGATTACTATTAAAGTAAATTAAAGAAGAAAATAACAAAATAAGGCAATGGATTAAGCAATCAATAAGATGAAACTTGGGAATTATGATTTTTCCTCAACACTTCACTTGAATCTCTCTTTTCTCTCACTTAATTAATTAATTAATTTGAATTATTAACCAAGTGTCTTGATTTATCTACAAGCCTCTCTCGATGGTCAAGTAAACATATCTTCCTTAACTAATTCACTATATTCCTACAATAATTAAATTAAGATAAGTTTTATTAAGATTTCTCTTTTAATGGTTATACATGTTGTGCAACTATATTCCTATCTTAACTAATCTCACAGTTTCCACTCATTGATCGTGTGTCACCATATTCAAGATTAAACACCAAATTCTCTTTTTCAAGTTCAATAGGGTTACCACATCAATCTAATTAGTGGCTAGTTAACTAGAAGCATTTAGATTAAAATAGAGCAAACAATCCAAAATTAATCAATATATATGAATCAAAGAGAGAGAAAATAAATTCAAGTTGATGTTGAGTTCTAATTTTAAGCCTAGAAAATAAATTTAGTTCATCATATTAATGGAAAACATAATCCACAAGGGGTTCATCATCATAGAGTTCATAAACAAATTAAAAAAGAAAGAGAAAAAGGAAAATTGATGAATTGCTTCATGATCTCTAACTCTTCTTCTTCCTTTCACGAATCTCCTCTTTATTTTTGCTAACGGAAAATAGAAAATAACATAATTGTCTCCTCCTTTTTTAGCTTGAATAAATTTTATTTATACATAATGAGAAAAGAGCAAGTCTTGTAAGCTTTTCGAATTTCACGACTCCTAGAGCAGTGGCCTCCAAAATTAAACTCCATGACTTCCTTATACATTAAGTTCAGGTTTCAGCGCTGCAACCTTTATAGTTCCACATTATTGCTCATACTCTTAGGTGATAAGCTGCAAATTCTTCTATAGCATCATGACTTTCAGATCTCTATGTCACGGCGCCCCCATGTAATTTCACGAATTTATCTTTAAAAGGTTAGCTTTTTAAATTTAATCCATTCTTTCTTGGTACTAAGCCAGCTCCATGCACCTTGATGAGTGAGTATTTTACTCACTAATCATTAAACTTCATACTTAACTATGAGAAAAAAATTCTCAAGCCATGTTGTTATTTGATGAAATTTTGTGTTTATACACAGGAAGACAAGAAAACATCAATTTGAGGCAAATTAAGCCTGGATATAAGCAGAAATTTTTGTGCTAAGTAAAGGTTGTAAAAATAAGTATAACTTTATCTACATAACTCAAAATCACATTTCGATTATTGCCTTAGAAACTAGACAAGAGAAGGCCGCAAGGGTGGTGCACTTATGCCATAACCTTGCACGATCATGCCATACCCATAATAAGAAGGGGAATTTGGCTAAGATGGTGCGCCCGCGGCACCAATTCTGCCTCTTCAGCGCCTTTATGCCATTTGGATGCTAAATGGCGTCCAAACTTGATTTTGGCTCTTGATATCATGAATTGGATGGTCTGATTTGAACCTAGCATAAGTTTTCATACTATTATAACCTTAGCTACCATTAACCAAATATAAAATAGTGTTTCTAAAGTTAGAAGCAAAGATGAGACATGAGCTGAATTTTTTAGAGAGAGGCTTGGAGTTCAACAATTTTTTTAAAATTCTTTACGGATTCTTGAAGAATTAAAGTCTTGGAACTTCTCTTAATCTAAGTTTTCTCTTTTCCTTTATTTTATCTCTTGTTAGTTATATTTTGTAATATTTTTTTTACTATATTTATATTTATAAATTTTTTTATGATAGTTGTTATTGATTTTTCTATGTTAAGCCTAATTTTATATTTTAGGAACTTTTTGTTTATTTAAATTATGTTTTGATTGATTGGCATTTTATTAATGTTAATACAATTTATTCACTCGTGTTTGCCTATGCTTAATACTTCTAATTTGTTAATTGATGAATTAGTTGATTGATGATGAATAAATTGACTTTTGGGAGAGATTAATTTGTTTTTTAGATTAAAAAAATACAATTTAAGTAATTGTGAGATCAGGAGGAGATCAACACTTAGATAATCAAATTGATACTTAGGATATTGTGAAACTGGGAGGTGATCAAGTCTTTGGTAGTTAATTACAGGTAGAGCAAATGTGTAATTTAACCTAGTTAGACAAAGAGATCGGCGTGGTTGGTTATATATAGGACTTTGCTCGACTCAGGAGAAGGAACAGGGTTATTCATAACCCGCAATTAGTGAATTTAATTGAAATGCATTAACAATTATTAATTAAGAAAAATATGGGTTAAGTGAATTTCAGAACCTACAAATATTATCATAGAGATTTTTATTTTATTTTATTTAGTTTGTTATCAGATTATATCTTTAATTTATGAATTTGTTCATAAAATTAATTCACTTAGATAAATTAGGTTGTCGTAGCCATAATACTTAGATTTAATTCGTAAATTTCAATCATCGTAAGACGATACTCTTACTTAACACTTTATTACTTTGATACAACTCGTATCCTTACAATTAGCATTATCGCAATCACACTTGCAAAACGAGAGACAATTGGCAATGCAAATGACTCAAATACTTTCAAAAACTAACTCATATTTAGCTCAGGCCTTTAATATATTAGCATAAAACTAACTCATCAAATACAAATGCAAACATAGTGACAATGTTATTTTTAATTTTGAGATTTTGATTATAAAAAATTTGAGTGTGGTGATTGTTTTTATTAATATATAAAATAAAATTATTTAAATTCATAATAAAAGATATTTTTTTAAAAAATTTAAATATTTATAAAAATGTATAAAATAAAATTTTATTTTAATTTTTTTTTCAAACACTTGAAGAGTAGAAGGTTATTTAAAATATAGTTAAGGAATGTACATACAACCACCTTATTTCAACGAAAAAAAAGAAATCATATAAAAATAAAAAAAATAATTTTAACTTATTTAAGTCATTTATAAAATTATCTAAAAGTTTATTCTCACAAATTTTCTTATTGAATCTCTATTTATTATATATATATATATATATATATATAGAGGGATAGGTCAATAGTCCCATAAATTTATACATATTCTTATACCATTACGTACTGTTAAATTTAAATACTTTTAGTAATTGAAATTAAATTTAATTTTGATCGTCGAAAATAGATAGATCTAACAGTTTGTAAAATAGTATAATATATATAAATTTATAAGACTACTAATCCGTTGTTATATATATAAGTAGAGGAGGAGCTAGGCCCACAATTTTTTAAAATATCTATCATATCATTTATAATCTAGACTCATATATTAGGTTTATATACATTTTATTCTTTGCATTTTTATAAAATTATCTATTTATCTACCAGTTTGTTAATTATTTTTAAAATGTTTGCTAACTAACTTAACCTTTGTTTTGCCCTCCAATTCTCCAATTTTCGCTTTATTGTGTATGCCGGTCTGTACCGTGTCTACGTAGGTGCGTGTCTGCGGGAGGTTGATGGAAAACCTTTCGATTTCTTGCAAAATGGTCAAGGAAAATTTCCAGGTACCTCCCCTCAAATTTGGAGAAACCTAACTTTACTGAAAGATTTAGGAATAAATTTATTTATCTTCCCTACAGTATTTGTGTATGTGTGCATGCGTGAGAGGTTAATAGAAAACTTTTTATTTTTTGACAAACGACCAAGGAAAATTTTCAGACACCTCCCCTAAAATTTTAAAAATATCTTACTTTATGAAAAGATTTAAGAATATATCTACTTATCTTCTCTATAATATTTATCTAAAAAATTAAATAACGAGATCTAATTAATTAGACGTAGAGCAAGTTTAATATCTATAATTGAGAAAATATCTTCTAAGTTTAATTCATATTTTATATTAATAATTAAAATTATAATAATAAGGATAAAAAATTCTAACTTTATCTAATAATTCGTATTTACTACAAAAAGAGGTAAATCAAATGAAAAAAATAAATAAAGTAACTTGATTATTTATTAGTATGTTTTAATTATTGACAGCAGAGTAAGTAAGTTTTTTCTTAAACTTTTTCATCAAGAGAGGTTTTTTTAAACTCTAGAGTAGATATTCGTAAAAACCCAAACAAACATATTTTATCAATATAAAACGAAAAAATAACGAAATTGGAAACTTAATCGTTATTTCATAAAAATGGAGGGACCTATTAGTTATTATTCTAACATTAACGGTACATTATTCGTTATATATTTTTAATATTATGTAAAAGTCGGTTTCTTTATTCTCACGCTGAGTTAGCAAACGATAAACGAATCGTCGAATCCAAAAATACCAGGAGACACAGTATACAAAAAAATAAAAAATAAAAAATAAAAATAATAATCAAAGAAAAACAAAAGAAAGGAAAAGAAAAAAAAAAAAGAAAGCCAGTTTCTCATAGGGTTTTTAAAGTTAGCTCTTTCAACACTCTCACTTAGTTCCTTAACAAAACCACCCAAATTAATAAATAAATAAAGATTAAACACTCGTACAGATTTCAATTCTCAATTTCTAGGGTTAGTTTTCTGTCTGGATCCTTCGACATTTTGTCTCCTCTCTCGCTTTGATTTGTAAGTATAGAATTTGATCATTTCGTTTATCTTTCTGTGTTTTCTATTTGGTTGATGAGAAAAATATCAACTTTACCGCGCGGTTTTGATTTCTTTCTTCTTGGAAAAGAGGCGGACTGATGCTGCAATTTAAAAAATTAATGAGCGTAGTAGTTGTTTAGGGACTTGAATTCAGCTATGTGCAGGATTCTTTCACTACATTTTCATGGGAAACAAATATTGAATTAGTAATTGTTTCGTAAGTGATAGAAATTATGGTATTCGGATGGTATGTGGTTGAAGTAACGTTTGGCCTTTGCTGTTGCTATCTTGTTTTGATTTTTTTTCTTAATGGAAAAAATTGGGAGTATTTTTGGATTCCAGAAATTTTATGTTGTAATCTCTATTTGAAATGGTGCATTGTTTGGAGTTCTATTGTTTATTGAATTAGGATTATATATATTTTAATTGTCTAGTTGTTTTGTTTAATTATCATTATTGTTTAAATTCTGTGAGTTTCTGCTAAAGAATAGGCTAATTCCATTGAGATTTTAAGATGAAATTGTTAAGTTCTTTATCAAATTTGACAGGGGATTATGGAAGGCTTGACTTGAAGATCATATGCTCGTAATAAAATTCTTTGATAGTACTGAAAGTTAGTACTTGGATCATAGTTTTAAGTTACGGCATTTGAGATGTATGGTCAAGGGAGTTATAATTCTCAGTTTGGTCGGGGTCCTCCCACACCCATGCCACCGCCATACCAGCAGCAGCAGCTGCCTGGTCCACCTCCTCTTCCGCCTCATTTCCAACAAGGTCGTCCGGTCGCTCCTCCTTCTGTATTTCAACCAGGACCTCCTCTATATCAACAAGGTCCTGCTGTCCCACCTTCTGCAGTTCGTCAAATTCCACGTGATCCTACACCGAGCACAAGCCAACTTTATCCACACCCACAACCTCCAGTTCACAGAAGCACCTTGTTGCCACATTTGTATTCGACTGATCAACAAAATAAGCAACTGCCTTCGCACTTAGGAACTCAAAATGTGCATCATATGTCACCATCAATACTTCCTCATACTCCTAGAGTACTACCTCCTCCACCGCCATCTGCTACTATGTATAGGGCTCCAGTCCATCAGCAGTCTCAGCAGCCTGGTGTACAAGATCTTCAGCATATGCCACTGCCGCCTCCTCCTCCTCTTCCTTCCACATCTAGTTCTATCACTTCTAACCCTTTTGGAAGTTTTGTACAGTCAACTGGAAGAAACTCTAATATGCCTTCTGTGTCTCCCCTGCCACCTCCACCTTCAGATCCTCCACCAATTCAACCTTCTCCGCCACCTACTTCTCCCTTGTTTTCTTTTACACATCAAAATGCTGCTTCCAACTTGACCAGTTCCAATGAACCATATGGCTCTGAAGTGAGTACTTCAGGTTATAGTGTGGAAGATGTGACTAATTATGAGGTCAGGCACAATGTGCCCCAGGATGGTGGTGGGATGTTAAATCAGAAAGGTTCTCCAGTGGGAGATAGTTTATCATTTAGGGGCAGTGCAATGTTGGATCTTCCTTCACCTCCACCGAAGCCAACAGAAGAAAAAGTAATTCAGAAGATTCAAGATTTATGTCAACTTATTGCTGAGAATGGTCCTGGTTACGAAGATTTGGTTCGCCAAAATGAATCTGGAAATCCAGAATTTGAGTTTGTATTTGCTGGTGATCCAGGAAGTGAAGCTGCAATTGCGCACAAGTATTTCCTGTGGAAGAAGAAATGTGTGTTTGCTTCTAAATTCAATGAAGGGAAAAGTGATTCACCTTTGAGACCATCACAAACTGTCTTGACAATGCAACCCAATCAGTTGGAGGTTGCATCCAGAACTTATTCGCCTGCTGATTCAGACATGGAGATGGAAGGTAGGGTTGTGCAACTAAACTCAATTCTGCTTCCTAATGTTTATAATTCTTTAAATCTTTTCAAATTGTTCATATTTGGTGTAATGTGATGTGCACTTCTTTTTGTTTCTTTCTATTTACTGATGTTGCTTGTTCAGATTGTTTTTTTCTTTTCTTTTATTCCGTCTGCATTCTTGTTTAATAAAAGACCATAATTCTTTCCATTTGAATTGGTTTCAGTCTGACATTCTGAGCAATGTAATAAAATTTGCATATGTTTAGTCTAAATAGATGTATATACTTATCAGAATTTCTATTGCAATTTTGAGACCATTGGATTAATAAAATTTCATGGTTGAGATTAAATTATTAATTTGAGATTAAATCACTAATTAACAATCAGACTCCAATTTGATTAGTGTTTGTGTTTTATATGCATTACTTGTTTATTACACAGGTTATTAACAATTTTCAGACTACTGGATAATCCAATTTGGATGGTTGAGCTTGCATCTCATATGTGTATTAATTTTGATGCATTAATTACACATATTTAAATTACCAATCACTAGTTAACAATCAAACTCCATGGCCAAATATGTCCATGGAGTGCAAGCCTGTCAAACTCTTTTGAGATGAGTTTTAGCCCTCTCTACAGTTCTGGCAAAGCAAGTTCATTAGCTGGAACTTGGGCTTGGACTGTCGCATTTGGAACCCTAGCAACAAACATCACTTGCAACATCTAATAAAAGGGTTGCACTGTGCTTGACTTTGCTCCTGACTTTCTGGCTTCATGTGGAAAGAATTATTATTTGACAAGGTTGTTGGATTCCCAAACTGTTTGTACCAAAATAATGGTAAAAGAATGTTCATTTCTTTCAGAGTCCAAGATTTTCTCTCTTTAAACTAATTATGTGTCTTCCTTCATGGTAATAGGACCTATATTGACTTTTTTCCTCTTTCTTGTTCTCTTTATCCCACATATTTTAGCTTGGAGTTGGATCTTCTAGCATTTAGACTTTTGAACACCACAAGATCTTCTAGTATTTCACAAGATTATATGTTATTTTCAGTGGTTCAATTTATCGTAGCGGATCATGTATTATTTCACTGACCCATGCCAATATGATGATATTCAGTGAAATGATTCATTGGTTAGTAGAAAAAAGCTGGCCAAATTTCTTGTGTCTTCTATTTCTATTGAGAGTGTGTGGCTACTGCCTTGGTCAAGTAATTACTGATTTTCATTTTTTTCTCCCCCTCCTTTCTGTGGGTGGTTTGAAGATGATATCACCCAGTCTGGCAACGACCCTGTTGTGAGTCACTCAACTGAAGGTATCAACAGTGCAGATGATTTGACTCACAGTGAGCTTCATGTGAAAGAGCAATCACATAAACAGCAGATGACAGAATCTGAAAAGGTTGCATTTACTACTCCACTTCTGGTTGAACAGGGTAAATATTTTACTTCAGAAATCTATTTACTTAATAATCATGAAGCATTTCCTTTCCTGTGTTCTCTTTCCTCTAGTTAGTTTTGATAAATATTTTTTTTTTCGCAAGGGAGATTTATTGCTGGTGTGTTTAGTTAAGTCGGTACTCATAAGCTGTGACTGCAGAATGTCACATTATTCCTGAGCTTTTGTAGTATCCCATTGCTTCTGGAAAGTCTATGTTGGTACTTTGTTTAGATTGATTACGTTAGGATTACTCCCGCATATATTACATCTTAAATAGGTTTTGAATGTATGTTTTTATCAAAATGCAGGACAAAAGGTAGTTTCCAATCATGAACAATTAGCAATTGAGATGTCAGTTTCTAAAGTTTGTAGCCCACTGATTAAATCGGCCAATCAGCAGCCCTTGCTCAGCAATTTAAAGAAATCTGCTACTGCTTCAGTTGATGAAAAAGTTCTATCCAGTGCTTCAGTGGCTGCTGAAGGCCTTAATTCTGAGGGGAAATCTTCTCAACTTATGAAATGTGGCAGCCCTTTTAGACTTCTGCAAGACTATGTTTCTGATGACATCTCAGAAAATGATGATGAGCATCCTGAATATGTTAGTCCTTTAAAAGATTCATTAGCTGTAGTTGGGGCTGCAGGACTGCACATAAATGCAAGACTGAATGCGTCACCTAAAGCTGCAAATTTTCTTGAAGGTTCAGGTAGAGAGGTCAAGGAAATTGCCATGGCACCCATCAGTAGTGGAACAACTGATGAACATGTTAATGATGAACACAGAAATCAAGCATCTACTAGCCATGCTGAATCTCCTCCGGATATCCAGAAAAAACATGCCTTGGCAGTTGCTAGCGTTGATGGTAAATTGCTGAATGATGAAAAAGGTGTGAAGTCTGCTTCAAATTCTCTTAAAGTAGATGAATTTGGGAGATTGATCAAGGAAGGTGCAAGTGAGAGTGACTCTGATGATTCACGCTACGATGGGAGGCAATTTAGAAGAGGCAGAAGCCACAGCAGATCACCTCCTGATAGACGGAGTTGGAGGAGTCCACGGAGGAGAAGGGACAAACGAAGCCGATCTCGCAGGTATGGACTAGATGATGTGCATGCTAGGTCCTAGGCTATTTAGATGATATACATGATAGGCCGTAGACTACATGATGTATGTGCTAGGTTGAAGGTTTTCAAGATGCCTTGGAGATTACCAGTTATTGGTAATGACAGGTTGTAGACTATTTGTGTGCTTAAGAGCTTATAATTTGTGTTAGAATTTTCATTAGAATTCTGGTTCATCGCTAAATTTTTATTTTTTCTTTTCATTTAGCTGGTCTCCCAGAAATCGACGAAGCAGGAGCAGGTCTCCTAGAAGACGAAGAAGCAGCAGGTCTCCTCCTTCAAGGCATTCTGGTGAGGTTGGTGGTGATGGTATGAGACGGGGAAGAGGTCAGATTCCTGAATGTTTTGACTTCCGTCGAGGCAGATGCTATCGCGGAGCATCATGTCGGTATCTGCACCATGATTCTGGCAAGGGTGATGGAACAAAGCGCCATAGAAGCAAACAACAGTATTTGGAAACTCCACTTATTCCAAAGAATTCAAATATTCGTGTAGATATCAAGCATAACTTGCAGAAGGTGTCAGATCAACAGCATCATGAAGTCAAGATTTCAGAAAATATGACCGGTAGCAACTTTGTTGCCAGAAAGGATTTACCTTTTTGTCATAAAAGAGGAGCATCTGTCAATGATGCTTCACAATATGGTTTTTTTGATCAAGATAGTCAACTAATTGCTTCTCACTCCGGTAGATCTGGGAGTTCTAGAGAGGCTGCTCCTGAAATGTTGCAAACTTGCGTACTGCCTCAAGAAGAGAGAAAAGTGCTTAACACTGTCACTAATAAAAGCTGTCAGGAAGCAATGGAGTCTACACACGCAGTCTATGATGATGTGAACTTACATGTTGATGCTTCTCAGGACACGCTTCCTCTGGAAGATTCCTTGACCAAGCCATCTCAACCCAAGCAGTCTGATCCATTGCTTCAAAGTGCTGATTGTCCTCCTCAGCAGACAAATAACTCGATCCCACAGAGTTCATCCTTCTCATCTCAGTCAGCTTCTGGGGAAAGGTTTCCTTCTTATATGTTGCCTAACAAACAGTCAAAATTCTCGTCATCACCAATTGCCTCTTGGACACCATTGCCACTCCCACTACCCAATGTTTCTTCACAGTTACAGCAGAGTCACTTGCCCCCAGTGAAGGACTTCGGTTCTCAGATAAGACCGTATGCAGCTGAATTGCCTACTCCTCAGGTTGGTGATTTTCCGCAGCAAGCATATCCTGTAATGCAAGAGCCCAATCGATCTATCTCACATGCAGAAGATTTTAGGTTGAAGCATCTGCCACGATACAACCTACCCAGTCAACAATTTAGTCACCCTGGTCATTTGGAAGAAGACCACTCAGCACATCTTCCAACGCTGGAATTATCTGCAAGTAAAATGCAAAGTTTTCCTGGTGAAAATTTGCCTCCAGGTGAGGCTTTAAAATCATCTTCTCAGACCCATCCTTACTTGCAGCGACAACAGCAGCCCTATGGTTTGCGCCACCCTGCATCTGTCAGTTCCTCTTCCAGATATCCATCAGACCTTCAAGAAGTGGATCAGTCATCTGATCCACCTGATTTCAGCGGATCAAAAAATTCAATTTATTATAATCCTTATGCATCTACTTTTGAGCAGCCGCGGAGCTCCAAATTCAGTTCTGATGTTATTAGGCAAGAGGACGCGACCTTCAATACTAAGTACGGTAGTACGTTCAGTATGAGCCGGGCTCAAGATGATGGGAGGGATATTGACTGTGTTGGGTCAAGACAGGCAACTGCCTCACCAAATTCTGCCAAGGCTGTTGGGCAGAATTTTCCTAGGTCAGGAGGCGACCAGTATGATCCACTTCTTGACAGCATTGAGCCTGCTTCAAGCCTTTCCAAAATAATAAATAATGTTCAGAAGGGTGAACCCAGCAGTGACTCTGATATTATGTTGAGGCACAGTGGTTCAAATAAACCATTGGATGTGGAAGAAAACAACAAGAAGAAAGAGATTGGGGGCATTGCACTTCCAACTTCCGTGGATAATGAGGAATGTGGTGAGACTGTGGATGCAGAAGTAGGTGCTGTTGAGAATGGGAGCCCAAGCAATCCCATTGACGAAGCCAACATGAATGCAGGTGAGATTGAGATAGATCAGGTGAAGTCCCCAGGGAAGAGCAAGAAGAACAAAGAGTCCAGATCAATGAAGCTTTTCAAGGTTGCCCTTGCAGATTTTGTAAAGGAGGTTTTGAAACCATCTTGGCGGCAGGGTAGTATGAGTAAAGAAGCATTTAAGACCATAGTTAAGAAGACGGTTGATAAAGTTTCTGGAGCTATGAAGAGTCACCAGATACCCAAGTCTCGAGCAAAGATAGATCAATACATTGTCTCGTCGCAGCGGAAACTGACCAAACTTGTGACGGTAAACCACTGTTTCCTTTCATTGTTATGTGAATGTATGAACCTGAATTGGCACAATCACCCTTAGATGTGACATCATCATAGATAGGAGCACATGCCATAATCCACAAACTTTTGTGTAATTTCACTTCACTTCTCTCTAACCGAAAACATGCGTAGAATCACATTCTTGGTCTGTTAGTTTCCTAATATTAAAACGCCTCACATGCATCTTTTATGACCCACTGCATCTCGGCACCACTTATTTGAATGTCAACAGTGTAGTCTAGAAAAAGTCTGACTGATCTTTTACTTGCCTAACTAAAATTTCGATAGCAATTTCGTGTCTCAAAGAAAAAGATGAATCTCATCATGTGTTTACTCTACCTAGAATACTCTGCCAAATGCTTCAATAACTTCAGTTTACCTCAAACCTGAAGAAAAACAGAAAACAAAATTTCATTGAACACCTTTACTTTCAGCAACATTTGTTTCTAACCACCTTGATCATATTTTGCAGGGCTATGTCGATAAATATGTCAAAATGTGAAAGGTTGGTAAGTGCCATCTGAGCCCTTTATGATACAGAAGATCTTTATTTTTAATTGCCCATCTCTTTGACTACTTTCTCATGCTATTCTGCATTTTTTTGTTCTTTCAGTGGTGTGAGGATGGATTGAAATATTTTCTGCTCGTTAGCAGAATGTTGTTTATTAGCTGTAAATTTTGTGCCTGCTAGCCCAAGGAGATTTCGAGATGGAGTCGATGACACATTATTTCCACATCTCAGCCAAGTGTCAGGAAGTTCCGAAAACATGTATGTAATATATGTCTCTTTCGAGTCCAAAAATGATGTCTTTCTTCAATATATAGCTGCTATTACATTCAATATAGTATAATCCTTCTAGTAAATTTACCCTACCGCAGAATCATTGTTTGTTACACGTCTGTTCTTTGCTGCTAACCAACTAATTATAACCATCTCTTGATTGAATTTGATGCCTAATTGAGAAGTCCATATACGCATTTACTTCAGATTGAGTGACAAATAGGTTATTTATTCCTATGTTTTCATTGTACATCTGTTGTAAAGGAAAAAGAAAACCCATTTTGAATTTTGTAGTGGAAAGAATTTCTATGATGACAACTTATCTGATTTATTGTGCTTGAGATTGTGATCATAGGTGTTGTAGCAATTGAAGAAGCTCCTTCTTGACGTGCACTCCGAGTTAACAATATTGTAATTGATCCTATGATGAAATTGGTTTTCTCCTCGCCCTACTCTTCTATAACCATGTGATATTATTGCGTCTACTGAATGAAATTGAAAATATTTGTTTTCGAATTTTGATATAGTTTTGGAGTAAAGAAGAATACCTAATCTATTATATTCTAAATTTTTATTCTGGTTAATATGAGAGTTGACTTATCACGAAGTCACTGCAACATTAATGATTCAATAATAATTTAGTTTTTATATCATTTTTAATAAAATTTTTGAGATATAAGTTAAAAAATGTATATTATATTATATAAAAATAAGAGAGGAAAAATGTTTTGAGCAATAAAATTTTAATAATTATATTTATTAATATGAAATAATAAATTAATTAAATCAATTTAAATAATTTTGTTAATGACAGGAATATTAAATGTAGTGCGTTCTTATTTTAATTAAATATACCAGATAAAAGAAAATAAAAATATTATAATTGTTAATATTCAATATTCTTGATATCATTTTAAATATAGTGTGTTCAATTTTTATACAAATTCTAAAAGTCTAATGATATTTTTATTCTTAATAATTAAATTATACCAAGGATAAATCTTAATCAATTATTTGCATCTTATTTTTTAAATATAAGAAGGAAAACAATTATTTTTTATTTTATAATTAACAAGTGTAAAATTGGTTTTTTTATTCTGTTTTATTAATTATTTTTAAAAATAACTTATGTTCAAGAAATGAAAATGAAAATGAAAAAAGAACAAGGCCTTAACAAGCATGGGAATTTATTCTGCTTTAATTACTCATAATTTTTTTAAAAGAAATCATGAGAGTAAAATTAAAATAATAAATATTACTTGTACACATCGCTGAAAACTAATTACTTCTTGTTCTTGGTTTCATTAATTTGTGACTTAAAATGAAATAAAAATTTATGGTTATTAAATACGAGTAAATTTACATTATGCAATCTTTTTATTAATCAGTTGATAAAAAGTTAAAATATTTTTCGGTTAGTAAAAAAGATTAAATTGAAATAACAAGAAATTTTCTCTATTCAAGATATTTAAATAATTAGTAAGGAAAATAATAATAATAATCATAATAATTTATTTTTGCTGAAATACAGAAATGAAATTAAACAACAGTGCATGGTTGGGAATAAGTGCAAAGCTGAAACGACGGCGTTTTGAACCGCGGTACCCAGATCACGTAGACAATGTTGCTGTAAAATGCAGTTTTCGTACAGTGAAGTCAATACTTGGAACTTTTACATTCACATCCGCGAGCGAGGCCGCAGCAGCCAGGCGAAGTAAACAAACAAACACAGCAAATTCTTTGCTCCGCTGCAATACATAACAGCTACACTTTTCCTTCTTTAAGATTTCATCGTCATCTTCTGCCACTTCAGGCTTCAGGTTTCACTTCCTCTGGCTCTCTTTCTCTGTTTTTTATTCTTGTGTGTTTGTCAATAAGTTTGTATTTGTTCTTTACTTATTTCGGAGTTTTGAATTGTTAATTACTGGTCTTTAGGATTTTTTTTTTATTAAATAGGCAAATTGGCGAAGCGCAGAAATGATTACGATAAATTGCTAACTAGTTGTAAATTTGGTAGTAATTGTTGTTTAATTTACTTGGACTACTTAGGAGTTGTTAGTAGTTAAAATCGCGATCTTAATTGATCGATTCAGTTCTTTTACCTATTATTTTATTTTATTTAGAGTTGTTTGCTGTTTGGCTGAGAGAATGAGACGGAAGTGAAATTTGAATAGTGGATGATGCAATTCCGTTTGTGGTTAAAACTTGAAAAGTTTGGGGTATTATTTTCCGAGAAATACAGTATTTGGTTGCTGAAACTTACAGAAAGCCGGGATTTTTCACTTTTAGGCTTTCTTTTCTTGCTAGATGATGTTCAATCCGAGCTGGTAAGCTCAACTGTGTTTCAATAAATTAGTTGATAGTCAAAAATATCTCAAACAGCACTTTTCTCTTTACTTTGTTTTATGCTTAGGAGAAGAATTCTCTTTACTTTATGCTTAGGAGAAGAATTCTCTTTACTTTGCTTTATGCTTAGGATAAGAATTCTCTTTCCTTTGCTTTTTGCTTAGGAAAAGAGTGCCCTTTACTTTGCTTTATGCTTAGGAAAAGAATTAAGGGAAATATAATGAACTTAATATCATATGTGTATAATGATTATCAATTGCTAGTAGCAAAATCTGCTACAGAATAAGACAAAATTGTTTTTCAGACTGCGACTTATTATATTTAAGAAACCTCGGTTTACTGCTGGTTCTAGTTTAATGGATTTTCAGAAATGGATAAATGTTGAAATTTCTATATTTTGTAACTGCTGCTGTTGTTGTTATTGTTGTCTATGACTGTGTGAGGGGGTGAAGGTTCTGCAGTCCTATTCTGTAAGCTTCCATGTATAATTAGATTTTTATGTTACTTTATGTTAGATTTAATGCTCATATGCTTTGTGCTTGTGAACTCAACTTTCATGGAACAATAGTAAGTTGTAAATGCCTTCATCCAGTTTAACGCCTTTTTGTTTCATTAGAGTACACTGAATATTACTCTGAGAAATACTGAGGAGTTCTTTTGGATCTTTGGTCTATCAGATGATTGTGTGGACGAACCTTTGTACATAATATGTATGAAGCTTATTCAGGTTTGTGATGATAATTTTGCAGGTTTTTTTTTTTTGGGGTCCTAGAAAGGATAACCAAAAAGGGGAAATTTTATTTTATTTTCCCTCTCAAACTCATTCGGAAGAGGTCACAAAGGAGATGAGTTTTATTAGGACGAGATAATGATGGAATCTCCCTGAATTAGTAGGCTGAAGCATCCCTGTTGTGGAAATAATACTTACAGTGTCTGTGTAATGTCAATGTGAAGATGGATTTAGAAATGGAATTGCATAATGCAGACTCAAGTTCATTTGCAGCAAAGAAGAAGAGAAAAAAGCGGAACAGTGAGCCTAATGCTTTATGTAAAAGCAATGGTTCTAGTAATGATTGTCCTGAGGGAGCTTCCTTAATCCAAGATATCCCTCTAGAAAGAAATTCATATGCAGAATCTGCAGTTGATATTAGCTCTAACTCTGGTTTGATAGAGGTGCAATCTAATTCCAATTTGATGTGTTCACAAAATGAGAAAAAGACAAAATGGCAGCAGAAGGAGAAGAATGTTAGTGCTCCTAAAACTGGTAATATAAATGTTGACTCTAGCCATGATTGTCCTGATGGAGCCTCCTTAATGCAGGATGTTCCCCTAGATAGAAATTCTTCTGCAGAATCTTCAGTCGATATTTGCTCAAACTCAGCTCTGATAGAGGCGCACTCTAATTCCAATTTGATGTGTTCACAGAAAAAGGGAAAGAGAAAACAGCAGCGGAAGAAGAAGAAGCATAATGCTCCAAAACCTGATAGTACAGATGTTGATCTTCAAGCTGTTGGTGCTAAAACAACGGTTGCTCCCTTCAGAACAGAGTCTTCAGTTGATACAATCATTAAGATTGTTCCGAAAAATGCTTCCCTTGAGCCTTTGGGTGATACAAGCTCAAAGATGGAGTTGGCAGCTGCTCCTGTTGAAATGAATGCTTCAGTTAATACAAGCACAAAAATGTGTTGTATAAAGAAATTGAGTCGGTCTAAGAAAAAGAGAATGAGAAGAAAGAGACTTAAGGAGAGTCGCATTCTCCTTGAGAAGGATGACAAGGATCATGTTCTTTCAGGAGATAATTCTCTAATAAAGAATATCTTTCCGGAAAAGGACTCATCTTTGCAGTCATCTGTGGACATTTGCTCAAAGAATGAGTCGGAAATGAGACAACCAAATGGAGATATATGTCTGTCAAATGGGCATAATGTCTCTGAAAATAATAGAGTTATAAATTTGCCAATTGCTAATGGCAAGCATTTGGAGAAAGAGGATGTGAAGCTTGCACCTAAAGTTGCAGAGTTGGATTTGACTACAGTGAAGGAAGATTTTCTAATGCCTGAAAAGCAAAGTTGTTCAAAGAGTGCAAATAAAAGTTTAGTGGAGAAACATGAGGTCCAAGCTGAGAATAGTCTTGTTTCATCCGAAACAATGAATACTAGTACCTTGAAGAGAAATACAGTAGTCAAAACCTACATTAGGAAGAAAAGGAAAAGGTTCTCTAACTCAATGGTAAACAGTTTGGACTGCATTGAGGGGGAAGGGACAAGACATACAAGTGGAGATATTTTAATGAAGAATGTGTCTGTGCTACCTGAAGGACATCTTGAACAGAAAGACAAGGATAAACTAGATGATATCCAGATTGCTCTGCAGGATGTTTCTCATGGGGATGGTATTTGTTATGAAAGTCCATCTTATCCCACGGAAGATAATATATCTGGCCATGCTGCTTGCTGCAAGAACCCAGAGAAGAATTATGAGGAAGTATTCCCTTCATCACATTTGGGTGTAATGAAAGTTGATGGTGTTTTAGATGGCACTGGTAAAAAGGAAAATCTCCCACAGCCATTGCAACCTTCACCTGAAAGGGTATGTATTGGCCATTCGAAGAAAAAGCTTCTTGTACTTGATGTGAATGGACTTCTTGCAGACATAGTTTCACAGCCTTCTCATAGAAAGCCAGATATAATGGTGTCAAAGAAAGCAGGTGAAAATCATATATACAATTATTTTTTGTTTCATATTTAAAATTTATTCTATGTCACTTATTAGCAATAGCTTGTTTCTTTTTGACATTTAAAATTTCTTTTATGTTATTCCTTAATACTAACTTGTTTCTTATTGACATATTTAAAATTTATTCGATATCATCTATGAATACTAAATTGATTCTTTTCAGTGTACAAGAGGCCATATTGTGATGATTTTTTGCGGTTCTGCTTTGAGAGATTTAATATAGGAGTTTGGTCATCAAGAGTCAAGTATTCTTCTATCTTGACTGATTATAGTTTTTCCATTGTTTGCCTTTTGGTGTTTACTTTTCCTCTGTATTCCTTTACATTTGTTCTCCAGAAAAGTCAGCGTGGCTTTATGATAGATATTGTATCTTTACCATGCTTCTTAATCTTATACAGGAAAAATCTGGATATGGTGGTTGACTATCTTATGGGTGATTCTAGAAAGAATTTGCTCTTTTGTTGGGTAAGCCATCTTTTACATCTCCCCATGTTGTTTGTAATGATTTGAATGTTTCTAAGTATCAACTGTAATTTGACTGACAGTTTGGATGCCAAGTGTTTGGTCTTGGATTAATTTGCGGTGTATATTATTGTTTAATTCTATGATGATTAATTTTGTGCAGGATGCATCACACTGTAGTACAACTGGGCTGAACACCATTGAGAATTATAGAAAACCTCTGGTTCTGAAGGAGTTAAAAAAATTGTGGGAGAAGCTTGAGGCCGGTCTTCCATGGGAAAAGGGGGAGTACAATGAAACAAATACCTTGTTGTTGGATGATTCACCATACAAGGCCTTGTGCAATCCGGTAAGTTCCAAACTTCGTTTTCTTCCCTTCCCCCATCCTCCCCCACACCAACACAAACCACCCTATGGCTTGTTAAAACTTTAAACCATCCTAATTATGATGCTAATTTCATCTGTCTTTGCTGATTGTTTAGGCATACACAGCAATATTTCCCTATCCATACGATAACAGGGATGCTGAAGATTTTTCATTAGGTAAGCCATTTTCAAAGGTCGATGGAAATTTTTGTTTCTCCAAAATGTAAGACGCACAGGTAGATCACTAGACAGTACCTAAACCATATTGACACATGACACAAGGCAGTGGGGCGTATTGTTGATCTTCCCTTTTATGTCTGTAGGTTGACATTGACGCTTGTATGTACCTTGTCTTATTACAATTTTTTGTTATTGTATTTCACCTGTTGGTTTGCTGTCAAATTTAATTTTGTTTTTGTGTTGGTCTGGCAATTTCTTGACTTGTTTAAGGTCATTTGTTTCTTTTCTTTTATTATATGTTTGGTTGCGCACTTCATCTAGAATGTTATTGATGATGTTATTGCTTATTTGGTTCAAAACAGCACCTGGTGGTGATCTTCGGGTATATCTGGAAGGGCTAGCTGGTGCTGAGAATGTTCAAGAGTATGTTCGCCGAAATCCATTTGGTCAACGAGCTATTACAGAATCAAGTCCATCTTGGGGTTTCTATAGCAAAGTTTTCTGCAGGAAACCACGCCCACCTGATTATGATGGCAGTAGTAAGGTTATCTATGCCGAGTCTTGTGAACCATGTGAATGATGACAACACTCATTTCACTTGCCGTTAGCAATGGAGTTTTCATGATGTTAGTTGAAACACTTCTCAAATTGTTTGTATCCAAAGTTACAATACCAGTAGACTTCACTATAGTTACTCATAGTCAATTAAGAGAATTCAGAAAGCATAGTCAGATTCTTTATGTAATTTTTAATTTCTTTCTCTAATTGTAATTGCTTATAGTCTAATAAGCTTATGGGCCTGGCTCTCTTGTACCATTGTGACTTGTCTCCTGAGATGAAAAAAGTTATGTTGTCTTTGATTCTTTGAAATTTGTAACGAATACTAGGATCAGTGAACACTCATACTGAGCAAACAGATCCATTATTTTTATTATTGTTACTATTATTTTATGTTAATACAGGGAACAACCATAGATTTCAATGGCTCTGAAAGTAAGGAGCATTTTGTAATGTAGTTTCATTATTCATGTCCAATATTGATCATATACTACACTGATATCTCTCTTTTCTTTCAGGATGACTTTAATGGCAACTCTCACCTAGAATTTGGTCCACAAAATCCAGATAATTTTATAGCCATCCATTCCCCGTCACTGTCACCATCGTCATCATCATCATGATCTTCATGCAGATGCAGGTGGGTGCCTGGTATTTATATTGAGACTGTTGAGACCTAGAGAGCTGCTTTTGCGACCCAACTACTACCATCACATTTTTAGAAGAAAACGCTTATATTCCTCATAGAAACATCTACATTTTCATGTTGTACTGCCCTTATTATATTCAGCAATTATTTGTTCATATAGCAAAGAGTAGATAACAATCATACCAAATTCCATGTGCTTAACCTATTTTAGAAGAGTAGTTAGCTATGATCATGATTTTATAACTTCTTGTTTAAAAGTTCACAGCTCATGTTCATGGGGCCACCATACCCAAGTTTATTTTTGGCCCACAACATTAATTAAATAAATTGGTACTATTGGGTCCATTAGCCAGCTAATGAAGAAAGCCCATTAATAACCCATTTAATTAATTAACTAAGACAGTGATTAAGATAATATCATATCCCTGGTGGTTGTCATTTTAGCGTTATTTATGAATATTCATTCATTCATAGAGTTAATGGGTTGTCTTTCTAATTATCAAACAACTTGGCAAGGCATGTGACCTTAGATGCATTCAGATTTTGATGACCTAGCTTGATTTGGCTTACATATTACCCAAAACCCTTCTTTATATTACTTGCATTTCATGCACATTTAGCAGCGGTCCCATCTCATCCCAAAAGGTATACTAATTAATCTGCATCAACCATATTTCATATCATTGGAACTCAAATTACTTATATAAAACAAAGATTATATATGTTTTTGAAAATGAATTTTATGGGAAAATTTATGTCTCTTTGCAAGATTTAGTTATAGCTTTATAAATATGCCTTTTTCTTTCTTTTTTGTATCTCGAAGTGATATATCATATGAACCAATATTAATGAGTTCTTCTAGAAAAATGTTTTAGTTGGTATATTATTGTTGGGTCATGAGGACCACCATATTAGGTCACATTGATCTTCCCCATATTTAGTATGCAATAGCATTTACATATCAAGTTAATTGAAGCCATTTCAAGAACAAGAAAGTTCAAGTAATAGCTAACTTTTCAATTCAACAATCGCTTTTTTACATCTCAAGCTTGGATTTAAATTACATTATGTGCCCACTAGTTTTAGTTCTCAAACTTCGTTGGGAAAGAAAAATTTAGGAAACATGAAGCACTTTTCCTTGTTTCTTGTTTACTCAATTCAACACACTTTTGAGAATCTAATTTCTCTTTTCTAAGTTCATGATGACTTATTAACATTATTGATTAGATAAACTTTTCTACGGTTTGCTCCCACCATGTTGATTAGAGTTCTCCCATACTTATTTATTGATGTGTCAATGATAAATAGATAATGATTTTGGTGGGGGTTCGAGTTATTGTACCTAAAAAAAAGGTAAGGCATAATGAGCCAATAATCAAAGAGGGTTGAATGAATGAGTAATTAATATATGGTTGTTTTTCTTGGAACATGGGTTATGATGATTGAGATTGGTTAGTTGGTATTGTCTAATAGAGTTGAGGCATACCACATGTTCATTTTCTTCACTTTTATATATATATTCAAGTGGGGTTAGCGTTAGGGTTAGGGATAGTGATATATACATGGATACCCATCTCTATTCCTTCCTCCTTTCTCTATATATATCGTCATCACCTTTCAATCCCTTAAAAGTTAAGTTTATGCATGCAAAAGAATAATGCACATATATTGGTATATCAATCACTATCATCAAATTAACAAAAATCTTTTGATAAGAAATCATGATTCAAATTTGCTTTAACTTATATTTTATAAGGGTATATTCATCTTCTTATTCTCTCCACATAAGAATCATACATTAAGGAATAAAGTTGAGTTAAAAAAAAAAAAATTAGATAAGACAATAATTTGCATAAATCATTAATTCTTTATTTTAAGGACTAATAAATTATTTTTCCAAATTATTTGTCCCTCTCATCAAATTCTTTTAAATTATTAACAAATAGAAACAAAATTCATCTTTAGTAAAAATTTTATGCAAAATCTTGAATCATGGAGTTATTATTTAAAACTTTACACTGAATTATCATCTAACACTCAAAAGTTCATGTGTTATAAAATTAAAAAAATTATATTATAAAATGGAGAAGTGTGTGAAATATATATATATATATATATATATAAACAATTTTTTTTAAATAAAAATATAGTAGAATTAAAATGGAGGCAGAGTTTGACAAAGCAGAAGAGTGGTGGGCGGCCATGTGCCTAAGCCAGGGAATCTGACTCTGACATATAATTCCCATTTGCAATTATTATTATTATTTTTATTATTTTTATTTACATTTCATTTTATGACTATCCCTATCTAATTATTATAATCTTCTTTTCAAACACTTAAATGACCAAAACACCCTTTTCCACTCAATCATCCACCATCTTTAATTTTTTAAGAAATAATATTAAAGATCATAATAATTGATAAATATGTAAAATCAATACTATTAATAAAAATAAATTATATAATAACTAATATTACTATTTTATGTTTGTTTATATCATAGTACAATAATTATATTATACATCTAGATTTAATGTAAAAATAATAAATTTAAGTAAAAAATTTTAATTTTTATAAAAATTATTAAATTTGATCGAGTAAAGTTTAACCTTATATTAAACAGACATATTATGTAGGGAAATTTAAAATATTTTTTAAGTGTTATATCTAAATTTTTAATAGACATATGATATAAAAATCAATAGATTTTAAAAAATTATAACAAAAATCAAAATGAAATTGTAGTATTAGCCTTTCTTTTCATGAATTATGAAAGCTATCATTCAAACAAGTTTTCAATGATAAATAATAAAATATTTTATGCAAATGGGTGGGACTTCTTGATGATTTTTTATTTTATTTTTGGACATAATGGTATCCACGTATGGTGTTATGTTTTTATTGTGATTTTGTAATTGTTTTTTTCCAACTACTTTATATTAAAATATTAAATTTCATATGATAAAAAAGGAAACCCATTTCCTATATTTTATCATATGAAAGATATTTTTGTCACCAAGTTAATTATAATTAAATAAATAAATAATTTGCAAATTTCATGTAGTGCTCTCATACTTGTATTCTTTCATCCCAATCAAATTATTTCTCAATTTATATATTTATAATTTCATATATTATTAATTTTATTTTATGTGCTTTCATTGTTAATCTTTATTAACCATATTCATTATTAAATAATTCATTTTTTTAAAACAAATCAAAATCTTATTACGTCTCAATCATTATAAGTATCATTCTAATCAATTCTTTTATGGTAACTTAATTAAACTTACATATTTTAATCTTATTTAATTTTTATCAAATCTAAAAAATTTATTAATATTAACATCAAATTTTAATAATTTAATTTTCATGTCAAATGATTTACTAGGGTTCATCATTACATTAGAATTTTTATTTCTAATGGCAAAAGAGAAAATACATTTTTTTATTAATTCTTAAATCAATATTCTGGAATTAATTCTTGTCCTGCCTGTCCAAACTGATACGCACAGAGAATATCAAAAGAAAAATTATATAAAAAAAAGTGATCAACACATAGAATGTACAAAAACATAAGTTAAATTTTGGCACCTTATAATGTAATTTAGTCAGCTTCAACTTGTGCAACTTGACATTCATTATTCACTCCTCATATTCCTGCAATTTCTTTTTCGGAAAATTAACACATACCTCCCCTAAAATTTGAGAAACCTACTCTTAAATAGAAGGTTTGAAGAAACTCACATTTATCTCTCCTCTGAACCGTTAATTGATCGTTAGAAAACCGTTAGAATTAAGGGTATTTTTTAATATTATTATTTTTAACTTATTACATAATTAATTCACATAAAATATTACATTATTGTTCATATAACCACTCTTCAGATTCCTACAATTGTTTTTTCTAATATATATATATATATATATATATATATATATATATATATATATATGAATAAAAATCGACAGTATTATATTTTTACATATATATATTATTTATAAATTATTAAATTTATATATTTTTTAAATTTGATACATATAATTAATATATAGAACATATTTAATTTTAATTATTGAAAGTATAAAAATATATATATGTAAAAATATGGAATAGTTGATTAGAAAATTTAATTGATTTAGATGATTTATTTAGATTATTTTTATTTTTGATGAAAGTTTTAGATTAAATTAACAACACAAGGGTATGAATATACTTGAAATTAGCATTGATCAAATATTAAAGATATATGTGTTCTTTTTATTTAATATAAAATGAGAGTGATAGGAGTACTAGAAATCGCAATTATGAAAACAATAAGGACTGGACTGACATAGAAACAAAATCTTAAATTTGATATGAAGCTTGAAAGTGTAAGAGATTAGTTAAAGAAAGAAAGAGTACAATCAATGTACTTGGGAGTTTCATGATTAAGGGAAGATGAAGAAAATCTAGTTGAGTTGAGCAGAGGGTAATTTGGAAAATGAGGAACTGCCTGACAAAAGGACATTTAGACTTTGCAGATAGAAGAAGAAATTTCCCCCAGTGCATGAATCAATTCACATGCTCATGCAGACAAACTTAGACCCACCCACATACTCAGCTCACATGGAAAAAAAATGGATACATGAGTATGAGATGGAGCTTAGATGATGACATCTCATCTGACCCACACAAAAATTATTTATTATTTAAAAAAAAAAATTGATTTTGCCAACTCTTTGACAGTTTAGTGTTTACTTCTACAAGGTTGGGTTTTTTTTGACACAAATTAATGATATAACAAACCTTCCTATCTCTTCTGGCTGTCTTTCCATATTTTTCTTTAGTCTTTAGACATATCTACCTCTTTCTTGGATCTGCAAACGCAGATTCCTTTTTACAGTCTTGCATTGTTTTTAGTTTTTCCTCCTTTTTTTTTTTTAATTGAAGGTAGCTGTGACAATTTCTGTGCTAATTTTTTAAATGGGTATTTGAGTGTTGGGTTGGGTCCCTTCTCCTGTTCTTTTGGCTCTATTAAGGTTCTTACACAAGGCAGTGTCTGGTTTGTCCTGTAGAGCTGAATAGGGTATTTCCATATATATTGTATAAGAGTTTGATTTGGTTTTCTGGGGATATTCTTTTCTCCTTGTAGTCTGTCTTTCATTGTAGGAGAAGTTTTTTATTTCTATGAATTCCTGGGAAACCCTTCAAGGTTAGCTATTATTATGAGAGGAAATGTTTTTTTGGATTGTGATTTTGATTGCTACGGGACAATTTTGAGACTAAAGTTGTGTTGTTTTTGAGCTGTAATTAGCTGGACTTAGGACATATTTTGGGGCCTTGTAGATATCCAAAAGGAACATAAATTGATTGATAATTTATGTTTGTGGAAATTCATAGCTTGGAATCACATGAATTTGGAAAGTGCCTGTTTCATAAGCTTCGCTAAAAGCTCATTCTGTGCAGTGAATTTTGCACATTATTGAAGGTGAGAAATTCAATTAAAATAACATAAAGATGTCAAACGTGTTCATAAATTCTTATTCCTGAAGTTGGATTGGTGTTTAAGAGTGAAATAAGGATTGTGAGGTATCTTGAAATTTCCATTCCTCAGTTGGGTCACTGAAGAATTGCTTAGATACCTCGTTATTTCTGCTCTGCAGAAAACTGATTAAAGACGTTGGTGAAGAGCCTTAGATTCAGATTTATGAAGATAGAAGCTGAATTGTTGTAACTTTACTCTTTGGAGGACGAACAATAAACTTATCTGAAGTGGGAGTACTGAATACTTGTTTAGCCGAGAGGAGGTGGTAGAAATGGCGGCAAAACTTCTACATTCCTTAGCAGAAGACAATCCAGATTTGCAGAAGCAAATAGGATGCATGACTGGGATTTTCCAAGTCTTTGATCGTCATCAGGTCGTAACTGGTAGACGCCTGAGCCACAGGAGGCTTCCTCCAGGTAATCAATCTACTGTTGATTTACAGCTCAGTTAGTTAAATCTATTAAAGGGTTGTCTTTGATATGTTTAATTCATGGCCAACATTGGCCTTATTCAGTTGTTTCCAACTATTTTCTAGGGCTACAATATTGTGCAGATACAATTTATTGATCAGTTTGAACTAACTGTTTATGATTTGAGCGTCTGGTTTCGGCATTCTCTTCGTGAATCTCTTCTTTCCCTCAATTGTACCTTTCAGCAGCATTTCATTTTCAGATGTTATATAGTTGATAAAAGCCTAAGCATCTTTCTTATTTGTCGAGTGTTTTAAAATTGGTCAAACATTCGAAAAACATTGTACTGCTGAATGATGCAATATCTGATTCTACCATGCTTTTCCAGGGACTTCTCAATTCCAGAATGGCAGATTGGATGGCGAGTTCAATAATGTATATCATCGACAGACGGCAAATGTGAGCCATTTCTATTCTATGATCTTTGTAGTTCTTTACTCCACAAATCTTTGGAACATTTTTCTGAAAATAAACTATGGCCTTATAATTCAAGGAATAGGATATATGGTTTTCTATATTCCATCCCAATCCCTGGGCTTTGGCTGTGTACATATCCTTGCAAAATAAAATTTTTCGGAACCTGTTTACTTACAGTTTGATCTCCCAGATTATAATAGAGATTTAGAGATTTCACTTCACTTTTTTATCTTCAAGGAATAGATAAATTCTATATATCTGTGTAAATCATTGGCAATTCTAAGCTTATAAACATTTCATTGCAGGAAATAAATTTAAACCGAACTGTAAATGAGAAACAAAGAATTTCTACAGAATCGTCAAGAGCCTCCTTCTCATCCTCTTGTTCTTCTTCCCTGTCCTCACTGGACTGTGGGAAAACAGCTCAACAAGAGGCCTCTTCATGTGAGAGAATGATATTTCCTGAAACTCCTTCAAGGAACTCAGTTATGGGTCAAGGAAATACCTCTCCACATTTGGGGCGGCACTCTTTTGATCTTCGGGACGTAGTTAAGGACTCTATGTATAGAGAAGCTAGAGGATTATCAGTCAAAACTATAGCCAATGATGAACCAGCAGCCCGTTCTCTGAAGCATAAGGACTCCCCACGGCCAGTACAACTATCCAAATCAGATGGAGCTTACGATGTTGGGATCAGTGGGAAGCAAAATGTGCCTGCTGACCTTAAGGAATCTCTTAGAGTACTTGCTAAACTTCGAGAAGCACCGTGGTATTACAATGAAGCTAGGGAACTTTCAAAATTGCAGTCTGAAGCGAAAGAAGGATCTTGGCATTCAATTTCAAGGGATGCTCCTCGGTTTTCATATGATGGGAAAGAAAGAAATCGCTTCTCTTTCGAAGCACGAGACACCTTCAAATCCACAATAAAGCTAAAAGAGATGCCCAGACTTTCGCTGGATGGTAGAGAATATTCGATACGGGGTTCCAACTCTGATTCAAAACCAAACTACAATTTTAAAAATTTTCAGGATGATGGAAGCTCAAAAAATAAAGTCCTTAGTCTACCACAATCTATGGAAACTCAGCAACGTCCCCCAAGTGTTGTAGCAAAATTAATGGGCTTGGATGCTTTGCCAGATTCTTCCTCAGGTAGTGATACTCAGTTGGGTTTGATTAAAGTCAGTCCAGTTGAAGAGAAAGATCCCTTCTCAAGATCATTAAAATCAAATGATCTAAACAAACCAATTCGAATTCCCTGCTCACCGCGAAGCTCGTTGAAAGATCCAGTTTCACCAAGATGGAAAAATCCTGATTTGATCATGAAAGCAGTTTCAAGTTCAAAGTTTCCAATTGAACCAGCACCATGGAAGCAGCTGGATGGGAGTCGAGCCTCTCAGAAAACAGCTTTCAGGCCCATAAAAGTTCCAGCAAGGACGCCAAATTCCTTTCCTTCTGTTTATTCTGAGATCGAAAAGCGATTGAAAGATCTGGAGTTTAAACAATCTGGAAAGGATCTCAGAGCTCTTAAACAGATACTGGAAGCTATGCAAGCGAAGGGGCTCATAGACAGCAGTAAAGAGGAACAAGCTTCAAACTTTGGAACTCAAAAAGAATCTGAACGTAAATCTTCCAACCGCAATCAGAAGCCAAAAGGCCAGCGGAATCTGCAGAGTAATCATGTCACTGATTCCACAACCAAGGGTTCCACTTCCTTAAGGGCATTTGAATCCCCAATTGTGATCATGAAACCAGCTAAACTTGTTCAGAAATCTAATATCCCTACTTCATCAGTAATTCCAATAGATAGCCTTTCTAGTTTGCAGAAGCTCCAGGGCAGGGGATTTGAAGACAGTAAAAAGGGTTCAATAAATAACCGAGCAGCTAAAGATCAGTCTCCCAAAAGTGGTCGCATTGACTCTGCTGTCAGCACCTCTGATAAAAAAATCAGTGTTCGGAATATGAGATCTGCACAATCTTCAACAAAGTCTCAACAGGTAGCAAAAGAAAGCACATCAAATTCAGCAAAGGGCTCTGGTTCTGTGAGTCCTAGATTGCAGCAGAGAAAGTTTGAGCCGGACAAGAGATCTCGTCCACCTACCCCACCAGCTGATTTGAATAAACCCAGAAGACAATCCAACAGGCATTTGACAGAGTCGGGTTCTCCGGGGAAACTTAAACACAAATCTCACAACTCACAGCCAAGCGATGATCAATTGAGTCAGATAAGTAATGAATCGAGAACTTCAAGTCACCAAGGGGATGACGCATCTGTTCAATCAGACAGTAATCTTGTCCTGGACTCAAGGATAGATATTGAAGTTTCCAGTAGTGAATGTTCCATGGAGATCAATGGCAGTCAGAGTCCGTCCGTGAAGGTTGCCAAATCTTCTGGCTCACTGCAGAAAGTATGTGTTTTATTCCTTATTTTTTTTATTTTCAGTTAACCTGATCACTTGCTTGACATGTTTTTCTTCTTGATGTTAGAAATCAACTCCAAGATTAAGTGAAGATGAAGCATCAGCAGAACTTGCTACAGTCACCCCAGAGCATCCCAGCCCTGTCTCTGTTTTTGATTCCTCAGCATTAAGAGATGATGATCCATCTCCAGTCAAGCAGATGCCCACTACCCGGAAAGGTAAAGTGTCTGCGACTTTAATGAATTTCACTTGGATATCAATCACCACTGTCATTCTTTTCAGCATCAACTCCTCCACCCAAAAAAGAAAAATTATAAATCAGTATTAAGAATATTTGTGTAAAATTACATTCTATACACATGTTATCATCTAGGTTTGGTTAAATAATTGCAGTAGTAACGGTTGAGACAGGGTGGACAATCGACTTGATATCACTCATTTTTGTATCAAACTAGGTCCATATGGCCTATTTATAGCACAACTGAAATAGCAAGTACCAAGAATTAAGAAGAAACAAATACTAATTCACCTCTTCTTATCAGTCTTCTAAAATATGCAAAGGTTTCTATATCCTACAAATCTAACTTGACTTCACCACTCACTACAGGTGATATTGCTAAAGATCTCAATGACAGTTTCAGTGAAGAGCAGTGGAATTCAGCAGATATGTACTTGTCAAAAAGCATAGGTTCTGGTCTTACCTCAGAGATCAATCGCAAGAAATTACAAAACGTTGAAAATTTAGTTCAAAAGCTTAGAAGATTAAATTCTACTCACGATGAAGCCAGTACAGATTACATTGCATCTCTCTGTGAGAACACCAATCCTGACCACAGATATATCTCTGAGATATTGTTAGCTTCTGGCCTCCTACTCAGAGATCTTGGCTCCAGTTTGACGACAATTCAGCTCCACCCATCAGGCTACCCAATCAACCCCGAGTTATTCTTTGTTTTGGAACAAACCAATGCAAACACATTGCATTCAAAAGAAGAAAGCAGCCCTGTAAAACTTTCCCATTCAAAGACCGACCCTGAGAAAAGTCACCGGAAACTCATATTTGATGCTGTTAATGAGATCCTTGTTGGAAAGTTAGCTTTAGTAGGGACATCTCAAGAGCCCTGGATAAAAACCAACAAACTGGCTCCAAAGACCCTGAGTGCACAAAAGCTTCTAAAAGAATTGTGCTCGGAAATAGAACAACTTCAAGCCAAGAAATCAGAATGCAGCCTAGATGATGAGGATGATGACCTGAAAAGTATATTGTGGGAGGATGTGACACATCGATCAGGTAGTTGGACAAATTTCAACAATGAGATTTCGGTGGTAGTGCTGGATGTTGAGCGTCTGCTCTTTAAGGATTTAGTTGATGAGATTGTGATTGGTGAATCCGGCAATCTGAGAGCCAAGCCAGGTAGGCGGAGGCAGCTGTTTGCAAAGTAGCAGTAAGCAAAATAGAAATTTTAATTTTTTTTTTGGAAATTATTTCTACTTTGAATCTTTGGTTTAATTATTTGTGATATTCATGAAACTATAATAATCCACAAGTAAGGTGCTGGATTGTAAAGAAACTACCTTCTGATATGAATAATACTTAGTTCATAAGAAAAAGTGTATCTCACCCACTTCCTCTATACTTTCCTTTGAATTCTAATGAAGTTCTCTCCGTTATTCCAACATCTTTCATCTACTTACAGTTGCTAGTTTCTCTAAGTAGCATAATACATAATCCAGCGCTGTGCAACATAATACCTATAACCTGTACTCTTCCCATCAATCTGATACACTCTTAGTTTACAAACACTACATGTACATGACATGAAAGCATCCAGTAAGCAAACCCACATGAGGTTTGCCAAACAAATCACTTTTGAATCTCACAGTGTTCAATGTAACATCAATTTGCAGAGCCAGACATTGATTCAACTACACATCTCATTCTTAATCTCATGCTGTGGGGTGGTACACCTCAAATTCAAGTTCTTAACAAAACAAATCATCTTCAGACTGAAAACCTCTTTTCTCAATCATCAAAAACTCTGAAAAATCTCACAAAACTAATAGTAGTCTTTTTAGAGAGAGGAAGTGTTGACTTAAACTGAAACGATAACATTAGTTATTATACGATTCTACTTACGGACTTACCAACTGGCCTCCGTAGCATAGTGGTAGTGCGTTCGCTTCGTAAGCGAAAGGTCGCGAGTTCGATCCTCGCCGGGGGCTTAATGGCCTTTTCACTGGTTATGGGTTTTTCCTCGCCGGGGGCTTAATTGCCTCTTCACTGGTTATGGGTTTTATTTTAAGTGCTAAATGAGTAAATAACTTGATGAGTTTTATGTTAAAATTACTATAATTTTGTAGAGGGATAGGTAAAAATTCATCACATCCAATCGATTGTTTTATTTTTATTTCTATTTTTTAAAAATCAAATCGAGAACATATTAATATTTTAAAAAATAAATTAAATTGTAGATATGAGAAAATTTAATTCAAAAGTTGCAAGATAATAAAATAAACCTTTAGGGTAGACTCAAACCAAGATAATAAAATTTAATGATTTGATTCAATTTTGGTTTTCCAAATTAGTTTGATTAAATTCAATTTCAAGTTTGTAGAATAAAACTATTTTGTTTGATTTTTAAAAACTGAACTAAAACGATATTATTTAGAGTTTTTTTACCAATACAATTTTATTTTAATGCATTATTAAATTATAGAATTATATACATTTAAAAAATTATATATTTAAAATGATATTAATGTTATAACTATTATCTCAAATTATAAATAAACAAAAAAAGATATAAAGATATAAATGATATTTGACTGTAACTCACACAGTAAATATATATATTTTTTTCAATAAATTAGAGATAAGTTGAATTTCAATAAATTCATTTAACAATATTTTAGGTAAACAAATTAATTTGATTAATTTAAATTGTTTAAGACAAAAATATTTAACTTATATTGTTGTGTTTTTTTATTTTTAAAAGAAAGTCTTGTCAATTATTTTGAACAAAATAAAATAGTATAGTGTGTGTATATATATATATATCCTTAATTATTATAAATGAAATTTAATATCATTTAAGAGTGTTAAAGAGAACACATTTATATCTATAGATAGTGTTTTTTTAGAAATATTTGCCAAAATATTTGGTATTTATCTGTGAAATATTTAAAGTAATATTTTAATGAGTAAAAATCCTTTTAATCCTTAAAGTTTGATCTAATACTTTTATAAATTTTTGTTATTTTAAAAATATCCTTAAAAATCTCAATTTAATATAAATTAACAATTGCACCCCTATATAATTATTAGTCTAATAAATTTATAAAATTTGATAAAATACAATATATTTATAAATAATAATAATAATAATAAATAAAAATATTATTTTAACAATACATTAACAAAATGATTTTATTATAATAATTTGTAAAAAATTAAATAGAAGTAACACATTTGTAACTATTAAAAATAAAATATATATAAATATTAATTTATTAATAAAATATAGATTTATAAATCTATTTATTTTGCAACATATGTATGATTATATTACAGTTTTAATAATAAAAATGTATATTTAAAATATAAGTAAAATAACAAAAATTAAAATCAATAAAATTGAAAAAAATTATAATATATTAATAAATATTCATATGTGACGCAAGTGGGATAGCGGGGTAGGATATAAGCACCTTGTCGAACGCCAAATCTCGTTTGGTTATTTGACGCAATGAGTTAGATAAACGTTCTAACGGACAGGAGTAGAGACAGGATTAGATATCGTTCTACTCCTAACGACTTAAAACATGAATGTCAATATAACAATCTCATAAGAGATCAAATAAAAGAAAAAAACTTTATTGATTCAAAGATTATTTAAAATTATAACATAGGTTCTCTATATATAATAGAGAAAATCCGGTGTTACAAGTTAACTCAAATAAGGAAATATAACTCCTATCTAAATAAGAAAATTAGGAATTAAATAATAAATCGAATTGATAAGAATTAAAAACTTTCTAAACTAATTAAATTCTAAAATTGTCTTACATCAATGTGCTATAAAATAATAATATTTATTAATATATTTTACATAAATATATTATATTTTATAGATTTATTAAATATTTTTAATAACTATTATTATATACTGTATAGGGATATAGTTGCTATTTTATATTAAATTGAGACTTTTAAAAATATTTTAAAAAATATTATGATTTATAAGGGTATTAAACCAAATCTTAGGAACTAAAAGGATTTTTAACCAATTAGTATGTAAATATGTATTAATTAAAACATCACCATTAATACTTGTAAATTTTATAAAAACCATTAAAATAAATAATCAAATTCATAGATAAGTGCTTATAGATTCTAATTCAATGTTCATTTGGCCGTGTTAATTAACACTAAATTAAAAAAAAATCTAAACCCTTATTTATGTGGTTAACTTATTTAAATATGTTTATCAAATTTAATTAACATTAGAGATAAATTTCATATTAGCACATAACTACATCTAAATGAAATGATACTACTCGAATTATTTTACGAGTGTCACTGAACATTTTAATAAATTTTTCTTAAAAGTATTAACAAAAGTAAAATGTATAAATATCACAAAATATAAACACTGTCTCCTTAACTCTCCAAAACCGAACTTTAAATCTATACACGTAGACTTAAAGCAAAAGTAAAATAACAATAATGGAAGTATTGATAATTACAAGAAAATCAAAAGTGGTCCTTAATTTTGAATTATTTGGCATGCTATATACACATTCATAAAATGGACCACACATTCAAATTGTGTAGCTCTTACTAGTATCTATCATCAGCATGCTTACATATATACCCACAAGGACGACCCCATCATGCATGCTTCTATTTTTCTTTATCTTACTTTTAATACTTTGAGAAAAAATAAAAATCAATTTTATAATCATGTATAGTTTTGTAAGAAATTGAATTTTTTCTCAAAATACTTTTGAAAGTCTTTGATATTGAATATATAGACTATATATGTTATTCATATATACCCACATGCATCGATCTATTGAATTTTTGTTATGTATATATTCATCATTTTGTTGGAATTAACTAATTATATATGTAAATGATAATAATGATAAATAAGACAAAATTGAAATCATGTGATAAACTTTTATTAAATTTTTATATCCGATATTATTAACCTTTTTTAACATTTGTAATACCCAAAAAGTAACTCTTTTTGAATTATTAAATTTATCATATATACTATACCTTATAGATAAAGAAAATCGTCAAAAATAACCTTTCATAAAATTGATTGAATTCTTTTCTTTAAGTTTAAGCATAATTTGATTTTTGAAGTAGAACAGTTTTGTCATAACTATTATGAAATTTAAACACCAATAATATCAAACATATTAATGAAAAAAAATCATTTCGTTAAAAATTGTTATCTAAATATTTTTTTACCTTTACTTTTGAAATACAATAATCCCAAAGAAAGCCTTAATTTTATAAGGAATAGAATGTAAAGTAATTTTTATTTATACTATTAAATTAATCATGAAGTCTCTTGAAGTTAGAGCAAATTTATTAACCTATATATGGAGGTGAATGACACTTAATTACCCTAAATATGATTGTCATCAAATTTATTATTTTGTTGTTGGGTTGATATTTCTAATGATATGATATATACGATTTCAATTTTGTTTTTAAACATAACTTTCTCATAATTAAGCCGAATTCGTAGCAGCAGCAGGAGGAGGAGAGGAAGGAGTAGAAGAAGGAGAAGGACCACCAAACAACCTTTTTATGCTGCAACTTTAAACCCCAACTTGCAATAATCCTTTAATGTTTCTTGGATCTAGTGTTCTTTATATATAATATTACCGTCAAAGTGCATATGTGTTCTTGATATAAAGTAGCTGCTGTGTTTAATTCCAATTTGAGTTTTAATCATCTCATCAGCCTGCTGCTGCGTGCATGCTAGCTGCAGTTTTCTCTTCTATCCTTTTCATTTTAGAAGAATTCCTGCAGATTCTATCGACACAACCACTTTCTTTCTTTCCTTCTTTCTTTTCAATATATATGAAAACATTCCAAACTTCTGAACCTTCTCACGACAAAACCAAACCAAAATAACAATCATATTATACAAACAACCCTTGCATGTACATGTGTATGTGCATGAGACACACACACACACATATAATCGAGAGTGATGTGGTGGGATTTTAAATCACAATGTAAATGATCAGAGAGTACTGATGCTAGAAGACATGATTGAATTGCCTGCAGCAATTGTGCAACGTACGTCAATTTGTTATACATGACCAACATCAATATTGCTAGCTAGCTGCAAATACATACAGGTGTTTTGTATATACCATAAGCTCAGGGCAAACGCTTTCAAGGTTGATTAATAGACAAATAATAAACCAAGTGTACTGCTTCTTCTATGGCTTTGAACTTGAATACATCACTTTTATATATACATCTCGAGAGTACTTCTCAGTCAGATAAATAGCAGTATACGCACCTGAAACTTGAGCCTGGCTAAAGCTAAGGCTAACCTAATTACTTCTAGCGTTTAGCTTCTCCAATGATCGATATATTCTCTATATTTTTTTTTAATTTTTATTCTTTTATTTTGAAAATCAAAAGATTTTAGCCGGAAATTAAAAAACTTACCAAACGCCAAATTTGTGTATTCTATTATTACTCATATTTGAATAGAACGAGAACTCAAATATACTCTAAACTATCCGAATTATGTTTGGAAGTCTCTCTGTTCAAATAGTTTGATTTTAATTTGACTATACAAAACCCTAAAGAATATGTATATTTAATTCATGAATGATTCAAGCATTTTTATACATAGTATGGTTTTGCAACTTTATAATAAATTTTTTCTGGTTTTCCAAATAATAAAATCAAATATATTTACTTTGTTTTCACTCTAGTTTATTAAGATAATACACACACACACACACACACACACACATATATATATATATATATATAAGCTCAATTAGACAATGATTATTTTTAGATAAAGTTTTAGTTCAGCAAATGCATGCCCGTGACTGAGAGTTCATAAATAAAATTATAATAAAAAATAAATCTTGACCAACTAATTAAATCTAATGATATTTTTTTTTCTCATTAATTTTCTCGATCATTTAGCTAACTGAATATGCTCAGAATCCATTCTCTGTAAAATCTCTAATTAATTATTTGTTCAGAAAAAAAATGGAGTTAGAGAAGAGTGTCCACTGCAACTTAGAATACAAAGCTATCAACATATATATAATCTATATTATATAATTAAATTAATAGAAGTTTATAGCTACAAGTATGTGCCAGTGCTCTAATTTGGTATAGTTATTGCATAATGTCAGTGACAATAAAAACCTATGTGAAGGGACCGAGCAGGCTTTAAACTAATTATAAGCCAGAATTTCATCGTAGAAAGCAAATGTAAGAGCTTATCTCAAACAAGTTAAAATAATGCGATTTTCATCATCTTGATATGCATGATATTCACAGAAAAGTACTCAATATATCTTAATAAACCATGGTATTGATTTAATATTGCGATAATTAATTTATACTAGTAGCATATTACAAACTTTCATCGCCTATATTATCATTGTCTGCAGATCATAATTAATTGTATATAAATAATTTCGAGAAATTAAGTGTTTCAGTGTCTTACTTGCGTTGAGGAAATATTACTTATGGTACTTGGTTCATGCAAGGTCTCTTGGCCTCAGTTGGTAGCACCTCTTGAGATAAAATCAGGCACAAGATGGATATCGATATGGATGATGGTAATATAATATATAATCTAGCTTTGATGTGCAGTAGATTTTTGTTTCCACAAAACTTGAAGACCCTGCAGAGTTCTAGCTTGATGGAAATTGTAGTAAGTCTAGATAGCTAGCTAGGTGTCTTCTTTTTCTGGATTGCTTTCGGCATTCCTACGAGTGTGAGCAAGTCCAGGGTTTACATTCAGTGAAAAAGCTGCAGGCTTCACTTGTGAGCTGGTTGCGAGAGAATTAGGTAGAACATTATGCTGTGAAGTAGAGCTCAACAATTGAAAATGATTTATTTGTCTGGAATCATGAGTCTCTGGTGCAGTTGAAACAAAAGGAGTATATGTTGGAAAAAGTGAGGGCATTGTTGCAGGTGGGCAGAAAAATAAGTGAGACCCAGCTGGGAAAGCCAACGAAGATTGCATTGATATAGCATTGTTGTAGAGTGAATTTTCTGTTTGGGGAAGAAATTCATGATTTCCGTATTGAGATAAAGATAAATTTGAAGGCTCCCAATGGTAGTAAGAGTTGAATGGCATTGCATTATTTAGCAAACCAGGAATAGAAGAATGATTGGCTACAGGAAAAAAATTTTGAGCTGTAGTGTAATCACTGGCTGTTCCATCTTGATTTTTCTCTTCATTTATCATCATCCACTTTCCTTTCTCAGAAATATTGCTTTGATCTCTTTCAACTTCCTTACCTTTTGCTCTCAATGAAGAAGCATCTACATCCCAAAACTTATTAGATTTTGGCATCATGGATTGATCTTCCCCATCAACAGTACTACTGTTGATCTTTATCCCTCCTTTGCCATAAATTAAGGGATGAAATCCTCCATCCTTTAGTAATGAAGAATTTACATCAAAGAAAGGAGAAAGAGAAGGCTGAGAGGCATTTAATTCATGAGATAGCAGCATCTGCTGGTGAAATTGACCAAATCCTTGAGGTATTTGAAGTGGTGGAAGCTTATCAATATCATTTTTAGTGACATCAAGCAACCAATCTATTACCTTGCTTGGCTGACCGAGTCCAAGTCTATCCTGAAGTTCATACAATTGAATTGCAGTCGGCACTGAAAGCCTTATCCTCCTGTCTCTCAATCCTCTGATGGTGCAGACCTTGCTGTGCCTGTCTTTGCCTCCGAATGAACGCGAAACGCGTACAATTCTAGGATTTCTGAATCCTGACCAGTGTCTTGATGAACTGGATGGAGCCTTTGAAAATTTGCTGTCATTGGTATCACCCTCCTGCTTTGCCCGGAAACCTTTTTCTCTTGAAGTAGATATCATCTTACTACTCCTCTCATCATCCAGCTGCAAAAGATCGAATTAATAGTACTGAATGAACAAGAAAACTTAAATTGTTAGTATATATATGTAATTCACCACATATTTTATAGCTAATTAGGTTATATTAAATAGATTTTTCACTAATTAAATTACATTAACTCTGTCTTGAGTAAAAACTTTACTTCATAAATAGGAAAATAATTATATTATAAACAAAGAATTATGTGGTAAAATATATATAAAAAATCTAACTCATTCATTCTCACAAAAATTTGAAGAATTAAAGTTTCTCAACTTTCAAAAATGTGCATAGGGAGAAAAAAATTGAGTAGAGATTTAAGATTGATGATGCTTAATAAGAAGATTAAAGAAAATATCATGTCTTTCTTCGAAAAAGAGGAGGATCTTTAATTGGCTTTCATGAAAGATTTAAAGAAGTAATAGAACTGGAATGGAAGCCGGAATTCTTAAGGAAAACCAGTGAACTTATGAATACAAGTAAGGAGAAGATGGAAAAAATTAATCTCACTGAGAAATTGTAAACTCAATAGACTACTTGCGAGGAAAATTGATGGTTAACATAAATATGTATCTCCCTGCATGTCGTTTCTCATTGCCCTAAACCGAGAATTAGGTTGTTATACTACAGGATGAACTTACATGCATAAAGCAGAAAAGTTGGAGAAAGCTAGCAATTGCAGTATTCTTGATTTGTCCGGCAAAAATAGGAAGGAGGAGGAGGAGGAGGAGATGCCGAGATGTAAGTAGGGTTTCACAGGACCACGAAAAGAGTGATGATCTTCAATTTAACTGACTTGGTGTAGAGTGGTAGAATAGTTTGAAATGAAATTTTGGGAAAGAAAGATGCTGGAATTTCACTGCTCCATGTTGCCTTAGAATGGAAAAAGAAAAAGGTGTGGCATATCTAGAACCATGTGGCAACTATTTATGTTGACGCATCAGTTAGATTATCCCATAAACAGTTCCTTAATCTACCTAGTAATTTAACAATTAATAATCATTTTCCTAATTGTTATTAATTAAGTGTAAAAAGTTAATTTTCCAATAGAAACTCATTGGTTATATATGCCAAAATGGTGTCATAATAAACCCTAATTGGGGATTGTTTCTTATGAGGAAGCTCCCCATTGATGTATAACTAAGAGAGTGTACTAAGTGAGAATGAAATTAAAATGGGAATTTTAATTAGATTAACATGAAATTAAGAAGAAGAATTGATTAATCACAAGCTAGCTAGGGTGTAGGAGGAATAATTTCGGTTAAATAACAAAGAGATAAGTTGAAGGTAGTGCATGTGGGTTTCAAAGGTGTGGTGTAAGGAACAAGAGTTTCCATCAGAAGGACTAGATGACAGATAGAGATAGCTAGCCAGCTATAATATTACCTTATAGAGGAGGGACCAATATATACACATTGCTTCTTTAAAGCATCTACACTCGGTAGAAAAAAAGAAAGAAAAAGAAAGGGACCACCCATATGTATTATGGCAGCACGGAGATTTTTCACAGCCTATACTTATTATTAACCAATTAATTAAATTATGATTTCGTCAGTTCATGTATACTTTCTTCTAGCTCTTCATAGATTCATCAAATTTAATTTAAACTACAGTTCTCTTATATATCTGACGCAGGTATCTTCATTTTGAGGAGTTGTATTGTATATCTCTGATGAACTACTGTTGACTCACAGATCAGAGATTTTACACCCTGAATTAGCTTTGAAATTCTGGGATTTTATTAGTTGTTTTTGTTATGTTTTTGGCTGTGATTTTGTCACCTAAATAATGGGCAAAGAATCTATGAACTATTTGTACTCCTATCTTAAGTACTTGCTGTTCGATCATGATGCCCGCTGCTGCAAGAGACAAAAAAACCCTAAAAAAGCTGTAGTGTGTGTCAAACAAGAAGAAAAACTGCTTCCCATATGATGAACAACATAAAAATCATGAGGTTAATTACTTTCAGAGTAAGAAATTGATTTTGCTTTTTGTTTTTGTTTTCATTGCATCATCTGTTGTAAGAAGGCTGCTCTTTTATTATCTCAGGAAAATTAGGCTTTTCTTCTCGTGGGATTTAAAAAATTTCTTCTCAAATTCTGAAAACAGTAGTTCTTTGCTTCCAAATATGGGTTTGTGTGATTGTGAGAGTCTGCAACTTTTTCGTTTTTGAGTTACCTTAACAATCTAGAAAATGGGAATCTTCTTCCCCATCGCAAAAATAATTGAAGAAGCTAATAGACAACTGTAGTGGCAGTTGCACCAGCTAAAAGCTGAGCTCTACTTTTATTTCTCTATGATCAAATCTTGAAAAGAAGAAAAGAAACCGTACAATTTAATGAACCCTAGGAACCCTAAAACCAGCTGCTAATCCTTTGAAGGACAATTAATTAAATACATTGTAAATTGGCAACTAAGATGTAAACAGTAAATTGCCTGCCCATTGTTCAAACAGAAATCCCTTTTATAGTCAAGCATCAACTGATTAAAATGGACCAAAAAGAGAAGCAGCTTGCTTTCAGATATGTAACAATTATGAATTAAAAGAAACACCCAAATTTTTTAATCTTATGTAATTAAGAGTTCTTGTTCAAACTTGGAATAATCAATGAAGGAAAAAGGCATGTTATAGTTCTAGTTCTAGTTCTAGCCAGTTATGGAAAGAAATTAGAAAGTTTTGATCAAACAGTATCCTTCTTTGTTTTATTTTCTTCTTGTTCCTTTTGGCTATGGAAAAATTCCTGAGTTATCTCTTTCTCATCACATCACTTCTGCTGTTCTGCTCTGCTCTGCTCTGCTCAGTTCTTTTTCTTTTAAGGTACCATCATAAATGGAAAAAAAGAAAATATAATAATCGGTCTCCAGATCCAAGACAGCAGTACTGCTACTGCTTCTGCTTCTTGTTCAGAGCGCCATTAATCTTTTTCACTCCAGGTTGAACTATCGTTCTCCAATATAAAAGGGATGATAACATCTATCAGTCTCTTTTTCTGTTTATTTATTTAATTATTTTCATTTTCTTTTCTGCTTTTTATTAATTACAAATATTTCAAGATGGGTATCATTTGCTAGAAATCTTTTTTTTTACCTATTACAAAATTACTAGTATTTAAATTAGATGTTTATTAATATTTAGAATCAGGAATTTATTGAAATTTAACTGAAAAAATATCAAAGAGTTATAAAACACCTAACATCTAAGAAATAACCGGAATAGTTTTAGAAAAGACACCACAATTTGTGGAAAAACCTTACCTTTTAACAAGGTTCGAAGACCTATTCTCCGAAGATAAGGTTTAAAGACCTGCCCTTCAAGTGAGAGGACAGACCTTCTAACCTCTAAAACAAAGCCTTAATGGTTTATCATATGCTAAAAATTTAAATAAGCATCGATGTGATATAATTTAGATGTTTATTCACAGTATATGAGGTATTTATTCTTGATAGTAGGAAGAGATGTCTGCTCACAATTTTTCTAGGTTAATTTTTAGAAGCTACACCATGAGAACTATTTTCAATTAATTAATTACTCTCATTTTATATATTCAACTGATAAAAAAAAATTTATAATTTAATTGGAAAGGTAAGGAATTAATAATCCAGAATTAATTATATTGTTTCCTTAAAAAAATAAATAAAATTTATTGAAGAATTACCTTTGAATTCCACCCACCAATTGTGGTTGGTTCAATTAATTACATCGAGCTATGTGTGTTAGCCAAATTAATTAAGATAGTTACCTAACCAAAAACATTTAGAATTAAATAAATTAAAATCAATGAAGCAGTACTATAATAAACCAAACCCTATAATCTTTTTTATATTAATTTGATATATATATATATATATATATATATATATATATAAAGATATATTTGAACGAACATCAATTAATTAGTCATCGAAAATCTCAATCAATTAAATAATGCACGCATATACAATAGAAAAATTCCGAAAATTGAGAATTAAAATCTCTATTAAAAACCTAATAATAATTTGTATATTTATGATTCATCGGCTCAAGATTTATTTATTCAATTATTAGATATATTATTGATAAAAAATAAAGTTAAGATTTTCTCTAAATTAAAATAATCAACAAGGTTGATTCATAATTATGAGTTGAATTTCATAACAAAAATATAATAAGAATCATTATCATATCTATTATAATTTATTAATTAATTTTTAATTTTATCTATTAATTTATTGATAATTTTTATAAATAACTTTTTAACATCAATAAAAATAATTTATTCACAATTTCATAAATTTTTTAATTATATGGTATAAATTACAATTAAATATATCATATTCTATTAAAAGATTGTAATATGTTTTAAATAAATTTTTAAAAATATAATTTTCTCTTCCGTTTTACGAAATTCTTTAATGATGATCTAAAATGAGTTTGCTACATGTAGTTTAACTATTTTAGTTATTCTAAATTTGATTAACAGTAAAAGTTATAATTCTATTTCAAGTGTAAGTTTTTACTTTAATCTAAAATTTTAAAAATAAATAAATAAAAAAAATGAGAGCCACTTGATGGATGACACTAACAGCACTCTAGTGGATTGCTATCACCATCAGTAATCTGATCTCACCTATCATCATCATGACCTACTTATTGTAGTTTCAGAGAGAGTGAGAGAGAGAGGGAGAGAGATTCATATTCTTACTGTCCATTCGGAAGAGAATAAAATGCTACAGATTGGATAGAATATATAATCTTTAAATTAATAATTTATATAAAATTAAAAATAAATTATCCACGCATGCATCATCATCATCATCATCATCATCATCATCATGTTGATATCAAGAACCACGGTACTGAGTACAAATGAGAGCAGGGTTTCGGTAATTCAAGAAGCATCTAAGTCTCTCCTCTCTCTCTCTCTCTCTCTCTTTACACCTTTTTCTTTTATTTCTTTTTCTTCTTCTTCTTCTTCTTCTTGTAATGATGTGTCATTTTCATTGCTGATGGATGTAGTTATTCCTCTCTTGTCTTCTTCACAGACACACTGAAAGTGACTGCGGCTGTCTGCAAAACCCTAGAAGAAAATTAAAAATTAAAAATTAAAAATTAAATATAAAAGAAAAAGCTGGGGGGCAAGAGCTTTTGAATATGTATAAATAAATGCGTGGTGCGTGGATACATTGAATAATACAAAAAGGTCATGTAGCATATATACATACATTGCTATATAGTTATAGCCACCTATCACCAATAACTCACCTTCTTTTTTTCTTAATAGATAAACAATTTTTTTTAGTACACAGTACAATCAACTTATATAAATCAGAATTTTAATGAGAGTTTCGATAGACTATTTATACTGCATTCTAAATTTTTAAAGGTATAATTTCTACCCTCAAATTAAAGAGAATATCCACGTTCTAATAATGTGAAAAAAAAACTCTAATAATTTATAAGAAGAATCTTATATTTATAAGACTCCAATATATACTATCTAAAAGAGCATGTATTCTTAATGTTACCACTCAAACAAGTGTTGGATTCTAATAAAATTTATCCCTATTTCAAAAAATCTATCCTAATGTAACTGTAAAGACTTCAACCTCTATTCAAAGAAATCTATTTCTACGTAATTGTGAAGACTTCAATATTTTCTATGAATTTATGTTAATTTAGATAAGTGATTTCCTAATTTATATATATACTAATATCGTTTTTACGTTAAATTTATATATATATATATATATATATATATTAATAATATTTTAAACAATTTTAAAATTGAGGGAGAAAAAAAATCTCTCTTTATATATACATGTATACACACACACACACACACACACATATATATATATATATATATATATATATATGTATATATATAAGGGCAGGTTTAATGACCCATTTTTTTTACATAAAATCTTACATCAAATACAAACCGTTAAATTTAGGCACATCCAACGGTTGAGATAACATATGATCATGTATTTAATTCATACATGAAATTTATATATTATATGAAATTTTTAACCTTTTTCTAGATTTAATAATACTTCAAAGTTTAGTCAATTTATTTATGAGTTTTATACTTATTTCAAAATGTTGGGTGAAAAGTAAGAATTCATTATTCAAAATTTATCTAGAAACATTTAGATTGATTTTTTGTCATAACCCATTTGACAAATATTTGAATAATTTTTGTCCTTTTATATCTTGTCTATATATTCATTTGCATATTAAAACACCAAAAATGAAATTGTCAAAAGGAAAAATGTAAACATATGTATAGTAATACAAGCTAGCTAAATATAATTAATTAGTAGAAGATCTACTTATATATAAAATATTGTTAAGTAAACAAATTTACGTATAAATTTAATTATATAAATTAATATAATAATATTATATTATCGTCACATATTTTATATTTTTATATAAGTAAAAAAAATTATACAAAAAATATGACAATGTAACTATACTAAATTAATTATTAACGATGAGTTTGTAGTTCATTCTTCCTCATATATATCATGAAAAAAAATCACCATTATTTTATATATATTTTTATGTTATTTATATATCATTAAATTTAAATACATTTAATAGTTAAAATTAAATTTAATGTGTCTAAATATAATAATTTATAAATAATATAAAAAATAATAATACTATTAATTTTTTTTTCTCGTAAAAAGGGAATAGACAACATGTTATACCGAATGAGATAGATCAAGTTTTTAGAATAACATTCCTCCATTGAAGTTAATAATTAAACTGAGATATTTCCAATACATGAGCAGTGTATTCAAAAGCTAGCATGCAATAAATCTAGAGTTTAAAGACATGATTGCAACAGAAGTAAAAACCAAAAGAGGGTAGGGTAAAACTTAAAAGCAAACAATTTACCCAATAGGTAATAATTAAATACATGAATGAATTTGTATTTATTGAATGAACAGAGAGCTAGCTAACTGTTGGGATATATAATTAGCAAGAAGCAGCCGGTGATATATGAATGAATGAATTGGTCCCTTGCCTTTAATTTGTGTTGTTCCAAAATTCACATACAGAAAGGACCTCAAAATTCACTCCCTGGACTCTGCTGCTGCAATATTCAGTCTTCACCATTGCTGTTCCACCCAACTCTTTGTCTACTATCACAGATAAAACTGTGTCTTTCAAGCTTAGACAAAATATTCAACGAAGTCTCAATCGACAAAATATTCAGATAGTTCGATTGAGATATTTATAGGTGATTTTGTAATACTTACAAGAATTTTAAAGGGCCTTTTTTTTCCTTGGAAGAGAAAATTGTAAAGGTGAAATATAAAAATAGATTTAGGACGAACAGTACTTCAAAATATATGGCAAGTAATATATGAACTCTATATGGTATCACAAAGTGTTAAAGAGTAATAGAAGATCTGGGGTTTCTCTACTATACATTGTTTATTGATATTCAACAAAGTCTTAATGAAAAAGAAAATTATATATTTTTATTAAAGGAAAATAATAAAAAATAATCCTATTTTATAATAAAAATTTAAAAATACTCTTTTTAAAAAATTCATTCAAAAATATATTTTTATATATATATTTAGACTAAAATGTCTTCGTGTCCAAAATTTATAAAATATACAATAATTCAAAAGTACTAATTTTAAATAATTATAATCACTCAAAAGTGTTAATTTTGCATTACGTATTCGAAAGTACTGTTTTCAAGTAAGTACACTAATTCGAAAATGTTACTTTTACGTTGTTACATTAACTCAAAAGTGTTATTTTCACGTTATTATAATACTTGAAAGTACTACTTTTACATGATGTACTTGAAAGTACTAATTTTTAATAACTACAGTAATTCAAAAGTGTTACGGTATTCAAAATTAAGTTTGATAATTTAGGATATCAAAGATTTTTTGGTTCAAAAGGCTTAAAATGGATCATTTTTAAATGAATTTTTTCAAAGAGGGTATATTTAAATTTTTGTTATAAAATGAGAGCATTTTTGGTTATTTCTCTTCTTAAATATTTTGAGGCTTTTTTTTTTAATTTATATCTAAAGTTTATTAAAAATATTTTAAAACATAAATCAGTAAATGTCTAAATCATTTAATTTTTTATTTTTTAAAAATATTCTTATTTTATTAATTAATTTATTGACAAAATTAAAATTATAATTAACTAATTTTGACGTGTCTCTTATCTATTGTTAGTTTTTTCTATTTATTTTCTCAACTCTCTTCTCAATTCTCATTTGTAAGTTAGTTTTTGTTAGAATATGCCTTGAATTAGTTAGTCCCTGTTCAGACGGGATTCTGGGCTAGGGTTATCTGTTTGGGCCTATTTTGTCTGGACTTTTTCGCATCTGTCTAGGGAGTACTATATAAACTCTCTAGGTCATAACCTAACCGCAATCTGTAATTTTTACTCCTCAAGATCAATAAAACTTTTCTCTCCTCTGCCTGTGGACGTAGCTAACACATCGTTAGTGAACCACGTTAAATCTCTGTGTTCTTTATTTACGTTCTTAATTATCTTTCTTGCTTTCATTATAACAAACTGGTATCAGAGCCAGGTCTGTCTAGGGTTTGAAATTCGGTGAGAAAGATGTCTGGTATGAACGTGAAGATCGACAAATTCACGGGGAGGAATAGTTTCAGTTTATGGCAGATCAAGATGCGAGCCTTGTTGAAACAATAAGGGCTGTGGGCGCCGCTTGCAAGGAAGCTGGCGGATCCAATCACCGCTGAGATGGCCGTTCTGGAGGAGAAGGCACACTCGACGATTATGCTGTGTCTTGCAGACGATATCATTACCGAGGTCGCGGAGGAGGAAACCGCGCAAGGTCTGTGGGTTAAGCTCGAGGGTCTCTATATGACAAAGTCCTTAACCAATAAGTTGCTTCTAAAGCAACGTCTGTTCAGTCTGCGAATGCAGGAAGGTATGCCTCTTCGAGATCACTTAGATCAGTTAAACACAATTTTATTAGAATTGCGTAATATTGATGTTAAAGTTGAAGATGAGGATGCTGCTTTAATTCTGTTAGTATCTTTACCATTGTCGTATGAGAATTTTGTGCAATCGTTTATTGTTGGGAAAGATACTGTGTCTCTGGAGGAGGTTAGATCGTCCCTCCATACTAGAGAGCTGCGCCACAAGGCGACTGGTACAGGTGCAAATAATCAGGCTGCTGGGTTAGTAGCCAGTGGGAGTTATGGACATGGAAATTCGGGGAAGAAGAAATTCAAGAAGCCAGTTTCTAAGGGTCCAAAATCCAATGATGTCTGTAACTACTGTAAAGAGAAGGGACATTGGAAATCCGATTGTCCCAAGAAGAAGAGGACAGCAGGATAAACCGACAGGTACTGCTGCTGTAGCAGATACCAATTCTGAAGAAGATATTGCTCTAGTTGCTGATGAGCACACGGATTACAATGATGTGTGGATTCTGGATTCTGGAGCGTCTTACCATATATGTCCGCGCAGGGAGTGGTTTACAACCTATGAGCAGGTAGATGGAGGCAATATTTCTATGGCTAACAGTTCTGTTTGTAAGGCGGTTGGAATAGGCTCGATTAAAATACGAACACATGATGGTAAATTCTGCATATTGAATGATGTTAGGACATGTTCCACTTATGACAAAGAATCTGATATCTTTGAGTATGTTAGACAACAAGGGTTTCAGTTTTCAAGGTGAAGGTGGAGTTTTACATGTCTGCAAGGGTTCAAATGTGGTTCTGAAAGGTGTAAAGCGTGGTACCTTATATTTTCTTCAAGGATTCTACGCTGTCAAGTTCTGTTGCTGTTGCATCCTCAGAGATTGATAAGGACAACATGACCAAGTTATGGCATATGAGGCTTGGTCACATGAGTGCAAGAGGGATGCAAATTCTGTCAAAATGGGATCTTCTTTGTGGCCACAAGGTCAAGGATCTTGAATTCTGTGAACATTGTATTTTCGGGAAGTTACATCGCAGCAAGTTTCCTAAAGCAATACATAGAACAAAAGGCACACTTGATTACATCAATTCTGATTGTTGGGGTCCTTCTCGGGTGGAGTCTTTAGGGGGTCACAGATATTTTGTGTCAATGATTGACGATTTCTCAAGGATGACTTGGGTGTTCATTATGAAGCATAAAAGTGAAGCCTTTAAGAACTTCAGGCAGTGGAAGGCATTAGTAGAGAATCAAACAGGGAAGAAGATCAAAAGGCTGCGAACTGATAATGGTCTGGAATTTTGCTGGTCTGAGTTTGATGAGTTCTGTAAGAATGAAGGGATTGCTAGGCATCATACAGTCAGGGATACACCACAGTAGAATGGTGTAGCAGAACGTATGAATCAGACACTTCTAGAGAGAGCTAGGTGCATGCTTTCTAATGCTGAACTAACTAGAAGGTTCTGGGCAGAAGCAGGTTAGTACAGCGTGTTATCTGATAAATCGTGGACCTCACACAGGTATAAATCTCAAAACTCCTTTTGAGGTGTGGTCTGGTAAGCCTGCTGATTACTCTAATTTAAGAGCTTTTGGTTGTACTGTTTATTATCATGTAAATAAGGGTAAATTAGAGTCACGAGCTAAAAAGGGAGTATGTGTAGGTTATGGGGATGGGGTTAAAGGGTATAGAATCTGGCCCCTCGTCTGAAAAGAGGGTTATACTTAGTAGAAATGTAGTTTTTGATAAAAATTCTATGTTTAACCCTACTGTGAAGTCTATTGTTGTGTCAGAAAATGGTAGTGTTGAGAAACAGGTGGAGCAGCAAGTCACTCTAGATGAGAGTGAACCACAACATAAAGATCAACACCTACAGTCAGAATCAGAACCATCAGGTTCTTCATTACCAGTAGCAAGTTAGCACAGTTTGGCTCTTAATCGATCAAAGAGAGCTAACTATGGGATACCTCCCAAGAGATACGGTTTTGAAGATATGGTGGCCTATGCACTACAGGTTGCTGAAGAAGTAGATACTAACTCTAATGAGCCATCCACCTATAAAGAAGCGGTTACATGTACTGAGTCTACCCAATGGCTTACTGCAATAGGGAGATGAGATGGAGTCACTTCATAAGAATCAGACTTGGGAATTAATCAAGCGACCTTGAGACAGAAAGATCATCACGTGTAAATGGGTCTATAAGAAGAAAGAAGGAGAAACATCTGTTGAGGGTATCAAGTATAAAGCTCGAGTAGTAGCTAGAGGATTCACTCAGAGAGAGGGAGTAGACTACAATGAGATTTTTTCGCCAGTGGTCAGACACACTTCCATCAGGGTGCTACTAGCAATAGTTGCACATCAGGATTTGGAGCTTGAACAACTAGATGTGAAGACAGCTTTTCTACATGGAGAGTTGGAAGATGAGATATACATGACTCAGCCAGATGGATTTCAGGTTCCTGGTAAGGAAGACTATGTTTGCAAGTTGAAGAAGTCCTTGTATGGACTAAAGTAGTCTCCGAGGCAGTGGTATAAGAGATTCGACAGTTATATGATAGAGATTGGCTACACCAGGAGTCCGTATGATTGTTGTGTTTATTACAGCAAGGCAACAAATGGTTCTTTGATTTATCTGGTCCTGTATGTAGATGATATGTTGATAGCTGCAGAGAACAAGTCTGATGTTCAAAAGTTGAAGGATCTTCTTAGTGTTGAGTTTGAGATGAAAGATTTGGGTGCAGCTCGAAAAATTCTGGGAATGGAGATTTATAGGGATATAAGCAAAAAGAAGCTCTTCTTGTCACAGAAGAGATATATTCAGAAGATTTTGTCAAGATTTGGCATGTCTACCGCAAAGCCCATAGATACTCCTAGTGCTTGCAAATGCACATCTGTCCGTTGCTTTTGCACCTAAATCTGTTAAGGAGAAGGAGTATATGTCTCGAGTTCCCTATACTAGTGCAGTAGGAAGCTTGATGTATGCGATAGTTTGCACCAAACCTGATCTTGCACAGTCTGTTAGTGTTGTTAGTAGGTTTATGGGTGAACCTGGTAAAGAGCATTGGCAAGCTGTGAAGAGGATTTTTCGGTATCTCAAAGGTACATTTGATGTTGGTCTCATTTATAGAGGTGATACACAGTGTTTGGTGACAGGGTTTTCAGACTCTGATTATGCTGGAGATGTTGACAGTAGAAGATCTATGACTGGTTATGTTTTCACTCTTGGTAGTTCAGTTGTCAGTTGGAAAGCTACTTTGCAGCCTACAGTGACTTTGTCTACTACAGAAGCAGAGTACATGGCATTGACAGAAGCAGCCAAAGAGGGAATCTGGTTGAAAGGATTGGTCAGTGATTTGGGTCTACATCATGATCAGGCTATAGTGTATTGTGACAGTCTCAGTGCAATTTGTTTAGCTAAGGACCAAGTTCATCATGAGAGGACTAAGCACATTGATGTAAGGTATCATTTTCTAAGAAGTGAGAAGAGAATTAAGGTGAACAAAGTGGGTACTACTGATAACCCAGCTGATATGTTCACCAAGCCGGTTCCGCATAGCAAGTTCCAACATTGTTTGGACTTGCTAAATGTTAGGAGTTGTTGATTGCCCTTTAGAGGGCAAAATCTGAGGTAGATGAGATTTTTTTCTTTTGGGTACATCTGGCATTGTGTATGGTGCATTTGGTACATCTGTTTTTTCTAGGCTTTTCCGCATCTGTCTAGGGAGTACTATATAAACTCTCTAGGTCATAACCTAGCCGCAATCTGTAATTTTTACTTCTCAAGATCAATAAAACTTTTCTCTCCTCTGCCTGTAGACGTAGCTAACACATCGTTAGTGAACTACGTTAAATTTCTGTGTTCTTTATTTACGTTCTTAATTATCTTTCTTACTTTCGTTATAACAGTTTTTCTCTTAATTTAATTTCAAAAATATTTATACATAATATAATATGTATTTTTTATGTGGGTTTTATGCATAAGATTTTTTTTTTTTACTTTTCTCATATTTGATAAAGGGATTCCTTCTAATTTTTCTTTTTTTCTCTTTTTCTCTTTCGTTTTCTCTTTTTTTTTTCCTGTTTTGTTACTTTTCTCACTTTAATTTGCTTTTGTTACGCTTTCTTTTTAATTTGACTTCTTAAAATGAAAATAAAACACACATATATATACACCGTCTCATCGTTTATATATATATATATATATATATATATATATATATTTAATTATTATTTTTTTTTTTCTTTTAACACCTATGTAACTTAGGTGTCTCTGACTTGGTTTTTATTATTGCCTGCCGTGGTAGCATTTAGATTGCAGGTTACTTATTATTAATTACTCTCACTGAATAATAATTAGGTCAGGCCCCATTTCTCTTTTTCCTGTAGATTATAAAAACCGAAAGGCAATTAACATTCATTTAGAATATGATATTTGAATAATCCAAATATTGAGCTACATTATTCTTCACTTTCTATTTTAGAACAGTTTTATCTCAAAAACATATATATAGATATATAATAACGTAAAATTATACTTTGTCCTCCTAAATTTTGAAAAAAAAGTAATTTATTTCTCAAGTTCTTAGTAAGTCAAAATACCTCCTTAATTTTTAAGAAAATGTTAAAATACCCCTAACACTATTACTTTTACTTTAAATTAACTATTTTATTCCTTAATTATTAAAAAGTCATATAAAATGAATATATTATGTTTATTTTTATTTTATAATAATTAATATAATTTTATTTTAATATTTAAATTTGAAAGTAATGATAATATTTTAATTCTTAATTATTTTTCTTCTTTTAAATATGCTCTCACATTTTTTGACAATATTAATTATATATAATTTTAACATAGATAAGTTATTTACAATAGTGTTATTTTTAAAATAATATATAATTAATTATTTTTATAAATATTCAGGCAATAATGAAATTATTGTAATAATAATATTCTTATTTTATTTTTAAAATATTAATTATTATTATTTTAATATTATAAAATATACGTCATTTTTAAAATAAAAATATTTTAAACAAATAATTTATTTCTAAAATTATATATAACTAGTATATTCAAAAAATTTGATACCAAATTTAGGAGGAAAAAAAATTAAAGATTAAAATATTTTTAATACTTGTAAATTTAAACATTAGAACAAAATTATATTGGTTATTATAAAATAAAAATAAGAATAATATAGTTATCCTATATATTTTTAATAACTGAAGAGTAAAATAATTAATTTAAATTAAGACTATTAGCGTTAGTGAGATATCTTAACATTTTCATAAAAAGTGAGGGGGGGTATTTGGACTTACTAAGAATTCACGGAAATATATTACTTTTTTTTTTTCGAAATTTAAGGAAGTAAAGTACAATATTCCATCTAATAATTTTAAGGGTTAACTCGTTGAAAATACACTTTTTTTTAAAAGGATTTTATATTGATAATTATTAACAATGAATTTAAATCTCTACAAAATGAGTCATATAAAAATATTTCAGATTATATCGAATAATAGCACTTGTTAGGCATTTTTATTGTAACATATGCTTAATTAATTCTTCTAAAATTTTTATAATATCTATAGTAACAATACAGTTGTTACATTATAATTATTAAATAATTCAAAATAAAATTTAAGGGTCAATTTAAAGTGGAAATAGTTCATGAATTATGTAAGAGAGAGATATATAAAGTTTATTTCTATACAACAACTGATAGATAACTCGGTTCACAGGCTAATATTATAGCTTACCTATATAGAAATTTGCATTCTTTGCTTAACCTGCAATAGAGAGGCTCTAGCAAGCTATAACTATGATAATAATATTAATAATTCTCATCTGGTGTAGGAATAGAACGGCTCTTTGCATGGACTAGCCCAAATCTAAGGGCCGTATTTTTTTTAAATTAAATAAGTGAGTTAATGTTGAGACTAGAACTTCTTTCAAAGTATTCAATTAATTTTCTCGTTATGAATTGTAAAATGATTTTAGTTACTATACTTTTTAAATCATAATAGAAGTATGGAAATTTCGAATTAAGCTTGACTCGAAAAAATTCAAATAGTTATTTGAAAATTTTATTGCTTTTTAATTCTACAAGTTTATGCAATATGTATAATGATATACATTTTCTTCTGTTTCTCTTTATATTATAGAACAATCTCTCCCGGACAAATAGAAGAAAACCCATTGACCTTTTTATTTCAGTAATTTTTATGAGCTCTTGGGAGTTGGACACTTGTATTGGGCTGTTGTTGGAAACTTGGTAGTTAATTTGGGCAATATCTTAATATCTTATAATCTTAAATAAGCCCAGTCAAGAGGTGAAAAGCTTCTTAGGACAACATTTCTTCATGAAATTGTAAATATTGTAAGAATATGAGTTGCTTATTCTACAAATCGTTCATCAATAGTTTAATGGAAAGTACTTATATTCTTTCTAGTTTTGACAATCTTAATGGTAAGCGTTTACTTCCCTTTTCAAGAAAAAAGGTGAACTTAAATTCTCCGATTGTCCATGTCCTTGTTTGTTTTGTTCACTTAGATAGATAGATAGGTAGACAGAGAGGATGAATGAAAAGTTAATACAATCTCAAGCTAACCCAAAAAAAGGCCTTCAAGTTTCAACCCCTTCAAAAGCTCCACTACTTCTCTTCCCACAGGCACCACCCACCACAGGACTTCTTCCATTCCCTTCCCTGCCTCCCCCTCTGCAACCGACCAACACCACCACCACCATTACTGGCTTGGATGTAAACCAATAAGTACTGAAAGGGCGAAGCGGGAAGCCCAAATCTCATTAGGGAAATGAAAATGTATATGAGGATGATCTACAGTCCCTGACCCTCCATCCTTATGGAGTGCCAACTGCTCACACATTCTCTACGGCGAATATACCAAGAAAGTTCTGCAGTTTTCTCTTTTGTTTTTAATTTATAATAAAAAAAACAAGAGTATAATTCATGCAAGAAAAAGTGCCGTTCAAATATCATCACTATCTTGCCAGAGTCATTGGAGTCATAAGAAAATATGAGTCATCAAACAAAAAGACAATCAGCAGAAGAATTAGCATTGCAGGCAGTAATGGAGCAACAAGCGAGAATAGAAAAGAAAGTTTCTCATCGTGATTAAGAAGAAGAAAAGCAGGGGAGAAAATAGAAAATTTTGGCTTCAGAATTCCATAATGATTATGGGCACTAATAAAAACCTACATCTGTATCGAGTTGCAACAGTGCAAATAATGTCAATATATAATAACAGGAAGAAAATCCTGCAAGTTTCATCCATCACCCCACTGGAGTTGCATTTGGATTTTATAAGAACATAAGTGAACAAAATAAACTGAAAAGGTAAGTGCGAGCAACTACCCTTATTGACATCAAGTATTACATTATCTTGAATAGCAATCTCAGCAAACTGCCATGCTAAAATGGACTGCAATTTCAGTGACAGAAAAAGCGAAGAAGACTCGGGCGCACAAATTTTGGCACAATCCCACAAGCCTGGTAAAATGCCATAAAAATTTTAAAGTCATTAACTGTCACTTGAGCTACCCAAAAGCATAAATTATTGGATCATTATGCAATAAATAATCAGAAACCCTGACAAAATGAACCTACAATATGAAGCATTGTTAAATTGAATACAAAATGAAAAAAAGATTGCATAAAATGTACATTTTTTAGTCTCTTACAACCACCAATTGCTTTACACAGCTTTTGAAACAGTACTTCCTACAATGAGGCTACTGAAGATATTTGAAGGCACATCACAAACTGAAGGTACAGCTTTAGTTTTCAAACTTTCACAAGATACTTCAATTACCCACAATCAAGCTAATTCAATTCATATGGAAGATGAATGTGGTACAAGTATATAAATCCAGTCCTCCATGGAATATCAACAAGTATATTCCATAAGCACCATCATCCATGCCAGAAGAGGAAATCAGGGGTTAAATGCACGTGATTTCCCAGAAGGGCCGTAAGAAAGAACCTTCCCATTGGCCAAGAAATCAGCATGAACCTTACCCTCCAAATAAGGATATTTTTGTATTTTCATCATGCTGATTTAATGGGGCTTTCCTTTCTCATTCTCAACTCTGCATGTCATTCCTAAGGTGTAATCATAGTTATTACAATCCTATAAACTCATGCACATGTTTTCATCTTATTTAGATTTCTTAAACTACAGCACTGACAAATACGATACAAGTTCATACAAATTGCAAGCCTCTCATGTAATGCTAAAACTAATACATCAGCCTCATTGCACAAAATGATATTCCTCTGTCCCAACGGCCACACTTGATTTCTTAGCACAATGAAATAAATAAGAGTCTCAAAAATCGACACTCACACAGGACTCAATAATCTTATAGTGCTCTTAGTGTATGTTTGAAAATGTTAAATTTCAGCTTACCTGTCAAAGCACAACAAATGAAGCATCTGCTAAACAACTATTTTTATTTGGTAACTAATTTCTACCACCACACACACGTAAAAAATACCCTCACTCACCAGCAACCCCAAGTAAAAAATATTATCTATAATGCCAACAGGACATAAAAACTTGTAAGAGAACTAAAATGCTCAAATATAAAAAGAAGCAGCATCACATTCCAATCTTAACACCAACCACTGCTATACACCTGAAACTTCAAAGAAAAGCAGAAACTGTAAAACTCCAATATTCAAAATGTCAATGAAAACACCACCATCCCCAAAGGCCAGTCACCAGCAATGAATAATTTCCTGCTCAAATCCGTACTTCCCTCGGTCCTTCCGCCAACAACAATGCAAAAATCATGAATTCACAAATCGGAAAAGCTCTAAAAGTAATTTTAAAGAAACCATAATACAAATTGCGATGGCTAGAAACCTAAATGCAACATTGATCACCAAGACAGTCCCCTACCTAATGTAGAGAAACAGACCCAAAACACAGAAAATTATGACATATATTCCTCGAAAAAGAAAGACCAATAATCTCATATAAACCATTACTGCACCTTGTGCATTATCAAATTCATCAATCCTATAAAATCAAGTATATCCAGCAATTAAAAACCCTAGAATTCCATTAATCAAATCCCAAAAAACGACATGTTATTACAATTTTCCGAAGCAAAAACGTAAATTTACCCGAAAATAAAAAAATCCCACAAATCAGAGAAACAAATCAACATAACATATTAAAGAAAAAATTAAAAAAAGCACCCACCTAATTTATTTCTGATAGCCTCCACCGATGGCGTTATAGTCCTCCTCGACCTTAGCTGTTAAATAAACAGGAGGGAAATCATTAACATCAAAAGTCTTCTCCTTCATCATCTTCTCGACGTCAGCCTTTTTCAAAATGGTTCTGCGGATCGGGGGACGGTTCCTGCGCTGGTCGCGGGAGAAATACTTAATGTCATAGACGGTTTCCGGGTTCGAAGTGGGCACGATGGGATTCTCTTTCGGGGTCGCCGGGCACCTGACACGGTACTCGAGGGCAGATGGTAGCGCCTCAACGTATTCCGGGTCGGAGCACACCCCAGTTATTTCCCATGGCTTCTTGATGAAGCGACGGAGGGATTGGAAGAGAGACGTGGCGGCTGTCGACGCCGACTTCGCCATTGCTAGAGACAGAGTGTGTGAGAGAGAGAGATGGATGCTTGGAGAACGGTGTACAGTGTTGAAATGGCGGACCGGAAATGGTTCTGCAAAGGTGTATATTGGGCCAACCCGGATCAATGGACTGGACCGGTTCGAAACCCGAATGACAAATTAAAAAACTGACGTAAAAATGACATAAAATGTAAAAATATTATTCAGTGTTAATAATTTTAAAAATATTTATAAAAATTTTTAATATATTTAAAATAATGATAAAATATATAATAATTAATAATATTTATTATGATATTATAAATTTATATGTATTACAAATAATATAAATAATATTTATTAATATATTATAAATAAAATATAAAATAATTTATTTTTTAATATATTAATAATTTAATATTAATTAAGTATTAGAAATAAATAAAATAAATTATAAATAAATATTAATATATAAATAAAATATACTATAATACAATAATTATGATTAGATAATATATTTTATATATTTTAAGTTAAAATATATTATATATTATATATTTATATAGTATAATAAAAATAAAATATATTATTTATAAATTTAAAATTATTAAAATTAATCTGTCCATTAAATTAAATTTGAGAGATTTGTTATTATCTCTTACTATCATTTTAAAATAATCAAATTTATTTACATATTTTTGCATCCTGACAATTTAGTCCCTCATGAGTAGGATGGCAACAAGTCAGAGATCTCCGACCTCGACCCCGATCACCCCAAACCATTCCTATTTCGAATTTTTTTAATTCGGGGACGGGTCAGAGAGATCCCTAATTTAGATCAAGGATCCTCGTGGTCCCCTAACCCGATTTAGACCCCGATTTAACTTGAACATAAGAAAAAAAATTGCTATTTTCAAGATTCGAGCCAAAAAATCAAAAGATGATCATCACTACATAAGCATTACATCACTCATGCTTGTTTGTTAAATTATATAAGTAAAAACATTTTTATACTAAATGCAATAAAGAAAACCTATTAAATAAAATTAATATTCATTATTTTATTAAAATATAAAATATTAATTTCTTTAACTTGGGTTTCAATAAATATCTAATTTAATAAATAATATGATAGAAGAAAAAATAATAATATCGCGTTGCAAAAATATAGAAAAATATTATAAATGAAAAATATTTGTTTACAAAATTTGAAAATTGAAATCAAATATAATAAATTATTATTGAATAAAAATAGTTATTAAAATAAAAATTGGTAACAAATGCTTGATTTTAGTGATATCTAGATAAAATTATCAAAGAGAGATAAATAATAAAATAAAAAATATTGATGACTTCTACTTTAAGCATAATTTGACTAAAAGAGAGTTGGTGGCATATGAGTTGATAAGTGATTTAGAAAAAGTCGAATATCATAAAGCAAATATAAAAAAAAGACAATAGAAATAGATTTATGCGAATTTATTTATCTAAATAAAAGAAAATCTATTAGAACTTTTTTGTTTTGTTAATCTTATATCAGTGCATTATAGTATATTAATTCATTAATTAATTAATTATTTTTTTTGACAATATTTATTATTTTACTTTAATTTTAATTTATTGTTCTAAATTTAATTATTAAATATTTTTTTAATTTTATTAGTTTTAGTTATTTTAATGAATTCCGTTATTGAGAAAAGGAATTCACAAAAATTTCAAAATTAATTAAATTGAAAATTTTGTAAATAATTATAATGGACTTAATTGATTAAATTGAAAAATTATAAACTTTTTTAAAGACTTATTTGACTAAAATGAGATTTATAAAATATTTGTAATTATTTATTAAAGAAAAGAGATATTTATGTAATTAATCAATTTTAATTGAAAGTAACATAGCGGGAAAAGGAGGTTGGATCGGGGATTAAGATCCGTCCCCGTCTCCGACCAGATTTTAGTTTGAGACCGAATTTTCAGCCTTGAACCTGACCCTATCCCTGATATTTTACTAACACCCCTCTCAAACTAATCGGACCCCAGTTCTACTGGAATTTTCGCCATCCCTACTCATGAGTCACGAGTCATGTCTCATTTGATATGATGCATATTATCTATTATTAAATACAGGATGAGAAACAATTATATTATAAAATACACTTTGATAGTCTCGATAAAGATTAAATTGTTAAAATTGAACAAATTATATTTTATTTTTTTAAAAAAATTAATACACAAATATACCATTATTAATGAAAAGAACCCATTATTTAGTATAACCAAAAAAGTCTCGTGTTATTTATTAATAAATTAAAATTTTGTTTATGTTGTATTTTTATTTTTAATTATAATTTAATTGATCTGCATTTATCTTTAGAATATACGTTATATAAAATATATATTGAAATTATTGTTAATATTGTAAATATGATTAACTTATATAATATGAAATAATAAAAAATAATTATCAAACTAAACACATACATTCGAAAATAATTTGTCGAATTACACAGAATTGGTTTTGCAGTCAACACTTGATGGTTCACTTAATATTATTCTAGTATAAGTTATTATACACAATATTAAAATAATTACAAAATAAATAAAATTATTATTTATTAATATAGTCAGGTATCATTACTATATGTAGTGTCCTACCTTTTGATAAAATTTTATTATAACATAACTAATAAAAGAATTATTTTTAAAATTTTTTATTTTAAATATAAAAATAGAGCCTTTTTCCTTTTATCTAAAATATAAAAGAAACTTTTAGATCAACATATAGTATAAATTTTATTATTTTTCATATTCTAGAGAACAGCTAATTACAAATATATTTTTAAACTATTTTAATTAAATCATAACTATTAAAGGGTAAATAAAAAAGAAGCAAATGGGAGAAAGGGATAAGTTATAAAATTGAAAATAAAAGAATGGAATATTTATAACTTAAAGAGTGAGGAATGCATGTTCCCCCAAAAAGAGAATTATGATTCTATTAAAATCCGAATTCTTTTCTTATTAGTTTGTTCAACCAAAAAGTGGAAAAAAAGATGCTTGAGGAATTTCATTTCTTTTCTAGCCTCATATCTCTCAACTAAATATAACTAAATTATAAATATAAATTTAAGAATGTTTTAAAACTTATTTTAAAAGTTATATTCTAAATAAAGTGACTTTTATCGTGTGGATGGTTAAATTGTATAATCAATAATCTTAGAAATTGTAAAATTTTATTATCTAATGAATAAATATCACTTCACTTAATATATTTTTTAAGATTATACTTTTTGAGAAAAGTTTGAAAATGTCTAGCTTTACTCTAAATGTAAACAAGTTAATTTCTTTGAAAGTGATTGTTTACTGCTATAAAAAAATATTAGTTAGATAGGTGACAGTACGTAAGTTTATAATGTCACAGTCGACACTTTAAGAAATAACCTACCTTGTAAAATATCTTCCTAACAGTCAAGCAAAGATCTCTACTCAACCATTATATGGGTGATACCTTATTGGGAGTCAAGTCGAGACCTAATTATTGTAAGGACATTTACTTAAGGGCGTTATGCCACATGGTCAATACATATAGCTCATGAGAAGGGAACAAAATAGCTAATCTTCACATGAAAACCAATCCCAAAAATTAAAACATTTTACTCTAAATTACCGTTATATTTTAACGAGAGATATTCTAAGCTAACTAGCTACAAGATGAGAGTACCTGACCTTACAAAGTACTGGCTATAATGTAGTCTTTCAACAACAAAAACCACCTAATCTTAGCAAGCATCTATGACACCTAAGTGACTGACAAATAAGACTACCTAGCTTAATCAATAGCTTAGAACCACATAGTAGTATAAATTAAGTTATGATAGGTGTCTTACAAGGCATAAAGAAATCCTAAGGCAAGTAAAAATGTGACACGTAGCGGCAATATAAGATAAGGTAATATATGTCATGCCTCACCTATTATGTGTTCTAAGATTTTTAACTCATCCAAAAAGTGAAAAGTCAAAGTCAACATTGATGAGACAAGGGAAAAAATTAGGACAACCAAGTTTTGGCCAATTATAACCAAGTAAAACTCTTGTAGAAAAATATATTTTCCTTCAAAGATTTAAGTTATATCTTTTATCTTTTCACAAAATCATCATCTTCTTCATTGATATCTTTTACTTCATTATTATTCTCGATTGTTCCCATCTCTATTATTATTCTCTCTATTATTTAACACTTTTCTCACATTTTGGACTTTATTATTGTCACATTAAAGATAAAGTCATTTAAACCTTTATTTATTTCCTCCACAAAATTTTTGATTTAAGCATTGAACAAGAGTTGCTAAATTGATGACCCTAATCTAAACATATTTTCTATTGCAAGATGTCTCAGTTCAAGGAAAGAGGGGACAGTTGGAGCTGAGAGTTAACTTGGACTTGGCTAAATCCTGCTATTTTGTTTGGATAAAATTGGCAGACATGTGTAACACCATCAATGAAGGACCATTAAGAGCATCTCTGGGTTTGTTTCAGGCTTAAGTTATTAGGTTGAAGATGTTAATTGGGCATCAAGTACCTTTCTTATTGTCAATCTTGGTACGAGCATAGAATTTCTCACATCAACAATTACCAAATGCGTATGTTTAGAATAAAGGACTATAATTTTTGTTAACATCATAGATATTATGAAACAAAATAATTAAATGCAAATATACTTTTTCTTTAAAATAGAAATGTTAAATAGAACTATAAAATATAAGTATATGAACACAACTGTTGTCATATATATGTATGTGTGTGTGTGTGTGTGCGCGCGCGTACGCCTAACATGCGTATGCTTGGGGTATACATGTAATTACCAATCACTTTAGTTATTGTTATACTTTCAAAGTAAAATAGAAGCACAATAGTATGGAAGTTACCCTAACTATTATCTTTTCAAAGTTATAGCAATACTGAAAATATCCTAAAAATTTTGAGAAATGTCTACAATATTTTTATTGCACATAAAAATAAAAAGCAACTCTCTAACTCTTATTTAACAAATAATTTTGAACTTTTGTCACAAAAAAATTAATTGTAAATATTTATGTCTATTTCCAATAAAACTAGGTTATGCTAAAATAATTTTATGTTTTCAAAATAATCTCTAAAGTTATGGTATAATTAATAATTACAAATATATTTATTTTATATTTATTTATAGTCTTATTTTTTTTATAATTATATCCAAATAAATATTCTCAAAAATTTATCGTTAAGCATATTTTTAAAAATTATTGGGTATTTTCACATATTTTTCATGAGATTTGTCAAAATCACACTTAAATAAAAAGTATTACTTAATTTACAGAGGCTTCCCTCTGACTTAACAAAAATATCATTTTCCATCTACTTATTCTACTTTTTAGGCAAAAGCTCTATTTTGCCCTCATTGTTTGTGTTCATCAATGAAAAGGAATCTCCTAATCTCTGTTCAATGCTTATTTTATTTTCAATTAACTACAAATTTATTGCAAGATACAAACAAATAGAGATTAAATATATTTAAATCTTAAGTCTCTAATCCACTTAATTTTCTCCATTTCTTCTAAATTGATTCCATAAATTTTTTTTAGTAAAAAACCCTGAAATTTTCTTTCACATTTCATCACCCCAGAATTAGATACATTTTTTTCACACAGATCTGCAAATTTGTATTTCTAATTCTCTTCATACAACAAAGAGAATAGCAATAATTACATTCTCTCGCCTTTGATTCTCCTAACAAGCGAAATATACTTGGGAATGATTGTAACTCTCTTGGGGGAATGATTGTAACTCTCTTCAGGGAATGATTGTAACTCTCTTGGGTGAATGGCATAAAGATTTGTATCTTTAAACAAACTTACTAAATAAAGCTTCGGTGACTTCTTGAAAAGCTACAACGATATTGCTTTGGAACCTCAAATCCATCTTAAAGTCTTGGGCGATTTCTTTCACCAATCTCTGAAATAGAGGCTTTCTTATCAAAAGTTATGTGCTCTTTTGGTACTTTCTAATCTCTTTTAAAGTCACGGTTCTTGGCCTAAAATGGTATGACTTCTTCACTCTTATCACTAGAGTAGACTTTTGAGCCACTTTTGTCATTAACTGTTTTTGTAGCGCTTTCCCTCTAGTTGACTTTCCAGTCGTTTGTTTTGTACAAGTCATTTTAAACTTTGCAATTGAAGAAGTAAAATTGTGTTTATTTTTCAAGAAATTTTTAAGGAAAATTTAGGGTCGATTCTACAAAATTCTCCAAAAATATCATTTAAAACATTGGAAAATAAATAACCCTTAATGATGAAAACTATTACAAGAGTGGAGGCAAAGATTGTTGAGGGAAAATTATTGAAGCATGGAGCCTGGGATTAGTGATGAAAAAAGATTGAGAGTAAAGACCATGGATATTAGGTGGTGGTTACCACAATCAATCTTGACTTATCGACAAAGTTAGTTGAAGTAAAGTATTGCAATATCTTTATCTACAATAAAATATCTTTATTACCCTTACATCTAATAGATAAATGAATTGTTATTAAGTGAGAGGATAGGTCTTTATAAATTAAATAATATTTTTTATTTAGGTGTGATTTTGACAAACCTTCGGAAAAGTATGTAAAAATACCCAAAAGATTATTTGTTTCTAAAATTAAATATTCTATTCATATTATAACTAATGAATTTATTATCAATAAAGTCATTATTTGCTTCAAAATATATGTGATCGTACTCCTCTTTACCATTTTTGTCTATAACTAACTTAACATCTTTTTCAGTTAGTTCATTTAGATAACTTCTATGTTTTGATTATATAGTTTGTGATCTTTTAATTGTAATTATATCTTTAACTATATTTATCTTTACTTTAATTATGTCGTAATATTTTTAAAATAAATGAGAAGACACATTTATTTGGATAAGAAAAGAAGAACTAACTATAAATGCTATGGAAAAGACAAAGCCTTTAAATTTAAATCATTACAAAAAAACTATTTATAGTATTTCTAATTACTTTTGAAAATTCTTGCTTCGACTAGACTATTTGTATTAAAATTTATTTTCAAAATTTTCGCTCCTAATTGTCTATTTTTATTTCTATTTATATAAAACTAATAGCTTTTTCTAATTTTCAAATATGTGCATATTTAATTAGTAAACTCTCTCTTCCTTAACTTCACTTATTAAAATTTTTAAAATTTCATTTATATTCCCATTATTTAAGGGCACTATCCTTTTAAGAGTTGTCTTACAATTATTTTAAATACTTAATATAAAACATCATAATTATAATAAAATTAGAATAATATAATTATCGTTAATATTTATGAATAAATATTATGATACGTATATATATTTTCTAAAGATATTTAAAATTTACAAGAGCACAAATATAAAAGTATTTATTTTTATTTTAAAAATAACTTTAACATTTATATTAAATTAAAAAACAATAAACAACTTTATAAATTTCAATGAAGTAAAAAATTTTCTAACGCTCTACATATATATTATTATTCTATTAATTTTTTTTAAATTTTAAATTTGAGTAAAAAAAATTATTTATGAAATATTAAATTCTTATCATTCAAGGGTGGTTATTATTTAACTTACTAAGTATCATGATATTATATCAATAACAGATTGTTCACTTTATTTATTTTATTTCTTTAAATATTTGTACTTTTATTTGTCCAACAGCATTAGTTTAAGTAAGAAGATAATAATATTTTTGATCTTTAATTTTTATTAAAATAATAGATAAAAATATAATTTAATAAATTTTACTATTTTAGTAGCTGATAGTGACATAATTTACAATGTTAAAAAGCAGCAAAATGTGGGACTAAATTGTCATATGATACAAAAATACTTATAAGAAAACGTTTGTTATTAAGAAAAAGTTTAAAGGCTAAAATATTGTTATCCCATAATTAATTTGTACGATTATTGGAAACAAGTTCAAAGTGGAATGAGGCCAGCATAATGTAATCCAAAAAAAACAGTGTTATTATTATATCAACATCAGATTGCCCACATATTTAAAAATTTTTATTTTGTCCCTAAACATTGTCAAAGTAACAAATAAGAACATGGTTTGATCAGTTGTAACATTTTAGTCAATGTTGAAAAACAAGGAAACGTGGGACTAAATTGTCGTATTTTGAAAACCTAGTTCTGAATTTCTTATTAAGAAACATATAAGGAATAAAATGTTATTATCCCATAATTAATCTGTACCATCATTCAAGAAAAGAGAAAATCAAAATGAAATGAGTGCAGCCAATTCGTCATATTAATAATAACCAAAAAAAGAAAAAAATATATATATATATATATATATATTTGATATTTCCGACCAAAAATTAAATAGAAAATGGATGTAGTCAACTGAGTTGTACTGTTATGTATAAATTTTTAGTAGATTTTTTTATGTAAATTATGATGTTGGAAAATTGTAATACTGGAAAAAGAGAGCTGTGTGTTGAAAATATCATATACTTTATAAGACTGTATTTTATAGCTTTAAACAAAGCCGAAGAAAGAAGACTTCATATATAGAATATTATTATTATTATTATTATTATTATTATTATGATGACTATTATAATAATTATATATATATATATATTTAAATATTTATTATTTAAAAGCAATTTTCTCAGTATCTCTGCTTTGCTTTCTGTCTTCCATTTTCTTTGTTAGCACGCTTACTTGCTTTCTCTTTTCGTCTTCAGTTGTCTCTCTCTCTCTGAGATCTCGTTCCTTGTCTCTCATTCCACCTCGGCTGTAAGTACCCGCAGAACAGGTAGTTATTCTTTGTTGTTGTTGTTGTTCTTCTTCTTCGGTTTTGTTTCTATTCAATTATTGCTTTATGTGTGTTATTTGATCTGTACTTCTTTTATATGCTGTAATAAATATTTGACTGATCCGGATCAACCCCATATCTCAAAGTCGTTTTTTTTTTTTTAATTTTTTTTTGGCTTTCTCTTTCATAGCTGTGTTTATATGCTTTAGGGTTTTTGTGGGTTTTAATTTTTTTATTTTTCTAATTAGGGTTTGGTATTCCAATTAACTGTGAGTTTCTTCCTGGTGTTGGGCTCCTTGTTTCTGGGTGTGTTGCGTTAAGAAAGCATCTTTCTCTTTTAATGGATTACTGTTCTTTGTTGTTCTGCTATTCTGTGTTTAGTCTAACTTTAATGGGAAGATGTTTATTTATGGATTCTGTCGCCTTTATATGTTTTTTTTTTTGGGGGTTATGAAATTGATTAGAACGGTTTGCCTTTGCTGACAATCGGCTTATTATGTTCATGCTGCTGTGATACTTTTGATTTTTTACAATGCTAGCTTTGTATTTTGAGAGCCCTTGTTTAGTTTTTGCACAGTGCAGATGAGGCATAAATGTGGTTACTTTTTGTAACATTCTTAATATGAAGTTTCTCTGAAGTTAAAGAAACACTCTAATGAGAAATTTCTTCTTCTGTGCCACTTAACTGTATGTAACATACTAGCATTCAACTTGGTCTTTTGCTTGTGTACCAGAAGAACTTTTGTTTTGATGTATTTGGTCGTCTGGGGCTGTGACTGTGCCCGCAATTAGTATATACTTTTTTTTGGTCATTAGGAACATTTTTTTATTTTTAGTTGACCAAGTTGGTGTCACATCTCTCTAAGTGATTTTTAAAAATTGGACCTTGTTGTTCCTTTTAAAGATGAATTTCCAGTTTGTTATTGTTGTCATATTTCTTGATCCTAGGTTTCTATTTTTAATTTATTTTGCTTAAATGTTGATTTTTGACTAGTTTGCAGATGGCAGCGCAAGAAGGCAGTGCTACTCCCAGTGCCCAAGTTGTTGGCAATGCCTTTGTGGAGCAATATTACCATATTCTTCACCAATCACCAGGATTGGTACACAGATTTTATCAGGATTCCAGTTTGCTAAGCCGTCCAGACAGCACTGGTACTATGGCAACAGTGACAACTATGCAAGTAAGTTTATTACGAATTAAGATCATTGTATTATACACATGTGCATGTTTTGATATGAAGAAACATAGGGGATTTGGCGTCATCTGTATGATGCTGCTTTCAACTTTGCACAATCCTCCTCCACTAGGTAAATGGAGTATTTGTTGGATGGTGGTAGAATCTTCTGATACCGGTTGCTTGATCCCATCACTGCACAACTAAACCAAGTCGTTTAACCTGAGTGCAAATTTTTCCATAGGGAAGCCACTCATTTGAGATTCATTTAATTGTTTGTTCTAAAATTTTTGCTTCACCAAAATTTGATAGAGCTTAATTAAAGTATAACTTATACATTTGCTTTAACATAAATTGAATTAAAATTTTCATTTTCTAACTTTGAGCAGGCAATCAATGACAAGATTTTATCCTTGAATTATGAAGACTACACAGCAGAGATAAAAACTGCAGATGCGCAGGTGTCATATGAGAAAGGGGTGATTGTTCTGGTAACTGGATGCTTAACCGGAAAGGACAATGTGAGAAAGAAATTCACACAAACATTCTTTTTAGCACCACAAGACAAAGGCTATTTTGTCTTGAATGACGTCTTTAGATTTGTTGAGGAGAATGAATCACTGCAGAACAGTTCCGAGTTGGTTAATAGCACTAATGAAAATGTTCCAGTAGCTGAAGTGACTCATGCACAAGGTTGGCACAAGCTATATCTCATTATGTGTGTTATTAAAATTATAGACTTGAATCATAAAATTTCTTTTAACTTTGTTTCCAGAGCCTGCTTATCAACATGATCATCTTTCGATGGACCAAGCAATTGCCATTGAAGGAGAAGAGCTTGATAATGGTCCAGAAGTCTGTGATCCTTCTGACAGGGAGGAAGGATCAGTGACTGAAGAAGAGGAGATTATTGAACCCCCAACTAATGTGGTTGAGAATGAAATTCATACAAGTGTAGATTCAGCTCCAGTGGCCCAGGAGGATGCTCCTGAGAAGAAATCATATGCTTCAATTGTGAGTTGATTGCTCGATGCTGGTGTTTTTATCTTCTGCAGTTTTGTGGATACATGCTATTGTTCTTTTTTTTTTTTTTTTTTTTTTGTTTTGGACAATTATTAATCTGTTTGAGTTTCATGTAGGTTAAAGTGATGAAAGGTAATAGCATATACAGTCCAGCATATGTCCCTGCTCGTAAAGTGACGCCGGCACCTGCAAATACTGATCAACACTCACTTGGCATGGCAAAACCTGCTCCTGCCCCTGCACCTGCCCCCACACCTGCCCCTGCCTCTGAGGCATCAGCTCTCAGTAGTGACGGTGCTACAGAAAGCAGCAATATTAATGAGGAAGGTATGCATGTGTAACTTTAAATTGAAAGATTGCTGAACCAGCTTTAGGATAGTTGCAGTCTGAGACATGTGTGTGAATTTATTGTGGACAAAATCGTTTGTGTCCTATTTCTCTGTTTAATTGTTCAAACAAAAAACCCATCCTTCCTCTAACAACCAAACAAAAAAAAGGTGAAAGAAAAGAATGGAAAAGTCATGTCTGTCCTGGTGGGAATACAAAGATGTCAAATTTGTGGTGTGAAGGAAATATGTTGGATATTGTCAGGATCTGTGTTTCCTATAGCCGGGGTGCTGTGTTGAAGATGTGTTAATGGTTTATTTTTCTGGTTTCATTCTTATTAAAATTTTGCTCACTACAGCTGAAGGTTGTTCGATATATGTTCGAAATTTGCCTTATAATGCAACACCTGCACAACTTGAGGAGGCATTTAAAAAATTTGGGCCTATTAAGAAAAATGGCATCCAAGTCAGAAGTAACAAGGTTTGGTTTTGATACTATATTGTGCATTTTCAACTTAAATGGAATTCTTTGATGTTGTGTTCATGGGTTGTACATTTGTGTCGTGCAGCAAGGATATTGTTTCGGCTTTGTCGCATTTGAGACTCCAGGTTCAGTGCAGAGTGCGCTTGAGGTATTGTCTCTGATCTTTCTTACCTTGTTATTATAAATTGTGTTTGATGCTTACTGCACCAGTAGCCTTGTCATTGAAGTTCAGAGCTATGTTGGAACTCTATAATTTGCTCTTTGGTATCTTGTGTGGATTTCTTTTTCTTTTTTACTGATTTATTGGAGTTCCATATTGGTTTATAATTGATTTCTCAGTTTCACATTCAAGAGCAAGAAATGTTCCTTATGGTTGTGTCTAGTAGAATGGGCTTTGAGATGAACAGCTATTTTCCGTTTTGTCTAGGCCCCGTTGTTTGTAAAATAGAAGTTTATAACATTGACTATTTTACAGTTTATGACTGCCTGTATAGATCCAGATGATTTCGAATTTTTTGCCGTGTATTTATCCCGTTAAGGATGATTTGTTTATTTGTGGACAGCAACTCCTGTGCCCACTTCACACCTGTACCTGCCTCTTTTTTCTTGGTTATTGAATATGCTCTTTCAGTTTACTCTCCAAAAAGGGGTAGAAAAGGGATGTCCTGTATATATGATTTATTGGGTGCTCTTGATGGGACATGTCTTTTAGTGTTGCTTAGTGAGACAATGACTGGATTCTATTGATGGTTTTCTCTGGTGCTGTTCCAGATTTAAATTGTGTACACGACAGTTGTTTTCTATGAATTTTGCAACAAGGCTAGTGTCTGTCCAGTTTCTTCTTAGCAGCTGTACTTAACAGATACACTGAGTTACATTATATTAATCAGTAATATTACTGATCCTAATTAATTGTTCCAAATTTTGTATTCCAAGTGATGAGGATGCTCATAAATTGTATTATAAACTTTTACAATATTCAAAGTAATTAATTATGCTATTCCTTCATTCAATTGACAAATGCCATATCACTTGGAGTAGAAAACTTTGGATGAGTTGGTATTATTCTATATACATATTTGATGCCAGTTAAGTGATAATTTTAGAATGTTACAGTTCTGTCTTCTTGATAGTAGTTTTAGGAAATTCTAACTGGTGAATTTTGTAGTCTATAGATTGATTGTGGATATAGCATAGCTTGTATTAGTTCTTTTTAGTATAATGTTTTAGGAACTGGTGACTGGTGACTTTTAGGAATTTAAATTTCCTTTTTTAGTGAGTGGTGTGCCCTAGGGTACAAATCTAGATAAAGAAGTCAGTCAGTCATTTTGACCAGTACTGTGAGTTGTTTGGGTTCACTCAAGATTTTTGCTGATTGCTTTATGTAATTTGTGACCTAGACTCATCCACCTACAGGAATTTGGCCTTGATTCAAATTGGTTCCCAGTCATCCTTGTTTATAATCTTAAACCTGATCTGACCATGAACACATTGGATCTGTGCTAGGCTTTTATTTTTGCAGATCCAGATTCAACAAAATCAGAATGGATTATACTGTTGATTGTATTCTGTATCAGGGACCTCCTTAGCAGGCCTGAATAAGGAGGCCGTTACAGCCATATTTTTCATGCCCTGAAAGGGATGTTGTTTAGATGGCCATAAAATGTTTCATACATATTCTCACTGATCTAGTTGAGATAAAAGTTTAAGTTAGTGCATTCTTAAGAAGTTTTACAGATGTTGATTTGATTAGTTTCAGGCCTTACATGGCCCTACTCACAGTCAGCTGTGTATCATTTCTTTCCTTAAAGAATTTAGAGTACCAATATATTGTCCATTTAGAGAGCTTTTGATGTATCCTTATTTTGCCATATTGAGTGGGTTAAAGAGTAAATTTCAAACAGTAAAATCTTATCTCATAGAATTTTTGATCTGGCTACCTTTACTATCAACCAATTTATTGAGCCTTTATTTCTATTTTCTTGTAGCTACTTTTTGCTGGTTGGTTCTGATTGTATATATGATTTATCATTTGGTTATCAAGTATGAGATTTTAAGTTTGGATCATTTTTTTTTGTAAATTCATTAAGTTTAGAGATGCTTGGTGCTACTTAAAAAAAAATTTGCTTGTTGACTTGGTATATTGTATGATACTGAGGGTGTTTGGAGGTGGTAGATAAGTGGCGTAAAACGTTCTATACTTATTATCAGTCCTTGTGGATTTTCTGTTTAGTATCATTAAATTGGGATATGGCTTTATATCTTGCCTGCTACTGTTTTAGTTTAGTGGATTATTGATATAATGTAATTTCAAAATTGAAATTTCAGGCTTCTCCTGTAACAATTGGAGATCGTCGAGCTGATGTTGAGGCAAAGAGAGCGAACTCCCGAGGTAGAATCGTAATTCTCATTAGTTTGTGATTATTTTAATAGTACCTTTAATTATGTTGGACTGATGATGTATTGGCTTTGGCAGTTGGTGGCAGTAGCAGAGGTAGGTTTGCATCAGGAAGAGTTGGGTTCCGCAGCGACAGTTTCAAGGGTCGCGGGAACTTTGGTGGTGGCCGGGGTTATGGAAGGAATGAATTCAGAAGTCAGGGTGAGTTTTCAGGGCGACCAAAAGGTTCAAGCGGGCGTAACGGAGAGGGACGAGCGAATCAAAATGGAAATAGAAGAGGCGGTCATCAAGGCAGTGTGGTGAACCGTAACTCCGTTACTGCTTGAACAGTCCTGAAGATTTTTTGACGAGAGTACAAATTGAGGGATTTGAAGATGCTAGAAATTCATAGTTTTGATTTTCATAGTTGCAACTGCTTATGAGAAGATTCTTCTTGCGGGTTTAATTTTTCCTGGGGAATTTCATAAAAGCTTGCATAACATGAAAGGGTGTTGCGGTTTAATGGTGTATTCTTTTATAAAATTCTCTGTATTTTTATCTTATTCTCTTTTTTTTTTTTCGTTACTTCCACACATTAACACAGGACTACATAGCGGTAGCTAGTTCATTGAATGCAGCAGACTTGGTTCATCTCCTGTTTTCATCATTTTTTCTTCTTAATACAATATATCATTGATTCTTCATCGTGTCTGCATTTTCTTTATTGGATTCAATTGAGTGAGAGACTTGTAGTAGTATCTATAGAACAATTTAACGTAAAACAAATGATGGTAATTCATTCAGTTGGATTTCTGCAAATTGGAAACCAAATTTGCAGCTTGCAAAAGCTGCAGACCCACCAAGAACAGAAACAAGAGCAACAAAAACTTGCAATGCAACTTCCCATGGATAATCTTCAGGCACTAAATAAACACAAGATGGACCTAAAAGCAGTAACCCCAAGCTGAGAGTAAGCAGTGCCCCTGGAGTTGCAGGGTCTGTAGCTGCTGAGAGAACACCAAATTCTTCAGCCTTAGACAGCAAACCCAGTTTCTCAATCGTCGACAGAGAGAGACCAAACTTTTCTGCAGCAGACAAGAGACCAGCTTTCTCAGCTTTTGATAGGAGCTTGAGTTGCTCAACCCGTGTTAATAACTTCACTGGAGACCCGCTTGCCAACGGTCCATTCCTTGGCCCTGGCTCCCCTAGAGGAAACACCATGGAGCCCTGCTGCAATTCAACCAGCAGCATTGAATTCACTTGAAAACATCAATTAAACTAGTAGTAGAATGAAGGATGAGACACTTACCTTTCTAGAGCTGACAGTTTTAGCAGCAGAAGGCAAAGGTTTCTGTGTAGCCATGGAGTGAACCAGAAGAGAAGGACAAGCAGCAGATTTTTGATTTGTTAGTTTACTTCTTTTAGGGAAAGAATGAGCAAATGGGATTCTTCTGCTACTTCCACCACAAATTGCGGTGGCCTCCATTGATTCTCTTTTTGGACTTAGAACCAGAATAATCTCATCAACTGGAATGGATGAATGAAAGAACGATGAACAGACACAAATGGATTATGCATCACTGATTTTAAGTGGTTGGGGATCCACGTGGCATTGAATGATTGGCTACATCGTTTAAAGTTCAGTATTGATTGGTTAATATTAACCGAAAATATGTTTATTTTACAATATTCAATCGATTTCGAAAATTAGTATAAAAAATTATTAATTTTTTAAAAATACATCAGTTACCCGTAGAGTATCTTCAAATTATAGATGTTCAATACTTTAATTTAAAACTCGTTGTAAATTATTTTTTTATTTATATATTTATGGAAAAATTAAAAAATTTAATAATTTTATATAAGTAATAAAAATCACACATAAAATAATAAGTTAATAACAAAAGAAAAACCTGGATTGAACCTTATTACATATTTACCCCGAGATAAGATCACACACAAACATCTCCGCAGTTCAGAACCTGGAAAGGGTAATTTAGTAATTTCATCATGAAGCCCGTTATAGTCTGTGGCCCTCGTCAATTCTCGGCTCCCTAAACCCAAGGCCAAAACCCTAGCTCACAAAGGGAACTCTTGTAGAGCATCATCGATGGCGGAATCTGTGATCTCGGTCGAGAAGCTTAAATCCTTATGGCACTCTCAGCTTCACGACGAGGAGAAGTGGGCCCTCAACGTGGTCTGATTTCTCTCTTTGATTTCCCCTTTTTTATTTATCTTTTACGCAGATTATAGCTCTGTCTTTCAAAATTTTCATATTCGAATTATAAGCTTCTTACATGATTTGTTTTGTTTGGTTGGTGTGATTATTGACTTATCAATTAAATAATATTTTATTGTTTGTTCTTGATTGCTGCGGGGAATTATACAAATTATTAAGGTTAAATAATTGAAGATACCTAATATTCAATTTATTGAAAGGAATTATTTTTTTTAGAAAATGCAAAATTTCTCCAAATTCTTTTTATTTGAGTTCCTTTGAGTTGACCCTTTAATTGGTTGGCATTCTTTGCCTTAAGCAATAATGAATTCCTTTGTTTTTGTCTCACCATGGATGTGATTAACGTTTTAATTGTTTGTTTGGTGGATGAATTTAGTTTCTTACAGTCTTTCGATTTTAAGAGAAGTATGTTTGAGAATCAAAATTAGTCTTCGCTGTTCTATGTGGTTGACCTGTAATTTGATGTAAGAAGCAGATATGACCTCCCACTGGTGGGTGGTTATGGTTTCCTCTTTGAAATTCTCTCCGAAGGGTAATTCTTATGATAATCCTGCTAGTTGCCATAAGATCCGAAAAAGGAAGAAACATTTCCTGGAAAATTTTCAAGTAAAAACAGTCTGTTTGGTACTTAAAAATGGAATGTCAGGAAGTTTTGCTATAATCAAATAGATATTGTGGATAAAATTGCAGCCTACCTTTTTAAAATTTTGTTCAACTCTTGAAGAAATAGCTGTTTCGACAACTCTTACCATTCTGTAAACTCTGTACTACTTTTCCCCTATTTTCCGAGTTTTTACCTATTTTTCCTCTGAAAAGTGTTCTTGGACAAAGTTTTGAATTTTCTAGAGGTGAGCTTTCTGCATTTGACATTACCCCTTCCCTCACATATCAGATGTGGGACAATTGAAGGGTGGTTTCATGTGTATGGTTGAAGCAGTGGCCAGAGTTTCTTCCATGTATCTACTAACTTTGACAACTACAACTTTTAGTGGATGCTAGGGTAAAACTTCTGTCTGCATATATCATAGTCATGAATTTGATTACATAAGAAAATAAACACTCGTTGTGGTCCCTGCAGTATATTCTTTGATTGTTTAATAGTTTTTCGAAGAGGATGTCAAGAACTTGAAACCGAGTAAATTTGGAACTAGATGTTCTTGAGTTTCCCAAACACCAGTCGAGCCAAGACACAAAGTCGCCTGTTTAGGATTTGTGAGAGCTCTGGATTTAGTAGTTGGTATTCAAATAATCTCTGATGATGAACACGCTATTTTGCTGTTTGTGAATAAGCCTCTTGTCTGAAACATTGGTTGCATTCAGAAAATGCCGAAAAGGCCAAAAATAATTTAGAACAATAAAATGGTATTATGATTGCAGCTTCTCCCTACCGTTGAGAATGTTCATTTTCTTCAGATGCAGTGAAGTATTAACACTTTCAGTATATTGTTTCTAGTGTAATCTCACATGGAAAATAAGCTCGGTTTCATGGTTTTCTCCTTCCTTGCAGAAACTGCTGCGTGCCGCAGGGTTGTTTGCAGGCTCCATTTTTCTGATGCGCAATTACGGTGATCTCATGGGAATATGAGGAACGATGAAGGGCCGGCTTTTTTCTCAGCTCCAAATCACTGAAAGACCAGGAGTAATTTTCACATGTTCTGAATCATTTTAGTTTTTTTTTTATTTATTTATTTAAGAGAATTGTTTTCTTATGTTAATTGTTTCTTTAGCTGGGTGATGTTGTTCAGTTTACTAACATTAATGGGTATGATGTCCTCTCTTTAAATTACATTCAATGGTAGCTCCCAATTAATAATTTACTTCATAACACGCGTCCCCGTTTGGGCCTGAAATTCCCGTCCTCGGCCCGTTTCCGTTTTCTAAAAAATATTGTTGATCCGAACCTAACCTTGTCCTGAATAATCCTGATTGGCCTCATTTGATCTTTCTTTTTGTTTTTCTTTAAAAACAAATTTGGTTAGATTGTTCAAATATTAAATCCATTAGTTTAATATGGTATAAACTAATGATTTTCTAATGGTTTTATATTTATTACAAATTTTAGAAAAATATTAAATTTTATTGGTGGAAATATATATTTATAGTGTTTATTTAACATTAATTATTACAATTCTTAATTTCTGAGTTGACATTAAGTACTAATAATTTTCAATTTCTAGTCAAGTAGTAGAAGATTTTAATTTCTCTTCAAACTCTATAATTCAAATTTATTTTAATTCTATTTTTCGTATCTTTTCAACAATCATAATCTACCTCAATTCTCATTTATTTATTTTCATTCTATTTTGACAAGTCTCTCCTCTTGGGATAGGTTAAACTCGTATTACACAATAACAAAAAATGATATATATATATATATATATATATATATAATTTGAGAGGTGTTACGAGAGAAAGAGAGAGTGGTAATTAATCCAATGGTGGAAATTAGAGCAAATCTAGGGAGTGTTTGAAAAAGGAAAACGAAAAAGGATCAATGAATGAGTAATTGTCTCCACCCCCGCACACACCACCCCCCACACCCACCACCACACCCCCCCACACCAAAACGACGTCATTTAAATCCAATCAAAAACAAAAAGCTATAAAACGTTGTCGTTTCTAAATTAATAATATCACTAGAATTATGTAGTTTAATTGTGTTTAAAATACATGACATTATCTTGTGATTAAATTTTAATAGAAGGCGGCTTTATAGGGAACTATCATGACGATTTGATATAAACGTTTTCATGAAAATTAGTGACAAATTAATGTCGTTGATTTTTGTTATACTAAATAATTATCAAGACCTTGCATCAATTTGCAATTTGTCATCAAATTCTATAATTCAAATTTATTTTAATTTTATTTTTCATATCTTTTCAACAAAAACAATAATAATATAAATAGTTATTTTCAATTTTTTTTTAATTTATTTACATGTATTAGATATAGATATAATTTATTAAAAGCTATCACTTTACCTACATAATTATAAGTAGCTGTTAATATTCTATCAAATGACAATCAAATGTAACGTCAAGCCGTTATTTATTTCATGCTTTCGTTTTAAAGTTTGAAAACCAAATTGAAAAAAACCAAAAACAAAGCAATTAAAGAGCCGAGTGAGAGGAGAAAGAGGAAGAAATAGAGAAGAAAAATAAGAAAATCGAGAGAGAGAAAAGAGAAAATAAGGAGAATTATTTGCAAAAAATAGGAGAGGTACAGGAAAAAGTATTAAAAAGTTGAATTTATATCTAGAAACTTATAGAGCGGTGTATTTATGAAATTAAAGTAATTTTATTGCTATATGATACGTATCAGGATTTGAATCAGTTTTAATGGTAAACTGTTGAATTATGTGTTTTTAGGGAACAATGCAGTGATACAGAACCTAGAGGATCTCTAATTTTTCAGGGATTGAGTCATTGAACTGTGAGTGGATATATTTTTTAAAATATTATGAATTTATATTATGTTTAAATATTTAATATAGCATGATTGATCAGTTTACTAATGAGTTAAATTGTGTTATATGTTATGTGGTATTTAAATTATGCGTAATGTTCAATAATTGTCTGAAAGTAATTATTTTTGTTTGAATATTGTTTGTGTTTGTTTGAAGTACTCATATGTACCCATCTCCCAATATTATGTAGTAAGGTCTTTGGGACCCATAGAAATATATGCATATAAATGTGAGCTTCTCGGGTTAAGTATGACTTTTTTCCTCTTGGGCATTGGGATCCCGCTAAGCATGATATTCTCTAGATACTAATTAGGTGCTATATGAACTGTTTGTAATATTATGCATTCTTAGTGTGCAAGCGATACTTAATTTATGTATAATTTTGGTACGTCTTACAGTGACTGTATGAAAATATATTTTCTTTAAAAATTATGTCCACTCACTGAAGGCCGCAAATTCATTCTTTTCCCTATTTTTCTTATTTTTCCCTAGATCAAGCATTATTTCATATAGGGTGCAGTTTAGTAAATGAGATTGAGACCACTCTACTCATATTATATGAAATATTTTGCACATATCATGTATATATGTGAATATGCATATATATGTGACAAAACATAGAATCTCAATATATGTTGATAATGGAGGATTGAAGCTATTTTTTTATCCATAAGTTTATTTTTATAATGTTTATGAGAAATGACAAGTAACTACTATAAATATTTAACAGCATTTATCCTGGACTTCTGAGAGGAAACAAGGCAGATACTATCAAAAGTGATTGTTACTGAAATATCAGAAAAGGTATATGATAATATTTCACAATAATAATAAAAATACAAATTAAGTTTTCATATTTTTTCAACAATAATAATACTATAATTTAATCTTCATATGTCAAATTACCTATTTATATATTATCACAATAATGTCATTAAAATAAACACTTGATTTCTATCATAAAATAATTAATAAGAATAAAATAATTGACAATAATCACTAATTTGTCTAAAAATTTATAATTTACAATAACTATGTTAGAACAAAATATCAAATTTGATTCTTCAACTTTTTTTATAAATATATAAGAATAAAAAATATAATATGATATTTATTTTAAATTATTTAAATTTATAATTATTAGTTTAAAATAAATAAACATTTTAATAAATTATAGCTCCAATTTATAGTAGAATTGGCAGAAAAAAGAAATTAAAGAGAACATATTCAATGAATCTTAGAGTTTTACGTTTATTATTTTTATTGTAAATAAATATTCTATTTATTAAATGCAAAAATAAGATCTCTTGTAAAGAAATTTTTTTTTGACAGTTTCTATCTTTGTTGATCTTATATTATTATATTAAAAGATATTAATTATTTATTATAAATGAGTCATTTTGTTAAAATTTAATTGATTAATTTTTATTCTATTAAAATTGATCGTTTCAATAATTTAAATCGTTTTTTTATTATTACTGAAAATTTCAGCAATTTTTTAAAAAAAATTGGAAATAATAAAGAACTTAATTGATTAAATTAAGACAATTTATAAATATTTGAAATTGTATAAAATAAATGGATTCATATGTAAATTAGCTTTCAAAATTTTGAACTTAATGCGAGGGAAGAAGCCCGCTTTTTTCTCGGTTTTTTTCCTTTTTAAATTTTTGTCCTCGATCGTTGGTTTGAACAGGTAATTATGTATAGGGTTTTTATCTTTTTCTGTTTCCTTGCATCATTAAAGGATAAGCTCAATTTGATAAAATTTAAAATTAACGTATAATAATCTAATTATTTACATGATAAAATTATTGAAATGAGCGAATTTTACTCTAATTTAAATGCAATGATCGATCAAGCCCCCCCCTTTTTTTTTGGAGTTCAATATTTCAATTCAAATCTATGATGAATTTTCCCTCCCATCACTTGCCCCTTTTTTCCTTTTATTTTCTAATTTTTTTTCCTTAATTCCCAATTTGTATAAATTAATTTTGGCGACCAAACCAAAGATTGATCGAATTTTTTTATTTTTAGTTTTCAAATCTGGTTAACAAACTGATCAATATTTCAATTTTATACGAACTCTTAATTAAAGTAAAATCTAGTAGAAATATGTCTAACATACACATTAAACTTAAAAATAGAAAAATAATAATAAGTAAAACTATATTGAGAGGATCGAATTTAGCTTTGATTTCAATGCAATGATCGACCAATTTCATGAATCAAAGTAGTTGTGTTGGGCTGGCACGGCCCATGAAAAATGAGTCTGCATGGACTTTTGAGCTGGATTGATACAGTAAGCACAATAAAATGTGTAAATCTATCCTAGCTCACGGTATGGTTACTGTTCATATGGTGCCAGCTCGACCCGTCAAAAAATAGCCCATTAGACTGTACAATACATTGTACATAATGAATAGTGGTACTGTACATCATAAATAGCGATTAATATTCATTGTTTACGGACTGAATAATAATTCACATACTTTTTTTTCCGACCCATCATGACACGATCCATAAGTTTTTTTTCTTGGCCCAGCCCATAAATAGTATCGTGTCGTACTCAGGCCGTGCCGACACTATTCATGGGTTGGGCTGTGTCCTGCTCAGGCCGGCCTGCCCATTTTGCCACCTCTAAACCAAAGTATGTTATAAGACACATTCAAGAGTTTTTATATTTTGCATGTTTGTTTTTCTAAATTCTAATTATTTCAATCAAATCGGTTCACTCAATCCAATTTTTTATGTCTAATGGTCTAGTAAAAATTTAACATTTGTCACTTATTATTTAAGGATTTTTCTGTGGCTTTTAATGTGATCATATATAATTGTGTGTATAAAATCTCTAAAGTACTAGTTGAGTTTAGTTAAATTTTATCTTTCTTACGAAGAAATTTTAATTTTAGATCTCTTTTTATAGAATTTATAGTCCTTTTTTTATAAGAGTACAAAACTCATTATTACTTATTATTTTTTTATTTTTAAGGTTAATGCATTTATTTTTCATATTTATATTAGATTCTACTTCAATTAAAAAGTTAGTAGAAAATTGAAATATTGACGGGTTTTGGTTATCGGTTCTTAAAATTAAGAATCAAAAAATTTGATCGGTTTTTAATTTATATGTCAAAGTTAAAAACTAAATCATAGCTTATAAAATTTTGAACTTTTATTGTCACGCACTCGTATTAGTCATTTATAAGTAATTATATTATACTAGAATAATCATACTCACAATTGTTTCAAGTTTTAGATAAAAAATTTTAATTTTTTAATTTGAACCAAAGACCGATCAGTTAGATTTTTATTTGGTTAGATACTGTACATCAGTTCATTTATATTTGTTGAAATTGAACTATGCAATTCGGCTACAATCGAGCTAACCAAGCTTTAACTAATTATATTATTGTATAGTTTCAAAATTTACTATAAAAAAGGGTGTATGCTCTCAAATTAAAGAAATTCACTGTCTTACATTGGTGGGAGAATTCGAAAATAATTTCCTTTATCAAGCAATTCTCTAATAAAATTTATTATTAATTATTTTGTTTAACTACTAAAATTTATTGTATCAAAATAGAAAAAAGACTATCAAGTCTCTAAAATATTGTGTAGTGTACATTTTAATTTAAATAATTTAAGAATTACCTATTTAACTCTAATTCGTTTGAATAAATTATGTTTAGAAGTAACCTTCTTTCATCCCTTATTTCTCAAAATTAGTCATACAATCTCATAAATTAAGAAATTTAGAGTCTAACAATATTGACAACAACTTATTTTGAGTCTTTTATTAGTGTTAAAGGTAGGGATGGTAATAGACTAGGGATCCCCCTCCCTAGGTCATCCCTGATTTTGCCAAATCGGGGCAAGCTAGAGATGTCCATGATTTGGGACTGGGATCCTTGCCGACCCTTAGCTTGATTTTAACTTTATTTTCCATTTAGGTTGCCATCTCTAACCACTATTGTTTGTTGTCTAACAACATCTATTTTAATCATAATAGATATCATTCAAATATTTGTTAAATGCTCTATGCAATGGTATAATCACCATTGCCATTTGAGCAACTGTTCGTCGCAAATTTCGAGTTGAATTTTCAGTCTCTAAAATATTCAACTTCAAATCTATAGTAAATGATTACTCAAACAACGATGATGATTTTACTACTGTGTATAGCTTTTAACAAAGATTTAGATGATATTTATAATAACCCAAATGGATGGATCAACGTTGGTCGATGTCGGTTAACGATTTATGAAGGACGATAACCCAAGTGTAGATGGTAAAGTATTATAATTTATGAAGGACTTAATTGATTAAATTAAAAAATTATAAACTTTTATGAATGACTTAATTAATTAAAATCGAAACTATTAAACTATTATAATCATTTATTAAATAAAATGGATAAATATATTATTATTTGGAAGAGAATTTAAATTGGAATTAAGAGAAAGGAGGATGGGTCGGGGAACTAAACCTATCCTTGTCCTTGGTCTGTTTTCAAAATGAGAATGATTTTTTATCCCATATTTGGTTTGTTTCTCATTTATTTTTTCAAATTTTGTCTTTGTTTCGAACAGACCGATTAGGCCCCTGGTCATATGAAATTTTTTTCTATCCCTAGTTACATAGAAGTTAATTGAATAATTTTTAAATTATTAAAATTACAATATATATTTAAGAATACTTTAAAGATCTAATAATCCTTTTTCTTATCAAAATTCAATTAAATTATGAGTATGAAGTTCTTAAATACTAATTGATTAAGAATAGTATGTTTTGTCAAACAAAATATAATAAGAAGTATAAAATATCCAACAAATGTTACAGAATAATAAATGATAAGGTAGTGATTTCAAATTTAAATTAACATAAATAAAACTAAAGTAGATAATTTTTTTTTAAATTTGCATTTTAAGATCCAAAGTCCATTAAAAAATATATGTAATTAAATAAAATTAATAAAATTTTCTAAATTACTTAAGACTAGTTTAGGATTGTTGTAAATTTTAAAATAATTTGCTTCTGCTATACTTTAAAAATAATTAGTTTTAAAAAAATTAGTTTAGTGATTGGTAAATTTAATATTCAAAAGTGCTGTGAATTTGGAAAATCGTTTGATAAATTTTGTTGTTAAAATATTATAATGATATAAATAACTAAAAACAACAGATAATATTGAATATTATTTGTTAATATATATATAATAATTTATAAAAAATCAAAAGGTATTAAAGTAAATCAATAAGTAATATAAATACTAATGTTTATGATAGTTGTGGAGCATCAACGTTTGAAGCAAAAAATTATATTTTGAAATAGTAAAATTTACGGAAAAAAAGAATAAAATTATATGAAAGAAAATAAATAAAATAAAAGGTTTAAATACTTAAATTTTATTAAAGATAATTTTGAATTTATATAATTTAGAGAAGGATATAAATAAAATTATAATTGTAGATAAAATATTTTTTTAAAATTTGTTGTGAAATAATAAATTTTGAATAAAAACAATTTAAAAGAAAAAATTTATCAAAGGACTAAAATTAATTTTGACAATTAAAAATCACTTTTAAAACTTCCATCGCAATCCTAAACAGGCTTTTAGTAGTGAAGAAAAAAATTAAGAAAAAAAATGGGAAAGCCAGAACTTGGACACGTGGGCTTCCTATCCACGTGTGTCTTTCCTTAAACCTTCCATCTAAGTATTAAAGTTTCAAACCTCAGAAAAAGTATGTGTTAAAACCCCAAAATAATTAAATATGATTTATTTTGTTAATTTTTAATACTATATATCATATTTGTTAATTTTTTAATATCATCAATAATAATAATTATTATTTAATATAATTTTTGATACAATCAAAATAGGACACTCGCTTCTACTTAATTATATATATTTTAAATATGCTATTTTTTTTAAATTTTATTGGATCTAATTAATATTTAATTAAATTTATTATTGAAAAAATAAAGAAAGAAGTAATTTTTTTTGTGGTTTAGAACTACCTATTCCACAAGACCATGCTCAACTATTAAACAATTAATAAGGTATAGAAGATAACAAACAACAATCAAATATTTTGGTTTGATTTTTAAAAAATACAATTGAACCGATGTCAATACAGAATTGAATAAAAGTCAAATTAATCAGTTTAATTTAGTTAATTTTAGTTCATTTTTTTAGTCAAATTAAAAACTAATTTTTTAATCTAAATTTAAAATAATTATAAATTTGAGTATTTTAATATTATATAATTGCATATAAAATGTTGATGCACAAATTTTGCAAGCCCCGCACGAATGATTGGGATGAGAATGGGTGCACTCAAAATGGTTGAATGGCTCAAACCAAGTCTTATTCTCTTATACAATCCGAAGATATATCAAAGGATAAAATCACCGAGAGCTATAAAGAGTGTAGAACCACAAACGTTCTACTTCATACACGCAATTTTTCAGCTCCACACCTCTTACTTCCAACAAACTTGCAATACAGGATATACTCCCAAATGCTCACGGAACCTCAAGAGACTTTAAAGATGATGACACACATGTTGCTCGATCTTCAATCAACCATTCCGCTCAACTTCCTTGACCCCCAAACACTCTCTACTTTGTAAATTTGCCGAGTTAGTCCGCAGACTCTTTGTAAAGTAAATCCGAGCTAGTCTGGCCTTGACAAACCCACAACATAAGACATCTCAAAGCCAACTCATAAAACCTAAATAAAACTCGAGAATGGCGTAATATATATTGCCTGTTTCTCACACAATTGCCTCGCTCACCTTTATTTGCCCCTGACCTCTCTCGATGCCATAATATCATCGAGTTGGTCCGTAAACTTCCTATAAAACAGAACAAAGCTCAGAAAAGAGTCATTTCTCCAGCAACCCTTCTCTGATGCTTAAGTCAATGTCTAATCAGAGAAAAAATGAAAAGGGCCTAAGTATCTCCCTCTAAAAGTGATAAATAAGGTGAAAGTCAACATAAAGAAAAAAAACTCATGAGCTGGTTAACAAAGCACTAATGGGCAAAGGAGTCTACCACAAAATGACATGAACAGTGTTATCTATAGTGCATTTACTGTACATTCATAGTAGTTTTCATGGTGGATGTGTTAGACAAAATGAAAGAAAAGAGAGAGAATCTTTTTAGGGAAGATAGACTAAAATAGTCAAGGCAAAGCAAGAGGTCAAGTGAATAAGCCACAAGGTAGATGAATAGTACTTGCTACAATGCATTTTTATCCATTAATGAAGGTTTTTTATGGTATGCGTGTGGGCTATAGAAGAAAGAGAGAAAATCATTTTTGAGAAGATGACCTTTCTTGTCCTAGGAATATTGTGTATAAGTTATCTTGTGTCAAAGATGAAAAAATGTGCTTTTATATGAGAGAGAAAAGCTTGAACATGATTAGAGGACTTATGTTACCCTTGTTTTTTGCCTTAGTTTTCACACATGAGCCCCTTTCATTTGTTCCTAATAGTCCCTTTCTGAATGCCACATACCAAGGTAAGTGAGTTTCACTTTATTCAAACTAAATAACCACATGTCAATCTCTGGTTGAGCTTGGAGATTACATTATTTCTTAAAGTAGTGGTAAGTAGAAAAATCGAAAACCTGAAAAAAATCAAACTGGATCGAATCAAACCCGTCATTATCTCTTGAAGTAAGGGTGAGTGAAAAAATCGAGAACTTGAAAAATCAAATTGGACCGAACGAAACCCATCATGTTTTGCATAACATTCAATTGGTTCGATTTTAATTTTTTAAAAACTAAAAATTTTAGCTCGATTTCGATTTCCATATTAAAAACCTTAACTGAACTGAAACGATATTTTTAAATAAAACGACGTCATTTTATAGTAATTAAACAACTTCATTTTATAATTTTAGCATTTAAAATAAATATTTGAAAAATAAGAATTAATTTTTAAAATAAATAAATTTAAACGATAACCGAACCGAATCATTCGGTTTGATTCAAGTTCGATTTGGTTTTGATTCGGTACTTTATTTAGTTTTGATTCGGTTTGATTCAAAAAATTTTAAACTTAAAATTTTCGGTTCAATCCGAGTTAGAGTGAAACCCAGATCGAACCGACTCGTGCCCACCCTTACCTTGAAGGATAAGTGTCACGCTCTTATTTTTATCAGCTGGCATGCAGTCCTCACTTCTGCCAGAATTCTGCTATCAGCTAATTCTGTTGGCAATTTGCCCGCTATCGTGCGCAGAGATTGTCTACCTTCTTTTTCAGGGATTGTCTGCTTCCTTTTTTAAAACTTGTTTGCTGTCTCTTTACCTTGCGGTCCCCATAAGATATTTTTAATGCTATAATGCAATTCAAGGGGTGCTATAAAGGCGCGCTAAGGTGGGCGTTGGTGTACCTAGGCACCTGGGAGTCCCTCCTCCCTTGGTTAAGATTGTCGTGCGCTAGATGGTAAATAATTCGGAGCAAGCACGTACATTTTTAGGCGTGACAGAGAGTTTAAGACACTTCTCTAACCCTTATTTATGCATCATGGTATGTTATCATATTTATTATATGCGTTATAGTATATGATCACATTTTTTTACATATGCCATGATATATGGTTACATAGACATTTTTACATGCGCTACGATATATAGTCACATGAGCTTTTCTATCCGTGTTATGATATATGGGCACGTGAGGCATTGCTATCAAAATGGTGAATATTTTAGCAGTATAGAGTGAGGATCCCAACTCAAAATGGGTCTTACCTAGCCACACGTGAGCAGGGTTCGTTTTTCGTCCTGCCTTGAAGTGGGCGCAAAGTGGGTCACCTCTTTTTATGCTAACTTGAATTGTCATGAGCTTACTTTCTGTCACGTGTGTAGTTATATTTATGAAAACAAAAGTTTCAAAATTTTGTCAACAATAATTGAATTTTTAATATTGACACCCAAACTAAAGATCGAACAAATTTTATAGTTTTTAATTTTAAGAACTAATCATCAAACCGGTCAATATTTAAACTTTCTACCAGCTCCTAATTAAAGTAAAATACAATATAAACATGATAAAAAAAGACATTAGAGTTAAAAATAAGAAATAATAATTATAAGTAATAATGAGTTTTGTACTCTTATGAAAAAAGGAATATAAATTTGTCAAAAAAGATATCAAATTAAATTTTTTTTTCAACTTTTCTCAATATCATTATCAACATCAACAACAATCCCTATTTGGATAAGAGAAATAGTGTGAAGAGACTTCTAATTTATATATGAAAATAGTAAAGAGGAAGACAATTTCATGAATCAAAGTACCTTATAAAACACGTTCAAGAGTTTTGATCTTTTGCATGTTTGTATTTTCAAACTCTGTTTTTATCAATTGACCTGGTCCACTCAATGCAATTTTTGTTGTCTAATGGTTCAATCAAAATTTAACATTTATCGCTTATTATTTAAGGACTTATTTGTCTTATTTGTCAATTTAAATAAGATTATATATATCTTTTTGTATGAAATATGTAAATTACTATTTGAGTTTAGTTAAATCTTATCTTTCTTTTTTATTATGAAAAATTTAATTTGAGATCTCCTTTTGTAGAATTTATAATCATTTTGTTTTCATAAGAATACAAAACTCATTATTACTTATTATTATCCTTTTCTATTTTTAAGTCTAATATATTTGTTGATCATATTTATTCTATATTCTACTTTAATTAAGAGTTGGTAAAAAATTGAAATATTGATCGGTTCGGTTACCGACTCTTAAGTAAAAATAAAAAAATTGATAAATTTTTAGTTTAGATACCGGTTGAGATTGCATCTTACATGTGCGTTAATTATAAATGCATTAATTACATAGTCATATGCAATCTCAACGGTTGGATGTATTTAGATCCAATGGCCTATATTTAATATAAGATTTTGTGTAAAAAAAAGAGGTCATTGATCATGCCATATATATATATATATATATATATATATTTCTATTATTGCATTTATCCTTTTAATGATGCAAGGAGATTAAGAATAGCATAAACTTTATCTCACTATTTACGTAAATTGATTTGGTTATTTATGTAAATTGATTCAATTTTGGTTCTTTAATTTAAAAACCTAAAATTTCTAGTCCAATTTTAATTTTGGTTCAAAAATCTGAACCCAATCGAATTTATTATTTTTTAATTTTTTTTGACAAAAACAACGTCATTTTAGTGTATTGTGAAATTGACATAATTTTTATATTGAAAAATATTCTAAAATTTTAAAAAAATAATAATTTGACCAAAAATCGAACTGGAAACCGAACCAATTGGTTCAATTTTAATATAATTTCTTTGAATATTTAGTTCAGTTCAGTCTGATCCTTTTTTTCTATCCGGTCTAGTCCTAAAAATCAAAAATCCAAATTTTCTAGTTCTATTCCGATTTTTCAAAAACCCGAATCGAATTGTACCTTGTCCACTCCTAGTTGCATTGAAATAAAGAACAAATTTGCTCCTTTCAACGGTTTTACCGCTAATTAATTAAATTGACAATTTGTTTACTTTTATATCTAATTAATTTCAAATTTTAATAAGTTTTTTTTTACAACATATATATTTCTTATTATTGCATTATCCTTCTATGATGCAGAAAGATAAATAACGATAAAAACTCTATCTCACAGTTGCATTAAATTAAATTCATGAATAAACCCGGTCTAACTCATTCAAACTAAAGATCAAGGAAAAAAATTTAATTAAAGAAAAAACAGAAAAAAGGTTTAGGCACAGGAATGAAAAGTCATCAACAACGAACAAATAGTGCGTGGTGAATACTAACAAAACCCCGTAGAAAGCCCGCCAAATTGGGCTACAAATTACAAAAATTAGCATATGATGAAAAAAATTAACACAAACAATACTTTAGATATATATGTTGTAAAGAAGAAATTATTGAAATTTAGAATTTTTTAAAAAAAAAGAGCATATGACTGCTTAAAGGAAAGGCAAACAAATTGTCAAGTTAACTAATTAAATAGTAAAACTATTGAGAGGATCGGATTTGGCTTTGATTTTAGTACAACGACGGATCAATTTTATGATATAAAGTATATTACGAGACACATTCAAGATTTTTATGTTTTATATTTTGCATGTTTGTGTTTTCAAATTCTCATTTTTTTCAATTAAATTGGTCCACTCAATCCGATTTTTTATGTCTAACGATTCGGTAAAAGTTTGGTATTTGTCACTTATTATTTGAAGACTCTTTTGTGACTTTAAACATAACCATACATAATTAAGTGTATCTCTAAAGCACTATTTAAGTTTAGTTAAATCTTATATTTCTAATTTTTGATTAAGAAAAATTTATTTTAAATCTTCTTTTATAGAATTTATAGTCCTTTCTTTAAGACCAATGCATTTCTTCGTCATATATATTTATACTAGATTTTAGTTTAATTAAGAGTTGGTAGAAAATTAAAATATTGACTGATTTGGTTATTAGTTCTTAAAATTAAAAACAAAAAAATTTGCTGATTTTTGGTTTGGACACCAAAATTAAACATTGAACTATATCTTATAAAATTTTGGGATAATTTTGGCCAACTACTCAACTTTAGGCTGTATCTCATTGTAATACAACAAATGTTCTGACGCTCAATTACAATCTGAAAAGATGATAAATATTTTAACGAACTACAGATTCGTAACATTAATCTAAAAAATTTTAATAGTGAAAGTGGAATGACCATTATGCCCTTACTCTTATCATGTAGCACAAAATTACAAAAATACCCTTAATATATTTTGTCATATAGCTCGTTGAGATACTTGTCATTTTTATAGATTGTAGTGTAAAGTTATAATAGTTGTTGTATCACAATGAGATATCGAGGAAAATTGACAATTATATGAAATTATCCCTAAAAAATTAAAATTTTGAAATATATTAAAATTCGTAATTCTAATTTTTTAATTGAATTTAAAATGTTAATTTTTTACTCTTTCATGATTTAAGCAATCTCACCACTAATAGCAATTACCCTATATGCAACGAACATAGTTACTTGCCGATGATTTCAGAATGGCGAAGAAGATTTGGCCAAAAGAGTAAAGGAAATCACATTGGTTAGTAGTAAGTTCAGTGATAATTTTGAAAAAAACATGAAGAGTTAAGTGGTGGATGATTTGAGACTCAAGGGAAGGAGAAAAAGAGAGAAGAGAGAGAATGCCTTGTAAAGGAGAATGAAGAAAGAGAAAAGAGTTGGATTTTTTTTCTGTGTACACAGAGAAAAGAAAGCAGATGAGAGTATTTCTGAGCTGAAGTAGTTGATAGATTTTAAGATAGATTCAACTTTAGGTTAAATTGAAATAACAACATTTTTGTCCCTAAATTTTTTAATTTGTCTCTAAACTCTTTGAAAAAAGTAAAAAAATGATTTCTTTTTAGTTTTATTGAAAGATAATTTTACTTTTTTCTTGTTAAATTTTTCTAAATAGACATACCTCGTTAGAATATTTGTCATCTTTATAGGCTATAGTGTAGCGTGCGAATATTTATTATATTATAATGAAATATTACTTAAAGTTAAGTAGTCAAATAAAATTATTTTTTTTTTGTTTATCAAAAAGACGATTTTGCCCTTTCGCCGTTAAGTATTTTTAAACGGATGTTACGAATTTGTAACTCGTTTAAATATTTATCATCTTTTTGAACTGCAATATAACGTCAGAATAATTGTTGTATCACAATAAAATATAGCTTAAAATTGAGTAGCTAACTGAAATTATCTCTAAAAGTTTAAATTTTTATCATCACACGTGTATCTATCATTTATAAGTAAGTATATTATAACAAAATAATCATATTTACAATTATTTCAAATTTTAGTAAAAAAAATAATTTTTTAATTTGAATAGAAACAAAAATAGTTGAAACAATCAAACCGACCAATTCAATTTTTATTTGGTCATGTACTATATATACATTAGTTCAGTTGTATTTCTTTAAATCAAACCATGGAACTCAGCTAAAATCGAACAAATCAAAGTTTACCCACCTTATCTCTAACTAATTATATCATAGTACAGTTCAAAATTTACCATAAAAAAGGGTGTATACTCTCCAATTAAAAGAAATTCACTCTCTTACATTGGTCGGAGCATTAAAAATTCATTTCCCTAAAATTTTATCAAGCAATTCTCTGATAAAGTTTATTATTAGTTATTTCATTTAAATAGTAAAATTTATTATATTAAAATAGAAAAAAGGACTTACATCCCTAAAATATTTTGTAATGTGCATTTTAATTTAAGAAATATAAAAATTACGCATTTAACTCCAATCCGTTGAATAAATTGTGTTTGGAATAAGAATTAACCTCCTTTCTTCCCTCATTCCTCAAAGTTAATTATATTATTACGTAGATCAATAAATTTGAAGTCTAAGGATATTGACAATGACTTATTTTGAACCGTCATTAGCTTTAAATATGAGGATGGCAACGAGTTGAGGAACCCAATCCTCGGCTCTATCCCCAATTGGGCGAGGGATTCCCTTCCTAGTCTATCCCTCTTTAGGCCAAATTATGGACAAATCGAGGATATCCTTGATTTGAGTTGGGGATTCTTGCAAGCCCCTTGCCCAATTTTGCCCAATTTTGACTGTTTAAGTTGATGTTGTCAATTACTATTGACTGGTGGCCGATGAAATTCATTTTGATTATGATAAATATCATTTAAATTCTTATTTAACTCTCTATACAACGGTATAATCACCATGTCGTTTGAACAATCATTCACCGTAGATTTAAACTTATATATTTTAAAAAATTTAACTTCAAATTTATAGTAAATGATTACTCAAACAGCTATGGTGATTATACCATTCCATAAAGCTTTTAACAAGGACCTAGGTAACCCAATTAGATGATATTTAATGGCGGTCAGCAGTTGCCAATAATGATCAGTGGTAACCCAAACAGAGATGGTAAAATATTATAATTTATGAAAGAGTTAATTCGTTAAACTAATAATTATTAACTATTATAATCATTTATTAAATAAATTGAATACATATATAATATTATCTAGAAGAAAATTAAAATTCAATTCGATGGAGAATGACGCCCATCCATCCCATTCCTTTCTTTTTTTTTTTTAATTTTGTTCCCAATTTCCAACTTGAATGGGCTAGACTCTAGTCGCGAGAATTTTCGCATCCCTAATTAAATAATAAATAAATAAAAAAATTTTAAATTACGATAATTAAAATTTATATTTAAAAATAATTTAAAGATCCAATAATCCCTTTTTGTTATTATGTATGTGAAGTTTTAAATATTAATTGATTAAAAAATATGTTTTGTCAAATAAAATATATTAAGGAGTATAAAATTCAGAAAATGTAACAAAATAATAAATGCTAACTTGGTGATTTCAAATTTCAATTAGGATAATAAAATTAAAGTAGATAAATTTTATTTTAATCCGGATTTTAAGATGCAAAGTCCATTAAAAAGATATATCTAATTAAATGAATTATTATCTACAAATATAATTTTCTAAATTACTTAGCAGTGAAGAAATAATTAGGAAATAAAAATTTAAAAATGGGAAGCCTAGAACTCGAACACGTGAGCTTTCGAATAAATCAAGAAAATTGAGGTGGCTCCTAATCAACTTATATGTGGGACCCACTAACCAGAGAGTTTATGCATCACAAAATCAAATACCCTTTTTCGAGTATTTACAAATTTACTATGAATTTTGGAGGAAAATTTTTACAATAAAAATTTGAGAAATATTATTTATATTAATAACTTTTTTTATATTTTAAAATTATTGATTGGAAAAAAATAGAGCATGAGATTATAAATGTTAAATTACTAATTTTAATTAAATTAAATATATTAAATTTATAACTGTACATATCTTAATTATTTTAATTTATAAATTTGAAATCACTATCTTCAAATAGTAATTAGATTATTATCATTATTGGTATTATATAATTTAATACCCTCTTATTATAAATATAGTTAATTAATTTTCAACAATAATTAAACATGATTTATTTTGTTAATTTTTAATACTATATATAACATATTTGTTAATTTGTTAATATTATCAACAAGAATTAATTATTTGATATAATTTTTTATACAATTAAAATAAGTCACTCGATTCTACTTAATTATATTTTTTTAATTAAATGTGTTAGATATATTTTTAATAATTTAAGAGTAATAAGTTCAGATTAGTTAATTTTAGTTGAATTTTTTTCAGCCAAATTGAAAATTTAATTTTTTTAATCTAAATTTATAATAATTATAAATATAAATATTTTAATATTATATAATTACATATAAATGATTAATATATATTTATGAGATAAAATTTTTAATTTTATTAATAATAATTCAATTTTCAAATTTTGATGTCTGAACCAAAAATTGATCAAATTTTACAGTTTTTAATTTTAAAAACGATTGATCATCAAAATGTAATACTTGAGCTTTAGAATTATATATATATATGTCTATACGTGTGTGTATTATATATATATATATATATATATATAATTTATAATAAGTAGGATAGTTTAATTTGTTTCTAAATGAGGTGGCACATAATTATGTGCACGTTATTAGCTTATATGTTGTGCCCACTAGCCGCATAGTTTAGTTCGAATTCAAGTCAATTTGAACAGTTCAAGTCTTAAAAAATACAACCAAATTTATGTCAATACAAAAATCAAATAAAAACCAAACAAATCGGTTCGGTTTAGTCAATTTTTGTTTGATTTTTTTGGTTCAAACTAAAAAATTATACAAACTTAAAATAATTATAAATATAAGATTTTTATATTATATAATTACGTATAAATAACTAATATGTAAAAAAATAATAGTGCAGTTCTTAATTTTGGCGTCCAATCAAAAATTCAATTAAAATTTTTTATTTTTAACTTTAAAAATTGGTAACCAAATAAGTCAATATTTTAATTTTCTACCAACTCTTAATTAAAGTAGAATCTCTCTAGTCTAAATATGACCAACAAATGCATTAAACTTAAAAATAGTAAATAATAATAGTACGTATAGTAAGAAGTTTTGTACTCTTATAAAAGAAGAATTATAAATTCTATAAAAAAGAGATCTCAAATTAATTTTTTCTTAATATAAAAAAAATTAACTAAACTCAAATAATAATTTAAAGATTTTATATACATAATTATGTATAATTCTTTTTAAAATCAGAAAAGATTTTATACACAAATGTCAAACTTGATTTTAGACAACAAAATGGAGTTTGAAAGCACAAACATGCAAAGATAAAAATTCTTGAACACATACTTTGTTTCATGAAATCTTCACCAAACAACCCATTTCTCTCACTCTATTTCTCTCAGAATCACAATGGCTGATCAAATTTCTCATACATATGTTACTGATGCTGTTGTTCATGATCTTGTTGAGGTCAAAAACCCTAGAGAAGATCATAAAGAGAAAGGGATTGTTGCTGATGTTAATGCTGATGATGAAGAAAGTTCAAAGGAAGATGTTGCTGATGAAATTGAAAACCCTAGAAATGATCAGAAAGGGATTGTTCCTGATGCTCTTGCTGTTGCTGATGAACTCAAAAACCCAAACAAAGTAATGAAACTGACAAAAGAAGATAAAGGGAAAGGAATTGCTGTTGCTGATGGTGGTGATGTTCAGCAAAGATCAAAGGAAGAAGGAGGAAAGGTTTATCCTCCGCCGCTTGCGGCCTGTTCTGTGGCGGCTCATCCTCTGTTTGGATGGTTGCAGCCTTCTTCTCACAACCGACAAACTTATGCTGTTGTTAATAACAGCATAATCACATGTAAGATCACTCTCTCTTTTTATATATCTATGTTTCAATCTACCTATTTAATTATTTTTTTAAATTATTATTATTTTTAATTATCTCCCTCTTTAATTATTTTATTTGCTTCTTGCTTATTTAAATATAAGAACAATATTAATCAAGGATTTAGTCTTAATATTCAACTTTTCTCTATCATCTGATAAATTTTTATTTATAAATTAAGATAGTCTCTCAAATTAATAAATAAATGAATAAAGGATTTTGATAGGACTCCAGATCATACATATGAATTTTTTTCTTATTTTTTATTAAATTTGTAAATAGGAAGTTCAAACAAATAACATATACTATATGTAATTAAAATTAAATATATATGCTTAACATTAAGTTAAGTTTCAATATTTGTTTTATACTTTTAGTCACAAAACTAATTAACTTTTCATTAAAACTATAAGATATAAATCCGACAACTAATTGAGAAAACTTAGATTTTATTAAATTTTCATAAATATTACTCGTTCTAAATTAAAAATATAAAAATATAACTCCGACAACTAGTCGACAAAACTTAGATTTTGTAAGATTTTTATATTTATTACTCCTTAATTAATTCAAAGTATAAAATCTAATTCTGACAACTAATCGACAAAATAAATTAATTTTTTATTAAAAGTAAAAAATATAAATCCGACAACTAATCGATAAAACTTAAATTTTGTTAGAGTTTTATAATTATTACTTGTTCTAAATTAAAAGTATAAAAAATTTAACTCCAACAACTAATCGACAAAACTTAGATTTTGTAAGATTTTTATATTTATTGCTCGTTTTTAATTAATTAAAAGTATAAAATCTAACTTGACAACTAATCAACAAAACGATATTTCATTAGGTTTTAATATTTGCTACATATTTTTTATTAAAAGTATGAATTCTAAATGACACAAAAAATTCATCAAATTTAGGTTTAGCATATGGACAAAATATATTTTGCTTATATTTAATTATTTGCTACTAAGTTGCTCATTTGACAAATTTAGATATTATTCTTATCTACATATATTGCTTTGTATGTGATTTTAACGTTGAAATTGATTAATTATTTTTCCTTTTCCTCCACTCTCACCATTTTTTTTCATTTTATGTATTAAGTAAAATAAATGCACCTGCTCAATTACATATAATTATATATATATATATGAGAATAATATACTTTACCCCCTCATTTTTGGAGAAAAGTAAAATGCTCTCTAAATTTTTTATCAGTTTTAAATACCCCTCACTTTTGAAGAAATACCGAAATACTGAGATATCTCTCTAAAACATTATTCTATATACTATTTATGCTTAAATTAATTATTTTATCCTTCAACTATTAAAAAATATGTAAAATAACTCAATTATCTTTATTTTTACTTTGTAATAATTAATTTGATTTTATATTAATATTTAAATTAAAAAATTTTAATTCTTAATTATTTTTCTTTTAAATTTATTATTAATTTATATATTTTTAAAAGTGTATTTTATTAAAATAATTTATTTTTAAAATTATATAATTAATATTATCAAATTATTAATTGTTAATTTTTTATAACATTAATCGTAAATAAATTTTAACAACATTAATTGTAAAATTTTTTATAAAATAAAATTTTTTGTGAAAACTTTTTTAGTTAGTTGTAAGAAATTAGTTGTAAAAATTTTAAAATAAATATTTTGACTATTAGTATTATAGAAAATTGACAACAAATTTTAACAATATTAATTATACATAATTTTTTAGATTTACTATTTTAATAAAATGATCAATTTTAAAAATATGTATAATTAATATTATTAAAAAATTAATAACAAATTTAAAGAAAAAAATTAAGAATTAAAATATTACTATAACTTTTAAATTTAAATGTTATAGTAAAATTATATTGGTTATTATAAAGTAAAAATATTTAAATATTATAATAAAATTATATTTGTTATATAAAATAAAAATAAGAATAATTAAATTATTTTATATATTTTTTAATAGTTAAGAGATAAAATAATTAATTTAAGTCTAAATAGTATATAAAATAGTATTTTAAGAGATATCTCAGAATTTTTTTAAAAGTGCGGGGATATTTAAGACTGACAAAACATTTAAGGGGTATTTTCTTTTTCTCTAAAAGTGAGCGGGCTAAAACACATTATCTCTCTATATATGTAAGTATGTATGTATGTATATTATTTAGAATGGATGATGAATTAAGCTAATTTGTTTATACCAATTATTTCTTTTTGTCTCCCATTATCAATAATACCCCTTCCTATTCTTTATATACATATACCACTATCTAAACTTTGGTTCTCTCTTAGCAGCAACTCCTCCTCCTCCAACACCGCCGCCGCCGCCACAGCCACTGTTGAAGGTTCACCCACTGTTTGATCAGGTTCATCGGGAGCAAGAAGAAGCTTCATTAATCTCCACAAAAAGAAGAAACAAGCTATCCCCAATCCAGATCATCAAAAAGTTATCCCCGATGGAGGGTATCAAAAGACCTGCTCCTCCTGCTCCTCCTCCTCCTCAGAATAATACTATCATTCATCCACAACAACAAAACCCTAATAATTATTCCTCAGCTGTGCAGTATGAACATGAGCAACATCCAGACACCACACTCACCCTTTCTCTCCCGGCAACTATGAACTCTTTCAATGAACATCCAACTTCCGAAATGAACCTAGCAGAATTCCTCAACTTCGCGAAATCCCTAGACCGTGTCTTCCCTCAACCTGCAGGCACCATTGATTCAAACTTCCTATTCAATAATTATGATTCCAGTAGCAGTACTCCTGATGTTGTTGATCTACGCAGAAGGCTCTCTTCTCTTCTTCCCATCAATTATCGCATCTTCTCTGACGCTGAAAAGTTGGCTGAGCTTTCTATCCTTTCAACAAATTTACTCCTGAGGGATAATAGCTTAAGTGCTTTTCAAGTTTCAATCCTGAAGCGAATGGAACAGCTTCCTGCGATGAGTAAGTCAATTTTTGAAATAAAGGAGTTAGCAGATCACCTTGAAAACTTAATATTTTCGTTCCAGTTTAACATGTCGAAAGCTTCATCATTATGGACAGAATACAACAATTCCAGGCAGAGATTGTTCAGTCTTCAAGCTGAAATTGAAGCAAATGATAGAACTCTGCAAGAAATCGATGAACAGATTGCAAAGCTTCGAGTGCGTCGTTTTGAGTTGCAGAGTTTAGGTGAATTCAAGAGGAAGGAAGTGATGGACTTGAGTTGTTCTCACAATAACATTGTTAACAATCTCGCTAAGGCTATTGACAAAATCAAAGCTGCTGATATGACCACTGAAATATTAAACTCAGAGAAGAAATGCTTGATCGATCGTTGCACTGAAATCAAAGACAAATTCGATCCTCTCAATGATTTTACCATTTAATTAATTAGCTTGACAATTTATTTACCTTCCCTTTAAACAGTCATATGCTTTTTTTTTAATTCTATATTTTAATAGTGCTTTCTTACAACATATTTATCTATAGTACTGTTTCTTGTTATTGATTTTGCTATTATATACCCAAACTCAATCTAAATTAAATTGATATGTCTTTAATTGGTTTTGATGATTTTGGTGCAATAAATTGGATTTTTCATACTAAAATGTAATTCATCATGTACTTAATTAATTGGTTATCTTTGCAATTGATTATTATTTTTTTTACCATAACTAACATTGATTTATATGATTAATACTACTATATTTCTATTTAATTTTGAAAATATATATCTTTAAAAATTTGGTAAAAATAAATTTTACGAGTTAATATTAATTACTCATGATCATCCCTATATTTTGCAACACACACACACACACACACACACACACACACACACACACACATATATATATATATACACTACAATTTATTTACGATTAAAGAGCAGTTTGTTATAAGTAAATAAAATCCTTTCACTCTTGAAGCTCATTGAGTACATACTCATTTGTTAGATGCAAAAATTAAATACAATAACTTGTTTAAGACAAAAAAGAAATACTTAAAAAAAATGTTTTTAAGGAGAAAATAAGCAACAAGTTATTGCTACAAGAAGAATTGCAACTAAAATTGTTAGAATAAAATTACAATAACAAAAAATCTTGAATTGAAAACAATAAATTAGTTCTAATATTTTATAATTTGGAGATAATAAATCTAAAAGAATTATAAATTATAAAAATTAAAATTGTTATTTTATTATTATTATTTTTTGTGATGTGTTCGGCACATGCAGGGTTGTTTTTATTTTCATAACTAACAACTAATTAGTTAGGTCATAAGATGAAAAATCATCGACTGCGATGACATTAGTGCGTGGCGGATTCCTACAAAACATCGGCCGAGATCCCGCCAAATCCGCCGTCAAACAAGGGCCGAAGCGGCATCTGGATGACATCTGGAGTTCGAGACTATCCAAATCAAAAGACAACCATCATCCCTTCGTCATTTGCCACGTGTAAGAACCTGAAAGCGTCATCCCACATGGCTCCCTCAGGTCGCCGCTTCGTTTCACTTTTCAGACGAGAAGGTCAGACAAGTGGGAGTTTTCTGCGGGTCCCGCTTTTTTCCAGGTCTCCTCGTCGCGGGTTTTGAAAACTTTACGGCGATGAGTTCAGCACGTGCAGCCGTAACGGCGCGTTCTGTAGGTTGATTGAAATGATTGTTTTATAGTGTAGAAAATTCCGCGGAATTCTGGGTGTTCTATCTCAGGTACTCCGAAGAGGCAGCCCACTATTTTCATAAAATAAAATAAAATTCATTACCTTTTTATTGTGAATTTATTATACAACATTCAATTCAAAACCTTTTTTTAAATATTTATTTTTGTTTTGTAGTAATTTTCATTTTCGAGAAAAATATAAATACAATTCATAAACTGTTGCATCAATAATAAATCTATTTGGATCCTCTATATATATATATAACAGATTCAATGGCCCTTTTTTTATACAAAATCTTATATCAAATACAAGTCATTGGATCTAAACACATCTAATCATTGAAATTGCATATGACCATGTATATAACGCATAATTAATGTATCTATAATTAATGCACTGTCAGATACAATCTCCACTATTAGATGTTTCTAGATCCAACGACCTATTTTTTAATATAAGATTTTGTGTAAAAAAATTATCATTAATCCTACCTATATATATATACTTTTTTTATTTGTACATCCATTAATAAAATTTAAATATTTTTTTCTTAGTTAAATCTAATTATATTAATTTTTTTTTTTTACACACCCATAAAATTATTCATCACACATACTTTCTTTTTTAAAAGTATTTAATTAAAATTTATAAACAAAAGAGTTTGGTTGTGCTTCATTGAGAGACATAACTATTTAGCAAAACGACTTCATTTACGAATAAGGTTAATTGGGTTGATACGATTGTGTACAACATGTTTATGCTTTTATTTCTTTGTTAGTGAAGCACCTTCCTCTAAAATAGAATAAAATTTTACAATTATATCTTTTTCTCTTTTTCTTTTTTTATATTGTCCATATAACTATATATATTTTTAAATTGATCTATCAATTTCCTTTTAAATACTTATTAATTGAAGTTGACATGCATTTTATTAACAAATTACAATTAAAGTTTCATTTTTTAGGCTTTCAATACTAAAAGATTTTATTAACATATGCATTATTAACACCACTTCGAATTCTTTTGATCATCTAATCCTTACGTGGCACGTACCATTACACATGTATACCATTTAACTCTTCAATTTTTCAATTTTTTTTGTCGCAATCTTCAATTTTTATGTTATAAATTTTATTATTTTCATTGTAATCTCTAACTCTTTCGTATATTTTTTCTAACTTTTCATTACAATTCTTAACCCTTCTTTCTAACTATTTTATTATATATAATTTCTGTTTTTTATTATAATTTTTAACTTATAAAATGAAGAATGGAAATAGAAGAGTATAGTTTTCAACAATTCTGTTGTAATTTCGTAATTTGTTTTGTTGTAATTATCAATTTTCGTTATAATCTTCAACTCTTTCGTATTCATTCTCTAACTTTTTATTATAATTCTCAATTTTTTTATCGTAAAATTTAACTTTTTGGTTATAATTTTTAATATTTTTATTATGATTTTTAACCATTAAAAAATACAACAAAAAGTTGGACCTCCACGAAAATTTTGTTTAATTCTAAATTTATGAAAAATATAAGGAATAATTTTTAACTTATAATTTTTAATTTATCAAAAATACAACAAAAAAAATTAGAATTGCAGTGAAAAGTTAGAGATTGGAAATAGAAGAATATATTTTCTATCTTTTTTCATTATGATTCTCAATTTATGAAAATAAAAGAAAGAATTGGAAATTATTTTGAAAATTTTGTAATCAATTAAGAATTATAATGGAAAAGTTGGAGAATAAAAATGGAAGAAATTGGAGATTAAAATAGAAGTTGATACTTACAATAATAGAGTTGAGAAAATTGGAGAAATGTACTGTACATATCTTGTAATGTAAACTTAGTTATAATAGCAATTAAGACCAATTAATTTTAATTTCTATATAAAGTTAGATACGATGTTCTCTCTTGCTATGTCATGAATCTTCTTATTATGTTAGACCCATTTACTTAGTCAATTAGTAAATTTTGAATATGTTTAGAACTTATCTAATATGACAATCACATTGGATTTGATAAGATAAGTTTTAAAATCGACTCCCATGTAAATGAGATTTTATGTTAACCCTAATATCAATTGTCAATGACTGAGTGTTTGTCATAACGCAAAATACTGATCTATTATATAAAGTTACTTAGTTGTCTTTATAAACCACATGACATAGGATTAAATTACTATAAGACCTAAGTAGAACTGAGCGAAAAAAATCAGAAGTTAGAAAAGCAGATTGAACAATCTCGAATTGGATGAGTTCAACCGATCCTATATGTAATTTGATTTGGCTTCTGTTTTACCATTAAAAAACTCAAAATTTTTTGTTCGGTTCCGATCTTTATTGAAAAAACTCAAACTAAACCAAGTTTTTTTTTATATTTTTTATTTTTATCAAATTAATTAATTTTATTATATTATTTTAAATTTTTTAAGTATTTATAAAATTAAATTATATTTATCAAGTTAAAAAAATAATTTTAGTAATAAATACGTGTTTTTTTCATCTCAATTTTAAATTAAAAAATTTAAAATAAAAATTCAAGAATCGGACCAAACCAGACCAACTTGTGCCCACCCCTAGATTAAATTTTTTTTGGTCAAAATTTATATAAAAAAGACTTATAATTTGAACTTACGAGTAAAAATTAAACTTTATCATATTTTACACCTTTCTAAAGAATAAACTTTTGTATTTTATAAATTACTTTTATAGTTTCACTTCTTTAGTTTTTAATTTTGATATTTTAACTTATCATATTTGTAATTCTAACTCCATCTTAATTACTTAAGAGTCTAATAACTCTTGATCCTCAAATTTTAAAAGAGTTATAAATAAAATTAATAACTCTTGATCCTCAAATTTTAAAAGAGTTATAAGTAAAATAAAAATTTTATTTCACTTTAATACATAAAAGAGTGGTTCTATACTATTGTGTTTATATGTATGTATTTATTATAATAAAAAATTGAAAGAGTAGTTTATTATGTTGACAGGTATATAGAATAACCCATTTCTTTTAACTCTTGCGTTACAAATCTCACATCATGAGTACACGTGTCAGTCAAACAAGCAACCTTCATAATCACAAAAACAACACCTCCCTTGTCTAAACTTAGCAAATTCGCACCGTTTTTTCCACTGCCTCCGTCACCGCAGTTGATCACCACTGTCTCTTTGTACACATAATTACCCTCCAATTTTTAAAAAAAGGTTTACAAAACCGACACTGAGTCGCTGAAGAAGGTCCCTGCAAGTTGCGAAGTGCATGAGACGAAGCAGGAAAAGAGTAACCGTGCCTGGGATATCAACAAACTTCTGGTCTCTCCACTGTCGACCACGTGGCATCTGTGAAGTGTGTTGTCATCTATAAAACCAAGGAAATTGTCTGTATTTCTTCTCAGTGTGTTTTGTTTTCTCTCAGTTTCCAGCCCATCAATTCATCTATCCAACATGCATACAATATATATAGCAGCGTTACCGTGTAAGTTCTCTCTCATTTCTTGTTGCAACCCATCAATCTATCTGTCTCTCTTACTCATACCCATGTAAGCTTTTCTGTAATCACTTCTTCTTGTGTCGACTTTGGCTAGCTTTTGTAAATTGGGTGCTGTGGTGATAAGTTTTTGGGTTGCTTCCTTTCTCTGTTTTCGTTTTTTTTATGGGCTAATTTTGAGCCAACCTGAGTTGGTAAACGTTTGCTTTGATGCTGATTTTGAGGTTTGAGTTACAATATTGAGTTGAATCCTTGATTGCGTTGCGCAGATGGAACAAGGCAATGGAGTGAACCAAGACAAAAATGAACAGAACGAGCTCTGCAACCAAGACAAAGAACACCCAACAAACCTTTTAGACAATTTTTCACCTGAGAAAAACCTGAGCGAAACCCAAAACTCCAATTTACCGCAACCAGACCTCAATCTCGGGTTGTCTTTGGGTAGCATTTACGGTGAAAACTCCAAAGAAAGCCCCCTAATAAGATCATCATCTATAGCAGGTATCGTAACCCTGACTAATACTTCGGGAGAAGGAGAAAGAAGCTGCCTTTCGTTGGAAAGAGCTTCTTCACTCCCAACAGTGGCAGAACAACAGCAGAGGCCGATAACTCTGCGTGAGTTACAGACAATGAGGAGGATTGAGGCTAAGAACAGGCTTATTCAGAAGCAGAGAAGCTCCAAGGAAGCCAAGCAGAAAGAGAAGTTTCCTGTACCACAGCCAATGCCCAGCTCGCCTTCTGAAGTGCCTGCTTGGGCTGCTGCTTCTGCAGCCAACAGCCCCGCTCTGTGCCGAGCTATTCATAAGATCCAGACTCAAGGATTATCTGGGAACAAGCGAGGTATATATTCATTTATTCCTTTCTTTCTTTTTTCTCTGTCTTTCTTTATTTATGTAGCATTTTTTTCAATAGAAAGTGCTTTCTGACTGTTTTCTTTATGTTCGTATGTTTAGATTTTTTGCATACATGAATTGTTTAACACTTGAATGATGCAAAAATAGAATCTAGTAGAATTTGTTTATGTAGTATGTATACATATATGGTTACTTGTTCCAGAGGTAATATGTCTAATTCTTATTTCTTTGCTTCAATTTCTCAAATTTTATTTTGAGACATATATATTCTATAAAAACTCAAGTTTTCTGAAGAAAAAGAAGGAAAAAAAAAACTAGAAAACTGTGTTTGAGTTCCAAGTTGAACTTTTTTCAATGATACGTGGTTTAGAATTTGAATGAACAAACTGATTTTCAAATTATTTTACTATGAAATAGTAGCCATGTTAGTTCCAATTATGATTTTATGCTGTATCTTCTTGCATGAAACTAGATGTAGCATGCCCAGAGATTGGGAAGTACTTTATATAAATTATGTGCCATCCACATGCAAGAATGATCTATGAATCTTTGTTTTGTCGATTGCGAAGGCGACAAACTGATGGTATTAAATTGTCTACTGGATTTGCTAATCTGCAGAAGTTAAGAATGAACCTGAATCCGACAACTTATCGACAAAATAAGAAAATGATGATGACCCGATATAGAGAATACGATGACAATCACAAATTGACAAAATTAAGTACTTTAAAGTTTTATCCGAAAGTCTGGAATACAGAAGTTTCTACGAATCGTTGCTTGTATGTCATGTTTATCCAGTTAATGTAGTCTCTAAACTTTCTGCCTATTATAGGAATATATTATATATCAAATGAATGAGGACCTAATGTTTCTTTAAATCCATATTCTAATGCATGTTGTTTTGTTGTTCTAGGAATTTATTCTCTGCTTATGTTATGCTTATAAATTATTTAACAGTGTCTTTGATCTGACATCTATGTGCTGTCTTAGAAGCTTTACATTCTTTCATAATTCTGCAGTTCATGTTCCTCTTGTGTTAGTTTGTTATATTGCTTATATATTATTATGTCTTACATATCTTGGAGTTCAAACCTTAAGCTGCAATGGATGATTTTCTGTCAGTGAAATGAGGAATTGATGATAATTCATCATGTTACATTAGACTAAGAGGTCCGTGCTTTGGGAACTCACCATTTTGTTGATTGAGTCTCAAGGCAGAGCAATATGAGCCTGAAAACATGAAAAGACTGTTGTTTAGGTGAGCTATGTGCCTAAGGTGGGGTATTTTACAACTTGACTGCAATTCTTTGGTCATTTTCTATAAGCTTAAGCATGTGGAATTCACGGTCGTTCAGGTGTGAGAATTTTCTTAGCTGAGTGTTGTTCTCTGCTAGTTCCAATTTCACATATGATAATATCTTTTAGCCTTTCATTTCTGATTACTTGAACAATTTGTTTATTATGCTTATTTAAACCTTGAATCTAATCTCATTGAATTTACATAACACTGTTCTGCAAATGAAATGGATCTATCATGTTTATATTTAGTATGCTGTAGGTTGTCTGTTCCATTGAGCAGATTCATGTGCGAGTTTGTGTGGACTGGCTTTTGAGCATGCTTCATATATCAAGAGATATCTGGCACTCGTTAACCTTCTTGGATGACTCTCTCTATGATGCCACAGAGAAAAGGAATTTAGATGCAGAAATAAGTTTTACATTGGAGCTGGGGTAGCTTAGTTAATGGAAAAAGAATTTTGAAACGGATATCTGTGTGCTGCTGAAGTATTATTGTCTAGTTTTAACTTGCATTGATCTACACGTTTTGAATAACTTTGATTGTACAAATTCCATGCAGGAGCAGAAGGTTCAGCCGCACCTAATGCACCAAGCAGGGTCCATGCACCAGTGGAAGGTTCAGTTGGCCCTAATGCACCCAGCAGGGTCCCTGCAGCAGTGGAAGGTTCAGTCACACCTAATGCACCAAGTAGATTCTGTGCCCCTAGTCCACCAAGCACTTTCAAGATACCACCTCTGCCAAAATACGCAGAAACTGTGCCTGTGGTCACCTCTGCAACAACCTCAAATGGAACTTTTGTTAAGCCAGCTGAAACTAAGCCCCAAAATCCATACAAGAGGGCTAGAACTTATCGTGGCAACTTTGAGGACAATGGAGTGGATGTAATGAGGCAGATGCCTACTGTGAGCACTACCGGAGAAGGTCCAAATGGCAAGAGAATTGAAGGGTTTCTGTACACATACATGAGAGGTCATGTGTGTATAGTCTGTGTGTGCCATGGGAGCTTTCTTTCTCCGGCGGAATTCGTCAAGCATGCTGGTGGCAAGGATGTGTCTAACCCAATGAAGCGCATCACTGTTTACTCTAACTTTTCCTCTTAGTTAAATAGTGGTGGCTTTGTCAATGTCACATTTCCTTTTCCTTTTCCTTTTCCCTTATGTTTAGGTAAACTGAACACTCCTCCTATCTTATCCTTTAATTTTAATTAGCTTTCCGTTGAAAACTCCTGGAAGAACTACCTTTGAATGGATCAATATATAGTTGTGTTTCCATCTAACATCAATTCTTGTACAAATGATTGTTCCTTTTTAGCTATTTTCTTTATGCTTCAGTAGTCATTTATGACTATGGAAGCAAACAAATATATCGAATAATTGTGCCTTATGTTAGCAGCAGGCCAAGTGTAATGAGCATTTGGGTTGCAGACAGAGACTGTCCTAACATTGATTTGCAGAAATTTGGCAACTTATTTATGCTTCTTTCTTGAAGCTTTTAATTGGTTTAGGCATTCCCATGCAACTTTCATAAGGAACAAACATACAATGTACCTAAAGTAAAAAAAAATTAATGTGTAATTCATATTAATTAGGATGAGTAAAATATTAGTGAAGCGACTATGATAAATATTTAATTTAATTTATTTAGTTAAAAAATTTATTCTATTTATAATAGTTCATACATGATCTCTATTTTGTATGGCACTTGTACCTAAATTTGATAAAAAAAATGGGGCCTGGCCTGATCCGAGTGAACTCAATTTTATAGAATCGGACTTAGATTTGGGTTAAATTTAGGTCATTCAAGTTTCGAATAAACTAAAGTCGGCTCAGACTTGATCGAGTTAAAACTCCCCGAAAAATAAAAATTAATAAAACAAAATTATTTTTTTCAGATTGTTTTTGCCAAGTCTACTTGTATCAGTACCAAAATTAGAGTTTTCATCTGAATTATTTTAACCAATTATGTAGTAGTAGTTATGCTTTCATTTTCACCCTTACTTTTATCTTTATGACAAGGAGAAGGATAGTATAAGGTCTACTTCATCTGATGGCTAAGTTCAAGTTCAATTATCAAACCGAACTCTCACACAAATCAACTTCGGTTTCTATTTGATTCAGAAAAATAAGAGTTTTGATGTAACCTGTTTTCAACTAAATTTGTAGTTATAGTTGCATTTCATTTTCATGTTCTTTTTCACCTTTATCGTCATCTTCATGATATATAGGAGGGAAGAAGATTTACCCCATCAGGTGAATAGGCTTAGGTTCAATTATCGAATCAAACTTTCACAGAATTCAAATTGAAATACAGTTTTGCTTCGGTTCAATTATCGAATCAAATTTGTAATTTTTAGTTTTTATTCTAAAATATAATAAACTCAACTTTAGTTAATGAACCAAACTTTCTTAGAAATCGAACTGAACTCCGATTTCAATTTAATTAGTTTTTGCTCGGTTTTGAAAAGATAGACTTTTAACTTTTAAAAACTATAAAGTACTAATATATAATACTAAGTTTTTTTAATTTTTTAATTTTTTATTTATAGATATATTTTACCTGTATCAAACTTGAATTATCAATGTTAATACAAAATATTCATGAATAAAATAGATTGGATATTCACAAATAATCAAAGAATTGTATGTCCTGATACTTAAAATGTGTCACTCATTCTTGAGGTGATCTAACTGATACAAAATTAAAAATTAAGATACATTGTTCACGATACAAAATTTGACTCAAGGAAGGTGTAATAGTTCAAGTCAATTTACTTAGTTGAAAATTTTATTTCGTTTATAGTAATTATACAATATCTACATTTTGTACTGTATCAGCATCAATGCTAAAATTAAAGTTTTAATACGACTTGTTTTAAACTAAATCTGTAATTATAGTTGTACTTTCAATTTCACGTCCTCATATTCACATTCAACATCATCTTCATGGCAAGAAGAGGGAAGAAGGTTTAAATATACAATTTGTTGGACAAGCTCAAATTTGGTTACCAAACAAACTTTAATTCCATTTGATTTTGTTTGATTTCAATAATTTTTGTGTTTTTATTTCAAAAAATAATCAATAAATTTCATATCTTTTAATTTTTACAAAATAAAGGGTTTCAATGGATACCTCCCTTGAGGTTTGGTTTTTTAATACATAGATAGAATATTTGAGAAAATGCACAAATACCTCTCCTAAACAATTAGTTCACTAACACCGTTTCATGAAATAACAATAATACCCTTTGACCCTTCAAATGAGACTTGAAATAAAATATATATATATATATATATATATGTTTAATGTGCATCATTAACAGGCTTAACAATGGACTAAAACTCCATTATTACGTGAAAATACCATGTTTTTTTTTCCTCAACCCAAAAAATATAACAAAACCAAAACTTGAAGATTTCTTCTCTTTATGCAAATACTCTTCAAGCATTTGCTTAGTAGACCTAGCAGAAAATGGATGAAAGTTCAAAATCCATGCACTTGCAAGCCTTTTGACAAAACCTAACTTCTCTTCTTCATTAATTTCCTCTATTTTTTCTTTACTTTATCTTTTTTCGAAGCTGAACATTATATTGACAGAACTTAATAAACATTCTTTACTCTTCTTTATGACTTCTTCTTTTTGCACCAAATGAGTGTTTATCTTTGCCTCTTTTGTGTCCAAATCTAATGCCAATTCTACATTACTTAGGTAATTATTTTTCTTCGAGGTGAAGAGGATTTGAGTTTTGGGTTTATTGGGAAAAGATTTCTCTACTTTCTTCTTCCACTCTTTTCACCAATGAACCAAATCAACCTCTTCCTTCATAATTACAAATGTAATGCTACTCCAACAATATGAGAAAAAAAGAAGGAGTTCATTTAAATAGGAAGGATCTACTCTTAAAGAGGGACAATCACCTTAAAAGAAGATTTAACAAAAGGGAAACCATCATTGCGATTGGCAACATCGGCTAAAAAGGAGAAGATAGATTCAATCTATTTTGAATGATTTCAAATAAATAAGTAATGTGAATAACTTGCAGAGGAGAAGAAAAGAGTTAAAGATAAAATCCACCAAAAAAAAAGAGATGGGTGGCAATAGATGATGATGGGTAAGGTACCTACATATTAGTTCTAACCCTAATCCAATACTACTATTAGAGTTTGAGTTTAATCTCAAAACCCATTTACTTGTCTTTGTAAAAGTGTCTTTGAAATAGGAAAGCATGTCTCATTTTATTAGAATGACCCTCAGTTTAATAATGAAATAACAATCAAAATAAGTCAACTCATAGTTCAAGGGAGGTATGTGTGCCTTTCTCTAAGTTTTTCATCTATGTGTTAAGAGTCCAAACCTTAGGAGAGATATCCATTAAAACCCCTACAAAATAAAAAAATATGAACAAATAACATTTAGAGATTTTGTTTCAAATTTCTTTATTTTTTAGTGGTTTTAAATTTTGGTTTGGGTTACTTAAATTTTCGGTTCAAAAACAAAACTGAATTGAAATTATCGATGTTAGTATGTAGTATTCTTGAATCAAATGAAACGGATATTCAATTCTATTTACATAATTAAAAATTTTACTTTATTTATAATAATTAATACATCATCCCTATTTCATATTATATATATATATATATGAGTATCAAAATTAGAGTTTTAATGATAGTTGTTTTCAATCGAATATGTTATAGTAGTTGTATCCGGGAAAAATACCATTTTTATGGTGATTTTATCACTTACATTTTTTGTAATACAACACCAAAAACTGACCTCTATATTGTTACAATATTAAAGTTGACTTTTTACCTTTTGAGTAATCTTACCTTTTTAATCCCTTGGGAGTTGGGACAACAATGATGATATCAAATTAGTTGCATAAGTATTGAGCGAAAAAATTGAAACCAAAAAATTTGAATTGGATTGAATCAAAATAAACTAGTTTGGTTCAGTTTCACACTGTATTTGGTTTAAGATTGGTTCTATTTTTCATAAACTCGAAATTTTTTGTCTCATTCTATTTCTGGAGCTAAAAAAACTAAAGGCTAACACTATATCTTTTTAATATTTAAATATCAAAATAATGTCATTTTGAAAGATAGCATTAAAACGAAGTTGTTTTGAAAAAATTACAAACAAAACAAAAGGGCAAAAAAACTAGAACCCAAAAAATAAAATCAAACCAGACAAAACCTAACAAGTTTCATATATTCGATCCTTTTCCAGTCCAATTCTGATTTACATTCGGTTCGGTTTTAGTTCTAAAAGTAAAAAACTAGAAAAAAATTTCATCCAGTTCAGTTTTGGTGAATTCGGACCATGTCCACCCCTAATTTGAACAGTTACTAGTTTTAATCTAAACAAATAAAAACCAAAATAGAAAATAAAATAAAATAAATATTAATAAATGTGATAATTGGATAAAAAAATTTATCTTGTTTTAATTTATTGTCGCTTATCACATATTCTTTTGCTTCTCTTTTATTAATTAATTAAATATTTTTAATTTATGATATCTTACACATAATATGCATGTCGCAAGAAAAATTAATGTTAAAATAGATTAATTTTTCTTCTTAAAATATGTGTTTTATATTGTGAAATCTAAATCTAAATTTATTAGAAATTACGTGTTTGAAATTAAAAGAATTCCAACTATTATAAAAAAATATGACCTATTGTTAAACAAAATTATAAAAGTAATTTTATATATGTAAAAATTATTTAATATTTAATTTTGTATCTTTTTTTACGTAAAGGCAATTATAACTTCAACCTTAGATTCTTAATTTGAAATATACAAATATTCTAAGACCTAATAAATAAAATAAAATGCATGAAAATCTTTATTTTTCTTTTTCAAATATTATATTATATTCATATATTTTTTAAAAAAATATCTGACACATCTCAACTCCTTGCTATTTTGTCAAATTTTATTTTAAAATTAAACTCATAAAAGTAAAAAAAAAAAACTAGTTTACCCACAAAAAATAAAAAATTAATAGCTAAGAATAGCACACTGGAAGAGTTTTCTGTAATTTTGAAATATCATAGAAGAAGTAGTAAAATCACTATAAATGAGGGACTAATTGGTATATTTTTATTTTTAATTTTATATTCATATTCACCTTTATTTTCATCCAGCGACAAAAAGAGAGAAGTAGAGTCTATAACATTTGGTGGGCAAGTTCACCTTGATTATTGAATGGAACTATTACATAAATCAAACAAAACTTCAATTTGATTTGATTAAGTTTAATTTCAATAATTTTTACTTTTTTACTTAAAAATTAAATAATAAATTTTAAATATTTAATTTTGTATAAAAAAAAATCTTAGGAGATTTTATTTTAAAATTCTTTTGATTTTTGATTTAAAGATTGAGTAGAACAAAAAATTATTGGTATTAATAGAAAATAGTTAGGAAGCAAATGGGAAGAATATTTAATCTAATTTAATTATTTAAAAAATTACGAAATATTTAAGTTGGTGAATCAAATGGAATGAATAATCAATTCAATTTACTAAGTTAAAAAATTTTGCTTCGTATAAAATATTAATAAATAAATGGAATGGACTTTTATTCCTAATAACTTATCAAAAATTTTATTTTTTAATAAAAATTCCTACATCATCACTAATTCATACCTATATTGATATAAATATCAAAATTAGATTTGTCATGTTAGTTGTTTTAACTAAATCTATTATTGTATTTGTAATTGCATGTTTGTTTCCACATTCATGTTCACCTCCGTGGATCCATTTGGGCAGGTTCAGGTTCAATATCCAACTAAATTCTTATAGAAGTGAAACCGAACTTCAGTTTTGGTTTGATGCAGTTCAGTTTGATTTGATTTCAATAATTTTTATTATTTCTTTTAAAAAATAAACAAGACTTCAAATTTTTAACTTTTTTTTAATAATAAAGTACTAAAATATAATATTAGGAGATTTTATTTTAAAGTTTTTTTATTTTTGAATAAATTATTGTGGTTATGTTTACTTCATTTTTTTATTCAAAGATCAAATTAAACTCACAAGATAGGTGTTAACACAAGATTTGGGAATCAAATAGGTAAAACGCCAAAGTTATATGTTTGTCAACCATGCACTGTTGATTTGTTGATGTTTGACTTGATTTGGATGGCAAAAAACGTAGCATGAAGCTGAAACTTTAACCATTGATTTTGAATGATCCAATGGTCCAAATTTAATGATCTTAATATATATTTGAAGCTTTCTTTAAGCTAGACACTTAATCTACTGTACTAGTATTTTGAAAATTGATTTTGAGAATTTTGGACAAAATCATTTGAAGATGTATTTGAGTTTTTATTGTTAGATTTAAGCACTCTAGGTTATTCTTTGAGTATTTTTAATTTCTTCGCTTCGATTTAGCTTCATCAATCACTTAGATGAGGTTTCTTTATAACTGAAATTGTTAAATCTAACCCGATTATTCTTACAACATTTATTAATTACTTTTGATCTTGTGAGGAGCTTAACGTGTGATCTATAAGGAGGAAAATACGTGAGGACCGTGAGGGTTGATGCATTGGGTTCTAAATCCTAGTAAACTTGTGTATTTTCATAGTGAATTAATTTGTCTACACATAGACTCGATTACGTGTCGAGATTTTTATCCTAGATCGTGATGATCAAAGGTTTTCTCATATAAATATTGTATTGTGGATGTTGATTTAATTTTTACATTTATATTTCCGCAATTTGAATATTTATCATTGATTTAATTTTCTAAATTTTAATTGTTTGTTGCAGAGTAGTTGCTAAAAATTGAATTTGGAGATATTGGAAATGTTGTCATAGTTTAGACTAATTTTTTATTATGTGATTTAAATTTATATCTCATATGTTGGAAATTGTGTTGGATGAAGTTGGTAGAATTGGGATATTTTGAGAGTGTTGCATGCATTAATATTTTTATTGTAATTAATTTAAATTTTATGTATTATTTGATTGATATCGTGCATTTTATTCATTTTACATAATTATTTTTTTGCATTCATTTTTATTCCTGCATATAAGTATTTTTAATATGATAAATATTTAATTCTATTTACTTATCTAGAAGATTTATTTCGTCTATAATAACTTTTATACCATCCCTATGTATACTATCAATAACAAAATTAGAGTTTTGATGCGATCTGTTTTGAACTAAATCTGTAATTGTAGTTGTACTTTCATTTTCACATTCACAATTACCTTATTTATCATTTGCATGGCACAAGAACAAGGGAAGAAAATCTGCACTATTTGGTGGATAGACTTAGGTTTCATTACCAAAATCCAACTTTCTCTAAAATCGAATCAAAATTTAGTTTTAGTTTGATTTGGTTTAGATTAATATAATTTTGACAATTTTTTATTTCAAAAAATGAAGCAATAAACTTAGAATTCTAGATTTTTAAGTTTTGTAAAACAAAGTATTAATACATAATTCGAGGGTTTTTAATTTCAATTTTTTATATTAAAATAATTTTTAAATTTTATTCGGTATAATTCAAGTTTTGATAAAAAACTTAATCGAACCAAAACTATCAAGTTTAGTATAAATTTTATATTGAATAAAATAAGATAGATAGTTAATTCAATTTGTATAGTTAAAAGTTTATTTCATCTATTTTAACTTCTACACCATCTTTATTTTATAGAATACCCGTATAAGTATCAAAATTAGGTTTTGATTAAACTTATTTTCAACTAAATTTATAGTTGTAGTTGGACTTTTATTTTCACATTCATGGTCACTATCATCGTCATCTTCATGATAGGAGTGAAAAAGGTGTATTCCATCCAGTGGATAAGCACAAATTCAAATATTAAACTAAATTTTCATAGGAATCGAACTAAACTTCAGTTTTGGTTTGGTTTAATTTGGCTCTATGTTATTTGACAATTTTACTTTTATTTTAAAAAATAAACAATAAACTTATAATTTTTAACTTTCATAAATTAAAAAATTCTAACAAATAATATTGAGAGATTTTAGTTTTAAATTTCAGTTTGGTTATTTTTAGTTTTGATTTAAAACCGAACCGAATCGAAGTTATTAGTGATAGTACAAAATTTTGTGAATAAAATGAAATAGATATTCAATTTAATTTACTTTTATTGAAAATTTTATTTTTTCTATAACAATTGTTACATAATTTTAGTATACTAGCATCAATATCAAAACTATAGTTTTGATGCAATCTATTTTTAACCAAATTTATATTTGTATTTTTACGTTCTTCATTTTAATGTTCATACTCATCTTTGTCATCATCATTATGGCAAAAGGAAGGAAGAAGGTTTATGCAATAAGATGGATAAACTCAACTTCGATTATCAAAGTAAACTTTCACAGAATTCAAACCGCACTTTATTTTCAATTTTGATTCGATTCATTTTGTTTTGATTTTAGTAATGTTCAATTTTTATTTCAAAATAAATTGCAAACTTTAGATTTTTAACTTTTATAAATAAAAAAGTAATAGTACATAACATTGCATGATTTTAGCTTTAAATTTCTTTATTTTTGAAAAAAAATTTAAATCTTTCTTTGCTGTAGTTTAGTTTTCAATTCAAAAATTGACTCAAACCAAAATTATTAATTTTAATAAAAAATATCCGTGTATCAAATGGGACAAATGTTCAATTCAATTTACTTAAAATTTATACGTTTATAAATAACTACATTAGTATTCATATTTTTTACTATATTGGCATCAATAATATAATTAGTAATTTTTGTTTAAATTTAACAATAATGGATGGATTTATATTAACAAGTATTGTTTTTGTAGTCACAACTTCTGCCTAAAATTGTTTTGACAACTTTAAACTAATAAATATACATCTCACCCTCTCTATGAATTTTCTATTTAACCTCTTAGTTAAACCATTTTGTGAAGGTGTATGTCTAATAATCTTATGGCTTACAAACCCATTTTCTTTGTAAAACTTTCAAACTCACCATTACACTAAATGCAAATAATCTAAACATTAATTAGTCTTGTATATACTTGTAAATTTCGTCTTATGTGTTTTATCAAGCTAACACACATCATTTACAAAAATTCAGGTTATTGACAGAGTCATTCCAAACAGCTGTTGTTTGCTTACTTCTCTCAATCCTTATCACCTATATAACCTAACCTCAAAATTATCCTTTCCCTTTTTAACGGATACAACAGCCTCTCTACATATATACTTCCTTATAAGATATAGAGTTCATTTTTCCTAATCCCTTTCATGATGACTAGAGATCCCTTAAGAACCTTTAGAACTCTATTTTATGTCTTATAATTACATCTTAGTCCATCTAGCATGCCAAATGAGATTGAATTTCTTTCCAGCTCAGGTACATACCTGACATTCTAAAATTTTCTACATACCCCATCATATATCTTAATATTATTTGGGCTGTTATTTGATGCTATAAATAGAAAACCTTCTTGGAAATCCTTTTTTTGTGATCATTGTTGCTTTAGTTGGTTTGGTGTTTATTTATATTTGTTATAAATCTTTTAGCTTCTTGTTCTTATATCTTGACCTTGAATCTTTCCTACCCTTATAATCCCCTCTATCAGATCTTCCTCTAGCAAGTAATGCATCTGCTAAATTTGAGCTTCTTGCTTCTACTTCTTGTTCTTTTGAATTTAATGCAGATTTTATATGATCCAAGAATATCGAAGTCTTCATATAACAAGGTGTCTACAAAGTGCTTATGAAAAAGGGTAAGGATGTCAAGATTATCAAAGCTTGATCTTTATCTTCTATCTTGAATCACATTGTCTCAAGATCATCAATAAGTTTATTGAACTCATCAAAATGGTCTTGCACAAAACTAGCTTTATTTAAATGAAAAGTATAAAGCTTTTCCTTTAGGTAAAGCTTGTTTACTAATGATTTCTCAGTATATCTTGCTTCTAGTCTTTTCTAAATCCCTTTAGCTTTTTTCTCCTTTATAACTTCTCTCAACACCCTATCTGCAAGTTAAAGAACCAATGCACTAAGATCTTTTCTCAATATTTATTTTCTTTTAACTTTTGTAGAAGTGAATGACATCTTTGATTCATCTTCAAGTGCATCTTATAAGCCTTTATTTACCAAGAATGTTCTCATCTTCATCTTCCAAAAGTAAAAATCATTCTTCCCTGTGGATTTCTTAATTATAAACTTTGTTGCTCTTATTTTTCCAAATTGACTTGATACCACTTGTTTAAAACCAACAAGTCAACTAAAATTAGAATCAAGTATCAAGTTCTTTGAGATCTTTGTTACGTGATTTTAATTTTCAATTTCTTTTGTTGGCTCCTTTATTTTATTATTTTAATTATCTTTGAAATAAGTTAAACCACTTATTGGGTTTTTAGAGTCTATAGCTTTTTTATTGGCTTTTTCTTTGGTTGGCACACTGCTTATTTAATAAAAAGTAGTTGTAAATAGTTATTGCTTTTATTATTTAAAAAAATGAATAGAGAAGAGACACTTATCTACAAACTTTTGTACTATTATTATAAGCTTTTGGAAGTTTCAAACTCTCTCAAAAGATCCTAATATACTTTCTTTTCTTGGCCTTAATTATCTAAAATAGGTAGAAGAAAACAAATATCACCAATTGTTCATACGGGCTAGATTCAATACCTTGCAAAAACATCACTAAAAATGGGAAATCTTGTGTCGACTACGAACACAGTGTGAAGAATAAATGCTTCAAATTCTTGAGAACCTAAGAATCTGAGTACCCGATGACCTGATGTCATGAGGTGGAGTAGTCATCCTGATCTGAAGGGGATCTGATCTGGTACCCGATGACCTGATGTCATGAGGTGGAGTAGTCATCCTGACCTGAAGGGGATCGGATCTGATCTGGTACCCGAGTACCCGATAACCTGATGTCATAAAGTGGAGAAGTGGAGTAGTCATCCTGACTTGAAGGGGATCTGATCTGATACCCGAGTACCCGAGTACCTGAGGATCTAAAGACCTGAAAAGGTGTTGTCATCCTGATCTGAAAAGGATTTCAAACCTACTAGAATTAGGATACTAAACCTACTTGAATTAGGACACTTATGGACATTATAAAAATCCTGTATCTAGACCTTGTAGAGAGGACGTGAACTAAAAGAGAGAGAGGAAAAGAAAGGGAGAAACTGAAGAGAGGTGATTTGAGTGGAGAGAGTCACCTTGTACAGGTTCTATCTTCTGATTCTAATAAAAGACCTTACATGTGTTTGCTCCATAGACGTAGACAATTTTGCTGAACCACGTAATTCTTGTGTTTCTAAATTTGCTTATTATTTATCTGTTTTGTGTGGTCTGGTCAGACCTGATAGTTTCTATCATATCACGATCTTGATTAAATCAATTAGCGTTAGAATATCGTTACTGAGACTGATTTTTCTGCAACAGCAAGTTATTTAAAATTTCATAAAAAATTGTGATGTTTGCTAATGTCACAAGGAGGAGCAACTTGCATCTACTGATCTTCTTCAACCTTTTCCTATACCAAGGAAAATATAATAGCATATTGCCATGGACTTTATTGATAGATTACCTTTTTTTTATAGTAAAGCAAGCATTTTTGTTATTATTGATAAGTTGTATAAATATGCCTATTTTGCTGCAATTTCTCATCATTATACTAATTCACAAATTGCTAAAGTTTTTTTTTATCATGTCTTCAAATTGCATGGAATGCCACAAATAATTATTTGTGATAGAGATCTCACGTTTACAAGTTTGTTTTGGCTAGAGTAATTTGAACTAAGTGGAATACGCTCTAATTATCACCCTAAAACCGATGGATAAAGAAAATGACGAATAAAATTTTGGAACTGTATCTCAAGTGTTTGACTAGTTCTAAACCCAAAAATTGGACAAAGTGGTTTACCTAAAATTTGTTATAATACCATCTTCTACTCAACGTTGAAGAAGTTACCTTTTAAGTTAGTATATGGGCATCAGTTCCTACACCTTTGACATATATACCAAAATCAGTTATAATTATAACTGTGGAAGAAGAGCTCATAAAAAGAGATAAAATTGTCAGGGATGCTCGAAGTAAGATTAAAAAGGCTCAAGATAGAATGAAGAAAGTTTATAATAGGAAGCAGAAGAAGAAGGAATTTATGGTTGGATATATGCTATATTTAAAACTAGAACTATAGACAATTATGATTGGCTACAAGAAAGAATTTGAAGCTTTCAGCTAAGTATTTTGGTCATTTTAAGGTTCTGCAAAGGATTGGAGAGGTAGTTTATAAATTAAAGATGCCCAGTAATTCACGTATATACCCAATGTTTCATGTTTCCTGACTTAAGAAAGATTGGTGAACTGAATTTAGATTCTATTGAAAAAAAGATTAATTCCAATGCCACATGTTGTTTTGGATATAAGCATAAAAAAAAGCAGGATGTTCTTATTTATTGGCAAAGATTATCTCTTACATATGTGACTTAGAAAGATTATAATTATATTAAGAAGTAGTTTCCTGATCTCAACCTTGAGAACAAGTCTGAAATTTAAAGAAGAATGAATGTTACCGGCCTTTAGTTTTTTATTTGTTTTGTTGGCTCTTTTATTTTATTTTTTTAATTACCTTCAAAATAAGTAAAACCACTTATTAGGTTGTTAAAGTCTATACCTTTTTTGTTAGCTTTCTATTTGGTTGGCAATTTGCTTATTTAGTGGAAAGTAGTTATAAATGCTTATTGTTTTTATTATTTAAAGCGAATGAATAAACAAGAGAAGAGACATCCATCTACAAACATTTTTGCTATCATTATTAGCTTTTAGAGGTTTCAGGCTCTCTCGAAAGATCCTAATAGCTTTATCTAAAATAGGTAGAGGAAAGCAAACATCAACTAACTCCGTTGTACAATCTTTTTACAGACACTTAGAATGCACCTTCAAGAAAATGAACGAAATGAATCAAAAATAATAATAATTTCCCAGAACTTTTAGAACAATCTCAAGAGAGAGATATAATTTTTACTCTTCTCTTTACAAAGAATAGCTAAATACTATATATACAACTTTCTAACAATACACACACAATGCTAGACCTCCATGTACTGTATTAATCTAGCCAACCAATTTTGTAACTAACTTTAACAGTATTTAACTACTCTTAACAACTTAAAAACGAGATAACCAACATAGTTGTCAACTAATACTTCTAGTTTTCAACTTTAAAGTTTCTAAGTTAGCAAAATTTTCCTACTTGGTAATCTAAATTGACTGTGTGAATTATGATTATCCTTTATAAGATCTTCATGATCTATAAAAGAATTTGAATAAACATTATCACCATCAACAAGTTTATCATTTTTATTCCCTATAATTAAAAACTAAATATCTTTATTTAGGAGAGTATATTAGTAAAGATATATTATTAGTTGTTTAGTTTGAAAAACTTGAGACTGTGGATCTTATGTGAATAAGAAATATGTATAAGAATTTGATAATATCAGGTTTGATAAATGTTATATGTTGAAGATCGGATATCCTACGTATAGAATAAAGTATCATATATAGTATTCATTTGATCAAATTTGAATTGTTATATTTATAAAGAAGACTAAGATTGTTCTATTTTAGGCAAAGCTTGATATATTTGAGGTGAAGGTTGTGTTTTTTTAAGACATCAATGTTGTCAATGCCATCATTGCTTAATGGTAGTTTACGTGTTTAAGTAAAAGTTGAATGGTTTAAGTATCAAAACATTGTGATATGATATCATTATACACTTCATGTTACAATCATTATCTAAATATAGTATGGAATAATTATAGTCACATGAAGCAATAAATAAAGAGATATATGATTACATAGAATTCCTTGTGACTTAGTTGGAGGTAGAATGATTCATGGATATGTGGACTTAGGGAAGTTATTCTTTATTTCTTAGAAGAGCACTTTAATTGATTGATTAAATGGTGAAGGAAATATTTTGAAATCAAGTTTCATTTTCTTATAAGTATGATTATTGTATATTGTTCAAATGTTTAACAAATTTGTGTCATTAAGTATAAAACAAAATTTTGGTTGTCCTATATCTAGGTTACTTGGAAAAGAAACTTACTATAAAAAATCACTGTTCCTTATCAATGCTACATTAATTATCATTTTAATTACCCCCACTAGGTTACAAGTATTAGGGACTTGCTAATTCAAATCATACTTCAATCCAATGAAATTATCTCTCGTAGATATATTATATAATCTTGTACCCATTTTACCTTATAACAAATAAAAAGACATTGTTTATTACATCAAACGTTGAAAAAAAAAATTATGACAATATTCAATAGGGTTGGACAACTTTGTGTTGGGGTCCAAGAAACTAAACTGAATAAAATCGAACTTTGGAATCAAACTTAATTGAACTAAATTAGGTCAATTCTGGATTCAGGCATTCAATTCTTAAATTTTAGGAATACTTTTATATAAGTCCCTAAACGTTTTAGTAATTATAAAAAGAAAAAAAATAAATTTATAAATAATTTCTCCTATTTTTTTGTGTATTTATAAAAAAAATTATAAATTTTTCATTTATTTATAATTTTATAAATTTTAGGAGCTTAAACAAAATTTATAATCAACCTTAACCCATTGAATTAAATGGTTTCAAAAACTAAATTCAACCAAATTAATACGATAATTGTACCTTATCGATTCGGTTCAATTCGGGTATTTTGCCCAGTCCTAACTTCAATACATCCCCAAATTTTATGAAAATCATTATATTATCTCCATACCGTTAACTTCTATAATTATCTAACGCTTCAAAGGATAACATTGTAATTTAAAATATAAATTAATAAGAAATAATTATTCCATTAGTCTATTCCTTTTTTTTACTGTTTCTTCTTTCTTTATCTCTTTCTCTCTCTATTTTCTTCTTCTACTACTCTCTTATATGTTACTCTTTTTTTTTCTTTATCCTTTTCCTTTCTTTTTCTTCTTCCCCTATATGCTCGTCTCCAATTTTTTCTCTTTTTATCCTCTCTTTTGTTTCTTCATCCTCTTCTTCTTCCCTCGTCTATTCTTTTCCCTCTTTCTTTCTCCTTCTTCCTTTATTTGTTACTCTCTATTTTTCTTTCTTCACTTTTGCTTCTCTAGTTCCTCTCTTTTTCTTCTTCAGTACACATTCATTAACATCTTGCTCTTGAACATTACCCATAGAATCTATTTTACAGTTGATAATAAGCATTGCAAGAAAAGAATGGTGAAAAGAGCTCAGTAGCGAAGGTGTTGGTTGGCTAATACAAGATATATTATACATTTTTTAAACACGACAATGCAATGGTAACAAAAGAATACTTCTTCACATATCTCAATTGAACCGTACTAAGCTTATGTATTATTTGATTAATTTTATTCTTTTATTAAATCTTTAACATTTTAAACTTATTATTTTAAATTTTAAAACTTACAATGATTGTATTTCAAATCACTTTTTTAATAATATGATTTTGTCATGTCACATATATTATATATTACAAATGGTAATATAGTTATGTATTTACAATAAATCTGGAGGTAAAATATTACTGATTGTCAAAATATGATGGGAATAAAATGAAAATTTCCCTAATAATAATAACACTCAAAACACAATATAACATTCATAATTTCACCATACACCAAAACAAAACAACCAAGCTTACAAGAAAAATCCAACCTTTTCTCACCAATTTCCAGCCACTGGTTACACATTCAATTGCGAACAATATCCAATGTATATAAAATTTAGTTTCAGTAGTTACTTTGATTAAATGTTATTAATTAAAAATAATACTAATTAGTGATTAAACATTATTAATTAAAAAATTATAACTAGTGATTAAACATTATTAATTAAACAAAACTTCTTTGACGCCACATAATTCAAGGAAAATCTGTTTATATTATCTCCTTCATATTTTAAAAATGTCAGATTACTCCTAACATTTTGTAAAAATATTCATTATGCCCCTAAACCATTCTTGATTTCCACTAATATTAACAATTGACCTCCTTTAGCCGGAGAAAAATACTATTTTCTCCTAAACTTTATAAATTTAATAAAAAATAAATTTATTCTTGAAATAATTAATAAAAAAATTTACCCCTTCTAATTCACTTTTTCTCTCTTCTATCTCCCCATAACTAAGCTAATCAAACAATCCTGCAAATTTATTTTATCAATATATTTTACAATCGCAAACAATCAAATACAATAATTTTTCAAATTAAATACACAAATTTCTCTAATCTAAGCAAAATATGAAATGTCGAGAATAAAATTGCACTCACAAAATATGAAGTCAAAGGACGAAATTGAACAAACACACCAAACATGTGTACATAGCGATATATTCGTCTCGCTTTGTTAAGTTGCGCCGATTGGAAAATAAAAGTGTGTTTATAGTAATAGTATTTTTTATTCACTGAATAGAACATAAAAAGACTAATTACCCTTATATGTTTAAGTTTACTAAATGTATTAATGTAATAGCTTGGGGTTGATTAATATTTTTTAAAAATATTAAGAATAATTTGCATATTTTTAAAATATGAAGGGGTAATAAAAAATTAACTCCAAATTTTTTTCTTCAAACTGTGGGGATCAACCGTTTTTAGATTCTTCTTCTTCTAATAACCCTCGTTATAATTGTTTATTTAGTAAATACTTTTCTAATAATATCGCACAAATACTTAAACATATAAAACCTCTTATTGTAGCATTGTTTACATCTAATTACAGCTCATATGCTCGACCTTTTACACCGTACCAATCAAATGCTGACACGTCAGTCAGCCGTCTCCCACACGCTTGACTTCGACCCTAGACTGGTTGTTAGTTTTTCACTCCAACGAGCGGAGCCGTTTAGATTGGTCAACCTGACAATCAAATCATCGCCCGACACGTAATCAGTCTATCGAAATCTGATTAACAGTCCGAATTGTATAATAACCATTTATTTTCAAACTGAATCTTGTTGGTTTTTCTTTTTTCGAGAAAAAAAAATATAGAAAAAAAGAGAGAATATTTATCCTTGAGAAAAGGTAACAATCTTGTTAAGTCAAAAGGTATCATCCACAGTATATTCTTTCTTTTGCAGAATCAAGGAAGTTGTTCTACCGTATTAAGCTACAGCTGGATGCACCATAAAATAACGGCTCATTTATCATTGCAAACAAGATAAGAAAACTGCAAATGTAAACTAGTCAAGAAAACACACAGCACAGGCAACAAGTGTAGAGATTGAATTGGATTTAGATAGAGAAAAGAGAAAGAGCTGCAGGGCAAAATCATGGGTTTAACTTGTAAGCTTTCTGATCATCAATGGTGATGAAAGTTTTCAGTTTTTCATTCTTTATGCTTTCTGGGTTTGTCCTGCATGTGATATGATCGTGGTTTAGTTCTTCATATTATTTGTTATTGTTTATTGACATTGTGGTTTTTGGGTATGGGGCCATTTGATTGATGATCACTATTGTTTTATTCGCGTATGTGTTCTTAATAGCTCTGCTTGGTGATGTTACTCATTGTGTTGGTGGTGTAGGTGATTTATGGATCTTTTGTTTCCTTGTTTGGGTTCTCTTTGCTGTTTCTTGTATACTTGCATTTGTGATATGTTGACGTATTTGAAATGGATTGCTTGTTTTATGTCTTCTGCTAATGATGTATTCTTGATTGAGTTTCCTTCAGGGCCGAATCTTGAATTTTTAAGGGCCTCTCTCTCTCTCTTTATCTCATATTGTTTTTCAGATTTATCTTCAATCTGGAACCTTCATTATTACTAGTTTAGCTTGTTAAGGACAAAATAAAGTGCTTTTAATAATTGAGCACAGGCTCTAAAAGTGCGTTGTCAGGGCATGCTATGTTTGCTGTGTGCTCAATATGCTGAGAATGTACAGTAGCAGGTTTTACCTTTTGTATGCTCTGATGATTGCTTTTTCAATAAGGAAGTCCTTTGATGCTGTCTCTAATTCAGCAGCTGATATTGAATGAGCTTTTACCGTTTTGGTTCAAATAGGCATTTGATTTTCTGATGAGTAATTTGTTCCGATGTTGAAGCCTGTGGATATATTTATATAATGTAATTTAATTGCTTACTAGCATTGACAATACAAGAGAACACACTAGCTAAACTAGATGGTTCCATATAGTACCATGATTAAATCAACTGCTTTTTATAGCTCAGGAGCAATTTGATTTTTGTAGTGATCTCTTTCAATGGCACAGAGCACAAAGAATAAAACTTCTATTATTGTAGTGGTTGAATAATTTTATTAGGCTGTTTCTTCATGCTATCTACAGTGAGAAGACTTCTTTGATTAATGATAAATGGAAGTCTATGATTTCTTCTGATCAGTGGAGATAATTACTTGGGAGTTTATCATATAAATAATAGTCATCCATTTTTAGGTTGATATAAGTGATAGACTCATTTTAAATCATGGCACTTGACAGGTTTTGTCCCTCTGTTGTTGCTATCTTTCATTGCCGGGTGTGCTGCAAGGCCTATATATCCACTTCCGAGTAAACTAGATGGCAAAAGACAGCCCTTGCAGACTTCTCGTCCCTTTAACATTGCACATCGAGGTTCAAATGGAGAGCTTCCTGAAGAAACTGCTGCTGCATACATGGTATCTGTGGGCATTCACATTTAGAAATTTTGTATCCTTTATTCTTTTCCTTTGTTAATTTTCTCCTTTTACAATTCCACAGAGGTGGGTTGATGGAAGGGAGGATGGGGTGGGGTTGCGGGGTTTGTTGCAAGATGGATGGAGGAGGGACTTCTATAATTAGCTAAACCATATATTATTGCAAATCTCGGGCCTAGACACTACTGTTGTGATTAAAAAGTATATATTCTAATATATCCAGTGACCTTATATATATTTATCTATTTTTTCAAATGTTTTTCTCCCAAACTTTTGAACGTACTGTTAGATGACTTAATTGGCTGGAGGACAATAGGTTGAGAAGTCTTTTGCTTGTTTGTTTGATAAATTTATTTACTTTCCATGGGTTATTTGTGTCAACTAGTGACTGCTTCTTGCAGAGAGCTATTGAAGAGGGTACAGACTTCATAGAAACGGATATTCTTTCATCCAAGGATGGTGTTCTTATTTGCCACCATGATGTTATTCTTGATAATACAACTGATATTGCAAAGCACAAGGAGTTTGAAAATCGTAGAAAGACATATGAAGTCCAAGGGGTCAACATGACTGGCTTCTTCGTCGGTATGAAAGCTTTCTACTCTCAACTTCCTTTACCTTACCTTTCTTGTGGCACTAGACATGATTATGTCATGCTGCTGGGTACCAAGACTTGTTTTAATGTATAAGAACCTCAAAGAATTTGAAGCTAATCTTTTTGCATGTGTTTATAAAAGTGTCATTGTTATCATACAAATCCTTTTGAACTTTTTATGAGTTTCCTTGGTTTGAAGTTTTAACTAAAATTCTGAAAATCTACTTACTTGAGTGCAGTTGATTTCACAATGAAAGAACTAAAGAAATTGGGAGCAACGCAGAGGTACAGTTTCCGAGATCAACAATATAATGGTTAGTTCCTCTTTCAGTTTTATTTTTATGAATTTGTTCATATTCCACTTAAGTCTAACCTATTTTATGGTTTGTCTTATTTATGTTGCATTGTGCTGAAAATAGCAATGAAGACAGAATCATTCTTGTTCTGCTGTTGAAGATGCCATTTTGTGTAAACTTATCTAATGTAGTATTAATTTTATTTTTTATACCCAGAAACCAACTGTTTGTAGGGTTCTCTAAACCTTTATGTTTTATCCACGGAAGCTAATTGTTATGTTTCACTTATTCAAGTGGTTATTGTCTAATCCAGCAGTTTGATGACTATCATATACTCTTGTCAACTTATTGGTTTTTCATAGAATTTTAGTTTTGAATAGGTTCATTAATAGCCTTCTCCTAATGCCATTTCTTTCTCTTGCGGTCACTACTCCTTTTTCAATGAAGTCAAAATTTTCAATAATTGCAAATGTAATAAACAACAACTTTATGGTTGATACACTTTGTATTTTATTAATTTCTGCATAAGGGTTTATTATAGGCCTGATAATTATCTGTATGAATCCTTACTGTTTTTTATCTTGTATTCATTACCGTTTCTTAATAAGTTGAATATTATGGTAATTGCCTATTATGTTGGTTAAAAATTTTATGGTCATTCACCCATTACCTGTTATGCATGATATGCATATTTTTTATAGACTTTATAGTATTATCATTTAAATTTCTTCTGGAGATAATACAAGAAATGTCTTTTGGCTAAATGTAACATTATCTTAACTCTGTTCTTTTATGGTTTGGTACCCAGGAAAATTTCCCATTATTACATTTGAAGAGTTCATTTCAATCGCACTGGATGCTCCTAGAGTTGTTGGAATATACCCAGAGATTAAAAATCCAGTTTTTATCAATCAACATGTGAGTAAAATCTCGTTGAAGCTGTCCCAAGAAATGGCTGTATTGTCCATTCAGAACTCTGTTTGCTTTAAACTAGATTGACTCTCAATACTTCTAATTTTCTGCCTTCATGTATTTAAAATCATCACAAGTATTTGCTACAGTACGAGCAACTCTATTACATTGGTGAGCTAGCAGCTATGTTAATTGGTGAAGAAACTGTTTCCTTTTGATTAATATTGAACTGACACCATTGATTTTGGACGACAGTAATATCGTCGGTAACCTAAGTATCAGATATTTCATTAAAACGAAAATAAGCTGACACTTCTTGCTTTAACTGTCCCCCATATTTCGTTAGAAAACCTTCAAAGGAATTCATGGGTTTGCTATTTAGTTTGTGTGCTTAATATTGGTTAGTTATTTTCCAAATTAAATTTAAAATATTTTTTCGGCAATATTCTTGCTGGTACTGATTTACAAAGTGATCCCATTAACAGGTGAAATGGTCCGATGGTAAGAAATTTGAAGACAAGTTTGTGGAGATACTTAAGAAGTACGGATATGGGGGTCCATATATGTCAAAACAGTGGTTGAAGCAACCTCTATTCATCCAATCCTTTGCTCCAACCTCACTTGTGTATACATCAAAATTGATAGACTCACCCAAGGTCTTCTTAATTGATGATATCACTGTCCTAACAGAAGACACCAATCAGGTTAGTAATTACCACACTGCAGCCTCATCGTAGAATACCTTAGTTTCTTCTTAATTTCTTTTGTACGTATTATGCTTTTTTGTTCTTCATTCATGTGAATGATTTTGACATTCTTTACTAAAAATGATCTTGAGCTATGTGAGGGTTGCAACAATCAAAATTTGTCAAGTGCTGCATGATTAGTCGAATTGGAAAAACGCCTGATCTATTGACTTTCCATGTGATTATTGAACCGACCTCTTTCAATGTTCATTCTTTATTGAATTCATTCCAAATATTTTAAATTTTAGTTACCTGATGGAAGAAATACTAATTATGATTTGCCTGCAGTCATATTCGGAAATTACTTCAGATGCTTATCTCGATTATATTAAGGACTATGTTGTGGGAATTGGACCTTGGAAGGATACAATAGTTCCTGTTGTAAATAACTATTTGCAGACTCCTACAGATCTTGTTGCTAGAGCACATGCCCGTGACCTACAGGTACCTTCTCTGTACAATTTTAAGTGATTTGTTGTTCAGTTATGTCTTTAAGAGCTCATTTTGTAACGCATCATATTGTGATCTCAAATTCAGGTGCATCCATACACTTACCGGAATGAGAACTCATTCTTACACTTCAACTTCCATCAAGACCCATATCAGGAGTACGACTACTGGTTAAACAAGATTGGAGTTGATGGACTCTTTACAGACTTCACTGGCAGTCTTCATACATTTCAGGAATTGACCTCCCCTCAGTCTAAAGATCAAGGAGATGACAATGGTAGAGCATCCAAATTGTTGCATAAAATTGCCGCAATGATCTCTTCATACGGAAAGGTATAAGATAGAGAAGAATTGAATGTAAATCCTGTCATCACCTGAAATTCAACCAGTGGGAAACAACAATTTGTTAATAAAAGATAGGTTGAAGCTTTGTGTATTCCCATCTTTTTGAGAGCGACTCTGAAGTGTTTTTTAAATTCATTAAATGAATTCTATGTTACATTTAGCAATGTAATTGGCACATGCACAATTAATTTCTCTTGGGACATTTCCCTTAGCAACTATTTAAACCAATTTTTTTAAAAACAACCACAATGAATTTTTCTTTTTATTTTTGGACAAATATTCACTTACATCTCATCATTAAAATACAGTTCAAAACTGACACTTTTCGAGTTCAACCTTGCCTCAAATACTATTTTCGAGTGCAAAGAGGTAGTGTTTAAAGTTGACACTTTTTGAATTTGTGATCAAAATTAACACTGGTTGCTGAGTATGAGAAGTTTGTGCCAAAGTTTCATTGCAAAGAGTTTATGCTCAAAACTAGTACTAGTTTCAAATGTAAACATTAATTTTGAGTTTGTGCTTTAAATTTAATCTTTAAAATAGAGTTTCAAATTTATCCACACAAATTAGGGTTTCAAAATCGTGCGCTTGAAAATATCATGACAAAATATACTGTCCAATTTATGTGTTTGATCAAGTTCGAAAAAAAATTTGTTCAGGGGTTATTTGTAATACTGATATAAAATTGTGCTCTGATGCTGCTGTTATCCAGATCCCTGAAATTCAGTGCCTTTTAATTTTTGTATCTATAGAATCCTGAAATTTAGAGGAAGTCAGGAAACTCTGCAGACACTGTAGAGCAATAGTGACAAAAATACTTATGATTGGTTTGCCAGAAGATAATTACAAGCAATATTGTAACTAACAGTTATATCCCAACTAACTTGTATAAACAAGAAATCATCCTAGACAACGGCTATCAAACAAAGTCAAGATTTAAGCATTCTGTTGAGAAAGTTTCTTGGATATCTCTTCCAGCAAAAGTTTGGATTCAGCAGCAAAATCAACTGGAGCAACACCCCTGAGTGTTATCCTTTGTCTCTTCTCATTGTTGTATTCATGCTGCGCCACACTAACCCTGAAGAGATGAGGAACCCAAGTAGCTTCTTTCAATTTCATTTGATATGAATTTTCTTCTCCCATCTGACAGGAAAAAATGGAGATGAAGTTATGTGAAAGCTGGTTTAATGATTTTGTACAATTACAGAATAACACTCATTATATTTAGCTTACCTGTGACTTCAAACGATCAAGCTCATCAGCAGAGCACCCAATTATCGTTTCTGCTTCTTCATTGAATACAGAAATCCAGGCTTCACCACTTCCATCAGAGACCTTTGCAATCATTATGTATCTGAAAATGAACAAAATAAATTGTTGAGAAGACATGAATAGATGTGAATCAAACAACTTGTTGGATTGTCCACTCAAGTAATCTTCAATACATCAATGTCTCACCTTAAACTACACTCTTCATCATTTTTCTGGCATCCTTCACACCAATACCCAGATCCTACAGCATCTGTCACTTTCTTGTTGCAAGTTTTACAAGCACGATACCACATTGTTTGATCAGGCTTGATTAAGCCTATGAATGCTCTGATACTAAAATACACTGGCTGTAAAACAGTAAAAATAAATACATCACTAAAAACTGCAGACAAATAACACAATACTTCAAACTAACAGGAGATTAGTTCTCACTGTTAGTCATGTTGCCCTCATTTCCCTCATGAAAATGTCTATTAAAAGTATGCCACATAAGTCATCAATCAAACTTAAGAACAAAATCTAGCGTGAAAATTAGCTCTCACTGCTCTGCATAATGGTGAAAGGATCAAGAAATTTTCTATGCATGCTTTCATTCATTAAAACTAATCAAATGGAAAAACTGATTGAAAGACCTTTATTTAAGGAAATGATGTGCAATACCTTATCGTCGCCCAAGTCTGGGTTACTTGTTATGTAAGAAAGGGACACTCGATCAGAATACATAGACCTGGCTCCAGTCTTGGCTGAAGGGCTCAAACCAGAGCCAATAGAAGCCATTGAAGCCCCTTTACCTTCAGACTCATACCTGCAAAGCAATAACCATACAATTAAAGACAACGCATACAAGAACGATAGAAGGGAAAAAACAGACAATCTCTGGACCACAGTCAATAGCTTACCAAGATCTCAACTTCTTTGATTCTGGTATGTCTGGATTTACTAGCACTGTGCTTCTGCCCAGTGTTGACAAAGATACACCTACAATATAGTATATAAGTCACATTACAAATAAGTACATATTTTTCTTCCTTGCAAAGTTAATTCAATTGCCAAGACTCTCTTACACACTAAATTTAGTTTACCTTGAAAATCTCCTACTTTAAGGGATTTAATAGCAACTATGGGAGATTTATCAGCAATGTCAAGCAACTCCTGTCCTACATTGGTAGCCAGATCATTCCACAAAGAAACCACAACTGTCCTCTTCCTGCATTTCCAGGATATACATATTGCTTCAAATTCAAAATAACAGACGAACAGATAATGAAAGAAGGCAAGGAGATTATATACTCACGTCTCATCTGCAACAGTTATATCACGCTTTGGAACCAATTCATTGTTACTCTTCCTTCGGATGCTCATTGTAGGAGAAACACTTTGAACAACCCCAATAATGTCTGAATTAAGCAACTACAGGGATTAAAACTTATGTAAATTTAATTACATACATGGTTCTAAGGAAGGAACCTTACCGACAAGCTCATTCCCACTGACATAAGGCCCCAACTCATCAATGGGTACAAAATTAAATTTTGTTTCAGGGATGAAGCTTGCTTCATTAACGGCTTCTTCCACCTCAGAATACTCGTTCAAAGTCATTTCATAATCATTTTGCACTGTCTTGAACTGTTTGTTAGCAACCTTAAGAGTTCCCTTTGATATGTAATACACCTTCCCCAACTGAAACCTGTCATAGAATTTCCTTGCAGCTTCGTTGAACATTGTTGCTTGTATTTGTGTACCCTACACCAATAAACCAATTTTAGCCCATCAATTACTAAAATATTCAAAAAGGAAAAACGGATTGAATAAACAAATGAAATGATGAATTCTGAGCTTACATCTTCATCTGTTAATTCCACATTGAAGACGCATCCTTCTCCTCTTGCATTCTTATAAGTACGCATGTTTGCTTTGCTTGTCACACGAACTTTTATGGTCCAATTTCCTTGGTAAGGATTCAAGGAAACAAGAGGATGAACCCTTCTTGTCATAGCCATACGTGCAGCTGGAGCCATACTGAAATTTAACACACAAAATCGTATTATTTAACAAAGAAAACACAAAATGTCTGATAATGTGTGTTGGATTAAAATGAGAATACTCACTTTCTGTGCTGTTCATGTACTATTTGAGCAGCTGACTTAGCAACCATTTCTTGCTTTGGCTTCAAAACAATACCAGGCCCTTCTCTTCTAACCTCACTCTTCATCTCATCTCCCCCCTTTGGCTTCAATATTATGCCAGATTCCTCACCTGTCACTTCAGCCTTGATCTCCATTTCAAGTGCAGAAGACACCACCTCACATTTTGTCACAATCAGGTATCTAAAAAAAAAATTAAACAATCAACACCAAATTAGTAACAAAGTCGAAAATTTTTAAAGCAAGAAAAAGCTCTTGAAATGATGGCTTACTTCTCTGATTTAGTTGGGATTTCATTGAGAGCATAATCCAAAATCCGAATAAGACCCTTGTTTTGGATGTTCCCAGAGATAACATCTGATGATAAATTTGAGGGCAGGATTGCTCTAACGCTCTTCTTTCCATCGCTAGCATTAAACCTACAAACAAATCCCCCACACATGAATAAATCAAGCATTCATAAATTCCCATACTCAAACATGATACCAATTCATTTCAACTAATCCTCTTCCCTTTTCCTTTATTCAAATAAAAAACACATTACAAGCCAAACAAGCTGGTGTTAAAAATTTTCAAACCCTAACTTCATAAATTCAATATGCACACCAGATCTATTTAACAAACGGTAACAGAGAACGAAACCAAAACCGTAACAAAATAAGAAAAGGGAAAGGAAAGGAGAGTTACATGTATCGGTTTCCAGTAAGCTTGAGATCCAAAACTTGAACGACGATCTCAGGCAGATCGGAGGATGAATCCGGAGATGGGTTTGATAGTATCGTCGAAATCGCATCTCGGCTTACTGTTTTCTCCATTCTTTCTTTCTCTCTTCTCGCTCACTCTCTTTCTCTTAGATACTCTTCGTTGCTGAGACTTGATTGATGAATCGAGAACTGGATGTGAGGATGTGTTTACATTTTTATCTGTGAAGGAAAGGCGCCATTTTTATGTTTTCTTAATTAAGTTTCCCGCTGAGATCTTGAAATGAGTCTTTGGCGGCAAAATGTTTTCAAAGGTATTTTCAGGGGGCGAAGCGCGCGTCGTTTTGAGTTGTTGTTGGCTGCAACCGCGGAGAATTATGTAATTTTACCATTTCGTCTATTACCTTTTAAATATTTACCATTTAGCCATCGCCGTCCGACGCAAAGGTATGTATAGTAGGATTAGACCGTTGAAAACCCGGTCCACCTCTGACCCAACTTGAGAAAACCGATAATAAGCTCATTAGAAGGAACCTTTGATACAAATTTAAGAAAATTGACATATACGTCATGATATTTGAGGAAATAAATACATAAAAAATATATATATCTTTTAATTTTGAATAAATAAATAAAAATTTCGTTCGACTTTTATTTTTGTTAATTAATCAATTATATTATTATTATTTTTATTCTTAAACTTTTAAATAATAACAAATTAAGAAATAATTATTTAATTAATATTTTTTATAATATTTTTTTTAATTATAATAATTTAATCTCTATTTTAATATCTTTTATAATATACTAAGGATTAAATTTTTAATTTATTATTTGTAATAATAAATTTAGAAAAAAATATTATTATTAAAAAATTCTAACAATGAGTTAAACAAAACTCATACATTAAAATATTTTTAACTATTTTTTTACTTTTTTAATAATAATGTGATATTTAATTATCAAAAAAATTGAAATATTTTTTAACATTTTATTTTTATATATAATTTATTTATTTAAAATATTATATTAAGTTCATTATATTTTTTAATTGAAATTATAAAAATATAAATAAAATATAAAAAAAAGAGAATTTGATGTCATTTGTTAATATAATTACTAATTAAATATATTTATATTATTGTTAAATAATATACTTTAATTTTAATTAAAATGTAAAAGAGAAAATAATTTTTATTATTTTTATTTATAATATATATACCATGTATTTTTTTTTATAATTTTTTAAAAATATATAATGAATTTAACATTATTTTTTAAATAGATATATTAATATATAAATAAAATCTTTTTGATGATTAAATATCAAATTATTATTGAGAAAGTAAAAAAAAGAAGGGTAAAATTATTTTAACATATGAATTTGATCTAACCAATTGTTAGAATTTTTTTAATAATAATATTTTTTAATTAAATATGAATTGTCATTTAAATATTTTTTTATTTACACATTTTGATAGAAAAATGTGTGTGATGTAGTGGTAAAGTTATTATTAATTTGGGATTTTTTCACATACCTTCCATGAAGTTTGTAGAAATCTCAATTTAATAAAAAGTTTGTAAAAAGAAATACAAACCTCCTTTTACAAACAGTAAACTTATCAAAATACTCCCAAATTTATTTCTTTAAAATTGCAAAATAAGATTACTTTGATTAGATTCAAACCTATGACCTTAATAAAAAATACTAAGACAAACCTATGAACTTACTTTAGTTAGATTCAAAATTATATTTATATTACTGTTAAATAAGATTACTTTGGTTAGTTGAATAATCTTTGTTTTTGCAAGTGTACTGATACTTTGAATATTATAAAAAAAACAAAAAAAAAATATTAACATATATATATATTATCAATTACAAATTGTTACTATCATAATTTACGTAGCCAAAGGCGAATTCATATATGAAATATTATGATTTAAATTTAATAAATTTTATTTATTTATTTATACTTTAGCCTCTTATAGAAATAAAATTAATTTGTTGTATTAATAGCAATATTTACTTTTCTATGTTTCTGTCGTAATATAATATAAAAGAGTTAAGAAATATTTTAGGTCAAATAAAGGAATTACAACATCAAAGAAATAATCTAATACTATACAAATGTAATATTTAATTTTCGTATATTATCACAGATAGCAAAAATGATTTTCTTAATTTTCGTCTGATTCTTGTAGATGAATCGGTACACACACACACACACACACACACACACACATATATATATATATATATATATATATGTACATATGTACGAATGTATGTAGAGGCCGGATCAATAACCCATTGACTTTATACATTTTTTATATTATTTATAAATTGTAAATCTAAACATTTTCAATGATTGAGATTAAATATAATATATTTAATTAATACATAGTTAATGCGTATATCAAATTCATCTCAATTATAGAAATTATATAGATTCGATAGTTTATAAATAATATAAAAATATGTGTAATTTTAGGGACATATTAGGTATGTTTTTTCATAATGATGACCTGCAAACAGCTCCTCTCGGAGTATTCATCTCTATGGTATTACTCTGAGAGTCCGATGGACTAACCATTCCTAACGAAATAAACTTCCTGTAGATATATCAAGACAAAAGCAGAATTAAGGAATGTATAGAAATTATTGCAAGATCAAGAATATTAATAATTAAAAAAAGTAGAATTAAAGTTCAATAAAATAATAAAATCAATTGTGAGATATATAAATAAAAATTTGCACCTTGGATAGCTTGAAAATTCAGAATTCTTGCTTTTGTTGGGGAAGGATATGAAATCATTTATAAAAAGAGAAGCATGGCAGCAATATTTATGGTATGCCTCTTTGACATTTTTCTAATTTTATTTACTGCTAAAAACTTTTAGCTACCAATATCAATACTCGATCACATATATATATATATATATATATATATATATATATATATATAAATTAAGTCAACGGCTTTCAACTATTACAAGTCAAATAGTTGGTACATACCCTCAAACACCAACATTATATATATATATATGACTGACTTGTGCGAAACATGTTCATTATTTACTGGAAATTCTAATTTCCACTTCAAATTAGCTTTTTTTTAGGTAGATACCACTAATTCATTGATAATATAGATATTAGATATATAGGTAGGTTATATTTTTTATAAAGATGAAAATTTTAGCACGATCCGTCAATTCAAGATGAGATCACATGAAATTAGCATGTTTGAGTTAACTTAAAATGAAATAATTAATAAATGAGTTATAATGATATGACACGATTAATAAATGGGTTAGAATTTAAGTTTAAAAGTCTTGACATTTGAATAAGTTTATGACACAATTAACTATTTGAATAATCAATTTATTCTAATTCATTTATAATTTTGTATATTTATTTTATATTTTTCACAATTTAAAAATATATAATTATATTTTTAGTATTTTAAAAGGTGTTTAATACTATTTATAATAAAATTTATTAGTATTTGGATAGGTAATATTATAAATATTTTAGAATATATATTAAAAAATATGTTAAATGGGTGACATAATTATTATACGTGGTTGAGTTAGGGTTACAATTATTAATACAATTATTAAATGGATCGAATTCAAATTAGCTTAAATTATGTTATATCTTTATTTAATATAACACGAATATGACACGTTAATTGGAATTGTCACATTTAATTTTTTATATGGGATGTAAGAGCAAAATAACATAATTTTAAAATCTAAAATACGATTTATTTTGAAATACATTGAGATGTAAACTTAAAGAAATTAAAATATAAATTGGGATACTAAGGGTGTGTGTATGGTATTGTTTTTGAAATAATATTTTAAAAATGGTGTTTTTAAGAATAGAAAGCTTATTTGATGGTATTTGTTAAAAATGGTCTCCTAAAATAAAAATAGTAAAAATTTGTTTTATATTATTTTTAAAAATATAAAACATATTTACTAAAATTATTTAAAAAATATGTTTTTCTAAACAAAATTGTTATTATAACTAATAAAAAGTGGACATAGATATATAAAGGTGAGCCACGATTTTTTTGTAAATACTTTATTGCAAATTGGGCAAAGGTGGGTCATACTTCTTTTTTATTATTTTCAAGAAGTATTTTGTAAAACATTAAAATAGTATATGTTTTTTTAATTTTATGCCACCTGAGTTTAGAAAATTATTTTCAAAAACGAGTTTTATAAAATAAGCTGCCAACAAAATTTTGATTGTTCATTGTTTCATTTTTTTTTAATTTGTAGCAATTAATACATTGTATTTTATTTTCGAATATGGTTTCTTTCCCATAAGCAATGTAAATAAAGATTAGAGAATGTTTTATAACGGATAGATTAGAAAATTGTTAGAGATTTAGATGATATATTAAAATATATATATATATATATAAATATTAAATAGGGATGATTTTGATATTAAATGAGATTTATCAACAAAATAACATAATTTTAAAATTTGAAATATGATCTATTTAAATTTTATTTGCTATTGAGATGTGGTAGCTTTAATGAATATAATAAAAAATTAAATTATTTCATTAAAAGTTGGTATTATCATGTACTTTTTAATTTTACTCTTTAAATATAGTAGAAATTAACACCGAATACCAACCACATGAAGCCTTAGTAAAAAAGTGAGGTGAAAATAACACCATGGAACAGTCTTTATTTTTACAAGGATGTCAATATTTTGAATATCATTAAAAGAAAGAAAAGAAAAATATTAACATAATATATATATATATATTATCATTTAGATTTATAAATAAATTTATTTATTTATTTATATTTTATTCTCTCATATGAGTTTTTATATTTAGAATTTTTTTTTGTCTCCATCATAATATAATATGAAAGAGGTAGAACAAAATTTTAGGCAGAAAAAAAGAATTACAATAACAAAGAAATAATTTAAAATTATATAAACGTGACATTCAGTTTCCATATATTATTGCAAATAGTAGGAATGATTTTCTTAATTTTCGTATTATTCTTGCAGATCAATTCATAATATATATATATATATATATATATATATATACATATAAAGAGAGAGAAAATTAACCAATCTCTTAACTTCACACAATTTATATTATTTGAAGATCGTTAGATCTAAACACTTTCAATAATTAAGATTAAATCTAACATATAAGTAATACATATATTTAATTTAATTTTAATCATAAAAAATATAAAAATTTAATAATTTATAAATAATATAAAAATATATTTAACCTTGTGGGCGTATTGGTCCCGGAACTGGAATGAAGTGATAAACTCCCTGAGCAGCTTGTGGAGTATTCTTTGGTGGAATTACTGCTCTGAGAGTCCGATGGACTAACTGGTCCCGACGAAGTAAACTCTCTATAGATATATAATTAACGCATGGAAAATGAATAAATGCAAGATCAGAAGAAGAAATTAACCATTGAAAAAGCATAATTAAAGTTTATTAAAATAATAAATAAAATTAATTTTGCGAAGGTATACAAAAATTTGCACCTTGTATAGCTTGAAAATTCAGAATTCTTGCCTCTGTTAGCGAAATCATTGATAAAACAAGGAAGAGGAGAAGCATGGAAGCAATATTTATGATATGCCTCCTTGACATTTTTCTAATTTGATTTAAAACCATTTAACTATCAATATCAATCCTCAGTCTTATATATAGAAGAATCAGAGTCAAGACAGAAATTAAGTCAACAGCTTTCAACTGTTGCAAGTCAAAAAATTAGTTGACTGACTTGGAAAAACATGTCCATTAATTATTTATTTGATGAACTTCTATTTTCCACTTAAAAATTAACTTTTGTTAGGTGGATGCCACTAACTCATTGGTATTACATACATAGTTGGGTTATTTTTTTAATTTAAAAATAATATTAAATAGAAATAATTTTAATATTTAATGGGATGTCTTTCAAAATTTGAATTTGAATTTGAATTTATTTAAGTTTTATTTAACGTTGAGATGTGATAGTTTTATTTATATTTTCATAATTTTTTAAAAATATATATAATGAATTTAACATTATTTTTTAAATAGATATATTAATATATAAATAAAATATTTAAAAAATATTTCATTTAAAATATTTTTGATAATTAAATATCAAATTATTATTGAGAAAGTTAAAAAAAAGAAAGGTAAAATTATTTTAGTATATGAATTTGATCTAACCAATTGTTAGAATTTTTTTAATAACAATATTTTTTAATTAAATATAAATTGTCATTTAAATATTTTCTTTTATTTACACATTTTGATAGAAAAATGTGTGTTATGTAGTGGTAAAGTTATTATTAATTTGGGGTATTTTCGCATACCTTCCATGAGGTTTGTAGAAATCTCAATTTAATAAAAAGTTTGTAAAATGAAACACAAACCTCCCCTTATAAACAGTAAACTTAGCAAAATACCCTAAATTTTATTTCTTTAAAATTGCAAAATAAGATTACATTGGTTAGATTCAAACCTATGACCTTACTTTGGTTAGATTCAAAATTATATTTATATTATTGTTAAATAATATTACTTTGGTTAGCTGAATAATCTTTGTTTTTGCAAGTGTACTGATACTTTGAATATTATAAAAAGAAACAAAAAGAAAAATATTAACATATATGAAATATATATATATATACTATCAATTACAAATTGTTACTATCATAATTTACACAGCCAAATGCAAATTCATATATGAAATATTATGATTTAAATTTACAAAATAAATTTAATTTATTTATTTATACTTTAGCCTCTCATACGAGTCTACATACATAGAAATGAAAGTAATTTGTTGTATTAATATTAATATTTACTTTGCTATGTTTCTGTCGTAATATAATATGAAAGAGTTAGGAAACATTTTAGGTCCAATAAAAGAATTACAACATCAAAGAAATAACCTAAAATTATATAAATGTAACATTCAATTTTCGTATATTATCACAGATAACAGAAATGACTTTCTTAATTTTCGTATGATTCTTGTAGATGAATTGGTACACACACATATATGTATGTATGTATGTATGTATGTATGCATGTATGTACGTATGTAGAGGCCAGATCAATAGCCCATTGACTTTATACATTTTTTATACTATTTGTAAGTCGTAAATCTAAATATTTTCAATGATTGAGATTAAATATAATATATTTAATTAATACATGATTAATGCATATATTAAATTCATCTCAATTGTATAAATTATATAAATTGGATAGTTTATAAATAATGTAAGAATATGTGTAATTTTAGGGACATATTAGTTATGATTCAGCTCCTCTTGGAGTATTCATCTCTATGGTATTACTTTGAGAGTCCGATGGACTAACCATTCCTAACGAAATAAACTTTCTGTAGATATATCAAGACAAAAGCAGAATTAAGGCATGTATAGAAATTATTGCAAGATCAAGAATATTAATAATTAAAAAAAGTAGAATTAAAGTTCAATAAAATAATAAAATTAATTGTGAAGATATATAAATAAAAATTTGCACCTTGGATAGCTTGAAAATTCAGAATTCTTGCTTTTGTTGGGGAAGGATATTAAATCATTTATAAAAGAGAAGCATGGCAGCAATATTTATGGTATGCCTCTTTGACATTTTTCTAATTTTATTTACTGCCAAAAACTTTTAGCTACCAATATCAATACTCGATCATATATATATATGTACTTGTGCGAAACATGTTCATTATTTACTGAAAATTCTAATTTCCACTTCAAATTAGCTTTTTTTTTAGGTAGATACCACTAATTCATTGATAATATAGATATTAGATATATAGGTGGGCTATATTTTTTATAAAGATGAAAATTTTAGCATGAGCTATCAATTTGAGATGAGATCACATGAAATTAGCATGTTTGAGTTAACTTAAAATGAAATAATTAATAAATGAGTTATAATGATATGACATGATTAATAAATGGGTTAGGATTTAAGTTTAAAAGTCTTGACATTTGAATCAGTTTATGACACAATTAACTATTTGAATAATTATTTTATTCTAACTCATTTATAATTTCGTATATTTATTTTATATTTTTCACAATTTAAAAATATATAATTATATTTTTAGTATTTTAAAAGGTGTTTGATACTATTTAGGATAAAATTTATTAGTATTTGGGTAGGTAATATTATAAATATTTTAAAATATATTAAAAAATATGTTAAATGGGTAACAAGATTATTTAGTGGGTAACATGATTATTATATGGGTTGGGTTAGGGTTTCAGTTCTTGACACAATTATTAAATGAATCGAATTCGAATTAGCTTAAATTATGTTATATCTTTATTTGATATAACATGAATACGATACGTTAATTGGAATTGTAACATCTAATTTTTTATATGGAATGTATGAGCAAAATAACATAATTTTAAAATTTAAATTATGATTTATGTTGAAATATATTGAGGTGTACATTTAAAGAAATTTAAATATAAATTGGGATATTAAGGGTGTGTATGGTATTGTTTTTGAAATAATATTTTAAAAATGGTGTTTTTAAGAATAGAAAGCTTGTTTGATAGTATTTGTTAAAAATAGTTTCCTAAAATAAAAATAGTAAAAATTTGTTTTATATTATTTTTTAAAAATAAATGAAAATATAAAACATATTTGTTAAAATGATTTAAAAAGTATGTTTTTATAAACAAAATTGTTATTATAACTAAGAAAAAAGTGGACATAGATATCTAAAGGTGCACCACGAAATTTTTTTAAATACTTCGTTGAAAATTAGGTAAAGGTGGGTCATACTTCTTTTTTATTATCTTTTTTAATTTTTATGCCACCGAATTTAGAAAATTATTTTCAAAAACGAGTTTTATAAAATAAAGTGCCAACAAAATTTTCATTCTTCTTTTTTTTTTTCATTTTTTTTAATTTGTAGCGATTAATACATTGTATTTTGTCTTCGAATATGGTTCCATTCCCATAAGCAATGTAAATAAAGATTAGAGAATATTTTTGTTAGAATATGCCTTGAATCAGTTAGTCTCTGTTCAGACGACCCAGTACGGGAATCTTGCTACTTATTTATTTGTGTTCTTAATTATCTTTCTTGTTTTTGTTATAACAGTTTTATAACGAATAAATTAGAAGTTTGTCAGAGATTTAATATATATATATATATATATATATTATCATTTAGATTTATAAATAAATTTATTTATTTATTTATATTTTATTCTCTCATATGAGTTTTTATATTTAGAATTTTTTTTTGTCTCCATCATAATATAATATGAAAGAGGTAGAACAAAATTTTAGGCAGAAAAAAAGATTTACAATAACAAAGAAATAATTTAAAATTATATAAACATGACATTCAGTTTCCATATATTATTACATATACTAGGAATGATTTTCTTAATTTTCGTATTATTCTTGCAGATCAATTCATATATATATAGAGAGAGAGAGAAAATTAGCCAATCTCTAACTTCACACAATTTATATTATTTGAAGATCGTCAAATCTAAACACTTTCAATAATTAAGATTAAATATGATATATATAAGTAATACATATATTTAATTTAATTTTAATCATAAAAAATATAAAAATTTACATATTTAACCTCGTGGGTGTGTTGGTCCCGGAACTGGAACGAAGTGATAAATTCGCTGAGCAGCTACTGGAGTATTCTTTGGTGGAGTTACTGCTCTGAGAGTCCGATGGACTAACTGGTCCCGACGAAGTAAACTCTCTATAGATATATAATTAACGCATGGAAAATGAATAAATGCAAGATCAGAAGAAGAAATTAATCATTGAAAAAGCATAATTAAAGTTTATTAAAATAATAAATAAAATTAATTTTGCGAAGATATACAAAAATTTGCACCTTGGATAGCTTGAAAATTCAGAATTCTTGCTTCTGTTAGCGAAATCATTGATAAAACAAGGAAGAGGAGAAGCACGGAAGCAATATTTATGATATGCCTCCTTGACATTTTTCTAATTTGATTTAAAACCATTTAACTACCAATTATAATATCAATCCTCAATCTTATATATAGAAGAATCACAGTCAAGACAGAAATTAAGTCAACAGCTTTCAACTGTTGCAAGTCAAAAATTAGTTGACTGACTTGGAAAATCATGTCCATTAATTATTTATTTGATGAACTTCTAATTTCCACTTAAAAATTAACTTTTGTTAGGTGGATGCCACTAACTCATTGATATTACATATATAGTTGGGTTATATTTTTTAATTTAAAAATAATATTAAATAGAAATAATTTTAATATTTAATGGGATGTATTTTAAAATTTAAAATTCAATTTATTTAACGTTGAGAAGTGATAATTTTATCGAAGATAATAGAAAAATAAGTGGGTCTTGTTAAAAGTTAAATTTTTTTTGAGTTTTATTTTCATAGTAAAAATTAATAACAAAAGTTAAACAATTTTTTACACTAATATCTTTAATATTATTCAAAGAAAAAAAATATTGAAGTTCTATATACACATGAGATTGAAAAACAGAAGATTGAAGAACTAGATTTACATACACATTACTAATATAACTAATACAACACATTACAGAGTGTTGTCAAAAACTATGATATATCATTCAGTTTCTCAATGTTGTCAAAAAAGATTTTTATAAACTAATATATCAACAATGTTTTTTATTGTTCTTTTTTTTTTCATTTTTTTATCTTAAATAATTAATTTTTTTTGTCTTTGAATATTCTTTACTTTCCATAAATAATGCAAATAAAGATTACAGAATGTTTTATAATGAATAAATTAGTCATTAGAAGATTAATTATTAGAGATTTAGATGGTATAATAAAAGAAATTAAAAATAATATAAACGTTAAATAGGGATAATTTTGATATTAATTAAATGAGATTTATTAATAAAATAACATAATTTTAATTTTAAGGTATGATTTATTTAGATTTTATTTGTTATTGAGATGTCGTAATTTTAATGGATATAATAAAAATAATGTGGGTTTCACTAAAAGATAGTGTTATCAAATATTTTTTAACTTTATTTTTTAAATATATATAAACATCAAATACCAACCTAGAAAAAAAAAAACTGCTAAACAGTCTCATTTTTTTACAAGTGTACTGATATTTAAATTAAGGGTGCAATAAAAAATAAATAACTAAAGAAAATATTTAAAAAATAAAGTTAGTCAACTAATATTTTAAAAATAATTAACAAATTAAAGGATAAATAGATAATTTTGTAAAGTTGTAGAGGTCAAACTATATATAAATTTAATAAATAAATCTAAATTATAAAAATTATAATACAAACTTTTAAAAAATTAAGCGGTTAGGGGCTAGGTCCTTCGAGCCTCTTATTTTAAATATTATTAAAGAAAAGAAAAATATTAACAATATATATAATATTATGATTTAGATTTATATAAATAAATAAATAAATTTATAAACTAAATTTATTTATTTACTTATTTATAATTTAGCCTCTCATATGACTTTACGTACATAGAAATGCAATTAATTTGTAGTATTAATAGCAATATTTGCTTTTTATGTCTCCATCATATTGTAATATGAAAGAGGTATGAGAAAATTTGAGGAACAATAAAAAAATTGCAACATTAAAGAAATAATTTAAATTTATATAAATAAGACATTCAATTTTCATACATTATTGTGGATAATAAAAATTATTTTCTAACTTTTGTATAATTCTTATAGATAATATTATATATATATATGGCTGAATCAACAGGCACTTAATTTTATATATATTTTTATATTATTTTATAAATTATTAAATTTAAATAATTTTAATAATTGAGATTAAATATAATATATATAATTGATGTATAATTGATTTACATATTAAATTTAATTTTAATTAGAAAAAATGTGTAAATTTAACGGTTCAAGAGCTTTTAATTATTACAAGTCAAAAGTTGGTACATATCCACAAATACTAATATTATATATTTGTTATAAAATGTGAGCTTAAAATATAATAAAAAGATTTATAAGTATAAATATAATTTTTATTAATATAAGGGTGTAATTAAAATTTTACACTTAAAATAGAAGAGGGGAGAGAGAGAGAGGAAGGGGCTAACCTCGAGGATGCATTTTCATTGGAAGAACGAGTCCATTTATAGGCAATTTATAAGGGTTTAAAATGATAGGATCTAAAATATTTTTTGATATTATATATAAATTAGAGGGGCATATTGAAATTATACCGTTACCCAACTAATCTTTATATATGCATCTAACACGTGGAATCCATATATTATAATATAATATATCTATCATTGACTGACTTTGGTAGATGTCACAAACCTTTGTCTTTTGAATTGAATGTAGTATTTACTTTTTTTTCTGTTTAAATTAAAATTAAAATTTAATTTTTATATATTTTTAAATATTTTAATATAAATGTGAAGTATATAAATATTAAATTATTTAATTTTATAAAAATAAAAAATTTAAAATTAATATGTTAACATATATACCTATGTTAAGTATTATATATATATTTATATTTTATAAAATTTTAATTTTATTGACACAATAACTTATAAATTGAATAATTTTTAATAAATTATATTAATGTGTACGTTATTTTTATCTTATGCTATATAACTTTATTTTGTATTGTAAGTGTAAAAAAATTACAAATTTACTATTTGAACAATATAAAAATTAACGATAAAATAAATAAAAATTATGTTAAAATATTGTTCTAAGTACACAAAAATAAAAAGAGACGGTAAAAAATAAAAGTGTTAGATAAGATCTAAAATTTAAGTGTTAGAAAATAAAATAATAAATTAAGGGTATTATTGATAAATAAAATATTTAACTCAGTCGTATATCTGGTAATTTAGATTTAAATTAACTTAATTACATTCCAATATATATATGTGTGTGTATATATATAATGCCCTGCTAATTGTTGAAATTGAATATAAGACATTTAAATAAGGATAATTCTCAACTTTATACTCTTATCTATTCACAATCATCACAAATAATCTTAATTTTTTTAAATGTATCTATAGTACCACCAAAAATAGTAAATTGACACATTTACTTTTACTGTTTTTAATATTGTACATGCAAAAATAAAAATGATCTTGTAGAATAAAAAATAAAATTTACTCCATATATACAATTAATAATTTATAATTTATTGAAAATACTTATATATTAAAATTAAATTAAAATTTTCTCTTAAAAAATGAATAAAATAAATTTGAATTAAATTATATATCAAAATAATTCATATATAAATGAATTAATTGACTACTTAGAAAAAAAAAAAAATTCCTTGTGTACAAGCACATGATAAATTACAAATTGTTGCTTTCATAATTTATGCAGCCAAAGGCGAATTCGTATATGAGATATTATGATTTAGATTTATAAAAGAAATTTAATTAATTAATTTCTTTATACTTGAGCCTCTCATACAAATTTACGTACATAGAAAGTTTTAGAAGGAATAAAATAATTACGATGTCAAAAAATTAATTAAAAATGAAATTAATGTAACATTCAATTTTTATATATTATTATCGATAACTGAATAATTTTGTTAATTTTTTCATTTATATATTGTTAAATTTAGGTACTTTCAATCATTGAGATTAAATGACACATATTTATTCTTTGAGCAACAATCAAAATATTCTATGCTATATGAACACTAAAATACAAGATTGAAAACGAAAGATTGAAGAACTCTATATACACATTACTTATAAAATTAAACAAGATTATGCAAAAAGCCAAGCTTAAGTTACAAGGAATAAATTCTTTACCATGGCTTTTATAAGAAAAATTTACACATAAATGCAATGGAAAATTTGCATATACTTTCTGAAGAAGGATGAAAGAATGTATAAAATGTATATCATCATGTTTACTGCTAAATTAAGAAAGAAGAAACTGCAAAACTACAAAGGAAAACTGAAGATACTGTATATTTGACAACACCCTTTTCCGCACTTCTATTTTGAGAACGATGGATGCAGTTAAGTTGGCTGCCTGCTTTGGTCTCTCATGAACAGAGTGGGCAACAAGAGAAGCAAGAGTACCATTTGCTTTGGCTAGCATTTTTGTTTGCTTTAGGTGTTTGCTGTTTTGAAACAGGTGTCTCAGACTGTGTTTCGGAGGCTTCTGGCTCTACGGCTGCAGGTTTCGGGGTTTGAGGCTGTGAATGATGCTTCTTTTGCTTGTTCACACTCAGTGATCCGCTTTTATCAACATCCCCTGTCAATCTTCATACAGATTAAATCATTCAATGTTGGTTATATATTTTCGAGATTTAAGGGTATGCAACAAGGATGCAATTCATTCATGAATGATAAAACAGAGTTTTGTGTTTCCTAGGTTGAGAATTGAGAGTGAAATAATAACTTACATTGGAAATGCAAAAGATTTGATGCTGGAATCATCTGAATGTTTAGGAGTAATAGCACGAGGATCTACTTTCGGAACAGGCTTCTTCTCTTGGTGACTAGGATTACTAGCATTTTCCCTGATCACCTCCCTCATAGTTTCAGCAGCTGCTGCTTCAGTGGCACCCAACCCTTGGTTCAAATTACCATTTTTCATTTCAGGCTCAGGTGAGTTATTACCCGGGGTCGGGCTTGGGGGTGGTGGAGGGGAACAACCTGGGATTTCAATTAGTGGCCCGGAAAATTGAATATCACTAGCATATCCAAGTTCTCCAGATTTATTCATCCAATTAAATTGTTCTCTGGTGAAACTCATAGTCCCCATATGAATGCTAAACAATGATTCATTGGATGCAACACTCCAATCCACTGGAGCTCCGGATTTAGTTCTAGCAAACACATGAGGTGGAATCCTATCGGGATCAGGGGAAGCAGAATCACTAGCGCGATCCATAACCTGAGTTGGAGGAAATTCCGTTGTCGACCCATTGCTTGAGTTCAACCCATCATTTACTTGTTCTTCTTCATTTCTTGGCATAGAGCTCACCGGAAAATCAACTTGGTTGTAATCCGAAGCTAACTGAGCATCGTTGTTATTTTCCTGGGGGCTAGTAGCACCAGTTCTGGACTTATTCGTTTCATCTACATCCAATGTGATGTCTTTATCTGAAGAAGATCGGGTAACTTCGGAAGGAGTTGCAGCTGGATGTGGCTTCAAATCACTGCTAGTTCCGCTTGCAGGTCCTGGTTCCATAACTGAAAATTTCTAATCCGATTTAGGCTCTAGAGTTCCCGTACCATCTCGAGGTACAGGATATCATTCAGCTGTGAGATAAGAAACTTAAGGTTCCAATCCAAGTACTTGTGATAAATATGAACAAAATTTAAGTGAAAAGCAAATTACAACGCAAGAAAATGAATGCAGAAACACTTTGAACAATTCCTTGCCAACATTTACCAAGATACATGTAACAATGAAAAAATGATAAATTTAGAACATGCCCAGATAGACACACATATTGCTTACATTGATGTTTATATGTAAAATGCATTGACATTAATTAGCCTTATATGTCAATCCTTTCTAATTATGCGTTATCCTTTTTCTTTTCTTTTTCTCTGGTAACCAAGAAATCCCCTAATGAACCCTAATCAATCCATCCCACAAGAAGTCCCCAAAACCACAGGCATAACCATTCAACTAACCCTCAGGATTCCCATTATGCAGTCCTTATCTTGACCTGGCTGTTGCTATAGTTGTTGCTCATCGTATATGCAACAAATAAAAACTTCCCATCATTCAAGAATCACAGAATAATCCAATACAAAAGCCCTAACCCATCATCATCTACACATGTAATAATAGCATTCTTGTCTAATCCTTTTATTACGCCAATGAATTGCTAAAGAAACGTTGAAGAAAACTTACATGGGACAGCAAGAGCCTCGAAATCGTAGCACTCCTGCTGGTATAAACAAACAAAGATGAATGGAAGAAGAAGATGAAGAGAAACCAACAAAATCAAAAGAACAACAAATGGAGTTGAATGAAAGAAGATGATGATGATGCATGGAAATGGGAATGGAGAGTAAAGATTGAGAGAGAGAGAGTGAAGGAAATTTTTGAAGGCTTGGCTTGAGTGTAGGCGTATATCTCTCTCTTTTGATTTCCAAAATAACAAACACTATGTACCCTTTCGCGCCATCACCTAACTAACTTTTCAATTTTACGCTGTTTCTAGCTTTTCATTTTTCATTTCCTTCTTTTATGGAAAATTTTATCATATTGCGATAAAAATTCAGTATCAATTATTCATATATTTTGACTTTTAAATTTGAAAGAAAAATCTAAACCGTTCCTGTTATTCAAATAATATATAAATTTTACTTATTAATCAGATTAAAAGTTATTTTTCTTTAAAATTTTTATTATTATTTAATGTTTCATAAATTATATTATAATTTATATAAAAGTATAAAGGATTACTAATTATTGAAGGCATAAATCATTTCTTTGTCACGGTAAATTTACATCTGATTTTTTAAAATATCAGTTGGATATACTCTTTAATCTAATATTTGTTTATATTTATCTAATTTTTATTTTTTTTTGTTACATTTGTATTATATTTTTTACTTTACTCGTTATATTTATAAAATTCAAGGAATATAATAAAAAAATTGGAAATTAAAATTAAAGATTTTAGCATTATATATATATATATATATATATATATATATATATATATATATATATAGAGGCCGATGGGTCACCTCAAGTTCTACAAATTTTTTTAGATTTTTTATTAAAATATTTATATTTTAGATAATTTTTATATTTATATATAATTTGACTTCTATAATTTAAAAAGTCTTAATATACCTTTTAATTTATTAATTATTTTTAAAATATAACTCTATTAATTTTTTATTTTAATTAGTTGACTCCCTCGCCATTTCGGTCTCCCAATTATTCAGTTTTGACTCCACCCTTTTATATATATATATATATATATATATATATATATGTATGTATGTATGTATATGTATATGTATATGAATATATTGAAACATAAATTAACAGATTAATCAAATTGACTTTTTAACAGCTCAGGTTACAAACAATTAAAAATTTTATCCGATTAATTTTAAAAAAAAAAACTTTCAATTTGATTACAACCAAATACCGTTTACTATAACGAATTTATTTGTATCTTAAAATTTAAGTAATATATTTACATTTTAATGAAATATTTTATTATGAAACTGTCTATATTGTAATAAAACTACCAATAATCTAATTTATTAATAAGGATAATTTAGTATAAGTAAAAAAAAAATTATTATTCTTAATACCCATATAGCACACACTGTAAGTTTATTTTATTTAAAATTCTAAATATTTTCTCTTTAATAAATTTTTAAAAAAATTAAAAAAGATATTACAATTATAAAAAAAATTACTAACAATTTAATTACATTTACAGTTATAAAGTAATGGTTAAATACTTACAGCCAAAAAAATAAAAATTAAAAAAATTGTGTATTTGAAAAGAAAATTATGAGTCAATATTTGCTAACAAGAAATTAAAAATAATTTTGGAAGAAATTGACAATTGTTAATAAAAAAATTATGCACGTGTGTAAAATTTGAAAATAAGTAATTTTTTATTCCAAAATATAGAGACAAATATGGTTAATAAATTATTTATTAAGATTTTGGATTTCATGAATATTATTACGAGTGTATAAAGCAAAATCTACGTCATGTTTGATCCAAGGAATTTAATTAAAATTATTTTATTAAAAACAATAAATTAAGATTATAATTTATTATATTTTGATAATTTTATTTTTAACAACTAATAAATAAGGGTGATAATTCAAATTAACGTGTCATATTCATATTATATGAAATAAAGATATAATATATTTTGAATATATTCGTGTTATATTAAATAAAGATATAATTTATTTAAAACTAATTGGAACCGACTCATTTAACGATTTCATCACTTGTTTAACATATTTTTATATATTTTAATATATATTTTATAAATACTAATAAATTTATTATAAATAATATTAAATACTTTCTAAAATAATTAAAAAAATTTAAAATATAAAAAATATAAAATAAATATATTAAATTATAAATAAATTAACATAAAATAATTATTCGAATATTATATCATAAATGAGTTCATTTATTGTTAAGATCTTTTAATCTAAACTCATAACACAATTATTAATTATGTCACATTGTTATCACTCATTTATTAATTATTTTATTTTATATTAAATCAAACTTAGTAACTTGTGTTAAGTTGATAGATCATATAAAAAATTGCCATCCGGCCCACTCCTAATAATAATAAGTACATATATAAAACTAAAAAACAAGTCAAGTTGGTTAAAAAAAATCATAATAAAATGTTATTATTGTTATATAACTTCTAACATTCTATCTCTTTTTTCTCTAGATTGTAAAAGAAATTACGATAATTTAATTAAAAAATAAAAGTAACAAGAAAAAAGATACTATAGCATAGCACTTAGCACAACCAACAAAGATTAGTGATTTAAGAGCAATAATTTCAACACTTAGCATTTTGATTAAATCACATAAAGAAACAAAATAATTATATTTTATTTTAGGGAAATAACTGAAATGCCTTTGTTTGCCCCAAAAATTAAAAAATACCTCCACTGTAAATTTCAATCAAACATGTCCTAATTTGCCATTCTCGAATGAAACTACCCTCTTACCCATAATCTTTCAAATAAAATCACATCTACTCATTTGTAGTTTCGAGCACTCTTCACATCCTTCACCTTTGAGCAATATCGACCTTTGAGTAGCATCGTTGATTTCCTTCGATTCGAGACACCAGTTTGATGGCAATCGAAACTTGAAAGAGTTGTGATCGTCGATTTTTTTCTATTGAATAGGTTTGATTTATTTTACATGTGAAATTTGATTTTGCAGAGTTTGGACCCGATCTGGACTGTCATGTAAGTTGCTCGAAACCAACTTTCGAGCACGACAATTTAGATCGAGTTCAAACTTTGCAAATTCTTATTTTCGAGGGATATCAACTATCAAATATATTTATCTTGAAATAAAACTTGTAAATTGAATCAATAATAGTTTATTACCAAGATTTATTTGAAATTAATGCAAATTATGCAACATTATAATTTTTGATTGGGGTGATCGATTTAAGAAGAAGAAGACAAAGTAAAATGTATGTGTTTCAATTGTGTGGGCATGGGGGCATTATTATTCAAAATGGTAAAAATGAGTATGTTTGATCCAAATTTATGGAGGAGGGCATTTTTAAATTTTTGGGGGCAAATAAGAGCATTTTCCGTTATTTTCTATATTTTATGAGTGAAACGTATGGAATATATATCTTAATGTAATAAAAACATCTAGATCCCTAAAGTTATCTTTTTTAAACAATACAAATTTGTTTCTCAATTTATATCAAATAGGTCCTTTACCAATTGCCCATGTTGAAAGTAAAGATGGTAATTTGATTTATAAAACAAGTATTTGTTTGTATCCACTCTAATGGTAAGGGTTTGCTAGACATTAACAGATTTAGTATGCAATAAAAAATTTATAGTGAATTTGTACGAGTGCGAGTTTACTTAAATATTTATTGTTACTTGCAGGTTTATTTAAATATTCATAAATCTGTTCATTGAAGGTATTCATAAATTTGTTTATATTTAATAATAAATATTAATTTATTATTATATTAGACTATAATGTTAAAATTTATAAATTTTATTGATAGAGTTTAAATGAATCTTATATATGACCATATAGAGTAGAAAATCTTATATTTCTTCTACAATTTCTTGAATGAGTACTTGATTAAAATTTTAGATGAAATCATTGAAAATTCTAGAAATAGACAAATATGATTGACAGATTGGTTTAATTTGATTATGTAACTTTGTAGTTATAATTAATTTGGTTTAGTTAATAAATCAATAATTTTAGTTCAATTTGATTTATAACTGAACTACACGAAAGATTATACAAACTGAATTAAAATTTAAAAATTATTCTAAAATAAAATAATATAAAATTAAATAATCTGAGTATTATGTATTGATATTTTTTTATACAAGTTAAAATGTGAAGTTTATATTCATTTTTTAAATTAAAAACTAAAAATTAAATCAAATTAAAACTAAATGGAATTGATAAGTTTGATTGGTGGGAGAATTCAATTTACTTCAGTTCTAAACCGATATAAATTGAATTCATTTTAGTAAGATTTAATTTTCATCGAAATTAAACCGAACTTGAATTTACCCACTCTTAGGAAATTTCATAAAAATGCAAGAAATGAGGGATCTAGAAGTAATTTACTCTACCGTAGTAATGACGTCCTTCAAAACGCGTCGCCTTAAGCTTAAATTAACACCTATTATTAATTTATTGCTACGTCGTAATTAATTTAAGTTGAATGAGCTGGCGTTTTCTGATTGGTTGTGAACCTTAATACTCATCAGAGCTGTCCTGCCTGCGAACCAACTCTTCCAACAGTGAGGTCTTGGCCGTTGACAAATGACAAAAACATCACTCATGGTTACATAAAAATCAAAGTTGTAATAATATTTTTAGGTTAATTTCAATAAAAATTATAATTATATCATGTGTAAAATGAGAGCAGGATAGAATTACAATACAACAATTATATGGTACAATCATTCCATTTAGATCGTTGAATTGTTAAAAATATAATAACTAATTAATTGAAATTAAAATGACCAATAAATTGTCGTTATAAATGTATCATATATCAACTATACATTAATATAACTCATAAAATAATAAAAAATTTATCGAGAATTTTGATAAGTATAGGTACGATACAGTCGAGATATTTATGTCCATACAGGAGATTCTTACTCTTAATTTAGTCTTGATTTATATTTGAAAGAGTTTCACTTTATATTTCTAAAATTGAATATTTATTTATGTAACATATAATATGTGTTAAATAATAAAAATATGATCATAATATTTAAAAATTATCTTATAATGTAAGAGAAGAAAGGAAGTAGGTGATCCTAATCTACTTTGTTTATAGTAATGATGTAGACACTGATTTGGATTTTTTCATTTGTTTTATCTTTTATTGATATGATATATGTACATAAAAAATTCTTCTAGTTCTAGAATAATATTTTATGAAATAAAATAATAATTCTTAAGTTTGAATGTTGGCCGAAGGAAGTTGCAGAGAAAAAGCCTTTGTCTTAGAGTGTACTAATATTTTTCCAAACCCAAGAAGTTGCTGGCTCTCCTTTACACCCCAGAAAAAGCTTTCAACTTGTTTTTCCCAACTCTCTTTCTTCTTTTCTTTTGTTTTTTTGGTTCTATATCATCCATTTTCTCTGGGAAAATTTTGTTTTTCACTTCTTCCTGGTTGACTTTTCTCTGATGATACTGAGAAATTGTTGATCTTATGATTTAAATTAGAGTTTGTGGGTGTATTTGAAGGATGCTTTATTTATTTGATCTTAATTAAGATCCTCTATGTCAAGATTGAAGTAAGGTCTGATTCTGTTCGAGCATGAGAGGAAAGTTTGTGAAAGAAATGAGACAAGAGGCTTTGGTTTGATCAGTTGACCTTTCTCCTTGGCCAAATATTCATATGGCTACTTGAGTTTTGAGGTGTATTTGTTGTAAGCTATATTTTTTTCTCTTTGGGTTGTCAGATTTACTTTCTATATCTCATCAAAGAGCATGAAGGGATTTAGGGTTTTGTGACAATTTTGAGGCTTCTATTATAGTGTCTTCCATCTTGTATATAGTGATTTTTCAGTTCCTCTCATTCATTTCTGGTTTCATTTCAGATGGGTAATTGAGAAAAGCTTCCCTTATAGTTCCCTTTTCTTCTTCTTCTGACTGTACTTACTGTATTTCATCTCAAAATGATCTTGAAGTGCAGTGGGCCTGGTTCCATCAGTCTCTGTAGGAAAAACTGACTTTCTGCTTCTGTAGGTAAAACCCTGCTCTTTCTTGCAATTTCAATTCCATTGTCTACTCTTTAGCCTGTGGTTTCGGTTGCATTATTAGTTTCATTTGGGGGGGATTTTGTAAGGTCTACAAGAATCCAATCATATTCTGTTCCTCTTTTTGCATTAATATGGCTGGTTATCAATCTATGATGCCCAACCCTGAAGGAGAAAAACATTTGCTTGCTGCCGCCCTCCACATTTTGAAGGCATTAGGGACAACTAAAAATTTGAGTGAAGATATAAAAAGGCTTCTTGCTGATTTAGATGTACATTTATCCATACTGACTGGAAGTACCGGAAGCAATGGTGGGGAAGATCAGATTGAGGTTGAGCAGCAGATCAAATGCGTTAAAAGAAGGATCCTGCGTTGGGAGTCCGATCAAAGAATGATTTGGGACGCTGGCCCAAGGGAAGTGTCCGATTATTTAGGAGCTGTTGATGAAGTTCAAACATTGATTGAAAGTTTAGGCAGCTTGTCTATGAGTGAAAATGGAGAGCAGAAGGAACTTCTGTACCAAGTGGATAATCTACTTCAGGTGGCAATGTCAAGACTTGAGGAAGAGTTAATCCACATTCTTGTTCAGCATAAGCAATACTTTGAGCCGGAATACGTGTCCTTTCATTCTTGCCAAGAGGATGTTGTTTATGATGAGTCCATGGTTTCACTCGAGGATGAATCAGTTGAAGAAGCATCAAGGAGAGTGAGCAGTGGCTCTGTATCTGGTGAAAATATCATAGACTTAATCGATCCTCGTGTTATTCCTGACCTCAAGGCTATAGCAAATGCCATGTTTGCTTCCAACTATGATCCAGAATTTTGTGAGGCTTTCATCTGTGCCCGAAAAGATGCATTGAATGAATACTTTATCCTTCTTGGATTGGATATATTTAGTATTGAGGATGTATTGAGAATGAAGTGGAGTACCTTGAGCAGTGAGATTAAGAAATGGAACTGGGCTATGAAGATCATCATTCGCGTCTATCTTGCTAGTGAGAAACAATTATGCAACAAGATCTTGGGAGGATTTGGAACTGTTAGCTCGTTTTGCTTTGTTGAGATTGCAAGGGCATCATTACTCTGCCTTTTGAATTTTGGGGAGGCCATAGCAATGGGGTCAATTCAGCCAGAAAAGTTGTTTCGCCTGCTGGACATGTACGAAGTTCTGGACGATCTTCTCATAGATATTGATTGTTTGCTCTTTGAAGAGGCTGGTTCTTATATTAGGATTGAGTTCCATGAGCTTCTAAGAAAACTGGGCCACTCTGCAAGGCAAACATTCTTAAAACTTCAGAATGCCATCGTTTCAGACACATCAATGAAACCTCTCCCTCATGGTGGAATTCATCCTCTCACAAGGTATGTCATGAACTACATCAAGACACTTACTATCTATGACGATACCCTGAATTTGCTTCTTGAGCACCAAAATATGGAGTATACAAATTCTGTGGTTGAGTCAGAGATTGAACAAGAATTATCTTCGATTACTTTTTGTCCATTGGCTTGTCACCTTTGCTCAATCACATCTGCATTAGAATGCAATCTTGTTAAAAGATCCAGATTATACAAGGAGGATTCATTGCAGCATATCTTTTTAATGAATAACATCCATTACATGGTGCAAAAAATCAAGAATTCTGACCTCAGCCTTTTCTTCGGAGATGAATGGATCCGGAAGCATAATGGGAAGTTTCAGCAGCATGAAACAGCCTATCAGAGAGCCACATGGTGTTCAGTCCTTTCCTTTCTCCGAGACGATGGCCTGGTTTCAAATTCTGTCTTCAAGGTGACTTGTAAAGAAAGGTGCAGAGATTTCACTGCTGCTTTTGAGGAGGTCTATAAAATTCAGACACAGTGGTCTATCCCAGATTCTCAACTGAAAGAAGATGTCCTAATTTCAACTTCACTTAAAGTAATCCATGCTTATCGAAGTTTCATTGGAAGACACCATATCAGTGACAAGCACATCAAGTACACTGCAGATGATCTGGAAAAACTGCTCCTGGATCTTTTCGAAGGCTCACGAAGATCTTTGCGCAATTCCCAAAGAAGGTGAATCTTCAATTTCCGAGTTTCTCCTTTCCTTTCTTTATATTTTTTCACCTTCATTGTCATAGATGTAAATATAATTGTAATTACTCTTATACTCACTATCAGAATGTTTCAAGCAAAACTAGCTGTAGTTTTATTCCATCAGCCAATTTTTACTCCTGCAATACCACCATGATTATAGGCAGATATACAGCCTTTGCTTGTGCTTTCTTGCCTTGAAATTAAATGTTCATTCTTTCTTCTTGTGCCATCTCTCCTCCTTTCCTTGTAGCTTGAGTGTTTCTGAATTTTGCATTAGGACTTTGTACTTCCTTCTGTCTACAGAATAAGTGAATATGGATGCTGTATTAAACACACCTGTAGTTTAATTGGCAGATGAACATATAATTTTGACTTTTGAGGACCAGTAGCCTTTCTGTTGAAAGACTAACATATGGGTTATACTATGTAATTACTCTTATAAACCTAAAATAGGACAATGATGCCAAGCTTTTACCACCACTGACCATGGAAAGTTGGTGAAACCATGGAAGTCAAATGTTTTCATCATCCCTCATCCTGGTGAATTCATCTAAAACCATGGGAGTCAAATGTTTTCATCATCACTCATCCTGGTGAATTCATCGGACATAATGTTAGTTTAGTCAATGAACTATAAATTATCAATTAAAAGGATTTGTGAACTGTTTACTGGTCTATTTAACCTGGTTAAACTTTTAATAAAGAGCAAAAGAGGTGATCAGGGGAGATGAAACTTCAACATAGACATAACAGTTGACTTAGAAGTCATTTTCTTTCCATGACTTAACAAAGGAAGACAAAGTCAACATTCAAGATACAGGATATTGCTTACAATGTACAGAAGCAGGTTGGAAAATATGCATTTGATGGCTCTCTACATACAATGCACAATGTTCAAGTCAAACATGATGATTCTTGCACCCTGGCCTACATCCAATGACATAATTTCCCTTATAAATTTGAATGCAAGATAAAGTTTATCTGTACAAACCTTTATGATGCTTTGCAGCTGCCAATGTCAAGTTGATGTCATGTGCACGAGACTTTTGCTGACTATCAGTGCCCTCTTAAGTGGACCAGCAATATCAAATATTCACAAATTGTAACCAAAAAACTTACAGAAACTTTAAGAGAGAGAGAGAGAGAGAGATAGTTTGCACGGCTTGAGAAATAAAAAGGAGAAAAAAAAATGTATACATCGATATACTTCACCAAATCATGGAGCAAGTATACATGATATTTTGTGGTTCAAACATTCAACAAAAGGTTTTCTTAAAACTTGTTCATAATTCTCATAAACCTTTTCTATGTACCCAAATATCTCTCACTCTTTCTATCTTCATTGATTTCTAAACTTTGGCTACTGTTGGACCCAAAGACCTTGGTAGTCTGAAAACTCATTTTCTCTAGCTCTTAGAGAACCTTTTTTTTTTTCTTTTTGGGTAACAAAAATTCCTCTGACCTTTCTATATTTGCCAAATTCTAAATCACGAACTACTGCCTGACCCTACAACCTTGATATTAAGGACACTCATATCCTGGGCAGGTGACATTGAGGGGATTTGAACGCCTGATGTCGTTGAATTCAAGGGTCTTTTACCACTCAGCAAACCCTGGGAGTTTGAAGTTAATATATTTCTCGAACCACATAGGTTCAACTGGATTTTGGACTTATATTTTGATAACTGCAAGAATACTTATACTTACCATCCATGCATGAGAGGGACATGTTGTCTAGGTCTTGATAAGGATGCAAGTGCCAAGTGCAAAGCAAGTTATTCTTAAAATAATCAAGGGCAGGAGTGTGAAGTACCTTAATATGCTAAAGAGGCTAGCTAAATCCACACAGACCCAGTTTTAATTCGAAAAATTAAATTCAGTTTGCCGTTGCACCTGAGATATAAGGCAACGGTAATCATAATATTTAATTGCAGTAAATAATCCTCACCGACTAACAACTACGACTAGGAAAATAAAACCTTTGAAGAAGAGGAAGCTTCAGAGATAAAAGCTTTCTTATGCTACAAATAAATCCGTCACCTCCAAAGTTCATTTTTGCATTTAAGGTCTCTATTATTCCTAGTCCTAGTCCTAGTCCTATCTCTGTTCTACACTGTCTGTTCAAGAGTTTCTTTCTCTCATAGCTTGTGAAGATACGTGGTGAATTTTTGTTAATGGATTTCTTTCAGAAGGAAAAAAAAAAGAAAAAAAGAAAACCTGCCTTCCAGAATCCAGAATGAAAGTTAAAACCCAGACCCTCAACTGATAGATTCAGCTCAGGCAATAAGTTTCACAAGGGATATGTTAAGCTTCTTATCTGTATAAAAGTTTAACACCAACTTTACAAAAAATGGAATCAAATAAGCAATTGATAGTGCAAGAATATAGTTTACAACAGATCATGGAATCACACACTATAACATCTACGATCATGTGTCAGAAATTTGATAGCATAAATTATATTTCTAAAACATGATAAGGTTTAAAGAACATTGTACAACAAAAACTTCAAGTAAGAGCCGCGTGAGGACATAAAATAATACACCTAACATAACTGATACCGGGAGAGCAGGTAAAGCTTTCCTATAAAAGGCCAACAGCATCAGTGTAATACCCAGACCAGCTATAATAGCAAGGTAACATGCATACACTGTCATAAAATCATACATTGCTGCCCTACCAACCAACACACTGTAAAAAATGAAGTCCCCAAGCCCCAGCTTGATAGCACCAGTTGACCCCAACCCAATACCCTCAAGTAGCAAACTTTCACCACTAGCATCTTCTTCCTGTCTATGCCAATGATCATTCATTCTTTGATCAAGCAAAGGAGCAGAGAGCTCAGCATCCCTTTCCGCAGACTGCCCCTCTTCAGCTCTAGCCAATCTTGTGACATTGTGACCACTACCAACTGCTAAAACTGTACTATTAGAATTCAAGTTTGAATTAGTGTTCATATTGTCGCCTAGATCACTATCATCATTTCTCCTTTCTCTCCATAACCTTCTTTGAACTCCACCATCCCTTGGACCAGAATCATGATGTGTTACAGGGCGAGCCTCATAAACCAGTGCAGGGATATCTTCATCCCTTGACATTGCAAGCTCTACCAGTAGCCTTAACGGCCCAACAGGCAACAAAACAGCAGCAAGATCATATAATGCCATGGCAACCAGGAGCACCCAAGTAGTCCACTCAGGTAAAAGTGTAAACCAATACGCAACCAACATACCAATCGCAACCAAATACGTTTGTGTCACAAAAATTGCCATTTTGGATATGAACACAGCAAACACACCCACAACAGCAAAGTTATACAGAAGCACTAAAAATGTAAAACAGTCAACAGGGAAACTAAACTTCTCAATCAGAAACAAGGCAATTTCACCACCCAAAAACCCCAACACGATAAAAGCTGAAAACCCCATGTAGATTTTCAAGAACTTGGTGCATCTTAGATAAAAAAGCAGCACCAAAATGAAGGTGACGACAGTGACAACAGCTACAAAAACAAGGGCGTTCAAAAGGGCACCTATGAATTTGTCCCAGGAAGAATCCGAGCTTGTTTCAGAGTACGCTATTGTAGCTATACTGGTCACGGATGATGACGACGAGGGGTCTGAACTCAAAATGGAGACCAAAATGACAACCAAAAGCATGCAGATTGAAACAGGTGTTATTATTCTGACGATTTCTTCGCCCAAAGTATCAAGAACGCTTCTTGGTCTCTGATTTTGAGCCATTTGGGTGATTGAATTTGTGATCAAGTTCGAATCTTAGAGGAGTGTTTAGTTTCTTACTGGGTAGGTATTTGAGATTTCATGATTGGGGATTGAACGAACGCTATCCACCGTTCCTTTTATTGACTTTCGCTTAATCACGATGATGAAGCTGAAAAGTATTGGGAAATTTTCAACAGTAACTACTGTTGAAATAGAGTTTTCGTTAATAACCACTGTTTATAAAATCTTTCAAACGTGACCAACTCATAATTTTGTAGACAAAACTGCCCTCATGAGTATTTGCATCAAAATTTCTCAAATGAATTTCAAAGCAACCAAAACTCTAATTTTCTTTGAGAAATTTTCAACAATAACTACTGTTGAAATAAAGTTTTCCATAATAATTACTATTCATAAAATCTTTTAAAAGTGATCAACTCATAATTTTGTTGATAAAATTGCTCTTATGATCATTTGCATAAAAAATTCCCAAATCAATTTCAAAGCAATCAAAACCCTAATTTTCTTTCTTTTCTTTCTTATGCACGAAACTCACACCGTAATTGAAACTTCAACTTTAATAGATGATCATTGACACGGCGGTCGATAACAGCATAAAAGGGGAAAGGACTCACTTTAACGACAAACTCGCCCTGATTTTCAACAGCTAGTTGATGGTAGAGATAATACAACAACTCAAAGGTACAAGTTTTGTCAATTTCTTTTTTTATTGCATTTGATGTGGATTGATGGATGACTTAGCCTGACTAAGAGTTTTCTATTCATCAATTGTTGAAAATTAGTCCAAAAAAATATGAAATATATATGTTCTCGGTGATGAATAGTTTCGATTAAATTAATTTTGTGGTTGGTGATTTCTATTGATTATGTGATTGAAAATTAGTCTAAAATACATGAAAATGGTGTATTGTTGATGAAAATTGTATGGTGTTGGTGATTGAGGCAAATTTAGGGAAGTGTGCGATAATTTCGATTATATATGTATGTCCCTGAATCTGTGAAAGTCATGTGATCGAAAGTATAATTTCGCTCACGTTCAGATACGCATGTCTAAGGCATATGTGATCGAAAGTATCAACTGTTGATGAAAATGTTATGTCATTTTTTTCATGAAATATTTTCATTTGATCAACAATTTTGATCACGTTATCAATATACTTTTGCATATATACAGTTTGTCTTAACATGATCGAAACAGATGTTTTGATTTTTCCAAATCCTACTCTGTACTACTATTTATGTTTGTTGTTTGTACCATTTTATTTTATAATTTTATGTTTGCAATTTTTCACTTACATACGTTGTTTTTTTTTTTGGTCAAGCAGGTGAAAATGGTTGTTATCATCACGACAGAGTTAAAGATTTAGAAGGCCAAATATTTTTTGATTATTATGAACTTACTGTCGAAAGAACAAATGTTGAAGGCAGTGCGGAAGAAGCTGAGCCTTACCCAACTGGAGTTGTTCAAACAAACTTGTGTAGGTCATCTATTGGATCTAAAAGATGTCCAATTTTTAGGCAACCTTGTGTATAATATACTGTTGCACGAAGTAGTCACGGAGGGAGTGAAGAAGAAGATATGGTTTCTAGTAAGGGACAGCACCGTACGTTTCTTGTACATTGAGTTCAGGTTGATTACGGGGTTGACTTTCGGGCTATATTCGAGTGATACAGGGGAGTTTATAAAGTTAAGAGACATGTACTTCGGTGGGGAGACTAGTATGGAATTAAAGGATTTGGAGAAAGTATACAAGGCAATTGATTTTAGACTGATAGACGACATGGATGCAGTTAAGTTGTTAGTGTATGTGTTGATGGATTTGCTTTTAGTTGAGTGGGGGTCGCAGTACCACATGGATATCTAGATACTGTAGATAGTGGATAACTTGGAGTAATTTAATCGATTTTCTTGGGAGTTGGTTGTATGGATATACACCTTTCGTTTGTTGAGTAGGGCGATAGCTCGACAGTTGTCCACTTATATAATTTCTAATTGGTGTCGAAAATTTCAGGTTTCAATTAAATATTGCCTTTAGGTTTTAATATAATAATCGTTAATAATCATTATCCAAACCTTTGTGTTCTAATTAATAGTTAGATTTTAGAATTTTAGGATCCGATTAAATGAGATTAATTTTTAGAACTTTGAGTTCTAAATTATCTATTTTTATGCAAACCTCAAATTTTAATAATCATATTTAAGAGCAATTACATATTTGTTAATAATGTGACTTAAAAGGATAAATATTATTTTTTTAAAAATAAATCAAGAAACAATATTTTAATATTAATATTGAAAATAATGTCAACAAAAAATAATAATAAAAACATATATATTATACTATCCTTTATTTTCTGATGTGGAATATTCAACTTAATAATAACCACAAAACATACTCATAAGAGCATTTCTATAATGACAATTATGTTAAATAAAAGTTGCTTGATTACAATTGCATGGTAACGTAAAAGAGTTTAACTAGAGATATAAAAAAGTTAAATACTTCACATACCAAACTCATGTTAATAATATGTTATAACTTTTAGGGCAAATTATAATAGAAAAATATAAATGATACAAGTGATATTCTAAATATAGCTTACATTCTCAATTTTTTTTCTCAATTAATTGTTGAATTTAGTTGCTGAACAATGATGTGATATAATAGTATGAAACACGTGTGCGCGCGCATACACACACACACACATATATATATATATATATGAAAAATAACAAAAAAATACCCTCATTTTATAATAAAATTTTAAAAATACTCTCTTTGAAAAAATTCATTCAAAAATGCCCAATTTTAAGCCTTTTGGATAAAATACCTATGATACCCTAAATTATCAAACTTAACTTTGAGTTACTGTAACACTTTCGAGTTATTATAGTTACTCAAAACTAATACTTTCGAGTACGTAACGTAAAAGTAACACTTTTAAGTACTGTAGTAATATAAAAGTAGTACCTTCGAATTACTATAATTATACAAAACTAACACTTTTAAGTACACAACACAAAAATAGCACTTTTAAGCTGCTGTAACAATGTAAAAGTAACAGTTTCAAGTTATTGTACTTACTCAAAACTAGCACTTTCGAGTACACACTTTAAAATTAACACTTTTAAGTTATTGTAGTACTCGAAATTAATACTTTTGAGTTACTGTAGTAACTCCAAAGTATTTTACAAATTTTGGGTATGAGAATATTTTAGTCTAAATGTGTATAAAAAAGATATTTTTAAATGTATTTTTTAATAAGAATATTTTTAAATTTTTATTATAAAATATAGATATTTTTAATTATTTGTATATATATATATATATATATATATATATATATATATATATATATATGACACGGGTCAGGCGAAAAACTTAGTGACATTAATGCAACATTTAATGTAGTAAATATATAAAAACTATTTAATCTATAATTTTAACAAAAATAAAAATAGGGATATTGTGCTTTACCCTCCTCACTTTTGAAAAAAAGTGATATATGTTCTTGAGTATTTGAGAAAAGAAATATACCCCATAAGTTTTGAAGAAAGTCTGAGATATCCCTTTAGAACTATTATTTACATCTTAATTTAATTATTTTACCCTTTTATTATTTAAAATATCTAAAATAATTATATTATTTTAATTTTTTAATTTATAATAATCACTATAATCTTATTGTAATATTTAAATTTAAAAATGATAATAATAGTTTAAAATCCTTAAATATTTATTTTCTTCAAATTTAATAATAAAATATTTATAAGATATAATTATATATAATTTTGAAAAAATATATCAATATTAGTATTAAAAAATTATGTAATAATTAAGATATAAATTTTTATAACAGAAAATTATTGCAAAAACTTATTAAATTTTATATAATTTATATAAGTTGAATAATATTAATTATACATAATTTTAAAATAATTAGTTTTAATAATATAATAATTGTAAAAAAATATTAATTAAATAATATAAATTTGGATAATAAATGTTTAAAAAATTAATTACAAAGTTAAAATATATAATTTTTAAATTGTAAATGTGAGAATAATAATTATATTAGTTATTGCAAAATAAAGATAATATAATTAATTAGATATTTAAATAGTAAAGAGGAGTAAAAATAGTCAAATTAGATGTAATATAATCTTAGGGGTATTTTAGATTTTTTCTAAAATTTAGGGAGATATTTTATTTTTTTTAAATATTTAAAGGAATATATCATATTTTTTCAAAAGTGAGGGAATAATGTACAATATCCCATAAAAATAAAAATAAAAATTGTTAAATTCACTTAATTTATAACAGTTACATGTATTTTTATTTTTTTTAATTTCTTATCTGAAAATCCAAGGAGCTGTGACAGCACAAACCAATTTTAAACTCACACGTGCGAGATTAGTCTCCCTACAAATATCTCAAACCTCACCGCACCTCTCCCATCCAACGGCCAAAACTACGCCACTCGAAAATCCAACGGGTGAGATCTTTTCTCCCACCCTAATACAAACCCTTTTCTTCTACATAAACCCCTCTTCTTCGATCAATAGGGTTTTAGTCTCGCACTCGCACTTCCACACAGATAGTTACAAGCTAAACCCTGTTCAGGTACGCTTTGAAAACCGCTAAGCCAACTCTAGAAATCAATCGATTTCTCTTCTCGATCAAGATTTTACTTTCCTCTGTTTTCGTTTTCGTTTTTCTGTTCTTTTCTAGGTCTATTGACTTTTTTTCTTTTCAAAAACGAATTGTTTTGAACTTTTAGGGTTCCGTTTAGTGAGTTGTTTGATTTTGTGTAAGTATCAGAGCTCTATTGGTTTTTTTGCTGTTTATGTTGGGATCTTAAGTATTTCTGTTTGTTATACGTGTTTGGTTGCCGAGAATGTGTGGGAAAATGAATATAGCGACGTAGGTGTTGTAAATCCTGGGCTTGGTTTGATACATGTGATATATTTTGGTGGAAGCACAAGGAAATTTTTGTTAGTGTTTGCTTTCAAAAACTATAGAAGGTCGTCATTAGTCTGTTTATACGCTCTAGGGTCTATGGATGTGTTGTTTTTTCAATAAAACAGATGTCTTATCAAAGTAATTTTGTTATTTATAGTATTTTTGATATGAATGTGCTCGTGGTGACTTTTTCTGTTGTTGGTTTTTTATTATTATTTTTACAAGCTAAGAACATATTATAATGGTCTTTTAAATTTTTTTTTTGGGAAATTAAGCTCCTCTAAACCTGTTCGTCTTTTGTGTGCTTATTAACATTGATCTTAGTCACTCAATATTTTCCATCAGATTCTTATACTATGCTGCCTAGAGTTTCTAAGAAGATTGTAACTGGCTCATCATGACTGAATGTTTTGTTTTCATATGAATAAGTGAGTTCGTTTTGCTAATTATTTTTGCTGCTATGCTAATAGCATGTAATTGACCTTCTATGTTGTTAGTTTTCTTTTGTCTGTTGTAATTTTTGCATTTGTAGAAGTAATTGATTGAAACCTTTTTTTTTATGTTGTTTTAGGTTAGAAAATGGCTTTCTTTAGTAAGGTAGGGAGTATACTTAGACAGACTGCTAGCAGGCAGATCGGCGGTGAATTATCTGCATCCAGACCATCTATCTACCAAGCAATAAGATGCATGTCATCTTCAAAAGTTTTTGTTGGAGGTGCATCCATCTCTTTATAAGCTTCTGATTCTGATTTTGCCTCCCCCCCTCTCCTTTTTTTAGTGTGTTTGTGTTGAGACTTTTCAACTTGTTGCAGGTCTTGCATATGCTACTGATGACCAAAGTCTGAGAGAAGCTTTCAGTAAATATGGTTACGTTGCTGAAGGTAATCAGTTTGGCCAACTTTATTTACCTGTGTGTATGGTTTGGTGAAATGCAGAAATGTTTTCAATTACAATCTTTTCATCTTTGGAGAAAGATGCTTATTAACCATGTACATTTGCAGCAAGAGTCATCATGGATCGTGACACTGGTAGATCCAGAGGATTTGGCTTTGTCACATACAGCTCTGCCGAGGAGGCCTCTAGTGCCATCCAAGCCCTGGATGGGCAGGTGAGATTACTTTCTTGCTCTTTGTCTAGGTTTTGGGGCGTGTAGCTGATTGCTAATATAGATTGTTGGAGTGATACAGTTTCAGATGTTTCAGCAATGAATATAAGCCAAGTATTTATTTTTACACTGGTGCACAATTGTGCGACAACTAAAATACCCTTTTTTCAGTGATTTTGAAAAGTTATGTAGTTTGCTTACTTTGCATCAATGTCACTGTATTTATCTTTTAGTGCATTTGTTTGTTGTTTAAGGAGAATGTCTTATGCTACTAGCATACATTGTTATTGCCTCATTCAAACAGGATTTAGTGGCATGTCTTATCTGTTTAAATTGTCGGTTCACTGTCATGTTCAAGTTGTTTGGATTTTGATTAATTATGGTGTTCGTTTGACCATAGTTAGAAGTTTTGTGATTCCATGCCCGTATTTTGTGGTCTGTAGGAACTGTGGAGCCCTGCATGGAGCTTTTAACTAAGTTCTGTGAAATAGAAATGGTTATACAAAGATTTGTTTGCTGTACATAAATTGTCATTTTTTGGCTTCTAACTGCCATTTGCTGGAGCTACTGGTACTAGTGTGCTTGTCTAACATACTCTTCATTAACATGCATTTCTGCCGGCAAAATCAGGTTGCAGTTTTTGAATTTGTTTATTGTTATGCGTTATGCGTTATGTGAATAGTACTGTGCTGCAACCTTTTTCATGTATAATTGTCAATCTGACTGCCTGACATCATATGGCCGCTTGTCTGCTTGACTAGTTTATTAGTGGGATTAAAACAATCTTCATTGTGATTTTTTTAAAGCTTTGCATGTCAGTTTATCTGGTCTTATTTTTCATATGAAAAGTAAATTAAATAAACTAACCATGTACATTGATATATTGAGTTTGGTAAAAAATGTAAAGCAGTGTTGGTTACGACACTCTTGACCTTTTGAACATCATCAAGTGCCTACTAGGGTTATCTATTCTGATTTGTATGTTTGAAATTTAATATCCCAAAGAAAATTTTGGTTTTCAGTGCTTTTACTAAGATGTAACTTTTAAATCTTCTAATATTCTAGGAACTTCATGGCCGCCGTGTAAGGGTGAATTATGCAACTGACAGACCCCGTGGTGGTGGCTTTGGTGGTCCTGGAAACTACGGTGGTAACTCTGGTGGAGGTTATGGTGGTAATTATGGAGGCAACTACGGTAATGCTTATGGCTCTTCTGGTGGAAATTATGGAAACACTGGAGGTTATGGCAGTGGCGGTGCAAGTTTCGGTGGTGCTGGTGGTGCTGGTGGCATCGATGGTGGGTTTGAAGGAAATAATACAGGGTTTGGAAACTTGTCAGGTGGAGATAGTGGAGATTTTGGCAGTAGCAGTGGGAACTTCAATGCTCCTGAAGGGGATCAATTTGGTGGCGATGAAAGTGGCAGTATGGATGGCGCAACTAATGGACCATCTGATGGAAATTACAGGGATGAAGATGATGACCTTATCAAAAGAGCATGAAAAGCTGGAAATAGTTAAAATGGTTTCCACCCAGTATTTATTAATAGACTGTTTTTGGTTTTAGTTTTTAGTCATCACTTCTGTCTTCGAACTTTTGATGTCATTTATGCTGGATGGATTTTACTAAGTGAACACTGTTTTGTGCCTTTTCTCTGTGAGAAACATGAGTTTATTTGAAAATAATTGTAGTTTAAAATTCTTTGTTCTCTCTTTTGAACGTGTATATTTGTGTTGGAAATGAAAACCAATTTATACAGTTCAAAGACCATAAACTTATTTCAATTTTTGTGGTGGTATTTGAAGAAAGATGGTAATATTTGGTTATTGATGTAATGCTTGGCTCTGTTAGAAATTGCTATGAGAATGCTTGGTATATGAAAAAACAAGAGGGGTAAGAGACTTGACAGTACCTTTTTATCAAATAATCTATTGACATAATCACAAATTTTTTCCCTACTTTATATATGAGAACGCCTGTTCACTTGTTCTACAATGCCAAAATCAAATAAAGAGCATCGTAGAATGGGAAAAAAAAAAGATGATTATACAAGTCAAAACTCACCACAAATTACATAAGAGCTCTATTGTGCCTGTGGTTATAATAAGAATCCTTTATGTTATGTATCTGTTCTATACACTTGCAAAAATTCCTATTGGTATTGTTGTATTCTATCATTTAAATGCTCTTGCTTATCTTCATCCATCAGAAACAACCATTTCTGTGCATTCAACACAACTGGAGAACCTTTCTTTGATTTCTCCACAATCTGCTTTATCAATTGCTTCTCCATCTCATCATCGCAGTCGCTGTTCTTGTCTCCACTTACACCAACATCTAGTAATTCTTGAACTCTTGAGCTGTGATCATCTGATGCTTTACTCTGGCTAGAGTAGACTGCCATCGATATTTTCTCTTTATCGTGTGCAATATGAGGCGCTGATCTATTTATCTTACCATTCTGATCACATGATAAACTTGGATCATATGGATATGTATCAGCCCCATAGTTATTTTCATAAACCCCTGATGGCGAGTCCTCATCTTCTGATTCATTTATCTTCATTAGTTCCTCGTAAGCTTCATTGTATGCATCTAGGGCTTCCCCTGATAAATTCATGACCAGGGGTTCAGCCATGGAATTACATTCTTCTTTACTTTCTTCATCTGAAGAGTACCTCAGTTTAGTCACTGAGAACTTTCTCCGAGAAACCTTATGATCTGATTCCATGAGTTGCACCTTTCTCTGGCTGTTCTCAAGGGCCGTCTCCAGCTGCTTCACACGTTCTTCCAGTCTTGATTGAATAACTTCATGCAGACGCAGGCTCAGCTCTCGGGGTGAGACTGCATAATTTCCAGAGTGGTGTGTGGAGCTTCCACTTGCATCTCGATTAGACTCACAGTTGTCAACATCTTGTCTATTGATCATATTGGCTCTCAATTCACCTTGCGCAAAATCTGCTTCAAAGTCTTGGTCAAGCTGTCATATGTTAAGCCATATTAATCGTAAAATAAACTACCCAACAAAATGATCTCACCCAAGAAAACTCTATATGACAACAAATTTAAGCAAGAAACATTGCAAAGTCCTTCAAATGGAATTGACAATATGAAGTTTCTTTACTCTGTTGTTTAGTTTTGCTAGATTTAGTCATTAGCATATTAATTTAACTTTCTTGTGATATCTTGGAATCCTTGTACAAGATTTGAAACTTAGAAAAAACTATCTAATATTATGTAAAAGATGACTAAGCGATGGCATGATAAAAGAAGAAACAACAAGACAATGGTGCTATTGGCATGAAACATGCACTGTTAATAGTCCCAATAGTCAACGAAAAGCATGCATAAACACTTCAACTAACTCATCCGCTGCTTCATTCAACATTGAATGGTTTCTGCATGATGTGGGTTATGGAGCCCCAACTTAGCATTGTTACACATTGTTTAAGTACATGTTAGTTCATTGAACATTAAACCATAAAAAGCCAGACTTGTGATATGCTACAATGACATCATGCCATAAAGTTTTATGATATTATTTTGGCAATCCATTGTGAAACTAATTTATCCATCTCTAAGATAAGCAGAAAACTTACCTCAACGAAATCAGACAATCTTCTCTCCAAGCTAGAAGAATTCATATTTAACCCCATCCTCTCAAGCTCAGCTTCAAGCTCTGCTTCAATTTTACTCATCGATTCTGTACTCTCTTCTGTTTTCTTATCAGACAATTCTTGATCATCATGTTTGGCAAGTTATGCGTATTTTGTACCGGATGAAAAGGATTTGCCATGCTGGCACCAATGGAATTGTCACATGTAGCAAATGATTCGTTATTCTCATTAGTTAGCTCCTTCACAGTCAATGAGTCTTTCATCTCAAGTTCCTCTTGTAAATCTTGGACCAAGTTCTCCGTCTGCTTCAATAAGTCTTTCAATTTTTCTACTTCCCTTCTATTTGCTATGAAGGAAGATATTATACCAATAGAAATTCCGAGACAGAAAAGAACTTTTCCATCGTGTGAACCTGAAAAATGCACGAGTACATGAATTTTTATTGCAAGAGGAGCTTTCATGTAATAAACAAGAGAAGTAATAGATACTCAATCTACATCATGAAGGCAACAAACCCAGTGAAAGGTCCAAATATGTAGTTGCTAATGAAGATTTTTTCAAACTTGTCATCACTGGCTACATGTTCATGATAAACAGTATCTATAAGACCATTTTTTCTGTAATCAGGATGCAGTAGGAGCTAACCAATGTAATAGAAACAAAGAAAATAGACTAATTTTATGAAATTTAGTATAGAATCACCACGTCTTGGGCATGGCAACTGAAATATAACCTATCGGCAACTATAATTTTAATGACAATCAACAATTGAACATGATTTCTGTTTAGATCTTATAGAAAATTGTATCTTTAGATTTCTCTGCCAAGTTGTAAAGAAACAGAGAGAGAAAAGAAAAGAGAGGATAATTGTAGTGATTAAAACTTTGAAGAAACAAGGCTGGTTATGAAACTGTTGCTCATATAAAAAATGTCAGTGTAAATAAACAACAAAAGAAAGAATAAATGCCTCCAATATTATATTTTCGGAGCTTGAACTGAAAGATAAATACACAAATATGAGAACATACCTCCTTGTGAATGAAAGAGTGACCCGTCACCAAATTTACCGGAACTTCTCAATCTTCCAACCCACAACTTCCCCTGACTTAAATTTCATCTTCTTAGGGAAATCCAGAGACCCAATTTGAGGGTAGGGGAGGAACCCCAAGAAGATTTTCATTTTTTTCGGAAGCAGACTTCCTTATACAGCTTGTAATCATCGTTACTCATTCTTGCATTGTGCAATTCAGCACTTGCTCTGCTGATTATCTGGCTGCCATCAGTTACAAACAATGGCCTTATGGTTGGTGGTATTGGTGATGGAAGTGAATTAAGCACATACTCTTCTGTCTTGGCATGATTTTGGTATAGCTGAGCCATAAGGCAACTTTCAAGAGAATTGAGAGGTTTGACAAAATGCCGATATGAACTTTTAGTCCTAAGAGAGCTTTTGTTTCTTGCATAAATATGAACAGAACCCATAGGATTAGAAAGATTATCACCAGTATCACCACTTAATCCACTTTCACACTCATTCCCTTTTAGGTTTTCACTTGGCAAGAATCCACGGGGATAAACTCGATAGAGAAAGTAAATTGCAATCATCATAATTTCCTAAGCTTTCTAGCTTTTCACCATTAAACTCATTAGTAGGAGCCACTTCTACAGGCTGAACCACCAACTTGTTCACACGGATCTGCATATCTCTCCTCTGCAACCTTTCTCTCATCTATAGAAACATCTTTGTCTAGCTTCTTCCTCCATGTCAATCTGCGGAAGGGACAGCTTGGCAATTCAGGGTTTCTCAAAATTAGAGCCCTTTGAAGACAACTTGGATAAGCTATCCCTATCTCTTGAAATATTCTGCCAATACTTGGCTATATATCCAGCAGCAGCAGCTCCTACGACAACCCAAAAATCCATTTCTGCTCTCCCTTCTACAGAAAATAAACACTAACCAAATTCTACAACAGAAATGTCTCCCTTTGATTCAATTTTGAACATCAAAAACCTCAAGGGAGCAATTTCCATGAATCTAAAATTTAAAAAGTAATTTTGATTATCAGCACTGAAAAACCTCTAATTTATCAGACCTAGTAATCCACTACAGGTACCATGAAAACTTCAAAAGAATTAAAATACAAAACTTAGAGCTAAATTTTCTTTTCTGCTACGATCATCAATAGACAATTTTCTGATACCACCCAACAATGTTCAGCTCCAAACAGAATGTTTACGCCCCCAAAACCCAGTCGCATTTATCAATTGCAGAAAGAAACCTCCCAAATGTAGGAGAATTATTAATCACAAAAGCAAAGGCAAGCAACAAAGAAGTAAGTCAAACAAAAGAAACCAGTGCTCGCTTCCTCAGTCTATAAACTTCAGACCATTAATCAGAACCCTCGTCACAAGCAAGCTAACAAAAGACTCCCATTTGTAAACAGACATCAGAAATCCAAACTCTACCCAACTTAAAGCAACCTATGTACTGCCAAACCCATCAATGAACAGAACCCCATTTCCTGAACTTAAAAAAACAAAAGCGCACACACACACACACAGAGACGGACGCACACTTTGTATGTCCATATTTCAAGCTAAACACAACTCAAAGCAACTACTTTACGGCAAAAACCGCATTAAAACCTACTTTTGCAGAAATTGCCAAAAATCTAAGCTATACCCAACTTAGAGCAGCCTCCGAATTACAAAAACGATGAATGGAACTGCCTCATTTTACCAAAAGGAGGCTGTCAAAAATGAAAAAAATAAAATAAAACAGAAGACAAGAAAGAAGAAAAACAGTTCCTTTTAACTACTTTAGATTTGTTAAAAAGCGAAGCTCAACTTTAAGAATCTACAGAACAGCATCTAAACTGATGGACCTAACTTTGAAAGAAGAAGTTTGTTGTTGAATCTTGCTGGTGGATATTGGATTACTATGAAGAATAAGACCCTCTGCTTTGTTATCTACACAACCCACAGCTTGCACCTCCTAATTTCTATTTATTTTTTTAACAGCCCTGAAAATTATAATATTTAATTTTTTTTATGAATTATTATTATTATTTTCTTAAACTAAATTTTTTAGGTAATAAAAAATATATATTTTTTAATTCTTATGGACCTCTAGTCTTGAAGAAAATCACGATGTCGAATTTATAAAATGATTGGGAAAATCTTTTGTTTTCTTACATAAAATATGACCGAATCTATTATTATTTTATTTTAAACATTTTTAAAATTGGAATGATATGATTATAGATTATGCACCAATTGGGGTTTTAACACATACCTCCCCTGAGGTTTTAGATTCTAACACTTAAAGAGAATGTTTGGCTTAATACACACATACCTCCCCTACAGATTTCTACTTCCATCCATAATTGCAAAAAGGACCATTTACCCTTCATTTACCATTTTTGAAATAAAGATAAAAATTTAAGCTTGAGATATGTTAATATTTCACTCAAATTATTTATTAATGCGAGTCTACAATACTTTTTTTTTAAATTCTCCAACCAAAAGCTTAGAGTAGTAAAATTAAATAATTAATAAGAATGGATAAGAAAAAGAAGGCTAAAAAAGAGCTAACAATCATAATGTTATAAGGTAGAAACAAAAAATGGAAAAACTTCTTTTAGCCTTCTTTTTTCTTATCCATTCTTATTAATTATTTAATTTTACTACTTTAGGCTTTTGATTGGAGAATTTGAAAAAAAAAAGTATTGTAGACTCACATTAATAAATAATTTGAGTGAAATATTAACATATCTCAAGCTTAAATTTTTATCTTTATTTCAAAAATGGCAAATGAAGGGTAAATGGGTCCTTTTTGTAATTATGGATGGAAGTAGAAATCTGTAGGGGAGGTATGTGTGTATTAAGCCAAACATTCTCTTTAAGTGTTAGAATCCAAAACCTCAGGGGAGGTATGTGTTAAAACCCCTGCACCAATTTAATATTCCAAATTTTGTTTTCTTTTTTTGGAAAATAAATAAAAAAGATTTTCAATATCAAAGAAGTTGATCCATCAATATGTCTATGTTGATGTCTCTGTCATGCTGGCTACCAACAAATCAATACATCAATGATTTTCATTAATTTGATCATAAATTATACCACCTTTCCTCTTACTTTTTCATTTAATTTTTGGTGGGAAAGAGAAGAAGATGAAAGAGCATCATTAGACAGTGTTATACCCTAAACCTACCTTAAAGTTTATCCATCTAAAACCCTAATCTCAATTATTTAATGATTTGGTTTGGGTGGGATCTCATCATCTCACATCAGCATATAATGCCATGGAACTGCTTCTTTTTGGCCTTTTGGAGCTTGGCTTTTGTCCTGCCTTTTCCTCTTTTTCAAAAAGCAACAACAAAGCATGTGGGTTTGAAAAGCACTTCCTGCCTACAAGCAAATTTAGAATAAGATATGAGACCCCTTTGATTTAATCGCCCTGGCCTTGGACTTGGATTTGATCACATGTTTCTGTTTGGTTTGGTTATTCATGAAGAACCTACTTCTTCAGCAATCAATTATCATTGAGTTTATAATTGCAAGTACTTTCATTTGACATATATCATGAAAGGATAATAACTTGTGTCTTCTTCTTATCATCCTCTTGTCGGCATTGATAAACTCTTTTGGCAAAAAAAATGATGTTGAATATCACTTAGTTAGTTGTTAAATGAAAGAAAACAAAAACAAAAAGACGAAGTTGTTTCCAACTCTCACAATCATCAAACTGTTTTGATTTGGTGAGGCATGTCTGTTGGGTTTGATGATGGCTCTCAATCACCAACCTTTTTTTGTTTTGTAAAATGATTTCCAAAAATAATTTCGGAGCAAAATGGAACTCTCTCTAAACAAAATCTGCAGGTTTATCCCTGAAATTCCAACTCAACAGTGAAGAAAATGGAACTATTCATTTGATATGTACATACAAACACATAATTTCATTCATCTTTCAATTATGAAGTTTTTACACATTCCCAGTCACAGACAAGGTTTTGCATGCTGCTGAGAATGGAATGAATAATAGAATTATTGGGGTGTATACACTGCCCTTAATACAAAATGCAGAGAACAAGTCCGGATTATACAGGGAGTACCATGCTAATCCAAGGAGTTCATCAGATCTTCGAAATTGAAAACCAGCCAATCTGCTTTTTCTGCAACACTCTCTCGAAGTTGTACACCGCCATAGCATATAAACATGTCAGCACCTCCTGGTTGATGTGCCTACATAAGGAAGAATGAAAATTATTTTTGCAAAAGCATCTCTGTCAATAACAAACGAAGATTGGCTGTAACTTCACATTTTAGAAGTTTGGATAAGTTTACTGACCTCAAGATCTGTAGCTCCATCCCCAATCATAACAAGTGCCTTGTATCCATGAGCCTAAAATAACAGTATAATTAATTTTGCTATGGCAACAAATTCAGCAATCAAACATGAACCAAATGGCCAATCTTCATTTAGGTTACGGCCAATCCTAGAAACTCACCTTCCTAACTTGTTGCACCGCCTTGGCCTTTTCCTCCACTCCTTGAAGTAGGTTCATTAGCATCGAAACCTAGAAACTCCCCGGAATTCTTAAACAACAGTTGATTGGCAAAGATATTTTCATTTGGAATACCAAGGATTGATGCAACGGGCTTCAAAGGAAAATGCTTAATTATTATACTACGAAATAAATCTTCAAGTCAGTCAGGTGCTCTATAGCAGACACTATATATCAGCAAAAGGAATTAAATTGCAAAGACTCCCCATGACAATGAATGGTATGTACTATAACTGTGCCCCCCATAAACAAAGCCCGACATGAGTCTCTTTAGTGTGATATTGGCCAAAAACAATGAAATCCATGTCAGCTTTAGGATGATCAATAATGGAACATTTACAAATTTCATGAACAAACCATATTTCTGTTACATTAGAACATTCCACACTCTTCCATGGTTACAGGTCATGAAATCATGAAGCTCTTTGCAATATGATGTGATAAATTTTAAAGCCTCTTCCAGACTCAAAAGTTTTAAGATGTTGCCTGATTTACACTATCTTCAGTAGAGCTGCTTTGCCAATACAATAACTATATCTTATTGCAAAGAATAGGTTTGAGTCAAAAAACGTTTAAGATCCATTATCCAATATCAAGAAGTTAGTGGACTGACTTTCTAGAAGTTCATAATTGATTGAAGTTATTTAGAAAAATAAATGAAAATTCAGATTATCACTTATATACACAAAGAACGGACTAAACCTGCATTTCCATTATCAGCAACATACATTGATCATTTGACGGAAGCCTCCAGAGATCAGAAAAACATTTTTATTGTTAGCCTTCAGCCTCTTTACCAACTCATCTATGCCAGGCTGAAAGCCTGAAGATTGAAAAGGAGAGATAATTAACATTTATAGCAATAACTTGTATGAAATATTTTCTACTCATTATGTTGCCTAAACAGAGAAAAAGAAAAACAAACAAAATAGCAGCAGTAACAAGAACCATGGCATCAAATATGACCACTGTAAAGATACGTTATTCATCAATGTTTTAGGACAGTTCACCTATTGCAGTGTTATGTTACTAGTTATAACTCTCCCCAAACCCCACCAACCAACTCTCCCACCCCCCTCTTCCTTCAGAACAAAAATAGTCAGAAATTGAGCGAAAAAAGAAGAAAGAGGCAAGAAGTAGAGCAGCTGACCATAATATGAGAAATCATACCTTGGGGGCCTCTTCTCTAGAAAATCCTGGACTTGGGACAATGAAGGTTTGAACAAAGATAGTCTGGCAGCCAATGCCTCCTCAAAAGGAACAGAACCCCCCATTGCCCTGGCAAAATGCAAAAATGAATAAGCAAGACATCTGATAACATCAAACATGAATTATTTCAGTGAACAACCAACCTAGCAGTCCATTCAGCAACAGCCTTCCCTGCTCCACAAAATTCTGCAAGTTCATCAATGCCCTCATCTACACATACCGTGCTATCCACATCGAAGCACACCGCATCCGCATTTCTCCACAGCTCAAGAACCTCTATAAATTTAAGAAAGCATTCATCAAGCATAGCAATAATATCCTACATCATCAACCACAACAAAAACTTGAAACCTTTAAGACAAATCATTACCATTTAAGACTCAGAATCTGTATCATAATTTTGAATGTTAAACATTCAGATGAACCATTCAGGATCATCATGTCCTTAATATTACTTAAAAGATTCAACTTACCTAGTTTCTTCGATTCAAGTGTTTAGCACAATGACAAGTAATTTTAATTCAACCAAACATTGACTAATTGAAAAGGATATAAAGCAGTTACAGTTTCATGAGGAACAGATGATAACCTTTGGAGGGTGATGTGTTATTGAAGCGGCCCAATGTTGAGGCTTCTAACGGTTTAACTGAAGCAGCAACTGGATTGAATGATTTAGGATGTTTCAACAGTCCGAACTTGACTTCTACACCAGTTTTTCCTCAATTGCAATGAAAATGTTGGAATAAAAAGAGAGTGCTGTTGCTTGTAATGAACATGAACCTGGGGTGATGATCTGTGAACTCACCAACCCTTCCATCAAATTATCTGCTTGCCATACACCAAGAGGAAAATATATATATATAGTAAGCAAGTAAATCTTCTAAATGCAAATGATCTAATGCAACTATCCAGATAGAAAAAATCACAAAAAATATTCCAATATCCATATCCACCAGACCAAAAATAAATAAATAATAATCCAACTATTAAGGAATAAATATAAATATAAATATGAAAAACCATAGAACTGAAAACAGTTCAATTTGATTAGAAAAAAAAAAATTGAAACCATGCAATCAGAAAGTATGAAATAAGAAACAACTTGTCGATAAACAAGTAAACCCACTACTAATTCATAACTTACACTTTCACTAGATGTATAAGGAATGTTATAATCAACAAAACACAAACACCCTTTGTTTGGCAGTCGAGAATATAAATTATAAAGAAGAAAAAGTAAGTTTAACAAATATATATTTATTCAGATATTTCAGGTCCAACCCAACAAAGAAGCAATTTCAATTGGATTTTCTAATTTGCAACAGTTTCTTCGAAACAAAGAATTAAAAGAGAGACAAATTTCCATAAGCAAGAGGAAATAAAGCTGAAATGAAAAAGAAGAAAGAAAATGAGAAACAAAACTGCATAAGAATTAAGTTAAAAAGACACAATATTGTTATTACAACTTACAACGTTTGTTCAAACTGATTCTGATTCAAGGTTTGGATCGAGATGTTGTCTTTTCCTGTCTTCTTAGATCTGTGTCTGCTGCCTTCTGTTTCCCTCTCGCAACTGATGATTTCGCCGTGGCTTCCTCCTCCGAAGTAAAAATACATGGGTAATAACAGTTTTATCCCTAACATTTATTAAAAAAACAAATTGTGAGATAGTTTTCTCTACTTTAACAGTTACGTCAGCAGTTAGAAATGACAATTCGTATTTGTTACATCATTAGTGAGTATATCAAAATATTTAATAAATATGAATTTAATTTGTTTATTAATCATATCAAAAATTTAAAAATAAATACAATTTATTTATTAATCATATTCAAACAAATTATATTAGTATTAGAATAGAATTTATTTAGACGTGATTATTGGTTTATATGCGAATATTTGTTTAGATACAATTAAATAAATTTAGGATTTTTATTTTTGATTTTTTGATTTTTTTACCTTTATATATTAAATTTGTTTGGACATTAAATTTGGATATATTAATGTAAATATTTTTTTCATTTTAAATATTTTATAGATATAATAAAAGTAATAATAATTTTAAATAAATTATAAACGTGTTTTGAATAAATAAACAAGTTAAAAAAATTAAATACGAATATAACACGATTATTAAATAAGTGATATAAATATAATACGATTATTATTTGTATCAATTATTCTAAATTTATATTTATTTAATTATATTAAATTTGTATCAAATAATCGTGTAATAACTCAAATTGTCAGCCCTCAAAGAAACCAATTCGAAAGATATAAAAACTAAACTAGGGACTGATTTGTTATAATTATAAAAAATAACCTTGTATACTATTTTAAAAATAATTTAAGTACTAAAATGTTATTACTCCAAACATATATATGTAATATAAAATTCTAAGTTTAAATCCAACGTATCAAACATTGGGTTGGTTGGTGAGGGTATTATAGTCCATGAAAAATCATTTTAATAATTATTGATATGAATAAATAAGGTTTAATGTTATAGAGAAGATGCCTCCCCTTGCATATATTGGGCAAGTGGATTATCGAATTTCCTTTTGTATTTGTGGGAATCCCCTTTAATATAATCTTGAATAATGACAATCAACTTTCACTCTTGTGCTACAACCAAGAGGACCATACCAAACAAAGAAAGTGATCGGTTCAATATCATATTGTGTTTAGATATGGTAATTGTGTTATATTCTAAACATCGTACTATTTTGCTATACTTTTTTTTATATTACAAATTACGATGTACAATTTACTAATAGTATATTATATAGATCAAAATTTAGATAATTAGTGTTACGATGTATTTCGGAAATCTACTCACATAATCGGTGAGATTTCTATTCTAATATATGGAAGGGGTTGTGCCCACATATTATAAAAAAGTCAAACACTCTTAAAAATGTGTGATAAGTTTTAAAGTTTAGATATAACAGTTGTATTACACCTTAATCCTAAACGTTTAGATATAAAATGTGCGATATCATCCTTATATTGGAGGGGTATATACTACAATTATACTGCACATATTTAGGCCGTAAAATTTAGATATGATAATTATGTCCTTGTGACAATTATGCTACACCTTAAACATCTTAATTTTGCCAATTGTGTTTCACCTTAATTTATTGAGGTCAAGTTATAATTTTTTTTTTGTATTTATTAGACTAGTTCAAAAAATACAAAATACTATTGTTTAATTAAAATTACTAAATATGTTTTCTTATTTTTATTTTTCATTTTTTATATTATATTATTATATACTAATAAAACACTAGATTTTAACTTAGATTCGAAAGATATTAAATGTTAAATTGACAAGTTATAAATTTAAAAAATATATAAAAAAATGACAAACTTTAAAATGATGCATCATGCTGAGTGTCATGATACGAGCTAATTAAAAAAATTAACATAAATTTTTGATCTAATAATTAACGTTGACATACAAACTTCTCTATCCATTACTTAAAATAGAAATGCAAGTACATCATATAATACTACAATACAATAATTATACTACTCAAATATATAATTAAACATAATAATTTTTTATTAATTAAATAAAATCTTTAAATTTTTTTTTATTAATTCTTTAAAAAGAAAATATTTTGTATGATTGATGAGAAAATAAAATCTTGAATAAAAAATGAAATCTTTGGGAATTTTTCTTTATTAATCTTGTTTTAATATATTTAAAAATAATTCAATTACTATAGTTGATCGACTAGTCTGATATTAAATAATTATTATTCATTTTAGTAATTTTTTTGTTTGGTTAATAAAAAATAGAAAAATAATTTTAAATAAAAAATTAAATAAATGAGCCCCTACATATAGTGGATGGTCTCGAAGGAAATTCTATAAGTGATAATTTGGATAAACTAATTGTATTTGGGTTAACACGAATACAATTCGTTTATTATTTATTTGACATAAATATAATTCGTTTATTATTTATTTGACATAAATATAATTCGTTTATTATTTATTTGACATAAATACGATTCGTTTATTATTTGTGTCAATTTTGTTAAATCTAAATATGACCTGTTTATTTAGATATGATTTGTTTAAAACACGATTATTTATTTAAGACACGATTATTTGTTTAAAGTATGATTATCAGTTCAGAGTATAATTATATGATCAAGATAAGATTATTCGTTTAACTAATTATGTCTCAAATGAATAATCTTATTAAGAGAATCAAATACGAATATAGTAAGAATAATAATTGTGACATATTTATGTTGATACAATTTTTATTCGTGTCAAATTTTTTAAATTAAAATTTGTTTAATAGTATTGAATTCGTATTATATCTCAAATTATTACTCTTAATTTTACTTTTTTAAATATTATAAGTCTTATATATAATGAATAGTTTCATATATGGTGAGATAGAATTTTAGAAGGATTTTTTTTTATGGTCTAGATTAGGGTGGAGTGGCTAATTATGTTTTAATTTTAAAAAATATAATATAAAAAAGAAAACCGAATCAAACTTTCGACATAATTCATAATTGTTTACCGAACCCGGCTGGGCTTCCAGAACCCGGTTCGGACCGGGTATTTGCCAAGCCGTATGTAAGGAGAGAAATAATCAGCCTCGTCTTTTAGTTCTCTCTTTAAAATTTGTGAAGTGGCAACTGCTGGAACAGTGAAGGAGAGCAGTGATGGCGAGCATTTTGGCGGGAACTCCGTGGATGAGGATTGGGACGTTAACGATGCTGGAACTTTACCGTTCGATTTTGCGGCAATCTTCTTCGTCTGTTTATTATTGTAAGCGAAGGAGATTTTCAGTCTCCGCTTCTTTGTCTAAGAATTCTTCAAAAGATGGAGAAGTCAGAGTTCGTTTCGCTCCTTCTCCTACCGGAAACCTCCATGTCGGCGGCGCCAGAACTGCGCTCTTTAATTACTTGTTCGCCAGGTAAAAATAAAATGATTTTTGATTTATGTGAAAATAAAAAATGTTTTCAATTTGGTTTATTTGTCGTTTAGGTCGAAAGGAGGGAAATTTGTTCTTAGAATTGAAGATACTGATTTAGAAAGGTCTACTCGAGAATCGGAGGATGCCGTGCTTCAGGATCTCTCTTGGCTTGGCCTTGACTGGGATGAAGGTGTGAAATTAAATTTTTTTTTTTGGGTGAAAAATGGTATCTTTAGTATTCTTTTCACGAGTTAGGGAAGATATAAGTAGTTTTGATTGTTATTTTTGGGTGGAGAATTTGTTAGGTCCTGGTGTTGGTGGAGACTATGGTCCGTATAGGCAATCCGAAAGGAATTCTTTGTACAAGCAATATGCAGATAAGCTTTTGGAATCAGGTCATGTTTATCGTTGTTTTTGTACTAATGAGGTACTTGTTCCTTTTAATTGTTGAAATTCTTGCTCATGTGATGTTTCTACTTTTCGGATTTGATGAGTGTTACATTATTTTTTGCTGCTTTTAGTGGTGAAATGTATATTGCACTTATTGGTTTTTGTTTAATTATCATAAGGAACTTGAGAAAATGAAGGAGATTGCCAAACTAAAGCAAGCTACCTCCAGTTTACAGTGGAAAGTGGGCCACTGCAACAGATGCAGAAGTGCAAGAAGAGTTGGCAAAGGGAACCCCTTACACGTATAGATTTCGTGTGCCTCAAGAGGGGAGTCTGAAAATAAATGACCTCATTCGAGGCGAAAGTAAGTTCTATTGGTCAGTTTTTAATTTTGCGCTATTATTATTCTTGACTAAAAAGTGGTAATCGTTATTGTTTCAATTAATGGGATGTTGCCTCATTGTTTAGTAAGTTACAATAAGTTAGTGCTTGAGTGGTTTTCCAGTAGCTTGCATTAGTCTTGTACCTTTTGTCCAAACAATATGATTTAATGTCAAAAGAAGAAAGAAAGAACAAACTAAAAGTTCCTAGGATGGTATCGTGTTTTTCCTTTTTTTCTAATTCATCTTACATTGTTTAAGGATCATGTGAGGAAGAGTAGAAGTGCTTTAGCAGTATATTTTTTTCCTTGATGTTAGGCCTGCTATCTTAAAACCTCTGTTAATGAGCCAAGCCAGTAGAAAACAAAGAAGTGGGTGAAGTGTATGATACAGTTCTCAATGCTAGTAATTATGTAAATAATCTTTGTGTGACTACACATATTGCATTTGATCTTATCAAGACAGTGCAGGTGTTAATTTTGTTGGGTAGTGTTCTTGAAGGTTAGTTGGAATTTGGACACACTTGGCGATTTTGTAATCATGAGGAGCAATGGGCAACCTGTGTACAATTTTTGTGTCACAGTTGATGATGCCACTATGGCTATTTCGCATGTTATAAGGTAATTACAAAACCTCTTCAACATTAATGATAATGTGTCATTTTCCAGTTCCAATGTCCCCATTTTGCTGCCTTTGATTGTTATTCGAATTAGTAGAATGTGGATTTGTGCCTATTATGTGTTTATATTTTCTTAACGTTTGCATTGCAGAGCAGAAGAGCATCTACCGAATACATTAAGGCAAGCACTAATATATAAGGTAGGCTTAAGTACCCCTAGGTCGTGCTTCAAGTTTTCTTGCTTGCTTCAGAGGCTCCATTTTCTTTCTACAATATAGAGAAGCTGATTTTTGATCCACGAATTATTCCATTCCAGGCTCTTGGATTCTCGATGCCTTACTTTGCCCATGTTTCTTTAATTCTTGCACCAGATAGGAGTAAGCTTTCAAAACGGCATGGTGCAACTTCAGTTGGTCAGGTAGCTTTCTTAGTTCCATTATTCTAAGTTGAGATGTGAAATCTTATTTGTTCTTTATTCCGTTAGTTTTTTACCTTTTTCCTCATAAAACTTCATTTCCAGGCAAAGATTAAAGCATTCCGACTAATGAATACCTGCCATTTAACAGTTCAGGGAGATGGGTTACCTGCCTCAGGCAATGGTGAACTACTTGGCACTTCTAGGTTGGGGTGATGGCACCGAAAATGAACTTTTCACGCTTGAAGAACTTGGTTAGTAATTTTTCTTCAACTTATATCTATATATTGATATATTCTACCAAAAACTATGCTGAAAGCTTTGGTTAATTTATCAACATTTATTTTTGACCATTTTCTTGCTTGTTCATGAAATTGCAGTTGAAAAATTTACCATTGGACGTGTTAACAAAAGTGGTGCTATTTTTGATTCGACCAAGTTAAGGTAATAATGGCCTTTGAGCTTCTAAAAGCTGAGAATCCTTGTTCATTTATTAGATTTAACAAGCATTTTCAGATTATACTGCAAGCAATAGGAGACACTGATGATAGGATATTTTGCTATTATACAGGTTTTCATACATTTTTCTTGTGTTTTGCACATATTGTCTAATTGTTTCTTGTTTGACATGTATTCATGGTTGAAGGTGGATGAATGGTCAGCATTTAAGGGCACTTCCATCAGAGGAGTTGACCAAACTAATTGGTGAACGCTGGAAGAGCGCTGGTATCCTCACAAAATCAGAGGGGCCATTTGTAGATGTATGATTTCTCTCTCTTGTGTCTTCAAGGGAATTATAATCTGATTTACAAGTTTCCTAGAAACAATAGTTTAAATGAAACCTCATATTGTTTATCCCTTCTTTTTGTTGGGATTTAAATGGAAAATAAGAGCAAAATGTTTTGGGACTAAATAAATGCTTGTATGTTAGTTTATTATACTGTTGGAAAAGCCATTGGCCGGGTAAGGCCAAGGATCACGACTACTTATTAATTTCATTTCATAAGTTTTCCCCTTTTTTCTTATGAAACAAATCTTTATGCATAACAAATTTGGTAATTACCGTTAAACGAGTTAGATTTTTAAGGTTAATATCAGAGGAACTTTCATTTTACATTACTAATCCTCGTGTACATTCTTGGATGATGTTGCACAATAATTGATGCATAATTTATGGAAACAGGAGGCAATTCAGCTGCTCAAAGATGGGATTGACTTGGTACCGGACTGGGACAAAGCACTTTCAAACTTCTTGTCTTATCCTTTGCATGCTACTTTGACCAGGTGATTAGTTAATTTCTTGAACTTAATTTTGTGGTTTATTACATATAGTATGGCATAATATCCAAGTTGAAAAAATCAAACATGATGTCATATCTGACATAAATTCTTAAAATGTCTCACATCTTAGCATTTGCTTTGGCATTTTCAAAAATGTTAAAAAGATATAATATCTGCATTGATTGCTGTAGGCTGTGGCTTCAATGTTTGAAGACAATATGATTATTATATCGTTTTAAACATGGTTACACTGTCTGCAGCCCTGAAGGTAAAACCATTGTAGAAGATAAGCTATCTGAAGTTGCAGCCAGCCTCCTTAGCCGCCTATGATGGCAGGGAACTAGTCAGCGCTCTTGAAGAAGGTCATGCTGGCTGGCAGAAGTGGGTGAAGAGCTTCGGAAAATCTCTTAAACGCAAGGTAAGCTCTAAGCAGATTATTCTTCCCCATCTGCTTTTTCTTCTTGCTTATAAACTGACAATTTGGCCAATCTCAACCACCTGGCAGGGGAAATCGCTATTCATGCCTCTAAGGGTGCTGCTAACTGGAAAACTTCATGGCCCTGACATGGGTGCCAGCATACTGTTAATCCATAAAGCTGGAACCCATGGTGTTGTTTCTTCACAAGCTGAGTTTGTAACATTGGATGAACGATTCAAAATGCTTAGACAAGTTGACTGGGAAGCATTGAACAAGGATCAACTTGCCCTGGAGTCTGCTGCTGCTGCCATGCCAAATTGAGATTAAACAGTTTTGATCGGCTTGTTAGAAAGTGTAGATGTTTAATTTAATTTGTTTTTCCCTTTACTCAAAAGCATTTTTCTTAAGACAATAGGAGCTCAATTTCTACTAGAATTCAGGGACACGATAAATGCAAGAGAGAAATTATTTCTACTTTGGATTTATTAAGGCTACGTTATTATATTTTATATGTGACTTTATCTTGATGCTATGTACAAAGTCAGTGAGATGAAGCAAAGATTTTATGCATATTTCACAACTGAAACTTTTTCATTGATTGCTAATCATCAATGTGGTAAGTTGGCTCAGATTGGCCAAAAATGGACCCACAAGCAGTTCTCTCCAGTTATATTCTTTACCATATTATACAGTCCGATCAAATTTAATTGCTCCATATGCAGTCTCTAGCAATAGAATCCAAGTACACAGAAGATCAATAAGAAGAAAAACAGGTACTGTGCTTTTCCTTTATATTTTAATTTTAATTTTCTCATTTTCTAGGAATTAATTAAACCAGATTATGTTAGTTTGGTTCTTTTAAACTTATGATTCTTGAAGGTTTTCTTTTTGTTCTATAGTTAGCTTGTAATGCAGTCAATACTCTGCATAACATTTCTAAATTTGGACAACAGATAGAAGGAACAGAGCATTTCAATCAATTCATAGTTGGGAATCTACCAATTCTGATGTACGTCCCTGAGTTCATCATAAATATTGAAGAAACTGAGCTCCTAAACAATGTAGCTATCCATTCCCTTGTTTATATATATGCGCACATATTGTTTTCTTTACCTTTGTCTTAGTTCTCTTGATAATTTAACTGTTTTATGTTTCTAGGTATATGGAGCTCCTCTATCAAAGTGGAAGTCTTTGAAACATAGGAGATGACAAAATTGCAGTATGTTATCTATATATATGTATATTTCAAATTGGTATTCTCTCTCTTTTTCTTGATTGTCTTCTTTGCATCAATGATAGCAATGACTCTGCTGATAATAACAGGTGGGGTTGTTCATGAAAAGGGTCTTTTGCCGCAAGATTGCAAATATTGTGATGAAGCTTTAGACGATCTTGGTTATTTCTTGTGTTAGTGCTAGTGAAACTTGTACCTATCTAGTGTTATTTTCGTAGGTTGAAGAGTAATGATCTAGTGGGTGAAGTTTTGCATCTTACCATGTGATGCTATTTGGTTAATCCACAGCTTTGACTCCATTCATGAGACACTGCAAAATCTTGTTAAGTGTGTAGTTGTGCTCTATAAGATGAATGATGTCCCCCACCAGAACATTTCTGTAAGTTTAAACATATGTTTATCTCGCTTCTTTATTGCAATGTGAAACTTTATGCTTTTACCCTTTCAAGATATTGTCCATCTTGCTCACGTCTTGTATAATAGAATAGTATCTAGTAAACCTCAAATTTGATTAAGACTCTGTCCGAACACTCCATACTGCTATCAACAGAATTATTTGCTTCATATAAGTAGTTTTTGAGAGATGCCAAGGTTTGTGATTAATATTTTGTGAATAACTTGTGTAGTGATAGTGTAATTAATCATAAGATGCTATGAATTATTGCCCATTGATTAAGTAATCATTATATTATGCCGTGGCATGCTGATATAGCACCAAATAAGAAGAAGAGAAAGGGGACAAAACTTAGAGAGAGGGGAGAGTACTAAAAGAATTTAGAAGAGAAACATCGAAACTTTGTTCAATAATCTCAAAAAATCTTCAAGTTTACCTTTGAACTAAACATAAAGCCCTTTCTATAGTAGCCAAAACCTAAACAAATAAGGAAATATAAATTTATTCCCTATTAAGAAATTCATCATATTTGTGAGTTCATTAGAAAAAGGCTGATGAAAAGATTCATCAACAGAAGGGAGAAGGCCGCTGGATGGCAGCACAACATAACAAGAACAATTTTCAACAGGTTGCGGAAAGAGATCATCCTGGGAGGAATTATGCAACTAATGCCAGCAAGTTATACTCTTGTCTGAGGTTGATGACAACGAGAGGACTCATATAGTTGACTTGGCAACTAAATCATGGGACTGTAGGGGCATGTAGTGTTACTATCGTTCCATGTAATCATGTTCTGCCATGCATAATTTAAAATAGTGCAGATATTTTGTGACTTTGCTAATGAATACTTTAAGGAGGAAACATATCTCAGGGTACATAGAGGCATGAATGATCCATTGCTTGATAAAAGCATGTGGTGTAACATGGGCGCCTACTAGAGATACTGAGGGTTGGAGCTTACTATCTTATATACCTAGCATCTCTCCCGTGCTTTGCCGATGTGAGATTTGCCTAAGGTGTCACATACACCCCCCTTTAGGAACTCAGCGTCCTCGCTGAGGTTTGCACCACCATCGCTCAAGAGGACACCCCACCAGAGATATTGTCTGCTTTAGGTACATAGTTCGTCACGGTTTTGTTTTCGGACTTTTCAACCCAAAACGCTTCTATTGAGGGTTGGAGCTTACTATCTTATATACCCAACATCTCTCTCGTGTTTTGTCGATGTGAGATTTGCCTAAGGTGTCATATACACCCCTTTTTAGGAATTCAGCGTCCTCGCTGAGGTTTGCCCCACCATCGCTCAAGAGGACACGCGGAGTGGCTCTGATACCAATTGTAACAGCCCAACCCACAACAGATATTGTCCGTTTTGGGCACACAGCCCTTCACGGTTTTGTTTTCGGGTTTTTCAACCCAAAACGCGTCTATTGAGGGTTGGAGCTTATTATCTTATATACCCAGCATCTCTCCTGTCTAAGGGAGGGGTGTATGTGACACCCTAGGCGAATCCTACATCGGCAAAGCACGGGAGAGATGCTGGGTATATAAAATAGTAAGCTTCAACCCCCAATAGACGTATTTTGGGTTGAAAAGCCCGAAAACAAAATCTTGACGGGCTGTGTGCCCAAAACGGACAATATTTGTTGTGGGTTAGGCTGTTACAATTGGTATCAGAGCTACTCCGCGTGTCCTCTTGAGCGATGGTGGGGCAAACTTTAGCGAGGACGTTGAATTCCTAAAAAGGGGTGTATGGGACACCCTAGGCAAATCCCACATTGACAAAACACGGGAGAGATGCTGGGTATATAAGATAGTAAGCTTCAACCTTCAATAGACGCGTTTTGGGTTGAAAAACCCGAAAACAAAACCGTGACAGGCTGTGTGCCCAAAGCAGACAATATCTCTGGTAGGTTGTCCTCTTGAGCGATGGTGGGGCAAACCTCAACGAGGACACTGAGTTCCTAAGGGGGGGTGTATGTGACACCCTAAGCAAATTCCACATCGGCAAAGCACGAGAAAGATGCTGGGTATATAAGATAGTAAGCTCTAACTCTCAATAGACGCGTTTTGGGTTGAAAAGCCTGAAAACAAAACCGTGACGGGCTGTGTGCCCAAAACGGACAATATCTGTTGTGGGCTGGGCTGTTACAATTGGTATCAGAGTCACTCCGCGTGTCTTCTTGAACGATGGTGGGCAAATCTCAGCGAGAACGTTGAGTCCCTAAGGGGGATGTATGTGACACCCTAGGCAAATCCCACATCGGCAAAACACGGAAGAGAATGCTGGGTATATAAAATAGTAAGCTCCAACCCCCAATAGACAAGTTTTGGGTTGAAAAGCCCGAAAACAAAACCGCGACGGGTTGTGTGCCAAAAACGGACAATATCTGTTGTGGGCTGGGCTGTTACATGTGGCCTTATGTGGAAGCTGATGACATACAATCTCTGCCTATAATTAAGGCATCTGGTAGGCCTAAGCTGAACAGAAGCAGAGAGGCTAATAAAGTATCCATACATAAAAGGAAGTATGCCTTAAAATGTAGTGTGTGAAGGCAGTATGGGCATAATAAGTGGGGGTCCTCAGTTAACCGAGCTAATGTGAACAAGATGACAAGACATTATAAGGTAGTGCATTTTTGCTTTTTTGTTGATATTTTGTAATCTAATGATATTGTTTAAATTTATGAGCTTCTTTTACTTGATGAACAAAATCATGTCAGGGCTATGTATGCACAGACAGCAAGGACAAATAAAAGGGGTCCAGTTCAAGGATTCATCATTGTCTACTTAAACGTCCAACTTAATTTTTGATTGATATGTATTTTGACAGTTTGCATACATAGCAAATGTATCAGAAGTAATAGATACACGGCCACAAGCAAGAAATTAGCCACAACAACCACTAATGACCAATCAAGGGACCACTTCAAGGGAAAGAGGGTGGCATCATGACAGGCTTGGAGTTCAAGAGAAAAGAATTATAGCATCTGGATGAATTAGGCTGCCAGGTTTAATGCCAACAAGAACCTCAGGTTGGGGCAAAGCAACAATGCAATATACCGATAAGGTAATGTAGTGAGCGTGCTTTTACGACTCGAACTGATAAGGTAATCACTTGCATGTAATTTTGAAGTTTGTATTTATAATATGCAGGATAAATGATCAGAAAAAAAAATAAAAAAACTGACAGCACCAATAGCAACTAGCTAATGTAAACTTTTTGTGAATGGTAATCGTGATTTGTTAAGGAATATAACTCTCAGATGCCACACAAATCCAATACCATTGCAGTGCCTTAGCATTCACAAACCCTTTGGTTATAGACCAATTTTTTTGTTGTTATTTTGTGTCTATAATATACACTGCAATTAGTTTGTGTGACACAGTCTAAGTCGACTCTATTTATTTATTGGTCTTTTTGTATATTTATTGACAGATATTTTGCTAGGTGTTGTTAGAGTTAATTTGTGTAGTGAAACTGTTGAATGATAGATTGATTTTTTTACTTTATAAATTGTTGATATGAGGCACTAAAATCATAGCTGGTATGTTATGTAGATGCATAAATGATATTATTTGCTTGGAATCCTTAATAGTAGAGTTATCAATATGATCACCAGGCATGATTATGATGTGGAGATGCTTGTTATAGCCTAGTGCATCTCTTTGTTTTCTTTGAAAATAAAACATGTACTTCTCTTGATGGAATTGTTGGATAGGTTTTTCAATTTTGTGTTGCCTTCCATGTATCCGTATCCTAGCGTTATACTCTTCCATAACAGAGAATGAGCATCTATCTCTATTCTTTGGACAACATTAGTAGTATAATTTCTGTGGGTGGTTTGATATTTTTGAAATTCTCACACGTGCTCTCATGCTACACTCACATGTTTCAATATAAAACTGCAGCATACCACATTTGCTTTTATGTTATTAAAATTCATTGATTTTATTTGATTTTCAAATAGTATAAATATACGAGTTAATTTTGTTTTTTCAAATACATTAACTACACAATGATGACTACACTGAGGATAAATATATAATTTTACCCAACTCTACTAATTTTAATGATGATCTATTGTAAAATAGGATTGCTTTGATAGCTGATAAAAATTTTGGGTTATTTTTAAAAATTGTAAATAAATATAAGGGTAAATTTGAAAATGACCAAATTAAAACTAATCAAAATGGAAGTGAAGGGAACATCCATCTTTGTCACCATTGAACTTTCTTTCTACGAGGTTCTTTTGAGTGATTAAGCAACAAAATCTATCTCAAATTTGGAAAATTAAATAATTACCATTGACAAAGAGGACATGTATTATATTCATATATTCTCTATCATCTGTTTTTTTTTTCTTCTCTGCTCTATCAAATTAATATGTTATTTAATGTGCCAAGTTTTATCCTTAAAAAGTACTTATTTTTTTTAAGTAAACTTGTAAGGATGAGTAAATGTTGATCAATCATAGTTGACACTTTACCTAAACAACATATTTTTTTTCTTTTTTTAATTCATAAATTTGTGAAAAGTATCCATTGTCTTAATACTATATTTTTTATGCACTTTTATGAATACACTTTTAATAGTTGTGATTAAATTTAAAATTAATTATTAATGTACCATAATATGTAATTCAATAATTTTAATTAAGTTATTATTTAGCGGTGGAATAATTTTTAACATATTTAGGACATTATTTAATACTACTAATTTTACTTAATTTTTAAAATAAAACTAACAAGTATTTGTTAAAAACAAACTTTTAATAAAATTTTAACATTTTTATAATAATATTTAAGAGTCAACACCCGTTGCACAATTGATAGAAAAGATCATTGTTGATTGTAGGGCTCTAAAACCCTAAACAAATTGCAAATAATGATCACCTAATTTTTGCTATATTATGGACTCTTCATATCATAATGAAATTGCATGGGTTTATTTGTCCTCTCACAAAGATCCATCTCTAGCTACATATCAATCAACAGCTTTCTTATATATCATTTACCTCATCCAACAAGAAAATTAATATTATTTCTTAATTTCTTGTATCATAAGGTAGTAGAAGCTCTGTAGCTTTCCATTTTAATTTCATGCTTACACTCTAGCTTTGCTACCTGCTCTCACTTTACCTTCTCTTCCTACTCTCTCCACATTCTCTAACAAAACCAGCAGCTTCTCATTATTATTAGTTGTCTCACCAAACCAAATACAAACAACACAACCATTTTATTATATGGTACTCTTTCCCAATGATATTATTCTCTTTTCATGTTCTACACTCAACCACCCATTAATATTAATAATATACCCATCAAATTAACTTGAATAAAACCATTCATATTATACAAATTAATTGTAATTAATTAATGGAAGTAATAAGAGCTTGATCATAAGCATTGTTAGTCAAAAGGTACTAGAGAACTCATCATCATCACCAAGGGATATCATGCATGCACATGAAGATTCAAAAGCAGCTGATCAAGAAGGACTTTATGTTTCAGCACTTTCTCCATGTTCCTCCTCTTATTCTTCTTCTTCTTCATGTAGTGCTAGTGTTGTACCTCTGTCATTCTCCCCTGTTCCTTCATGCGGCCTCAGATGGAGATATGGGGAGTCTTTGATGGCCTTGGGGTTGAGATTTACTGAGCTTGACTGGAAAGAAGTTGAGGAACGGTTCAACCGCCTTGCTTCTATCAGAAACAATAGAACTGAACCGGTTGTCAAATGGTCGGATTTCGGTTTAACTGTAGGGATGAAACAATCAGCAGAAATTGCAAATGAGATATTAAGGGCATTGAGAGGAAGAAGAGAATGGAAAGATGATATTACAAAGAATGAACTTGAAGGTTTCTGGGTTCGGATGAATGACTCCTGTATTCATTCAAGAATAAGATTGTTCTTTGACATGTATGTAGCAATTAATGGCCTCACCTTAGTTAAGTTCTTAATGGTTTTAAAAATTAATATCACTGAATTTGAATTTTCTTCAGGTGTGATCGAAATATGGATGGAAGAATTACCGAAATGGATATGAAACAGGTTCATTATTAATACTCCTCTTCCCTTTAATTATCTTCCAAGTAAAAGCTGTTGTCATTTGGTGTTTATGAATTTTGCAGACTATTTTGTCGAGTGCTTCTGCAAATAATTTGTCAGTACGTCATGAGGAAGCAGAAGAACAAGCTAGTTTAATCATGGGAATGCTTGATCATGATAATCGGGGCTATCTTCAGGTACTCATCAAATTAATTAACTGAAGATCTTGAATTAATTGGTGATTGTTAATTAATAACAGGAGTATATGCATGTTGAAATTTGCAGCCATATGAGCTAGAGATTCTCTTCAAAGGAAGCGTATTACCAGGAGTTTCATACGCTAGACCTACTCCTAATCATCAGAATCTGCAGCACTGAAGAGCCAATGTCAAAAGCTGAAATCATTTTTCGATCATACTGGAGACGTGGATGGGTAATCTTGCTCTGGTTAATCATTTGCATGGCAATTTTTGCTTGGAAATTCATTCAATACAGCAATAGAACAGCATTCCAAGTCATGGGATATTGTCTCAGCACAGCCAAAGGAGCAGCAGAAACATTGAAACTCAACATGGCTCTAATTCTGCTCCCTGTTTGCCGGAATTCAATCACTTGGCTTCGCAAGAATCGCAGGCTAAACTCAGTTATTCCATTCAATGACAACATCAACTTTCACAAAGTGATAGCAGGAGGGATTGTGGTAGGTGTTATCCTCCATGGAGGCACCCATCTAGCATGTGATTTCCCCAGAATTAGCAGCTCTGATAGTTCGACTTTCCAGCAGACTATAGGCCCTGAATTTGGGTATCATCAACCATCATACATAGAGATTTTGACCACAACAGAAGTTGCCACAGGACTTGCTATGGTTGTATTAATGAGCATAGCATTTACACTAGCAACAAAATGGCCTCGCCGTCAAGTTGCCTTCACTACCAAGGTCTGTTAGACAAGTGACGGGATACAATACATTTTGGTACTCACATCATCTCTTCATTCTGGTCTATGTCTTGCTGATTGTTCACTCGATGTTCCTCTTCCTAACCAGCGATGTAACCGAGAAAACGGTAAGCCTACAAGCTGACCAACTCATACCTTATTTCTCTAATTCATAAACCAAGTAATATATAAATTAATGTCATATTTGTAGACATGGATGTACATAGCAATTCCAGTTTTATTGTATACTGGAGAGCGGATTTTCAGGGCTATAAGATCGAGAACTTATGAGATTGAAATCCTGAAGGTAATTTTATTATAATATTCCTTCTGTAGAAGAAAGAATTGTGAGAATGTTCCCAACTTATGTCTTAAATGTTGCTGTCGTTTTCATTTTTGCTTCTGATGTGGGTGTGCAGGCAATTTTGTATCCTGGAAAAGTGTTATCCCTAAAATTGCTGAAACCCGAAGGGTTCAAGCACAAGAGTGGCATGTATATATTCATCCAGTGCCCTCAAATTTCACCATTTGAATGGTAAGTAAATCTGATAAGCTGACCTTATTTTTTGAATTTTCATGATATAAAATTTCTTTCTATGATCTTGAATTTTAATTTGCTGTCTTGGTTTTCAGGCACCCATTTTCTCTAACTTCTGGACCAAGAGATGATTACCTGAGCGTGCATATTAGAACTCTTGGAGACTGGAGTTATCAGCTATATAGCCTCTTCCAAGAGGTAAAAATTGGCTCAAGAGCATTTGACGAAAAAGATATTCGATTGTTAAAACACAGAAAGTAATTGAATCAAATTACATTAAAAAATCTACTTTTCCAGAAAATATTAACAGGGGCAAAGGAGTTTCCAAAAATTTACATTGATGGACCTTATGGTGCTGCATCTCAAGACTACATCAAATATGATATAGTTGTGTTAATCGGCCTCGGCATAGGAGTTACACCTTTCATTAGCATCATCAAAGATGTTGTTAATGGTGCCCAGAAAACACAGCTTGATCAAGTAAAATTGCTTAGCTAATTATATATTCTGCATCAAAATGGAACAAAACAGAACAGAACACAGCGCAGCAGTGCCCTGTTTCATGGACACTGACACAAGAATATGCCTCAAATTTTTATGTAGGTTGGTAGCAGGGAATGTAACATACCAAATGGTCCACTGAAGACCTATCTTTACTGGGTTTCAAGAGAACAAAACTCCTTTGATTGGTTCAGAGATGTCATCCAGGAAATTTCATCAAAAACAAACATGAAACAGGTAAATACATGCCAATATCTTCAAATTTTCAGATTTCCCAGAAAATGTTGATCCTCTCTAACTATCTGGAACTGCTGTTTGTAGTCTGTGATAGAGATGCACAACTTTTTAACTAGTGTATATGAAGAGGGAGATGTAAGATCAGCTTTAATTAGTGTAATTCAAGCTCTTCATTTTGCCAGGACCGGCATCGACATTGTCTCAAAAACCCCAGTAAGCAGCTTAGCTTATACCAATAATTAGCAGGGAGATAAAAGAGTGTTTGTTTTCCTTTGATGTTTATAATCTTAAATGATGGAGCTTTTAGGTATGGACACATTTTGCTCGACCAGACTGGTTCAATGTCTTCTCGAAATTGGCTCGTCGGCACAGAGGCGCAAGGATTGGTCAGATTTAATAAGTGCATTTCTTCTTATTAAAAAAGGAGAAAAACAGAAAGGGTCTAAGGAATCAACATGAACAGTTTGGCTAACAACTTAACTAAAATTAGGTGTTAATGATTGAGTTTTCTATATAAAATTATCGAATGATGAAATTGCACAACCAATTATAAAAAGGAGCAGTTGTTTCTCAATTCCTTTATATATGAATGATTATAGAGCCTCTTAACTTGTAAAAACACGTATTTTTGGAAGATATTAGGTGTTGACAAGATAAAAGAGAAATGAAGACTATTTGTTACTGACTGCTTACTGAAAAACTGATTTTGCTTGTAACAGGAGTATTCTACTGTGGGCCAACAGCATTAGCAAGAGAGTTGGAGAGGTTGTGCACCAAATTCTCCACCAAAACCAATACAAGATTTGTATTTCACAAGGAGCATTATTAGTAGTAGCAGTAGTAGATGGTTTCTTTCTACCTTTTATGGAAAATTAGGAAATGGAATAAACACCCACTTCTTGGCAATACTTCTGGGTCCGACTCTGAATAAGATATTGCTCCATCTAGCTTCTTACGGCAAAAGAAACTTCTGTAAGATTAGAAATTGTAAGATAATTCTCAACTTATAGCTTCAGAATGGTAATGGTGTAAAACTTGGAAGCACTCTATTGCTGCATGTTTTTCCCTTTTGGGCATTTCTTACGTGATTTGTGAAACACTATTCTTAGTTTTCCATCTACCCCATCAATATTGGGAAATGTTCCAAAAGATTAATCTGAACTCATGGGTCTAATATGGTAAATCAACCAGCATACTCATTAAAATAGAGTTAAAATGAGGAAAGGCATGCATTGTCATTAAAACATTGAATTCCAAGGATTTTGAAGTCCTCAAACACAAGTCATTTCCATTTGATTGCAATGCTCAATAACTAAGAATCAAAAATTGTATTGGAACCAATGTAATTATAATTTTTAATTCTCCGAACTGAAGTTTTGAACACCGGAGAGATTATTGGAGTAGCTCAACAAAAAACACACAAAAAGTACCAGATTGAAGTTTCAACAAAGCCTCCACCAAGAACTTATTTCGTCAGACAAATGGACAGTAAGCTTTCTGCAATTAGCCTTCCAGTGCTGATGCTCCAGATATAATCTCAGTCAACTCAGTGGTGATAGATGCTTGACGAGTTCTGTTACAAAATTGACCAATAATAAAGAACACAGATAAGCTATCAACTTCTAGTTATAACCCATATACATGCCAGAAACCTAAAGATAATAATTGCGTTAATAAAGGAAATATCAAGCTGGTTTTCCAGCCCCATGCCAAACTACTCTTTTCCCAATTAGAGTCATATTTTGTGCTTCTCTCTTTGTGTTTGTGAGAGAGGGAGAGAGAGAGAGAAAGGTACAGACCTGTTATAAGTAAGAGTGAGACGATCAAGCATTTCACCAGCATTTCTGCTTGAGCTATCCATGGCAGACATCCTTGCACCTTGTTCACTGCAAGCATTCTCCAACACCGCATTGAACATTACCTGATGATATCCAAAAAACCATCAACAAATTGGCAGCATGACACATCATAAGATCATTTCAGAAGCACATTCATTACGCTTAATAGTAATCAGTAATCCTATAATAGAAGATGTACAGCATATTCTGCTGCTAGTCAAAGTGTAAAACTTAGGAAACTAAAAACATAACAAACAGCAGCAATACCAAGGGCCTGCTCAACTTATAAAACAACCAGAATATGACATTCAGATATTTGGATTCTGGTAAAGAAGTGTTCAGGCTGGCATTCTCTTTCAGATTGTTCCACTAAGGGAAAGTGTTTTCCAGAAAAAATGCTCTATACGTATTTATAAAACAAAAGCCAACATAAAAGATCGAAATTTTCACCTCTTGAAACATTAAGTGTCAGAAATAAACTTATAATTGATCGAGAGCTTAAATTCAAAACAACAAAAAAGAGACAGCACTTGATACTAGTTAATATAGGGGGTTGTAAAGGGTCTTGGCCAAATAATGCTAGGTATCAGAAATGAATTTCAAGTCGATCAAGAGCTTAAACTCAGAATGGTGAAGAAGTGCTGAATCCAATACTAGTCAATGAAAGAACATCTTTGCCAAATAATGCTCCCTGGGTAAAAACACTAATACAGCTCATAAATCATGAAGCTTGTCGATGGCAATCACAAGGATATGCCTATGATTTATCTGATTCTGGGTTGAACTGATTCATTATGCATTTAGATTCTCAGTAATAAGGCAAGTTCTAAAAAAATGCATCCCCATATCTCTTAACCATAAAAAGCTAATTTTTCTGGGGTTCTAGTTTCTATCAAGCTTTCAAGAAAATTTGATGTTTGGCTAGTCCAGCCCTAGCTCATCAATAGTTTTATGCCGAAGGCATCTCATATATATATGTATGTGATTCCACTGATAATGACATAAAGGAAAACAGCAGCAATACTTCAGGAAGGACAGCTTCAATATTGCCCACACACAGTCCTCAATATAGATGCTGTGACAGGAAAAAAATTTTATCGAAACAGCATGACTTACACAAGAGAACTGAAACTCTGCCAGATTTTGTAGGATTTCACCCTTTGTTTCACCGCCTTCAATTTCATAGGAGTCTAGATCACCAAGCTTTCCCCCAGATTCAGCCTCTCTCTCCACAACCTGCATTCAAGTGTCATAAAATAACATTAAGAAACCAAAAGCAGAATGCAGAAGGGAGAAAAGTAAATAAATAAAGAGGCTTAGAGTTACTAAGATGAAACATTTAAGTCACCTCAGGAGATAATACGGTTGACACTGTTGGAAGAAATGAGACCACGGAATGGAACTTGTTAAAGACAATCCTCAAAGCATCAAACTCGACATTCTTTAAGATGTCATCTGCAAGAACGGAAACCTGAAAGGGAAAAAAATTGATTGGAGCTTAACATAAAGTATCAACAATATCCTCTTGCATTGCGCAAATAGCTCATAGGCTAGTGTGGAAGGCATTCAAAAGGCAAAGAGACATAAAACCCATAGCCAAAAAGAAAGCTTGCATTACAAATATAAAATGACACATAAAATGGCTCTCTCCTCAACTCATGCAAAGTTGAAAATACATTGCATAACCTGGGTATAATTCAGAGGATTCTTCTGCAACTCAGTTATGATGATTTCAATATCTTTCTTAGAGTCACGTATTAATTGTGCCTTTGCCTTCTCTCCCAAGATGACATACTTGGATTCTTTGTCTGGACCTGCAGAAGCAAAAAACAATTTAAGTTGTAAAATCATCTAATCATCACTAGTAACAAGAAATAAACATCCATAAAAGTTAATCCATTGATGTGCAATATGTACCAGAATTCAACTTGTGCAGACCCTTGCTTATCTTGACTGATGTGGAGTTAATTCCACCACACAGACCTTTGTCAGAAGAAACAGTCACAACAACATTCTTCTTAACAACAACACCTGCCGTCCAACCAAACAAAAAAAATAAAATTAGAGCAACAGAAACGAAATGAAGCATAGTAAGGAAAAAACGAAATAAAGAAACACGAGAGGAAAGGAAAGAGAAAGCAGAGGTAGAGATGTTAAAATTCACCAAGAATGAAATAGATTCTGAAGTAAATGATTTGTTAAATGATAAAAGTACAATCGGTTCCAGCTCTTGTGGAGAGTTTCTTGTAAAAAACTTTTTAACCGTTCCAAAACCTACACTGACAGCTCCATGTTACTCTTTCAATCAAACTTATCTCCTAATTATTAAAAAGCCCATGCAGAAATAGAGAGGATAAACATATTGCCAGGCCATTTGGATTCCAACTGCCACCAAAGACACTCAAAAAGGGATTGCTCAGCATACCTAGAGTTCAAGTGGCCAAACATGCAAATAGGTTCATCCAACTTACAAACAGAATTAGATGTGAATACCACAGTCAGTCATAGGTCATGCCACTCAGAAAACAGCATAGACGCCTAGAGAAGGGCTGCCATCTTGGAGATGTCAATATAAGTTTGATAAGTGACTTACTAACTGAACTTAATTAGGATAAATAAAGGCCAAAAGTTGCACATACTTGGAGAGTCACCAAGAAGTGCAGTGAATGGCTGCCACAGGCCACGGGAATTTTCAGCTTTATTTTGAATTGCCCTTAACTTTGAGGCTGCAACCATCTTCATTGCCTTTGTAATTTTCTGAATATTCTTGACACTCTTCATCCGGTTTCTAACTGCATGAATAATATAGGAACAACTATTATCAACCGCAAAAATGACTCACCATACTGAAAGTAGCAAAATGGGCATCTAACACAATTAAGTTAAGGAAATTACACAAAATTAATGATAGGGATTAATCACAAGTCATATTGAGTCTTACCCACTTGAGTTGAAATGTTTCGGACTCCCAGAGGAACATCCTCCCTGCCCATTCAAACAAGTTTATTCAGTAACCCATAGCACAAACAGAAATAAAACATTTTGTTCTTCAAAATACCAGAATCAGCACTCAGCAAATATTATTGAAGAATGACAGCCATATATATAACTCAACAGCACTCAGCAAAGTTATTGAAGAATGAAAGCCGTCTATATAACTCAACAGAAATTAAATGTAATTCATAAACTCACAGAAAACATTAAAAAAAAAACATATTTTAAGTCATAAAAGCAACACAAATTTCTGCAACATTATTCTCTCACCTTCTCAACATTAAAGAAACATTTTACTTGAAAACTAGCATAAAGAGAACAACAAAGAAAATTAAACAAATATTAAACAAAACCTACTTACAATCATTTGACTTGCTGCTTTAATGTATAATAAGAAAAGAAAAAATCACGTATTTTTTTTTTTACCAATATTCTAAACAAGTAACGAAATTTAATAAATTGATAAATATAGAGAGATCAGAGAGTGATATTTTGATCGAGTAAAAGCTCGTACTCAGAGACGGAAGGGGATCGGATTGCGGCGATTGGACGGGGAGAGAGGAGATGGGTGGCGAAACGCCTGCCTTCGCGTCTGAGAGCAGCCATTGCCATTCTTACTGATGATGATGATGATGATCGGTCGTCAGAACCCTAGAAATATAGGCAAGCTGTAGATCCAAGCTGTTTGAGTTGTTCGAGCTCAGGCTCGGGCGTCAATATTTCTCAATAATAAGATTCACTTCCTAATGGCAAATTCGCTTTGCAAGGCAGATACCATTACGGCGACGTTTTGGTAATCAGGAAATTCAATCCTTTGTTCAGTTTTTAATAACTCAATTCTTATTAATTTCTGAATTTGAAATTAAATTTATATCATTTATTTTATATAATAATAATTAACCTATTATTTAAATTAAAAATATTAAACAGTGTGATATACATACTAAAAATAATTTATTTAAAAAATATTAATGTAAATATTATTAAAATATTTTTTTATTTTTCTAAAATTTATTAATAATAAAATAAATTATTGTAGCTCAAAAATTAATATTACAAAGTAAGACACGTCTTGTCTATTTTTTATGATAATTATATTTATATAAATTAATGAAAAATATGTATTAATTTGAATATGTAAATGTTATTGTAATAGTTGAGAATAATATAATAAAATTACCTTATAACTAATATCACATTAATAAAAAAAATTAGAATATCTTAAAATTGATAAATTGTGAGTAAACAAATATACATATAATGTACAAATATAAACAAAATTTTAAAAAAAAAATCATTAAGAAAAGTAAAATATAAATTAATCTAATTTTATTAAATTAATTTTAATTATGACGAACATAAAATTTAAAAAATCCTAATCACATGGAGTACAAATTTAATTTAGCATAACAAAAATATTATTATTAAATTACTGATGTTTAAAATTTATAAAGTTTATTTTATCTAACATTATACAACTAAGAAAAAAAGAAAAGAACGAGAAAAACACATGTAATGAAATTATTAAATAATTTCAATAGATTAAAATAATCACTAATCATTTTTGGTCTTTGTGGTAAAGGATATCCATATATTTAGAAACAAAACATATATTTATATATTACATATATTTTATTTATATAATAATAATTATTATTTAAAAATATATAAAGTTCTTATTTTTTTATTTTTACAAGTATTGTATTTTTTATACAACTTTTCATTGTAATTCAATTTTTTATATCAAGATTATTGTAATTGGTTTTTTGTTTTCTTTGTGCTTCTTGATGTTGTTGTTCTTGATAAGTTGATTTATTTCCTTTTTATTAATTTGATTATAAGCATATTAAATTATTAATGTGAATGTTAACTATTTTTGTATTGTTTTTATTTGCATATATGTGGTTAATTAAATTGAAAAGGAGGAGATCAACATGTCATTAAATTGAAAAGAAAAAAACAAAATGTAATTTAATTGAAATAAGAAAAAATATGAATTATTTTTCAATGTATATCATTATAAAAGATGTTGGACCATTTATCTAAAGGTCGACTTTCACCTGTATATTAGCCCAATAAGATAATTATTTAAACCCATATTTTACTTGTATATTAGTCCAATAAGATAACTATTTGGACCCATATTAAAGAACAAAGACTTAAAAGATAAAAGGTAAAGATCCAAATTTATAATAGAAAGTCTTATCATTTGAATTAGAGGCAAACTAAAATACTAAATGATCTCTAACTAGAATTTCACTGAATCTAGGATTATTTCAAATTAGAATCTCATTTGAACTAGTTTTTCAGATAACCTAAGAAATCGATAAATATTTAAGGAAAAGGAAAAAGAGAGAAAGAGGTTTTTTGCTCCTACAATAAAATAAATTCACTAGTTGATATCAGGCGACAAAATCTGGTATCAACAGTTGGTGCCGTCTGTGGGAAAAAGACAAAAAGTTAATTTGTTATTATTCATGACAAATAAAATTTTATGGTAAATTAGGAGAGACTCAATCTTTAGTGCTTGGAATGGTTCTTGTAAGATGCAAAATTAGTGTTGAAAGTGATGGCAAAGTCATATGGACAATCTTGTGACTCCATTCTCATGCATTCAGAAGTCCGTCAAGTTCTCTCAAACGTTTTCTACATGTATCATCATTCTTTTACTTCTACCGTTTGATCAAAGTTTATTAGATGATTATATCCATTGTTATCGTAATCTTCATGACACTTAAAATTTTTTATGGCTATATTGACTTGGTATTTGGCGTCTTGACATTAGAATCTTTATGGCATTTTATTAAAATTTGGATTAATATCTTAAAAAGATAAATATTTATTAAGTTAATTATTTAACAATTTTACTGAATAATATTTTGATGGCTTTATGGGATTTTTATTTTATTTGATTAGACATATTCTACTAAGGTTGACTGACTAAACTTGATCAACATATATTATCAACCTAACTCCTGCAAATTCTAGATTAATTAGTTGCAAATTAATATATATATATATATATATATATATATATATATTTGCTATTGTATATCTAGTTCCCATTAAGATCTTACCTTAAGATTGCGATGAGTATCAGCCACTAAAAAAATCGTGAAAATTAGTTGGCTCACTAATCTTATAATAAATTGTAATTCCTGTCATTTCAAGCTTATTTGCATGGTTGTAAACCATAATTAAAGAAATTAGATTTGACCAAAATTAGGCATTTTCTTAATTCCCGAACCAAAGCCATTCCTGGTTTGGCATTTTCAACCTTCCAGCTTATATTATCCTTTCATACCCAAATCAAGAATACAAACAAAAATTAAGAAATTAATGTATAAAAAAGATATAAAAATATTATGATTCATTCTATATATTTGTATATATGTATAACCAACAGCTAAATTATAAACTCTAAACCGACAGTTTTAAATAAGAATATATTCCAAAATACTATATATTTATATTTTGGTAATTTTAAATTCGTTCTTGTAAAACATTATATTAAAAAAAAATAGTTAACTATTTTATAACTATAAAAAAGAGAATGTTAATATATATATATATAAATTTTTATTTTCATATAGTTTGTTTTCTCTAATATCTCTTTAAAAAAAAAAATTGTCTCTAAAGTTCTAAGATTTAGTTCCAATACGAGAAAATCTAGTGAAATTGAGAGTAAAAGGATTATGTCACAATATATACATATTTCCCTATATATATACATGATGATATAAGAAAGTATTGCTACGGTGAAATGGATAACCCATTTAATAAACTGATAATTAAGATATTTAATTTTATGATAAGTATTTGAACATGAATTACTTTTTATGTATAACTAAAATATTGGATCTTGATATTTGATGGAGTGTGTTTAACCCTGCCAATAATAACATTATTAGGGTTTCCCATTATCACAATTCGTTTAATTTAGTAATTATTATTGAGGTCTTTAAGATATTAAAAATAACATATTTTATCAAACATAATATATATTTAATAATTATATGCTTATATTAAGAGTTGTTTATAATAAACAAATTTATATTATATATATTTTTTAAAATTTATTAAAATATATTCGTTAAGAATACGATTATTTATTTAGGACACGATTATTCGTTTATTCATTTAAGACACGGTTATTCGATTATTCATTTAATTAATCGTGTCTTAAACAAATAATCGTGTCTTGCATGTTAAATACGGATACGACATGAATAATAATTGTGTCGACACGAATACGACACGATTATTATTCGTATTAAGATTTTAAATCCAAATCCGTTTAATAGCACCGAATTCATATCGAATAATCGTGTCGTATCCCAAATTGCCACTCCTAATGGGGAGGTTCTTCTAGTTTGTATGAAGAAATAGTAATAAATGTTCTTAAGTATTTAGGCATGTATAGATATCTGGATATAAAATAATTGTTAGATTAAAAAAGAAGAAGAAAAATAAAAGTAAAATTTTTATAAAAATAATTAACTTAAAAAAGTGAAGTAAAGTAATATTTCAATAATGACAATAATAATAAATAAATACAGTTACGATTTACCAAAAATAAAAGGGAAAGACAAATAATATTTTTAAGTTTAAAAATAAATATCTTGCATGTCTAATATAATATATTATTCGAGTCCAAAATATAATATCAATTGAGTTTCATATAAATATCATCCTACTAAAAATAAATATCATTTGATTCTAGAGACAAATATTTCAAATACAATGTTTATATTTTCTATATATTTATTTATTGATTAGTCATACTCTTTGATTTTAAATACTTATGTTTATGGCAAATTCGTCTAAAATTATAATATTTGACCATAATTTCTGTATAATAAATCATTTTTAATTATCTCTAATTAATATAATCCAAAAATTTATAATTTACTTATATACTTATTTTAAGTATACTATACTTAGTGCATTCAATTGAAAATACTATGATTTCTAATTCATTTAATATGATTTTAAAATATTTTCATAATTTTTTATCCTATATTATAATTATAATTATCTTCATAGCTTAAAAACAAAATCTCAATCTCTGCAAGAAATAATAACAATAAAAAGAAGATATATTATAGTTAATTATTTTTTATTAAATAGTAAGAAGAATAAATATTATTTAAAATAATTGTGTATGTTAAGTTGAAATTGATCTCCTTTATTTAAAATAAAAAAAATATATTATACTCACAAAATAAGTTTTAATTATCATTTGATAGTACTCTCCTAGAATTTTTTTTCGTTATATCATGAATTTGTGACATGTTTAATTTATATATATGACTATATATGACATCGTTTATGTTTAATCAAATTATCATATTATTGTATAATCGTTTATTTGCCCACCATTTTTAAGAGAAGAAGACTAAGAATGTTAACAACACACTTACGTGGTGCTAGCTTCATTGCCCCACGAGGGCCAAGATAATACACCCACGCGGTGCTAGCTTCATTGCCTCACGGGGGCCAAGATAATGCACCCATGGGGTGCCAGCTTCACTGCCTCACGAGGGTTAAGATAATGCACCTACACGGTGCTAGCTTCACTACTTTACGAGGACTAAGATAATGCACTTATGTGGTGCCAGCTTCAATGCCCTAAAATGGTATAATACAATACACCTACGTGGTACCAGCTTCATTGTCTCACAAGGGTCAAGATAATGCACCCACGCGGTGCCAACTTCAATGCCCTATAAGGGCCAAATGTAATGCACCTACGCAGTGCCAACTTCATTACCCCACAAGGGATAAGATAATGTGCCTTTGCGGTGCTATGCTTCATTGCCCCATGAGGGCCAAACAATGCACCTCCGTAGTGTTACCTTGATTACTCCACCAGGGCCAAACACAATGCACCTCCGTAGTGCAAACTTTAATGCTTGACAAAAGCCAACATAATGCACCTCCGCAGTGCCAGTTTCAATGCCCAATGAAGGTCATAAAACATTGTCCTTTTTAAATTACCAGAAACTGTTCTCGTAGCATATAAAAAAAAATTAAAAAATTATTATTATTGAGTTTCCGAGCTCTTATTAGTTTCAAAAATAACTATGTTACTTTCGAAACTGGAGGACTTACTGTTGGACAGTTTATCTAAACATCTATATTGGGTCGACTTTTACCTGTATATTAGCCCAATAAGATAATTACTTGGACCCATATTTCACTTGTATATTAGTCTAATAAAATAACTATTTAGACCCACATTAAAGAACAAAGACTTAAAATATAAAAGGCAAAGATCCAAATTTATAATAGAAAGTCTTATTATTTGAATTAGAGGCAAACTAAAATACTAAATGATCTATAATTAGAATTTCACTGAATCTAGGATTATTTCAAATTAGAATCTCATTCGAACTAGTTTTTTCAAATAACCTAAGAAATCGATAAATATTTAAGGAAAAGAAAAAAGAGAGAAAGAGATTTTTTGCTCTCACAATAAAACAAATTTACTAGTTGATATCAGGTGACGAAATTTGGTATCAACAGAAGAATTTATATATTTTATATTTTTAATTTTTAGATTTATTTGATTACTTTTTAAAAGAAAATTTGATATGAATAAATGTTTAAAATTATTGTATTTGGTTTAAAATAGAAAAAATTAAATTAAAGTAAAATTGTAAAAGTAAAATTAGTCAAATAGAGCTAGGTTCTTGCGGGTTAAAAATGGGGTAGGTTGGCCCTGATCCCGTTTCATTTTAAATCGAGATGGGGTGGATTTGGAGAGTGTAAACCTTGTTCCATTTCCAACCCTACATGTTTGTCTCCTCTAAAATCCTAGTAAGACTTGTAATAATTAGTAATTTTGATTTAAGAAAACATTTTTTAACAATAATAAAATTTGTACTAAAAAAGTAAAATTATTGGATAAGAAATGACAAGCAATTTGGACATCATTTCAAGATTCAACAAGGACCCAATCTTCATTGGGATTTCCTCCTCAATGTTGTTATCAACATAGAACAAGATTATTGCATTCATACTAGTGATGACAAAAAAAGTCTCGGCCCGGCTCGGCCCAAGTGAACCCGATTTTTTAGAGTCAGGTTAAACTCAACTTTAACTATAAACCAGTCGGGCCTAAATTTTTTACATTATAACCTGGACAGGACCAGGTTAAATTTGAATTTTTTCAGGCTTTAAAAAAGTTAATGTCGGGTCAGAACCCTGCCCGTAACACAAAAGTACAAAAAAAAAATTTTAATTTTTCGAATTTTTTAAATTTTGATTTTTAACCCGATCCAGTTTGATGTTATTAAACCCGGGTGAAATGTATAAAAAATAAACTCGAGTCTGAGCCAGGTTTTTAAAAATCCAGCCTGAACCCGGTTTTTAAAAATCCAGCCTGAACCCGGGTTTTTGCCATGCCTAATTCACATAAATTGGTTGTAAAATTTTTAAGTTTGTCGATAAATAAAGGGAAAAGTCTAGTTTGCCCCTACTATTTAGATAATGCCCATTTAAATTCCTAATTTTTTAAAATTGTGGTTATATCATGTTGTTAACTATTTGGTAAATATGTAGTATAATTAACATGATGTAGATCCACAATTTGAGTTAACTTCATCTAACTAGCATCAATTTTCTTAAATAGTCAAAGAATATTTATTATCATAATATTTTTTAATTTTTTAATTGTTATTGAAAACACTTAAAAATCAATAGTTAACTCATAATTTTTTCATTATTTTAGAAAAAATAAAAAATTGCTATTAAAATTAAATATTATTTGTTTAGTTTTTCAATTGTCCAAACTTTAATTTTAAATGTATAAGATTTTGTTAATTTCAAATTTAATTTGAAAGTTTAAATAATTGAAAATTAATCTTTTGAATATAAGAATTGTTGATGTTAATTTGTTAATTTTTTATTAGATTTAATTTATAAGTTGAAAAATTTTAAATTCATTGCTTAAATAAAAACTATACATCAATTATATTTTATACAATAATATTGATTAACATATTTTCTAAAATAATGATAAAATATTAGTTAAATACCAATATTTTTTTCATGGACAAATCCAATTTGTGATATTTTGCATTTTAGGGTACAAATATCTACAAAATATATTTATTGAATACATAATAAAATTGACAAAAACGAAGTAACGAGAATTAATTTAAATTATTAACTAATAGTTAGTTTATTTTAAGGTTTGATTTATTTTTGGGAGTTCAAGGTTCAAGTTTTGTAAAATTATACTAAACATTTATTAATAGTAATTCTAAGGCATTAGAGGACATTTTCCAACTCGAGTGGTAGTAAATCGTCAATTCGAATCAAACAAAATGAACCAATCCGGTTTGATTTTATCAGTTGACAAACGATGGGCTTAAGTGAGTTGTTAGATAGGGGGTAAGTGAGTATTGACTAAAATAATAGGGAGACACTTAAATATTTTCATAAATAAAAGGGTTAATTGAAATTAACGTTGAGAATCTTACAAAACAAAAACATTTGTCTTAAAAGGAAAATTAAAATTAAAAGCGGGATCCACGCAAATATATTTGATTTGGACAGGTAACAGACCAACTTACAACCCTTGACTGCTTACAACCGCGCCCGCCTTAAACCATAAACCCTAACCACAGAGAGCTTCAATCGAGCTCTCTGCTGCTTCAATGGCGGGTCGTACCCCAACTTCCAACGAATTTCCAGCTCCCCTGTCTCATATGACCAACCCCACTTCTGGAAATCAGTTTTTTGGTATTCCTTTTGTAATATTGTTCTTTTTTGTGTACTCAATTTTTCCATTTCTTTCAGTATCTGGTAATGTTATTGAACTTGTGACTGAGGCCACGTTTGGTTATTCGGATAATGAAATACAATTTCTTGTTTAGATCATGAGAAATCAAGTGAGTCTTGTATAAGTGGACTAGCATTTTATTTGATTTCCAGAACACTTTGGTTGGTTGGGATCAGCAGAAATGATACAACTACACTGAATAATATGATCATCTGGTCTAGTTGGCATCATCTTTTTATTGTGGTTTCATTCTATTGGTGGCCAAACATAGATGGGAAATGAATGATTGAGCCTAGTTTTTTTATTCGTGATTTTTCTTGCTTACTTCAGCTTTGTTTGTGAAAACATGAATGTGAATTTTGAGATCACTTTTAACTCAAATTTCAGTAGTTCGCCTAGGTATTATGGAATCTGATGCATGATCAGCTAATCAATTGGGTGTGAACATCATCTAGAATGTTTAGCTGTTTGTGATATGCTGTTACAGATAAGTTTTCTCTGATCTGAGTAATTGCCATGGTCTTTAATTTTTCTCTGGTTTAAAGTTACATTGTTCGCAGTGCAAATGATGTGTGAATATAGCTCTGTTAGATGATTCTAAACATGTGGTCTTTTTTTTCTTTCTGGTTTTTCTAGCATTGGGTAATTTTCCGTGTTAGATGTTTCAAATGTTGAGTTAACTTATGTGTAAATTGAGGAGTACTTTTCTTGCTGATGTATGTTGTGGTTGTAGTGTGGAGAGAGTTCTTGTGGGGAGGTATTGCTGGGGCTTTTGGGGAAGGAATGATGCATCCTGTTGATACTGTAAAGACAAGGATTCAAAGTCAAGCAATTATTAGTGGAAGTCAGGTATGAAGTGTAAATAATTTAGCTGCTATTATGACGCTCTTCTCAATCTTATATTTAGAAAAATAGTTTTGTTTTATAATGCTTGGATGTTGAATTGAGATGGGGAGGTTTGATATCATGTATATTTTTTTCTCTTGCTAAAGCTTTTATGTTTGCATGTGACTGTTCAGTTCTTAACCCTTGCTGCCATTTTCCATTACTGTCAGAACCAAAAGAGCATATTACAGATGGTCCGAGCAGTTTGGGTTGCTGATGGACTAAGAGGTACATAATTCTCTATTTTTTTATATTTTCATGGTGATTGTGTATAAGTTAGCATTATATTTTGTGAACATTCATATGAACTCAATATTTCAAGAAATTAAATTTTGTTGAATGTATCATTGGATTCTGAAATAATATAAACTAAACCATATACTTTGAACTGTGACGTTCAGTTCTCTTTTAGCTGTTGGTGCAACCCGCCATTTTATCTGGACTGCCTTTGCAGGCTTCTATAGAGGTGTCGCTCCTGGTGTTACTGGATCTCTTGCAACTGGAGCAACATATTTTGGCTTCATAGAGTCTACCAAAAAGTGGATTGAAGAGTCACATCCGAGTCTTGGGGGCCACTGGGTGCATTTCATTGCTGGAGCTGTTGGTAAGCTGTTGTGGATTTTCTTTTTCGTTTCAATTTGCCACAATACCATTCAAATTTGTTGAAAATATTTTATACACATGAGCATATCAAATGATTTGTCAAATAATCGGTATTTGATATTATAATTCTGAATGACATGATCTATATGCCACACCTTTGAATGACAATCATGTGGATTTAAATCTTATTCACGTCGAGTTCTTTATCATGATGCTTTTGTCTTTGAGACACCAGACAACTGCTTTCAATGACTAGGCTTACAGTCTGCTGTTCATTTTCTGAATTGGGCTGTGAAATTCTCAAGGTTCTATGTTAACTATACACTCACTTTTTAACCTTTTGATTCCTAAGGTGTGTGCTTGGTGTTGCCATTTCTCACTCTGCATTTATGTGAGGTTGTTGGTGCAGAATGTTTAGTGGTGTGATTTCTTCTTTCTCACCATTTGTGGCCTATTAGTGTTTGTTAGATGGTTGTAACTGCATTTCTCTTTCTGCAGATGTACTGACTTGTCATTATGAGTGATTGATGCTTTATCATGCTTTATTTTGGTCTCCTCATATAGATTTGTATCAAATGCCCACAGATGATCATTCTAGTGCACATTTATATTAATATCCAGCTATTGCTTTATAGTTGTGCTATCCCAATAAGGAAGCCCTTTTAGCGAACTGGATTAGCAATTTTCAATATATGGAATTCGCCAGCTACTGGTATCTCTCAGAAGACTCAAAATTCTTTTTATCTTGTTCTCCATCCATTTCAGGGGACACTCTTGGTTCTTTTGTGTATGTCCCATGTGAAGTCATGAAGCAGCGCATGCAGGTTCAAGGCACGAAAAAATCATGGAGTTCTCTTGTCATGAAAGACAACATCCCTGCGAAAACTGGTTTACACATGTATGGCTATTACACAGGAATGTATCAGGCTGGCTGCTCAATATGGAGGGAGCAGGGGCTAAGTGGACTATATGCTGGGTAAATGTCAAAATAGTACCTCTAGATTCATTGAATGAGGTCATTGTTTGATTTATGTGATTTATTGAATTCTAGAGAGTATAGTCATGATCTGCATGTCTGTCTGTGTATGTATGTGTTTGTCTATGTACATGTTTGTATGCTTAATGCTGTACAGCTTACAGCTTGTGGAAATAGATTTTATTATTAACAGTTTTGTGTTAATACGCTACTTTTTGCTGTAATATATGGTCATGCATATGTTAGACATTCCAAATACAATTTCCCTAATTAGCCTTGTGTATTTACTAGCATGTATGGACCTCTGATCAAAATGTCTCAAGTATAGTTTGTCTGCTTGTAGGTTGGGACCTGGCTGATTGTAACTCTCTTTTGGTTGCCTTGGCAGATATTGGTCTACAATTGCTAGGGATGTGCCATTTGCTGGTCTCATGGTAAGTATACTTTTGTTGTTTAATAATTATATTCTGAACGTGCCCATGAATCTTTCTGAGTTTTAGAATAATATCCTTCTGAAGTAGTTCAGTTTAATAATAACTTGTGCTTTTCTAAGAGGAAAAAGGGTTATCTGCTGCTGCACAAGTTCATAGGTTCTTGATGCATCAATGGAGAATGAATTTATTATATATTGTTCTGTTTTAAATGGGCTTATAATGAAGTATGTTTATCAAATCATGTTATACAGAATCTGATTATGTTTGGGATTTGTGGGACATGATGTTTATGACCTTCCTTAGCTCTGGGTTAATGTTATTTGTTAGCTATTCTTGTGGAAACAAAATACCTCCGTGCTGGCCTAGCATAGGTTCTCTTTTTTCTATCTGCATCCATAGCTTGAGTATCAAGGAAAACTCATAATCTGGGTGTTATAATAATGGTAACCAGGAATCTAAAGTGGTATTAAGGTATATTACTTCTGTGCTAACTCGCTTCTCTCTCAACTAGTACCTGAATATTGATTATTGGTATATCATGATGGTATTGAACAGAGTATTCCTTTCTCAGTCATTTTATCCTTAGTTCCATAATATAGGTCTCTCACTGGCAAAACGTTGGGAAACTTTGTTATACTCTTAATATATTGATTTAAAGGAACCTTTTCTGTTTGCACAATGGAGGTTATGTTTTATGAAGCGCTTAAAGATCTGACGGAGTATGGAAAGCAAAGATGGATACCCAGTTTAGATGGCTATGTTAATAATTCTATGGAGGGACTTGTGTTGGGAGGATTAGCTGGTGGTATGTGTATTGCTTCTATTTCATCCTAAATTATACCCATCTGTATCATCTATGATTAAAATTCAGATATAAATTTTTGCTGGATACTGGTTCATTGATCTCTAATATTTTACAGGTTTTAGTGCATATCTCACTACTCCGTTGGATGTCATCAAAACAAGAATGCAAGTACAGGGTTCAACCGTAAGGTATCACTCCCTTTATCTTTAGAACTCCTGGATACTGTGAGTTTGCTTTTGTCTTCAACCAGTGACTTTCTAATACTGACCTAAGCTTTTAGGTACAACGGCTGGTTGGATGCCATTCATAAGATCTGGAAGACTGAAGGAGTGAAGGGAATGTTTAGAGGAAGTATCCCCAGGATCACATGGTACATTCCAGCCTCTGCTCTCACCTTCATGGCTGTGGAATTCCTGAGAGACAATTTCAATGAAAATTTAGATAGTGATGATACACATGAAATTGCAAGCTTGTCCATAGAGAAAAAAGGATCTATACAAGAGGTAGCATAGGATGAATCCCATTTTTGACTCCATTGTAAATCCTAGATGAAGCTATCATGAAAATGTAGAGAACATAATTCAAAATGATTCATTTACATAGATAAATTTCTCAAATAGGTACAAGAAATTGAAATGGTAGTCATGAAATTTTGCAATAGCTAATTTTGTTGTTTTTAATTCAAGTCCAGGGCCTTCAATTTTCTGTGACATGAATTGCAAGAAATGGGTTTCTTATACTGAGAGTTAAGATTTTTCTTTCAGCTAAAAGCATTGCATTTATAGGGCGCATGCAGAGAAATTGACAACTTGTGATATGTTCATGTGGTATTCTATGTATGCAATGGAATGTGATAAGAAACTATTTCTGGGCTGTAAATTTTAGTTTAGATACTGCCAGAAATGAGATTAATAATATATTGGACTTGCTATTTTTGTAAGAAAGTTTTTGTTACAAATAAATACTTTTAAAAAGTATATTTTAGAAATTAAATAAATCCACCATTTTATTTAAATAAAAGAATCCATTTTTTCTCTTTTCTTTATAACAATATTTATATATAAATTACTATATAAAAATTATACTTAAATGTGAACCCATACAATTTTTGTTTCAAAATTATATGGGGAGAATGTCTGATTCCCTCGTGTTGTTTGACATAATACTTGAATATTCTCCTATTATTTTTATAATACTCCGAATTCTCTCTCTATTAGTTGACATAGTTAAGAATAATAATACATGAGTTCTTAACATTTTATTTATTAATTTATATAATTTTAATATTATTAAAAATATCTACAAAAATTTTAATATATTAAAAATTAACAATTATATCTTTGTATAATAATAATTAAAAAATTATTTTTAACTCCTAATTAATAATAAATTTAAAATAATTTATATTATTTTATAATATATTAATAATTAATTTATAAATTATCTTTTAATATAAATTGAAAGGTTAATTTTATAATTTTTAAATAAATAAAATAATAATTTTTATATATATTAAAATTCTTAAATAAATATTAATTTATAAACAAAATACATTGTAATACAATACTTATAATTATATATCATCATAACTATTTTACTATAATATAATTATAAAATTTTTAATATATTAACAATTCAATATTACATTGGTATTAAAAAATAAATAAAATAAATCATATATTTAATATTTTATTTATTTTTTTAGCTAACTATTATTAATTTTTAACTAATTACTATTAAATAAGGGATAATCGTTATATTAATAAATTGAGCTTTTTATGGATATTTTTAACTACTAATTGAAAATAAATATTAAAGTAATAATATATTTTATTTTATAACACATTGATAACTAAATATTTATTAATATACTATAATTAAAATATAAATTTATTTATTTTATAATATATTAAAATTTTCAATATTAATTAGTTAATATGTTAAATTTAGGGGCTCGTTGTCATTAATTTTTTTCATAAGTTAAAATAATAATGAGTATCAAAACTAAAAGAAATTAATATTTTAAATTAAAAGAATGAATTTTACAAAAAAAATAATTTAAGCTAAAATATTTTATGAAAATGTAGAATATGTAGTGATATGCTATAACATTATTATGTCAATTTATATAGATAGATTTATATATATAATTAATTAATATAATTTTTTTAAATATATTATTCTTTATATGTGTTAGTCAATATAAATAATATTTTTATATTAAATATTAAATAAAATATTATAAATTATTCTTTGAATGAAAATTTATCTAAATTTTGAATTATTTTATACATGATGAATTATCTAAATATTAAACAAAATTGAAAGATCAATTTTATTATTATTTTATTTATTTTAAAATTATAAAATTTTATCTTTCTATTTATAAATATCATGTTAAAAAAAATTTAAAGTTTAAATAAATTTATATTCAAAAGATAATTTATAAATTAATTATTAATATGTTATAAAATAAAATATATTATTAATTAGGAGTTGAAAATAATTTTTTTAATTATTATTATATAAAAATATAATTGTTATTTTTTAATAAATTAAAATTTGTGTGAATATTTTTAATAATATTAAAATTATATAAATTAATAGATAAAATATTAGAGATTCATGTGTTATTTTAATTCTGTCTACTAATAAGAGATTCGAGATATTATAAAAATAATAGAGAAAATTGGAGAATTAGGTCAAACAACATGAGAGAGGAATCGGACATTCTTCCAAATTATATCTAATAAGAAAAAATAATTTTTCTCTCTAATTAAGGTTAATCCAATAAAATTAATTAAATATTCTCTTAAATTAAGAAAGAAAAAGGAAAAATGGAGGTAAACAAAAGGGTGTTTTGGTTGGAATTGTAGAAGGAACTGTTACATCCTATGACCGACTATGCCGTGTAACCCTTCTTCCTGAACTGAAACCCTAATTTAATTTAATTACAACAAATCCACCAGACAGCTTAATTAACAGTATTCCTGATCTCACCTGAGCTGAATTTCCGGCGAGAAGCCAATCAATGGCATCGGAAAAGCGATGCCTTTACGAGGTTCTTGGCCTTAAGAAAGACTGCACTCCCGACGAAATACGCTCAGCTTACAAGAAGCTCGCGCTTCAGCGCCACCCTGATAAGCTTGTCCAATCCGGCTTGAGCCAAGCTGAAGCTACTTCCCAGTTTCAAGAACTTGTTCATGCGTACGAGGTTCTCTCTGACCCCAAAGAACGCGCCTGGTATGACTCTCACCGCTCCCAAATCCTCTTCTCCGATCTTAACTCGGCTTCCAACTCTGTACCTAACTCAGTTGTTCCTAATCTTTACTCTTATTTCTCGAATACTGCTTTTTCTGGGTATTCCGATACGGGAAAGGGTTTTTATAAAGTGTATACGGATTTGTTTAGTAACATTTATTCGGCTGAAATCAATTATGTGAAGAAATTAGGGTTGTCATTAGATATGGTGCGAGAGGCGCCGATAATGGGGAATTTGGAGAGTCCTTATGACCAGGTGACGGCGTTTTATAATTACTGGTTAGGGTTTTGTACGGTAATGGATTTTTGTTGGGTGGATCAATATGATGTGATGGCGGGGCCTAACAGGAAGTCGAGGAGGGTAATGGAAGATGAAAATAAGAAGTTGAGAAACAAGGCAAAGAGAGAGTATAATGAGACGGTGAGGCAATTGGCTAAGTTTGTCAAGAAAAGAGATAAGAGAGTGATTAATATGGTTCTCAAGAAAAATGAGGAGATAGAGAGGAAAAGAGAGGAGGAGAGAGAGAGAAAGAAGAAGTTGGAGAGGGAGAGAATGGAGAAAGCTAGTAAATATGAGGAGCCTGAGTGGGCTAGAATTGATGATGAAGGTGATCATGACAATGGGATTGAGGGGGAATTGGAGGAGGAGAATGAGAAGAAGAGAAATGAGTTCTATTGTGTGTTGTGTAGCAAGAAGTTTAAGAGTGAGAAGCAATGGAAGAATCATGAGCAGTCAAAGAAGCATAAGGAGAAGGTGGCAGAGTTGAGGGAGAGTTTTGCAGATGAGGATGAGGAGATGGAGACTTTTGAGGAACTGGATGCAGAGGTGGAGGAGTTGGGAGAGAGGTTTGAGGAGGGTTTAGGTGTTGAGGAGATGGAGGATTTCAAGGATTTGGATGGTGAGGTGGAGGAGTTAGGGATTGATAGGTTGAGGGGAGGAGTTGGAGAGGTTGAGGAGGGTTTAGAGGTTGAGGAGGGAGAAAGTGAAAATGAGGCTGGTGGATTGAGCGGTGAACCTAGTGATGAGGATGCTGAAAATGAGTTTTTTGATGTTGAGGTAAACGGGGTCAGTAATGAGGATGTGGATGATGAAATGAGTGTGCTTGAAGCAATGGTGTCAGGGCATAAGACTCGGAAGAAGGTAGCTTTGAGGCAGGAGGATGAGGCTTCGAAACCCAAAGTTCATTTGCAGAATGAAATTGATGAGGGTGGGTTTATGGAATATGATAACCACAGGGGCCCAAGAAGGAAAAACAAGAAAGAGAGGGGTAAAAAGAGTGCTGGAGAAGCTACAAAGGGTGATAGAGATGGATTTAAGGGCAAGAATGAGGAAGCTAATGGGCATGATAATTCGAGTTTTATGGAAGACTCCTCTTCCCATGCTTTTGTGGAGACTGAGGACAGTGGTACAATACATGATCTATCAGAAAAAGATGTTAAGATTCCATACCCACCAGTTGATGGGAAAGGGGGCGCGAAGGACAGAAAAGCCAAACTGAAGAACTCGTCCAAAGGAAAGAAAGCAAAGGTATAAACTACATTCTATACTCCTCCATTTATCATTGACTATATCTTAGTATATATAGATTTGATCATTAAGATTTATAATTACTATCAAATGTCTTGAATCTTTCAAACCTTCATATCTTAATTTGTAAGACCAAGCCTTCAGATGGATGTATTTACAGGAACAAGGGTTTTTGTATTTCATTAATCTTTAGTGGTTGCTGGACAATAAGCTTTACGTAGGACCTGCGGGCATGCAATCTTAGTGGGAATATACTTGATTATTTTGAAAATGCAGTAAAAGAGGAAAGACTACCTTTGTACAAAATAAGAGAGACTAAATTTTTTCTTTTATTCTTGTCTTTTATCTGCTGGAGGTCTCTGTGTCTGAGATTACTGGAAGATTTTATGCAGTAGCATTATCTCATTTCTTGAGATGTTACAGTTTATCCAATCCATTGGTAGTCTTGCCCTCTTTGATCTAATTGTCAAAAGATGTACTGTAATGCAGGCGGCATCAAAGAATTCCAGCAATGTGTGTGAAAAATGTGGAGAGGAATTTGAATCAAGGTCTGGGAATGTTTTATTTTCAATATTTCATTTGTAGCTCTAGTTATATAATATTTGCATTTATGCTGCTTATATTTTGGAGTGAAATGGTCTGATTGTGTCCTTTAACTGGCAGGAATAAATTACATCAGCATTTGGGTGACACCGGTCATGCCTCTTTAAAATTCCGTTGAGGCACCAAAATCGCATAAGTTCATCATATTGAGGATATAATTATGAGCCCACAAAGAGCTTCAGAATCTGGTAACTGTATCTTTTGTTTTTAGTAATTCGTTATTTATTTGTTCTTGCAGAAGAAAATTAGGAGAAATAGTAAAGAGGAATTCGCAAGAATTTGCCTCTGGTTTTGGTATACGAAGATTGATTGTTTGCTTTTTTGATGGGAAGGGTAGAGATGGCAATTGTAACGGTCAAAACTTAAAAACCACTAAAGTTAGAATGGCTGGTAATAAAATCTGCTGCTGCATTTTAATTTGAATATTTATTACATTATCTTATTAAATAGTTACCATGTTGTAACACTGAGTTTCTTTCTTATCAAGTATTGGGAATTGACTTTTATTGTAGGATAGCACATTCCATTAGACATTTATATGAAGCCAATATTCAAATGAATGTTCTTCTAGTTTATTGGCAGAGATAGATTCATCTTCCTACGATCATGATCCAGATTTTAGGTTTTCGAGGATTATAGTGCTTTTACAGTTGAAAAAAATATTTGATAGCAGCAACTTTTAGTGAGATCCACTCATTTTTCACTGATATTTGACATCTAGTTTCCAAGACATTGATAGGTGATATTCAATTAAACATGTGTAATTTATGCACTATCTGAGTTTTCTACTCCACTTGCAAAAAGCAAAGCAAAGGTAAATTACAAGTGGTTACAGTATACCTAATCAAAACATTAGATATCAACTATTAACGAAAAATGTGCAAGTTCTATTCAAGGTACTTCTAAAGCACGTTAAAAGCACAACAATACCAAATAAAGTCCAAAATAGGTACAATTTACCAAATTACAACCCAAAAGAAAGAATGGCATAATAATTAACCTAAATTGGTTGACCTAATTAGACAATCCAGACTGTTTTGTGAAAACTTATTTCTCTTATTAGTAGATATTAGACAAAAGAAAACTTATTTAATTAAAAGACCAGTAGGGAAGTACAAAAATTTCAACTAAAAATTATTTTTATTTGCAATCTCAACTTATCTAGTAAAGTGTTGTAACTTTTAAGGTTCCTTTCAAATAGTACAAGTTTGAGAAGCCTAACTCAATCCAAATTGAAAACGAGCTTCAGAATTTTAACCTAACCCAACTCAAATGAAACAGCACAGTTTAGTTTGAATCATGGGTTGTGAGTTTTTCTGTAATGGCAATCGCAGTGGTTTAGTTGAAGCTTCATGAATGTAAGCCTCAGCCTCCTCATTTGAGAGAAGCTCCCCTTCTACCAGGCCTCTTTTCAAGATGTTGGCATATGTTACTGCAGCACCAACTGTAGGCAACTCGCCAGATTTAAATTTATTAAAAACTGAGACTGAGCACCTGCATTAAGATCATCAATAACTTCAGTGAAAAAATCTGATGCTATGCTAAACATACCAAGGTTAAATGATGCGGTGGTGGCAAAAGATTTAAGTTGTTGCACATACGTCATTGTCATTATAGGGAGATCTCGCTCCTTCCCCAAGTATAGTACAGTGTTATACAAGCCCTTCTGCATGCACAATAACAGAATTATACATACATAGATATATAGATAGAAGAATAGAGGATGAAGGCATTGCAGAAGACACACCTCGATGCCCTCCAAGGTCAAGAAGTTCTCGTTTACAACAGAGTTCAAATGACTTAAATCAAAAAAGGGGGACGGCGAATCTATGTCAAGACCATTTTCCTGAAACAAAACGTCATTGAACTGTTCTAGCCTGTTGAGGAAAATAAATAGAAAAGGTTTAATAGGTGATCAAGCAAAATTGCATATCCAATCATCAATTAATCCTGGGAGACCATAACTTGTTCTATGATAATTCACATAAACGATCTTCAATGGTGATAAATAATTCACACAGAAAGATAAAGAGAAAACGGCATACGTAATCTTGTAGAGCAACAAGTGAGCTTGATCCTGATTGCTACTTTTAGGGTTAAGAAAAGCAGTCCCTCCACGACCCCATGTTAGAGAAGATTCACGACCAAAGAATAAACGATGAGGGTAAGTTTTCCACAAAATATCTTCTGGCTGCGGCAGGGTCTTGTCCTTTGAACCAGTACATAGCTTTTGCATACCTTCCACCTGAAAGTCAATTTTTAGAAACTAAAAGTTTAGAAAAATAGACAGCTTCCTGCTTAGCTTTGCAGGATGCAGCATGAGTTTTTGATCTTCATGGAAGAATCAAACTAACAGAAGCTCCAATTACATATTCAAATAATTTAAGCTTCTGGTATAAATAGTGTATTTCCAGGCATCATTAATTTCAACAATAGTTATAATTTTAGTGTATTACCTGTCCACCTTCAATATAGCAGAAGAATCTTGGTTTCCACATATTCGATCCAAAAGTAGCATACCAAACATCAATTTTAGAGAATTCTGGTCTCCAAGAGGCAGCAATGCCCAATTCAGCTGCATTCAATTTGAAGCTGATCAGAGAGAGGAATTTTCAGAGAGAAGAATTTTCAGACTTGAGATCTTCTGAAGTCAATTATTACATTCACCATTTTCAACTTGCAGCTTTGAAAGTCTTTCTATCACATCCTCGCCAACTGACTCAAGCTTTTCTGACACTATATCCTCAGCTTCAGAATCAGAGCTTAAGATGGTATGCTGAAATGCAAATGAAGTATATCAACATGGTGTACAGGTTAACTGAATAGTATAATAACAGAATCCATTTATGTTAAGAGAGTTAAACATCGATTCTTTTTCATTCTTATTTCCTGCATTTCAGAAAATGCATCATTCAAACAATATAAAAGATTGGCTAGCCTCAAACTACAAACACGGATTCTTTCTCAAGCAGCTGTGTGTTAAGACAGCTAAATGGATTGCAACTTTTATCAGTAAAGAACTTCTTTCCCTTCAAATTAAGAACCACATAAATGAACAACTTGCCAAAAAAAAATTCACTGTTTGCATATGAATGCAGTGATCCAAAGTTTGATATGAACACGATGGTGACATGGAAGTACAACTGTAAATAAAAAAGAGGAGGAAGCCTCACCAGAGGAGGAGCTTTCAGACTAGTTAACTTAGTCAGCAGTTCATCTGCTAGTGTTGACCAGTAAGCACCTAATTCACAACGAACCTAGAAAACATATAGCAAATGCCTTAGCAAAACAATACAAGAAGTTATCACTGAGAAAGAAGCATGAGGCAAGGAGTAAAATAACTAATTCAGCAAATTATGAGAACACTGAAGACAGTGAGATATCTCATTTTTACCGCTTGTATAACACGCCATGTTGACTCAAATGGATAGGCCTCTGGAGCTCCAGTGACAGGCTGGTCTTCCAGCAGAACTTTCATGCATGCTAGGACTGAATTTGATATTGATTCAAGATTGTAACCTCCTTCCAATACCAAAACAATTTTACCTTGAGCAAAATCCATCAACTGGAGAAAAGAAGATACAGAATGAGGAATGTGCCAAAAATTTGAAAGTCATCTGTAATCAGCAGCTTGCAAGAAAAGGGAAGATAAAATCCCAACATAATGCTTATATTAAATGATGTCACCTATGCCAATTAATCATAATATTGCCACAACCCCTCATTCAATAATGGAAATTATTACCATAAACATACCACAGAAAAAGAAAAGAAGATTATTAAATACTAACCTTTTTCAACATAATTGAGTATCCATATGGTGTTACACGACAGCCCCCCAAAGGATCACCAGCAGCTGTTCCAAGCATGCAATACAAATATTATAGTCATAGAAATTAATCCAAGAGGAGACACCACAGGCACTCACCATGTGACCCTTGAATCCAAAAGTAACTATATTTGATGTTAATAAAAGCTATTTACTGTAAATTTACAACAGAAACAGTCTATACAGAACATGAAATTATGTTAACAAGCATTCTGAATGTGACAAATTTAATGTGGCATATTAGCATTTCCCTTGAAAAAAAAAAAACAACCCACTGTATCTCAAGGTATTATGCAAAGGTCAGGTGAACTTTCTGACTTTTAATTATTGTATTCATCCTTTAGTTACAAGGTCTAGGAGCTGATGCCCCTTCATTCCACCAACCTTGGATGAGGAAATAATCAAAATTTGGCTTGTGTGCGGAGTAGGTGGTAACCTAAAAGAAAGCAAGGTATAGAACTTGCTTAAGCATGAGCTTTCTAACCATTGTAAATACGGATAGAATTGACAAAAACAACAAAAAAATTGCATAAAAAAGGTGGAATTAATATTAAATCATGAATAAGAAAATCCAACTACCACAAGCAATAATAAAACATTGCTATGGAAGACATGCTTAGGCATGCTCATGCCCCTTGGCTGCATTTTAATGCCAAATGCGCCTTAGCTTTTATCCATCATCACAAAGTAGATACAGATAAGTAGAAAATAACTTTGGTCAAGGTCCACGGATAAGAAAATCAACTGTCATTGCAAATAAAATGATATTTTGAGATCTTTGAGTAATAATCACTACCTTTGTGAAATTTCCTGCTACATGAACTATATTAGGCCAACATTTAAGGCTCTTATTTTGAATTGCTTCTTATAACTACGCACATCAGATACTTTCAAGAAACTCTCAATGACAATTCTCAACATAAGCTAAGATGAATTTGGACCCCCTAAACATCTATACATCCAGTTAGTTTATTTCATCAAGTGCCATGTTGTCTCATCAATATACCTGATAAATTAGCCTTAAAATTTCTGTTCAGCGAGTACAATACCAAATACAAGAGTTTTTTGAGACCAAATAAACAACAACAATCAGGTATTAAACAGCATTTGACCAACATAGAGATTTTAAACATGGAGTGAGACATTCTAATAGAGCCCACAAATAAAAATAAAGCTTCATACCAGCATCAAATCCAGCAGATATTATAATTATGTCAGGTCCGAATTCCTTGGCAACAGGAAGCAAAATATGGTCCCAAACCGCAAGATAGTCTGCATCACCACACCTCCCATTCTCCCAAGGGACATTAATGTTGTATCCCGCTCCAGGTCCTTCACCAATCATAGTATAGAAACCATCATCATTTGCAGGATAAAAAGTCCCAAAATCATGCCTGCATAGAAGGGAAACTTCATATGGTCAACATGTCTAGTAACCATGTACCAATCATCATATGTGATGGAATATTGACCAAAGGAATTCAAAACCAAACCCTTTGAACAACAAAATGAATATTGTGATGCTACCAGCAGAATCCTTGAGAAACACAAATAACTACTTCATATAAATGTTTCTAAAAACCAGGATCTAGAAAATGATCATAGATATCTTGAACCAGTCTGCCAAGGATTCTATTTTTAACTTCAGGACTACATTATCAAATAAGTAATCTGACAATAATCAAAAGAATAAACTTTCTTATGTACCTGTGAACAGAGAAGAATAGGACACGGTTGTCCTTCCAGAACATCTTTTGAGTGCCATTACCATGGTGAACATCCCAATCAACAATCAAAATTTTGTTGATTCCCAGTTCTGGCTGTAATATACATAGCAATACATGGAGGATGAGGCCACAACTATCAAAATGAGAAAAAACAGGGTAAACTTTGAAAAGGGTATTGCTTGCTTTACACAAAGTGGAATAATATCAGTTCATGAATAATAGAAAAAGGGAAACTGAAAGAAAGAAAACTGGCTCTCACTCTTTCATTTAATAGAAAACTTGCAGCAGTAGCCACATTGTTGTATAGACAGAATCCCATAGCTTCATCTTCTTCAGCATGATGACCAGGAGGCCGCACAATAGCAAAAGCAGAATTCAACTCTCCTTTGGCAACTCTCTCTGCAACCTATTGAGAAAAATGAAAAGAAAAGAAGAATAATGTTATACTTAACTCTGAGTTAAGAACAATTGCAACAAATCTACTCATACCAGTATATACTATGACTTGAAAAAAACAGTCACATATACAACAACCTAACTCAAAATAAAGCTCAGGGAATCCCAAAAATAGCAATAAAATAAATCATAAAATATAAAGTCCTTAATAATATTACCTCTATGACAGAGCCAGCAGCAAGGTAAGCAGCCTCCGATGAACCTTCATTTAAGTAAATTGAGTTGAATTTTGAGGCAATGAAATTTCTTTGCAAATCAAACTCGTTCGAGCTTATATTCTTAATTAAGTTAACATGATTTCTGGTGTGCACAGACAATAAATATTTGTCTTCTGCTTCTTTGGCATTTAAAACAACACACCTATAACAGAAAAAGCAACTCAGATAACACACTAAACACAAACAAGCAAGCAGCAGCACTCACTCAGTAACAATAATTTCTTTCATTTGGCAATATTAATATAAATTAAAGATGAAACCTTTGAGGAATAGCAGCTTCCTGGAGCTTGTTCCAAATAGCTCTGATGCGATTGGGATTCTCTGGATGATGAACACCATCAGGCGTGTGATGTTTACACATTCTCTCATCGTACAGTAAGCCCACTCGCCGTTGACTACTCTTGCTTTCACCTGATTCTCCCTCCATGGAAATGGTGCTGTCTAATCTCTTATCTCTCTCACTCACTGTCTGTGCATCAAATGCCCATTAAAAAAAAAATTAAACCCCGAATTTAATCCGGCAAAGAAAGAAAGAAAGAAAAGAACCTGGAAAACACAGGGAAGCAGTCACAAGAATGGCTTCTAGTAGCACAAGTACTAAGGCGAGCCTTGTAATCATATTGAACAGGGTATCCTTTTTATAAGAAGAAGCAATTCCGAAACCTGACAAAATTTGAGAAAGAAATCAAATTGTTCTAGAGTTAGTAACAAATGTTATTACTGAATCCTTAAAAGAGATTGGGAGATTAGAAGAAGAAAGGCCGTCAATTTTCCCAAAATAAACCACTTTTTAACCCCACATTTACAAATATCTACTATTTAAAAGGGAAATGGAATGTCAGGTCCCAAAGGTTTAGAATCTAAAACTTCAACTTCAGATCTACTGGCTAATGGCTACTCAAATGAGGATAATAATAGTACCATTACCGTAGAACATTCGACAAAGATTCTAATTATATATATGGTGAAACAAATGGTAATCGGAGGTAGTGGTCAACGGTGGTTAACGGCCGGCGACAAATAGGATATTAGAAGTAAAAATATAACAACACTGTTTACCGTTAAAATTTCTGTCAAACTTGACGAACTAGGACCTAGCAGTCCCTTTTTGAAACCATAGGAACTTATCAGTGTATTATGATAAACTTTTAGGACCTGATAGTCCTTTTTGCTATTTAAAATTATATTTAAAAAAAAAGCTCTCTTGGATAGATGTAGGGGGCGTCTTCCTCCCCCTCTTCCTAAACGAACGAAAAAAAATTCAAATTTTAAAAAAATTAAAACTGACGTACTTATAGATTAAAAAAATTATAAGTAATTAAAGAAAATGAAGTTTGTATTTTTACTCGAGAGTAAAACGAAAACGAGGCTACTTATAAAAAATTTTATTTTTAATAATTAAGGGTAATTTGGTTTAAACAATATAAGTGCTGATCAATTTTGATTAAAAATTATTATGGTGATTTTTTTTATTTTAAAAAAAAATGTGATCATTTTCAGGTTAAATTCCATTATTTTTTATTTTAAGAAAGAAATTGTGATTATTTTCAGTTAAATCCCAATTTACAAATGTCTGCTGTTTAAAATTATATTAAAAAAAATACTAATTCAACATGTTTTTATAAAAATTATCCTAAAATTAATTTTAACAAAAACAGTGATAATAACTTTCAAGTTGTTACAATAACTTGATAATAATTTTTGAGTTTCTACAATAATACTATAATATTTTTAAGTTATTATAATAACTTTCGAGTTCATGCATAGTTTTAAACTCTATAGTAACTTTCTAGTTTGAAATGTTTTAAGTTCAAAAATATTGTAGCAACCCAAATTGCAATAGCACTATAAAAATTTAATTCGAAAATATTATAGCAACTTAAAATTGTAGTGTCAATGTATAAACTCGAAATTTTTTTAAAGTTATTATAATGACTTAAAAAATATTATAGGTGTTTTTGTTAAAGTTGATCATGGGATATCTTTATCTAAAAAATATTGAGTTGGATTTTTTAATAAAATTTTGAATAATGATTAAATAAAATTTTAGAGATAAAATGAGTTTTCATTGAAAATTTTCCAAGAAGAAAATGGAGCCCATGAACAATTTAATAGTTGTTATTTTCTAACACTGAGTTGGCTTTCTTTGACTTTTGAGTAGTAGCTAGATGTTTCTTTTCGGCTTTATTTATTCATTAGAATTTCCTTTTCAAATTTTACGTTTTAATTTTAAAATAGATTTTAAAAGGTTAAAATATTTTAAAATATCCGTCATTCTTATTTTATTTTTTATAACATAAAAATGTATTAAAATAATTATATAAGTTTTATTAAAAAAATATTGATATACATATATACTCATTAAATAAAAAGATAAATGAGTCATATATATTAATTGAAAAACTTAAAATACACGTTAAAAGCAATTCTTATTTTAAAATTGAGGAAAACATTAATATTTAATAAAGTAATACTATAGTTTTTACTTTGTATCCGAAAATTTTTATTCTAAGTAATGTGAAAATTAATATATCAATATTATGTCATCTCACATGTGCAAGGTTGTCAGATTTGCTATGGATCAAACTTTTGAGTTTCAAATTAGGTAAACTTCAGCCATCAGAGCTTGACTCTTAAGAGTGCGTTCGATTTTTGCTAGTGTAACTGGTGGAAATTCTCACATATTGAGGGATTTTCCTAATGATATTTGGATAATTTTTTTTTATGTTGGGTGTATTACAACTGTAAAATATTTTTTTAGTAAAATTTCAATAAATTTCTGGTTGTATATACCATTAGATATCTAGTTAAATATTAATAGATTTATAATATGTAATATTTCAAAAGAAAAAAAAACGAATAAATTTCACCATTTGCATTTGGCTCATATAGTGGTGTAGCATTAAATTGTAATATTGATGATATATAATACGAATTTGATACTTCTTAACTTATGGATATAAAAAGATAGTAGTTTACCGTTTGGTCAAATAACAAAATAAAGAGGTTCGTCAATTTTGCTCAATAAAAAGATTGTGGTTCTTTAAAAAGAAAGCTAGGGTACGAAAGATATCTTTATCAATTGCATGTAATGCTTAAGATTTGCAATGGATAGTGTAATGTGTGTCCATATGATGTTAAGGGTGAAAATTTGAAATTTTTCGGTAAAAGTATTAATTCAATCCTTTAAATTTTATTTTTTTTATTTTGATCCTTATAAATTTTGAATCCTTACATTTTAGTTCTAGAATATTAATTCTAACTCCGCCACCCCAAACATAAGGCCTATGTTTTGCTTGGTCTTAAGTTTGAACCCATTAGGTTTTGTTTGGCATGAGTACAAATAGTTTATGTCTAATATAAATATGAAAGAAAAAGGTCATATGTCTCTCGTGAGATTTGTGAAAATTTAACTTTAAAAGAAAGGTACTCAGAATAAGCAAAAAATATAAAAATAAAAATTCATATAGGTGAAAGTGTTTGTAGTATTTGAAATCGATATAAGGGATATTATCTGTAATATTCTTGACCTAGCATACGCTACAGTGATGCCGAATTGGGGTGCTAGGAAAAATTCTTCAAAAGTAATTAAGATTAAGATTAAAACTTTACTTTAATGATTATTGCATAGTCATATTCCTTAAAGACCCTCAAATTCTAAAATTTTAATAAATACTCCCAATTGAATTTCAATATCAATAAACTCTTTCCTTAAATATTGCAGCATATACAATCAACTTCGGATTCTTTGCTACTCTAACACTATTTATGCAACATACTAAAACTATACAATACACGTATAATTGCACATAATAATCACACAATTACTTATATATATACGTAATCTCACAATTTGAAAAAGATAATAACTTCTTCTTGGAGCAGACTCAATCTCCTATTTATTCCGACTTCATCAATACCAATAAAACCTGAAAAGGTAGGGGTGAGCTAATGCCCAGTAGATATTTACATACAAAAACAGTTTATAGGAATATAAAAAAAAATTCACATAAAATTTCTTTTGATTCTAAATGACAAAATATCTTAAAGATATTCCAAAATAATATTTATAGAACAACCAAAACACTGTTCATAATTTATCATCATCAAAAATACTTCTTGATTCTCTGTCATAAATTTGATACAATATCAAATTACATTAATATCTATAAAAACAACATAGGCATATTTATTAAAACAATTTTCATTAATTCACTTCATGAATATTTTGGGGTAATATTCGTAATGATCATCATCTATTTCATCTTTACGGACTTCTACCGTGGGACATAAATTACATTCAATTCAATTTCACCTTTACGGACTTTCACCATGGGACATACCATGCCCAATTCAATTTCACCTTTACGAACTTTCACCATGGGACTGAAATTAAACCCAATTCAATTTCACCTTTACAAGCTTTCACCGTGGGACTAAAATTAAGCCCAATTCACAAATAATGATTCATCACATCTTTATAAATATTATTTTACATCAATAAAAATATTATCACAATACCTTAATAATTTGTGAAAAATATAATATTTTCACAATAATCCATTTAAATGAACATAACACACATTTCTCACTTTTCTCATAATATTTATAAAATATTATTATTCATATGAATTAATTATATAACTTAATTCAGAAAATAATTAATTTAATTAACATGTTATAATTCATAAATTTTCATAAACATTTATTTGATCATAAAATCAAATAAATCACTAAATTTCATGAATAATCATTTAACAATTCAAATCAACCATAATATCAATTTTCAGAACAATTTATTTAATCATAAAATCAATTCTAATATCAATTTTCATAACAATTAACAGAAAATCATTCAATTATAATAAAACACCCCACTTTTCAGTTTAAAACTAAAATCAACCAAATGCATATAAACACCTACCTAAATTTCGTATAATAAATTTATTTCTCTGTAAACGTTTCATTTTTTTCCAAATCACCTCCTAATAAATAATAATTTAATTTAATCATCTAATAAATATATTATTCATACATATAAATATAAAATAAATAAACGATAAAATAAGAGTTCTAACCGAATTCCAAAATTTTCTTTCCTTCTTCTATTTCCTCGGCTCCTCTACCTCCTCCTAATTCTTCCTTTCCCTTTTCTCTTTCCATTTTTTGTTTTCTAATTCTTGTTTCCAATTTGGAGAACCAAAGAATATACATCCGCCGCCTCACTAAAACAAACAAAAATATTTTAAACTTTTATTTTATTTTAATCTCTCCACCTGTCCGACAAAATCATTATCTTCTTTCTTCTTCTTCTTTTCACCTTCCACGTAGCAAACCAAAATGAATTTGAATTCCCAATATCAATTTAATCCTTCATTTATTTTTATTATATTTTTCACCTACAAAAATATTTATATTTTTAAATAATTTCATTCTTGTGAAAATATAACTTATTCATCATGATCAAGTAATTTATCTAAAATCATAAATATTCATCTTGTAAATTCATAAATTTATATCTTCATATATTATATTGAAGACATATTCATAAATAAATATTTTTATTAATACTAGAATCTGAAGTATTACATTATCACTTTCCTTCTTTAAGGTTTGGCGATTTATAACTTAGATAATATAAATTTGAAAATAGACACACTCCTCCCTTAGTTATTTAACTATGTCACTCTTTCTCAGGAGAGTATGTTATTATTATATTACCTCTTTATACCAAAATGATCTAACACAATTACTTGTTTATCACTTTTTATATAAACAAAAATATCTAACTTTTTTTTATTTCAAGCAACAATCTTACTGGTTAATGCAAAATAAAATTTTAAACCAATTTTTTATTTTGTCTATAATTTTACTAATTAATACATAGTTAGATTTAACCAATACAACTTCAGTGCAATCAACAAAAGAAATGCTATATTTTACAATAATTTTGCAAAATAGATTTCGAATTGCAAATTAAATAGGTCCTAAATAGTTTAAAATATTTTTATATAAATATATTGAGCACAAATTTGGTCTAAAATTACAAAATAAAATGCTATAATTTTTTCACAACAATCTCAAATACCCATATAATTTCTAACTCGTTAGTGATTATATATTGAAATCCTTGCAGTGTTTAGAACCACAACCCTTAAATTTGGGAAAACAAATAACTATTTGGCACAAAAAACTTGGACCAAAAGTCATTATTCTAATGAACTTTTAATAAATGATTATGTGTTTTAATTACTAAATTTATGATTATCCACTTATTAATTGATGAAAATTATATTTTTCTTATAAGTAAATAAGCTTAATAGTATTAACAATATTCATTTGTTCACATAAAAATAATATGAATTATAAAAGTAAAAATTTATATTAAAATTCTAGTTACATTTGTAAAATAATAGGTTCTTATAATATAACAATAAGATTAAAAAATTATGAGTATAAATTAGAGACAAATAATATATAAATTATTGATGAATTACGATTTATATATATATAAATTTATCAATTTGTTAATGGTGGATAATTTAATAATAATGATTGTAGAATTTATAGTAATGTAAATATTTGTTTTGTTGTTATTATCATTTTTGTATCATTATTATCTTTTTCTTATAATTCTTGTTAATCTGTTATAAATAAAGTGCAAAGTTCATACAAATAGTATAACTTTTTTTTATCAATATTAATATCTCATAATAAAAATATGAAACTAAATAATTTGACACTTAATATTAAAAAAATAATAAACTTACATAATTCTTTATTAAAATAATTTATTCAATTTAATGTAATATATAAATTTATTTTAGAATTAATTTTATATTACTTCATAATGTTTTTAAAATATTCTATTTACACTTAATATTTTTCACATATATTTTACGCAACCGTTAATTTTCTCCGTCAGTTTTAATAATTGACCAAAGTTAATCTAGTAAAGTACTATTTTATCCTCCAAATATTAACATTAAAAGAAGTTACAATTGTTCCCCAAGATCTATAATATACTTTCTATGGCTGTTTTGAAGTTGCAGTTTATTTATCAAAGATAGCTTTTAATTGGCGACATTCCTCAACCGAAGCTTGAGAAACTATCAGGCTATCATCTACAAATAAGAGGTGGGTTATAGATAAATTATGATGCTAAAAATTAAGACCGTGAATAAGATGCCTTTCAAAAGCCGAATTTAACAATAATGATAATCATCTGCATATATGATAAAAAGATAAGGGGATAAGGGACATCTTTGTCTAAGCCCCATTTGAAGATGAAAATTGCCTTTGACTTCTCCATTTAAAGAATTAAAAAGAAGTTGTGGAAATATACCTCATGATCAAGTTCACCCAACTACAAGAAAATCCAAGCTTCTGCATCGCTTTTTCAGGGAACTTCCATTCCACCCTGTCGTATGCTTTACGAACATCCAATTTTATAGCTACAAACCCATTTTCCCTTGTTTTTTTGCTTATGATTTTATGTAAACATTCATATCCAATGACAATGTTATATGTGATCAATCGTTGTGGGATAAAAGCACTTTGGAATGGGGAAATAATTTGGTTTAATAAGGCTTGAGTCGGTTTGCAATAATCTTACTAATAAGTTTGTAGATAACATTGCATAGGCTGATTGGTCGAAACTCAGTCACTTGTCTTGGATATTTAGTTTTGGAAATTAACGTAGTATAAGTGTGATTTAGAGCTGATATGTTGCCACCTTCATTGAGAATATAGAGGCATGTCTTGACTACCTCATGACGAAGTGAAGGCAAGTGTTTTTAGTAAAAAATTACAGGGAAACCATCAGGGCCAGGAGCTTTCAGAGGGTGCATTTGTGTCAGAGACTCATAGATTTCTTCTGGGGTAAAAGGATACAATAACTGATTATTCATTGCTTCAGTCACCCGCGATTGTAGATGAGCAAGGGCCGAGTTAATATTTTCCTCTGAAGGATTACCTGTTTGGAACAGAGTGGTGAAGTAAGAAACAAAAGCTCTTTCAAGCATGTTTGGCTCTTCTACCCAATTGTTTATTTCATCTAGAATTCCCAAAATAGTATTCCTCTGTTTTCTAGTTGAAGCTCTAGCATGAAAAAATTTGGTATTCTTATCACATGTTTTAGCCAAGAGATATGAGACCTTTGTTGCCAATAAATCTCTTCTTCCAAAATGAGCTTGTCAATCTATATTTCTACATTTTTAATGGTGGTGTGATTCAAGGAATCTGTGGGGTGTTCTTTTAAAGCTTGGAGTTTATCGTGAAGTAATTTTATTTCCCTGTTATGGTTCCCAAATTTCTCAGAACTCCAACTCTTCAGATTTTCTTCATTGATTTGAATTTTTTCCTAAAAAGCAGCAATAGGATTGGCATCTGTAGCAGTTTGATCTTGAAACCAAATACCATTGATGATGTTGTTACAATCTTCATAATGGCTCAAAAGAGCTTCATAGTGAAACCGAGGCTTTTTCCTTCTTCTTTTGCTAATTACAGATTTTTCATGCAACAAAATTTTCATACTAATAAGGTAATGGTTAGAGCCAATTAAGGTTATATGGTGAACATAAGAGCCTCTAAAAATCTGTTGCCCCTGATGATTAAAAATAAATCTATCCAGTTGTTCTTCAACCAAATATGGACCATATCGTTTATTTGACCAAATGTAGAGATATTCATTCCAACCTGTATCCATGAATTCTCAAGCCTCTAATGCCTTCTTAAACTCAAGCATGTGTTCAACATTCCACGGCAACCCTTCTCGCTTCCCAGAAAGCTGTAGAATTTCATTAAAATCTCCCCCACACAGTCAAGGAAGGTTTGAGCAAGTAGATAATTGTTGTAAGAGTTTCCAAGTGTGTTGTTTTTTATAAGGCTTAGGGTGCCCGTAGATGCCAGTAAAACGCCATTTAGTACCCCTTTTAAGTATAACCCACAAATCTATGTGATGTTTATTAAAGAAACAAATGTGTAAGTCCATAGTGTTATGCTATAACAGTGCTAGTCCCCCGCTAAGGCCTCTCCTATCCACTGCAAAACAATTCTCAAACTGCATTCTTAATTTGAAAAACTTTTGTTGTGATGCTAATTGTTTAGTTTCACATAGAAAAACTATATCAGGCTTATACCGTTGAAGAACATTTAAAAGTGCTCGAAATGTTTGGGTGTTCCCTAAACCCCAAACATTCCAACATATAAGATTTATGGATCTCGGCGAGGCTGGAGATCAGCCTCCGCCGTTGCTTCATTTGTAGAGGATTCTTTGGTTCTTTTTGGGCTAACGGATCCCTTTCCATTGAGTCTGAATGTCTTTAAAACATGTACTGCATGGTTGATTTGACTATGTGTTTTCCCTAATTTTTCTTGCCCTTCATTCCCATCCTTGCTGTGCATGGGTCTGCTCTTATGTAGTAGGCACTTTTTTTCGGCTTGTTAGGCTTGAAGTACATGGAAAATCATCTGGGTTCATTTATGAATTTGGTGAAGGCCCAAATTATTGTTGGGAGTTTTCTATGTTAACCAATTGAGATACCACCCCTACTTGACCATCATGAGGTAATGCTCTATCACTTGTAAGGATATGAAGTTCATTTAATGAGTTGTTGGATTTATCTACTGCTTACGCCTCCTTATTTCCACCAATTTGTTGTTTAGAAACATCCATCATTGAATATTTGTGGCTGTGATTTCTTTTGGCCCATTCCACTGCCTTCAATCTTCTTCCACCAACTTCTTTTGATATTGCTTTTTCAGCTCTGAGTTGCTTGAATTTTTCAACTACAGTTGGTGCTTTAATCCAAGGTCCATATTTCATTTCTTGACCAAGATGAACAGAATTATTTAGACTGAGTTGAGGACATTCTCTATGAACATGACTAATTAGCCCACAGTGGAAGCAAAAATTTGGTAGCCATTCATAACGAATTAGAAGAGTGTTTAGTTGTTCTTCACCTTCAAGTCACACTCGTAAACAGCGCTTTAGGGTTTAGTGATGTCGATCTTCACTCTAACTCGTATGTATTTGCCTAAGCAGGCTTTTGTTTGCCTCGATTCAAATTTTTCAACCTCACCAATCATTTGTCCAAGCATTATTCCAACATCTCTATTCATATACATAATAGGTAGGTTATGTATTTGTTGTGCTAAATCTCCGCTGCCAGTTGGCTCTGTTAATACAATAAGGTTTCTATCAAAACACCATGGTTCAATATAAAGGACTCGTTTACGATCTGTTTCAGAAAAAAAAAAGAAAAACAAACTTATTGCTCCCCAGACTTTCAATCTCTACGTTACCCACGGGCTTCCAAATCTACTTCATTGATAGGATTTTTTCAACTAAGCATTTGGATGAAATGCTAATTCCTGTTTCTTTAACTTTTCCACTGAGTGTAATGATTTCACTCTCATCATCAAATAATACCAAGAAAGAGCACAATTGGCAACTTCATCAGCATCTATTGCACTTAAGAGGAAAAGTAAACAATGACTAAAATCGTATTTGGGAACTTTGTGGAGCAAGGTAAGAGGTGAGAAAATAAGGGAGTAGATACCGATGGGGATTTTGATCTTAATAGAAATTAAGAGAAGAAGTAGGAAAGAGAGAAAAAGTTAAAAGAATACTTGATGAAGAGTAGAGTATATACTTTCTAAGTTTCTATGGCTGTCTAGTTGTGAATAAACTGTTTGAAAAACTATAGATACTAATTCTTCTTGATTTTTATCTTTTGTTTGATGGTTTGGTTAACATGTCTGTCCTCAAACCTACCAACAACAAGGATAAAATTATAACTTCATTTAATCTTTAACATTTCAGGGACAAAATAATGCTTTTAAGCTCAACTGTTGTCAACTGTTAAAACAAATGAAAAAGAATAATAGTGTGGGGCCATATTAAAATGGATAAAAAATAATAACAATGCAGGGCCATATTGAATATATTTCAAAATGTTGGATGTAAATCGAATATTATCAAAAAATCTTGAGAGTAATATAAGATTGACTTTATTTCATTTTTTTTATTAAATGTTATTGATGAGAGAAAATTCCCTACTCGCAACTAGGTGGGATGTGGGACTAGTTACAACAAAGATGATGTTCAATGTTCAGTTCACGTCTTCAAGCCAATAGCTTTAGCTCAAACTCAAACTGAAGATGCTCCCAAGAGGCCTTCTCTGGTGGTGTTGCACGTAGTACCCAACTCTTAACCAAGCAAATTAGCAAAATAGTGAGTTCTTCTTAGATATGAAACAACTCCTACCTTTAGCAGCTTTATACCTTCTCTTCTTAACAATTTTATCTCTCCTTTAGCAGAAAACACTCTCAAAGTATGGTCGTCACTCTAATAACCCTTTTCAATGCTGAAGTTAGCTTTTCTACAGAGGAAATAAATAGAGGTTCAAATAACCTTCCTTTTAACACTATGAAGGTAAAGTCATGGAAGAAAAGCTAGAGGAAAAGTCGTAGAAGAAAAGTTAGAGGAAAGAGAGAACTATAGAATTCGAAGTGTAGAAAAAGTACTAAAATCATGGCGAGAATAATAATGGAGATAAGAGTAATTATAAATGTTGAGAGATGCCTATGGAGAAGATAATGGTTAAGTGGAAAATGAAAATAATGTTACCTTAAACTTTTAAAGAAAAGTATGTTTTTATAAAAGTATGTTTTTATAGTGGGTTTTGCTTGGTTATGATTGACCGAAAACTAAGTTGTCTTAATTTTTCCCTTTGTCTCTTAAAATATTGACTTTGGCTTATCCTTTTAGATTGGTCAAAACTCTAGGACATGTAGTGAATAAAAAATGACTTCTATTACCTTATCGAAATTACCTGCTACGTGTCACACTCTTATTTGCTTTAAGGATTACCTTATCACTTATTTTGACTCATATCATAATCTTATTTGCCCTCTATTGCAGTCTCAAGTCACAGCCAAAGTTAGGTGGTTCTACCTGTCATTGTCAAGTAGTAGCCTTGTAGGCGATTGCAAGGATTAAGTGATCCTTGCTAAGGTCAGACTGTAGCATTGTAAGCGCCTATCTAGGTTAGGTGGTCTCTCTTTATAGTTGGTTGATTTTAAGTATGTATCATTAAAGTATTAAAGTAATTTGGAGGTAAAATGTCTTAACTTTTGGGATTGATTTTTGTGTATAGACCACATACTTCGTCCTTTAATCATAGGCCATTGGTCTTGGGCACGTGATATAACACCTCCTTAATGACTTCTTGTCATCATTTGGATAACAATCCCTATTTAAGTGAGAATGACTCTCAAAATAGTTGTTCACAAGGTGATTGTCTCGTAGCGTATCTATTAGTATATTATGAACTTACGAATTGTCACGTATTTAACCAATATTTACTCTATAATATATATTAATATTTTTTATTTTAGATAAGGTAAATATTATTAATATAATATTATTATATTAAAATAACATAATAATATTAATGTTAAAATAATTTGTTAAATTTTAAGCGATACTATTATTTAATATAATAACGTACAAGTCCTTATATTTTAAGAAAATAAAATAAAAATATATTAATTCACTTATTATAGTAGCAAAAATACAATAGGAACCCAATTGTTACAAATATTAAGATTTGACTTGCTAGTTTAATTTTTAACACTATAATGACCTTTATGTTAATAACCCTAAACACTTCCAAAACCCTAAAACACATCTGCCGCCTCGTTTGAGAAAACAGTCGCTGTCGAGCCGCCTCTTTCATTTTACCAAACCGAAGCATCTCCGTTCGCGGTCTCCGTCTCATTCTCCGTCTCCGGTTGTCCGTATCCGTTAGCATGTCCCCGGTTGTCTGTCTCTGTTCGCTTGACTCCGGTTGACCGTCTCCGTTCGCCGGTTTGATTAACGGTAGTTGGTTTTTTTGTTTATTATTTTATATTTGCAAAGATTAGGCATTGGCATCATTAATTTCGAGCATATTGATTTAACTTCCTTAAATCACTCGTGTTTACTAAAATTATGATTTATGCTCTTTGCTTCTCTTACTCACACATATATATACAAAGGCATGGCTGATGTTCCGATATTCATTCGTTGTGGAGGATCGTGGATAAATTTACCTGATGGTTCTGAGGCATACAGTGGTGGAAATGTAGCAAGCTTATGTGTACCGAAGGACGTGAAGTATCAAGAATTTTTACATATACTGTATGATCGTTTTGGGATAAATCCGGACGAATTCGCTGTTACAACGAGAGCATTATATAAAACTTGGGTGCCATCATCCATAGCACCTTATAAACCGGCGGATATAGGAAATGATGGAGATCTTAAGGCTTTTATTTACATTAACACTAATTATGTTTCCGCGTTAGGGGGTCTGACTCCAATGTGCATAACTTCAGAACGCAGAGGTCCCAAGGATCCTAGAAATAATCAAATCAGAAACAATCAAGTCAGAGATGTCAATGATACACTAGCTGCTGTGAGAGAAAGAAACAATCAAGTCAGTGATGTCAATGATACACTTCCAGCAGTGCAAGAAAAGACAATTGGGCGTGCCACTTCAACAGGAGGTCCCTATGATCCTAGAAACAATCCAGTCAGTGATGTCAATGGTACACTTCCTGCAGTGCGAGAAAGGGCAGCTGGGCTTACCAATTCAACAGGAGGTCCTAGGGATCCTAGAAACAATCCAGTCAGTGATTTTCATGATACACTTCCTGCAGTGCAAGAAAAGATAGTTGGGTGTGCGACTTCAACAGGAGGTTCCTGTGATCCTAGAAACAATCCAGTCGGTGATGTCAATGGTACACTTCCTGCAGTGCGAGAAAGGGCAGCTGGGCTTACCAATTCAACAGGAGGTCCTAGGGATCCTAGAAACAATCCAGTCAGTGATTTTCATGATACACTTCCTGCAGTGCAAGAAAAGACAGTTGGGCGTGCGACTTCAAAAGGAGGTTCCTGTGATCCTAGAAACAATCCAGTCAGTGATGTCAATGGTACACTTCCTGCAGTGCGAGAAAGGACAGCTGGGCTTACCAATTCAACAGGAGGTCCCAGGGATCCTAGAAACAATCCAGTCAGTGATGTCAATGATACACTTCCTGCAGTGCGAGAAAGGACAGTTGGGCATACCACTTCAACAGGTCCCGAACATTGCTCTTCAACTCATCACAATGAAGATCCCAAACATAACTGTTCTGACAGTGAATCGACCATGCGCGTTAACAAAATTTCTGGTAAAGAATGTAGAAGGAATTATCCTGAAGAGCCAGCTAATGTCAGAAAGGATTTTGGTGCTGGAGATTTGCAATCACAAGCTCATAGTAGACAGAGAAGCAACTCATTGGCACACCAACACAACATTTCATCCTTACCAAGCTTTTCTAAGGGTTTGCCGGCTTATATGAGGTTTGAAAATCCGTTTGACACATCCTTAAATTCTGGAAATAGTAATGTTTATGTTGGGCAGATATTCAATAACAAGCAAGACTTACGTAAGAAGTTGAGTATGATGGCATTGAGGAAACGTTTTCAGTTCAAGACTTTGAAGTCCTCAAAAGATCGTTTTGAGGTAAAATGCTTAGACAATCAATGTAAATGGCGAGTCCGGGCAACATCAGACAAAAACAATGGATATTTTCAGGTTAGACGCATTGACACAGTTCATAGTTGCGAGCCTGTTCAGTTGGAAAAAGGGCATCGCCAAGCAACCAGTAAACTTATTGCTGAATTGGTGAAGGATAGAATTTACGGCCCAAAGAACATTTAAGTTGACAGTCAGAGCAAATGGAGAGTGTATATCATATGGTAACACATGGTGTGCTACAAAAGAAGCACTTAAGCTGCTAGCCGAAGAGCTAAGGGATTAGTATACGAGCTTCTTACATCCTAACCTGTTTGTATTTCCGTCCAAACTTACTGGCTGCAGTCGGGCTTCAATATAGTGTGCACAGTCTCATCCCTGCCATGAAACACCATCTGAACTTTTGGCTTGTCCACATCCAGATGTTAGTAGTCTCACTATGTTTGTAATGCTACCTTATTATGAAGCATTATTAGATATAAAGTGGGATGCTTTGATTTTACAGTTTCTACTTATTTCAGATGTATATATAATCAACATTTGGAATGCTCTTTATTTAGGTATGTTGCTTTTTTTACAGCTTTTGTTGCAGGCGTGGCTTGTGCCCCCCAGAATATTGAATATAGCATGTCCTTTAATATAGCTTTCAAGTGTTGAACAACCATATTCCAATAGCAATGTTTTTGATTATGTATCTCAGTGAGATGATACTTGACTTTCTCATCACGTTGGGCTAGCATTTGACACAGATTGATGTCTCTACTATCTTGACAATTTTACAATATAAGCTTCATTTTGAGTATTCATGTTTCCTTCTTTTTGGAAGTGGCTTTTGCTTTTGTTAATTCCTGTCATGAATCAAGTTAAATTTAATTTAGGAATGTTTGAAGATTCACTCCTTAATAGAGAAGTGGATTTGAAGTATATAATTCTCCAAAACCATATATATATATATCTTTCCTTATGTGCTTGGTGATGTGTTTTTAATTCTACGTTAAACTATTGTTCACGTTTTGCATAGTTTTATTTGTATTGGCATAATGTTAATGCACCGATATGTCACCACACAAATTTATCAACACCAGTAAATCAGAATAGCATTTCTAGTATCGATTACTGTTGTTCAAAAAGGCTGTGGGATGAAATTAAAGGGCGATGATCCTGCTGCTATGAAGGATGCTATTCTTAGTGATAATAACAGGGTGAATGCAAATATAAATGGCAAAAAGGTAAGATATTCATGAATTTGTATAAGCAAATTTTTTGCTCACTACCTTTCTATGGTGATTTGTAAATATCTTGTGTGGTAATTCATACAGATGGTGTTCATGCTTGAAGCCATATTGGACATAAAAACAAGAAAAGGCTTAGAAGGGATACCGTGCTACATGCACGGATAAAGAAATGGCTACAACAGGTAGTGGTAGTTAAGATAATTTCTTTTTTCTTTTTTTTTTCGGTTGACTTCTTTACCTTCTACCTTGAGATGAAGAATGCCTATAGCCAGGTAAGTGCCTTTAAGGGGATTCAAACTTCTCACTCTTTCTTAAGAATGAAGAACCATCTCTGGAAGTATTTCAGAACTTGTGAAGGCCTTACAGTCTAGCTAAAAGTCAAGTAGACAAAAATATTATGGGATATTCTGTTTTCAGTTGGTTATCTCTGTTTTTGACGAATTACAAAATTTTGAGAAACAGAAAAGTGCTACCAGATTTACATTGCATGGTTCGTAGTTCAGAACCTTTTAGGCCGCAGTTTCGTATCTACTAAAGATCGTGTATATGCCGCTGGATTTCTTAATTACCACCCAGAAACATGAGAGATTGAGCCCCAAGACTGTATTCTATGACTTTAAATATTAATAAAGCTTTTCTGAATGAAATTCTCTTTTTTATAGTTGTGCTTTATAGCATGTGATATTTGCAGTTAAGAGTTGAAGACATTTATAATAAGGGCTTAAGTGGAGCTAGCTACTTAATTTTAAAATAAAAGAGAAGCATTAACCCCATCCAAATCAAAGCATACAATTTAGTTTGAATTATGGTTAACTGAACATGGACATAAAAACACTCAAATTTTTTTTTTGTTTAACTCTACTAATTAAGAATGGACTTGAAAGGATATTTTTAAAATAATAGGGGCTATCCGATAATCAGATGAAACCTGAGGGATATCGGCCATTCTCGCATACTGTGCTCTAAATGTACTTGAGAAAAGAGGGTGATTTGATCTCCCTCTACTGACCATACAACATTTATAATCTTGACAAATTTTGGAAAAGTGATATTATCACATTTTTTTTGCTGAATTTAAATTTTATTTTTAATTTTAAGAATAATTAATTAAGTCAATTAATTTTTTATGATATTATACGTGTATATATGTATATATATTATTGTTATTCATATGTTATAATTTATTACATTAATTTGCTTAAGAATTTAGTTTGTATTATTTATTGTTGTTGTTAATTAATTCTTTTCTTTTAAAATTTATTAATAATTTATTAATTTTTTTGGACTTATTCTTTAGTATTTTATTTTAGTTGGAGGAGGTATTAATAAATTTTTATAATTTTATAAATTGTTATAGTTATTGAATTAAAATTGTTAAATGGTATAATTGTTATAGTTATTGAATTAGTTTTTATATTGTTAGAATTATCCGTATTTTTTTTAGAATTTTGATATGATTTTAATTTTTTAATTTAATTTGCTAATATGGTATATTAATTTGTGATTGGTGAATTTTTATTTTCTCTTAATTTTAATACCATTTAACTGTTGTAATAATAAAAACTAATTTATTAAAATTAAATAAACTATGTTATTGTTTTTCTAAAATTTAGGGATCAAAATATTATTATCTAAAATAATTTAAAATAATATGTTAAATTCACATTTTTGTATTTAACTCTATAAATGGTTATAAAGACAAAATAAAGCAGGGGTGATCGGTAATCATTTTTACAAAATATTTTTAAGTGATATTACAACAAATTTCAACAGAAGAATGTGATAATACCTCTTTTAGAAAATGATCACAGGATATTCTTACACCCTAAGGTTTGTTCACACTTAGAATATTTGTGAAAATTCACAAGTTCTTCTATTAGGAATGGCAGAGGTAGAGATGAAATCTCCATTTATAGCCCATGAGAAATTGGGATAGGTTTGAGATGCCCTCGATTTGAATTGGGGATTCCCTCGGGCCCCGTTCCCAAGGTTCACCCTTCTTTAATTGAAAAATAAAAAAATTATTGAAACTATTAAGAATTGATGTCAAGACTTAATATTATTTTTAATATAAAATAATTTATATTCCAATTTTACAAGAACATAAATTCAATATTTCTCTTTTATTGTTATAATTTATAATTTTAATTTAATTTGGCTAAAATGAAAGAAAGTGAAAACATACATATATATAAAAAAATAACTTTGATTAAAACAAATAATTTATAATATATATACAATAGAACCACATACTTGACATGTAAGTATTTGTGCCACGTCATAAATGGCTCCAAATTATTTGGCAACACTTTAGGCAACTCCCACCTTTACTTCACAAACTTCTATATTGAGTTTCAAACAACTTTAATTTGTTAAATACAATTTTATACTCTAAAATAACAAAAATTATCAAATAAGTAAAATTTTACCTAATTGTACAATCAAGTACCAACTTTCTAGCACATGAAATATTCAACTTACGTGTAATTTCATAAAAAAATTTCTTTCTTTTAATTGTTCTCCAATATGAAATGCTCTCATGAATTTTAACAATTGTACTACGAATAACTAACAAACTATTTTTAACAATCAAATTTAATATGTAGGCTGTATAACGAATATTGAATAAGCTCCCACTCATATCAAATCACTCATATCAAACTTTTTCAATAAAAATAAAATCATGTGATCATTGGTAGAACAGTTATTAATCGTTAAAGTAAACACCTTCGATCTACATTGAGATCCACCAAGACATAAAGTAATGCATCACATAACACTTGTTTGGTATGTGAACATTAGACATTCGTGAACTTATACACATAAAAGCATTAAAAAAAATTTAATGCTCCCTAACTGACCTATTAAATTTATTTATAACAAAATGCTCCCTAACTGACCTATTAATGTAGTGAAAATAAAATAGGGACCTCATTGTCACAAATATTAATATTTAACTTAATATTTTAGGTATTAATAGTATAAAGATCTTTACGTTAATAACCCTAACACTTTCAGAACCCTAAATCCCATTTGGCGCCTCATTTTATAAAAGCAGTCACTGCTTGCCGCCTCTTTCATTTTTGCCAAAACCGCTGGCTCAGAGTTCGCGGTCTCCGTCTCCGGTTGTCCGTCTCCGTTCGCCGGTTTGATTAACGGTAATTGTAGTTTTGTTTTTTACTATTTCGTATTTGCAATGATCAGGCATTGGCATAATTAATTCCAAAAAATGAGAAGAATGATCACTTTCGAGCATATTGATTTTACTCTTTTAAATCACTGATGTTTAATAAAATTATGATTTATGCTTGTTGCTTCTCTCATTTATATATATACACAGAGGGCATGGCTGAGGTTCCAATATTGATTCATTATGGAGGATCGTGGATAAAATTATGGGATGGTTCTGAGGCATACAGGGGTGGAAATGTAGCAAGCTTACTTGTACCCAAGGACGTCAAGTATCAAGAATTTTTACATATACTGTATGATCGTTTTGGGATAAATCCGGCCGAATTCACCGTTAAAGCGAGAACATTATATAAAATGTCGGTGCCATCATCCATGTCACCTTATGCACTGGTGGATATAAGAGATGATGGAGGCCTTAAGGCTTTTATTAACGTGAACATTAATTATGTTTCCGCATTGGAGGGTCTGACTCCAGTGTGCATAACTTCAGAGCGCAGAGGTCCCAAGGAACCTAGAAACAATCAGGTCAGTGATGTGAATGGTACACTTCCTGTAGTACAAGGAAAGAAAGTTGGGCATGCCACTCCAACAGGCGGTCCCAGAGACCCAAGAAACAATCCAGTCAGTGATGTCAATGATAAACTGCGAGAAAAGATAGCTGGGTGTACCAATTTAGGTCCCAGGGATCCTAGAAACAATCCAGTCTGTGATGTCAATGATAAACTTCCTGCAGTGCGAGTAAGGACATTTGGGCGTACCACTCCAACAGGTCCTGAACATTGCTCTGCACCTCATCACAATGGAAACCCCAAAGATGACTGTTCTGACAGTGAATCGACCACGCGCGCTGGTAAAAAATGTCGAAGGAATTATCGTGAAGAGCCAACTGATATCAGAAAGGATGTTGGTGCTGGAGATTCGCAACCACAAGCTCATAGTAGACAGAGAAGCAATTCATTGGCATGTGAACACAACATTCCATCCTCATCAAGCCTTTTTAAGAATTTGCCTCCAATTCCGTCGGCTTTCATGCGGGCGGACACATCCTTAGATGATCTTGGACAGGAATTCATTTATGATGGGCAGTTATTCGATAATAAGCAAGACTTACGCAAGAAGTTGAGTATCGTGGCATCGCAGCAACATTTTAAGTTCAAGATTTCCAGGTCCACAAAAGATCGTTTTGAGTTAAAATGCTTAGACAATCAATGTCACTGGCGATTCCGGGCAGTATCAGTCAAAGATGATGAGGACAAAGATCGTGAATACTTTGAGGTTAGACAAATTGACAGACTTCATAGTTGTAAGCCCTGTTAATTTGAAAGATGGCCATCTCCAAGTAACTAGTCAATTTATCGCTGAATTCGTGAAGGATAGGATGAAGGATAGAACGAGGCTTTAATATAACGCATATAGTCTCATCCCTGCCTGGAAACATCATCTGAACGATTGGTTTGTCTCCATCCATTTGTTAGTAGTCTCACTATGTTTGTAACATTAGCTTATTATGATGCATTATTTGATATCAAGAGGGATGTATATATAATTGACATTTGGAATGTTCTTCATTTTGGTATGCTGCTGTTGTTGCAGCTTTTGTTGCAGGCATGGCTTGTCCCCCTAGAATATTGATTGTAGCATGTCTTTTAGTATAGCTGTCAACTGTTGAACAGCCATATTCTAATAGCAATGTTTTTGATTTATGTATTTCAGTTGAGTTGATATTTGACTTTCTCATCTATTGGGCAAGCGGTTGACAGAGACTGATGTCTCTACTGTCTTGACAATTTTACTATGTAACCTTCATTTTGAGTATTCATGTTTCCTTCTTTCTGGATGTGGATTTTGCTTTTGTTAATTCTTGTCATAAATCAGGTTTTAAGTTTTATTTGAGAATCTTTGAAGATCCAGTCTTTGATAGAGAATTGGATTGGAAGTTTAGAACTCTCCAAAACTAAGTTTCTTTGCCATGTGTTATCCTTTCCATATGTGCTTGCTGATAGGTTTTTAATTCTACATAAACTATTGTTCTCTGTCTGCATAGTGTTATTATATTAGCATAATGTCATTGCACCATTATGTCACCACATAAATTTATCAAAACCAGTGAATCAGAGTAGTACTGACTGCTATTGATTGAAAAGCCTGTGGGATGAAACTAAGGGGCGATGATCCTGCTACTATGAAAGATTTTATTCCTAGTGTTCAGAACAGGGTGAATGAGCTGAAAGCTTCGTCTGGAGATGGCCAAAATATAAATGGCAAAAGGGTAAGATATTCATGAATTTGTATATGCAAACTTTTTGCTTACTACTTTTTTATGCTGATTTGCAAATATCTTGTGTGGTAATTTGTACAGATGGAGTTCATGCTTGAAACCATATTGGACATAAAAAACAAGAAGAAACGGCCTAAAGAGGGTACTGTGCAATATGCAAAGATAAAGAAATGGCTACAAAAGGTATTGGTAGTTAAGAATAATTTTTTTTTTTTGGTAAAAGAATTTGTGTTGACTTCTTTACCTTCGACCTTGAGATGAATGCCTATAGCCAGCTAAGTGTCTTTAAGGGGATTCAAACATCTCACTGTTTCTTAAGAGAGAAGAACCATCTGTGGAAGTATCTCACTGTTTCAGTTGATTATCTCTGTTTCTTAAGAAAGAAAGGTGAGATTTGTAATTGATTACAAAATGTTGAGAAACAGAAATGTGCCACCAGATTTATATTGCATAGTTCATAGTTCAGAACCCTTTAGGCCTCTTCTCTTAGATAAGATATTATGCTCCCCAAGTTTCCTATCTACTAAGGATTGTGGGTATGCTGCTGGATTTCTTGATTACTGGAAGTTGAGAGACTGATCCCCGAGACTGAATTTTCACTGAACTTTTCTGAATGAAATTGTCTCTTTCAAGTAGTTGTGCTTAACTAATACCTGTAGAAAAAAATAAACATGCATAACAAATTCAACAAGTATAAATTAAAATCATAATACCAACAATATCCATTTTTAATTTTAGTATGTAGAAAGTAAATTAATCAAATATATATAAATTTTATAATAAAATAGTGAAGATATTGATCTAGATGGTAACTGTGCCGTAATGATGATTGAAGTAGGAAATTATATTTTCAAATAATAAAAGTATATATAAAAGAAAAAAATTAATTTTTTTTATGTAATTGAATTAAATTTAGCATTTTTTTAGGATAATTTTCTGTTTGTATAATTTATGTAATGATATATATGAAATTACAAGTACATATAAGATAAAAAAGCCTTGAAAAGAAAAAATAACAATTTTTTTTTAACATAAAACAAAAATTAAATATTATATTTAATATAAAAATGAATAAAATAATGTTTCAGCTCTATTAGCGATTTACTTATTTTAGGAATCTGAGTTTTGAGGAACATCTATCTGCTTTATCTTTAAATATTATTTTATTATGTTCAAATACTATTTTATTTAAATTTGACAATTATATTTAACGTTAATTGTTGTAATGATACCACATAACAGGGTATTTTTTTAAAAAGTATAAATCAAATTTGAGCACTATATACTCAGTGAAATAAAAAATATCACCTAACAATTTTTTATTAAAAAATAACCATTCTAGTTGTTTTTTAATTAAAATATCTCGTGATTATATTTATCATAATTTGAGTGAAATAAAAATTTTACTTAAAATATATTTTTGAATAAGATAAAATTTTTACTGATGTACACACACACAGAGTTCTGTAATTGCAATCACAGTTCTGTAATTTCAGCTTTACTGATGTAAGCCTTGGCTTCCTCTTATGAGAGCAGCTTCCCTTAAACACGGCCTTTTATTAAGATGTTGGCATATGCTTGCGCAGCGCCAATCATTGGATCTCCTTAGATTTAAATTTATTAAACAAAGAAAGTGAGCGCCTGCATGTATATATGCATTCAAATCATCATTAATGAGTTCTTAATTAAGGTTATATAATGAAATTTTTTTATATGTAAAATTATAGATTGTGTTGTTAGGCGTCATACGTCATTGTCTATAATACAGATCAGACATCATTGAACTGTTCTAGCCTGTTAATTAAGCAAAAGAAATTAAAGAAAATTAGGTTTAGTACGTGATCATGAAGCAAATTAGAAATCCGATTCATAGAAGAAGATTGATGAGTATACATAATCTTGCAGACCAACAAGTGAGCTTGATCCTGATTGCTACTTTCAGGGTTAAGAAAAGCAGCGCCTCCACGACCCCATGTTTGAGGGGGTAAGTTCTCCACAAGAGTCTTGTCTTTCGAACCGGGACATTCCTTTTGCATAGCTTCCTCCTGATCATAATCTTACATCATCATCATCATGAAGCTCAAATGATCAGAGTGAAGAAGAATCAATCGAACTAACACAAATGAAAAACCAGTTACCTGTCCAACTCGAATGTAGCAGAAGAATCTCTTCTGCCACATATTTGATCCATAAGTAGCATACCAGACGTTCACTTTTGAGAAATCTGATCTCCAAGAGGTAGCAGCAGTACTGTCCATGGTAATGCTGTTGGTGCTGCCCTAATATCTCTAGCTATCTCAGAAGAGCTTGCCTTGATGAGATCAATATATATAGAGGTGAGGAGTAATTACGGATGGCTTTGGGTTCCCATTACACCGCTTGCTGTGTAGTGAGTGTATTAGTAGGCTGTGATTCGGATTCCCACTTGTGCGGCCACATTGGATATCAACCAACGGTTCGATTTAGTTGGTTTTTCATACTGAGTTATGACGACTTTAATATAAAAATGTGATATTAGAGAGATAAATATGTATAGATTGATGGCCAATTTACTGTTGTTTCTTAAATATTTTGTTTAGTAATCGTGGGGTAAATTCATGACCCTCTAAAATATTAAGAGCCTGTTCTGTATAAAGTCTAAAATTTTAAAAAGATAACATAAAATATAATAATAATAATAATCATGTATATGTTATTCTAACTATTGAATCAATAGCCTTTTCATATGATGATCTTAAAGCATAGACCCCACATCTTGATTTCAATACTACATTACAAGACTAAAAATAGGGAATTTTTTTGTCTTGTCACACACCATTCTCTATTACGTTGCAATTGAGATAATTATTAAGAAGGGATGTTAAGAGATATCTCTCAAGAATAAGTTTAAGGAAGATTACGTTTTAGTATTCGAAGAAAAAAAAATATCTTCTTAGTTTTGAATAAAAGAAAATTCCTCTCAAGTTATTAACTTCTATATAAATGATTATTATATCATTTATTATTTAAAAAATATATAAATAGATTATTTTATCTCTACTACTAATATATAATGATCAATATAAGCTTTTAACATTAAAATATTATAATGAATTATATTTTTAATTTATTTCTTTTAATAATTATACCATTATTTTTTATAACTTTATTCTAAATTATTATTATTATTTTAGATAACCTTATTCTTATTATATTAATTTATTGTATATAAACTATTAAAATAAATCTTAAATAATATTAGTTTTAAAAAATGTGTTTTATTCCCATGAAAATTTAATATTATAAACTTACATAAATTGAGACAATTATATTCTTAGTATATTATTTATAATGCATAAACTATTAAAATAAATTTTAAATAATATTAATTTAAAGAAAAATTGTGTTTTATTCATATTAAAATTTAACTTTATTTGTAAAATATGTTAATAGTTTATTTATAATAAATTAATATAATAAAAATTAAATTATTTAAAACTAATAATATTTTAGGATAAAATTCTAAAAAAATTAAAGTATAATTATTAGTATAACTATTATTGATTAAAGATATAATTCATTATGTTATTTTAAAATCACAAAGTCACATTGGTCATTATTTATTAATAACATGGATAAAATAGTATATTGATATATTTTTTAAAATTTAAGGGCACAATAGTTATTTTGTATAAATGTTAGTAACTTCAGTGAGGTATTTCTTTATCTTAAAGGCTCAAGGGATATTTATTTTTGGATGAAGTTTGAAGGAGTATCTCTTAATTTCTCTTATTAATAATAGTAATTAAATGAATATAGAATAAGTTAATGCTTTGGTGTAAGGTCATCATATGCATATATATATATATATAGGTTAATGTCATTTACGTTCTTAAAATTTGATTAATTAGCTTAATTAGTCTTATTAATTTTAAAAATATTCATAAAAATTTTAATTTATTATAAAATAACAATTATACCCTTTGTCTAATAGTAATTGACCTAAAAAATTATTTTAACAAATATTAAAGTAACAATAACTACTATTTTACAATACATTAATAAGTATTTTTTTAATATATTATAAATACAAAATAAATTTATTTATTTTAAATATATCAATAATTGAATATTACTTAATATTAAAGAATAAATAAAATAAATCATAAATATATATTAATTTATAAATAAATATATCGCAATACAATACTTATAATTATATATAATCATAAATATTGTCCTATAATATAGTTATAACAATTTAATATTAATTTAATTTTAGAAAATAGATAAAATGAATTATAAATAAATATTAATTTATAAATAATATATTACAATATAGTTCTTATAATTATTATATTTTATTTATAATATATTAATACATATTTAATTAATGTGTTATAAAATAGTACTCATTATTATTTTAATATTTATTTTTGTTAAGAGTTAAAATAATTTTTTAACCAATTATTATTAAGTAAAGGATATAATTATCATTTTATAGTAAATTGAGATTTTTATGGATATTTTTAAAATTAGTAGGACTAATCAAGTTAATTAACTAAACCTTAAGGACCTAAATAGCATTAACCCATATATATATATATATATATATATATATATATATATATAAAAGCTTAAATTATATAAAAATTAAAAAAATAATAATTTTTTCTATTTATATGTAAATTTATGTAAATAATTATAAAATTTTATTTATTTGTAATTTCTATAAAAAGTATGAGTTTATATAAAATTTTACATTCTACCTAATTAATTTTCGGATCGAGTTTGATTTTGACCAAATTAATTGGTTTATAATCAAATAAAACCGAACTTAGTTTTAAAATAGGACTAAACTGTATTGAATTATTTCGTTTGGTTCAATTGAGTTGGGCTTTTTTTTTCAAGCTTAGTGGCTGTTGATAAATACAACGAGGGGTGGTGCTGCTCTTTTCTCTCTTACAAACAACAATACCACAGTTGTTAAAATAAAAAATTTAATTTGTAAAGTTCAAATATATATTAATTAATTAATTTATTTATTAAGATATAAGATTGCTTTGTGCTATTTTTATAAATTTGTAAAGAGTAGTATTTAATTTTTATTTTATACTTTTTGAGTGATATATAAAAATGATCATAAGAGAAAAAATTTTGAAATTTCAAGATATCAAGTTAAAGAAAGTGAATCAAATTTAAATAGAAGGAAAATATGTTAAATTGAGAGCAGTAGAGGAACCATGTTTTACAAAATCTTTTAAAATTTTAGATAAAATTATTAATTTCACTCTCTAAATTTTATTTTTCTTATATTAGACTTTACAAAATTTAAATCTTTACATTTTGATCCCTAAAATATTAATTCTAGCTCTAGAACATTCCTTTATTTATTTATCACAAAAAGTAGGGACTATGAGACTGTAAATATGCATGATATTATAGCATACATCATGGTTTGACAGTTTTATTTTAGGATAATTACAATGTTTAGTAATAGTGTTATAGCACTTAATAATTTTAGGATTTTTTTGGCCGTATCCTATATTTTTTGATATATATTATATATAGATTAACTTTTGTTAAAATCATCACTCCACCTCCAAATAACGATGAAATAACTATTTTATCTTTATCTTAATTGAAAATAGAATAAAATAATAATATTTTAATCTCTAAACTTTATAAAATAAAGAATTGAGATATATTTTAACTAATTTTAACATTTTAGACCTTACAATCATTTATCACTTTTCTTTAATTTTTTTTAAATATATTTTTTTTCAAATTATATCAAAAAATCTACCAATAAAAATCACAAAAGCCCATTCAAGCAAATTATAACAATTTTTATTATTATTCGTTTTAAAAAATTGTAAATAAAAGTCATGTGCCGTAAGTTTAGTTTGTGTTTCCAGTGATCTAGAGTTTTTTACTGTAGTATAATTAGAATTTTTAATTTTTAAATAAAGATTCAATTATATTCTCAAAACTTCTAACAAATATTGATAAATATAACGACATGATGTGGACTAAAATGTTAAAATTAAGTAAAGTATATCATGATTTATTATTATACCAAAATTTAGAGACTAAAATATAATTATACTTTCTTTATTTTTAATAAAAATAAAAATAAAATAGTCATTTTACTGTTATTTCGTGATGTAGTGATTACTTTCACAAAAATTAGTCTATATTTGATATATATTAATAAATATGAAAATATAGTAAAAAATAATCTACAATTTTATGAAGACAATTACAACAAAAAAGAAAAAGTTGAAAGAAAATAATATTTATGTGCAATAAAAGGACTGCACAAAATAATGGAGCAATGAGAAGTCGTGGGACTTGGATCGTGATGAGAGAGTGGGGGAGGAAGCTAACATTAACATGGCCCTGGTAGTGGTGGTGGTAATGGTGATGATTACGGTGGTGGTTGTGGTAGTGGTGGATAGAGAGAGAGTGAGGGAAGGTTTGGATGAGTTTAGTGTAAATGTACTTTTTCTTTTATACTTTACTCTTATGCCTTTGAATGTAAAAGCTAATATATTTTTCTTCTTTAATTTTTTATTTGTATATTTAAAAATTTATTAATTATATCATTTTAATCGCTAATAGTAGCAGAAAAAAGGTAACAGAAAAGATGCATTAGACAGTTAATCTCAACTTTAGAGTTTACAAAGTCAGTTGGATTATGTTAGGAAGGTCTAGTTGTCATTGACCCAAAAATATCTCCTAAAACAATTGAGATCTTCTGTTTAATTTAATTTATAGCTAGATCTGTCCTCGGAAATAATGCATCCAAGTTAATTTATGTGCCAAATTGCAATTGGTATATATATATAGGGGGACAAGATCAATTTGTCAATTAACACTCCCCATTATGAGATCTTTTTCAAAAGCCCATGTGATCAAAGCTAGTTATTTAGTAAAAATTCGGTAACAAGTTGCTATTACTAATTTATTTTTAAGAACATATCCAGGAACAACATGTTACAACTTTATTTTTATTGGATTAGGTAGTACATGTTTGAGAAACTAGATGCAATCCAATTCAATTCGAATTTAAAATGAAATGAAGAATCTTAACATAAACCCAACCCTAATATGAGTTTTAGGTTATGGGTTTATGTTTTTTTCCCACTCTTAATTGCAATCACAGTGGTTTAGTTTCAGCTTTATGTATGTAAGCCTTGGCCTCCTTTTCTGTGAGTAGCTCCCCTTCTACCAGGCCTTTTATTATGACTTCGGCATATTTTTTGGCAGCACCAACCATAGGCAACTCCCCAGATTTGAATTTGTTATAGATCTCGAGTGAGCACCTGCATTCAAGTAATTAAATCATCAATACATATATATATAGACTTGATCAGCTTATCAAATAATGAAACTATGAAAAGATTATGTTGTTATTAGGGATCATACGTCATTGTCAATACAGGTAGATCACGCTTCTTCCCCAAGTAAAGGATAGTATTATACCAGCCCTTCTGTATAAACAAAAGATGAAATTCGATGTGAATAGATAAGTTGAAGCAATTATTTTGTAGTAAGCAAGATGAAAGGCAATATTGCAGAAGAGCTAGCTAGAAGACATACCTCGATAGCAGGCAGGGTCATGAGCTTCTTCTTTTCAACAGATTTCAGATCATGTAAACTAAATAAAGGGGTGGAGGAGTTCATGTCAATACCATTTTCCTGAAACATAACGTCATTGAACTGTTCGAACCTGTTGTTAAGGCAAAAAAAACAAATCAGAAATCCAATCGTAAGTCAATTGAATTAGATAGGAGGGAATTAATTAAAGAACGTACGTGATCTTGTAGAGCAACAAGTAAGCTTGATCCTTGCTCTTTTTAGGGTTAATAAAAGCAGTGCCTCCAGGACCCCATGTTACAGAAGAATTACGGCCAAAGAATAAACGGTGACGGTAAGTTTTCCACAAAATATCTTCCGGCTTCGGCAGAGTCTTGTCCATTGCACCAGTGCAAGGCTTCGTCATTCCTTCAACCTGAAACTCAACAAACAGTGAGTATTTGATCTTGATGATGGAAGAATCAAACAAAGAAAAACAATAAGCTTCAGTAACTCAAGATTACTAGTACCTGTCCACCTTGAATGTAGCAGAAGAATCTATCTTTCCACATGTTGGATCCAAAAGTAGCATACCAAACGTTGAGTTTTGAGTATTCTGATCTCCAAGCCACACCGCTGCTGCCCTGATCTCTCTCTCCGACTGTCTGTTCGTGAGAAAACTGAGTCAGAGAAGAGTCTACCTTCATCTGAAAATATATAAATTAATAATTAGGAGAAGCAAACCTGCAGAGAGAGTTCAACGACTTGGATTCCCACTACTAGTAGTAGGAGCAGGCTCCGCGTGATGTGCATGGTGAGGAGACACGGTGGGATATTCGATTCCGACTAAAGGCGCTGCGTGATCGACGGTGGAGCTTGCTGGACTGAGTAAATAGAATCCCTGGAGGGACGCCGCCTGATATATATAGTTCAGAGAGAGAGAGAAAGTCTAGACACTAGTATTTGTTTAATTAGCAACTTCTACGTTTAAATTAAGACTATCGATAATTTTGTTTTTATAATATATAATCAAAGGCATATGGACAACGAACATCAACATTTTTTAGTCAAACTAAAAAATTAACGCGGGTTCACACTTGAAAGCCACCTTTCAAAGGACTAGAGTTAAAAGAAAAGAACTACGGAAGATTTTTCATAGAAAGTCTAATTCAAAATTTATTTATTTTTAAATTATTAAAAAATGCCCTTTTCCATTGTATCTTAGTAAGTTTAAGATTTATCTGGTTATTTGTTGTTACAATATTTTTAGTGATATGAATATAATAAATTTACAAGTTCTAAAGTATATTTGGACGAAATAAAGTTTATCTTGCTGCTTGTTTAAAAAAAAAATGAGTTCACACTTCACAACACAGGCAATAGAGTAAATGAATAATATATAAAAAAAATTTAAATTTTTATGGTAAATTCTCATACCAAATAATGTGGTGGTTAAAGAAATATGAGATAAATATTCTTAAAAATTATGTTATTAAATATTGAATAAATATTTAGAACATATGACATTTCTCTTTTAAAGGATTGGTTTTCTTTTATAAATACTAGTAACATTTTCATTTTATACGTGATGAAATTAAAATAAATGGTTATTTTGAGTCACGTGAGACGCAGAGTGATGATTTTTAATAAAAAAAAAATGGGTAGCTGAGATATATATCGATAAATGTGAAGTACAGCTAAAAACAGCCTTTGTTTTTTCAACTTGTAAAATTTTAAAATTTATCTTAAATTAAAAAAAAGTAATATTTAATATTATCGATTACCGAAAATAGACATGACTTAATCCTAAAGCAAACTATTATTAAATTAGATTATTACCAACAAGAGGTTGACAAATAACTAATTAAGAAGATGATACAAACGTACGATCTGTTTAGATCGTAAATAGATAAGGTTCTCGACATTACATTGGGCGAGTCTCAATAGATAATAATTAATTAATTAAACAACCTAATTAAATACAAGTTACAGTTAAGGATCGGACGTGTATTTATTTAATTATATATGAGAGTTGAAATTAAAGATAACATTAATATTTAATAATAATTAAATCTTGCAGCTGCACCATGTATACTTAGTTGTTCAATTCAATTCCGGCGTCTTAGAAGGTTGTAGTTTTTTTTTAAATAATACATGGTGTGCTTATTCAATTCAATTCCGGTTTCCTAGAAGGTTGCTATTCAATTCAACTCAGTTCCGGCGTCTTAGAAGGTTGTTCTTCAATTCAATTTCGGCGTTATCTTTTTTTTATGAATATTACAAACCGGGAGTCTTCGATTAGGTCTATTTTGACACCATTATGAAAATGTGTACTCAATCTTCATAAAATCCATAGGTTGTTATTCAATTTTAACAAAATTTGTCTCCAATATTACAAATTGCAATAAGTCTTAATTGGATTTATTCGAAAATTTGCACTCAATCTAAGAGAAAATTTTCTCTATCATGTTTTTAAACGATGACATCCACTTTAGATTAGGAAAAATTAAATCTTTATTCTCCGAATAATTTTTTAAGGGTAAGAATACCAATCATCCTAGTTACATAATAATTGACTATAAAGTTGTAATTAAGTAATAATAAATTACAATATGATATTTTTTAACATACACTTAAGATATGAATTTTAGATTTTTATTTTTTGAAGATTGACATAATTTTTCTTATCACCCAAGCTTAACCTAAGTCGTGAAGACAAGTCTTACTTTTGGGATCACCATATGTGAAGTTTACCATCCGCTATATGTGAGGCCCGCTATATTAGAGTGTGCTATATATTTTTTTTCAATTAAGAGAATGCTTAATACTCCAGATTGTTTGACCTAATATCCTATTATCCTTTATTGTCTAGCTTATACCCCAATGGCCCCCTTGACGTTAGTTCCACTAATAAAAATCGTTATGTTTTAAAGTAATTACTAATTTGTCCTCTAATTAAAATCTACAACTGTTGAACTCCACCATCGTCCATTGCCCACCACCACCAACGGCCATTGACCTCCATATAACATCATCCATTTAGATCACCGTGAATATTATTAGAATTCATGCTAATTGTATGGTATCATCATTATCGCTATTTGAAAAATCGTTTACTATAGATTTGAAATTAAGGTTGTAGAATCTAAAAATTTAACTTCATATCTATGAGGAACAATTCTCAAATGGCAATTATGATAATACTATTGCATAGAAGATTCTAATAATATTTATAGTGACCTAAATGGAGGATGTGCAATTGCGTTCAACGACAATCGATGATAGTTGGTGGTGGCCAATAGTGATGATCAACTCAATTATAAGTTGCCTAATAAAAAGATAACACCTAAACAAACTTTTAACATAGGTAAAAGAGTATATTAATAATTGTTCTAAAAAATTACGGAACTAACATTAGAAGACTATTGAGGTATTTGACAAATAACAGTTAGTAATAGAGTATCAGGCCAAATAATAGAAGAATGACACATTCTCCCGCTCTAATTTAAGGGCAAATATTGTGCTGTGTGGAGAAGTATGGAGTGTAATATAATTATCACGTCTAACCTTCTAATAGAATTATGATATAAATATCAATTGTAATACTGTGTCACATCCATGTTAAGGCATACTGGGTTCTTTACAATGGTTTTAAAACTTTTTAATAATATTATCTATTTGACTTTTTAATTTTCATTTTTTTATTTTGACTCTTGTAGAATGATTCTTGTAGGATTTGAATTTTTATATTTTGACTCCGAGAATATTAATTTTAGCTCGTCCATTGATTGTAATTATATTGTAATATTTCAAAAAAGAGGAAGACATAACTTTTCTTTCTTTTTGTTTTATGCAATCGAGATAATTACATGTATGGATATTATTTTTTGTTAATTGACAAACTAAAAAAGAGCTCATTTTTCAATGAAAACAACAAAAGAAAGAGAAATGAGTAGAGAAGGAGAGAGAAAAAAGAGGGAGATAAGATAAACAAGATCATTATCTAAAGAATAATGTTACTTATATCATGTTTAATTCGAAGAAAGGAAATGAGAAACAAATAGTATTATTTTGTTTGGTTGAGAGAAAAAATTATAAAAGGAAAGAAAGTGATATTTTTTTAGATAAAAATACTAGTTTTTTTAAAATTACTTACTAATTTTATATTCTTAATAAAATTTTAATTATTTATCATTTTTTTAAATATAATTTAATTTATATTTAATTTTTATATTAAAACATTGATATATTTAATAATATACTATCATAAATTAAAAACTAAAAAGATGAATAATTAGATTTTTTTTACATACAATAAGAAACAAAAAAATGATAAAAAAATAATTTAATAAAAATCTCATAAATATCTAGTGATAAATTTAAAATTTGGTTATAAATAAATTCAAGCTCAAATAAATTTAAAATAATATTAATTTAAAAAAATTTATGTTTTATTCATATAAAAATTTAACTTTATTTGTTATTATTTACTTTATAATTAAATTTATAAAACACAATTTTATAATTAAATAAAACACAAATTCTTTTAAAAATAATATTATTTTAAATTTATTTTAATAATTTATGCATAATAAATAATATAATAAGAAAAAAATTGTGTCAATTTATATAAGTTTATAATATTAAATTTTCATGAAAATGAAACACATTTTTTTAAAAACTATAAAAAAAATTAATGGTATAGTTATTAAAAAAATAGTATATTTATATAATTTTTAAAATTTAAGGGTACAATAGTCATTTGAATAGAAGTTAATAACTGGAGAAGGATATTATTTTTTTATCTAAACTTCAGGGGGGTATTTCTTTTTTTTTTCTAAATTTCAGAGGGGTATTTCTTTATCTCAAATGTTTAGAGGATATTTCTTTTTGTGTGAAAGTTAAAGGGGTAACTCTTAGTATTCCGATAAAAAAATGTATGAAAAGGGACACTGACTTCTCCTATAAATGTTTAGGAGGTATTTCTTTTTGTGTGAAAGTTACGGGGGTAACTCTTAGTATTCCGATAAAAAAATGTATGAAAATGGACACTGACTTCTCCTATAAAGTTTATCTCCTATAAAAAATCAATGTACTTATCAATTATCCCTAAAATTTCCTTTATAAAGCCAAACAATTATAAAAAATTATAAAATATGAAGCCTAGTACCTAATTTATCTTATTATGCATTGGACAAACATGTTTTATTCCACTGGACTTCATAAAAATGAAAATAGCAAAATTTGAATAGAAACTAATTCAATTAACATGAAATTTAGCATTGAAACAATTTAACGAGTATAAAATTTAGCTTGTTCACTATTTAACTTCCATACAATACAACACATCACATTTTTGTAATTCATTGATTTCTTGCATTTGACAATTACAAACTAACGTTTATCACCATTCATAGAAACTACGTTACATTTCAAATGGACGTAAATCTAAACAAAAGTAAGTATAAAATAATATCATCTTTAGGTAATTAGATATGGATATCAAATTTACTAATAGAAAAAGAGGATTTCTTGACAACGATGTTATGAAAATTTTTAGCGGTGCAAAATTATACAATATTTATTTGTCACAAATTACTTCGAAATTGTCTATATAAAGATATAATGATAGTTTTTTGTCAAAACAATATTAGTCAAAATTAAATGACTGAAAAATATCAGGCAACTTCAACATAACTAAACAACACAATTTTCGTGGTGCTATAACCTTTTATAACAACAATGTTTCACATTCCTTAGTTGCACGATGCCATTTTCATTTTATTTTCTGTCAAGTATTTTTGTCAATTAAGTGACAAGAGTATGTGACACAAAAATCGTCTTGTGTTGTGGCTTCTTCTACAATAATACATAGCTTGAAATGACACAAGCAAAATAATATTGTTCTATGTCGCTTCTTCAATAGTAATTATGTCTTGAAACGAGTACGATTTCAGCTGTTTATACACTAAATGATCCATTGTTGTCTAAGTCCAAACAACAACCTTTTGTCTCGCTCACCCTCGATCGAGCATTGACCTAATCGTTGTTGCCTTCACCCATTGTAATCCTTGACTAATTTGGCCGAACAACTTATTGAAGTTGTTAATTTCTTTGCGAATTACCATTAACAATACTGTTATTGTCAACTCCATTACTCGAAGATTGTCGAGACTACTACGAAGAGGTAATTTTGATTTTCATCCATTGCTTGTTTGAAGTTTATATGTATTGTGATCTATTGATGATTTATTAGTGAGCTTCCATTATTGATGAAATTCATGTTCAGTTGCTGTTGATTTGGTAACATTTAGATTTGCATGAATTGTACTGTTTATAGAGATGACAAATGGGTCGTGCCGGGCAAGCACGACCCATGAAATTTAAACCCATGTCAGCTCACGTGTTGGGCCGTACAGTAAAATCTATAGGCCCAGCACGGTCCACAATATAGTTATTATACGTGCCATGTCAACCCAACCCATTAGAAGACAAGCCCAACCGGCCCATAAGTCCATTTGGGCCGCCCATAAACAGTGTTAAACATGAACAATTACATGAATTGTGACCTAATATTAATAATAAATTACTATTATTAATATATTTTATATTATAAAAATTAAAAATTAATTTAAATTAATACAAATTTATTGACTAATAGTTAATTTGCTAAAATTATAAAAAAATAAATTAAACAAGTTTAAAAAAATAATATATTTGATAAATAATAAGTTTACGAAATTTATTATTTATTATTAAAGTAAAATTTTAAGTAAGTAATTGTAATTTATAATAAAATACGATACTTAATTATACTTTCATTGCATTATAATTAAATATTTTAGATATTCATATATATATAAAATTATAAACATATAATATAATTATCATTCACGCTTAATTATATTTAATATCATGTAAAGATATTAACAATCATCAATTTATTATACTCTTGCTTTTTTAAACAATATGTTATATATAAAATTATAAATTAATTTTAAAACAATTATCATTGTTAAATTTTTTTACAAATTCTATATCATTATAATAAAAAAAATTAAAATTTTATGTTTTATTTATTTAGAATTCACTTTTTTTTATTTTTTTGATTAAATTTGAGAAAATTAAAATTTATATACACTGAGTTAATTTTTTTAATTTATTTTATAACGAATAACTAATTAATAGAAGTAGTATAAATATTTTTATTTTTTATTTTTTAATATTACAAATTACAAGATGCAAATTTTTTACATTTAATCATTTTTACTTCATTTCTTTTTATATCTAAATAAAAAATTATATTTAACAATACAAATAAATATTACAAATTATAAATTTACGAAACAAAATTCTTTCTAATTTAGGTACGTTAAAATTAAAATTAAAAAAATATATTATAATTGCTATATAAATTCAATATAATTATAAAATTAAAATTTTATATTTCATCTATATAAAATTTTATATATTTATATTTAAATTTAAAAATTTATGTAATTTTTATTAATTAAAATTACATGAGTAATTAAATTTTATTTTAATAATTTTATAAGTTAATTTTTATTATTTAAATTATTTTTTTATTAATTATAAGCAGTAAATACTATTTAATTGGGTTAAAGTTACTATTTACGAGCTGAATATTAACGCAAATAATAGAGTTGCCAAGCCTATGAACAGTATCTGGGTCTGCACAACACGGCATGGTTATTGTTGGTGGCATGGCACGTGGGTCGTTTTTCTCAGCCCAATCTGTGAACTGTGTCGGACCGTGTTAACACTGTTTATGAGTTGGATCGTGCCAACACTGTTTACAAGTTGGGCCATGTCAAACTTAGACAGGCTCGCCTATTTTGCCATCTTTAACTATTTAGGACGTGATTGATAATTTGTTGATTGTTTATGGGCTAAATGTTGACACGATATTTTTAATTGATTTTGAAACACTGATTTTGTCTTTTAAAGTCCTACGATTATTGTATCTTTCCATTGCTGTCGATGTTCACTAAGATTATTCTCTTAGATTTTGGCTTGCAAAAAGTAAGAATTTGTGCTTTCCCGTCTTATATAGTGACAATTTTTGCAAGTAGTCCTTTGTCTTGCTAGAGTTTATAGACCACTTGCAAAAACAAAAGCAACCCTTTTTGACTATGAGTTTAATTTATTAATTTATTCATGTGGTCTCTTGCATGCATACGTTCTTTGTTTTTAATTAGATAGCTAAACTCGATTTGGATTGTGGGGGCATGTTATATGTATTTAGGGTGTAATTTGTTGATGTAGTCATGTGATCTCTGCCTGAATTTCTGCCAATTTAAAATAGCCAATTGTACATGACATGTGACATGTACAATATGCTGTTTTCATGTCTTAGTCATTATACTTTAATTTACTAAGATCGCACGTGCTATTTGTATTATATTTATGTAAAATGCTTGGAAAATGCTGTCAAATAATTTACAAAAGTTAGTGGTAATATATTAAAATGAAAAGTGTATGTTTGGCACTTGATTTTTTTTTATTTGCTATGGTATTTGTGTTATTTGAATGGGAATAGGCTATGTGGGCCTTATAGTATTATATGTATTTTATTCGGTTAATGCTTCTCCCATGTCGTTGATGTGCATATGTTATTGGATTTAATTATCAATTTAAATTTTTTGTACTATTGTTACTATTGACTAATTTCATAAAATAGGTAAATAATTGATATGAAATTTACTAATTATAATATTAAAAACTTATGAAAAACGATATCTGTCCCCTGTTAGATTTCAAAAAATAATTTTTTTCGTGTTAAAAAATATATACAAAAACTCCCTGTCGTTAGAAATTTTTTATCAGAATAACAGAAAATGTACGATTTTACCCAAATAGCCTCAGAATTTTTTAGATCTAATTGTAGCAATTTTACATCATAATTTAACGGCCAAAATTGAAATAATATTGGATTTTTATAAATCAACTCTAATTTAGAAATCCATATCTAATTTATTAATATTAAAAAATAATTATTTTATAATTTTTTTCAATTTATTACTACAAATTATTAGTTTAATTTCATATTATTATTTTATTTTTTATTAAAAAAATATTTGAAGGCAGGTAGAATATAAATATTAAAATAATAAGGATTTCATAACATTAACATATTTTTAAATTCAAATAAATTACAAAAAAGTTTGCATATATTTTTGTAATGTTAAAATAGTAATAATTTTATAAAAAATTATAAAAATTAAAATAATAATTATTTTGTCACATTAACAAATAAAATACATATTTGTAAGACAAAATATTACTAACTAGACAAACTAACTCGAATAAGTTATCAAATCTAAGTCAGAACTATCTTCCATATCAACGTAAAAATCTATTTTACTCTTAAAAAGTTGGTTTTCAGGTTAACAAGCTAATGACAAGGGAGTTTTTGTATTTTTTTTTTCTTTCTAATAGAGAGAAATTTGGTGTTTCAAAATCTAACGGGTAATGTTCGTTTTTTAAAAAAATTAATATTAATGTTGTTGCACTGTAAAGATGTGGTTAGTTAATACTGGCATTGACCAATTTTATTGTTTAATAATTATACACTTAGTGTCATTAGTAATAACTAATAATGTTATAGTCATAAATAAATTAATTTAGTTGGAACGGGGCTGTTATTATTGGAGCTCATAACTAATAATATATTAGTTATATATTTGATCATGTAATTAATACATTCATAATTAATTTACATGTAAGATACAATCTCACAATTGTTATATGTACCTAAATCCAATGACTTATATTTGATATAAGATTTTGTATAAAAAAATGTACTCTTAATCCTACCCTTATATATATATATATATATATATATATATATTGAAATTCTAACTATGCAAAGAGGGGGGTGAATTAGAATTTTAACAAATATTAATAATAAATTTGAATTTCAACCCCATCATATAATAATACAATATATGCAATAAATAAAAGTAAATAGAGTTAAGAGATTGAACATAGGATTTATAGTGGTTCGATAAACACTTGGCTTATGTCTATTCCCCCAAGCTCCACTTGAAGATTTCACTAATACCAAATCTTGATTCCACAAGACTTTAAATTACAACCAAGAGAATTTTTGGGTACCTTTCAAACCTTACAAGTGTTTGTTCACCCCAAACACTTAATATAATCTCAACCAAGTAAAATACTCACTTTTTTCACTTCTATATAATGAAAAATCGAATTAAAGAAATGAACAACTTACAAATTGATATCTCACAAGAAAATCAGTGCAAATGAATTTTCTGAGAGATTCAAATGTGTGTATAATAATTTTAAGCTCAAAAAAGTGTTTTGGGACTTGGTAAGGACTTTATGTTTCTCAAAAATATATTCCAAGAGGTTTTAAAATGAGCATGAAGTCCCAAATTTATAATAGATTCAAAAACTAGCCGTTAGTAGCTGTTAGGGTTACCAAATTTTAAATTTTTAGAAGGTCAGTCGACCAAGTTGCTTATAGTTGGTTTGAGAGGCATTCTATCTCAAGTTGGTCAACCAGGTTGGAAAGGTTAGTTGACCGAGTAGTTTTTGGGAGGCATTCCACCTCAAGTCAGTCGACCAAGTTGAAAGGGTCGGTCAATTGACACTGTTCACATGAAAAATGCTTTTTATGGGCACTGTTCATAGGTTTGAAAACTTTTCATTTTAATCTATTTTTCAGGTTTCAAAATCTTGTAATTTAGTGCAGTTTTCAACTTTCAAAAATATTTTTTTTTCAAAAATTCTTGAGGTTGACACAAACTTTATATACATTTACAAATACAAGTATATAAAAATAATAGGAAATAAAATATCAAACTTGTGACTTCATTCTTCAATTTGCTCAAAGAATTCCATTATCCTTTTCTTGAATGCTTCCGTTTTAGATGTTCTTTCAATCTTTACATTTGCTTTCCAAATTCTTTATACTAGAAATATAACAATAAATGTTATAAAAAGAATTTGATTAATTAAAAATATCAATATTTGTTATCATAAAAATAATAGGTTATGAACTTTAAGGCTAACATATATATATATATATATATATGTGTGTGTGTGTGTGTGTGTGTGTGTGTATGTATGTATATATGTATATACACATAAATATACACACCGGCTTAAAATAATTTATAGTAAAAAATATAAAAAAAATTAGTTATATTTTTAAAAAATAAAAAACTAATAAAGTAATGAAAAAAATATATTTTAGTTTTAATAATTTTATTTTCTAAATAAAGTTAAAATTTAATAATTATTTTTAGAGAAATTTTTTAAGTTTTCTAATTTGAAATGGAATTTATGGTATTATATTTACAAAAAAAAAGCATAAAAATGATAATATTTCAAAATCTATTGTAGGATGAGATAATTTTTCCAAAAAGAATTTTAAAAAAATTATACCAAATATCTAAAATGAATGTTGACTACTCAAAATCATTTTTATCCCTTTCACAAATAATTTGAAATGAGCTCTTAATGGAAATAAACTATTTTACCCTTATTTTAATTAAAAATAAAAAAATAATAATAACAATTTAGTCCCTAAATTTTGGTAAAATAATATATTAAGACATGTCTAATTTTTACATTTTAGTCCGTTACATCTATTATCATTCGTTAGACTTTTTGAGGATATAATTAACTTTTTATTTAAAACAGTAAAAAATTCTAAATGTACTATAGTAAAAAGCTCTAGACCACCAAAAACATAAATAAAACTTATGATATATAATTTTTATTAACGATTTTTGAAAACAAATAATAACAAAAAATATTAAAAATTCTCTTGAATGAGTTATTGTAGTTTTCATTAGTAGATTTGTTGATATAATTTAGAAAAAAAAACTGTGCTAAAAAAAAGATGAAAGAAGAGTGATAAATGACAATAAAGACTAAAATGATAAAATTAATTAAAGTATATCTTAATTTATTATTTTATTAAAGTTTAGAGACAAAAATGTTATTATACTATTTTATTTTTAATTAGGATAAGGGTAAAATAGTCATTTTACCGTTATTTGGGAATGGAGTAATGACTTTTATAAAAATTGATATTTATCTAATATATGTTAATAAATATGAGGTAAAACTAAAAATAATTCTTATTGTTTTATTATTATAATAATTTATTTATTATACCATTGTTTCATGTGAAATTTTTTTTATAAAACAAAAAATAAATAACACGAAATATGTGATAATAATACTATTTTTATATTAATTTATGTAAACAGATAAAATTTGTATAAAATCTTTTAAAGATAAAATAAAAAGACGAGAAAAAAGCAACAAAAAAATCAATAAAATATATATAATTTAAGAAGACTTTAGCATCCAAAGGAAACTTTACCTTTTTCTATTTCTATCCTTAGCAATTATAAACTTTATGAATGGATCAACTTTATACATCAAACCTTTTTTTTTTTAATTTATATTGAATTTGGGCAAAATCAGTCTTGGTTGGAAATTTTCTCTCTTAAAATTAATGTACAAAATTGAGTCCTTTTTTTTATTTAAAAGAGGAGGTAAATACTTATCACTAAGTTATTACTAAATGGATCCGAGGATAAAGATACTTGAAAGGAAAGAAATGAGATAATCTTGAAATTGCCGATACCAATTGCAAAACCTACATATGGAAAGAATGTTAGAAAAACTTGAACATTAGGCAATACATCAAGTTTGCTATATATGATTGAATTTGGCAATTACATCACGTGACCAGAACTTAATATCACGTGGTGTTGAATTTGGAAAAGTTGAATTTTATCTTTCTTTCAATTTTATAGCTAGATCTGTCCTTGAAATTGATGCATACAAATTAATTTTCAAATGCCCATGTGATCAAAGCTAGTTATCTAGTAAATATTCAGTAACAAGATGCGATTACTAATTTATCTTGAAGTGCTCAGTTCATGTGGCACGGTAGTTAGAGATAACTTTCTCAAATATTTTATCTGAATTCGAGTATGAAATAAGTAAGAAAAAAATAAAAAAATTATTTGAGACTTTATCTCACTCTTTTACCTTTTTAAACAAAAAAAGTGTTATTATTAATTTAATTTTAAGAACATATACAGTCACAACATGATACAACTTTATTTTTCTTGGATTAGGTAGTACAAATTTGAGAAAGTTGACCCAATCCAATTCAACTCAAATTTGAAATGAGAATGAAGAATCTCAACATAACCCAACCCTAAGTTGGTTATGGGTTTATTTTTTTCCTCACTCTTAATTGCAATCACAGTGGTTTAGTTTCAGCTTCTTTTATGTAAGCCTCGGCCTCCTTTTCTGTGAGTAGCTCCCCTTCTACCAGGCCTTTAATTAAGACTTCAGCATATTTTTTGGCAGCACCAACCATGGGCAACTCCCCAGATTTAAATTTATTATAAATCGAGAGTGAGCATCTGCATTCAATTAAGCAAATCATCAATAGTGTTGACTTGATCAGGTTATCAAATAATGAAATTATGAAAAGATTATATTGCTTTTAGCTAGGGATCATACGTCATTGTCAGTACAGGTAGATCACAGTCCTTCCCCAAGTAAAGGATAGTATTATACCAGCCCTTCTGTATAAACACAAGATGAAATTCATGGTGAGTATATAACTTGAAGCAATTTTGCAAGCAAGATGGAAGCCATTGGAGAAGAGCTAGCTAGAAGACACACCTCGATAGCAGGCAAGGTCAAGAGGTTGTTCTTTTCAACTAAGTTCAAATCATCTAAACTAAATAAAGGGGTGGGTGAGTTCATGTCAATACCATTTTCCTGAAACATAACGTCGTTGAACTGTTCGAACCTGTGGAACCGTTAAGGCAAAACAAAGCAAATTAGAAATCCAATCGGAAGTCAATTGAATTAGATTCGGGAATTAATTAAAGAACGTACGTGATCTTGTAGAGCAACAAGTAAGCTTGATCGTTGCTACTTTCAGGGTTGACAAAAGCAGTGCCTCCAGGACCCCATGTTATAGAAGATTCACGACCAAAGAATAAACGGTGAGGGTAACTTTTCCACTGTATCTCTTCCGGAAGAGTCTTGTCCTTTGAACCAATACACGGCTTCGACATTCCTTCCACCTGATGAAACTCAACAAAACAGTGAACATTTGATCCTGATGATGGAAGAATCAAACAAACAAAAACAATAAGCTCAAGTAATTCAAGATCACTGGTACCTGTCCACCTTGAATGTAGCAGAAGAATCTATCTTTCCACATGTTGGATCCAAAAGTAGCATACCAAACGTTGATTTTTGAGTATTCTGGTCTCCAAGCCATGGCGATCGATGCTGCTTCTGCTGCTGTTGCTGTTCTGATCTCTCTCTCTCTCTCTCCCTCTGTCTGTGCGTGAAACCTCAGTGAGAAAAAGGGACTGCTTTGTTGTGAATATATAAAGGCGTTGAATCAAGCCAAGCGTACGGTATCAGAGAAAGTTTGACTTGTCTGAGTAGACAGCATCGATTCCCACTTGACCGAACGGATTGAATTCCCACTACAAGCGCCACGTGATGTGCATAGAGATGGACATCCTGTGGAATATTCAATTCCCACTAAAGCCGCCGCGTGATCTGCAGACTCCAGCGAATATATAGAGCTTTTTAATGTTCAAAATTTTTAAGAAAATTTTAGTCGTGGTTTGGATGATACTAAAAAAAAATTATTTTTTATGAAAAAAATTAAAATTTGAGATTTTTAACACTAAATTTTTTTAAAAATAAAATAAAATATTTTTATTTTATTTTAAAGATTTTAAATTATTTTTTAAAATAAAATATTAAAAAAATTATTTATTAAGACAATTATTTTTTTAAAAATTATTTGTGATAATTAAATAATTAATAAATTTTTATTAAAAAATTTATTTGTAAAAATTGTATTAGTAAAAGATCTAACTCTAAAAATATTTGCTAAATTTTACTTGAAACGCGGTACAAACTCTCATATAACTTCATTTAATTTTTTTTTTTACATTAAGTTTCACATTTAAATCGAGACATTGAACAATTGTTTGCTTTTATATATATTTGAAGATATGGACAACTAATATCTACATTTTGTCAAACAAAAACTTTAATGTTGTTTCTTAGTGGGTTCACACTTCACAAAATATGAAATAGAGTAGATTAATATAACACAAAAAATTTAAATTTTTTATGGTAAATTCTCATCCCAAACAATGTAAAATTAATTATAAGATAAATAATCTTAAAAATTATGAAAAAAACTATTTATTTATTAAATATTGAATAAAAATTTGAGACATGTGACATTTCTCTTTTAAAGAATTAGTTTAAATAATTTTTTATTTTAAATATTTTAAAAAAATTATTTTACTTAAGATAGTGTTAAAGTTAACAGTTATTTTAAATTATATGAAATGTAACGATGATTTACAATAAAAAATAAGTACATTAAATATGTGTCGATAAATATGAAGTAAAGTAAAAAATAATTTTATTTTTGAATTTATATAATACGTTAAAGTTTTAAAATTTAAAATTTATCTTAAATTTTAAGTTTTAAAATTTAAAATTTATCTTAAATTTTAAGTTTTATGTTAAATTTTTTCTATAATAGGTTAAGAAGATCTAAACTCTATTTAGATTTTCAATGGATAAGGTCCTCGAAAGGGAGTCGGGCGAGTCTTAATATATTAATTAATTAAACAACTAAAAATGCAGGTTACAATTAAGGCCATGTATTTAATTATATGTGAGAGTTGAAAATAAAGATAAAATTAATTATTTAATAAATTTTACAGCTGCACCATGTGCCCTTATCTCTATAATTTAATACAAATAATAAAGTGTAATAATTAATAAACACGTGTCCTTATTTTATTCAATTCGGACCTATTTTTCCTTGTCTAATTCTGTACTCAATTTGGATGAAATATGTAAATATTATAAATTAAGAGTAAATATTAGGTTCTATTAAAATTTACACCCGTTGACTTGTAATGTATATACCTGTATATTTTTATATCAAAGTATCATCTCTTAATTGAATTAAAAATTCTTCAATTGAATAGAATAATTGAATTTAACGGATAATTTCATTAAAAGATATCAGAGTAATTAAATTACGAGTTATAATATTATTTATATCCTTATATTTATTTTATTTATAATTTGAACTAATAGTTTATAATACGTTATCAATATGATTTATTAATTAAGGTTCGTGAACTATTTAATTGTTCTTATATTATTTTATTAATTAAATATTTTCATATTATATGATTTTTATTATAATTGATATTATATAACTATCCTATGAGTATGCTCAATAGTTGTCATTAAATTAGATCTTCCACAATAGAAAAATAAAAATAACATATTATATTACAATTTGAAGCTTGTAAAATAATGAGGTAATTAGGACTTGAAGTTTTGAAGGTAACCTCATTAATCAAAACCCGAAGTTCTGAAATGATATTGCTAATTAGAGTTTAAAATTTTGAGTTAAATTTATTAAGATTAGAACTTCAAATTCTAGATTTACAATATGTCATTTATATGGACTTAAAGTTTTATATATTATTTGTATTGGCTTAAAGTTCTATATATCAACTATATGGACAAGAAGTTCTAGTTATTAAGGTCAGAACCTAAGATTCTATATATTAATTCTGAATCAAAATTTGAAATTTTAAAATTTTGAATCAGAACTTGAAGTTCTAAATATAAATTGTGATATTAGAACTTAAAGTTCTAAATATATGCTCTCAGTATTTTTTACGAATTATGTTGAAATGTATTTTCATGCCGTAGCCCATAAAGCACTATTAAAACAGAAAAAAATATCTCTAAAAGATAATTGAAAATTATGATTTTTTTTTTCATCATTGAAACAACTACTAATAGAATATAGTTTTCTAAAGTAATAAAGTCATGAATGCAAGATTGCAATTTTATTATTGAATATAGTTAAACTTTATTTGTGGTTACCTCACACCTAAAATTGTGAGTATGGATATTAAAATTTGTATTCATGTTCTTTTACATAAGTTATTATCATGTTTATTTATTTATTATTCCAAGAAGTGAATGGAAGCATATATTACAATTATGGAAGTTGTATAAAATGATAAGAAAAATACTTTATTGGCCCCGTATTGGTTATAAAATTTATAATTACAAAATATAATTATATTCAACCACCTGAAATGAAATGGTTATAGTGTAACAATTTTTGTTACTAATATGGCATGAAATAGCATTAATTGTGGACATGCAGTACATTGAAATAACTAATAAAGCTTTATAAGGCTCCCATGAAAATGGTGAGAATATTAAGACTATTTTATTTATCTTGATTTTCTTTATTAACAATATTTATATGATTTAATTAGCATACTTTATTTATTTTGTCTTTGATAATTCTCTTGTCATAACATATTTATATTTTACTATTATGATAACTCGTGTGAATTTTCTTATAAAAGGACATGAATATGAAAAAGAAATTAATCCTTTCGAAAAGAAGAGTTAGAGATGTATGCTTAGCTGATAGTATAACTATGCACATTATTCTTTGAGATAAGAATTATTTTTTAAAATTAAAAATAATTAAGCTGAGATGAATACAATTTTGATTGAAGGCTCCAGAAGAGCTTCATCTTGTTAGCAAGTGAAATTAGATTATGTATGGATAATCCATTTTTATTCTAACACATCTAATAGAAATTTGTTTAAATTTAAAGATATCAGTTTAAATGAATATTTATTGAAAATTTATATTTAATCTAAGTTAAATTTATCTTCATCGTCTTTTGAAAGGAAAATGACTTTTACGTTCAATCAATAACCTTTACAAATAATTGACTAGAAGGTTAATATTTTTTTTTAGATATAATTAAAATATGACTTTTAGATTTTTTTTTTTTTAAGGGAGACATAATTTTTTTTTTTGTTTTATACGAACATATAGTTACGTGTATAGATATTACTTTTTTTTAATTAATAAATTAAGAAAAGAGCTCCTTCAATAACGAATCCTTGGACGGAACAGGCACAAGAAAGAGAAATGAATAGGGAAGAAGAGAGAAAATAAAGGGAGACAATAGAGATATATTCTTATCCAAAAAATATAATATTGTTTATGTAATGCTTGTTAAAGAACTATAAAAGAAAAGAAATTGATAATCTTATTTTTTAGATAAACATATCCTATCTTTGAAAATAATTACATACTAATTTTATATTCTAATGCAAATTTTAATTACTTATCAATTTTATTTTAAAATATAATTTAATTTATACTTAAATTTTTAATATTAAAACATTAACATATTTAACAATTTATTATCATAAATTAAAAACTAAAAAGATGAATAATTAAAATTATTTTACCCATAATAAGAAAAAAAATAAGTAGTAGAACTATCAATAATTGTAAATATGATTTGCTATAATATTTTTATCTAATTTTCCGTGTATTTACTGTTAAAAAAGAACTAAATAACTAAAGTAATTTTATCAACACATTAATAAAATCATATCCCTATTCACTTTTTTTTTTTTAAAAAAGCTCTTGATCTACTAACTCAAATGTAACACTTAAAATTCATGTATTTTTTTACTTTTATTTTTCTTCTTCTTATTGTTATTATTTTATTTCTATATAGCAACAATTATTACTTTCTATTCTTTAACAAAATAAAAAATAAATCAAAATAATAAATACAAAGTAATAATAATTATTATTATTGATGTTGTGATCGATCTTACCGACCCGCGTCTAATAGTAAGGACCGACCTGATCAATAATCAATATTTTTTGCTTTGTGGGATGCATCTCGTCATTCGATAGGTCTTCCAAACCTATCCAAAACAAAAAGAAAGTTAGTGAGCGCTGACATCCTCTACCGGCGAAAACTCTTCGATGATCAAGTTAAAAGTGGAGTACTATGACCAAGCTTTTTCTGAACTTTAAAGAAAATGAAGAGAGAAAAAATCTCCCTCTTTTAGATGACCTTTAGGCTTATATAGGTGAAAAAAGGTGAAGGTATCTCGGTGTCATTATGTCACTCACAATATTATTGCTACAAGACTATATTATATGCATAGAATGTAGAAAATATTTTCTCCAACATGTTATACTCAGTAATTTCATCACCACACAATTTCAATTGTGAAATGGTTGGAAATAAATCAAAGCTATACTTGCCAACAATTTTATAGTCTTGCAATCTTAAGTTTATTCACTGGTGCCTTGCTTGAGAGAGAGGACAATGTTTTTTTTATGGTCATATCCAATGTTTTTTTTATGGTCATATCCTTTAAGTTTTTTCACAGGACTTATGGATCCTTAATTGTCAAATATTGAGCTTTCAAGCTTTGATGCAAATGATGATAAAGAAAAATCATAACCTTTTGCTTTATCGTGCATGGTTAATTGATTTTTCTCTTTGATTGTATCTTTTAAGCTCATAACTTAAAGATATATTTTTGTATCCAAAACCCATGAAAGATAATTGCTCCTAGAAATATCAAGGGTTGAAATTTGTAAATGTATGAGATTAGCCATTCTAAAGATCTATTTACATATTAGAAAAAAAAATGGATATTAGTATAATGAATTATAAGTTCAATGATTGTTTACTTATCTAGAACTTCATTCAATTTTCATATTGTAATGATAATATAACTTAAATGAATATTGAAATTATAACATCAACAAATAAGCCAACATAAGTGAAAATATACAATATATTATCCTTTATTTTTTGTTGTAAAAGATCCAATTTAATAATAACCATAGAGCATCGTTATAAAAACAACATCATAAATAATAGCACACTATTCTTACTTTTTGGAGTGAAAGTTTCATCATAATAACAATCACAAGACATACTTATAAGAATAGTAATAACAAAATATAATAATAATAATAAGGGAAATTTTCCTTTTCCCCCCTCAGGTTTGATCGAATTATCCGTTGCATCCCTGATGTTTCAAAATTACCCTGTTACGTCCTTCCGTCTATTCACTTAACTGGTAAAATGATTTATATAGGGGTATAGTTGTCTTTTAATATAACATTAACTTTTAAAATGAATGTGGACACATGTACTTAATTAAAATTACATTTATTTATTAAATTTTTCATTCTTTTTATTTTTTCTGTTTTCTTTTATCTGCATCCAAAATCATCAAATCTGTTTTCTTTCTCTTTTGTTTTGTTTCCATCTGAAACCATCAGACCTAAATCAAGGAAAATCGCCAGATCTGGATGTCTCGTTGGCCGTATGCAGCAGTGAAGGAAGTGGAGGACGGTGGGGATAAGGTGGTAGTGGTGGGAAAAAATCATCAGATCTGGATTTGCCAGGGCCATATGCGATGGTGAAGGAGGGTGGAGGTGAGTTGGTAGTGATGGAGAAAAATCACCAAATTTAGATGTGCCAGTGGTAGTGGTAAGGGTGGCGAAGGAGGGTGGTGTCTTTCGTGAATCTTGAAAGCTAGCCTGCGGAAGAGTTTCGGCGGTCAATTGCTTCATTTAAAGCGAAGACGGCACCACCACTGTGAGAGGGCACTGCCACTGCCGGGTTTTCAACCCCATATGTGCTGCTGCTTAAATCACTAGTTTTGCCGATAATAGACCTAGAAACTATGATGATATAGAACTAGTACAAACTGTACAATTGCATATAATTATCTTTTTCTCTACTCCATTTTTTCATTTTCATTCAATGAAAAATATGTTGCAATTTGATTGGAGCAGTTATAATTGTGGCTAGATTTTAGCTGCAATGTGGGAAAAGTCCAAAGAAGAAAAGACCACTAATGAATCAGGTAGAAAACTTGAGATGAAGTAGAAATGGTTTTTCATTTTGCTGAAACCTTGTTCATCACTTAATTTTCGTTTTGGAATTTAAGAATTGGCAATAATAAGTGATATATTTTTCATTAATTTGGATGATAAAATGGAGTAATTTTAAAATTTGTAAAATTTTTAACATCTAATTAAAGAAATATTGCATCTTGCCATACGCTCTTAAATTATGAGTTAATTTTTTTTAAAGAATTATGATTTTCAACTTTTTAAAAAAGAACTATATTTTAAAATTAAAGGTCGGTAAAGTGTGCATATACTTTATTTTACCTCAAAATAAAAAATTAAAGTTATATGGGATCCACGTCTGATTTATGGGTCCATTTGTTTTCTTGATTTGTGATGTAAGGCTACTATGATAAAAATACACTAAAAGATGGATTTACAGTTACGTGAATAGACGGAAGGACGTCACGGGGTAACGTGGTAATTTTAAAATATCAGGGATGCAACGGGTAATTCGATCAAAACTGAGAGAGAAAAAGGGAAATTTTCCTAATAATAATACTATAATATAAAGGTATTCAATAATATAGTTAAATAAATATTTTATATACTCAAAACATATATTGTGTTAATAACTTGTAAAATTATTAATTCAAATGTAGTTAAAGAAGACTTTGTAAGTATAAATTCTAATTTTACTAATATAAAAATATAAGTGAAATTTTACACTTTAAGTACAAGAGAGATAAAGAGAAAAGACAAGAGCTCGGGCATGCTTAGAATCAAATGAAGGGGGAATTTATTGGTAAACAACAAAGGGCATCAATGATATTAACCAGACAACCTTTTACTATTATCTATAACATGAAGGACTGAATCAATATTATTCATGACCTACCATATCCACTACCACCTTTGTGAAATCCACGAATCACAATAACCATAAATTTAATTTCTTTCTTATTTATATCTTATATTTTTCATTCTTCTTGTGTTTCAAAAAATATTATTTTGATTAAATTATTTCACACACTAGTCAAAAATTCCTAATTTTATGTAAAATCTCCAGAGCAAAATGTCTTACCCACCCATTTAAAAGACCAACAATTCCTAATAATAATTTTATTCTAACACAAAATTTCCAACTTAAAAAATAGCTTTTTCATCTCAATATATCCAATATCAATGCGCTACAAATTTGTTTACTAACATCCAAATTTCAATAGTAATAAAAATATATACACTAACAACTAAAAAATGATATTGATTTCATTGTATAATTTTTTACTGTTTAGGTTGAGTTGTATAAGCTGGATAAACTCAACCCAACCCAATCTAAATTCAAAATAGAGTACAGAATCTTACTGAGTTGGTGTTTCTTTGCCATTCCTAGTTATAATCACAGTGGTGTAGTTGAAGCTTCATGTATGTAAGCCACAGCCTCTTCATTTGAGAGCAGCTTCCCTTTTACCAGGCCTTTTATTAAGGTGTTGGCATACTCTACAGCAGGAGCAGCTGAAGGCAACTCTCCAGATCTAAACTTTTCAACATCCGAGGGTGAGCACCTGCAATAAATATACGAATGTTAAATAATGAGTTGGTGAATGAAATATGTAAGTAAAATGATTATGGTGTTACACGTACGTCATTGTCAGTATTGGGACATTGTGCTCCTTCCCCAGGTAAACGATGTTATAATACCAGCCCGTCTGCATGCAACATCAAAGCAGTTTAATACATAGTAGAGGCAGGCAAGAAAAAGGGAAGGTGTTGCAGAAGACATACCTCCTTGATAGCCTCCAAGGAAATGGACTTCTTGTTTGCAATAGAGTTCAAATCATTTATATCGAATAAAGGGGAACTCTTGTCATAACAATTAAAATTTTCCTGAACTAAAATATCATTGAACTGTTCTAGCCTGTAAAGGAAAAAAAGGAAGGAAACAAAAGGTTTAGCAGGTGATCATGCAAGTGGATACACGATCTCACAGAAAGGTAAAGAGGAACCAATTTACTGGAGACGGAAACAGAAATGGAGGAAAGTGGAAAAGACGTACGTAATCCTATACATCGACAAGTAAGCTTTATGCTGAATGTTAAATTCAGGGTTAAGAAAAGCAACCCCTCCAGGACCCCATAGACCACAAGAATCATAACCAAAGAATAAACGGTGAGGGAAAGTTTTCCACAAAGTCTCTTTCGGCAGGGTCCTGTCCTTTGTACCAGAACATGACTTTTTCATACCTTCCACCTGTAAGTAAATGATTGAGCAAGAGTTACCCAACAGCAAACCAGCATATGAGCCCTGTTTAATAATTTCCTGAAAACATGGTAACATTAAAACTTGACAGCAGGTTAAACTCAGCCTGTATCAAGCCACATCTCTTTGCCAACACAAGTTGACATATGTTTATGGAAGTATCAACTGAATAGTTCCTGAAATAGAAGTAGGACTTTGAAAGCAAAGACCTTGCATTAAAACTGTAAGACCTTGCAGGATGAAGCATAAGAATTTGATCTGGTGGAAGAAGCAAACTAAGAAAAGATGCTCCAATTACATAGCCAAATAATTTAAGCTTATTGTAGAAATAACATATTTCAAAGCCTCTTTAATTTCAATACTGAGGATATTGCTGTAATTTTAGTGTATTACCTGTCCACCTTCAATGTAGCAGAGGAATCTTGGTTTCCACATATTTGATCCAAAAGTAGCATACCAAACGTCAACTTTTGAGAATTCTGATCTCCAAGAGTTTGTAGCGCCCACTTCAGCTGCATTCATTGCAGAGCTGATAAAATGAACTAAAAACACAGAGAAATTTTCACACTTGGTATCTTCTGAGTTCAGTTATTACCATGACCATCCTCAACTTGCAGTTTCGAAAGGGGCTCCAACAGATCCTGAAGAACTGATTCAGGCTTTTCTGACACTATATCCTCATCTTCAGAATCTGAACTTGAGATCATATGCTGAAATCCAAATCAACTATTTCAACATGGGGTACAGGTTAATAGTATACTATCAGAATCCATTTATGTTAAGAGTGAAACATCAATTCCTTTTCATTCTTATTTCCTCCATTTCAGAAAACATATTGTTCAAGCACCATAAAGAATGGCTTGCCTCATGTACCATGCATTAATTAAACTACAGACACAAATTCTTTCCCGAGCAGCTATGTTTTAACTGTTGTCAATAAAGAACTTCTCTTCCCGAAATTCAAGAACCACATAAATTGTACTTGTAAAATAAAGATTCACTATTTGCACATAAATCTATCAGTAAGACAGTTTGATGTGATGATTACATATTAGTACAAATGTAAATAAAAGAGAGAAGGAGGCCTCACTGTAGGAGGAGATATCAGACTAGTTAACTTTGTTGGTAGTTCATCTGCTAGTGTTGGCCAGAAAGCACTTAATTTATGACGAACCTAGAAGGCATAAACAAGTTATCGCTGAGAAAGAAGCAGGGTGGCGGGGAGTAAAATAACAAATTAAGAAAATCTATATAACACAGAAGATAGTTAAATATCTTATTTTTACCGCTTGTATTACACGCCATGTTGATTCAAATGGATAGGCCTCTGAAGATCCAGTGACAGGCTTGTCTTCCAGCAAAACTTTCATGCAAGCAAGGACTGAATTTGATATAGAGTCAAGATTGTAGCCTCCTTCCAATGCCAAAACAATCTTACCTTGAGCAAAATCCATCAACTGGAGAAAAGAAGAATACAGAATGAGGAATGCACTAAAAGTTTGAGTCACCCATGATCAGCAGCTTGCAAGAAAAGGGCAAAATAAACACCCAACATAATGCTTACATTAAGTTATTCTACCTATGCTGCTTAATCATAAAATTGCTACAACTCCTGGGGGTTAACCCTCGGTCAACAATGAAAAGTATTAACATAAACATACTACAGAAAGAAAAAAGGATTGAATTAAATTCTAACCTTTTTCAACATAATTGAGTATCCATATGGTGTGACACAACAGCCCCCCAAAGGATCACCAGCAGCTGTTCCAAGCATGCATTAGAAATATTAGTCATAGAAACGGATAAAAAAATAACCAGCCCAAGCACTCACCATGTCACTCTAGAATCAAAAAGTAACTCCATCTGATGCTATAATGCTATGTATCATAAATTTACAGCAGAAACAATGTATATGGAAGATGAAATAATGTAAAGAAGAATTCTGAAAGTGCCAAATTTAACATGGCATATTGGCACTTCCTCAAAGAAAAAAACATCCTGCTGACATTGTATAGAGAACATGAAATTATCTTAAGAAGAATTCTGAAAGTGACAAATTTAGCATAACATTTACTATTCCTTAAAGAAAACATCCTACTGTATCTCTATGGACTAAGAAAAGGGTCAAATGTACTTTCTAATATTGTATTACTGTTTTCATCCATTAGCAAGAAGGTTTAGGAATCGATGCTCCTGCACACCAATTATGGAGGAGGAAATAATTTACTTTGTTTGTTTGTGGGTTGTCCTATGGAAACCTTAAAAATATAGAACTAGGTTAAGCATGAGTTTTCCAATCATTAATAATGATAAAAATGAGAAATAAAAACTAAAAGAAAAAAAAAAGAGGAAAAGAATGTGAAACGAAAATTAAAGCATAAATAAGAAAATCCAATTACTACAAACCATAATGAAACATTGCTATGAAACACATGCTTAGACATGCTCATGCCCCTAAGGCTGCATTTGAATGCCAAATCTGCCTTAAGCTTCTCTTCATCATCACAAGTAATTACAATTTATAGGTAGCTTGAAAATGATTTTGGTCAAGGTTCAAGGATAAGAAAATCAACTATCCTTGCGAATAAATGATACTTTGAGGTCTTTGCATTGTAACCACTAACTTCATAAAAATTCTTACAAATATTGACTATATTAGGCCAACATTTAAGCCTCTGATACCTAGCATCCAACATCAGCTAAATTCAAGAAGCTGTCAATCGCAACTCCTGAAGCATAAGAAAGAGAGTAATATGGATTGGAACAGCAAAGCATCTAGATATCAAGTAAGTTTATTTCATCAAGTGCCACATTGTATCATAAATATACCAATAAATTAACTTAAAATTTTTGTTCAACAGGTAAGATAATTGATATATCATGCACAATAGTTTTATATAAGAAATACTTTATCTGACCAACAAAATCAGGTCATTAAAATGTGTTTGACCAACATAAGAGATTTTAAACATGGAAAGAAAATCATAAGACATTTTAATAGAGCCCCACAAATAAAAATAAAGCTTCAAACCTGCATCAAATCCAGCAGATATTATAATTAGGTCAGGTCCAAATTCCTTGGCAACAGGAAGCAAAATATGGTCCCAAACTGCAAGGTAGTCCGCATCACTACACCTCCCATTTTCCCAAGGGACATTAATGTTGTATCCTGTACCAGGTCCTTCACCAATCATAGTATAGTAACCATCATCATTTGCAGGATAAAAGGTCCCAAACTCATGCCTGCATAAAAGGGCAACTTCATATGGTCAACATGTCTAGTTACCATGTACCAATCACCAATGTGACAGAACATTGAACAGAAGGCTGAAGGTTTTCTTTGAAAAAAAGAACACAAACAACTACATTATATAAATGTTTATAGAAAACAAGATCTAAAGATGTTCATAGAAATCTTGAACCACTCTGTCAAGAAATATACTATGAACCTTCAAGATCACAATATCAAATTAGTAATCTGACAATGATAAAGCTAGAGAATAATATGAGCTCAATGTACTTATGTACCTATGAACAGAAAAGAATAGGACACGAGAGTCCTTCCAGAACATCTTTTGAGTGCCATTGCCATGGTGAACATCCCAATCAACAATCAAAATTTTGTTGATTCCCAGTTCCGGCTGTAATATGCATAGCAATAAATGGAGGTTAAGGCCACAACTAATTGAATGAGAACAACAGGGGTAAGCTTTGAAAAGCATATCCCTTGCTTTACATGCAGCGTAATAAAATGAGTCCATGAATAATAGAAAAAGGGTAAAAGAAAGAAAGAAAACTGGCGCTCACTCTTTCATTTAATAGAAAACTTGCTGCAATAGCCACATTGTTGTACAAACAAAATCCCATAGCTTCATCTTCTTCAGCATGATGGCCAGGAGGCCTCACAACAGCAAAAGCAGAATTCAGCTCCCCTTTGGCAACTCTCTCTGCAACCTATTGAAGAAAAGAAAAACAGAGTTACACTATAACTATGAGTTAAGAACAATTGTAACAGCTCTACCCAAACAAGTACACACAATGACTTAATAAAGCAGAAAGCTCTTCATGTATATAGGATTTTTGCATTTCGAATAACTGAATTTCAGTAAATTCATTTACTAGATATCAAGTAGTACTTAATATTTTGAGTACATAAATTAGTTTGTTATATATAAACTGTTTAAGACAAAAATATTAAATATAGCTTGTTGTCATTTTTATTTTAAAATAATAGTGTTAATCTTGTAGTTAAATATTTCCAAATGAAAGAAATTAAAATAGTATAGTACATTATCCTCAATATCATTTTAAAGAAACAATATTTAATATACGACTCTATTATCTAATGATACATTATTCATGATAAATAAATTGAAATAGTATTGAACTCTAAACAATGGCTTGCATATTGTTGAATGAGAGAGAAATTCTCTATATTCATCTAATAACAATAGTATACTGTTTATATAGGTTTAAGAACTAATATCCTATTGAAACTAGGAAAAACTATTCCTATCATAACATAAATCTTAATTAGACAAGAATTAATAAAATAGCTTCCTATTAGGTTTTAACACTCCCCCTTAAGGTGGAGCACAGATATCAATCATGCCCGGCTTGGAACTAAAATATAAGAATGTTCCCTTATGCACTGCTTTAGGTAAAGATGTATCCAACTTGATCTTTTGACTTATATACGAAGTTACAACCTCTGACTGAAGAAACAATCTCTCTTAAATAGTGACAATCCACCTCTATATGCTTTGTTCACCCTATAAAACACGAGATTGCCAACTATATATGTTGCAACCTGATTATCACAATACATTACCGAAGGACTTTTTACTTCAATGCCAAGTTCTTTTAACAGATTTTGAATCCACATAAGTTCATAGGTAATATGGGCCATAGCTCGATATTAGACTTTAGCACTAGACCTAGCCACAACATTTTGCTTCTTATTCTTCCAAGTCACTAAATTACCACCAAGAAAAGTACAATAGCAACTAGTAAATCTCCTTTTAGTTTTTGATCCTACCCAATCTGCATCAAAAAAGTTCACAATATCTAACTTGCTATTTTTCTTATACAAAATTCTCATTCCAATTGTTTGTTTGAGATATTTGAAAATTCTACACACTGCTTCCCAATGAATCTTCTTCAAATTTTCCATGTATTGACTAACTAAACCAACTGCAAATGTGATATTAGGTCTAGTTACTGTCAAATATATCAACTTCCCTCACAAGGCTTCTATATCTTTGTCTGCCTTCAAACTTAGGGCTATCTTCACCATCTAACTTCAAATTTGGATCCATAGGAGTATCAATCGGTTTAGACCCTAATATTCATGTTTCTGCCAGCGAATCTTGAACATATTTCCTTTGAGATAATACTAGCCCTTTATTTCCTTTTACTACTTCAATACCCAAAAAGTATCTGAGTTGGCCCAAGTCTTTAGTTTGAAAATGTTACTTTAGTTGTTTTTCACTTCTTCAATGCCACACAAATCACTTCCAGAAATAATAATGTCATCGACATAGACTACAAGAATAATTAATCTAGACGAAGTTTTCTTCGCAAAAATTAAATGATCTAACTGACATCTCTTAAAATTAAAAGATAATAGCACTCTACTTAATTTCTCAAACCATGCCCTTGGAGATTGTTTAAGACCATAAATTGCCTTCTTCAATTGACATACCAAGCCAGACTCCCCTGAGCAATAAAACCAGGAGATTGCTCCATATAACATTTTCCTGCAAATCTCCGTACAAAAAGGCATTTTTGATATCAAGTTGAAAGAGAGGCCAATTATAAAAAACAGCTAAAGATATAAGAATCCAAATAAAATTATGCCGAGCAACAGGAGAAAAAGTCTCAAGATAATCAACACCATAAGTTTTGAGTAAATCCTTTGGCTACCAAACGAGCTTTTAGTCTCTCGACAGTGCCATCAAGTTGATACTTAATTGTAAATACCCACTTACACCCTACAGTCTCCTTGCCATCTGGGAGTTTTGGTAGCTCCCAAGTGCCACGATCACAAAGGGCTTTCATCTCTTCTTCCATAGCCCACCTCCAACCAAGGTGAACCATAGCCTCCAGAAAATTCCTAGGCAAAGAAATACTAGACAAAGGCAAAGCAAAGGTGCAAAAAAAGAATTACAAATTATCAAAATAGACAAATTGAGCAATAGGATATTTTATAGTATTTCTCCTACCTTTCCGAAGGTCAATGGGAAGATCAAAATCTGAACAATCAGTTGACGGACTAGAATCTTGATCTAAGGTTGTACCTGGAGTATGCTGATGATTAGCTTCTTCGGATGACGACAAATAGGAGTTAGAAGAAGGTATAAGTGCAGATGAGTTCTTTCCTTGATTAAAAGAACTTTGATTAGCCCATTCTAATTTACCAAACTTTGCCTAATATTGTTCTAAAAGATGATTAGTACGTCTACAGTGTGTACATGGTTTTCCAAACTTTTCCCAACATTTTTCTTAAGGATGATTAGTACATCCATGGTATGTACATGGAATGCAACCACCTTGTCCTTTACCACAACCTTTACCTTGTCCAAAAAATTGTCCTCTCCGATCACTGCCAGTAAAAGCAAGTATAGATGGTTTTTGGTGGGGTTGATTTGTATTGGTTACTCTCCTAAGACGTGCATATGCTTCTTTGATAATAGGCAATTCTTTCTTAGCCAAAATACTATTCTTGGCAGTTTCATAAATTGGATTCAAGCTAGAAAGAAACCTTGCTACCAATAATTCTTCACGTTGTTTTTGAAAAGTTGCTACATAGGTAGTAAAAGGGTGATATGAATTTAATTCTCCCCATAATCCTTCTAGAATTCCATAATGTTCAGTTAAGAACTTATCTCCTTGCTGGCAAGAAAAGAATTTAGCATACGTATCACAAATTTGGGATATGTTTTTGGCTTTCCCAAATCTGTCTTGAAGGGATTCCCAAAGTTCTTTAGTTGTACTAACCCATTCCCAAAGTCCTTTAGTTGTACTAACCCACATTAGACTACCAGCAATTGATCGTTTCATACTATTCCACAACCAAGGAGTAACCATAGTATCTTCCAGCCGCCACTTTGAGAACTCCTTTGATTCCTTCTCTAGAGGATGATCAGTCAAATACTTTTCTTTTCTTTGAGCAATTAAGTATTTCTCAACTCCTTTTGACCACAAGAGGTAATTATTCTCAAATAGTTTTATTGCAGTAATTGAAATCCCAATACCAAGAGAAGCAAAAGACGAGGAAGCAGCCATGTTAGCCACTGTGAACAGTAATCGAAAACAGTAAATCGCCACGGTGACCTACAGTACTGTAAACAGGTCCTGAACCTCTTTCTTCTTCTTCTCTCTCTTCTTTTTTATTTAAGAAAAATTATGATAGATCTTTTTCTGCCCTGATACCATGTTGAATGAGAGAGAAATTCTCCACACTCATCTAATAACAATAGTACACTGCTTATATAAGTTTAAAAAATACTATTCCTATCATAACACAAATCCTAATTAGACAAGAATTAATAAAATAGCTTCCTCTAAGGTTTTAATACATATTATTTTCCAAATACAACATAAACAAGTAAAAATAATTTTCCACTCTACAGTTAAAAAATGCCATATTGATCTTTTCTGCATTGTAAATCATTTTTGGAAAAACAACAAACTAAACAAGTATTCAGCCTAGTTTTAAAAACTGAGTTGTGCAAAAGGGTATTGAACGAGACCTTAATTTTCGATGACTTTAAAACTTTCTAAATGCTTTGCAGCACTCATTTATTCTGATACTTTTCAGTTCTCTACTATATTTACAGCCAGACTAAACTTGAAAGGGAAATCTACTTGAAATTTAAATGCACAAAGACTTTCTAAATAAATTTAGGTCTGCTTAGATATGTTCCACCTCAAAGAATTGTTAGGACATTTTACTTAGTTTGAAAGAAAACGAAATGTAATCCACAAATTTACTGAACTTCCCCATAAATAGATCAGCGTCCATATGAGAGATTTTAGCCATATACATAAGGTGATTTTAGCCCTAAACGGTTCATTTAACTATAACCTTAAGCAAATTTAAAAAATTCAACATATGAGTTTGCATTTAAAAAATGATATGAAAATCTAAATAGTAAAATAGAGTACCAAGAGTCAAATTAAAGCTCAGATAACCCCAAAAATAATCAAAAAAACAATCATTAAATCAAAAATTACACGGTCCCTAATTATATTACCTCAATGACAGAGCCAGCAGCAAGGTAAGCAGCCTCTGATGAACCTTCATTGCAAGTAAATTGAATTGAATTTTGAAGCAATCTTATTCCTTCGCTTATCGAACTGGTTCGAGCTTATATTCCTAATCAAGTTAACATGATTTTTGGTGTGCACCGACAACAAATGCTTATCTTCCGCTTCTTTAGCACTCAAAACGACACACCTATAACGGAAAAACGCAACAATAGCTCAAACTTCAGAAAACACGCTAAAAACAAGCCAGCAGAAGCAGCATCAACCAATCACTCACTCACTCAGTAACAAATAAAGACGACTGATACCTTTGAGGAATGGAAGCTTTCTGGAGCTTGTTCCAAATAGCTCTGATGCGATCGGGATTCTCGGGATGATGATCACCGTCAGGCGTATGATGTTTACACATTCTCTCATCGTACAGTAATCCCACGCGTCGTTGACTAATCTTGGTTTCCGCTGACTCCCCCTCTACGGTGATCGCCATGGTGCCGCCTAATCTCTTGTCTCTCTCACAGTGCGTCGAACGCGAGAGAGAGAAGAGATTTGAAGCGAAGGTGAAGCTGGCCGTACTGGAGAATAATTCTGATTTGGCGATTCGATTTGAATTTGCGTTTGGTTGTTTTAATTTATTTTTTAGAGAATTTGGGAGGGAAGGGAAGACGCTTTCACTTTTGTTTTGACCAATGACATCGGGAACCTACCAAGTCGGAAATACGCCAATCAGATTAGATTTCTAGTGAACACTGGATGCATTGACGTGGGCAATCACAGCAGACATTTTTGTCTATAGCCAATGAATCTGCGTTCTATTAGACCATATTGTGCAACTAAATTTTGATTTGTCCACCGTTATTGTTGGGCTACTAATATTAGTAGTTTTCTTTTTTTTTAATATTATATATTTAATTTACATATATAATACACATATATATATATATATATATATATATCCAAAATTTATTAGAAATCGAGGTTAGAATCCCACATTTTACAAAATATGAGACTCTTCTACTTTATAGGATAAAAGTTTTTTGATGTAAATTTTTATAAAATTGAGAATATCATTAATTGTGTGAGTAAATTCTTTTACATTAATGATATTAAAAAAAACGCATAATTTTAAGTTTAATTAAATAATTTTACCTTACTTTTATTAAATAAAAATGTGATATAACTTTTTAAAACTTATCATTTTAATATAAAAGACATTAAATATCTTAATAAAAAGCAAAATTAGTAAAAAGTAATTCAAAATTAAAATGTATAAGAGATTTGAATTATTTTATTTAAAGTAAAATAAGAATATTTTAGACAAATGAATATTTTATAAAAACTCAAAAAGTTAGCTTTTAAATAAAGAGCTCTTAGCATAGTAATTATCATTGCTTTATAACTATTTGGATCTTAATATATGTCTCTGTTGAATTTTAAACTTATGAAGGGAGGATTAATGGAGATAATCTTGATTCTAAATTTTATGACTAATTATTAAGAAAAAGACTTATAAGTTCTTAAGAATTTATCTATTAGATTGATTAATCCTAATGATTTAAAAAATACTAATTAAAGTTTATATCTATTAGAAAAAGATAATTATAGCTCTTTTAACGATAGTTAGCTAAGAAAAAAATATTTTTAAACTCCAAACTGAAAATAAATACAATATTAATTATAAGTATATGTTTGATAATATATTGATGATAAGATATATTAATATATTATAACATATTATATTCTAATGTATTGACAAAAAAAATACAATATGAAATAAATAATTTATCATTACTAATAAATATTAATATTATCAATATACTATAAAATAATAATATTATTTATTTATTAATATATTTTAGATAAATATATTATATTTTACTAAATTTTAAAGGTTTAATAGTTATTTTTGTTAAATAGCCATCATTGTATAAGAGTATAATCATCATTTTTTATTAAATTGATACCTTAATGCGTGTTTTTAAAACTAATCAATTCAATAGGTCAAATCTTTAAAATCTTGTAATTCCTTTTCCAACTAATTATTATTGTCATTAGTTGAATAAGGAATATTGCTTATTATTAAATTTTAATTTATTATATTGATACTCTTCTTTATACAAATTCATAGTTATTATTAAATTTTGTGATTTTATAAATTGTTAAATATGTTTCAATGATATGTTAGCGATTTTTGAAGTGCTTGTTGTGACATTGTAAGTCATAACGCTTGATTTTTATTATCTTATTCTTTTTAGTTAGACTTTTTTTAATTCTGAATAACTCATATTTTAATAAAAAAAATTATTAGAAAAATACAATAATTTAACTTAATTAAATAAATAAAATGGTTTGTAACTCTTTTTCTACAAATATTCTTTATGTTAAATTAGCTTCATATTAATCACCAAATAGGGCTTCATCACATAGTAGGTAGCTCCCTCAACCTCAACAGGCAAAAGTGCAAGTTATTGACTAATTTTTCAATGGGTCTAAATTACTAACTTTTCTTTTAAATCTATATAAACTCATTTTAAATTTATTTTTACAAAATTTCTTACACTTGAAAACTTATTTAGATGTCATATTAGAAGAATTCTTAAGCTCAAACTTGCTTTTATTCATAAAATCTAATAAATTTGTGTTATATACTAAAATATTTACTCTTGTAAAGAGTTGTATATGATTTCATTAATAATCCTTTTCAGTGAACTTTGAGTTTGAGATACACTTAAAAAGGGTAAATTTAAAGGTAGTGAAGAATAAGTTATCACATACCATACATCAAAATGCTAAATAAATTATGCTATAAATGAGTAAATAAGTTATTTAAACAATGAAAATATATGAATCATTCAAATATGCCCAAGTGTTGAACCATCAATTTTCCTTTCTTAAATCTGTAGATAAAATTAGGATACTGCAAACACAAGGATGATTCATATACTAGTAATAATGGATAGGTAGACACTGTAAATGATGTTAGAATAGTAGGAATACAGGTGCTAAAAATTAGCAAACTATTAGTGCAGCAAAACCAACAAGAGAGCTAGCTACATGGGCTTTCTTTTGGATATTGCAGTCTCAGAATATTTGGAAAGCTGAAGATTAGTTTCCATTTTCCAATGTCTATATCCCTGTTAAAAGCTAAATACAATCACATCCCTATACCTTTGGAGTTTTGTATATGAGCATCAATGTGTAGAATGTAAGTTTTAGCAATCCAGTTCAAATACAATCACATCCCTATACCTTTGGAGCAGTGTATATGAGCATCAATGTATAGATGTAAGTTTTAGCAATGCAGTTTCAAATACAATCACATCCCTATATCTTTGGAGCAGTGTATATGAGCATCAGTGTATAGATGTAAGTTTTACCAATTCAGTTACAAATATAATCACATCCCTATACCTTTGGAGCTGTGTATATGAGCATGTATGTATAAAATGTAAGTTTTAGCAATTCAGTTCAAATCTTCAACTATTCAATCAGTCAGGGAAGCAAATTGGAGACTGGCGAGAATGACTTCAGACAATCCCAGTTGAATCCTTCTGAAAAATCGGAGCTAATGGATAAGGTGGGGTGTTGAAAATAGAGAGTGACCCTAATGGTTGGAGATCACAGTGAGTTGCTAACCAATTAGCACACAAGTTTGCTTCCTGATTGATGTGTTGAAATTTGCAATCCCAATTACAGGTGGAGAAGATCTCTACAACTTTGAATGAGGTCTCTATTAGCATCCAAGTAAGCAGTCGGTTGCTGCAAACACTTCATTGCCTCATGGGAGACAGATTCCACCAGAACTTTCCTAAACCCCCGCTCCAAAACTAGATCTAGCCCGTGATAAAGAGCCCACAACTCTGATGCTAACCTGTTGCTGGTTCCTAGATTTTTTGAGTAACCCAGAAGCCATTTACCTGATTCATCACGAATGATTCCACCAGCTCCTGCAGAGCCCTGAACCCCACTTGAACACCCTTCTATATTTAACTTCACCCAATTTTTTGGGGGAGGCTTCCAGCAGACTGATGTGTTCATTTTCCTTTTAGCTTCAACTTCCAAGTCTTTCTTCCACGTTCTATGCGGATTTTGATCATCATTTCCTTCAGCTTTAATTTTCAACTCTCTCCTATTATCCTTCACAGATAAAGGAGTAAATGCTGCTGAAGGATCATAGGCTAGGTCTCTTGTAGGTTTCTGTTGCATGCATATGAAACAAATTCAGAAACTGCTCAAACCAAAATGTTGGCATTCAGTAAATATCAATACCTGATGATGATTCTGTGATGCTAACTTGAAATGTTCTGTAGATCTCTGAGGTGGTGGACTAGAGGCTCCAAAAGCTGCTCCTGAAACTCCCTGAAGCCCTACATTGTCCTTTTTCACAGGATTTATAACTCCCCCATCAACCGCTCCTGCTTTATTTTCTATATTTCTAGAATTCATACTTGGTCTCTCTTTGAAACCCAGAGGAAAGGCAGAATCATCCTTAGCGTTTACTAGTTTCCCTTTCGAGATTTCCAATGGGTGCTCAGAAGTAATTCTTGCATTTATTCTCCAAAGATTTAGAAAATAATTTGGAGGAAGTATATTGTCTCATCCTAGGTTCCAATAACATCTTCTCAGTAGCAGAATTTACATCCCCTTTGCCATGACTTCCACATCCCCTCCTAGATAATTCTTTCGAAACAACATCAATTGGCCCCACAATTCTACCGCCTTCCATGTCAATATCCATATCAATAGCCTCAATGTTATCCATGCTGGCATGATCATCACAAGCACATTCCACAGTAGAAAATAAAGAAGGCAGTTCTGATGACTCGTGAAGTATATGATCAGATTTTACATGGCGAAATACACCCCATAAGAAGTTTTCTGTATACAACCTAGCTACAATTCCTATTAACAAAAGAGTTCAAATTACTTTCAATGAGACATTTAAGAACTTATGTTCAGAAAGTAGACATTCAGCTATTAATTTCTAACTGTAAGATTCAAGTAAAAGATTCAATAGCATAATGACCAGAAAGCGAATAGCAATAGTGTTTTTAAGCACTTTTTAACAGACAGAAAAAGAGAAAATAGAGAAAGCTACAATGAAGCTGTGAAATAAATAGCAAATATTCGTACAAAGAGTACATTAATTTCAATGGCATTTTCAACAGGGTTTCCCTTAGAATTACCAAGAAAGGCTAGTTCTAGTGATTCCCCAGTTCGGTTACACAAAATTTGCTAATGTGAACCTGAGGGCTAATATATCACTGGTTGCTACTAAATTTTGCTGTAAAATATCTATATGTACATGCAAAATTTCCACCTCAAAAGAGATGGAACAAAAATCTAATTATCCATCTTTCACAGGCTCATCTACAGGAAAGCTGAAGGAGACTGTTAAGGAAAGCAGAGAGCTCACTCTGACAGTCTACACTGCAGTTGTTTAGATGTAAATATCAGCAACTCCACACCATCAATGTAACTTCTCATCACTGAATTTTGGATCTCCAAGAGCTCAAACAAGCGCGAGAAATTCTGTTTGGATCTACAAGTCAATGAAGGACATGTTTTAAAAATTGCATAAAAAATCACATTGAAAATCAAATTAGAGTTAGGGTGATTAACAACAAGGCTTAAATACAAACATACTCCATAGTTTGAAATTTATCAGAAACCTCCGCTGTAAAAGTAGAAATTTGTCAAAAAAGATTTTCGAATTGTTGGAATTTATTTAAAAATACTCCTTTAAAGTTGTCAGAAGAGGTTATTAATACTCTTCATATCACAAAGCCTGTCCATATTTAGACCATATGGTAGGGAAAGTAAACGATACTACAACCCCAAGATCAGATGTCGTACAAACCTCTCAATATTAGCAGCAGGGGAAAAATACAGTGCAATGTCATGAAAATCAGGACAGTCATTTCCGAATAAATCAGCCCATATATGGGATCGCGGAAACAGCTTAACCTGAAGGATTGAGGACAGTTTTTTGGAAAATTCAAGGACTTTGCGACGGACTCTGCATGGAGGTCGAGCCTGAAACCAACCATAAAATGCACCCACTAATGCAGTGTCAAGAAATTCAAAGCCACCCCTGAAAAGGGAAACAAGAATAAGGATTTATGGAATTCTTCAGTTCTTCCTGTTTTCAGTAAACCAAAAAGTGAATTACAGTAATAATAAACATGTTGTAATATAAATGGGAGACATAATCTATAACTAAAGAAATTTCTCTTCTAATTGCTACAATATCATATTATGGATAGGCCTTGCACATAATAAAAGAAAACTGCACTAGGAGGTTGTAACAATAATAGTTTTAAAGATTTGAGGTATGGCTTATAATCTGTTTCAAAACCAAGATCAAGGATTCATGACACATGAATTGAACTTATTGCTGTTGTATTACCACCAGGACAAAGTGTTACATAAGAATACAACAGAAAAATGCCAAATCACACATCCACACCAAAGCAAATTTTTCGGTACAATTGCAATAACCAAGAAGAATTTGACAGTTTCTTGAACAAGATGATTATCCAACATATTAAACTTCAGATGTTAGAAAATGGACAAATATACAAGAGAGAGATACAAACCTCAATTGTATTCTCAAGCTCACAAAAACTACGAAACTTCTAAGGAGAGATCACTTCACCAAATCAGAAAAAGGATCAATAAAAATTTAGGATGCATATCACCCCAATAATCTGTTAACTAGTTGAACCAAAGAAAACATATCATTGAACTTAATTATTGTTATAATGGACAATTCTGCTGCATTTTACCAAAATTCATGAAAGCATATGTTACTCACTTCCAAGTCTCTTCTAAGGCAGGGAGATACCGACGATATGGCTCAAGTTTAGTCAAGATATTCAGCAAGTCTCGTTCATCCACAGCAACATTATCAGGTTCAGAAACAACATGAAACGTTTGATCCTGAATAATTAAAAGAAAACAAAGATTGATCAATTAATAAAAGCAGCTAATTTACTGGCATACTGAATAAAAACTTAACAAAATGTAACCAGTGGCAAACCAAAACAATTTCTTCAGTCTGTTTACTTTAAAATTCTTATGAAGAATTTGCGGAACTTCAATAAACACGTAATATATTAAAATCCAAAACTTGAAAATTTAACCTCATCATACATAAAAAGTAGTTAAAGAAATTTACTTGCCTGAACTAGTAATAGGTGAAATCATTAATGGAGATGTATTATTCATGGCCTTCTTGATTTTTCTATTTGAACTTTCAATTCCCTTAGAAGTTGTAGAGTGCACTGAGGGTGAAGATGCATATGACGCTCTGAAAATAGTGTCCTCTGAATTGATATTGGCTGCTTTGATTATTTTAGTTCGGGCTTTGAGTTTTTTGTCCTCTTTAGCAGGCATATAAATGGTTCCTCCTGGCTGTTGCTTACCACCACAATCCTCTGCACCATTTTCATTGACACCTTTATTTTGAGACAGAAAACAAAAAACAAGCAGTTGCATACATAAATAATGAAGCACATATATAGCACTTGCAAACAATAGGACATAAAATCAAGCATATCCTCAAAGTAACAGTTTGCTGAAATAGTCATCAAACCCGATTATATGTTTAGTACTTCCAAGTCAAAAACTTCAATGCTCTTATTTCTCCTTTTCCCCCTTAATTTGAATATTCAGCAGTACTCAGTTTCATTTTAGATTAAGTATTAAATGACTCACTCAAAACTCAACCTATACCAAATTGAATAGAAATATAAAATATAAAAGTAAATAGATGTAACTCTATCTTGTGTTGCATGAAATAGATTAACACAACAGAAAGCAATTCTGACATCTCTTTAAAACAATTAAATTCCATGTTAGCAATTCAATTTTTATTTTTTCCCAATTACTGCTATTCTTGGACAAACCCACAGAAGCATTGGGTTGACCTAAACTTGCACCAAATCCAGTTTTACTCGGTGAACTTCAATTTAGACCAACTTAGGCTCCATCATTTAATTTATACTGCTACGTACTAAAGTATCGCTACAATCAAAATCCAAGTAAGCAGAGAACAAACATTTTTATAACTGATGCATAAAGTTACGCATATACAGCCTTACTGAGAAACAAATTGTGTGCATAAAGAATTGGAAAAAATTTATCACCTTTTGATTGTTTTGGTGTTTTAACTTCATATCGACCAATTGTTGTAGAGATTTCTGCACCACCATGTGTCACAGGTTTAACAGATCCTGAAGACATAACTTTAGTATTTGTTTTCTCTCTCGGAACGGAGAACTTTGGAGTCACAATTTTAGATGGAATAGAGGTCTTCCTGAACATAGGCACAATGGAACTTGACAAACCATATTTCAATCCAGGATTATTACGTCGAGGAGACACCATGTTTGCTGTTCTTGACGATAGACTAATAACTTCTTCAGTAGGAAGGAACTTCACTTTACCAATTTCCATCTTTGGCTTCGTGGAGCAAACCTGCCATCCTGAATCAGAATAAGCATCACCAGGAGTTCCTGGATTCATAACATCATGGTCAGGCCCTACCAAGCGGATTCAACTCTTTTTCCCCACCAGATTGTGGTGAAACTATGGCACTGCTTGATAGACATGCTTCACAAATCCAAACTTCTGGGACTTCACTAGCACGACCTCTTGTGCAATAACTGAAAATAGTACCAGTACCAATGGTCAAAAACAAGGGCTAATAAAGACTGAAATAGTATCATATTTACATACATATAAATCAATTAATATATCACATGAAAGAGAGTTGGAAGCAAACACGTAATAATTAGAGATAAACATTTCACTGGGGCCCCAGCAATCATACAGGACAAATAATAACAACTATAATCATCCATATTTAGTTAACAAAATTTTGAGCCTACACGTATAAGTAGGAATCTCAATAGATGAACAAGAAAATATTCTAACCAAATTATAGTTCAAGTATGATATATTGGGTCATGAAGGTACAAGTAGACCGCACCTAATAATCAAATCAAAGACCACCTGTGTGAAGTCTAGCTTGCTTTACAGGACAACGGAGTAATCGGTAAATGAAGAAGCTAGCAAAAAACTCGTTGCATCTCCTCTTAGTTTGATTAAAGATATTTCGAACATATATATTTATAGAATTGATGATGTGACCAAAAAAGAAAATGCACTGATATGTGCACAGACACGCATATATATAGAGAGATATGGTTATCTTACACATGCTCACGAGCTGTACAACACTTAGAGCATGTCATAATCAGTTCTTCATAACCAACATGACCACATATGTCACATGGTTTATCCTGCAATACCAAAGAAAGATAATTATCAGAATTTTTATGGATGATTATCACTTAACAAAAGAAATAGGGAAAAAAAAAGTTCTTAACTTTCAACAAATTATAAAGAAATAATAATGCAGCCATTCAAAATGTTAGATCATTGTCAAGGAGTGGAATTTTAAAAAGGGGTTGCTTGGAGGCTGGAAATCACCCTTTCATGCTAGCATCTGATACACGAGAGGCAAACCACCTCTCATTTATAGTGTTAATACAATAACTAGCTTCCATGTCAAGAAGTGGAATTGCAATTTGTAACTTCCATCTCAAGAAAAGGTTACATCTTAAATGGAAGTTGCAATCATCATTTGTCTGCAGTGGCCATCCAAGTAAATTGAATGATAATCAAAGCAAAACAAAACTGCCAAACTTGATGAGCAAATAAACCTTGCCAAACTTGATGAGTAACCTTAAGTTTCACAACTCTGGTATGAGTACAAATTAACACCATGTCACTACCCTCAACAGAGACATGAAATAACCAAAGCCCTTGACTATTTCAATAACCAAATCTTCTAAAATGACACCGAATTTTCTACAAATTGCACATTAAGCATCTACATTTTGCTCTGTACATTAAACCTCAATTTCTAATAGAATGAAAATCCAAACTCAAATTCTCCACTGCCTTTGTAGACCGATTACATTATGGGGTAGCCATAAATAAATGTATAGGTAGGGTTGTCAAGTAGAGAAAGAAACAAAAATTAATTCGTAACTAAGGGCGCAATATTCAAATAGCAATAACATGAGAGCACCAACACAATAAATATGTTTTCCATATTTGCAAATGAAAATGGAATTCCCAGCCCATAGTACAATATACTTCTTCCTTCCAGGGATGTAAAGTAGGCAGGGTTGAAGTAATTGCCATTAGGACATGGCTTCCAAGTAAATGTATCCACCTACTTCTCAAAGATCAAGATCGAATTTTTATAGAAAGTAATTAATTTCACTTACAACTTAAACATGGAATCGAACAAGAAAGTTTTAGGTAAAAACCAATCTCAGTAGGTCACTACACAGCTCATCAATCCAACAGCTTAAAAAGGGTTTTACCTCCATAACGCTACTCTACACTGTACATATGGCGAGCAACTTAGCACATAACGTTCTAAGTGCACAAACATCCCCAAAGCACAAAGTAAAGTAGACCCATTATTTTCTTGGAGGCAAACGGAAGTGGTAGGCTATGTGTGAATTAATGGAAGTAATAAAGAATGATTTTAGGAAAGAAAATTGAAGTTTAAACAAAGAACAAATTGAAAACAGAACCGTAGAGCTGCTGCACCTGCAGCAAATGCTCTGTTTTTTAATTAAATAAGGAGCTGAATTTCTTACATTATAGGTTTGCACTAAACCAACATATTTATACTAGTTAATGGAGAATTCTGAAGCCAAAACCCAGCTAATAAAAGCTGCATTTTTTGACATATAACAAGAAACCTATTTTAGTTTTTCAAAATGACAGCTGTCTTTGAAATATGAAATTTCAATGCTCAATATTTCAAAGACCTGCAACCTGATGCTATTATTCTTCAAGCATTGCAAGCTGAAATTATTGAATTACAAGAATATTACAAATTAATCTTCATCATATTTAACAAAGATAAATAGATAACACTAACCTACAAGAAACCAACAACGTGCGTGCATAAGATAGAGAACAGAAATAGTAGCTTTCAATACTTAACTGAAACGACATTATAAAATCTCTAGCAACATTATAAACTATTGCCCAAGTGGAAACATTTCTTCACTGAAAGTAGTACACAAAATCAATAATAAAATAACTACAGGAACAAACGAACGCCAAATGGAGACAAACAAGAAAAGTAAAGTTAGGGTTATTTACCTCGTGGGCATTACTTGTTTCTCCTTGCATTTTCCCCCAAACCCTTTTGTTTATTTCTTGTTATGTGTTGTAGTTTTCAGCTTCCTCTACTTGGAACAAGAGCTTCAAAAGACATGCTGGGTAGCAATGGCTAACGCAAAGGACAAAAAGCAATAAACAATGGGAGTGAACCAGAAAGAGAACAAAATAACGAAAGCACGGTTTCTGTCTTTTCGATTGATGACCGGTGGTTTCTTACTTGGTTATTGAACACAATAATGGACCAATGATTTGAAGTCAAAATAATGAACAAAATATCGGTTGAAGTCAAAGAATTTTGACCGACGGTATTTTGGTTCATTAATTCTGTCGAAAAAAGTACTAGTCAAGGACTCATTCACGTCACGTGCCGGAGGTGACGTTCTAGGGAGTTAAAAATTTAATTTTGTGGGTGATAAATTGCAAAATATTTCTTACAAAAGATTTAAAATCCGAATGAAAAGAATTTGGATTATTTTTCAAACAAATAACAATGCGAGTCAGTTTTGTGCTACAGAAGTTTTAGTGTAGCTAACTTGAAAAAAAATACCAAAATAAAAACATTAAATTAATCATATTTTTTAAAACAAAAATAATCCCAAAAATATCTCAAATTACAAAAATTATGCCTTTTTTTCATGTACAAGTTAACATAATTTTAAGAAAAACGAGTACGAACCATAAAGTCTTTGTTAACATAAGTCAAAAGAGTATAAAGTCTACTTTCCTTCTAGGGGATAAAGCAAACTAAATTCTATGTTGAGACTGTTTCCCACCTTAAATGTCCCTCCTTACCTTAGCTTGGTTCTTGTAATAAAGAACTAGGTTAGAATAAGGTTGCCAAAGTTTTTTCAATATATCCATCTAGTGCCTAAGTTAGTACAACTACAAAAAATAATAGGTTTTTAGTGGAAAGATACCATAGAAAAAAGTATGTTTATATATATATATATATATATATATATATATATATATATATATATATATATATAATCATTCTTGGTTATGGTTGGTTCAAATCATATTGTCTTAATTTTTCTTTTTTATCTCTTTGGAGACTAAACCTTTGACTTTTTCTTTAAATACATCAAAACTCCATGACACTTGACACTTATAAAATGACTTATTTTATCTTATTATAAATTATTCACCAGGTATAAGCTCTTCTAATTTTGCATTAAGATTATCTTATTCTTTATAGGCTACATGTCATTTTTACAAGTGGTTCTTAATTACTGCCAAGGTTAGATATTCCCTATCCTAATAGTCTATATGGTACTAAGTTTCTACCAAAATTAAGTGATTCCCTTGACAATAGTTTTACTTAAAAAAAATTTTAGTTAAAAAGTAAAAATATACTCTGAATATGGTCAGTTAACTTTTGATATTAGTCTGTGCATAGTAAGATGGGTAAAAGCGAGTTCAGTTCAATTTTTTAAAAAACTAAACCAAACCAAAATATAATTCCTTTTATAGTCGAACTGAACCGAAACAGTTCGATTTAATTTGATTCGGTTCGATCTTTTTGCACAGACCTAGTACACGATAATCACCCATTATTCCGCCTACAAGTTTCATTCTTCTTTTAAAGTGTTTACTTGGACACTATAGTTTTATTTCATTGTCACATATTCAGTTATTTTTTTTCTATAATAATGTTGATCTCTATTATGTTCTTAGTCTTTATTTGAGAAAAGTATTTTAATTCCTTAACCTATCTCCATTTGATTGAAAATAGAGACAAGCGAAGACTCTCCAATTAAGAATTGGAGATGGGGATGAGAATTTGGCTTTTTAATTGGAGAGTCTTCGCTTGTCTCTATTTTCAATCAATCTACAATTCTTGAATTCTTAGAATTACTAATATTTTAGTTTATATTGTTTTGTTTAATTTAAATTTAAGTCATTCTTATTAAATATTTTTAGAATAAATATGAATAATAAATTAACCAAAATTAATAATAATATGAAAAAACAAATTTATATATAACAATTACACACTCAACAAAATGACAATAACAAAATCTTGAATATACATTATAGATACCATAATCAATCATCACTATTTAATAATTCATATATTATCTAATGTAAGAAAACAAGTTTTTGATTTCTTTTCAAAAATAATATGATAAAAAGAAAATAATCAATAATAATTACCAATTTGATTAATACAATTTATCTTAAAAATTATGTTAGAATAAAATATTGTTGTTATCTTAGAATAAAATCAAATTTGATTGATAATTTTTCTTCAACTTTCTTATTAACCCATAAGACTAAAAAAATAATGTAATTATTTATTTTTAATTATTTTAATTTACATATGTGCATCAATTTAAAAAAAATTAACATGTTAACAAGTTATAACTCTCATTCTTAATAAAATTAACAAAAAAATACAGAAAATATATCAAATGAATCTTAGAGCTTTATGTTTGTTATTAACTTTATAGAAAAAAATAATTTATTTTATAAATAAGAAAATAAAATAAAATTTTTGAGAATTTTTTTGTTAATCTTGCATAAAAAATAAACAAAAATAGATCACTAAATATAAATGAGTCATTTTATCTAATATTTGATTATTTTTATTTCAAAAAAATTTATTGTTCTAATAACTAAAAAATATTTAGTTTAAATTTTCTTATAGCTGAATAATTTTTTTTTCAAATTTGAAAACTTGATGGTCTTAATTGATTAAATTAAAAACTTATAAAGTTTTATAAATTTTATCAAATAAAATAGAAGTCAATCATTATATTCCCTTCTAAAAATAAATGAAAATAATTTTTCATCCTTATTTATATTCAAATAATATTATGATCTATTATAATAATTACATAGGAATAATGCGCTTTACTCTCCTCGCTTTTAGGAAAAAAGAGAAATACCCCCCTAAATTTTTTGTCAGTTCTAGATATACCTCTCACTTTTGAAAAAATACTGAAATACTTCCCTCAGACACTATTTTATCTACTATTTAGACTTAAATTAATTATTTTATCCCTCAACTATTAAAAAATATATAAAATAACTCAATTATCTTTATTTTTACTTTGTAATAATCAATTTAATTTTATATTAATATTTAAATTTAAAAATTATAATGATATTTTAATTTTTAATTATTTTTTTAAATTTATTATTAATTTATAACGATATTAATTATACATATTTTTAAAATTATATTTTATTAAATTAATCTATTTTAAAAAATTATGTATAATTGATATTGTCAAATTCTTAATTGCCAATTTTTTACAACATTAATCATAAGTAAATTTTAATAACATTAATTGTAAATTTTTTATAAAATAAAATTTGCTATAAAAAAATTTTAGTTAGTTGTAAGAAATTAATTGTAAAAATTTCAAAATAAATATTTTGACTATTAGTATTATAGAAAATTGACAATGAGTTTTGACAATATTAATTATACATAATTTTTTAAATTTACTATTATAATAAAATGATCAATTTTAAAAATATGTAAAATTAATATTATTAAAAAATTAATAACAAATTTAAAGAAAAAATTAATAATTAAAATATTATTATAACTATTAAATTTAAATATTATAATAAATTATATTAATTACTATAAAGTAAAAATAAGAATAATTAAATTATTTTATATATTTTTTAATAGTTGTGGAAGTAAAATAGTTAATTTAAGTCTAAATAATATAGAGAATAATGTTTTAGGGAGGTATCTTAACATTTCTTCAAAAGTGAGAGAGGTATCTAAGACTGACAAAAAATTTAGAGAGGTATTTTCTTTTTCTTAAAAAATGAGGGGGACAAAACATATTATCTCTAATTACATCGTTAAATTTTAAAAAGGAAAGTTTCTGGTAAGGTGGCAATCCCATTTTTTCTGCTAACATGACAATTAGCAAATAATTATTTTTCATTTAAAACCAAAGGGAACCAATCATTTTTTTTTTTGAAAGATTACATATTATAAATACTGGTATATACAATCAGGACCTGCAATTATAGTACACCCGGCATCCAGGAGACTACCTGCAATATAACAGGAATATTACCTAGAAGATTCTGGAAAAAACCCCACATATTGTAGGAAAATTCCTACCACTTTGTGTGTGGTAGGAATCGAACACACTCCCTTAGAGGGAAGTGTGCTTTGACCATCAAGGCTAAGCCCTGATGGCTAAGTGAACCAATCAGTTTGAATCAATTCAAGTCGAGCCGATTCCAGTCCGATCATGTTAATTTTTTCTATTAATACTAAAATAATTATAAAAATAAATTCTCTAAAGTTGATCAATTTGATAAGCTAACCCACTCCCATTAGAAGCATTATAAAAATAAGAATTATTTTATTGTTTAACTCTTATAAGATAAATATTTTATGATTTGACTCTTACAAATTTTAAGTATTTACTATTTGTTCCGCTATTTATAATTAGAAAGTTAATTCTACCCATAACAAGAAAGACTCTGATCCTCTCTTAGTCTTGTTTGTTCTAAATTTTTATAAATCCGTTGACACATGAAAAAGATAAAAATTAATAGCTGAGATTGCATTAATAAAATCTAACTAATTAACTCTAAATCTTAGTATATTAAAAAGTTATAAAGAATCTAAATTAAACATATTTTAATTATTCCCAAAACTAACCCTCATCTCTTATCTTCTTTCTTCATCGTTGTTTCTCTTCTTCTCTCTCTATTTTCATTCTCCAAAAACTCACTGCCTTTTTATATTTGTCACATAAGAGAGGTAACAACAAGGAATCCAAGTCACACTCTTTTTTGGGTAATGGATTGAAGTCGCGGTAATAACTTGAGTGATTTGGATCTTAGAAAGCTTGGTGGATTATTATAGCACAAAAATTCAAGATGGTAGTTGCTTTTTGTTAGAGAAAAATATTTTAAAACTATTATTTAATTTTATGAGTTATATTTTGTAAATTGTTATTATTGTATGATGGTTACAATATTTAGTTTACACCATTAATTCTATTAATTATTTAAATTTAATATATGAGTTACAGAAAAGATATTAATATTTTTTTTAAATCTAAAAATATTTTATTAGTATATAAAGAATATTTGTACGTATTTTGATGTGCTACAAAAAGAAAAAAGAGAAGATAAAACTATATGTCTATATATTTTAACAAAAGTTATATTAACAATTGTAACACTGAAAACTTGATGTTTATCTTCTAATAGGCCGTGCTCATCAAGGAAATTAGCTGCAAGTATTGGAGTTGAATCTTGAAACTATAGAAAATCGTCACTATCTACACAATAGAAAGGATTCTTTAGTTTTAAGACAACGCTTTTTAGCGTGTCTCACTTGTATTCAGACCAGATTTTCTTTACTCGTTTTTTATTTTAATTTATTTTATTATAATTTATATTTAGAATTATGATTGTAATATTTATATGTTTAATAGAATATTAATAAATATACCCAACAGCTTTTTACAATTAGCCTTCAAGAACATAACAGTACAAATTTATTAGGCATTATTGTATCCATTGTTGACGGCATAATTGTAAAAAGGCATGCCGTAATTACCAGGTATTTTTTTCCAATCAACAAAATAAATTTCAGAACGTACGTGATCACTAATCAATTGGACTTTTGCATTCTTATTACTTTCCGGAAAGTATGTCCATTGTTTGAGAAACTCATCCCAATGGGTTCTTGAACCCATCTCAAGTTACAAAAGAAGGCCAATCAGGATGCAGAAAATCATATAAATGTCTTTGAATCTCATCAGTTTTAAGAATTAGAAATTAAAAATCGCAAATTAAATTCATAAAATCGATCAGGAAAATAGATTTGGCAAAGGAACTGAGTTTTTGGCGAAGAAAAATGGAGGGGGCAGAATAGTAACAATGATGAAGAGGGAAGAAGAGAGTCAAGGGTTAGATTTGGAAATAATTAAAATAGGTTTAATTTAATTTTTTTATATAGTAAGATTTAGAGTTAATTATTTAAATTTTATTAATGCAATCTCAAGTATTAGTTGTTATGGATCTATAGAAGCTCAGGAGAGGATCCTTGTCCTAAATAATAACATATTTTTTAAATAATTTTTAATTTAAAACTAGACCTATTTGTTGTAGATAATTAAAGGGTTCATTTTTATTTGTTATGTTATCAAAAATTTAATAATACACACTCGAATGGATCTATAAAAGGCATGATAAAAATTTAAATATTGTCCACTTTTGGGAAGTAGAATAATTAATAGTCAACCTCCCCTCTTTTGATTTAATTTCAATTTTACATTTATATACAAACTTAATTTATAAAATATCAAAATTTAACATCGCAAGGCATGAGAAAAGTTCATACAATAACTCGTAAAGGTGTAAGCACCTACTGCTGATAAAGGTATAAACGTAGCTGCTTTCTTTACCTTTGTACTTAAAATTTGAAGGGAGTCTGCAGTTCTTTGCAGACATGCCAATATTTATCTGAAAAAGACATTCAAAACATCAAACACACCTAAATAAGAAGAAACAGGGAGATAAGGTAAGCAAAGAAGAAGCATAAGCCGGTATATATATATATATTGAGTCTCAGGATATGGGAAGAATTTGTGGAGTCAAATTGTCTTAAATATGGAACAAACTATCAGTGCTTTAGTCAAACCTTGTTGTTACACCTGTAATTGATACACTTTTGGGAATGTGAAATGAAGTTTTATATTAGGATCATACAGTGTGATAATGCCAATTAAAATTTTCTTTTTTCCTTTCTCTATAGGTTTACCGACCTGTTAATGTCAAATCTCCAGGCCGACATTTTCAAGGACTTTTCTCACCTTTTAGTTCCCTTTGATGTTTGAGACACTTGCTGACCGATTGATAGGATGCCTGCATTGCCTTGTCCAAGGCTGACTTGCAATCAGTTGGAGTTTAAACACCTGGATAAACATTTGTCGCTTGCAGGTAGAATTTTTAAGGGGCAGTATCAAATCTTTGAGTTCTCATTGACTTTCTATTATCTCACGGTAACTCTGCAATCAGTCCATGAAAACAATTCGACTGCTGGGGCTCCCTGTTTCAGCTTAATAGCTTCTACAGAGACATCGGTTGATGTTAAAGCCACAAGAAATAGCTCTGTTTAACAGAATTTGGAAATACTTTGCCTTAGCTTGATCGACATTCTTCACAAAACCAAACCTCTGGAATAGAAAAGAGAACAACTCTCATGCAATAGCTGGAAACACAGAGAAAAAGTAACAACTTGAATACAGGTTGGTTTATGCTATAAATCCAAAAATTAAATCAAAGTAACAACTTTTAATACTGCTCAAATATTTACAAGAAATATGGCAGCAGAATTAAAGAAACCAAACCAACATAGCCAATAAAATTAAAAAATGAAAAGAGAGGAAAGTGAGGAGGGAAATAGATGACCGTACACATGTTCTCGAGCACTTTTGCACTGATGGCAAGTGACAATCTGCTCTACAAAACCTATATGACCACAAATATCACACGGTTTGACCTGCAACAGTGAAATTATCACATTGAACAACATTAACCAACATTGAATGAATATAAATTTATGAATTTTTCTAATCACCTGACCAGAATTGGCGCCAGATGCGATACCAAATGAATGCATCCACCCATGAACTTCATCCATGAAGTTTTTCAATGCTTCATGGTGTCGCCTCATGAATCTCTCGACCTCATCCTGTCGTCTCATGAATGTCTCGAACTCTGTCCTTAGAGACCGTAGCTCACGAAAAATCTCACTATTTAACAGGCCACCATTTACATCGTTCGATGGTCCTCCGGGCATCTGTTTACCATCTATATCATGTGATGAACCTTGAGGCATCCTGCCACCATAATCATCATGCAATGGCCCTCGTGGAACCTGTCGCTCTCGTGCATACTGCACAGTAGACATGTCCAAAATCAATACATGTCTAAAAATCAATTATTCTTAACACTGATCTCATGATAAGCAAACATTATAATGTAAGCTAATAGTGTAATTGAATATACCTTTCCTGCCTTTGTTGCTACTGTACCACAATCTTTGTCGTCGTTCACATCGTCAACCAAAGGCTCTACAAATAAGTTACCCCTGTATTCACCCTCAGATAACATGATTGCCTCCAGCTGCACGACATACGGCAACTCCTTCTGCCTCAAAAGATGGCTCCAACATCACATCCAGCTTGGGCTACACAAAACAGAAACAATAATTTCAAGTTTAGAAACAGAAACAAACGTCACTACCATACAGTAAATAAAAGCTAATAAATTCCTTACCGATTTCAAATCAAAGATGTGCTTGTATATGTCTCGAATGCGGATGTTCTTCTTTGTGGACTTCCACCTAAGCATCCTAGGAAGTCTAGCGTTGTTGCATACTACAAAATGTGTTCCTGCACTAGAAATTGCCTCGTATATCCACAACTGCACATAAATTAATTCAAATCATTATTACTTACAGTAAGTCAAAGTAATGATGGTGTGCAACAACACAATAAATACTCAGTTTCCACTTAGGTGTTATGCATTCAGATTATACGTACCTGGAATGCAATAGGAAACCCTTCCAAGTTGTACGCCGCATGCTTCCACTCCTCTCCACTCATTTCTCTATTTGCTTTTTTATTTTTAAATTTTTCAGCCTGGCCAATCAAGACTTTCCTCAAATTTTGGTAGGTGCGATCCCATGCCACAGAGCCCCATGGATAGCTATTGAACTTGTCTAAATCATCCACCAACTCCAACACCCAAGGGTCTGAACGGTGCCTCGTAGGCCTACCAAGTAGTAACCGCTCCACAAAGAAAAATAGAGACAATTTCACCGCGTCCATGTCGTCTACCGTGGTGAAATCCAATCGATCATACGCCAAATCTATGTCCTTGAATGTTATCACGGGACTGCCATCAAAATAAGTCTCTCTCAGCCGGGTGCTCCCTCCTAGCTCCTGTGGGTAATGCCCAAAATTCAAACCAGTGATCAACCCAAACTCCATGCGTGAGAAACGAATGGGTGTATTTTGCACGAGGAACCACAACTCATTCTCGACACTCTCCTTCTGAACCTCGTGCAAAAGAACATGGTGAACTAGATTTCCTGAGAATTTCAGGGCTTGCAGGTCCAAAAAATGCCCAAAGCATGTCTTCCTAAACATCTGATATTGGGTCTCAGTCAACTTCTCCCGGATCTTGTCTATCACCCATAGGTGTGACAATGTAGTCGGTTGGGCCAGGAAGTGGTCAGCTTTCTTTATCTTCAAGGTCCTTGTTAACTTGGCCATTTGTTTCCTGTTCAAAGAAAAAGATACAAGGAAACATAATCACATTGATAATATAATCAAACAAAAGCAAAGCTCCTCATTATGAAATTAACAGCAAATAGTACCCCATATATATATATATCCAGTTTCTGTTACAATAAACAAGCCAAAATCTCCGGTTTCAGTTTCTATTTCAGCAATTTCGAGTATCAAGTACCCACAGCGAGCACTCAAAACTGAGTTACAGCTGTTTACTCGAGGCTGCTTCGCAACCCAGAATCATCACCATTTCCAGCCAAATCAACATTTCAATCTACATTTCACATTTCATCTCAAATACCATCCCAAGCAACTCAATCATCAATCATATCTTAAACTCATGCTATCATCAATCATTTCTACATTTTTCAACGTATATCAGTGTCAAAAGTGTGCAAACTAACCTTCGGCTGTGCTGCCGCCGAGGACTCGCCATCATCAACCGAATACCGTCAACCTTCAGCTGGTTGGGGTGCGTCGTCACCGTCGTCGCCGCCGCGGGAAATAAGGGATAGGCCTGTTGTGGGATTGGAAATTTGAAATTTTTGAAAAATTAGTACCTTTTTAGAATAATTATCCAAACAATTTATTTCGAAACTACCAACTAATAACTAATCATAATAATAATAATTATTAATGTAATGTATTAATTACTGATAGTAATTTTTTATGGAACCTTTTAACCTAGCACAAAACACGAAATTAGGTGGTTCGGTTAATTTAAAATAGAACAATTATAATACGATTAATTATCTAACTTACTAATAATTTAATATATTTATTTTTTATTTTGTATATTTTAAAAATATTAATTATATTTTTTTAATATTACCTATAATAAAATTTATTAGTATATGCTCAATTAATTTTATAAATATTTTAAAATACATATTAAAATATATAAATATATATATATAATATGAAGCGATGAGCGAGTGATATGAATAAATAAATAACTAATTTAATAAATAAGTTAAGTTAAGATTTCAATTCTTGATACGGTTATAAATAGATTGAGTTCACGTTAGTTTTGAAATATGTTAATTTTCTGTAATATACTTATTTTATGGCTAAAATCTGATTTTAGAAATATACTTATTTTTTATTTTAAAACATCCAAAAATAAGTATGAAGTTATTTGTTTTGATAAAATAAAAATCTAAAAAATTATTATTTTAATATATAAACCTTTTAAATAATATATTATATTTATAATAAATAATAAATTATATTAATATATATTATTTATTTGTTTGATATATAATTTTAATCAATAATATAAATATCAATAAAAATAATAAGTCATATTATAAATAGTTGTAATATATAATATACAAATTTATTATAATAATTAAATATAAAATAAATAGAATTGAGAAGACAAACGAGAAGATTCACAATAAAGAAAAGAAAAGATAAGTTAAAAATAGTTAATTAAATTTTAATTTGTTAGTAAATAAATTAATAAAATAGAGATATTTTTAAAAATAAAAATATTAAATTATTTATACATTATTCATTCAGATTTAATCAAAAATTTTAATTTAATTATATTTAAATATTTTTTAAAAATATTTAGATATAAGTTAAAAAAACAAAAAATACTTAAATATCTTAATAATTATATTTAGATTTAGCTAAAAAAACAAACAACCCTTAATTGACATGACACGAATACAATACATTAATCGAAATTATCACCTCTAATATTGATAATTTAAATATTTTTTTCTATATTCTAATTCATACATAATTATTATTATATATTAAAAAATTAAATAAAACAAAGTATATATTAAAAAATTAAATAAACAAAGTATGAATAAATATTTTTTATTAATAATATATACATTTAGAAATAAAATATATTCTAATAGCTAATTAAATGAAAATATTATATAGTTAAAATATATAAATACAATGAAAATATTATTTTTTATAAAACAAATTTTCTAATACATTAGTCAATATTAATTATTGACAAATATATATTATTAATGTACGATAAATAATATTATTGTTTATTTTTATTAATATAATTATATTATATTTATCAAATATTAAAAGTTTAATAATTATTTTGTTAAATAATTATTATTATACGGAAGTATAATCATAAATTTTTAATAAATTAAAATTTTTTATGAGTATTTCTAAAATTATTAAAATTAATAAGTTTAATAGATCAAAATTTAAAGATCTGTACGTGTTATTATTCTAAATTTTTGTGACAATTTTGGAGTTAGGGTTAGAATTTTTGTAAATTTGGATTTTTGTGTTTTGTAACCGAGGGTAAAATGTAGGATTTTGTGCTTTTTCTTCATTATTATTAAGACTAGGAGCAATTTATAAATTTGGTTAAATTTGAAAATTAACTCATTTTTTTGGTTATTTCAAATAAAATCCAAAAAATTAAACCAATTTCTTGAATATTTACACTTCAATGACACTGGAATAATAAAAATTATATCATAATATCGTGATTTTTAGACTAAAAGCATTGATTCTCGGTATTTAAATTAACCAGTTATTCAAATAAAAATAACTCTACAATTAATTAAATAACAAGTTATTTTTTTAATTAATATATTTTTTATTTATTTGTTTAATTTATTAAAGTTATTATTTTCAAGTTTACACCAAAAAATGTTAAAAATAATAATTGATATCATGATAAAAATTAATGTTAAGGGTTTTTTTTGGTATAACATTTTAAGTAGAATTTTTTTTAAAGACATTTTATCGGTAGAATTTTTATAAGTGAAAATTTTAATAAAAATCTATTATATGTTTAATTATCACAAATAATTTTTAGAAAAATTAAATAATTTTGTTAATATATAAATTTTTAATAATTTATTTTAAAGAATAATGTGAAAATTTTAAAATAAAATAAGAGTATTTTAAATAATTTTATCTTTCAAAAAAGATTAAAAGAAAACTCTACTGCTAAAATTTTAAATTTTAGACTTATTCTAGTATAAGTAAAATGATTTTCTTAATTCTCAAAAATCATTATCTAATATCAATCAAACAACGTCCATAAATTTGAAAATGACTAATTAAACTAGTTAAATCAAATGGGTACTAAATATACAGTTATATTTATGTAATTTAAGCATAAATTAATTTTAACTTTTGTTACAACTCAATTACTTACTAGTTTGATATTAGTTACCATTTGTATCATTAAATTTATATGTTTCATGTAAACTTATGAAATTTATATTTATTTTTATAACATAATGATAATTTAACATTTTAGTTTTTAATTTTTACAAATATTATGTTTTACTTACAAATTTTATATTATAATTTAACTTTTATGTCAAGATTTACAAGTGCAATATTAATTTACAAGTGTAATGTTGATTTATAAGTTTTATATATTTATACGTTTTAGATCTATTTACAAATTCTTATACAAAAATCTATCTTTTGATTATTTCATCAATATATTGTTATTATTTACAAGTTTGATATAAACTTATATTTGTATTATCACATTTATAAATTAGATGTTAGTTTTATGAAACTAATATCAATTGTTTTATTATTTTTAATTTTAATTTTTAATTTTACAAATATTATGTATCACTTATAAGTTCTACATCATAGTTTTTTTTAAATGAAACATTTTTAAGATTTTATTTTTATACGCAAGATATCTATTTAGAAAATATTCTATTGTTATGATGTTTTGAATATATATATGAAATATAAAAATAAATGTTAAAAATATTTCATTTGATAATTATATACTAAATTATTTCTTAAATAAAAAAGTAAAAGAAGAGGGTTAAGAATATTTTAATATATAAATCTATTACAACTCATTGTTATAATTTTTTTATAGTTTTTTTCTAATTTTTTATTAAATAATAGACTAGAAAAAAAAATTTAATTTTAATTTTAATCTTTGATCTGTTGTAAATAATGGTTATAATTGAAAAAAATATATTTTATTTTTTCTTTTTGTTAAAATTTAGGGACAAAAATAATAATAATCAAGTAAATCAATGGCAAACATCTAAATTGAGGATATCTTCTATTTATTCTAATTTAAAGAATATATGTCCTTAATTATAGGATATTTGTCATTTATCCAAAATTTACCAATAAATCAAATTTATTTGTTGCACTTTTTAATTATATTTGAGTCATAATACCTTTGTCCTTGTACTATCTTAAAGTAACAAATTAGATATAATGAACTTCAGGGGGATTTTCACATACCTCCCCTGGTTTGGTGAACTAACACATAGAGGGAAGGTATGACGTAATTCACACATACCTCCCCTCTCATTTAACAAAAAATTTTTTTTTCTTCTCTTAACATCCAATTTTTGTTAAAAAGTCAATTTTACCCTCAATTTATGTCATAATTAGAAGCTATAAATGTGAATATCATGTCTATAAAAATGTTAAAAAATGGAGCAAAAAAAAATGCAATTGTAAAGCTACTTTTTCCTTTCATTTCATTATATATCACACAAGTTACTTTATACATATACAAATGATGTTCTGCACAAAACCAACATTTCTCCTAAAATTTTCACAATAATGTCATTTTAGCTCCCAAAACACAGCCACTAATCCTAATTTTTATAATTACCCTACAACAAATCAATAATACTAAAAACACCAGTCATCATAATTTTGTATATTCTCCTCATCCTATAAAAATAACATAATGTCAATGTGATAACAAAAAAAAAATTATAATTGACCTTAATCATGCACACACACAGCAGCTTTAAAGGAAAGATAAAAAAATAAATAAATAAATTACAAATTGGCATAAACCTTCTCACGCACAGTAACATTTTCTTTTGCTCCATTTTTTAACATTTTTATAGACATAATATTCACATTTACATCTTCTAATTATGACATAGGTTGAGGGTAAAATTGACTTTTTAACAAAAATTGGATGTTAAGAGAAGAAAAAAATAAATTTTTGTTAAATAAGAGGGGAGGTATGTGTGAATTACGTCATACCTTCCCTCTATGTGTTATTTTACCAAACCTCAAGGGAGGTATGTGAAAATTCCCCATGAACTTCATCTTAACAAATTTTGTTCAAAAAATAACCTACTTGTATTAAATTGAGATAGTGTGTTTTTTTTCAAACTAAATTTTGGATTGTTTGAACTTTAAATAACTTTAAATAACTTTAGATATTTAATGTTTGAAATATTTTTATAGAAATATATAAAATAAAACTAGTTAAATTTTTCATATTCAACCAAAAATAAAAAATTTGGCTTTTTACTTTATAAAAAAATGTCTTAAAATTATTATTAAATTAAAAAATAAATATATTTAATACCTAGTTAAATAAGTTAAGACAATCAGTATTAAGATAAAAACAAAAACAAAACTTCAAGAAATAACTAAAATTTAGAGATTAATTTGTTAAAATTATCAAAATATGTTCAAATTTTTTATTTGATGAACTTTAGGGATAAAATATAAATGCCACAGTTATAATTTTAAAGACTTATAGTAAATTTTTTTAAACTATATTTTCTATTTTTGTTAAGTATATTTTCTATATTATGAAAAATTTATGATGTAACAATTCATTGTGTTAATGTGAATAATAGAAGTTTCAATAAATATGATTAAAAATTTTGATAGTAAATTACATTGCTTATTCAGCAAGGTCTCTGCAAAAATTTAATCAAATACAAGAAAAGACTAAAGAGTAATTTCAAGGAATAATATAATAAAATTTGAGAAATTAATTAAAGAATTCTAATAATTTTTTTATCTTTATGGAACTTTTCAAGTTTTTTAGCATAATAAAAAATATTCTTTATTCTTTATTAAACAAAAAGTATGAATTATTTTATTAAACTATTTTTTTTCAAATTATTTATACTTAATTAATTTAGTTACAACTTTATTTTGCATATCTTTGCGTCATTCTAAAATTAAATTTTGTGATTAATCTATTTACAGCTTTCATAGTTATGCAAACCTTGTATTAGTCAACTTAAATTAAGGATAAGATTCAAGTAAGCATTGAACTTGATACTTGTATTTTTTTCTAAAAAAAAAATTAGATAGAAGTAAGAAATCTAACTCGCAAAATATCAAACTTTTATTTCTTACTACTTACTCGAACTTGAGATAATCTGAAAGCGTCAAGTACGGTAGACCGCATTGAACTATACCAAAGAGAGATCAAATTTGATACTTGTAATATTGGCCCTATTTCTCATGGGCATCAAATTTCTTGTGTGTTAAATGTTAAAACTGGCTGCTCTGTGTAGAACCATAGATGAATTTATATACAAAGCAGTATACTATGCAACTCTATGACTATGATCTGAATTTTCTATGATGGTATCACTAATCGCTATACAATTTTATACTATAGGTTCATATGTAAATAGTATGTTACCATTTAAGTGTTAAAAGTACCTGCAAAGATAAACCATCTACAGTTAGAGACCTGTAAATAATTGCAAAACCAGAAAAAAAAAAAAGCACCACAAGTCCATTGATTTTCATAAATTTTCTGGAAATTTAATGTTTTAATAAGTAATATAATATGTAAATGATAGATACCTGTTGACTTCCATTTACTCTTCTGATAAATTTGCTGTGAAAGTTTAGTCATCACCTGCTGGAATAAGGATAAGCAACAGCTTGTCTAGGAAATCCAGGAGGAGTATCGGGATCACTGTATGGTTCTACTTTTGCCTCGGTAAGACAGTGCTTGATCTTACTCGAAATGCTAGAAAGCTCTGTGTGCACTTGGGTGAGAAGGGGAACTTCCTGAATAGAATCCACGTTGTGGTATACTCCCCACAGAAATGATCCAAATTTGAGTCCTAAAATGACAAGAACTCCTCCATGTTAACACAATGAAAATGCTAGACTTGTTTCACAAAATGCAGGGAATGCGTTTTATTAATCTATAGATGCTACTTAATCTTAGGACGAGGGAATTTAAATACTTTGTTCCTGCATGTCTTCTCCCTATCAGTTCAAGTAAGGAATTCAGCATACTTTTGTTTTGCTATTTTCAATTACATCAGTAAATATACACCAACCAAGACATTATAAATGATAGATGTGTACTCAAGATAGTATTGAAACCAGATCATGTATAAAGCTAATAGGAAAAGTTCCACAACTGAAGAACTAAACACCTTTTCGAAGACATCCAAGGTTTACAAAATTTTATCTGAAATAAGGAGGTGCCATGAGACAAAAACATCCTTATCAAATCCACAAACACAAGTGTCATATCAGCATTAGTGTCCAATCATTGGAGAATATGGAAAATTTTATTTTGTATTATAAATTCATTAAGCTCACCTGAGGAATTTGCCTGCAAACTTTTAGAAGAGAATATCAACAGTTCCACACCATTTATGCTACTCTTCAGTACTACATCATGCTTCTCTATAAGTTCCAAAAGACTCTGATACTGCTCTTTGGACCTACAACAATAGAAGCCTGTCCTAAATTAGTTCCACAGTATCTCCATCTATGTTGTACAACTGATGTTGAATTCAAGGACAGACCTCTGAAATTTTCCAGGGAAAAATACAAGTGCAACATCATCTATTACGAGAGAGTCATTATTAAAAACTTCCAGGCAAATATTGCAGCGAGAAACTGGTGAACACAAAAGCACTCCAGGCATTTGTTTTGAAAGTTCCAAGAGCTTTGCGATGAATCTTGCCTGGAAGATAAGCCCAAAATCCATCATAAAATTTGCTACAAGTTTCCAAATTGAGCACCTCAATGCTTCCACTGCAAAAGGAAAAAACACAGTTGCTAGTTGAGATTCATTGGTATAATTTTTGGATAGACAAGATCAATTGTTCTAATTCTAGTTGAGTTAGGACAAGGAGCTCCCAATATTGGCTGTTATATACATAGCAGATTGGGTTGCACACAAGACAGCTTAAGGTAAAAGATTAAATAGGAAAAATACAAAATAGGACCGATCCAAATCTATTAGTGCACAAGGCATTGTTGCACAAGAATGATGTCAAATGTCAAGCCAAAAATCACTCCAGCCAGTTCAAGCTTTTGGGTATACAACTCAAGTGAAGATAAAGCTTGCTCCTTGAATCGGCTGGTCTAATTGATCATGCACAGGAGCTTAGAATAGTATGCTCCAGAAGCTCAGTCTACTGACTTGGTTATGGATGTAAGTAAAAAGAAACCTTATTCTGAACCATCAAGATATCAAAATTTTCAAATAAAAAAGAAATAAAGATCAAAAACAACAACTCTTCAAAGTGAATCACAATAATGTTGCAAGGATTCCTCAGATACAAAAGAATTCGCCAACTAAGCTACTAATTTGCAGTCTAATATGTTGATTACTAAATTCCATTGTTATTAAAACAAAATGTCAAGTTCAGTTCTTTCAATGGTCCAAGGATCTAACAAGAATAAAACATTCTCCCAAAGCTTACTGTCAAGAGCTTCCGAGAAAAAAAGAAGCTGGATCATGATTACGAGGCAAGAGAACGATGATAATTTGTCAATAAGTGATGAGGGCCAAAGGTTTCTGTAATGGAAGCCTAGATAGTAGAATTAAGGAGTAATATATTAGAAAGGAAGAAAAAGGACAGTACATCCAAGTCCGTGCCACATGTTACTCTGTCGGCGATCCAAGAACATTCATAATATATTGTTCATATCCTGTATATTTTATCAGAACATGTTGCATTCCACCAGTGGTTTGTAGCTATTATATGCAATTTGGGGCACCACAATTTTCATTACTTATCTACAAACTAAATTCGCATACCAGCAAATAAATGGATATACAGTATGATGAAATAATAGGTTGCTCACCACCAAATTGCATATGATGTCAAAGAAAGGGAATTATATAGTCCATCGTTGGGCATAATCTGTAGATTGTTATGGTGGACACCGTCTGAAAAAACACATTGTTTTCTAATAATTAAGAGCTATCAAATAACCAAAAAATGATAAACAAATTGCACAAATGTGGTATATCCAGGAGGCCTGAGAAAATTTCATACCGTAACTCATAATAGGTACAGCATCTACTGCTGGTAAAGGTGTAAACTTAGCTACTTTCTGTACCCTTGCATTTAAAGTTTCAAGGGAGTCTTGTGGTTCTTGTTTGCAGACATGCCAATGTTTATCTGAAAAGGACATCAAAAGAACAAACACATTTCAAAAGGAATTTATAGGGAGATGACATAAACAATGAATGAGCATAAGCCTACAGATACATACTGAGAGTCAATTGCTTCACCTAAGTACTATGGGCAGACTTTGTGGAGTCAAAATTGCCTTAAAAGTAGAAAAAACTATCACTGCTTGAGTCAATCCTTGTTATCACAGGCTCGTTTTGTAATTGATACATTTTGAGGAATATGAAATGAAATTTATATTAGGATCATATGGTGTGACTGCCAATTAAAATTTTATTTTTTCCATACAATTATAAACCTGTTAATGTAAAATCTCCTGGCCAACATTGTGAAGGAGTTTCCTCACCTTTCATCTCCTTTAATGTTTGAGGCACTTGCTGCTGAGTGATTGACAGGATCTCCCCACTGCCTTGTCCAAGAGGCTTGCACTCAGTTGCAGCCACAACACCTGGATAAGCATTTACCTGTTGCAGGGAGAATTTCGAAGGGGCGCGTTTGAACCTTGGAGTTCTCTTCGACTTTGGTACCACAGTACCTGTTTGGCAACCAGGGTGTGAGTACAAATCAGTCCATGAAAACAATTTGACTTCTGGAGCTCCCAGTTTCAGCTTAATAGCTTTTGCCAGAGATCTCAGTTGACAGCTCCTGTTTATCAGATTTTGGAAAGACTTTGCCTTCGCTTGATTGGCATTCTTCACAGAACCAAACTTCTGGAATAGTAAGAGGACAACTCTCATGCAATAGCTGGGAACGGAAAGAAAAGGCAGCAACTATCAATATAGGTCGCGGTCTACTCAATTAATCCAAAAGTCGGATAAAAGTTAATGTAAGCTGAATGCATGTAAGTTATCTGCACAGGCTAAAGCCATTTCATACCCTTTTTAGAGATACTCTGCATAGCATAAGACAAAGTAATAGATGCAACCAAGTCTTAATTAAGATAGACGGATTTTTGTCGTACAGGAAGTTGCTAGCAACCACAGGGCATCTTGGCCATGAGAATCACTTAAGTTGGCAAGCTCAGTCAAAGAAATATGAACTAATTATACATAATCTAAAAAGAACAACAACAAAACCAACCGTAATAGCTTTTCCATTGCTCTTGCTAGATACTGTTCAAATGTTTACATAAAATATGGCACCAGAAACCAGACTAACATAGCCAAGACAATTAAAACTAATGCAAGATAGTAAAGTGAGGAGGGAAACATATGACCATACACATGTTCTCGAGCACTTTTGCATCCACAGCAAGTGGCTATCTGCTCTTCAAAACCTATATGACCACAAATATCACACGGTTTAACCTGCAACATGAAATGATGACACTGAAACAACATTAATCCAAGATATAACAATGATCAGTTCAACATAAACATGTCAGCTTATAGCATCCAATTCAATATACTCTGCAGTGTGTACTTGATTGGAAGTTCTTAGCACCGCAATTTGAATTACAATTTTGCTAACTGAATAACTGATCATTGTTTTACTGAAAATGGAAATGGGTAAGTCCAACATTGAAGAAATGTCAATAAAGAAGCCTCACTATCACATGACAAGAACGAATACATCGTCGCAGGTAATGACTAAATCAGCAACTCCTAAAACATTTTCCATTCTCTTTCTTTCCACTTTCCTACAAACTAAAAAAATGGAGAAAATATTGCTTTTATTTATTTATTTTTAAAAATCTAAACTCCTCGTCAATCTCAGAATTGGAACCAAAATATTTTATCAATTAAACCAACACAAATAAGATATATCAGAATATTAATCCTAGAGAATATTGATTTTTCATATCAAATAAAAAAATAAAAATAAAACATTTCCCAAAATGTGAGCAAACGAGAAAAAATGATAAATAAAAGAATTTGTTTTAATATTTAAATGAAAGCTACAGTGCATTGAACAGAATAAAATAATCCAAATAAAATAATAATAACAAGAATAATAAACAAACAGTGTGTACGCGAACAGTGAAGCAGTAAAAGAGATAAAGCGAGCAACGGTAAAGGGTAGAGCTAAGAAAAGACCACTGAATGTGGATGAAATTAGGGTTATTACCGGGCAAGTTGTTCCTCGAATGTCGCATTTTCTGTTTTTTTCTAATGATGAATTGAAATTGAAGTCATTTCATTGTCTGGAGTAGAGCCTAAGGTTTCTCCATTTTTTCCAACCTTTTCAGAGGGAAATTTGATGGATCCAAAGGTCAGGAGACGCGGACTTGATTTACTTACTCTAAGCTCGACCACAGATGATTTCACACGTCCTTGTTACCTGCTCATTACGGTGCGTTTAGATGTTTCCTTAAACGCGAAATTAGAATATAATTGTATTTTTACATTTATTTAACTTTTTAATTATTTTTTAAGAATTTATGTTAAATTTCTAAAATTTTAAATTGCATTTTATAATTTTTAAAATTTATGATATAACGTATTATTCCCTTTTTCTTTTTGGGTTTTTAACGCTTAAAATTTGATAATTATAGAAAAATAAAACAAATTAATTTTTTTTACTTATCTTAATTCTTAATAAAAAATTTGCATGGAATTATCTAATGGGCATACCATATAAAAACACTGTATTTTACATATTTTATATTCGATAAATAAAAAAATCTTATTCAAAATAATTTTGTAAAAAAGTGATGTTAAATTTTTTTAGCTCATTAATATATATTCAAAATAATAAAAAAATTCTTATAACATGACATCTTATTAATTTTGAAAAATGATCCTCATTATTTCATTCCTTTGCAATCTTAGCACTCTCAATTTTTTGATTGAAAAAAAAACAAATGAATATATTTTAGAATACATTTAACAGATAAAATTTTCACCCAATTTCATATTGTGATTAAAAAGAAATTTTTATAGTCAATTCTCTCTATTATTGTCTTTGTTAATTTAAAATTCTTATGAATTTGTTGAAAAATAAAAAATTTATTTATTTAATTTGGGATATCAAAAAGATACAAAGTTTACGGTGTATAAAAGTAAAAAAATTAGTAGTAATGAATTACATGGATATTAAAATGTAAAAGGTGTTTAATATAAACTAAAAGGGAATTATCTTAACCTAATTAGATATTTATTTTTATCTAATTTTAATGAAAGAGAAAATCTTATAAACTCTTACTGTTTGAGTTATTTAATAACTTTAAAAATATTCATTAAAATATCAATTTATTATAAAATAATAATTATATTTCATCAACAATAAGTATTTAACAAAAATAATTATTAAAATTTTAAAAAATATAATATATTTATCTAAAATATATTAATATAATAAATAATAATATTATTTTCTAGTAAATTAATAATATAAAATTTATTATTATACTATAAATATTTATTATCTATTAACCCTTCTAATAAACACTAAACCAATTTTTCAGATGCGGTTTTAACAATAATCTTGTAAACTTTCAACAGAAATCTAGCTGCATATCGAAATGAAATTGGAGAAGTAAAAATCAGACAGATTTGTTCAAGCAATTTTATATGGGTAGTTCAGACTTCAGACTACAGTCTGAGAACCAGAACCACAACTCCAATGGAGATTTTTCTGGACAGAGACAGAACAGAACGTGGACACAGGTGAAGAAAGAGCCTTGATGAGTCACTACTACTACGAACTAGTGAACATAACCTGCCCTTACCCACGTTACTGCTAACCATAAGAGTACTGGATTTTGAATTCATGTTAAAGAAACTTGAGAAAATTTAGCTGATATGGTCTTAGAAATAAGCACCTAGATCATCACTTGCCCACTGCTACAGAACTTAAAAAGTGTACATCATGTGAAACTATACGCGATGAATATTAAACACCAACAAATGCAGCTTTAATTAATACGAAATAAGAGCATAAGATTCTAAATTCTCATCATAATTAATAAATAACTGCTTTCTAGATCTAGATGTACAAAAACAAGAGAAAAAAAAGTGGGAAGAGAGGGAGCTTGAAAGCACTTCCACAAGCTAAAAAGGAATAAAAAGCTCATCCTTTTTGTCAAATAGAAGTGGAGAAGAAAAGAACAAAAAGCTTAGCTAGCTAGCTAGGATGTCTTTAGATAATTAACAACAGAATCACATGCATAATCCACCTCTACACATTGAAATCCAGCATCAACAACTGAACACACTACCCCACTACCATGAGCAACCTCATCACAGCTTTGCCAGTCATTTGTCTCAACCCCACAAGAGCATCAAGCCTGAAAAGAAGAAATACAGGAAGGCAGAGGTTGGGAGTCTCAACCCACCATCACTGTAGTCTGTGTTAACTCCAGAAGGGCCTACGCCTGCATTGCCAACTCCTCCTAACACTCCAGAAGATGGTGATGTGGTGTACGGAGTGGTGGTGGTGGAGGTGGGTGTGGTACCAGTGGTCGAGGGTGTGGTTGTGCCGGGAGTATTCCCTGAGACAGGTGTGGTTGTACCGGGAGTATTCCCTGAGACAGGTGTGGTCGTACCGGGAGTTGTGGGGGTGCCTGTTGCACTGAACAATCCACAAAACCAGTGAACATAAATCCAAAATGTGAACTAAAAATTCGGGAATGCTAGCCAGTCATAGACTAGACATTGATATTAAATGCAAACAAGTCACAAAGTCATTGCATAAAGGAAACACAATGTGCAATTAAATGTCTCTGAATTCCATATTCTTGTTTAGATGAACTTACTTCAGCCTGCATAGCTAAAACATTGAACATGTTTAAGCTAATCCCTCCAGTAAATTCCAAAGTCTAGAAGACAAAATACATTAACACATTAACCAACACATGCATCTTATTTTCAAAAAGGCTGGGTTTAAAATCAATAATTGGCCTTAGAGTGGGGCCAGTTGAATGACCAAAGAATCACATATCATGTTCATGTAACATTCTCATTCCAAGATCAAAAGCACGCGAACATTCTGACTAGTGAATCCAAAGAAAAAGCAAAAAGGAAAATAGAACAAAAACAGAGTTCAAAGATGTTAAAAATAACATATTTTTTATGTTATTGCTATGCACTTGTGAAACGTCACAAACTAGTGAATACCAATACCAAGTTGTATAATACCCTAAAAAATAGTTCATCTTTTGTACAGTTCTATCAAATAGTATCCTAGTTCATACAGCCCTTTATCAACCTTGACAAGATGCATACCACTAGTGGGCTGAGTCCTACTCACTATAGCGGTGTACATCTGAAAATCCAATAAAGATAAGCTTTGGATATTCCTATCTTCTATACATATATATTCTAAAATCATACTTGTGCTTTTATCAAAAAGGAACAGTAACTTGATCAAAAAAGGAACAGTAACAAATATGGGAGTGCTCCAATAAAACTGGTAAATACTGCAGGAATCACCTAAAGAACTATTGGACCAGACATTCACAAGCCTCGAGACATCAAAAAATTTCAAAAGTTGGGCTCAAATCTCAAAGTAAACTTGCCCATCTTACGCCTTAACAATAGCCCCACAGTGAAAGTGGCATCACACTTGCTTGTTTCAATGTGGACAGAACCACCGATAAATCTCTCGCAACACAATACTTTCTGGGTGGTCAGCAAGAAAACATAGCAGATAGCGACAGAAATGTTTTCACTTTTGCTGTGCTTTCGTGATCAAGATTACACGTGGAAGGTAAAAATTGGTGTCACTTTTGATATCAAGAGATTATACCGTGTAGCAAAGGCATAAAAGTAATTGCATACTACAGCTAAGGTATAATAATAACAATGGCGTGCTTTACCCTTTACACTGTTCAATCCTTGGCGGTTTCTGGTTTGATTTTCTGTTGAAAAACGAATGGAAACCTCTTTAATCCTAGTTCTAAATAAGTTTTAACACTCGGTAAAAAGCATTTGATTTGGATTTGGATCCCAATAATTGCAGTGTCTTTTGTGAAAGTGAAAAGCTGCACGTGGGGCCCTTAACAACTTTAATGGCCAATATTGAATGCGTCAGGAACATCATCATGCAATTACAACATGAGTCAATACGATAAAAGGACAGTGCTAGAATAAGATCAAAAGTGAAAGAAAAAGAAGGGTGCTATGTTTTATAATAATCTTTAATTATTTGATTCAAATGGAAGCCATATGAAAGAGGAACAGTCAGCTGTATAGACTGGAATTATCTGAAAAGGGTATCTTTTCTTCATGAATAAAAAGGGAGGATGCTCATTCCACCGAGATGAAATTCAGAGTGTTAAAAATAAAAGAATCCAAGTAAGACAGCACCATGATATTCAATTGCCACAATACATAGCTTTAGTTTAGTTTATTTCTCACCACTTGGTTAATTTTTCCCAACTTTTTTAAATTGCATACCACAAACTAATCTTATTTCATGCAAGAGAATCAGATCTTATAGCAGAACATGAATTTCTTCCATATGCAGTACCAAAATAATAAAACAGATGGATATACCAGAACTTCTCATAAAATTCCAAATTACAGAAAATTATTCTGTTTCCATGTGAATATTTTAATTATTTTTATAACCTAGATTCCTCATCATGTTGAAAAGCATAACATAAAGAGCCCCATTTTTGAAAAAAGGGTCAAGAGACTGTTTGGAGTCCAGAGAAAGTTCAAGTATCCTATGTAAAAAACATGATAAAGAAAGAAATCTCCGGAAAAAAATATAAGAAATTGATTATGTCAAATCAGTGGCATTTATATTAGATTTAACGGTCCCTAAAATGTTAAGGGGTGCCCCCATGTCTTAATAACTAAGGGCACCCCAAAACACTATCCTGAACAGTGTCAGAAATAAGATATCACCCAGAAAGCTACAAACTTTGAAAGTAGGTTGTGTCATATCAGGAGTAATAAATTCACCAAATGAAAATATTTTCAAAAAATTTTAAAAAGAAGGCTATGGAGAATAGATAGGGGACCAGACAAACCTGGCGGTAGAAGGGAAAGCACAGCCAGCTATGCCTGTAAATCAACATGTGAAATGAAAGGAGTGAATTCTTGGAGTGTTTTCTTTTGTTCATCTTTTGGTAAAAAGTAATAAAAGAGAGAGGAATGCATACTGGGGTCGGAAGTGGAAATGGTGGCAGCTCCGGCAAAATCACAAGAGCCTTGAGCTTGACCCTTCTTCTGGAAATAGCTGTTGACAGCATAATCGCAATGAGCTTTGACAGTGTTTGGGTTGAAGCAAACCCCATTTTGATGGATAGGGTTACAGTCAGCCCCAGCTCCACAAGCATAATCTAATGCTTTCTGTAAAACTGGGTCACTCACCCCACTCTTGCAAACACACCATGTTGCAGCTATCATCCATAATCACACACAAAACAAGGATCAAGATTAGCCCATCTAGTTCCATTAAAGAAGCAAACAGGTAACAAAATGTATCTCAAAAGAAATCACGAACCACTGTAGCTAGTGTATGCAGGTAACTAAGCTTACAAAAATGGGAAAAAATCATTTTTTTTCTCACAAAATACAAAAAACCAGAGATCTAATTGTCTACAAACAAGTAGCCATGATGACTAGCTTTCACCTTTACTTGCAAAACACCCAAAAAAATATAACAAAAAAAAATTAAAGAACTTACTTGAATGGCCAGTGAGGCCAAGAATGAGAAATAAAAGCACCACAACAGCCATGTGTAAAGAAATTACAAATGAAAGCTCAAGCTAAGATAAGAATGGTTAAGCAGAGAGAAAGTTTGTTGCAGCACAGCAGCTATAGCTTAGCTTTATGGGAGAGAGTGATGATGGGTATAGAAGAAAGGAGAGAAATGTGATTATATGTAGCCAAAAGATAACATGAGAGAGAGAGAGAGAAATGGCTGTGGGATGAAGGTGGCCTTAGTGCTGATGTCGGTTTGTGAGTGCTTTTTTTGTTCCTTACTTAACTTCAATCTACTGTATTGCATTGTACTAATAGTAAGTATTAATATTATAGGATTAATTTTCTCCATCAATGTCCTCTTTACCTTTTATCAAGGAAGAAAATAATACTTCCTTTCATGGGAAGTTGAGCACAAGCTTAATTTTGGTCGGGGGCCACGCACGGCAACTCTGCAGCCTATTTCTATGTACTGTGTGTGCAGTACCACTGTCCCATGCTTCAATCAATTTGTGGTGAAACTTTATTTTCAATTATCATGGAGCCACCAAACTTTCTTGTTTAGGGTTTAAAATGTGATGTGAACTTCTCTTTTTTTCTTTTTTTTCTTTTTCTAATGCTTCCATATTGTATGTATGTGGAAGTAAACATATATTAACACAAGTGATCATCCTTTATTTTCAATTTTTTAAAATGAGTACGATTAAAAATGTGTTTCAAAAATTACTATCTCAAATTTTTTTAGATAAAAATATCCATTATTTTAAAAATACACTTTTGAATATAAATATAATTTTGAAACAAGAGTATTTTTATTTTAAAAATTTGAATTAGTTATATTTTAAAGAGAGAATGTTTAATACCCCTAAACTTTTTTATTAATATCCTATCACCCCTATATTTTTTCTAATATCCTATAATTCTTAATTTTTATTTTTTTTCGATTTTATCTTTCAATTTAATTGATTTATGTTGAATTATAATAGTAAAATAAAAATATTTGAATTATTGAAAGATAAAATCGAAATTCAATGATAATAGGATATTAGAGAAAATATAGAGGGTAATGAAATATTTAAAAAAAACTGGAGAATTTTGAGCATTCTCCCTATTTTAAACGCTGTTTATTATTTTTTTTATATCTATTAAAAATTGAAGTGGAATACGTGTAAGTTTTGTGTTGTTTGTAAAAATTTATTCTTAATTTACATGAAATTTTATTCTTGTTAAAAGAAAATTATCTCAAATTAACATGAAAAACCAAATTAGAAAGGGAAATAGGCAAGCATGTAGCAATAAATTACTAGCAAAAAACTTAATAATTTTTATATAAAAGAGAGAAAATCACCCTAAATTTAACACGAACAACTTAAAAGGGACTGTATACATTTGTCACTAAGTTATTAGTGGAAGACTTGATAAATCTATCTATTTAAATGGAAGATTATTGTTAATTTATTGGTAAAACATTTCATAAATTTTTATATAAAAGTTATTAGTAAAAGACTTGATAAATCTGTATATCTAAATGGAAGATTATCATTAAATTACTGGTAAAATTTTTTATAAATTTGTATATAAATAAAATATATCATAAATTCAACATCAAGAAATAAATTAAAAATAAATAAATAAATAAACATTTGCCACTAATCTATTAATAAATTTTTATATTTATAGAAAGAGATAAGGACTTATCATAAAACTATTATAAGATTTGAGAAATTCTTATATCTAATTGAAAAGATTAATTCTGAATTACTGGTAAAAAATTTATATAACTAAGAAAAATGTATCCTAAATTCAACATAAAAAATATAAATTAAAAAAGAGTATGTATTTATCATAACCTACTCGTGAAAACGTTCATACATTTTTATATTTAGAGAGAAAATGAACTGAAAAGAAAAGTACTGAAGAGTGAATTTAGGAGGAATAATTTTTCTTATTAATCAATTTAATTAATTTTTAAAAAATTATATATATAAAACATTTAAAGATTTAAACTTCATTCACAATAAGGATATGATTGTTTGTGGTACTTAAGTATAAATATTTGTTAAAAATATTAAAAATATATTAATTTAAATATAAATAAATGAATATTTAAATAAATTAAGTAAAATTTATTAATAATATTTTTAATTTATGTCTTAATATTTATATATGAAAATAATATAACATATCAACTTTAAATTATTTAAGATAAAGATATCAATATATAAGATTTTTTATTTTTATAAAAATTCAGACATTAAATAAAAAATAAATACGTTAAATATTTTTCAAAATTAAAAAAAAGCTAAATATTAGTAATGTTAAAAAAAGTTCAACGGCAATTGCTGGCAGTGGACCCCACACTACTTGTTAGGAAGGTTGAATGTTAGTTTTCTTCAAAAAAAATGGTAGAGTCAGATTTCACTCGCATAGGATGTAGGTTTTTGGATGTAGTTCATTATATTGGATTCGATTAAACTCTTAATATTTAATAAATTTATTCAATTAAATCCTATCAAAACTCTTGATAAAAATAGTGATATTCATGTATTTTATAATATTAAAAAAAGAATTTCCCATATATATATATATATATACACCACGTGAATGGACATGGGTGGGTTACAGCTGGGCTGGGCCTAAAGGCGACTCAAATAACAAGAGTTTCTTAGTGAACACCGATATTTTTGTCAAAAAGTTAGTATTTTTACTTGGGATAATTTCTCCTTAAATTTGAAAAATGTTCATGTTCCCAGTCACACTATAACAATATTTATGTTGTTTACAAGAATAATTATATTCATCCTCCTCGGCTTTAATATTATAACACCCCGATTCCGATATTACGAAAGTGGCGTCACATTAGGGTATTATAAAAAATTTTAAACTTTCAAAACATAATCATTCTTCTATACAAGTTAATATTCTTAATTTAATTTGGAGTATCCTTAATTATATAAAAAGATTTTGGCAGAATTTCCTCTATAATAATTATATGCCAAAATATATAAACCTGCAAACTTTAAGATTTCATTCTAAACACTCCCAATAATATTCTACACCAACTGCTTCATTTCATTATCTAAAAAAAAACATAACTAATTTTAGGATTTCTAAAATTCAAATACAAACATAAAAAAGTACATCAAAACTATACATTACAAACTCCTGCATCTATAATGACATATAGTTTCCAAAGTGGTAAAACTCTTGTTCTGGAGTATCCTTATCTTCTACATACAATATCTCCAGTATTGCCTAGGAATATGAAAAGTAGGGGTGAGTTAATGTCCCAGTAGATATTTATACATAAAGGTAGTTTTAAGAACTTTACAATAAACAAATTTGCATATATAAAACACTTTTCGATTTCGAACAGTAAGCTTAACAAAATCCAAAACAACATTTCAATTTCAGTATTCACAAAGATAACAAAAATATATTTATTCCATCATTTAAAATAATTTTCACTAATTTTTACTCTTGCGTACTTTACAGGCATTGTTCCGAAGGACCACCACCACAAAAACTGGCAAACGTACTTTATGGGCATTATTCCGAGGGACCGTCACCCCAAACATCGGTGCCACATCATAACAACAATCATGACCATCACGTTTTCATTTTTCCATTTATTTCACAACATATTCATATAAATAATTCATTTATAAAATCACAACATGTGCTGGCACAATTTTCTCACTGTATTTATAAATATGACATTTATATTAAAATTATTCTTCAAATCCGATTCGAAAAACAATTAATTAGATTAACACGTAATAATTCAGGAATTTCATAAATATTTATCAAAACATTTAATGTAATAAAATACCATACTTTTCAATTTTAAAATTAAAATCTCCCAAATACATATAAATACCTACCTGAATATTAAACGATTATTTCTATACTTCTGCTGACTGTTCGTCCCCCTCTAAATTACTCCCTAGTATCAATTTAACAATAATAACATGTAATTATTTAATAATTCAAACTTAATTATCTAAAAATGTATGTATGTAAACATCCGCATATATATATACTAACAATTAAATTTCTACAATTAAATCATATAAATTTTTTATAATTCCTAAAACAGAAAACTAATTATTCAAAATATAAATTTAGGACGAACCTTTTTTTCTTTTTTTTTCTTCCTCTGTTTTTGCTTTCTGCCGAAGTTTTCAAATTGATGAAAGCAAAATTCTTTATATACACATAACCACCACCTCTTTTCATTCAATTATTATAATATTTTATTATTTTATTTTAATTTTATCTTTCCACTTACCCAATAAAGACATAATGAATTGGATTTCTTAATAACAATTTAATCCTTTATTTATTATTATTATACTTTTCACCCACAACAAAACTTATATTATTCTAAAATTCAATTATTTTAAAATTAAGAACTTATTCATCCATAATTAGATAATTCATTTTCAATAAATATATTTACTTTCTAATATATATATACATATATACTAGTCCATCTTCTGGTATCACAAATATAAATATATTTTAGCTCATATATTTTTAAATACAACAATAAATAATAATATTTTTATCCCTTAAATTTTTTTACAAACAAAAAATTAAAAAATAATATGTTAATTTCAACAAATTAATCCTTAAATTTAGTTATTTTCTAATTTTACATATATTACTATTCGTAGAGGTTGTAATTTGAGGTAGTTAGGCTCAGTGGGCCAAGTGTTAGGCCCATGGATCGTGCTTAGCTCATTGTCGAGTGTGAGCTTAGGCATAGGCCCATATGAACTCAGATGCATGCACCATCCAGTACGATTGAGCCCAACCCACTTGCTTGTTAATTCCTATAATTTTTTTCAAATTTTTTATTTAATCTTTATATATAATGCTAATTTTTTATGTTTTAATCATGAATAAATTTTTTATTTTTATAATTGTGTTAGTGTGTATTTATTGTATTTTCTAGCTCTAATTTAATAAAGAAAGAGTAAACGACAGTTGAACTCCAAAGAATGAGTAAAATAATAACGAGTTTCTGAATTATAAATAATTGTTAATAAGACCCTTTTCATCGCATTTTTTCCTGTTACTTATCACAAAATGTATAATAAATTTTATAATCTAAGGATAGAATATAAAGAAATTTTAACAGATACTTTTTTTAAAGTTTAAAATTTTAACACTTAAATAAAAAATTTGAAGAAATATACACTTACCTCCCCTGAATCATTAGTTGACTATTTATTTTTACTTAAATAACTATAACACTTAAACTAGGTAGCTTGAAATCTTTGTATGTCACGAGGGGGGCAAAATTCCCCCTTCCAGCACAAAAAAAAAAAAAGGGCAGAAGCCCAGTGTTTGTCAAAAAAAGGGGGGGCTTTTGCCCCCTTCGTGCAGAGTGTCATATGCTGAGAATGCAGAAAAAAATCAGTCCCGTGCGACACTTGAACTAGGTTGCTATAACTGTCCAAATAAGCCAATTAATCCAAGATTCACTTGTACTTGGTGTGTGGGCGTGAATGGTGAGGAAAACACTGTCAAAGTGAAGCAAATTGCAGTCAATTTGGAAGAGGAAAGAGAGTTACATGGCTGCACAATTGGAAGGAAAAAATGTGAAAAGCTTACAATTTACAAAGATTACATTTATATACTTACAATTGAGTGGCCAAAATTAATCCACACATACTCTACCAATGGTCAATCAAAATCATTCATGTGTACAAATATACACCAAATATACAAAATATCCTACCTACCACCGCTAAGTTAGAAATTGGGTTTATTGGATCACAAGGCTAAGTAAGCCATGATGGGCTACTAAGCTGCCATACATGTTCTGCCCATATTCTTTTTACCTGTGCTGGATGTGGTAGGCAACTGGGCATGCGTTTTAAACACTCCGCTCAGCTCTGCACACCTCTCGGCTCTACCATCCCGCTCTCGACATGCCTACAGCTCGCAGGGGGTACTGTTCATCTGCGAATCGGCACTTCGTTTCAAAAGAGTAGGCGAATTTGGAACTTGTGCGTGTTGGTCCTGAGTGTTGCACGCTATCATGCTCTTGTGTTTTCGGCGGTTCCGCTTCTGTTTTGACGGCCCGTGACAAAAGGCCCCCCATTTTTTATGACAAACACGGGAGCATAAGCCCCCTCCAACACAAAAATAAAGGGGGCCTCTACCCCCCTCCACCAAACAAAGAAGGGGGCAGCGAGTGCCCCCGTGTTTTTATTGGAACGGGGGTGGCCCCCCATCAACACAGACAAAGGGGCAGATTCCGGCCTCGTCGTCCGTCTGCGGGGCAGAATCCGACTCCATCGTCCATCTACGGGGCGCAGAATCCGTACCCCTTGGATGGACGACAGAGCCGGATTCTGCCCCCTAGACAGACGACAAAGCTGGATTACTTTCCTATGCTATTATTGATTCACAAATTGCAATGAAAATTTTAAAAACATACCTCTATAGCCTCTGTCGATCGAAGAAAAAACTCACGAATATAATAGAATTTACGAGTGAATTGGAAGTATGTTCGTAAAATTTTATTTTAAATAATAAAGAATAATTTAGTTCAATAATTTTAAATATGATTATATTTAATTATAATTTATCAGCATAGTTATTTTTTATTTAAAAAAAAAACGTGTCGTTTTCGATTAATTCCCATTTCTCTTTTCGTTTTCTTTTTGATCAAGCAAAATCCCACTCACTGGGTTTAACAAAACCGTTACAGTATCAACACAGAAGCAGCAAAGGGAGCGAAAAACGAAACAGGAAAGTAGACTACGAACGAGTAGAAAGGATGTTACTTGAGCTTCCTCGCTTGACAAACTCTCTCAGAGACCCCTTCGATATCGACCAGGCCTATCTCCAACGCAAAGCGATTCTCCAGTCTCTTCAGAAGCCCCGCAAGTATATTTCATAACTTTCGTTATAATTTTCCCGTTTGAATTTTTTTAAGATTCATTGACGCTTATGTTTGGTTGCCGAGAAAACGCGAGAAAAATGAGGAAATGTAGAATTTCAACTTCAGAATATGAAATTTATTAATTAAATGCTTATGTTTGTGTGTACAATTGCTATATGCTTTATATTCTGGAAATACGTTTTTGAAACTCTGAATTGTTTGGTTTAGTTCCACGAACTCGCTTGATGAGTCAGAGATTGCCCGGAAAATAGTTTATCGATGGGAAGAAGGTATGGTAAATCCTTAATTGCTTACGATGATGTCAATTTGTTTATATTTATTGCTTGAAATTTGATCCGTTTCAACGTTGATTTGAATATTGTGGAGTAGCTTCAACAGAAGTGCGACAAGTTTACAAGCAGTTTATTGGGGCGGTGGTGGAGTTGACTGATGGAGAAATGCCCTCTGAAGAGTTTGGTGAGGTGGCATTGACTGCCTACCGGCTTTTCTGTGGGCAAGCAGAAGAGGATATCAATGTAGATAGAAACATGGTTGAAAAGAAGTAAGTATTTAGTTGCTCAACATTTGATGCTATGATTGTTATGATGGAAATTAGAATGCAGTGTCCTAACGAACTTTTTGGATTCCGTTGGCTGCATTTATTGTGCCATTGTTGTAATGAACCCATTAATTGAAGAATTTTCATTTTCTGGGCTAAAACTGTGTAATCTATGACGCATGTACTGAAACGGTGGTCAATACTTTAAAATAAAGCCAGCTTCTTTAGTTTTTGGGGGTTTCTTAATTATTGTATTTTAATGCTTTCTGGATTTGTGATTGTGGTAATTGATACTGGAATGCAGGTTAGAATTGCAAAATATAGTTGGTCATACTGTTTCTGATGCTAATGTGCGCAAAGTTGCCTCTCTAGCACATAGGCTTTCTAGGTTGCAGCCTAGTGAACATAGTGCTGCTATGTTTTCAGATGGCCTTGCGAATGGAAGCAGCAATGATTTTGAATTTGGTGCAGACCTTGTTTTCCAAGCACCTGCTCGGTTTCTGGTTGATGATTCTTTGGAACATGCTGAATTAATGGGCGATGAAAGCACTGCAACTTCTTCATTTCATGAAGGGTGGTACGACAATACTGATGCTATAAATTATAATTCTGCTGCTGAGGGGCGGAACTTCAATTTAAGTTGGTTAAGAGATGCATGTGATCAAATAGTTAGGCAAAGTATTTCACAGCTTTCTCGAGATGACCTGGCAATGGCCATATGTCGAGTCCTTGACTCAGACAAACCTGGGGAGGAGGGTACCTGGCTGAAAATCATTCTTCTCAAAATTCTATTGGTGCATCTCGTGAACACATTCCTTCGCTGAAAATACGTTCATAGTAATTTTATAAATTCTTCCATGTAGATAGCCGGTGACTTATTGGATCTTGTTGGAGATAGTGCGTTTGAAACTGTTCAAGATCTTATATTGGTAAGAATCTGTATTATTTTCAAGTTTCTTAGATTTATCCATTAAACTACCTAGGAGCTTCAATTCCCTCCCTGTTTTTTTTTTTCCCTTTTTTTCCATTTTATTTCGCTTGTGCTTATTCTCCTAAAGTATTGTTATGTCTGTTTCATCAATTATTTTAAAGTGCAGCCTTTTTTGTTCCTCATATTTCAAATAATTGCACTTCCTTGTAGAAATTATATATATATATATATTTTTCTGTTGTTCATTGATAATGTTTCTCAAGGATGATGGTATATTCTGGACATCCTGATGTACTGGATCACTTTGCAAAGGAGGCTAATCATTTGTGTGTTCCATATCAATAAAATTGAAACATGTATTTCCATTTTCTTACATATTTCTTCAATTCTCTGTAATTCTTTCTCTTATTATCATATTTTCAAATTGAGTGGCTATATATTGAAGAGTTATATTTCATTTCATTTTTGGGGTTATAATTGATGCTCTCGTCCTCCTTTTCAGCATCGAAAGGAACTTGTTGATGCCATACATCAAGGGATGCTAATACTGAAATCTGAGAAGACGGCTTCAAATTCTCAATCACGTATGCCTAGTTATGGCACACAGGTACGTGTGGATTAAAGAAAAACTAAAAGCTCTTGCATTGAGTTTTTTTTATCTTCAAACGACAAGATTTTTCAATCAGTAGTCCACTTTCTGCTTCTCTTTTAGGTCACTGTCCAAACAGCATCTGAACGGCAAATTGATAAACTTCGTCGCAAGGAGGAGAAGCGGCAGAGACGTGGAACTGAATATGGAACTGAGGGTGATGTGTCTGCCACAGGCTTTTCTTCTTTACTTGAAGCAAGTGAGAGAAAAAGCCCATTTGATGATTTAATTGGGTCTGGCCAAGGGTCATTAGCAGTTACTGCACTTCCTCAAGGAACCGTGCGAAAGCACTTTAAGGGGTATGAGGAAGTTATTATCCCCCCAACACCTACAGCACAAATGAAACCCGGGGAAAAGCTGGTACGTCACATATGATAAGATATGGATGCCTTTTACTGATGTTAATAATGATATTTTTGTTTGTCGATTGATGTTATTGGTTTTTCTTGATATTGATAAGAGACATGGACTTAATTAGAAATTTATTTATGGCTGGGTTAAAATTTTTTTTTCAATGATGTTTGATTAACATTAGTGATACAATAAAATAAATTTGTTGGAGAAAATTTTTTTTGCTACTCCTGGTACATTGTACATTTTTCATAAAATTTCATCTAATCATAAAAGTTCAATACACATATGGAGAGGATGAAAAACATGGGAAGAAACAAAAGACTTTCTCTCATTTGGTGAGAGAGAGACGTCATTTTGATGATCAAGATAGGCAAAAAAAAAGAAAAAAAATGAAAGAGAATTTAATTGTGATAAAAGTTGACTAGAAGATAGATGGCTTATATGAAAAAGAGTAAGCTCTTACATAAAGACTTTCTCTTATTTGGTGAGAGAGAGACGTCATTTTGACGATCAAGATAGGCAAAAAAAAGAAAAAAAAACGAAAGAGAATTTAATTGTGATAAAAGTTGACTAGAAGATAGATGGCTTTTATGAAAAAGAGTAAGCTCTTACATAAAGCAACTGTAATTGTTGGAGAAGAACTTGGTTGTCAAATTGTTTTAATTATGTGTTTCTTTTTATCTTGGGGTGTGTGTGTGTCTAGCAAAGAAGAAATAAGAAAGATTTACAAAAGTAGGGGATAAGCTGTCTAGAAACAAGGGTATGCTGTCCAGGAAACCCAATAGGCAAAAAGTATGGCTAAGTTAAACATTTTCAAGGACCCAGGGGTTGTTGGCATCCAAAGACCTCTGTGATTTGGGCATTTTGTAACATAGATATTGAATACACTTCCACGTTGGCAAATTTCTATAAGTAGAATCTTGGCAATTAGTGACTGTAGCATTCAGCAATTCACTGTTTTTGTTTCTTTTTTTTCTTACTGTTTGTTTTTTTGATGAGGAACAAGACAAATTTTACTGGTGATAAAAGGGTTAAATGCAAGAGGCATGATGTGTGTAGCTTTACGAATATGCACATACTCATTAGGAAATTGGCATCCTTAGCCAAAAAGGAGAAAATCTTGACACATTCTGAGTCTTGTTATTGAAATCACTAGCATATCTGTTATTCTGTGATTATTCAGAATTTACGTTACCTTTCATGTAGATGCTTAGAGATATGCTTTCATTTTAAACAAACTGCTAATAGGCAATGCAATAATATGTTTGTGCTTTTTTTTATAGTAACGAAATGTTGACCTATTGTAGAATGGATTGTTTTGTGATTACTTTCTCCTAAGGTTTTTGTAAAATTAATGCTCATACTGCTTGCTTTATTATGTTATCTCCGTTATTTGCTGATCTTGATGCTTCTCTTACCTGCATTTCTGTTCATTATTACATGATGTCAGATTGATATAAAGGATTTAGATGAGTTCGCGCAAGCTGCTTTCCATGGCTATAAATCACTGAACCGTATTCAGAGCCGGATATTTCAAACTGTTTATTACACAAATGAGAACATACTGGTGAGTCACCTTATGTGTATTTACATATTAAACAATATTGGTGAAGGGAATTAAACCAAACTTATTTTCATGCATTTGCAGGTTTGTGCACCAACCGGAGCTGGCAAAACAAATATAGCCATGGTTTCTATTCTACATGAGGTGTGCAATCTTTGGGTGTACCTGAACTTTTTAGCTTGTTATTTGGGATTTGACTTTAATTTTTTGGCATGATTTTGGGTGGAAGAACCATTACTATCTTAATTGTGCTATTGCTCTAAGGCTTTTGTGCCTATTATTCATACATGATAATTTAGATTCAGTACTATAGAGCCATCACCTTTGCATATGCATGTGCGTACAAAGTTTTTCCTTAATTTTCTAGGAATTTTGTATATTTCATTCCATTGGTTGTGTGATTGATATTCAAATTTTTTCTTTGGTGTGGTACATGTGGATATGTTTAGTCTTAGAAATGATCATATCCACCCTTTTTAAAAGTACAAGAGGCTATATGGTGGAGGGAAAGGAGAAGTCATGTTCAGTGTTTATTATCTTTGGTGTAAATTTCGTGTGTGTTAAAGCTTGAATTCTATTGCGCGAAGCCTTACCATCAAGTTTAAGCTTAGTTCCAATGCTAACTTAACAATATGAATATGTAAAATTTGTATTGTCTTTTAGTTTGTAAAGCTTTTATTTATTTACTTCATTAGAAAACCTTTTTTCTGGACCGGGAATGACAAATTTGATATTATGTCTATTCAAGAGAGGTTATCAACTAAGGATATTTAAGTTTCCCTCTCTTGTGTATATCTTTTTTCTTGTTTTCTTTGTAATACTAACATTGCAAATTACAGTTTTCTAATGAGAGTTTATATAATTACTATGATAGCTGATGTTAGATATCTGCCTGCAATTTGTGGGAGAATTCTACTTTCTCTCATTGCCCGTGTGGCCTTTATATGTAAATGTTGACAAGATCAGTTTTATATTCAATCACACAAAGTCATATAGATTATTTATTCAATATTGTAGCATTGGAATATATGAGAAATTCATAGGGTAAATGAAAGATGTTCTTTGCAGATAGGACAGCACTTTAAGGATGGTTACTTACATAAAGACGAATTTAAGATAGTTTATGTTGCCCCCATGAAGGTAAAACTGGCCCTTATTCTGTGCGTTTTCTTGTTTGGGATTGTGGGTGGATAATTACTTATTTGCACTCATGTTTCTAGGCATTAGCTGCGGAGGTCACATCAACATTTAGCCATCGTTTGTCTCCATTAAATATGGTTGTCAGAGAGCTTACTGGAGATATGCAACTTTCTAAGAATGAACTTGAAGAAACTCAGGTTGCTGGTTAAATAATATTTTGGTTTGCTGCAGCTATGTCTACTAAACTAAATGCTTCACTACAACTTTATGTGTCATTTTTATGAATCAGATGATAGTGACCACACCTGAGAAATGGGATGTCATTACCCGCAAGAGCAGTGACATGTCTCTCTCAATGCTAGTGAAGCTCTTAATTATTGATGAAGTGCATCTTCTAAATGATGATAGAGGCCCTGTTATAGAGGCACTTGTTGCTCGGACCCTGCGTCAGGTATTTAATTGAATTTATTTTTTTATCAGACTATTGAATGATTATCAGTTGATTGACAACCTGGAAGAATTGTAACTTAGGCCTGTGATGTTGGTTTAGCACCAAAATTTATTCTTGTTCGTACCCCTAGATTTAGACGCTCATTTGACATTTGAAGCCAAATATAGTTATGCCATTACTCAACCATTTCTGCTCAATGCCAGCGTAGAGAATTCAGATATATTGTATATTTTGCTGGGCTATTCTAAGTGCTATTTCTTAACTTTCACAACATAATACTTTTGGGCAGATTATAGAATTCTGTAAGAAATAATGAACAATGATTATGAATTATATGAAAGTTGAACAAGCAGTCTGCCACTGGGAAACAAAGCGTAAAAAGGCACACTAAGAGCCCATTTAGTGTGGCTTTTCAACTGGTAAAAAAGACTATTTTAATGTTAAAACTTCTTTTTAATTTTTTTTTTGTGTCAGTTAGTTGACACTAGAGAAAGGATTTTGGAGATTAAGAAAGCCATTTTGCTTCTACTAGAAGAAACCCAACTTCTGGCAGTTGAAATTTTTCAATTTGTTTTAAAAGGTTAAATTGTTTAAAATGGCTTTTTTTTTATTTTTTTTTATTTTAAAGATTGTACATTACTTCCTCATGATATATCCTTAAAAATCTTGTTTATAAAGTAATTACACAATTTTTACTAGAAGTTCTCTGTGACAATTGAACAATCAATAAACTTTTGTTAAAAAATTTACTTGTAAAAAGTTTACTTCAAGAAGTTTTCTTTGAAAAGTTAATGCGAAATGGACCCTGAGAGGAATTACGTTATTTATCTGCCTTCACTTTTTTGTAAAATTACACATCTGATTGAGTCCTAGAGACTGAAAATGTCTTGTTACAGCTACCAGCAATTAACTGCTTAGTTTTCACACCCTTTGCCCCCCTTGATCATGTTATGGGTGCATTTCCCATATTTCTAGTTTAACTTTTTTCTGTCTTTCTCTCCTTTCTTATATATATATATATATATATATATATATAAGACAGAAAAGTACATAAAATGTAGAAAAAGGAAATATGAAGGTGGACCAGATTTCCACTTGAGAGTCGAGAATAACTTAACAAGGAGAACAAAAACTGTACAATAAGAGATCAGACAGCTTTATACACCTAAACAAGCTATTTTAACTTTCTGATAATAGTCTTCTCTAATTTGGCAGCATTTCTTCATTGAATATTGATATTTATTCATCTAAGATCAGAGTGCTATAAATTACAGATCTATGAGTGGTGACTCTGTATTTGTAATTAGAATGACCTAAATATTTGATGGTGTTATAAAGGTCTTGCATTTTTATGATTTTCTGCTTACATATTTAGTTCCAAATTCAAGTATTCTTCCATTTACCCGTTTGGACAGGTGGAGTCAACACAGAGGATGATACGTATTGTGGGCCTTTCAGCCACTTTACCTAATTATTTGGAGGTTTTTTGCCCATATAATTGAATCAAGGATTTTGGTTCTTTTGCCTCTGCTTCCTTTGATGCCTTCTTTCTTTTTTGAAGTTTATGTTATATATCCTTTTATGATACCTAGGTTGCACAATTTCTGAGAGTAAATCCAGAGATGGGCCTCTTCTTCTTTGATTCTAGTTATCGCCCAGTTCCTCTTGCGCAGCAGTATATTGGAATCAGTGAGCAGAACTTCGCAGCCAGAAATGAATTGCTGAATGAGATATGCTATAAGAAGGTTCCTTTTGGAACTGGGCTCTCTATGTAAATTTATGTTTTTGATGGTAATTGAATGAACTGATGATATGCTTCTGCCAGGTTGTTGATTCATTGAGGCAAGGTCATCAAGCAATGGTATTTGTTCATTCACGGAAAGATACAGTGAAAACAGCACAGAAACTGGTACCTCTTTGTCACTCTGTCCAAGTTTGTTGCGAATGAGTTATTTGGCTTGAACTCCTTGTTTATGTGTCAGTAGAACTATAAATATATATATATGTGTGTGTGTGTGTGTGTGTGGGAGAAAAATAGGTTGGGTGCGAGAATTGAAATAGGATTGTTTAGTCTTACTATGTTTACTCTATTTAGTAGGTTTCTTCTCAAAGTAGTGCTATGTTTAGCCCATGTAACCACATTTTCCACGTACTTCATTATTATAATTAATATCTTCAGTACTTCAGTATATATGTATATATATACAAGCATGACTATGATAGTAGACTGGAATTTTCCTTTGAACCTTATACTAGATGTTTGCTTTGAGTTCACCTATAAGTCATGTTGAACAGGTTGAACTTGCTCGAAAGTATGAAGATCTGGAGCTCCTTAACAATGATACACATCCTCAGCGTTCCTTAGTCAAGGTGAGAAACATAAACTTTCTTTTTGCATTACATCCTATTAATAGTCAACTTTTTGTCATAGATTCTCCATTCAATGAATTTCAGAGGGAAGTAATTAAGTCCAGAAACAAAGATCTAGTTGAACTTTTTGAAACTGCGATTGGTGTTCATCACGCTGGGATGTTACGTGCTGATAGAGGTCTGACTGAGCGTCTTTTTTCGGATGGATTGTTGAAGGTACAACTTCTTCAGTTAGATCTTTTGAGTGTTGGCCAAAATATTTTTGTAAGATCATGTTATTTGCTGTTTCAGGTGCTTGTTTGCACGGCAACCTTGGCATGGGGTGTAAATCTTCCTGCTCATACTGTTGTGATTAAGGTTTGTGCACAAACAATTTTACAAATAATGTGGTTTATTTGAGAGAGAGTTGAAATTGGAGTGCAAGAAACTTGGTTTATATGACTACAGAGAATTTATTAATCTTATTTGTTGTTGTTTCATCCGTGCGTTAAGTGAAATGATATATCTGCACATTCTAAAGCCACAGGCAAAGGAAAAGATGAAAGAAACTTAGGCTCCAGTTGGTACCGTTGTGCTGTTGACCACAGCTACTTTGAAATAAAATCACTAGCTGTTTAAAATAAGTGTGTGAATAGGTGACAAAACTGACCCTTAGCATTGTAAAATTTTCTTAGTTTTACTTTAATTAATTGCTCCACTTCTTATTTTTCTGCTTTACTCTTAAGACCTTTTTACCTTGCTTTGGAATTAAGAAGAGTTGAGTGTTGTTTCCAGTTTTCATTTCACTCTTCCGAAATCAAAAACCGATGCAACTGTAAAATTTCCTTTTAGTAAAACTTATTTTGGTGACTTGACACTTGATGTGCTCAACCAACACCCTGGAACCTGCGAATGAGAACCTTTCTGCCACTCTTATGGTTCTTTGGATTTGTGGAGAAAATGCTTACTGATGCAGAGTCAAGAGGAATTTAAGAATATTTTGTTTTATTTGAGTATATTGATATTGATTTGGATAGTCATTTCAATAAAAATTTTAACTATCCATAAGGTTTATCTCAATAGATAGATAGTGTTTCTCTTAAGAAATAGATTAGGTTTGTCTTTTGACCTATAAATACACATTGAGTGTATTTCTTTTGGCAGAGAATATGAATGAATAAAATAATGTGGTCTTGGTATCTTCCCTCTGTTCTGTCGCTTGGTCTTTTCTCTCTCATTTTCTCTATCCTCCTCAATTTCCGTCTCTTCTATCCTGAATCCTAATTTTTATTATTTTCTCTCTATATTATTCTCCATTTTTTCAGTTCTTCTTTCTAGCATATGGAGATTTCTATTATTTTATGTGGATAACATTATATTGTTCTGATATTTATCTTGCTTGCTCTTTGTTTCCAGCAATGGTACATGTGATAGCCTTTTGTTGATAAGTTTCTTATAGCTTTCTTTTGCCTCACTCTTTTAGTTTTAATCTGTCTTGTGTCATTCTCCAGGGGACCCAGTTATATGATCCAAAGGCTGGTGGGTGGCGAGACCTGGGAATGCTGGATGTTATGCAGGTAGACCAAAAGTCTGCTTCAAAATATACCCGAAGTCAATACTGGTTTTTTATCTCGTCGTACATCTGTTTTCTGTGTTCTCATAGTATCTCTTTTTTTAGATCTTTGGAAGGGCTGGAAGACCTCAGTTTGACAAAAGTGGTGAAGGCATCATTATCACCTCTCATGACAAACTGGCTTACTATCTCCGGTTGCTGACAAGTCAACTCCCAATAGAAAGTCAGGTAAGTACTTGTGTTTTTTATTGATGTCAGGATCTGTAACATTATGCTAGATGCAACTATCATTTTAGTATTTGACTTTTTCTTTTTATATGTCTGTGTATGTGTGTGCTGTATTTATATTTTTTTTTATTTCGGTGGGATAACTTAGGGAAAAAGTAAATTTGATGTATCATCTGACAATTTTCTCTTTAAATTTTAAAGACTACCGCTTGCATTAAAGGCTAACTTATTCAAAAGATGGAGCAAAAGGTTATTTATGTCAGCATCTATAATGTTATGGTAGATGCATCTATGATTTTAGGTACAATAGCATTTGATTTCTTTTTTTTTTTTTCGTTAATGTTTATGTGTGTGGATGAGATGTAATAAAATGTAAAAATACTTGATTTTCGGAGAAAGGTACATGTCTCTGTCTAAAACCAAGGACTGCCTTTGTCTTATATTTTTAGTTAATATAAATTTAAATCATTTATGGGGTCTGATCTACCTTTTTCTCGGGCGAAAAGATCAAGTAGAAGTACCAGAAAGAGGATAAAGCCTTTGTTTGCAGAAATTGCAGAAATTCATAACTCTACAAATTTATCTTTTATGATGGCATCTGGCCCATACTTAGCAGTTCATTATGAACCGATTGTGGGCATTTTCTTGTTATCTAATTAAGTAGGGGCTGGAAATCTCAAACATGGTACTTGACTGTATTACCAGATCCTCAGTTAAGATGATCCAGATCATTTTTCATATTGAGCTAGTATGTGGTTTCCAAATAGGCTTAAAGTGAAAGTGATCATAAGTTCAGTGTTTGGGGATATAATTATGAATGCTTAAAATAATTTCTTTGAGTTGTTACCTATGTGTTTGTTATTATGTTTGGTCCATGTTTCAGACTTGAGGTGGCGTGTTAAAGCTTAAATACTATTGGTCAGGCCTTTATCTATTAGCTTAAGCTTTGAGGTCAACTGGTGACTTAACAATAATGATATTTAATGATAATGCTTCTGGAATTTTTACCATTCCTTGCCTTTTACTTATTTGTATCTTTGGACAAATCATAGGTATTCTTCTGATTTGTCTATAATGTTCTTTGACTTTGCAGTTTATTAGTTCCTTGAAAGATAATCTAAATGCGGAGGTGGCATTGGGTACCGTGACCAATGTCAAGGAAGCTTGTGCATGGCTTGGGTATACCTATCTTTCTATCAGGATGAGATTAAATCCTTTGGCATATGGTATAGGATGGGATGAGGTATGATTTATGCCTTTTTATCTCTGCTACAATGCTGCATTATGTCTGGGTGTAAATGAGCTCCTTAAAATGATTGAATTGGATACACTGAGCTGAACAAAATAGATATTTTATGTCATTGATTTGGATCTCTTATCCAATGTTGTTGATCTCTTCCCCTCTCCCCTCGGCTTACTTTCTCTGGTTAATGAATTACTTGGCCTTTGTGATTTTAGAATTATGGTTCTTTGTATCTTAAATTATCCCCCGAGTTCTCCAAAAAAAAAGAAGAAAAAAAGAAAGAAAAGGGATGGTTTATCTAATCATATTTAGGTGACAAGGCACAAGCCATCATGTGAGACCTTTTTCTTGAAGAAGAAATTTCCATTCTCTTTGGATCTTTCGGATGTTTAGCTGTGTGATTGAGGCGTCTAATTTTGCCTCAACACTGTTACTTTACTAAAAGTTTATGCAATGATGCTAAAAGTGGAAAGGAATTTTGGATACATTTGGAATCAATTAAACCCACAGAATTAAAGATCATGTTAAAAGGGAAAGGAGGAAAAGCACTTTTAAGTTTTAAAATCCAAAGTGAAAGCATGATGTTGTCTACAATGGCACATTTTCATCAAGATTTTGGCTATTTGTGAGGCCTTCTGTATTTGTTAACTTTGTCCTTTATTTTTAATGCCCTTGACTATGTGAAACTAGGAGTTTCTGTTGATCAACAAAACAAAAGGAGCCAGGCAATGCCAGATGTCAAGAGTTATTGCAACTGATGAAGTACTTTTTCTTAAGATGCATGTAGTAGATTTACCAATGTCATAAATGTCCAAACTAGTATCCCTAGAAACTGATTGTAAGGAGTTTAAGAGACAACTTGTGTGTTTCTTTTGTCTCAGTTCTGTATATAATCTTACAACTCTTGGAAAGTTGATGGACTTGACGATTGAATTAATAGTAGTACTGTTAGCGTGGGTGGTACAGACACACTATAAAAGAGCAGGGCTATCAGTCACGAATTTTGTAGTTGAGATGCTATAAGTAAATGACTTGCTAGCTGAAAAAAATCTATTCTTGGAAAGTCTAACCTATTTTGCGTTTGACTGTTGGATGTGTAAGTGACATAAACAAACTGATGAACATGCTTGAGCAAACACTGATTTTGTGACCCATGGCTTATTGACTGCAAAAATGACATCTTTGAAGGGTAGCCAAAACTACAGTATCTTTTTCCTTGGCAGCTAACTTTTGTCAAGAATTCATGCGAGGAGATTTTTGAAATTTTTTTTGCATAAGACCCCAAATTAGATTCAAAAGTGTGGTATCTTAACTATTGCAATTGTTGTCTGTCCTTATTATTTACACATGTTATCATATGCTGGAAATTTCTGAGATTTTGAAGTGAATAGTTGTACCTTGTGAGATTATTAAATCATTGAACTTGCAAACAAAGTGCTGCTTTTATGGATTGGGTAATTGGTACCTCAGGCATTACTTATTATCCTGATGATCCCACGTCGAGTCTCATCTTCTAATTCCCATTGGTATCTTATTAATCTTCTATCTTGATTCTGAACCATTAAGGTGATATGGTAGACACCTTTTATTGAGTGCTCTATGAGCCAACAACTTTCATGCTGAGTGTTAGCTCCTTAAAACCAAACTAAATTTACCAAACTTTTTGCTCCTCCTGTGGGGCATGTTCCGGTCTTATCTGTGTGTGCATTTGCCACCATTACCTTGCCCCACGTGGACAGGATTTAAAGGCAAAGTAATGAACTGAGCTTGCTGTTCTACTCCTTCAGCTGTGCTTTTGGCAATAGATGCTTGTTTGTTAATGATGTCTTCATCAGATAATCGGTGATGATAAAACTATTATTGCTCTGTATATATCACATTTTTCACTTGCTAAATCTGAAAAGTATGCCTTTTTCTCTACATGCATTATCATCTTCTCATCTTCAGGCCTAACCTGGTTCTAAAGTTTTTCTTCATGTCTGTGTTGGTTGACAACATGTTTGTTTTTACATGAAATCCAATACTTCTATATTTGGCAGGTTATTGCAGATCCTTCTTTGACTTTAAAGCAAAGAGCCTTTGTAACCGATGCTGCACGTGCACTGGATAAAGCTAAAATGATGCGGTTTGATGAGAAAAGTGGCAACTTTTACTGTACAGAGCTTGGTCGCATTGCGAGCCATTTTTATATTCAATATTCTAGTGTTGAAACATACAATGAAATGTTGAGACGCCACATGAATGACAGTGAGGTTATTGATTATGGCCATCACACTTGCATCAAGTTTTAATCCGTGGCCCTTTTTCTTTTTCTTTTTTGGCAGTTTGTGTGTGTGTAGGAAAAGAGGGGGTTGTTATGTTTCTAGATTTTTCCAACATTTTTTAAGTCTTTTGTTTTTCATATAAAAATATAGTATGCCAGCAGGATATCTAGAGTTCAGCAATTGCATGTTATTGTTGATTCTTGGTGAGGAGTGATGATCATGTATTTTATCCATTATTTGCTTATTGGTTTTATTAGAGCTTTCTTGCTACTACTACAGGTAATTGAAATGGTTGCCCATTCGTCCGAGTTTGAAAATATTGTTGTTCGAGATGAGGAACAGAATGAGCTGGAGACACTGGCACGAACATCATGCCCATTGGAAATTAAAGGTGGTGCTTCAAACAAACATGGAAAAATTTCAATTCTTATCCAGGTATTACTTGCTTGGCATTACTATTCATGGTGCTTATTGATTTCCATGTGGAAGTGAGGACACATTAATACCTAATATGTGAAATTCTCTATTTTGCAGTTGTACATATCTCGCGGCTCGATAGATACCTTCTCATTAGTCTCTGACGCGGCATATATAAGTGCAAGTTTGGCTCGTATTATGCGAGCTTTATTTGAAATTTGCTTGCGCAGAGGATGGTGTGTGATGTCAATGTTCATGTTGGAATACTGTAAGGCTGTGGATCGCCAAGTCTGGCCCCATCAACATCCACTAAGACAATTTGACAAGGATCTGTCTGCGGAAGTTAGTCAAACATTTTATTATAACTTATCTGTGGCTAAGCGCTTGAAACTGTATTTATCATTTAACATAGTCTGTGACTTTTCTTAATTTGCTCAGATACTGAGGAAGCTTGAAGAGCGAGGGGCTGACTTAGACCGCCTGCAAGAAATGGAGGAAAAAGACATAGGGGCATTGATTCGTTATGCACCTGGGGGAAGGGTATGGCTTTTTGGATTGAATGGTGCTTTAAAATTTCCATAGGCATGGGTTTATAAAACATTTAAGTTTAATTAACCTTTATTTTTTGGGTAATGGAAGTTGGTGAAGCAATATTTAGGATATTTCCCTTCGATCCAGTTGTCCGCTACTGTGAGTCCAATCACCAGAACTGTTTTAAAGGTAACAACTTAGTGGACATCTTATATTTTGTCTTCTATTTTTTGGGTTAGTCAAAGATTAGGTATATACTTCAAGTAATTTTCCCATTTGTAGGTGGATTTGGTGATAACTCCAGACTTCATGTGGAAAGATCGTTTTCATGGTGCTGCACAGCGTTGGTGGATTATAGTTGAGGTTTTTACTTCAATATCCCTTGCTTTTTTTTTTAATGTAAAAGCAGTCATAAAAGTTTGATTTGATTGCTACATCACTGGATGATAGGTGATGTTGAAGAAACATTTAATTCTGTGGGTTAAGTTTCCAATTTCAACTCATGCCTATATGGACATATGAATTTATGAATAGTTATGTAAAGTATCTTATAATTTCCTTCTTTTATGCCATTTTAAATCTTTTATTTAGCTGCCATTCTTGACAGAGTGTTGTGCAAGTAATTACCACATAATAGTCAGAAAGCTTTATTTTAAATATGTTATCTTACCAATAATTCTCTTTGTGTGATGCTGATGATAGAAAATGTCTGTCTTGGGTTCTTAGGGTTCTGTTGATCTTTAACTTCCCTTGAAACTTAATCTTGTTCACTTGGTAAATACACCAATGGATGTTTGAAATTCTGGGTGAAAAATTCTCTGTTTCATGGTTGTATTTAGTGATTCTTGGTACTAGATGCGATTATACTATATCAATGAAAGAGGAACAACTATTGACAGGATTCTGAGAGTGACCACATCTACCACTCGGAGCTTTTTACATTGACGAAGCGAATGGCTAGAGGGGAACCTCAGAAGCTTTCCTTCACTGTGCCAATATTTGAACCACATCCACCACAATACTACATTCGTGCTGTTTCTGATTCTTGGTTGCATGCAGAGGCATTGTACTGTATATCTTTTCAGAATCTAGCTTTGCCGCAGGTATTTACACGTTCAACCTTTTGCTTTGTATGACATCTTTCTCTTGCCAAAAGGTTGTCTCACTTGAAGATTATGCTTCATTCAGGCTCGTACTTCTCATACGGAGCTGTTAGACTTAAAACCCCTTCCAGTGACAGCACTTGGGAACAATATTTATGAAGCCTTGTACAAGTTTTCACATTTTAATCCAATACAATCACAGGTGTGGTTCGGTAACTTAGACTTTAAGTTTTGGTTGTTAATGCTTGATAGTTTTTAACTATATCAGTATGTCTAAAACTATAATTTGCTGGTGTTGCTTGAACGTGGCAGATTTTTCATGTCCTGTATCACACAGACAAGAATGTTCTCCTAGGAGCTCCCACTGGAAGTGGTAAAACAATAGCTGCTGAGCTGGCTATGCTCCACCTCTTCAATACTGAGCCAGACATGAAGGTATATATATTTGTATAATTTTTATGTTCACTGTAAAGAGGTTGTGTATAAAAGAATGGTACTAGAATCTATTAAAAGAAAAGAAACCAGATAATTGAGGTCTGTTTCCAGTTGATATCAATCCTGGCCACCTGCAGATAATGGACCTGTAGGAACCCTTATAGTGTCACAAATTGAAAGTTGCCAGATTTGTTGCTTTGTTTCCTTGTCAAAGAATATGAGGCCGAGTCTTGGGTTTGGTTTAAGTGTGTGTATAACTAAAGCAGAAAAATGTTGCTCATTGAGAATTTTTCTGTACATCAGTAAACATCATACTGTCATTTGATTGTTGATACATGTGTTGACTTAACTATGAAGTTTCTAGTCAAGCATTCTTCTAAAGTGGAAAGTCAAAGCAACTACTTGGATCGTGTATATTTGATATTATCTAACTGACACAAGATTGCTCAACAAAAAATCTCCAATTAATTTGTTGTTAAGCATAATGACAAAATCTTTTGAATTTTGGATTCGGATCCCTCTTGTTTTAAAGAAAAAGGTTGGTTCCATAATTTGTCTTCTGTACCATTATAACTGTTATATGTTTGATAGTCAGAAGTGCAGTAGGCTGAAATGTTTGTCTGGGAGCAGGTTATCTACATAGCACCTTTGAAGGCAATTGTGCGGGAGAGAATGACTGATTGGAGAAATCGCCTTGTCTCTCAGCTTGGGAAAGAGATGGTGATAATGCTTATTGGTCTCAGATAGACTTGCATGTACATTAGTGGATCGTATTGATATTAGCTTCAAATTTTTGTCAGGTTGAAATGACTGGAGATTATACTCCAGATTTGATGGCCCTCTTGTCAGCAGATATCATTATATCAACTCCTGAAAAGTGGGATGGGATAAGTCGTAATTGGCAGAGTAGAAGTTATGTCAAAAAGGTTGCATTTATACACTATTTGCCTGTAATCTTTTAGGAAACTGTTAACTTTCTAACTCAACTGCCTGTCTATTTATTGTTCTGATGACCGGGTATTTGTAAATGTGATATTTGATGTGTAGGTTGGGCTCATGATTTTGGACGAGATTCATTTACTGGGTGCTGATCGAGGACCCATTCTTGAGGTATTTACTTATTAGCTGCTATGGCATATCTGTAAATACTTTGTTCATTATTACATCTAATTCTCAAAACTTCTTTCTTTTTCTGGCACCTTTATAGATAATGGAGGTTAGGTAGAGAAGTTATTCAATTGTCAATTCACATGGTATTGCCACTGTTTGAATGTTATGCGTAACATATTAAAGAAGGGAATATGTATGAGATTTCCACACATGTGCTCCCTTGGTTTTGTTTATTGCAAAAGTTTTTCTCATTGAGCTGTAATAGAGGTTTATATCATTTTATCTTCATGTTGCTATGATAATATGATTATTTTAGGTTCTTGGACTATAAACTTAGTGGTTGCTTTTTATGATAATTTTAGGTTCTTGGAGAATAAAAAAGCATAATACATAACTCTTTCAACTTTTTCTCTCATTTTTAATTTTACCTGTAAACATGCTATAAAATGCTTGAGATATAGATGGATTGGAAAAAGTTAATAGAAAAGTTAGACCTTAGGGTTAGAACTCTTAAGTCAAGAAAATTGCTAGAAAGGTAGTGTATGGGATGCATGCTCTAAATATTAGTGTCTTATCAAAACTTTCTAATCATTCTTTGGTTGTTTTGAGCTAATAGGTTTACATTTTGTCTTACATGATTTCTAATCGTGATTAGTTTGTATTAATCTTATGCTAAATAGAAGTGAAACTTACAGCTAAATATATGCATTGGAAAAAAGAAGTTTACACCGAGAGCAGCATAACTTTTGTTCTTGGGCTTTTTCTATTTTAATTTAAACCAATGATTTCTAATCAAAGCAATAACTGTGGTTAAGTTGTCTGGATAATTATGGATCTATTCACTGAACCATGATTTGACCAAATAAAATGGATATCGTCTGAATCTCAGAAGTTATCATGGATATTTATTATAAGGTTATAACTGATCAAAGATTTAAGTTTTGACATAATGTAAATGTATTGCCTGTTGTGAAGTTTTGGACATTAGTCTAGGTAAATTTATTAGTTTGTGTTCATCAGCTTGCAAAGTGCCCTCTATTCCCTTGCAATTTTAACTCTAGAAAGGCATGTTTCCAGGTTATCGTGTCAAGAATGAGATACATATCATCACAAACTGAGCGTGCAGTACGATTTATAGGCCTTTCTACAGCTTTGGCAAATGCAGGGTTTGTAATATATATATATCTATAAAGAAATTATTGCTTTCTTTGTATCTTGCTTCTTTTGCCGGGTTTTACTTTCATGACCTAACCTGTTGTATATCAGATATAATGTATTGGTAGCTACTATGTGCTGGCAGGCATACATTCACTTTCTCATATGAACTGCATAAAGTTTCTTCTGCTTTATGGTTTATCATGACCTTCATTCTATGGAAGGGAACTGCTTGAAAGAAAAGCTGTGTGACTGACTTTGATCAAAATTGTTGAATAGGAAAGTTTGTTGGGCTATTATGAAGAATTATAAACTTTTCCCTGCCACTTTGCAGGATCAAAATCCCCATATTTCTTGCATCAGACATAAGTGCATTAGTAATATCAATATCACTGATATTAGAAACAGTATAATGTAAAATTAGAAAATAACACTTCTTTTTGTGTTATCTAACTTGGGTTGGGGTTGAGTAACAAACTGGCACTATCGAAGTCCAATTTTGATCCAGGTTTTGCTAAGTTCTGCTGCTTGTCTGGTATGATGAATGGAGATATGATGGGCAGAGAAGTGTTTTATTAATATGAGATAGGGTAGAATAAGTGAAATATTTTTCATTTCAAATATGCATATATAAAATATACATATCACAGAAATGGAACTCAGAAATGTGCTGTGTTCCATGGATTTGTTGAGGGAAACCCTTGTGAGAATCCTTCATTAGTATAGGAGTTGCTTTATGAAGTCAACACTCTTGTTAAATCTTTTTTAAGTATAATTTGTTTCAGATACATTTCCTTGCATTTTAATGAATTTGTCATGTAAATGGTAGGGTATCCTTAAGTATGCTGTAGTTACACTGCTAATAAAATGTTCTTCTAATTGTATATTCCTGGAGTCTTCTGGGTTCGGTGGAAGCTTGTTCAATGTCTTTTGGGGAATCTCCACCATGTCTATTGATACAATCTGTGTTTGCTGTCTATCCGCAAAAAACAAAATTGAATGAATAAATTCTTAATAAAAAGGCTGCTATTTAAGATGATTTCTCTGTATATGTATTCTACCCAAGGACTTGATCGGCCCAACATTTTTCAAGATATTTTAAGTTAATTTTAGAAACATTACTTCCATTCTAACTTCTATTTAATGATTTATTCCTTCTCTTGCTTTATTTATACAGTGATTTGGCTGACTGGTTGGGTGTTGGAGAAATGGGACTCTTCAATTTCAAACCAAGTGTGAGGCCCGTGCCCCTTGAAGTTCATATTCAGGCAAGTGGATCTTTGGATATGTGTGTTTCATTAATGATTTCTCTTGCTACTCTTTCTGTCTTGACCTCTTGGCGGGTAAGTTTCCTTAAGTTTCACAAAGAAAAAGTCCCTTCAAAACTTCTCTCAGAGTTAATATGACTTGGACATAACTTATTTGATCTTTTCTCACATGTCATTCATTATAAATGTAAAATTAAAGAACTTATTAATTTGATCTAGTGATTAATTAGTACTATGTACTATGGAAAATGAATTGGTATTTAATCCACCTTATTTGTTTATTTTTATATCAAAGCTTGAAAGAGGATGAGGGTTAGTGAAAATTAGATTCTTGCATCATTTTTCTCTTCAAAAGTCTTTTTTGAGTTAAAGATGTTTTTGTTCCCGGAATTAAAGTATTTGCTTCTGATATTCAGGCATTTCCTTAATGAAACGAGAACAGTTCACTAAGGGAGGAGGGGGGCAGAGGTTGAGTAATTTTATTATTATAGAATTGGATAGGCATAGTTGAATTAGTGGGAGCACACTGATACTGTAATGGCTATAAAGAGGAAATGGGAGCTGCTGTTTTCAAATTTTTTCCACTATATACCAAACATTTGCACCATTTGTATGATACGTAATTCACAAGGTTGTTTGAGAAGTGGATAACTCATACGAATGATTGCATTAACTGTATATTTATAATCTGTGCTAGGCAAATGAGAATCATTTGGTCTAGGCTGATGCATATTACAGTGATCATTAGATGCAGTAATATCATCTATTGTTAACGATTATGTTTTGTGGTTGATGTGCAATAAGATGAGGGCCTTGTATGTATTTGCATTTAGCAATTACGATCTGTCATTTTTAATGAATAGGGATATCCTGGAAAGTTCTACTGCCCAAGAATGAACAGCATGAATAAGCCAGCATACGCTGCAATATGCACCCATTCACCAACCAAACCAGTTCTCATATTTGTTTCATCTCGTCGTCAGACAAGACTTACTGCATTGGACCTGATCCAAGTAAGATTTAGCACACTTGAGGATGAGTATGGATAGTTCCATAACCATGTCTGTTTTTAAGTGTTGTGTTTGTTGCATAATTGAAGTTTGCAGCTTCAGATGAACATCCAAGGCAGTTTCTGAGTATAGGAGAAGAAGATTTGCAGATGGTTCTTTCTCAGATTACTGATCAGAACCTGAGGCACACCTTACAATTTGGTATTGGGTTACACCATGCTGGACTGAATGACAAAGATAGATCTCTTGTCGAAGAACTTTTTGCAAACAACAAGATTCAGGCACATCTCAATTACTTTAGAACTGGTTCTTTTTTTACCTGGCAAAAGATATAAATAATGAGAAAAGTAATGCAACTTTTCATTTTGTTAGGTGTTGGTTTGTACTAGCACATTGGCTTGGGGTGTAAATCTTCCTGCTCATCTGGTTATTATCAAGGTGAGATAGATTGATATGTGATATCCTTGCATATTTACTTATAGTTACAGATGCCACTTACAGGAAATTATGCAGTCAGATATTCTTTGGAAGTTTTCTTATCGGTTGGTTATGACATCATTCTGTGCGAAATTTTGGTACACCAAATAGAAAAATAGAAGTTTATTCAAATAAACAAATTTGTTGACTTTTGGCAAGGTATTCTATAATTTATTGGCTAAATTTTAGAGGAAAATTTGGTATCAATGTCTTCGGGACACCAAGCACACCTAGCTTTTCATGAGCCAATTCTAAAATAAATAGGAGACCAAAACCACTCTTATAAATCATGCTCATTAAGCTAATGATTGTTTTAATCGCATTATTGTTATTATGCATAACATTGTGTTTGGAATGATACTTTTAACTAAATTTCCTGCAAAATATTTGAAAACTATTAAAGAAAAGATGTAACTTACTCAAATTTGGCTACATGTTTAGTTTTCCACTAAAAGGTTTTCTCTCTGATGTATGAAATTATCCTGCATAACTCCATGCTCATGAGTGAGACCCTTGATTTATAATGCTTGAATGCATATGTAGTGCATTACCTTCTTTGAGCATTAAAATGCTAATTTTTTAATAGTCAGGTAGCTTTCATGTATGATCTCCATTTCTGAACCCTTATTTCCACCGAACAGGTGATGCTATCTTAAGAAATGTTGCATTACTCTACAGGGAACAGAATATTATGATGGAAAAGCAAAGAGATATGTTGATTTTCCAATCACTGATATCTTGCAAATGATGGGTCGTGCTGGCCGGCCACAATATGATCAGCATGGGAAAGCAGTTATTCTTGTTCATGAACCAAAAAAGAGCTTCTACAAAAAGGTTGAGTTAGAAGTTCTGTGTATTTATAATGATCCGAATAGCTATCTTTTGTGTAAGCTGGGATTAATGTGGTGATTATGTTTGCAGTTTTTATATGAACCATTTCCAGTTGAAAGTAGTCTGAGGGATCACTTGCATGAGCACTTCAATGCAGAGATAGTTTCTGGCACAATTTGCCATAAGGAAGATGCAGTGCATTACCTTACATGGACATACTTATTCCGTAGATTGGTATGTTTCAAGCTATTATCATGACATGTTGAAAACAAAGTGTGAGATATCTAATATTTGCTTGGTCTTATTTCCGTGTGTTAACTACTTATTTAAAATGATATATACTGTAATATAGTGAACTTATCCGTGTAGCCAAAGAATTGGAGTCTGTCATTGAGTAGAGAATCAGTTTATTTGTTTGCATAGTTTGATTTTCTTTTTTTTTTTTATACATGATGGGAATTTATTTTCCACTGATGCATGAGAACTTCTTCTGCATGCATTTTTCTGATCTGTTCTTTAGGAAACGAAAATACTTGTGTGAAAATCGTAAGAAAGAAGAGTTCCAGAAACACTATTGAATTGCAAGAAAAATAAATATATGTCACAGATCGGAGTTTTTTAATGCATTTGGCCATTTCACTGACTAAAGTAAGCATTTGGATATGCTGTGAATGTCAAAATATAAACTGCCATGTCTCTGGACATTTAAGAATGAATAAACCTTTTTAATAACAGAATATATTTTGTCGGTCAATAAAATGATGTTCAAATGTGAAATTTTTGGTTGAAGCATGTATGGAAACTTTCCCTTGAGGGTTTTGGTTCCCTTGTACTGGGATATGAACTTGTGTTTTTTGGGAAGTACAAACACATGAAAGAATGAACTTAAAAGCAATTTAATTTTTAGGTATGAAACATCTGTATATAGGTGGACATCCTAATATGATTGCTTGCTCATAAAAGATTCAAATCAATGATATTCTTGTACTTTGAGCATTAATTATTGTTTATGTATCAACATCTTTCTAAAGAAATTCTGCATTGTAGGCCATGAATCCAGCCTACTATGGATTAGAGAATACAGATGCTGAAGGCCTTAGTTCATACTTGTCTAGGTAAAACATGGTTACCACAACTAAAGAACCTCTTTTTTTAGGTGTATCCCTTTATCTTGAAGATGCTTAACCACTGCTTATGCAGATTAGTGCAAAATACATTTGAAGATCTGGAAGACAGTGGATGCATCAAGATGACTGAAGAAACTGTGGAGCCAATGATGCTGGGCTCAATAGCATCTCAGTATTACCTCAGCTACGTGACTGTGTCAATGTTTGGATCCAACATAGGACCGGATACATCTCTTGAGGTAGTATCGGTATCTGGACAAATAGGTAGAGACAGGTTTATGGAATAATTCTCATTAATCCTAGGATGTAACTGTACACAGTCTACTATAGAGATTACAAGAAACTAAGAAAGGAAATGAATTAAAGAGAATAATTACACACTGATTTCTAGGTAGCAATTAACTCTACATTTACACAAAAAATATACACCTAAATAAATAAGGAAAATCTGACCAAATCAAATTGATTTGGTCAAAGATTAGAGAACCTTTCAACAGTATCCTATTGTTTGTTTATTTAAAATATTTATTTTCATTATTACTTCAAATCTTTATTTTTCTAAGAAGTGTTGTTCATCTTAGGTGTTCTTGCATATTCTGTCGGGTGCTTCTGAATATGATGAACTTCCTGTGCGGCACAATGAGGTAATTTGTTGGTTCATGCCTGTCATCTTAAATCTTTTTCCAAGTAGAGTCACCAAACAGGTTAAATAAACTAATAATAGTAGCATTCAGTGTGTATTTACTTGACTGGAAGTCAAAGGTTATAGTTACATAAAGAAATGTGTTGTTCCAGTCAATTACACTGCTTATGTGTTGTTGTCAGGACATGCTTTGACGCTAAAACTGGTGTTTCTTTTGATTTCCATTATTGCTCTGTGAATTTAACCTTTTTACAAATGTTTAGTCATGATTAATGCCTTCAACAAAAATGGCTTTCTTCTTCCTTTTCCACTCCAACGTGCAGAACTTTTACCTACAGTCACCAAACTTTTTTACTAATTGAGTTTATTGGTGCTGATTATGTTGTGGTCAGATAGTCATGCTGTTGTTGTTCAGATATGGATGTGGAACACAATTGGGGTACAACAATTAGGCTTTTGTGTGTGTTTTTGAGGGGACAATTATGTGTGAATTATTTGCATCAAATTTACCAAATTCCTTACTATTCAGAAACAGTTTAATTACGTGGGGTAAGTTTAAAATTTTAAGTCCAGATATTAAGATAGGTTATTAATTTTGACTTCCATGTAACACAAAATCAGTTGAAATGATGCCTGCTACCAGAGCTATTAACAGGCCAAAGTTATCTTGCGTAGTTTTTGAAGTTTTGTGTCTAGTATTCAATCATTGATTTTGATTGCATCAAATTTAACCACATTCTTTTTTTCTGTGCTCTTTGGAACTTAAAATTTAGTGAAGCATCACCTATCGGGAAGCATGTACAATATGTTTTTAATACCATGATATTACTTGAGATATTTGATTCACTGGAATAATGTGTAACTTTCAGAATTGGGATCTATATTTCTTCCTAGATAAAGTTATTCAATGGAGATACAACTTTTGTATCTGATCATGCTATTTTTGCGATGTCTCATAAATTAGCTATCTAAGAATCTATATATTTTATTGTTGTAAACCTATATAATCAGTATAACCTACTTTTCTCATCTGATGATCATGTAGAATATTACTTATGCATCATCTATGTCACATGGCCAGCTAATGCTAGCCTGACAAATTCATAGATCGTTTTATTGGCGTATTTAAACACTTTTTTGGATGGGAACACTAATTTGACATGGATGGGCACACTAATTTGACACTGCTTTCCCATTTGTTTCTTGTTTTTCATAGGAAAATTACAACGAAGCACTGTCCCAGAGAGTTCGATTTGCAGTGGACAAGAATCGCCTAGATGAACCACATATCAAAGCAAACCTGCTATTTCAGGTCTTTTTAATTATTTTGTTACTATATCTTTTGGCATGATGGACACGAGTTTTATCTCTACATTCTCACTAAAGAAGGAAGAATATTGTCCATTGAATTCCTCTGTGTTCATTTATTATTCACTCACTAGATGTGATGTTATGGACTCAGGCACATTTCTCTCAGTTGGAATTACCTATCAGTGACTATGTCACGGACTTGAAGTCAGTGTTGGATCAAAGTATACGCATCATCCAGGCCATGATAGATATATGTGCTAACAGCGGGTGGCTTTCAAGTTCAATCACTTGCATGCATCTTTTGCAAATGGTTATGCAGGTCTGACCCTATATTGCTCTTCTAATTTTATTCTTTCCACACGTGCATTTTTTCCTTTTGCTTCTGCACTTGACTCTGCTGTTGGTCTCCGAAACGTTGTATCCCTTCAGTTACATAGATTGTTGTGGTTATCACACTGTAGCTCATTTTGTTTATTTTGGGTATTGCAAAGTTAGATGTTGCCTGACTTGGGAACTGGTTAGGTTGTTGGAACATGCTCCAAGGAGTGCTTAACATTAGATCTTTAATACATTTTCCACCTTGGTGCCAAAGCAGTTGTTTGGATCATGGTTCAACCACCTGTTTGTTTTCCTTAATAGGACAAAATCTGAGAATGACTGCCTCCTTAAAGTGACCCTAGCTAAGTTTAGGATGTATGGAAATTTGGACTATTGAATATTTATTCTCTGTCTTCGAAATAATTAAGGAACGGTGATTGATAAATAATAATTTCTAGAGAATTTCTTTTGGGTTATACTAGGATATCCCAGTGTCTTGTATGGGAGATTTCCATGCTGGCAGGTTATCTTTATTTTATTGCTGCTAAACATTCTAATATCTAGTATCAAGAGAAGGTTTATCCTCCTTGGATTTACTGTGTCTCATCTCTGATATTATTTCCATTTTCACAGGGCCTATGGTTTGATCAGGATTCTGCATTGTGGATGTTGCCATGCATGAATGATGATCTTGTTGGTTTGCTGAGAACAAAAACAATTTCCAGTGTGCAGCAACTATTGGATATTCCAAAGGCAACTCTGCAAACTATGATTGGAAACGTTCCTGTTTCAAGACTGTATCAGGTGCATATTGCTCTCTAGACACTGGCGTATGGTTTATTTTTTGTCTCTGCATTTACATGAGGAAAAAGGGGAACAAAGAAAGAAATACAATTGTCTTTTGTCTTTAATTTTTTTTTAAGCAAAAAACATATATTATTGGAGATGCATTTAATTTCACCCAAACAGTTTCACAAAATAATTAAGATGTCTGCCAATGAATGTGGAGACAGAATGTTCGGTTATTTTGAGTAAGTTTACAAGAACAAGCCAATTCTGTTGATCTGATATTTTAATTTTGATAGCTTCTCAATGTAGAGAAATGAAAAGAATCCTGTGTTTTCTCAACTGCAGGGTTCAACATGTGCTCTTTTTTTGTTAATCTTCCTGTCTCTTATATTATGATTAAAGCTTCAAAAGTGTGTGATATTGTCACATGGGTTAACGTTTTACGTTAATAACATCAGCATGGAAGAAACTCCATCACGCCTGGGGAGGTGCTGGCATGTTTTAAAGGAACTATATACTCAGTTTAAAAGAAAGTTGAAAATAAAAAAAAAAAAAAATTGAATGATACAGCTGATGCAGATAAGACCATGCAACAGAAATGTAGACATTGGAAACAGAAAACTTGATATGGACAGACAAAACGGTCTATTTATACAGTTGTAAGCAGATGTGAAATTCAGGCACTTTGCCTATGGTCATTAGTTACCATGATGAAGTAATGAGAAGCAAAATGGAATTATTGTTGAAAGTAAAAAAGTTTGACATATTGAATAATATTAAGTATCTGGTAAATTTCAATTGATACAGTAGGAGATGCTCATACTAATTAATTTTTCAATCCTTCTTTACAACCTTAGTGGATCACATGTGGACCATAATTGACTGATTATAATCAGTGACAAGGAAGAGAGTTGCTTGTTTGATTCTTGATGTTGGGCTGTACTCTTGTTTTCTTACTTTGGTTTTATGTCATGTCATGTCATCTTTCATCAGGATCTGCAACATTTCCCTCGAATTCAAGTGAAACTGAAACTTCAGAGAAGGGATATTGCTGGTGAAAAGTCTTTCATGCTGAACATCAGATTAGATAAGATGAATTCACGGAGGAACACATCAAGGGCTTTTACTCCTCGGTTCCCTAAGGTAAAAGATGTGCCTTAATATATTTTTGTTGTTCTTAGCACAGACTAACTTTGATGTTTGTATGCAGATAAAAGATGAAGCATGGTGGTTGGTTCTCGGTAACACCTCCACCTCAGAACTTTATGCGCTCAAGAGAATTTCTTTCTCTGATCGCTTAAATACCCACATGGAGATACCATCAAGCACAACCGCTCTCCAGGTCAGAAATCTTTCCTTCTACTTCAGAACATGATTTGTTTACTCACAATCTTGCAAATTCAATATTTGCTTTGGTTATACGAATACCATAGCAGTAGAAATAGCCCTTTTATTTTCCTTTAGAAGAAGCTGTGAAATATATTGATTGAAGAAGGAATGTAGATACAAAAGTAGGTCGTCTACAAAGAAAAGCCAAAAAGGAAATTAGGGGAAGGGAAATAACCTGATGCAAAAACCATTCAATCACCCCTAAGAGATCCATCTTTCCCTGACCAAATCTATACAAGCATAACCTAATGCCCAAATCCCAATAAAGATGTATGAAGAATAAAAGACAATCTTTAAAGGCCTTTGAAAGTGAAGCCTGAAGGTGAGCAAAAAGCTGATCACTATCCCACAAGCCATCTATGTTTTCTTCCATTTTCTCTTGAAATATTTGGTTATTTCTCTCTTGCCATAACACCTATTAAAGAGTCAAAACAACAAAACCCCAAAGAATTTTGACCTTTTTGCCTCCTTGAAAGGTAAAAATATCTTCTAATAGCAAGGAATTACAAGACGTCGGCATAGCTCAAGAAATCTTGGCCTCATTACTCGTCATTATTCTGATGCATCTTTCTCCAAGAAGTGGAAAGACACATCATTGAAACTCTCTTTGGATCACTTTCCCCATGTTGACTTTGCCTAGAACTGAAGCCCAAAAAGCACTTGAACTTTTGGAGGAATTTTAGTTTTTTAAACTAAAAAGGGGTGAAGTTACCTGCTAGTGGCTTATGAAGTGACCACCCAAAATTTGACTTACAACAGTAGATACCCATAGTCTTCGACTTTCATGCCATTCCCTCTTTCTCTTAGTCCCATCTTACATCCACATATCCTTGTATTTCCCTTTTCGTTCAAAATTTTCTTAGAAATGAAGTTTTGACTCCCAAACTTTCCTGGGAGATCATCACACAAGAATGTATTCAGACATTCATAATATGATGACACAAACTAAAATCTCCTATCCATGGTGCTTTTGGGTTCAAATTGTTATTCATTTGGTCATCGGGACTTCTGGGATCTTGACTTGAGAGTATTTAGCAGTTTTTAGAAAAAGAACAGACTGCTTCATATACTGATGCAGAGGATGTTACTAGGAAAGAATAATACCCTACCCCGAGCATCCTTCCATTCAAGGCAGCTGGTGTCAGATTCTACAGGTCTTCTTACTCTTCCTACTCTTCTTGTAATCTAACAAATTGAATTCTGTTGTGTTTTCCAGGGGATGAAACTAATTGTAGTTTCAGATTGTTACCTTGGTTTCGAGCAAGAACATTCCATTGAGAAACTTGTTGACATTCATGGAGGGAAACAAGGGTGAGCCCTCCAGTGACCCAGAGCTGAAAATGAACAATTTATTTCAAGATATTTTACAAAGAATTTTGATTAGAAATAAATTAAGGTGCATCTCTTTTAGTTTGTCGATTCAATCAAAAATTGAAGTGTTTAACATCCTAATTCCTAGTCCTTTTTGGGCATTTTTTGTTGTGTAAAGGACATTAAATGTGCTTTTATAGTAAAAATTAAATTATACGAAACACGCTGAATTAGTTGTGACATAATTTGAAAAGATTTATATTACTGTGTTTGAAGTATCTAAAATAATGTATAATACATTTTTTTAAGTTCTAAGCAATGCTTTTTTTATCGATTACCACTTAGGAATATACGTTTACTGTTTTCTTTTATTTGATATATTCAACAAAATTAAACCAACAAAAAGGAAATAGAATAAAAAAATAAAATGCAGCCTAATTCAATATTTTTCTTTATTGAAGTTTAAATCAACCAAAGCCGAGTATCGAAAAGGATTAATGTAAATTTCCAGTTCTAAAAGCAGGATATATATGCAAACTCCAAATCTCATAAACCGAAGTAGTTCGTTGCAATGGAATTTACAGTTATATTTCAAATACAGATGAAAAAACTAATAACAAATTTATTTACAGAGTGTACAACTAAAGCGTTTGTGTTATTCCCAATCAGCATCAAAGAACCCTGCATCTTTCATTTCAGAGTAATATGCATTATCCAGAAGAAAATCTTCCTCCTGTATACATCACAACAGCTCATAGTATTAGAAACAGAGAAACTTACAAAGCTGTTAATAAACAACAAGACTTTGCAGAGATGATTATCACCTGGAAAAAATCTGCCAGAAAAGTTACATACAAGAAGGGAAGATAGAGTGAATGATAGCAGATAACCGTGAGATTGTATAACCTAGAATAGAAAAAAGAGAATACGATTCTGTCAATACTACTAAATTGAATTGCAGTCTCTCCTACTAAATGAAAGATTTGATTTTAGGAGTACCAAATGCCAAAACCCCATCCCATTCCAGCAAGCACACAACCGAACAATGCCACCTGCACTAACAACAAACATCACAACAACATAGTGGTAGAATGCCGGTCTAGCTGCAAATCATAAGAAAAACCAACATGTTACTCAATGTGTTTCCCGTAACAATAATCTGTATAATAGTAAAAAAAATAATAATAATGCACTTACTAGGCAGCTTCTCTCTCCATTTTGAGAAATGTACGAATAAGATGAAGCCGTAAACTGCAGTAAGTAATAATTTGTGGATGATCCACAAGCCCCACTTCATCCGATGAGTACTTTCCACATCAATGAACAGTGGGAACCCAAATCCAAAGACATATATTACCTGATAATGAAGCATCCAAGAAAAGAAAGGGTTGAAATTTTTACAAGATTAATATTCAAGATGGTTAAAGTCCAAAAGTGACAGAAAATATTACAGTATGACGTATAGAACTACCATACCATGCACTAGGACAGAAGTGTGGGTCAAATACTACAATAGTCTTAATACAAACTATTAGCTATATACTGATCTAAGATTTCCTTTAAAAAAAAAGAAGCAAACAAACAAAACCATAGCAAATACACATTACACAATTCAAATTGGCTGATTTTGGACAATGGGATCTGCGAGTTATGTTGCACATTGTGTCTACCCTATAACACTATGTACACACCTTTTTTTAATTCAGGAATACAACCAACAGATATGGATTCACACAAAAGTCACCTGCTCTCAACTGCCAGATGAGGATTTCAAGGAAAATCTAACCTTCTATTACATGAATTTATCAAGTAAATCAAGATGAGCTAACATGTCAACCTTATTCAGTTAATAGGCAGCCAGGATGGGAAACAAATAGAATGCATTACAGTTAGGTTAAAAAAATTCAGATAAGCAACAGACAAAAGTAAAAAGTGAAGTTGGAGCTAAAAATGCAATCCAAATAAAATTAAAATTATCCACATATTTGACTCTAACATAAATCAACCAATGGTCAAAGATGCATGAGCAAAAACAAGTTTTAAGTAGACATATCATATGGGCTGCCGTAACAATGCCATAAACGTGATATGACACATATTTAGAACAATATGCACCAAGGAGTTTGATGTCTAATGGTGTACACCTCCAAGCATAGCACAAGGAAGTGTCTCAAGTCCTAGGTTTAAACCTTTTATACTGGTTACAGGGCACTCTCAGGAGGCAAAGGCTACTCCGTTTTTGTAGATTAGCCTTCAATAAAAAGACAAGACACATGCATGAGGATGCACAACCACTGCTCAGGGAAAAGTAAACATTACCTTCAGAAGTATATCCACACCAGCAATTATCCCTGAGATTATGAAAGTACGAGCTAAAGTCTCCAACCCACTAGCATAACTTTCCTGGAGCAGAAAAGCTACCAAGCTGATTTCTAGATACAGCATTGCAGACACTGTAAACAATGACAGAAGATTCCAAGAAACTTCCTTCCCAGCAGAGCACTGCCAATACTGTTCATCAAAGAGAGAAACAGACAACCAACCAACCACATTAGTCAATCAAGAAAACCAACACATTTAGACACATCTTCAATGGAAGACAAAAAATCACTTTTACCATTCAATTTGATTACTCACACATATCATCCTCGCCACCATTCCCTCTTAAACAAAATCACATTCCCATTCTATTTCAAAGAAATCCAAAACAACAAATTTTAGCCAACACTAGTATTTTCACACTGTCACTTCCCTTACCACCCATTCCCTCTTAAAACAAAAAAAAATCACATTCTCATCCTACTTCAAAGAAATCCAAACAAAAACTTTAGCCAACACTGTCATTTCTCTTAACAATATCATAACAACAGAAACAAAGTTCAATGTGACAGAAAGGGAAAAAAAATGTCCAAACATACAAAATCAAGCCCTTTGATTCTTCTTTTCTTTTTTTAATTTTTCCAAAATTCCATTAAGCTAAAAATTAGATCCAAAGTTCCTATTTTTCAACTCTAAACTATAAAGAAATTGAAAATTTCAAACAAAACAAATATGAGAACACCAAATAATTTAACAAAAGAAGAAAAAGAAGCAAGTGACGGACCTGAAGAGAGCACCAAGCGAGATTGAGGGCACTAGCGAGCCATAGAAGGGCATAATAGGAAATCATAATATAGGATCTCCCATTTCGCAGCTTCGTCAAATTCTTCTTGGCGTGTACCGCCAGGTACAGCACGAACAGAACCGTTGGAACCACCAATACGGCGTCGTGTAACACCCCGTGGCATTGCCCGGTGCTCTCATCTCCAACGCTGGTTTTGGCGGTAATCGGAAGTTCTGCGATTCGCGGGAGGGAGACGGTGACGTTGACCAGGGTGATGTTATAATTATTTACTGCTTCCAGATTTTTCGCCATTTTATTTTATTTTTTTACCGAAAATCCTAAAATGGACGGCTGTGATTGGATCGGATCATGATCCTTCGTGATGATGATGATGACGGAAGAATTAAGAGGTTTTCCAGTTTGGAGAAGATTGGTATTATTACGAGTTGCAGATATCTTCTTCTTCGACAGTACGTCCACGGAAACGGAACACAATTACCATTCATTAGCGACATGATGAAAACGACACCGTTCCTTTAATTCCCTTGCACCTTCCTTTACACCACCGAGAAAAAAAAATGTAGATATATATATATGTTTAATAAAATTTTATCATACAAAAACATAATATTCACAATTTTATCTATAAGTGTTTATTTTACAGTTAATCCCGTTTGAATATAAATATTTGAAAATTAATAATTTTATTTATCATATTCTCATAAATAATTAAGATAAATTATATATATATAATAAGTTTTATAAAAATATTTTAATTCATTACAATTAGAAGACTTATTTGAATTTTAGAATTAAATTAAAAAATGAATACTCTTAAAATAGGTACTTTAATCTTTTTTTCTTTTTTATATTATTAGATATTTAAATTTTTATACAAACTTTATTCATAGTAATCGTATTATATTATTATCATATATCTTTTAAATTTATTTATTTTTATTATACAATGTGATCATTTATATAACATTGATATATGATTTATATAGTTAATTTTTTAAATTTTTTTAAGATAAATTTCCTTGATTTAAATTGTTTGATTAATTCTAAATGTAAATTTCATTCATTGACCTATGCAATCTAATAATTCAAACAATTAGATAGTTATCACTGGCTTTAAATTTTAACCACTGGATTCTATTATTCATTTAATAGATAAATTTGTTATTTAGAATTGGGTTTTAACCAAAAATGCCCCCATTATATAATGAAAATTCGAAAATGCCCCCCAAGCAAATGTTCGTTCACAACTGCCCCTTTTTCTCTCAATTGGACCGAATTGCCCTCATACCCCCTTGAAACAGAAACGAAACACAACTGCAGTTTCGATTGTCATCACATTCGAGCGATTTCACCTCACATTCGAGTAATCAAAGACATCCCACAATTGCAGTTTGAAGACAATCGGAGATTGTTTGACGGCGACAAATAGTGGCAGAAAATTTCCGGCGGCTCCTTGCGATAACAGGTTAGGGTTTCATTTTCTAGTCGAAAATTGCATGATTATATGTATAAATTTGGGTATTTTGCATGAAATAGTTGTTAGATATGTTAGGATGTAATTAATTTGGTAAATAATTGAGTGAAATGTTGGTATTGATCGGGAGTTTGGCCGGATTTTGTTAAACAAGGCGTCGGCAAGAAAAGCCAGCAAACTTTCGAGTCGTGTTTACTCGAAAGTATATTTATTACACGACGCGAAAGTTTGCTGGATGTCTTAACTCGAAAGTACATCAAATTGTGTTGCGTTGTGGAGTGTACTTTCGAGTCATGTGTTTGCCTGTACTTTCGCGTCGCGTGTTTTCCTATAGTTTCGAGTCGCTTATTTGCATATACTTTCTAGTCAAGGTATTTTTCCACTTTCTAGTCAAGGGATTTTGTACTTTCTAGTCAAAGCATTTTTCTACTTTCTAGTCAAGGTATTTTTCTACTTTCTAGTCAAAGCATTTTTATACTTTCTAGTCAAGGTATTTTTTTACTTTCTAGTCAAGGTATTTTCTACTTTCTAGTCAAGGTATTTTTCTACTTTCTAGTCAAGGTATTTTCTACTTTCTAGTCAAGGTATTTTCTTGTTTCGAGTTATGTTATTTTCGAGTCAAAATGTATTGTAGTTTCGAGTCATGGCTTTATCCTAATTTCTAGTCACGTTATGTTTTATAGTTTCGAGTGTTTCAATAACTTTCGAGAAATACAGAATGCTTTGATTTTGAAGCTGGTTTTGGATTGAAATGATGAAATATTGAAATAATGAAAATTTTATTTTGTTTTGATGCAGTTAGTGATGGTGACAGTTAGCAGTACATTAAAGACAAAGAAGGCGGATCATTTTCCAGCCGTGGTGACGATGTTGTCTAAGTGTAAAAAACTTAGTGAAATTTTGGGAAAATTGACAAAGAGACAGCAGCGTATATTCAAGCAGAGCTACTTAGGACACTTTTTGGATTTGCAGTTTTTGAGCTTTTCAGGGAACCTGGTGCATAAAATCTTATTGCACGAGGTTGAGATAGATGGGGATGAGCAGGAGATGTGGTTTCTAATCAGAGAGACACCTATGAGATTCTCTCGTATAAAGTTTGCATTGATTACTGGGTTTACATTTGGGCCATACCCGGAAGTTTCTGTAGACAGTCATAGGCTTCAAGACTTGTATTTTGGACTCAAGCCTGCCCCTAACCTAGATGACATTGACAGTGCATTCTATGCACTTGATTTTACTTCTATTGATGATATGGACGCAGTGAAGATAACACTCTACTATGCGCTTGAGCGTGTGGTGATCGGACGAGCTGGGAGATATCTTGCAGATTTATGGTTGATGGGCTTAGTTGATAACTTGGATGAGTTCAACAAGTATTCTTGGGCCTCAGTTTGTTGGCGATACACTTATAGATCATTGAGTCGAGCTCTGAGAGGGCAGGTTGGCCATTATCGAGTCAAGTTGGCAGAGGCAAAGGCAAAGGGTAAGAGTTATTCAAGCACATATAATCTTGACGGGTTCCCAGTGGCATTCCAGGTATTCTTGAAAGCTTGTACATACTTACTTTTAATTTACTAATTAATTTACCGTGATGTATGATATATACTTGGTTTGATTTGTTGGTTTGTTTGGTTGGATATATTTGTTTGTGTTTTATGTTGAAAAAGTATTGGTTGGTGGTAGTTGTGGTGATTATATGCAGGATTTTAAATTTTGGGATCTCCTGGTTATAAAGGAGACTCTGTCCGATTTTTTTAAAAATATTTTTTGTTATAATTATGTTTACAGATCTGGATATACGAGGTTCTACCCACTGTTGGCAGGCAGTTCGCACGATGCACAAACCAACGCCTGCCACGGATGTTGAGATGGATGGCAGCAACAAAGAACATCCGCGATGGGATGCTTAGGACACACGTTTTAAGCCCATCTACGGTATAATATTCAATACTTAATAATTTTTGTTGGCTTAGTTTTACATGATTAACTTTTGTTTTGAATCACATCGGTGGAAAATAATTTAACGTATAACTTGTTCTTGTAGCCACTGATTGTACGGCAACAAATTGATCCCACTGAGGAGGAGCGGATGCAGCCGTACTACTCACAGGTGGTTAGATTCCTAGGCGTAGATGAGGGGGAATACGGAGGGACTATTTTTATGGATGACCAGACCCCAGCAGAGATACCGAGCCCTCCAGTCGAGGCCGCTGACATGTCTCCTCCTATCATTCCAGACACGGCTGAGACATTTACACCTATTCCACCAGCAGATGTAGATCAGACAGGCACGACATTTCCCACTCTAGACAGACCTAAGAAGGTATTAAAACATTCAAAAAATGGTTGTGATATGGATTAACCATAAATAAGTTGAGTAGTCTAATGACTAATTATTTGTTATCTTTTATAGCGTCCACGGCCTCGTCGTCCTTCGCGGCATACCGAGTATCGCGAGGAGCTATTCGGCGATGACCCAGATGACCGTGCAGCTGATACCCATGCTGATCCGCCTCTTCAGAGTCATGATGTTCTTAGTCGTCTCGACATGCTTCGAGTTGATTTGCAAGTCTTTAGTGCGAGGCATGACACATCATTGCAGCAGGTACTGGATAGCTTGTATACATTGATCCAGCAGATTCGAGGGATAGTGCTTCCAGATGACAGGCGGGATGGCCATGTTAGTATTTACCCAGTCTAATGACTTTAACTTTTTTAGTTGTGTGTTTTATTGACATATCTTTCACAAGTATTGTAAGTTTAACTAATATTTATGTCCAGGTCGACGCTCATCGGAGTACCAGTGCCCATGTTACTGACCTACCTCATTTGGACGACCAGGCACGATTTCGTCATGTTTACCGGAGGACGACTTCTCGTCGGCCCGCATATGCCAACCCAATCAGGCAGCAATTGGGTGGGCTAGTTAGGAGTTGGCCGCAGTATGGGCCAGGATCTCAGATGTCTCCTTTGCGGCCAGTTCCGGATGCCCTGTTCGGTCAGTTCCTTCGGTGGATTGCTACCCCGGGTGCTTACATAGAGGGCGAGACAGGGAGATTGACACCATCCTGGATTAATGGTGTCTTCAAGGCAGGGCGATGGCTGGATGACGGCGTAAGTGATATTTTATTGTTGTTTTAATTTATAATATTGTTTTAATCTTCATCAACGACATCGTTCTTTTTGTAACAACTTATTTATAAATACAGCATATCAGTGAGTATATTGCCATGTTATCGCATCGGCAGCTAGTTTGCAGAGAGATAGTCCCACAGCATTGGACTGTGGCGTCCCCGCACCTCTACGTAAGTCTTCGATGAATTTCTTTTCTTAAGATTATCTGCTTATTATTTGATTATTTCCTGATTACAATGTCATTTCAATTTCTTATTTCCATAGACTGCGCTTCAAGTTACATACACAGGGTACCTATCAGGAGCATTGGCCGAGGGCACTTTTTACCCGAACTTGGACATAGAGTCCTTTGTGATGGGACGACACTGTAGGCTACACAGGGATTGGGTCCAGGTGGATGTTGTGTACTTGCCTTTGAGTCTGGGCGGTGATCATTGGGTAGCCTGTGAGATCCATTTTCGTCGTAGAGAGATCACGGTATATGATTCTCTTCCCTCTGCCCATGGGGATGCTGATATCGACTCTGCTATGCAGCCGTTATGTATCTACATTCCCTACTTGCTGCATCAGACTGGGTTTTACAGGTATCGCACCGACGTGACTGAGCGTCTCACACCTTTCACTTTCATTCGACCGAGGCAGGGCATACCACAGCAACGTTCAGATTCAGGGGACTGTGGGATATTCACTTGCATGTTCATACAGTATTTAGGATTAGGGCGTCCGTTCGATTTTGGACCAGAGGATGGTGTCCATATGAGGACTAGAGTCGCAGTAGATTTATGGGCGGGACAATTATTGTAGTGTATAGATTCTATTCATTTATTATAGTGTATCCATCCATTCTATTCATTTTTATATTGTTGTTACATATTTTTGTAAATATCAAATGCAAATCCGATTACATATGCAGCCGTTAATGACAAATATAATCAAATATGATATAACAAGTTGAAATTATATTATGACTAATTGGCTAACTAAAAAAAAACGTTACATTCTGGAAAACTAGAAAGTATACTTTCGAGTATGCTTGAAATAAAAGAAACTAGAAAGTACACTTTCGAGTTAGTAAAAATTAAAGCATACTCGAAAGTGTACTTTCTAGTTTTCCAGAATGTAACGTTTTTAATATATAAAATTGTGAAATTGTACAATCATATATAAACTCTAACAATTTGAATATGATACAGTCAAAGAAAGTGTAACAACTTTGCCATAATTTGCATGAACTAATGAAATCAACCATGGTTTATGCAACATCATACACAATCATACTGCTTAATCTGAAAAGTTTACAAGTAAAAAATAATTGGAAACTATAAATGAAAGTCACTGCATCGGGTTAAGTGGAATCGGATTTCGACATGTCGCGCGATTGTGACCGATTTGTAAACAACGAGAACACCTTCGCTGAATCACATCTTCCCCAATAGAAGGGATTCGTTGCTTCCTTGGTCTACCAGCAGGCAGGCGTTGTCTGGGTGGGTTTACAGTAATTCCTCGTACAGTGTCAGGAACCACCCAATCAACATCATTACCAACCGGATTAATAGGCTCCGCATAGGCTGTGACCCAAGCGTTAGTGGTGTAGTAATGCGAGCATAGTGAGTAATGAGAGAGGCGTATATGTCGACAAGCGGCTAAAGAATGGCTACATGGTAGTTGTTGGATGTCAAGGTACTTGCAACTGCATTGCTTCGCCCGTATGTCCACGACCTCAACATTTTCTCGTTCCCTCACTTCGAATTCAAAACGTGAAACAGGATGCACGGTCATGGTACGTGACAACTCAATCTGCTGATCTAACTTCGCTTGGGCTGCCTCAGTTAAGTATCCATCTCGGGCAGTAGCTAACTCTCTACGTTCATAGAACTACCGTTGTACTAACGATCTTACAAACTCAGCCAAAGGAATGATAGGCAGAGCACGAGCATGTCTAAGCACGGAGTTCATACTCTCAGCTATGTTAGTGGTTTGCATGTCATATCGCCTAGATGGAAACCGTGCCCTCGCCCACCTATGTAGTCCAACCTCATCTTCCAAGTACTTTGCTGCTTCTGGATGCATGATTCTGAGACTGTCCATATATTTAGCGAACTCACTTTCACGATACGCATCAGCGGCCTTGAAATAAGCGGCAAGGAACGTGTCTATCTTATGTTGGCGCATCTTGTATTTAGCCTTCAAATTCCCGGAAATATGATAAGTACAAAAACCATGAGTCGCCTCAGGAAAAATAGAGTTTATCCCCTTCAATATGCTGTTGTGTCGATCTGAGATGAAAACCAGATTCTCAATTGTCCCAATAATATCCCTCAACTTAAGCAAAAACCATTCCCATGAAGCATCATTTTCAGAATCGGCAATACCAAAGGCCAATGGGTAGATTTGGTCATTCCCATCTTGGGCAGATGCTATAAACAATGTGCCTCGAAATTTACCTTTCAGAAAAGTACCATCAATGGCAATAACAGGCCGAATGGTGTTGCGAAACCCTCGAATACAAGGCCCTAATGCCATAAAAAAGTACAAGAAATTGTCTTCATCATCTGTTTCAATTGCCGTCACAGTCCCTGGATTTTTATCCTCCAACACACGACAATATATAGGGAGTCCCTTAAACGACTCAGCCGGATCTCCGCAGACGATCCGCAAAGCTACTTCCTTACTACGCCAAGTTTTTGTGTATGGAAGACGAACCCCATATTCGCTTTGGATATCATCCCGAATATTTCTCGGAGTGTAAATTCGACTCACATCTCTAAACTTATCTTTTATAAGTTCCCCAATTAACCGACTGCTTGCTTGTCGATGCCCATCTTGCAATTGCATATTTTCACATGTATGAATTAAGTCAATGCGAGTAACACGGAAATATGCATCACAGTTATTCTTAGTCGCCCGTACTCGCCATTTACAACCATTGTCAACACACTTTGCAACGAATCGAGTCGTATCAGACTTGCAAATCTTGTATTGAAAGTGATTTCTAATGGCCATCATGCTTAATCTATCTCGTAATTCCTGTTTTGTGCTATAAATCTGTCCAACAGACACATCCCCTGATCCAGAACTAGATAATGCATCACTTGGCATGTATGTAGATGGTGGAATGGGAGCATCTCCCGGATGTATTGATTTGACGCTGATGGAATAGTCGTTGAGCTATTTCTGTATGCACCACAAGCACCAATATCTTCTGTTGCCTCATATTCCTCTTCATCAACAACGTTTCTACCTCTGTACTGATATTCATGATCATCGTATTGTTGTTCTTCTGGTCTACGACGAGGGGGAGAAACACCTCTATCTGTAGTGGTTGCATCATCTCCGGGTTGAGGAACATTTGGCTCGACGTTATGAGGCTCTTCGTTTTGCATTGGTGGAGAGTTGTATTCTTCAAACCTGACCCCTGCATCTGTGTAATTGCACTCATTGTAAAATTGTGCCTGCTCTGCCAAAGATGCAGGAATTGTACCGCCAAATTGATTACTTCCACCGGATGACCTGAATTGGGGCATAGTAGCCCCTGCTCCCTCTATGCTTCGTTGTGAAAAACGTTGTGGCCTAAAATGCTCTCCACCATAAACCGGTTCTTTGGTCAGATACAGATAACAATGACCCCTTGCATTAATAAAAGCTGTGTTCGCAACATTCATAAAGGCGCGAAAACTAGATTCAGTGTTAATAGACGCTGCTGTCTGAGTCATTCCCAAAACTTGTGCACAATCAACAAAGATCGCTTTTGCTTTGATACTTTCCTCAGTTGGATTAATCCCATATCCAGCATACACAATCTGCATGAACTGTTCATACGTTATGTTTCGATTAACAGAAAATGGCATCACTTCGCCACCGATATAAAGATCACCGCCGTTCGGAGTGCGTTCCCAATAACCTCCGCACCGAGTAACTACTGTAATCAATAACTCCATAACTGCACCATAAAACCACAAAAATCCTGAGATTAGGTTTCTGTAAAACTCGAAAGTGTAATTTTCTATTAAACTCGAAAGTTCAATTTTCTACCTAACTCGAAACTTACTAGAAAGTAACTTTCGAGTTAGGTGCTTTCTCTCGACTCGAAAGTGACTTTCTAGTAAGAAGGCGAATTTTTTTGCCTTACTTTCTAGTTGTACTTTCGAGTTAAACAGAACTAGAAAGTCCCTCCCCAATTGAACGAACTGAACATTATCCAATTTTTCCCAATTTACCACACTACATCTACTTACCTTTGCAACAAATCTTGTTATTTCACTCAATAATAGCTTAAGAATAAGATTTTGTTTAAAATCAATATAATGTATAAGTAGGAAGAGGAAAACGAAGAAGGTTGGAGAGTTTATTGTTTATGTGTGTAAAGAATAGGAAGAAGGAAAGAAGGAAAAAAGAAGAAAATGAAGGAAGAAAGGGTATAAGGGCAATTCGGTCTAAATGAGAAAAAAGGGGGCAGTTTTGAATGAAAATTAGCTTGGGGGGTATTTTCGAATTTCCTTTATATAATAGGGGCATTTTTGGTTAAAACCCTTTAGAATTAAGTTAACCAAATTACATATAGACACATAAAACCTATATACGACAAAAAGTTAAGGGCTTGTTTGCTTTAGTTTTTCCATAGAATCTTTTATTTTTGACGAAAAATAAGTATATCTTTCAAAAAGTAAATAAATTATATTATTTATATTCACATATTTTAAATATAAATTTAAAATAATCAACGTCAATAAAAAAATTTATACTTATTATTGATAAAATTTTAATAAAAATTATTAAAAATAGTTTCAATTAAAAAAATATCTTTATTTTCAATCTAATTACATCAAATTTTTTTATAATTTTTTAAATTGATAAATAAATTTTTAATAATATATCAAATATAATTTTAAATATTAAAAATATAAATAATACAACTCATATTTTTAAATTGTATTCAAATTTTCGTAAATAATTTTTAAATCGCAAATCTAAGAGACCCTAATTTAAATGATAAACCTCTTAAGATAATATAAAAGCATTTGACTAGAAATTGATTCCTATTAACGAAACTATGTATTCTATAACATAGGTCTTATCTATACAAGTAATATAGAATATTATTTGTAAGTACTAGAACGAACATATTCTTATGGTAAGGGTTGCAATTGTGAAGCAATAAAAAATACTAACAAAATCAAAGTTAAAAATTTGAAAAAAATTATTTGAATGATACAATAGATTTTGATATTAATTCTATTACAAATGTGTTCAGTATATTATATGAAACAAAATGATGTATCTAAAAATTTATAAGAATGAGTAATTTTGTTTCTAGTTTAAAGAATTTATTCAGAGAAATATGATAAAAGAAATAGAAAATACTTATACAAAATGTAGATTTCTTTATATAATTCTCCAATTATTGAATAACAATTTGATCTAGTTCTACATAATTTTTTCAAATTTAAATAAATAACCACTAGCATTAATTCCTCAATGAATTCTCTAAATATATATATATATATATATATATTTGATTATTAACATAAATTAAAAAGACAGCACAATATAATACTCAGAACATGAAGTTGTTCTCATAGTATATGCAAAACAAGCATTGCAAATGAGATAATAACATTTTTATTCTTGTATTTGCTCTCTTATTATCATATTGAAGATGGCTTTCCATAAGCACTTGGTGATAACCTGGGCCTTGGGTGCACCATCAAGGGCGAGGCCCGTTGTAATGTAAGCCCATAAGCCTCCTCCATGTTGAGTTTCTCCGGCACCAGCCCACGTGGTAGCTCCCAATCGAAAGCGTGGACCAACGTTGCCGCCATAAGCTGAACCATCCGTAAGCCCAAGTTCATGCCTGCACATATTCTCCTTCCAGCACCAAACGGTATTAGCTCAAAGTCATTTCCTCTAACATCGACATTGAATTTCTCTCCTCCCGGTAAAAACCTCTCGGGACGAAACTTGAGTGGGTCGGCCCATTCGTTTGGATCACGAGCAATGGCCCATACGTTGACTAGTAGCGTCGATCCCTCCGGAATATGGTAGCCGTTGATCTCGCAGCTCTCGCCAGCAACTCGGGGTAGGGATAGTGGGGTCGAGGGGTGAAGGCGGAAGGCTTCCTTGATGACTGCTTGGAAATAGGTGAGTTGGGACAAGTCCAATTCGGTGACCAAACGATCTCGGCCTACCACGGAATCAAGCTCTTGTTGGACTTGGGCTAGGATTTTTGGGTGACGGATGAGTTCGGCTATGGCCCATTCAACAGTGCTTGATGACGTGTCAGTGCCGGCTGTAAACATATTCTGCAACATAACATTACCAAGTGTTAAAAAGATGTCTCGAAACCAACTACCAATCAGTGCACGTGACACAAGCTACTAGTAGTGTGTGAGATTCAACTTATGACTACCACTCCTTTGCCAACTAACAGTCCTTTTTATGGGTAGGGTGTGTAAGCATCCTCGTTAATAAAATACGTATACATTTATTTGCAAATTAATTAATTATGATAACAATTAAATAAATCAAATAAATAATTTATATATATACACACACTTTTACCTCTAGTTTTTTAAAATTAGTTATACATAAATTATAAGATTTAAATTTAAAGAGTAATGATCTATTTAATAATTATTTTTAAAAAAAGTCTTGAGGTATAATTATCAGAAAAAATAATTATTAAATGAGGATAATAACAAAGTCTTGTTGACTATTATATATTAATAATAAGAATAATAACTATTAACTACACATAAATCACGGGAGATTTACGTGGGATTACCCTACCCCACATTGACCCAGAAGTGAGAACCACACAACTATTGATAGTGGGGTACTCATGACCAATTAACAGTGACTTCACATATGATTTAGACAGACAGTGTATCTACCAGAATCAACAATAGAGATTTGCTTGTCCGCTATTTATTTTATTTGACTTGCGACATATATAAATTTAGGTAGTACTTCATGTAGTATTTATTTATTTTTAACCTTTAAAAGAAATCAATTTAAGATTTATATAGGTATAAATTTTAAGTTATATGTTTTTAATTTTGACCTATGACATCTACTATGATTAAATAAACTCTAAATAATAGAAAATAAAAAATAAAATTTATAAGATTATTATTAAAATTATAAGTAAACAAGTTTATTTAAATATTTACATTCAACTTAAAGTAAAAAATTTTAAGTTAATTTTATTCAATTGTAATTACCGAATTTTTTGTCTTAACTTGAAAACAAAAATGTTCAAACTATTTAAATATAGTAAATGTGTAGTAAAGAAAAAAGCATTTAAAGTAACTTTTAAAATATATAAACATATTGAAATATCTTAAAATATAAAAATTTGTATTTTTACAAATGTTAAATTAATTTTATTTTATTGTAATTACCGAATTTTTAATGTTACTTAAAATGTAAATATTTTTACTTATTTTATGTTTATACTTATTTATATAAATCTAATTACATATTACAATTACCTCTCTTTTTTATTATTTTTAAAGCAATATTTTCGAAAATATATATTTTATTTTTATTAATAATATATATGTATATAGACATTCCTTAAAAGAGAGTGAGTGAGAGGGGATGTACCAAAAGCAGTGCTTTGATTTCCGTCTCCGTGAGCTTCTCTCCCTCCCCGCCGTCAGCATCATCCTTTAACGAAATCAACGTACTCAGCATGTCGTTATGTTTTCCATCACGACCGTTCAGTTTGTGCTCCTCAAGTATAGCAGTCAAAAAACGGTCAAATCTGTCGTGTAGCTTCTTCATCTTAGCTGCTACTCCCTGTAAGTCTAGCCACTCAAGTGCAGGAATAAAGTCACCGATGTTGAACACTCCGGCCAAAACCATCACCTCCACAACCATTGATTTGAACTCATCAGCCTTCGGATCACTACCGCCGCTTCCGTCACCGAACACTCTATACCCTAGCATCACCCGCCCTAACGCATTCACTGTGCACACATTCAACAGCTGCGCTAAGTTCACCACCTCCGACTCCGATCCTGCCTTCGCCAAGGCGCGCGTAAGCACCGACACCTCCTCCTGCAATTTTAAAATAATTTATTTATTTTTAAAAAGAACTAAAATGAAAATAAATAAATAAACAAACGGTTCAAAAGCATGCATGCAAAGGAATAAGTTAATAACCTGGCGCACGTGTCTATAATCATCCAAGGCCTTGCCGGAGAAAAGATGAACGGAGCTGATCTTGCGGAGCATCCGCCAGCGAGAGCCGTAAGGTCGAAAGACGAGGTCTTGATAGTTATAAGCGATATATTTGGCACCGGAGTTCGGAGGACGGCTGGAGAAGTTTGAATCGTGGACCTTCAAGAATTGCGACGCCGTGGAAGCTGATGCCGCCACGACGACGTTCACGAAGCCGAACCGGAGGTGCATGAGCGGGCCGTAGGTTCTGGCCAACGCGGCGAGAGAGTGGTGAGGCATGTGACCGAGGTGCGGGAGGTTTCCGATAATAGGCCATGGTTTCGGACCGGGAGGTAAGCGGAGGGAGCTCCGGTCACGAAAAATGAAACGTAAGGAATAAAAGAAGATTACTAAAATTGCAGAATACAGAAAGAAAGGAGACATGGTAACAGAGAAATCGTAAGTATTCGTTTGTTTTAAAAAATCTAAATAATTTCTCGTGATACGATGAAGATGAGTGACGTGAGGCAAAATAAGAAGGTGTATGTGTATATGCATATATAAAGAGATAATAAGGAGGAGGCCATTAGACAGAGTAGTTGTAGCGTGGTAGGTAACAAGCTTTGCATAAGTTAGTTATGCTATTCATATTACCGTCGACAGATTTGCCTAAAAGTTGAGGTAAAAACATATGCATTTGTCAGATGAACAAATAGGCCCGTGGACAAAATATATAAATTTTTTGTAACGTTGTACTTTACCTCTATGAATTTTGAGAAAAGTCAACATATTTGATTTTTTAATAAGATATTCTTAAATTTTAGATAAAATTAAAATATTATTAAAATTATTATTTATATTTTAATTTCATTAATTTATCTCTCTATTATTAAAAAATATTTAAAAATAATTATATTATATTATCTTTATTTTTATTTTATAATAACTAATATAATTTTATTCTAATATTTAAATTTAAAAATTATAATAATATTTTAATCCTTAATTATTTATTTTTTTCCAAAATATTATTAAATTTATATAATATTTAATTATATATTTTTAAAATATATCATATTGTTAAAATAATTTATTTTAAAAATTAATTATAATTAATATTATCAAAATTATGTATAATTATGGAATTATTTAAAAAATAATTAAGGGTTAAAATATTATTATAACTTTTTACTTTAAATATTAAAATAAGATTATATTAATATTATAAAATAAAAAATAAAGGAAATATAATTGCTTTATATATTTGTAATAATGGAGGGGTTAAATAGTTAAAATTAAAATATAAATAATAATTTCGGGGGTATCTTCACTTCTTTTAAAATTTAGGAGGAGTATTTTGCTTTTCTTAAAATTTCATGGATCTCTAAAATTTAAAGGGGTAAAGGAGTAAAATACAATATCCCAAAAATATTTTACTTAATTAATTACTAAATGAATAGTTAAAATATTTTAAAACTAAATATTTTCAATGATTCATTCAGTTTTTAATAATTATATAAAAATGTAAATATTTTACTTTAATTAATTAACATAAATTACAAAATAACTCTATTCTATTTATTTATTATTTTTAAATAAAATAATATATTTTGAATAATAGGTTCTTTTTTTATTTATCATGTTTGAATTTGAAAATCTAAAAATTAATAATTTTAGATGTACTCTATATATTAGGAAATAAATAAGAGTATTTTAGTTTATTATTACAACTAGAAGACATAAAATATTGTGGAGTTCAGTATTAACTTAAAATTTTATTTTTTTATTTAAACAAAATTATCAAATTTTTGTTATTAAATAAAAAAATATTTACTTTTAAAATGTATGGATAATTAAAACTAAACAATTTTTTAACTTCATTTCATACCTTTTTTTATATCATTTATAAATCATTAAACATAAATCATTTTATAAGGGTTAGTCTGAGAGTGTTAAAAAGAAAGCGTTAATATGCTTAGTGTTTATACTCTTTATTAGCACATTTCTTTAGCAGGTTGTAGAAAAGTAGTTGATCGTTTAGTTAACAACTTCTAAAAGTACTTATACTATATTTTTAGTGCTAAATTAGGTGTATATATATATTGAAATAAGTAATATATAAAATTAATATATTTTTAATAAAAATTAATATTTAAAATTTTTTTAGAAAAAAATGTAACATTTTTATTTCATAAACATATCTGAAAAATTAAATAAAATTTTTTTATAAAAATAACTATAATTTTAATAATATAAAAATAATAACAAGTTATAATTATAAATCTAGTAACAAGCCAATAAAAAATAATAATCGTAATTTTTAAATTTATTTAAGAATATTTTGGAAAATATAAAATTTTGAAGTGATTAAGTTGGTAGCACTTCAAGTGCTAATTTGAAAAAACTATCAAATTTCTGCTAACTAAAAAAAATCACTTCAAGTGCTAAATTTATTGTGATAAACCTTTTTTCTAAAACTTAACAAACACCAAATTTAGCACTTCATAAGTGTTAACACTTTACACATGTCTTAATAAGCAATGCAAAATGGTCCCGATTGAGATATCAATGCAAAACAAACTGAAATTGCCTTTGTTATTTAGGGTTAGTTTGACAGTGATAAAAAATAAGTATATGTATAATTAGTATTTATATTCTTTAGCAGTTTTTAAAAAAGCGTTTGGTTAATAATTTTTAAAAGTATTTATTAATATTAAATTATGTGTTTGGAGGTATAATTAAAAAAAATACTTTTGTATTGACAAAGTATTAAAATTTACTTATATTAAAATAAGTAATATATCCATATAACAATATTTTTAATAAAAATAAATATTCTAAAAAATTGAATAAAAAATTTGTTATGAAAATAACTACAATATTAGTAATATAAAAAAAATACTTTTTGTTATAAAAATAACTACAATTTTAATAATACCAATTATCTAGCTTTTAAATAAAATTATAAATGTCATGAATATAAATAATGTATCAATTTTAATAATTTATTCATCTAAAAAGAAAAAAATATAATAAATAATATATTTCTAAATATCTAATATAATCAATCATATATTCATGTATATATAATCATCTAAATTAAAATTTATTTAACTTAAAAAAAATATAATTTTTAAATTTATTTAGAGATATTTAAAAAAATTAAATTTTTTTATTAATTATATAAATGTTATCTTTTTAAACACTTAAAGTACTAATTTAAAAAAATATAAAAATTTTACTAATTAAATAATCACTTTAAATACTAATTTTTTTTAATAATTACTTTAATAATTTATTAAACATATAATTTAATATTTCATAAATATTTATTAATTAGCAGTGTAAAACTCATCCTTATATTATTTTTAACGAACCTACAATTTCTTCTTGCTTTTCAATCATTCTGTCTATCTAAGTTTGGTGGTGGTAGCTACACGTACGTGCACGTGATTGGAATTTGAAGAGCGGGCAAAGGTCAGTCCAACGGCTCTTACCCAAACTGCTCAGTTTTGGTAACGTGTAGTGTTAGGTACAGAACTAAACATGGAGGTAGCTGGGACACGTGAAGTGGTAGTACCATATCTCATTTTCAACAGGGAGTCAGCTGGCCCATCGAAGTTAGAAACTTGTCTCACTCAAATATTTTTAAAATTTTGAATTTAAATAATAATAAATACGAGTAAAATTATATTTAAATACGTTTTAATTTTCAATCAAAACTTGTTCCACTCAAATATTCTTAAAAAAATAATTTAAATAATAATAAATACGAGTAAAATTATATTTTTGTTATTTATATATACGATGTATTTTTTTTAGTATCACTATTTTTATCAATTAGTTATTCACGGATATTTTAGTAAAAATATGTAAAAAAATAATTTTTTTTGGTTAATTTAATTCACAGATGGATGTAATAAGATATTTTTGAAATAATAGAGAAAAATTAGATAATTTTGTCTAACTATAGGGGGGTTCGGGACATTTTTCTCTCACATACTATAACAAGATTATTTCAACCAGCATTTAACATTGAATGCATTCCATGTGTACACAATCATCCAACTCAAAGTTTTACACAAAGAAAAACAACATTGTTACAACTTAAAAATATTGTTTGAATTCTTAATTATTATTTTAAAATTAAAACGTGGACTTTTGCGGATAGGATTCAAATTGTACTTATCTCGACTTTTGGTATATATCCAATTATAATATTAATAAATTATATATATAATTGTTTAATACTTAAAAAGGAGTATTAAATAATTATATTAACTGTTAAATACAATAATGTTTAAAAAATACTAACCGTTTTCAGATGCTTAAAAAATATTACAACCAATTAACAATCTATCACCTCCAATCACTAACTGTTTATCTCAAAATTCAAATAATATCGTTAACAATAAAATTCAAAATCGAAACATCATAATTCATGAAATCCAATTAAAACCATAACATTAATTTGCTCAATAATAAAACTCATTACGATAACAATAACTAAAAAGTAAAAAATTATCGAATACACAATGATATTACGGGTGGGCAAGGTCCGGTCCGGTCCGAATTTTTAAAAAACAGACCGAAACCATTTTTTTTGGATTTTTTATATTAAGTACCGGATTGGACCGAATTGAAGAATAAAATCGGACCGGAACCGAACCGAACCGACCGGTCAAGTTTAGGTCTGTCCGATTTTTGGGTATTACCATAATTTTTTTTAAAATTTAATAATATTTTAATTCTTCCAATATTAAAATTAAATAAATAAATAAATATTATCTAAAGATGAATTAATAATTGTAATAAAACTTTAATCTATTTAATATATTTTATCATATCAAAAATTTAATTTTATAAATTAATAAATTTGAAATAATTATTCAAATTTATTATTAATAAAAATAATAATTTGACATATAATAATATAGTTAATTAATTAGTAAAGTTAATCAATTAAATTAATGAATCACTTAATTCAAGGACTAATTAAGTTTTTCAGTAAATTCCACGCAAAAATAAAATATAAACAACAAACAATAACAATTAACTAAAAAAATTAGTATACTTGTTTTTAGAATTGTAAAAATAAAACAAGCATTAATAGCTAATTCAGCTACCAAGTCAGCAACGAAACAAGCAATAATAACAAAAAGCCGGTATACAAAATAATCTTCAAGCAATCTCCTTCTGCAAAATGAGAATAATTATTTAGAAATCTAATGACATAATTAAATCATCTAACAATCTTAATATAATGCCACTTTAATGTTAAAAATAAAGTTATAGAATATAAAAAAGACATTTAAATAGCAAGACAATGATATTTTTTTGTAAACAATTATTAAATATAACATATATATATATATATTAATAAACTAAAATTTATTATTATGTTTCATATGATAGGGACTATGATCACAAAACATGTCTTGCAAATTAACTCCAGTTTGTGTAATGTAATGTTGTACAATATCTTGAAAACATAGCATGGGATTGTGTTTAAGTCTCACAATCACCAGCTTGAACAAATATTCAGTGAACTGTTTGCCTCCCACCCATGTACTATGATATCCTTTATTACTAATAAAAGAATTTTTATAAGATTATATTACATATTTAATTTTTTATTATTATCATATTTATGTATGTAGACACATAAAACATACGAGAATTTGAATTTTCTTTTAAAATATAAATACTAATTTGGTTGATCGAATTTGAAATTTGGTAGTTCGCTGAACTATATTTGATTGACTAAATATAATCAACCTCATTTAAACTGTATCATATTCTAGTTGGTCGATTATTTATATTCAATTAATCAAATTTAACAATTTGATCAGTCAAATTTAGAAACCGAATATTTAACAAAAAAAGGGACACCCAAACCTAAGAACCATAATATATATTATATATAAATAACAAAATTTTATCATTTATTTATAAGATAAGAGTAATATAACTATTAGAAAATATTGTATTTTCTATATATGTTTATGAATATACATGAACATGTCTTTGTATAAACAATACAAAATTCTAATTCGACACAAACTAGAAAAATTAATTTAATATATATAAATTAAAAAAAATACAAATACTAGTTAAACAGATAAAGAGTTATATTGCTTCCAATCAATTGAAATTGGACATTCAACCGACCTGATTTTGAAAATTTTGTTTCAATGACTAATCACTAAAAATATCAGTTTAAACTCATTTAGAACAAGTTTTAAACTCTTAAAATAGTAACATATTTTAAGTGTATTGAAGAGAGTTTGAGTTTAGATTGGCAATCCATTCTATTTTAAATGTATTATTGGGAGTTTGTATTAATCATTATTTTTATCAAACTCATCTTATAAACATTATAAGATTATCAAAGTGTTTAGCTTTTAATTAAGTGGAAGTGACACTTGTTCAAAGTCAAATGCTACAAGGTTTGCGTGATACTTGAAAGTACACTTATATTGTCGAGATTTAATTGGCACTTGAAAGTCAATTGAATATATTTAAGGATAAAAGACGAATAATAGTAAAATCATCAAGTGAGGCTAACTTAGATGTACGAATGTAGATTGAAATTTGTCAAACTACATAAAATTCAAGTTCAAAAAACTAGAACAAGATAAATGAAAACTAAGGTTTCAAAACTGTAATTTTAAATAGGCCTGGGTGGTAAGGACACAAACCTTCACAAGTGAAGGTGTATCTCCGAGTCCTGCTAAGTGCAAAGCTCCTCCCACAACTTGTGGAACTCTTTACTTATCTTGCATCTCATGTGCGAAAAACTCTAGGATTGGCCACAACCGCATGCATCAAAACCCACACTAGAACTCTAGTTGTAATACTAATAAGATTCCTTAAGGGAGGCTAAGGAATTTAGACTTGTCCCTCATTTCCACCAACCAAACATGACAATCTTTATTTTCCCCTTTATTCCTTTCCTTCCTCCACTCCCCTCTCCATTCTTCCAACCATACTCACCCTTGTAGCTAATTAACTTTTATATCATTTACTTCTTGTTCATTGTTATTGTCTATTAAATTCCTTAAACTACTTGATATTGAATTTGAGTTGTATATTACTTGTCTCAATTGAAATTTAGTAGAGTTTGGGATCTTTGCATTAAATAATGATATTGAATGATATTAATATAATTACGGGCTAGTTTGAGATTCCTGTGAATTCTAAAATAATTTGTTTTTGTTGTACTTTAGGAATAATCAACTTTAAAGAGAATAAGTTTAGTGTTTAGTAAATATGATATTCAAAAGTACTATAAATTTGAAAAGCATTTTACCAGTGTTTGGTTTGCTTTGTAATGATCTAAATGACTAAAATAAATATATAATATTGAATATTATTTGCTAATATATATATATATATACATATAATAGTATATAATTTATTAATAACACAAAAGGTACTAAATAAATTAATGAGTAAATAATATATTTTTATATTATTTGTAAATTATTAGATTTAAGTATATTCAATAGTAGAGATTAAATTTGATAACTGATAACTTCATATATCAATGGCTCTTTGATTTTATAGCAAAATAAATTTTATTTTGTAAGACAACTTAAAAAATATATTTTGTATTAAATAATTCAAATATTTGAATTATTTTGAAAAATATTAATATATATATATATATATAAATTAATAGACGTTCTATGAAAATAATAATTAGTTGTAAATAATAGCAAGAATAATTTTTTTTTAAGTTTGTAAGAGAAAAAAACATTGTGCAGTATTATCACACTCAAAATTTTTCAATCTAAGCTGGTAAAGAAGAAACAAGGTTCTTCTTATAATATTGTTGCAACCCAATAGGATTCAAGTTTTATAATATTTATTATAACTATAAAATTAACCATGTATGACACATTGTATTTAAAAATTACATGTGTGTGTTAGTTAAAAATTTGTACAAGACATATGACATTTAGGTAATTAACATCATGTTTTTATATTAATATTAAATAATATTAAAAATAATCCAAGAAAGAAAGATTTATGTCATTATTTTTAACCATTAATGTTTATTAAAAAAATATTCATGTCATTATTTTCAAATATTAGTATTTGTTCAGAAGACTTACTAAATTAATAATCATAATATTTTTGGTATGATTTTTTATTATCCAAAAAAATTAAATTTTAGATTTTTCAGAGTGCAAATTTTTAACTCTTTAGAAATTTTAGAAAATTTTTAATATATTTCTCTTCAAATTTAATTTTAAATTCTTTTTTTATTAAATAATAACATTATTTTTACTAAAAATATTTACAATAATCAAATAATTAATAAATTTATGTTTAAAAATTTATAAAAAAATAGACCCTACTAAAAAATATTAGTCTTTAAATTTTGTTGCATCCTCTGTATATGTGATTCTTATACTATTTATACTTTCCATAATTGTTAAATAATTTATATAAATATTTAAATTAATTTAATTTAAAATTTATACTAATTATATTTTTGATAAATGAATTAATTTATATAGATATTTAAATTTATAAATATTTAGATACTAAATTAATTTAAAGTGATTTATGATTATTTTATCAACGGTGACTGACTATTGCTGGCCACTATTTGCCGCCAGTAACCGACTTCGAAATAAAATATAATAGACATCATTAGACTCTAAATTTCTTAATCTACTTGATGATATAGTTATTTCTAAGAAAAAGGCAATAGAAAGAGGCCAAAATGGCAACAGCCACCCTCGGGCTCCAAGCAACGAGTGAAAGCACGCGGCCATCACAATTACATATTGGCTTCTACCTTACAACTTTTGTATTTCTAGTCACTATTAGCGTGGAGCCATACGGTAGACGGCACCATTTTAGCCATCTTTGGTCTATCATCGTGTAAATTAAAAAATTTAGAGTCTAATGATATCAATGGTAATTTATTTGGAGTCGACTATTGGTGGCAGACGATGGTCAGTGACAGTGATAATGGTGATTGATGACAATTTGATGGTTGCCAACGACTGTTGTTGGTGGAAAGGGTAGGGGCACAATCAACAAGGGATTTGACCTTAGATGAGAGAGAGTTGTTTGTGGTGTGGTAGAATACTTATTGTTTTGCCCTTAAAAATAGAATTTTTTAATCATCTCAACTAATGATAGGACATAACGAAATATTTTTTAAATTTCAAGGGGGTAATAAGTAGTTAAATCAAACTTGTAAGGTATGTAGGATAATTTTCCATAATGTTTTAGTATACTTTTTTTTGTGAACCAAAAAAAGAGAGAGATAATAATGGTAAAAATTTGATTTTTGTAATTGGGAGAATGTTTGATATCTCTTATTTGAAATTTTTTATTATTTTGCTGAATACCTATCACCCTCTAATATTTCAATAATATCTCAATATACTCTAGATCTTATTTTTGTTAGCTTTAAAAGTAATTTTTTGTGGCTATTTTTGTATTTTATTTTATAATAAGTATCAGCTGAATTAAATATATGTAACACGTGGACATGTATATATACATTAGTAGCTGATAGAAAATTAGGTTAAATAACTGGGATATTGAATATTCTCCCACATTAAATTTTCGAATGTAAGGTAGTAATATACATAACTATTCATGCATGTTGTAGGAGACATGCAACTGAGAGTATTTATTGTAACATCTATTATTTGTAAATGCTACCAACCGTCATACAAGTCATTCTCTTATTTCTCTTTAATTTTATTGCTATTAGTTTTTTGAATTGAAAGGTGCTAAAGTTTAGTGTAAAACAAGACAAAACAAGTCTCTATTTTTAACAGTGTAACATTAGTACCCAAGTCAAGATGTGGGGTCTTTGCATTAAATAATGATATCGAAAGATATTAATATAGTTGAAGAAAGTAATAGCTAAATGGTTGTTGCATGCCCTATTGCATACAAATTAAGTATGATATATAACACGAGGCTTATGTAGTAGGGCTATTGAATGTATTATTATATACAAATTAAGTATGGCATACAACATGAGGCTTATGTAGTGGTGACGCCCGAAAATTTGTATATAATATAGGTGATATATGCCCTTAACTGGAAGGAAAATCTATCAATACTATTAATATGATGGAATACCTACTAATATTGTGCATAAACCCTATCTAGGTGATATATACTCTCAACTTAAAAAAAAATCTACTCATATTATTAATACGATGGAATACCCACAATATTGTGGATAAGTTTGCATTTGGCAGGATTTGAAACATGCTACATTTAAGAAAAGAAGTATATCCTTTTACCATCAACGTTGAGGATCTTAAAAGTGAGAATTTATTTTTTGAACACAATAATTTTGAATAAAAAATTTGTTACTTGTGTTTATACATAAGTTGTCAAATAAAGTTATCATTTTAGAAAGCGAGAAAATGACCTACATATAGATTGTCTTCTCATCCATGTGCTTAGAGAGTTCCTACTAAAATTAGAAAAAATTTAGTAGAATTAAATTTCTCTCTTTGTGGACTTGTTCGCACAAATATTCAAACTTTTTATGCATCCACTATATTTCTAATCTATTTTAGTGAGTATGTTTCCCTAGCAAGAATTTTTTATTTAAAAAATTGAAACAATTCATCATAACTAAATTCTACTGTTTTTAAAGTAATATTTTGGAGTATTTTTGTATTTTATTTTACAATAATTATCAGCTCAATTAAATATATGTAACACGAGGACATAAATGTACGTTAAAAGGTGATAGAATATTAGGTTAAATGATAGGGATGTCGAATATTCTCTCACGTTAATTTTTTGAATTAAGGCAGTAATATTATTTTTAATCAATTTTAGTGATTACACATTATTGTATTAAATGACATACACAACTATTCATGCATGTTGTAGGAGTGCAACTAGGAGTATTTATTGTAAGATCTATTATTTATAAATGCTACCAACCGTCAGACAAGTCACTCTCCTATTTCTCTTTAATTTTATTGCTTTATTAATTTTTTCAATTGAAAGGTGTTAAAGTTCAGTGTAAAACAAAACAAACAAGTCTATTTTTAATAGTGCAACAATAATACCCAAGTCAAGATGTGGGGTCTTTGCATTAAATAATGATATCGAAAGATATTAATATAGTTGAAAAAAGCAATAGTTATATGGCTATTGTATGTACTATTGTATACAAATTAAGCATGGCATGTAACATGAGGCTTATGCAATGGGGTTATTGTATGTATAATTATATACAAATTAAGAATGGTATAGAACATGAGGTATTGAGGTTTATGTAGTGGTAACTCCAAAAATATTTGTACATAATGTAGGTGATATATGCCTTCAACTTGAAAAAAAATTTATCCACACAACTAATACAATAAGATTACCCTCAATATTATGGGTAATCGTAACGAATTTGATAGGGTTTAAGGCTATTGTATGTACTATTATAAACAAATTAAGTATGGTATAGAACATGAGGTTTATATAGAGGCAACCCCTAAACATTTGTACCTAATCTAGGTGATATATGTCCTCAACTTGATGAAAAATCCATCCACACAACTAATACGATAGGATTACCCTCAATATTGTGGTTAATGGCGACAAATTTGATAGGGTTTAAACACACTCTGTCTAAGAAAAACCCTTTTACCACAAAGGTTAAGGCCTTAGAGATGAGAATTTATTTATTTATTTATTTATTAACACAACAATCTTGAATAAGGATTTTGGTACTTGTGTTTATACATAAGTTGTCAAATAAAGTTGTGTGAAGAATAGATACTTCAAATTCTTAAGAACTTGAGAATCTGAGTCCCTAAGTACTCAATGACCTAAAGACCGAAGGAGTAAAGGTAGAGTAGTCATTCTGACATGAAGAGGACCTGATCTGGTATCTGAGTTCCTATTAGACCTGAGAATCTGAAGAGGTGTTGTCATTCTGACTTGAAGAGGACCTAATCTAGTATCCTAATACCTGAGGACCTGAAGAGGTGTTGTTATACTGACTTGAAGAGGACCTGATTTAGTATCCTAGTACTTGAGTACCTGAAGACTTGAGGACCTGAGGAGATGTTTTCATCTTGACTTGAAGAGGATCTGATCTAGTCTCCGAGTACCCTGAGAACATGATGACTCGAAGAGGTATTGTCATCCTAATTTGAAGAGGATATCAAACTTACTTGAATTAGGATAATAAATTTATTTGAATGGTATACTAAACTTACTTGAATTGAGATATTTATGGGCATTTTAAAAACTATGTACTTTAGAGTTTTGAGAAGAGAAGAAAGGAAGAAACTAAAGAGAAGTAATTTGATAGAAGAGAGTCATCTTGTACACATTATATCTTCTGCTTTTAATAAAAAATCTTACATGTCTTTGCTCCGTGGAAGTAAGCAATTTTGCCTAACTATATAATTCTTGTTTGTCTCTGATCTTTCTTATTATTTATGTGTTTTATATTTATTATCTAATCAGACTTGATAGTTTTTATCATATCGTAATCTTGATTAAATCAAATCAGTGCTAGAACATTATTTTTTAGGCTGGTTTTTTGCATCAAGTTGCCATTTTAGAAAGCGAGAAAATGACCTACATATAGAGGTCATCTCATCCATGTGCTTATATATTTCTCCTAACATTAGGAAATATTTGCTAAAATTAGATTTCTTTTTCTATGGACTTGTTTGCATAAACATTCAAACTTCTTTATGCACCCGCTTTAAACTCCCCCGATCTATGAAGAAGTTTGCTACTCTCTTGACTTGAGAATGAAAAGGAACGAGTAATTGAAAATGCAAGCAAAAGGAAGGAAAGTTTTAGAAAAGGAATAGCAATTCTTCGGTTGATACAAGGAACGGTGTAGGAAAAAAATTCATAATATTTCTTTTGAATAAAGATGTTCTCTATTTAAAATTACTTATATTCCTTATAAAGATTTTAGTTATCCAATAGTTTTATTCATTTTTAATATTTTAGTATTAAGGAATGGATAAATATGTAACAATTTATTGTAATAAGTTGAAAATCAATTAAAACTAGAGATAATAAAGATAAATTAAAAAAAGATAAAAATATTAATCACAAATATAACACCCCAATTTATTCAATTTTTTTTGGCTTCTCATTTTGATCACTTTCAATTGAAAACAACACCAACTAATATATAATACTTAGTATTCTTAATATTCAAAATACTGAACATAAAAAAAAACCATCAAAACTACACATTGGAAGCTCCGACATCTTTAATTACAAAGTTCCATGATAGCAAAGTTTTTATCCTGAAGTATTATTTGCTTGCTACTAAATATATCTCCAACATCACTAAAAACCTAAAAAAGTATGGATGAGCTAACACCAATAGATATTTATAGACAATGAAAGCTTTTAAGAAAATAAACAAATTTACACAAAATGTTCTTTTTTTATTTCAAACAATAAAATATCCTGAATTTATTTCAAAATCATTATTCAAAAAGTAACATACATGTTTATTTCAATTATTATCAACAATTTCAATTAATTTATTTTTAGTGTACTTCAGGGGCATGATTCCCAAGGATCGTCATCCTAACTAGCCAAGCATACTTTACGGACATCATTCCGAATGAATGTTGTCCCTAATTATCGGTGCATCACAACAACAACAACAACAACAACAACAATCAGGGCCATAACATTCTCATTACCAAGTTCCTTTATGTCCATATTTATATTATCAGCATAACTTTCACAATTTACATTAAACACAATGTTTTCATGAAAACTATTCATTTCTAAAAGACCCAATATGTTAATGCTTTTTTTTTTCCTTTTTTTTTATAAAAATAATATTTATATAAAATTATTATTCAACTCAATTTAGAAAACAATTAATTTAATCAACACGTAATAATTTAAAATTTTTATAAATTCTCATCTACTTAAAATTAAACAAAATATCAATTTTCATAAATATTCAAGTAATCTTTCGACCAAATTTAATCCCAAGTTTGGTTAATTTTCTTCTATTTGGCAATGCATTTCTCCAATTTAATTACATGTACATCATGCAACATTACAAATCTTTTATAATATTCTATTACAAAAAAATACAACTTTTACTTTAGCAATTAAACATAATGTATTTTTTTTAATTCCTTTGACATAGCTTTAGAAAATTTGAAAGAGAAGTCATGTGACCTCAATTTCATCTAACTCCCTTACCTTTTTTTTTTAACTTGAATAAAGCCTTATTATTCAATACCTCTATTCTTTTAAAAAAAAAATACCAAATTCATCTACATATATATACTTCAATTAATACTAAAATTTGGGTATTACATCAATAAATATTTTTGTATAGTAAAATTATAATTATCGAATAAATATAGCTAGTTGTATAAATAATAGCACAGTATAAAAAAATAAAATATAATTAATAAATTAATATAAAGATAAAACATATAAAAAAATGTATTTTATACATAATAAGAAAATGACAAAAAAGTAACAAGTATATTTATAATAAGATCATGTCGAATTTATAAACAAAAATGAACATTGCAATACTAATTATAAAATTGATTTTAATTTTTAAAGTTTAGTTTTTGAAATATAATTATATGAATGAAATACTTTTATAAATAATTAAAATAATAAAATAATTTATTAATCATTAAATTAATTTTAAATAATAAATTATTTTAAATAAAATTATGATGAAATATATAAAAAAAGATTAAAGTGGCAAGTTCACCCATTTAGGGGTTGGAATCATAATTCCTCACTTTTAAGAAAGAGATCATGATTGATTCCAAACTTTTTCGGTCTAGAATTTAATGTTTATTTTACTTTTATAGTAAATAATAAATATATAGCAAAAACTTTTTCCAATAATCCTTATTTTCTGGCCACTTTTTATTATAAAAATCGATGTTAGACGTAGTTATCTTTAGGCTCGAAGAATACCTCCATAGCCTTATTCATTATTTATTAATACTGTGAACATCATTAATTGTTTCTCTTGTTTCTCTTTTATTGTCATTAATTGTCTCGAATGAAACGTTCTCGAGTTTATAATAAGACAAACAAGTTCCTTTCCCAAGTCAAGATGTGGGGTCTTTTTGCATTAAATAAAAATTATTAAAAGATATTAATATAGTTAAAAAAAAGTAGTTTAATAATTATTATAGAAAAAATGACCCTTTTTTTTCTGTTATTTAATCTACTCCTTCCATACTTTTTATTATTTTTATAATACTCTTAATCTTCTTTCTATTAAGTGACTGGATTAAATATAATAATACATAAATCTCTAATATTTTATCTATTAATTTAAATAATTTTAATTTTTTAAAAATACTTATAAAAATTTTAATTTATTAAAAAATAATAATTATATCCTTAATTAAAAAATTATTTTTAACTCTTAATTAATAATAAATTTTTTATTTTATAATATATTAATAACTAATTTATAAATTATCTTTCAATATAAATTTATTTAAAATAATTTTAAATCCATAATAATTTATTTTTTATAACACAATAATCTTTTTTATTTTTAATATTGTACTACAATCCTACTGTATTACAGATCAACTAAAAATTTTATGTGACAGTTATGCTATAAATTGAAATTTCATGTGTTATACGTAACAACTACATATGGTGCAAAATTTAGAAACTCTATAAGAGTTTAAAACACATTATTTCAAGTAGAGGTGGCAAATGAGCCAGATCAGCCCGAACTCGCTTCATAGATTGTAAGCCGAACACGGCACATAAAGCTCAACCCATGCGGACCTATACTTGGGTCTGCCCAGCTAGCCCACAGGTCATTTTGACTTCATGTTGACTTTGTAAAAACAATTTACGGTCAATAAAGCTCAACCCATATGGGCGTGCGCTTGGACTCGTCCAACTGATCCATGGGCTATTTTGACTTTATATTGACTTTACAAAAACCCAACCCAAGCGAGCCTGTGCTTGGACCAGCCCAGCTAACCCACAGGCTATTTTAACTTTATGTTGAAGGTTTTGCAATCACGGAATCGAACAAAAGACTCCCAACAACACGTAAAAACTTTACGACCAAGCCAGCAACTTTCAATCGCGAATTTGTAAAAACAAAATATATTTATTTAATATTACAGTGTTTAATTTATATTATTAAAATTATTATATCAATAAAAAAATTAATTTTATAATTTAAGATAATTCAAATTTTATAATTATAATTATTATTTTTATTAATAAAATTATAAAAATAAAAAATTTTATACACAATATTAATAATCATCAAAATAATTATATTTGTAAAAAATATTGTCACTCACAATAGACGACAAGTGATTATAAGAAAAAAGATAAAATGATAAAAACGACTCATATCATTTTCAGATTTAAGATTTAAAAATTTATAGAATTAATTTAATTATATAATTGTCTCTATTAAAGTTAATATAAATTCAAAAAAGTATTAAATTTATTTATTGGAATACATATTTAAAGTAATTTAAAAAAATTAGCTTTTACTATTTCACATGTCATCAAAATAACATAATAAAACTTAATATTTGATTTCTTCAAAAAAATAATTGATAACAATCATCAGATAATCCTAATTAAAATATATAATGTAATATTATAATAATTAATAAATCATTTATAATCATATAAATATTTTAAGGTAAAATTTCTAAACCAAAACAAATTTTGAATTTCAAAATCAAATTATAAATTTTAAAATAAAACTAATAGCTCTTAGAGATTTTTTTTTCTGTTGGGTTGTGTTCTAGTCCTTACGAAGCACAAAAATAATATATATTATAATTTTTTAATTTAGTAATTAAGTCTTTTATAATTATTTATAAAATTTTAATTTCATTAATTTTATAATGTCTTAAAATATCATTTTCTCATAAAAAAATTTCTAAAATAATAAAAAAGTAACAAAATTAAATATTTTTTAATAATTAAAACAATAAATTTTGATAAAATAAAAATAATATTTATAAAATTTTACAGGTAACTAGTCTTGACCTAGTGATAAAATGGTTATATGTATCCCTTATATCATGAGTTTGAATCGTAATAAATATAAAAAAAATTTAATTGAAAGTAAATCCATTGGGCACTTGCATCCTATTTATTTTGCGCAAAGAAATTCTCAATAATTTTATTTTTAAATATAATTATATTTTATTTTTTAAAAAATTAATATTAAAATATTAGAATATTGAACAATTTATTAAATTTTGGTGCAATTATGGTCATTTTTTGTTATAAAAATTAAAATCCAAATATTTACTCACACATATAACATATAATGCGATTTCTGCCTTCATAATTATAAGAAAATCTACTCTTATATCAGAAGAAAAATCCTACAATTAATAGGAGAGGGGCAGAAAAATAATTATTATATAAATGGGTTATTTTTATATTTAAAAATAATAAAATAATTTATTAAACATTACTTCCAAGTGGAAAGCTCACCAATTTATCATGATTTATATTTCTTTTATTTTATTAATTTTTCTGAAACTCCGTCCATAATTTGCAAGATTTTACAGAATATTATCTTCCAAAACTCTACAACGAAAGAAATACGTTAAGGCTAATGTTGAAGAAGCTTAGAAAACAGGAATGGTGATGTATTTACATTTTGTAAAGCTTATCTGAAACAGAAATGGTATTTAGAGGAAAAAGGAAAAAACTATTTATTCATTTGCTTATATATACTTGCAAGAAAACACAAGGAGGCAAAAGTTAACTGTTTTAACAAACTCAAAACATCAGAAATTTGAAGGAAAAAAAAAGCAAAGCAAAGCTTAGAGAAAAACAATTCCATGTAATTAATTCGGCACACCCTGAAAGTCTCAGTCGTCAACCATCTCCTCGTCGTCATCAATTTCTTCAATCTTCATCTTCTTGACTGCTTGGGCAGCATCGCTCCTTGGCCCAGTTGGGATTTGAATCAGCACATCAGATTTCTGCCCTGTGGCTGCATTCACAAATCCTCCATTCTTCTCCACCCTATACACCAACTCGTCCGCGTTTGGCCCCGCATCGATGTACACCGTCGAGTTCTCGTCGATTTCTTCCCGGATGAGCATTCTCGACAGCTGTGTCACCACCTTCCTCTCTAGCCACCTTCTGATAGGCCTGGCTCCGTAGACCTGATATGCAGGAAAATGAAAGAACCTGTTAGTTTCTCAGGAGAGCAAGCACACAGGAAAATGTGATAGATGGTATGGAAAATGAATACATACAGGATCATAGCTTTCAGCTAATACAATATCCAATGCAGCATCACTCACTGCCAAAGCTACACCCCTCTCAGCAAGGCGCAGAGCAACATCCTTCATTTGCAACCTAGCAACCTTTCTCAGTTGCTCGTGTGAGAGAGGATCAAACACCACAATCTCATCAAGCCGATTCAACAGCTCTGGCCTAAAGTGCTTCCTCACCTGTTCCATAACATATAGAATATGTTAGTGTTAGCACTAGAGATGAATATGCAGAGAGCAGAAATGATAGTGGGTTGTTTTAGTTTCAAGTACTTCACCTCTTGCATCACGCGATCACGGGCAACTTGCATTGAGACCTTGCCCATAAGTCCAGATAAGAGGTGTTCAGCTCCGAGGTTTGAAGTCATGATGATAACTGTATTTGTGAAATCAACAGTACGACCTTGACCATCAGTCAATCTTCCATCATCCAGAACTTGAAGAAGTGAATTAAACACAGCAATATGTGCTTTCTCCACTTCATCAAACAATACAACACTGTATGGCCTCCGCCTTACGGCCTCAGTGAGTTGCCCACCTTCCTCATGTCCAACATACCTGTAATACAAAAAATGTGTAAGAGACAACTATCATAACCTAACAGTCTACGCCCAAAAGCACAAGGGGACTGTAAATGCACTTACCCAGGTGGAGCACCAATTAGCCGTGATACAGAATGTTGTTCCATATACTCAGACATGTCGATTCTCACCAGTAGGTTTTCATCATCAAAGAGTTGCTCTGCAAGAGCCTTAGCAAGCTCAGTCTTACCAACACCAGTTGGTCCCAAGAAAAGGAATGAGCCAGTTGGTTGTTGTGGCCTACCCAAACCGGCCCTAGACCTCAGCACAGCCTCTGCAACAGCATTAACTGCTTCATCCTGCCCGACAACTCTGTTATGCAACCTATTAGCTAGCCCAATTAACCTCTCTCTATCATTCTGGCCAAGCCTTGTAACAGGAATGCCTGTCCATCTGCTCACAACCTCTGCTATTTGGTCTGGTCCAACAGTCTCTGTTAGTATCAAGTTTTCTTCACCATGGTTTGCTTCAAGCTGTGCTATGGCAGCTTCCACTTCTTGAATTGCCCCATACCGTAAATCAGCAGCTCTGGCCAAATCATATCTTCTTTCAGCCTCTTGTAATGCATATAGGAGCTCTTCTCTCTTCTGCTTAAGCCTGTCGAATCTCATCAATCCTTTCCTTCTCCTTTCTGTACCTCATCATCAGAGGCTGAAGTTTGTCTCTCAAATCGTCAAGTTCTTTTCGAACCTGAAACAATAATAAGTTAGAGCCTGTGCCACATATAAAACAACTGAGAAACAACCAAAACAATTCTTTGAACACCGAATTCTTACTTCAACTAGTCGAGCTTTGCTAGCTTTATCTTTCTCCTTTTCAAGTGCATGAAGTTCAATTTCTAGTTGCATTCTCTTCCTTTCAAGGTTATCAATTTCCTCGGGCTGACTATCAAGCTGCACCCTCACATTGGCACAGGCTTCATCGACCAAATCAATTGCCTTGTCAGGAAGATGACGCCCTAGACACAGAGAAGTAGATATTACCACAGTCAGCATTTTCAAACACAAATTATAAAGAAATAAAATTAACAATAATCAGAATCAGTATCACTAGAATTATATGTTATGATAATGAAATTAGCATACCAGTGATGTATCGAGCTGATAACTGTGCAGCAACAACAAGAGCACGATCCTGAATCCGCACACCATGGTGACCTTCATACCTCTCCTTCAATCCCCGTAGGATGCTTATAGTATCAGTAACACTTGGCTCAGCAACATAAACTTGTTGGAACCTTCTCTCAAATGCGGCATCTTTCTCCACATACTTCCTATACTCCTCAAGTGTGGTAGCCCCAATGCACCTAAGCTGACCTCTTGCAAGCATGGGCTTGAAGAGGTTGGCAGCATCCATGGATCCCTCAGTTCGACCAGCTCCAAGCACAAGGTGAATCTCATCAATGAACAAAATCACTTTCCCCTCAGCTTCTTCCACTTCTTTCAGAACAGCCTTTAACCTTTCCTCAAATTCTCCCCTATATTTAGCACCCGCGACCAGAGCACCCATGTCCAATGCAATAAGCCTCACATCAGCAAGATTACTAGGTACATCTCCTCTCACAATTCTCTGAGCCAAACCTTCAACCACAGCAGTCTTGCCAACTCCTGGCTCTCCAATAAGAACAGGGTTGTTCTTAGTCCTCCTTGAGAGAATACGAACAACTCTTCTAATCTCTTCATCCCGACCAATGACAGGATCAAGCTTTCCTGCTTGTTCAACTAGGTCTCTGCCATAAGTCTTCAGAGCTTGAAAATTAGTATCACCAGAAGCACTCTCCACCTTTTTTCCTTCCTTCCCACGAAGTTTTTCTACCTCTGTTTTCACTCTTGCTGCGGCAACCCCAGCCTCCTTCAACAAGTCACCAATCTGGGAATCCTCAAGTAGTCCTAGAATTAACTGATCAACAGCCAAATGGGTATCTCCACGTGCCTTTTGTGCTGCTTGAGCACGTCTAATTACTTTGATAAGTGTAGTACTGGCAGGGATTTCATCTGGGGGTGGTGTCTGAGATGGCAGTTTTTTCAAGGCTTGTTTGAACACTCTTTCCGCTGACTGTGAAGCATTTTCGCCACCAGCACTGTTGATTGCCTGAGGAAAGATGCCACTGGGATCAGATATAAGAGCGGCCGCTAGATGGAGAGGAGTGAACTGTGCATGTCCAGCGCCCATTGCCAATTCATGAGCCTCGGCAATAGCCTCATTTGTCTTGTGGGTGAACTTGTCAGGATTCATTTGTACTTCTTAGTATCTACAGAAACTGCTGCAAAGGGATATAAGGAGAATTAGGACCACAATTATGCAGACACTTCATAAAAAATTTTCTTTAAAAAACTATAACAATCATTGTTGAAGACCATCATTAATGCCCCTTTAAAGCAAGATCAAAGAAAAAATCAAGAACAATCATGTTAATGTTCACAAAATGTCCCATTAAAACGAAAAAAAAGAAACAAATTCATAGAGAATATAAAAATAACCCAGAGAGCTTTTTTAAATTAAAAAGCTTTGGCCAAGAAAAGGCAAAAATTAGTTCAGGGACTCAAGATGATTCACGTCGAGCACCAAATTTAGAAAACAAAAGAAATGGTGGAGAATGAGAGATCAAAAGAGTGGCAGTTAACTAACAACTTTGTTTAACTACAAATCACCAATAAAATTAAATTAAATTAAAAAGTAACAAAGAAACTTTAAACTGACATATATACTGCGCAAAAGCTTTGATCACATCAAGAAGAGAAAATTGAGTTTCAACATTCAAATTTTTTTTACTCTTTTTCCTTTCCCAACAACCAAACAGACCATAACAGAAATGTTTCCCGAGAAAAGCACCAAAAAGAGAATGCACCCATTTTCTTTCTAACACTAAAAACTCAAGATCAAACACATTTCAACAGGAACTAAATCTGAAGCGGCACAAAGACTTGAAAGCACACAATCAAAACTCAGAATTAAAAGCAAAAACACACGCTCCCAGGAAAAAGTTGTTCATGAACATACAAACAGAGCTACAAACAATGCAATAAAGAGAAGAGAGTTTCATACCTTATTAACACAAAATTTCTTCGACAGAAGCGAACTGCTCTGTTGTCAACTTTTAGACTTGCAATGATATGATTGATTCTTTCTCCTGTTACCAAAAATTGCAGTTGTTTGCTCTGCTTAGCGTTGCGTTGATTTGCCTTTGCTTTGCTTCGTCGCTGAGAATGAGAAGAAAGAGCGCGCAGGAGAGTCATTTTGATAATGCAGGAGACGCATCTCGAAGAAGCTCGAACTTGTTGCTAGAAACTACTAGAAAATGGAAGATGATTACGGGCAACTGTCATAATAGTACCATCTTTTTTCCAAAATAAGAAAAGTAACATAACACATAGGTCCCTACCTTTTTATTAATAACAAAACAGAGATAATATTTATAATTGTAACTTATCAGTCCCCCACCACTTGGCCACTTTAACCTTTTCTTACTGTGTCTTGATACTTAGTTGAATTTATTTATTTTACATAATTAAATTCTTTTTAGAATTTATTAATAATTTTAAAATATGAAAAATTTATTTTATTTTATTTATTTTTTATAATTATAAATATATTTCAAATTAAAACAATAAATAAACTATTTAAATTTAGAAATTAAGATCTATTCAAATTTTAGATTAATTTAAAATTCAATCAAAAATAGATAAATAATTTATATAAATAATTTTCATTATAATTGGTAGGAATCTACTTGTATAAATAACGGATTATGTGATTATTGGTTATTTTAATCATACAAGGGACATATTTAATAATATGTTAACTATTGAATAATAATATTTTTATCTCTAAATTTTGTAAAAAAAATAAATTAAGACATAAATTTCTACATTTCAACAGTTTAGTCCCTTTAAAAAGCACCCATGTGAAATTAAGAATTAGTAGTTAAGTTAAAATTACATAGGGATTGATTTATTAAATTTACCAACTTATATTCTAATTTATTATTTTTGATAAAGTTTAGGGAGCAAAATGTAGTTACTCCATTTCATATAATTATTTATTATTTATTTATCTATTTTCTGATTTGGTGAGTGGAAAGTAATGGACTCGCCCAGAAACGCGCCACGTAGGAATATCCGAGCCTTTGATTTTTTATTTATTTTTATTTCATTTTATTAACTCTGGCCCAGGGACTTGCAAATCAGAGGTAGAATCAGATTTGGGGAATTTTCACATACCTCCCCTGAGGTTTGGTGAAATAACACATAGAGGGAAGGTATGACGTAATTCACACATACCTCCCCTCTCATTTAACCAAAATTTACTTTTCCATGTCTTAACATCCAATTTTTGTTAAAAAGTCAATTTTGCCCTCAACCTATGTCATAATTAGAAGCTGTAAATGTAAATATCATGTCTATAAAAATGTTAAAAAATGGAGCAAAAAAAAAATACAATTGTAAAACTACTCTTTCCTTCTATTTCACTATATATGCACACAAGTTACCTTGTACAATACAAATGATGCTCTGTACAAAACCAACATTACTCCTAAAATTTTCACAACAATGCCAATTTAGCTCCCAAAACACAACCACTAATCCTAGTTTTTACAATTGCCCTACAACAAATCAACTAGTACTAAAAACACCAGTCATCCTAATTTTGTCTATTCTCCTCATCCTGTAAAAATAACATAATATCAATGTCATAACCAAAAAAAAAATTACAATTGACCTCAATCATGCACACACACAACAGTTTCAAAGGAAAGGTAAAAAAATAAATAAATAAATTATAAATTGACATAAACCTTCCCACACACAACAACATTTTCTTTTGTTCCATTTTTTAACATTTTTATAGACATGATATTTACATTTACAGCTTCTAATTATGACATAATTTGAGGGCAAAATTGACTTTTTAACAAAAATTGGATGTTAAGATATGAAAAAGTAGATTTTGGTTAAATGAGAGGGGAGGTATGTGTAAATTACGTCATACCTTCCCTCTATGTGTTATTTCACCAAACCTCGGAGGAGGTATGTGAAAATTCCCCAATCAGATTTTTAGGTAGTAACTATATATTTTATTTATTTGGTATCAATATTATTTTTTTATTTATTATAATTTCCTTGTAAGTGATATAAAAAGTATTTTTTTCATTACTTTTATTTTTCATTATTTGTTAAATATATATTTTGATAATTTAAAAATTAAAAAATATACTAATAAAAAAAAGGTTTTACTCTTTTCTTTCAATCAAATTTTATCTCATTAAATATTAATGATAAAATTTTTAACGAGATAATATTATACACATTTAATATTTAATAATTATATTTTTTTAAAATACAGAATCTATTTAAATAAAAATAGTGTAATTTAGAGGGAAGTGTTATAAATAAAAAAAATAGATTTAACTTTATTTTCATCAAAAAAAATTATTTAAACTTCTCATATATTTATTACATTTATTATTTATTAATGTTATTGAATTTTTATCTGATAATTTACACTATATATACACACACGTGTGTGAAAAAAAATATCAAATTAATCGCTCAACTATTAAAGATCAACTATTTCACCCTTTTTCTATTGTCCTAAATTATTAAAAGGCAAATAAAATGTCTATATTATCTTTATATTTATTTGATAATAATCAACATAGTTTTATTTTAATTTTTAAATTTTAAAAATAATTAAAAATTAAAATATTATTTTTCTCTTAAATTTTCTAACAAACTTTTTACAATATTAATTATATTAAAATATTCTATTTCAATAAAATATTTTATTTTAAAACTATGTATAATTAATATTGTAAAAATCTTCTTACTGTTAATTTTTACCAATTAATAGTAAACAAAAAATTTATATTGTAAGAGTCGAAATTGCTAAAAATCTTATGCCGACCATGAAAGTCCGCCTAATTTTCTGAAAATGAAGATCGAGCTGATGGTAATTAGTTAATGGGGGTGTAACTGTAAGAGTAGGAAAAAGAATATATATTTTTCGAATTTTGAAGGTGTAAAGGGTAAAAACAGAATTTTGCAATTGATGACATACACTCATGTAATGCTAAAAAAAGAGCTTGAAATCAATCTCTCACATGAAACTTAATAACACTCCATTCCAATACTGAACTTGAAATTTCAACAGTCGGTAGTGAATAATCACCTACACCATCTCAATATTCACAAAAATGTTTTAATGCAGCATACATTTTTCATGTATACTACAAAACATTAACTCGAAAAGATGAAGCAAGTAAAATAATATCTACAGACAACTTTCAGAAACAGGCACTAATTGAGGTACTTACTGAAATAGCAGTACTTTGTAGTGAGAAAATGTTTTTGTGTTTCATTCCTCATCACTATCATAAACAACTGCCATCCGGCGATGTGTTGGCATCTTCCTAGGAGGAGAGTCCTCATCTGACTCGATTCCCCTGCGCTTGAGACTACTTCCAGAGTCCTTCATCTTTTGCTTCGGTTCCTGCATAAATAACCAAGAAAAAATTAATGCCAATGTTAGAAAAAGGACTAAATCATGTTCCCTCTATAAACCGCCACATTTATTAAATTAACAACAATAGCAAAGATATTAAAGTAATAGTAATACTGATGATAAAAAGGGGAAGACACTATCAAAATAGCATCCATGATCTCCAATGATATCCAACCAGATACGGTAGCAGGACAGTGTTCAACCCCGGGAATAAGACCAGTAAAAAGAAGAGAAATAATTATTGCCACCAAACTAAAACAGTTGATATCCCTGAAAAAGCTAATGAAGTTTTCACCATGGAGTTTCGATTGAACTTTCAATGTCATGAACTGAAGAAAGCTACATCATACAATAGATGAGAGCCCATATTTAAACCGAATATTAAATATGTTAATTCCATAATTGCAGGAGTAAAGCGAAGTCCCAGATATATTTTTTATACCTACTCATCTACAGAAAAAGGTAAAGTTAAAATATCTTCATACCTCGGCCTCCTCCTCCTCTTCCTCCTCAGATGCTCTATTAATGTCTGGCTCTTCTTCATGCTCTTCTTCCTCATCTTCTTCCTCTTCTTCGTAATCTTGTTCAGGCTCCTCAACCCTCTTACGTGGGGGAGACCTCTCATCTTCCTCCCCATCAGTTTCATATTCAGACTCCTCTCTCTCACTGTCAGAGAAATCTACTGGGCGCCGAGATGATTTAGCAGCAGGTAGGGATGATGACTTGCGCAGGATGTCTCTATGCCCTTGCGACTGATAACCCAAGGGGGGATTTGTCAGAGCAAAAAAAAAATTTAGGTAAATTAAAAAAGAAATTACTCTTTTGAGTTCAAGTAGCATACCTTCTTGGCATTGATAATGCGTTTCTCTGCTCGAGCTTCTGCTTCCAGTTCTTCCTCAAAGCGGCGGCGAGAACGACGAGAGTCATGATAATCTGTTTCATCATCCTGACCAAATCAAACAAATCAAGAAAATTTTGATTAAGGTCTAAATAGCAAGAACTGATCAAAAGATTAGAAAATGGGTATTACATACACATACACAAACGTATATAAAGTGCAAACCTCTTCAAGAGCATCCTCCAAATACCCAGTCGTAAGTGGGCGCCTTCTATCTACAGTTTGTGAGTACTTTCGGTTAATCTTTTCCCTCTTCCGGTTTAGAAGTACATTAGCTCTAATATTTTGACTTTCAGCCTACAAAAAGTTCAATCAAAATCAAAATCAAAATCAAAATTTTCTTGTTGATTATCATTACAAACAACCATAACAAGTGACCATTACCCTCTCTTTCTCCTCCTTCTCTCTCTCAGGATCAATGTCAGTAACGCAGTTCTTAACCTTATAAACCTTTTTATGCCGTGAGTCAACAAGAGCGGTCAATAATCTATGCGAATTTGATGACAAGGATGATGGAATAAATCTCATCTTCTTTAAAATTCTTCCTTGTGATTGGAGGATTCCCTGCAATGTGACACGTCAGAATTCAAGGAAAACTGCTTCATTAATCCATCTCCCTTAATGCACAGAAAATGGGCAGTGCTGTGCAGTACTTAGAAATTCAATAAATAAATAAATACAGGACAGAGAAAATAGTAATCACAAACATAAAGATCTCATATGAGATTCAGAATCACAAAGGCCAAGAATGGAATATAAAAAACAAGTTCAGGAATCAGATGCTACTGAACAACTGAAGATAGAGGAACTGTAACTGCATCCCCTTAAAATGCAAAATCTAGTCAAGAGATCTTCATAGTTAACAAATTCCTCTGTCCGACACCCTCCCATTGCCAAAAGTCAAGGGTAGCCAAGTTTTCATGGGTCCATAGTAGTGACATGCTGAAAATTTGCAAGCATCCAATAACAAAAGAAAAGAAGAAAATAATAATGACATCCGACAACCTAGCCAAAACCATCAGAATCTTAAAAGGAGACAATTATACATTAGTGGGGAAGAAAAACAGAAAGAATATAATGGCCAAATAATGTTCCTCTATACTGTGACACTGTAGAAGTTCCACATGACATAACCAGAACCAGATGTTGAAAGTCACACGCTGCTTCCTTGGGAGACCATTATAAAGTAAGCAAGTTAACTAAAGTTGACATCTGAAGACAACAAAGATATCCAGATATATGTCCAAACACTCAAATGTTTAACAACTTTTGTTAATCTGATGGCAAACGGCATAAAGGTCACAAGAAAAAGTTGCATGCAAGATGCGAAGTGCAAAAGTCAGAAGTGAAACTTTCATTGAAGATGCACAGATTTTCCTATGTTCCCTAAAGGAGAATAGCAAACACAGAGATGGAAGGACTGACCAATACCAAAACATTGACTGGACAGTCATGGGCACCAGATAGACATAAGTCAAGAAAAGCACGGTCATATTCCATCATCCCATAAATAATCAAGTTTCATAGAAATTTAAAGAATTTCTATTCAAATAATCACTTCAAGATGGTTTATAACCAACAATAAATAATAAATGTTACTTCAATCTACCAAACTCTTGAAATGCGCTCTGCAGCAAGCTGTTTCAAAAAGGTCTGTGGCAATTTGACAAGAAAGCAGAATAGCAGTGAAAGCTGAAAGATATTAAATTCCCAACTAGAATACCAAACATATTTGAGAAGTTACCTTTCCGTGTCTAAGGAAAAGGTGTGCTTGATCATGCTGTGCATCTTGCACAGAAATGTCGAGAACCTCATTCCCAATTAATAACTGCAAACTGCCATCTGACCATCTCACAAAGCGTGCATTGCTTTCATACTACATGTAAAACAAAATGTTAGAAACACAACATGGTCTAAGAAAGGAGTCATGTCATAGAGCATAAAAATTTATTGTTTTGTGCATCAGCAGCAGACGAAAACCAATTTGGGCTTTGAAACAGGGGCAGTGGGAATGGAATGAAATATGGTCTTGTTTCCTCCAGCATATTTTCTTTCTCTTTTTCTTAGGAGGAAATCCTTAATTCACTGGTTGCAACTTACATATTTTTAAAATGTGGGTACAATTAGTACAAAATTTATGGCAGTAGCTCTCAACATTTGCAGTTTCATACTTTTGAACACTTTGCTCAAGTAAATAATATTTTCCATTGAAGTAAAGTAAACCTAAGTAGCAGTATTTTTTCAATTGAAAGTGGCATGCAACAATAGAGTTAACACATACCTCAAAACTATGTTTTAACATTTGTCATTCCAACTAAATCCCAATTTGTTGACAAGCATTCCAGTTACAATCACATCAAGGGTATCTCAATGCAACAACAAAAATGCCCTTGTGCCATTCTAACTTTTTGCATTACTGTCAAATAAGATTTACATGTTCAATAAATGCAAATTTTCAGAGCCCAATGCCACGAATTTCTTTATATCTTTTGTGGGCTAGATGTATTTCTTTACTTTTTATTATTAACTTCAACTGCCTGACCATCACATTATCATGCAGTATTATTTGCAACAAGTTGGAAGAAAAATTACATGACATGAAATTTATTAATACAAAAGAAGGAAACAGATGCATGCATATAACCACCTCATGTATAATCACATATGTACATACTCCAGTATGTAAATTAACAAAAGCAACTCACCGATGTTGTACCATCTTTATTTTTAACAGTCCTCCAGCGCACTATATTGTTTTCCAGGCGTATGCGTTTTTTGGATCCAGACTCATCTGTAACAAAGGTATCCTCTTCCACGTATGTCTTTGGATCAAATGGCTTTGGGTCAATACCCATTATATTAGAAACTTTTATCATATTCATCTGCAAAAAAATCACTGGAAGGCATTAAAATTCTGTCTGAGGTCAAGACATTGATATGTTCACTTACTATTTTTATAGCACCCACTATTGAGGCAATTGAAGTGTACAAACATCAACTTAGCATGCACTTAAAAGCTGATAAATTTCAAGGTCAGTACATATGTGCATATGGTGAAATTTGTCATAAACAATTTTATGGTCAATATATGCCAAACTTATATTCTCCCAGCATAAACAAATGCTTGGCTAAAACAAGTTCTTTTCTAAATATACCTGCAGTTCAGTTAGCATAACCTCGCCTTAGCACTTTGTGATTAAAAAAAGACATAAAAATTATCTCATATTCATACACTATGAAATGATTTCTTTTATAACAATTTCAACAAAATGAACGATACATATTGGCATGCAAACAAAAGTTCTATCTAATCCAATTTTCAAGCATCTTATAGATCAAGAGAAATGGTTATTTAAGATGCTATTACAGTAGCTTGACGACGGAAGAAGATAAACCTTGGTTGGATCAGCTGGTGGTGGGCGCAACGGAATTTCTAGCTCTAATGGGGGCCCAACTGGCTTCTCTTTATGTTTAGGCTCAACATGCTCCTCTTCTGACTCATAATGCATATCTTCATCAGGCACTATATCTTCTGGCCTTAGACTTTTCCCATAGCTCCCTTCCTCTTCAACAGGGGATCTCTAAGGAATGAAAACAGTTTACTTGCAACAATAAATAAATATTTCCTAAGAAGCAATCACAAGTGCAAAAATATAAATTGTTACTGCTTTCATGACATAAATACTGACATTTGAATCTTGATCAATGTCATTCTGGACTGCTCCAACATCTTCATCATCTGAGTCACCAAATACGTCACGAATCTCAGCAGCTGAGTGTGCAATGTGAGCCTGATCCTTCTCCTCTTCTACAGGTGATCTACTGCTACAAAAGTCAGCGTTCCACAATATAAGTACAGATCATTGTACACAAGTTCACATGCAAGAACTCTTGTTTTTAGGATAAATCTAGTAAGAGAAACTAGTCAAAACTAGTTAGAATATCATGGGAAACCACAACCGTTCAAAAAAGAGATCCACCCTTCACTGAGAAACAAAAACCATGGCACTGTTACATTGTTGCCCTTCCATGTAGCATCCACAATTGAAAGTGGCAATAAACATAAAACCATGAACACCAACATGACTTAAAGGCATAACTCATTCTAAATGACAAAGCAGTAAAGGTACACCAGGAACAGACAAGACCACTGGAACAACTGAGAGAGATTATTACCTTGGACTTCTAGCCTGATCAACCTCCTCATCTTCATTGTCCGGGTAATGATTTTCCTCAGACCTCTCCGATCCACTTTCAATTACTTCCCGTCTCATGCTTGTTGCTGCTGTCGGATCATATTCTTCTTTTTCATCACTATCTGTATATTTTGCTTCACTTTCTTCCCTTTGATCAACAATATCTACCTCTTGTGAACTCTGATCTCTTTCAGCCTCACTTTCTCCAGGATCCGGTTCAACGTCACGCATTTCACCTTCACTTTCTACTTCTGCTTCCCCATGCCCCTCTACTTCACCTTCACCCTCGCCCTCAGCTTCCAAACCCCCTTCAGCTTCATCCTGAACATCAAACCATCAAATATTAAGGTGCAAACAAGCAAATATATTTAGATTTTAGCTTATCAGCATTCAACATATTATTTGTGGTGCAGATGGGTCCACACCGTACAGAAGCTCAACATGTGTACAGCATCGCCTGGAATCCTAAAATATGAAGCTACAAATAATTTTTCAACTTCACACGTCTCTTTCTGATTAATTGGTACTGCCAACAATATAAAAGAGTATATAGCAACATCCCAGAACCTTAAAAGAACCAAATCCCTTCAATGCAGTTATCCTAATTCAACATTAAGCTACTAACAACGATCACTTTATTTCTCATAAACCAAATATCACAAGCATCCAAGCAAATAACCAACATCCTATTGCCAATTCCACAACGTACTCATTTTTAACCCACATCAAATCCCGCCAAACTCAGTCGTTTTATACAATTACATTCTCTGTACACATAGTGAACCGAGTAAAAAGAACAAAATCACCACGTTCATCAATAAAACAACAACCTAATTTTCTTCGCAGATAGTCGTGTCTCATACACACACTAGGGCATGATTAATTACCCAAACAGACACTAAGACTCGAATTGCGTTTCAATCATCAATGAAATCGAAACCTAATAACAGGATGTTGACATTAAAAGGGGAGAAACATACAGAAGCGTAATTGGGCTGGGGATTGGACTCGTGTTCAGAATCAATCTCTTCTTCTTCCTCTTCCGATTGATCGCCGAACAGGTTTTGCATCATCTGGTGCCTCTTTTCTTCCCCCATCTTTCTACTACTCCTTCGTATTTCGAGTTTTCACAGATCCGTTGCTTCGCTTTGTTACTCGCTGCTCGTTCAACTTTGTTTCCGCTTGCGTTTTGTAAGGGGAAATAACCGGAAATCGGGTTGTGGGCGGGGAGCAACCCGAACGTGGGTCCCACAGTTGTATATTTCTTTTTAGGTAATAACATTTTCATCCCTAATCTTTTACAAAACAACAAATAATGACATAATATTTTCACATTTAATAACTCAGTCCTGCTTGGACCTTGTGCATTGTAACTACTACAGTTATAGAATTATAAGGTGCTAAAATTAGACAAATTATGTCTTTATTTGCTGTTTTATCAAAGTATAGGTACTAAAATATTATTATTATTCCATTTCCTTTTTATAATTTTTATTTTTTGCTATTCTAAAATTTCCAACTAAATTATTATCGTTAATCGTTATTGACTAAATAAAGATATTTTCTTTATTTGACTGTATACAATTACTAATATGTCCTTAAGAAAAGAATAAATGCGAAAAAAATTGTTAAAAGTTACTTCTCTATGAGATTCTTGAACACAACATCGTAAACCAAAACACATAAATCCCAAAAAAAAAAGGCATGTTTACAAATCAATACACAATCAAACCAATCAAATTGTAACATGTCAATTGTATCTTAGAAACAAATCAACCTCACAAACTCATAGAAGACACATTTAATTTTTAAGTGTAATATAACTTTTCAAATAAAATCTTTTAAATACATATTTTATTTATAAAGTTTTTATAAATAAAATTTATTAATTTTTTTATTATCACAAATAATTTTTAAAAAAATTTGAGTAATTATTTTAATAGATAAATATTTAATGTTATATTTTAAAAAAATAACACAATTTTTTTAAAAATATTATAATATATCCTCTTAACTTTTAGAAAAAGAATAAATATCTCATAAATTTTTAGAGAGTGATAAATATCCCCCTTAACTCTTTAGAAAATAGAAAGATGCTCTTAGACTTAAATTTTTATTAGTTTGACCGGTTAAAATATTATCATTTTAATATCTAAACTTTACTAAATTAATAACATTGAATATACTTTGTTTATTTTGGCAATTCAATCCTTATTTCCAATATATTTAGGACTAAAATGTTAAATTTAAACAAATTTAGTTTATTGTTTTTAAAAAATGTTAGAAATAAAAATATTATTTATTCGAATTAAAATATTAATAATTAATTTAGATAAAATTAGATAATATAATGCTACTAACCTTCTTTTTCTCTAACTTTTTTTATATTTATTACAAATTAAGATATGAATTTTTTGTATTTATACAACATTAAATTTAATTCATATATTATAATTTATTATTTTTATTTTATTTTAAAAAATTCTTAATATGCTATAAATGCACTTAACTCAATTATTTTCTTGTCAAATAATTATTTATATTTTTCTACTTATTTTTAATATTTTAACTTGAATAAAGAATTTAATATTTTTTAAAAGTTAGGAGAATATATGTATAGGAATATCTAATTAAATTGGGATAAATTTACATAAATATTTTATGATAAAAGAGAATAATAAATTATAATAAGTGAATTAAATTTATTATTGTGTGAATAAAAGTAATATAAATTTTGAATAAATAATATTTTTATTTCTAAATTTTTAAAAATAACTAAATATAATATTTTTTATGTCTAACATTTTAGTCCCAATGTATTGGAAATAAGGATTTGATGGCTAATAATGAATAAAATATATTTATTTTTTTAATTTAGTAAAATTTAGATATTAAAATGATAATATTATAATAGGTCAAACTAATGGAAGTTTAAGTCTAAGAAAGTATCTTCTTATTTTCTTAAAACATAAGAGGGTATCTTCCTATTTTCTCAAAAGTTAAAGGGGTATCTAATACTTTTTAAAAATCTAGGGGGTATATTACAATGGTTTATTTTTTAAAAATAAAGTATAAGCATTTTAAACAATTCCGTCATTTAAAAAAAACTAGAAAAGTTATATCGTTAAAAGCCCAAATTTTGCATTTCTTTCAGTAGAATAAAAATAACTTTTTTTAATTTCCAAAAGTCATTTTACGGTGGCAACCAAACAACCTAAAAAATTTTGAAAAAAACTTTTATCATTAAAAAACCCCTTTTAATTAATGAAAAAATCAAATCAAACGAACACTTAGGTTTACGATAAACTTTAAAAAAGTTCAAGGAAGGCTTTTAGAAAATTTTAAAAGAGATTTATAACAATTTTTCAAACTCTTCTTAAAAAAAAGAAAACTCAAAATCTCCAAAATAGAAATTCATTTTTTTTATTTTTCCTCAGTTTTTCAATAAACAAACACAAAATCATACCATATTGTCTTATATTTGATTTGTTTTTTTATAGACAATATGGTATCTATCATATTATGAGTCATTTACTTATTTATCCTTCAATATGATGATCGACTAACATTTGATTATCAGTCTAAGAGAGATTTTTGATACATTTCTCATTTTTACTATCTAACTGATATTATTTCAAACATTAAGGGAGAAATTTGATAATAACCCTTGATAGTTTAAACCTTATAAACTTATAAATCTTTCATCTGTTAATTGATTATTAAAATTTGGGTAATTTTTAATTTTATCCAATATTTTATTAACAATCTTCATAAATAACCTTAATTTTTTAACAATATTCAGCCGTACTTCTCATTCTTTTGACAACTAATCAATAGTACTCCTTAAAAGAATAAAACGACACATTTACCCTTATTATTATTAATATTATGCTAAAACACAAAAATAGCCCTATAAAATTTACTTTATATGTATAATTAGTAATTTATTTTTTATTAAAAAAATAAATTACCTATATATTAAAGTTAAGATAAAATGTTATCTTAAAAAAATAAATTAAAATTAAATTATATGTCAAAATAATTAATTAACTACTTAATTAAAAATAATAAATAAACTGATATTTATAAAGATATTAATTAATAATTTGATATTTGATACATAAAAAATAGTAAAAAAAATTAAATATAATTTTTAATTAACTAGTTAATTAATTATTTTGATATATAATTTAATTTGAGTTTATTTCTTTATTATTTAAAAAAATATTTTAACTTAATTTTAATATATGAGTAATTTATTTTTCTCAATAGAATATAAATTATTAATTATATATAGAGAAAATTTTATTTTTTAACTTAAAGGGTTATTTTTGTCCTATATGTACAATATTAATAATATAAGGGTAAATGTGTCATTTTATTTATTTTTAGGGCACTACTAATTAGTTGTAAAAAAAAACACTGCTAAGTATTGTTAAAAAATTAAGGTTATATATAAAAATTATCAACAAAATGATGGATAAATTTAAAAATTACCCTTAAAATTTTGGTGGCCAAAATTTATTGAGCTTTACTCTAATAAGCAATCTACCAAAGTTTTATAGAATACGTTAGACATGGGTGGCAATACGTATAAACAAATTATATTTATGTTGTGTCATTGATAGATATAAAAAAATTACAATTAATATAAAATTTTGATTCATTTATTAATTGTGTCAAAAATTTAAATACAGATACAATCTATTTATTAAACATGAAGACAATTCACTTAAACACAATTAACAGACAATTAAATTATTTGTTTCATAATACGTTTTGTTTAGACACAATTATTTATTTAGATGCAATCATTCATTTAAATACAATTAAAAACAGTTAAGATTTTTAACTTTTTGTTTTTTGATATTTTTTTTACATTTATATATTGAGTTTTTTTTAACATTAGATTTGGGTTGAGCAATGTAAATATTTTTGTCATTTAAATGTTTTACAAATATAATAGAAATTAATAATAATTTTAAACGAATTGTAAGCATACCTTAAATGGATAAACAGGTGAAGAAGATCAAATACAAATATAGTATGATTATTAAATAGGTAACATTAATATGATATGATTATTGTTTATATTAATTTTTTCAAACCCAAATACATTTAGTTTTATCTAATTCGTGTTGAAAAATCCTATTATTATGTATTAATAAAAGGACAACTATATATTATATTCTTACAAATCTAATTTATCAATCATAACTCTATTATATTTCCAGTTACATTAAAATTTACTTTTATTAATACCAAGCATCAAAGTTTTTACCAAGTTAATCTATTTTGATATTATACTTCTATCATAACAAAACAAAACAATCCAACACTATTTTTTTTTTAATCTTTGGATGAAAACACCTAAACCTCAAGCACAAAACACCAAATCCTTATCCTCTATTGTTACTCAATCGTCAAGCATACATCAAATCACTTGAGCTATGCCTAACTCCATAACAATCCTAAATTAACTTCAATTATCTAGTGATTTCATAACATGAGCACGAGCAGTCTCTTAATCCTAACACCCAGTAAGCACCTTCTTTGGGGCTAACTTTCTGCACGACAGTGTTTTCATATGAGAGAGAGGCTTTAAAGCTTGAAAAGACTGTTCACTCATTCAAAGGGAAGGTGGTAGAAAAAAATAAAATTGTCATTGTAACTCTTACATGCTCAGATACATAAACCAACATATGCCCATTTTGAAGTCAGCAGCGAAAAATTTGAAGAATTTAGACCATAAAATTATGAAAATATGAGTATCTGCCAGAAATCCATCATACTCTTCATCATCCTCTTCGGGACAAAGCAACGAGAAAATTAGATGGTAGAACTTCAGTTTCCAAGTCTATCGCAAAAAACTATCCAATTAGAAGTCAGACTTCTATAAAACATGATCTGCAATAGAACAGGAATTCCGATATCAGGAAATTACATATTATGTGATGAAACTCATGCTTAATGAGAAGGTTTCCAACTTTTAACTAAATCAAGCATGCAAGTAGAACAATTAAAATTTGGCAAAAGTTTTTGATAGTGACTTCAAAACCTAATGATGAGGGGCAAAAGACACTGGTATATTAGTAGTCTGCTAGCTGTATTCGTCGGGGTTTTCTTTGCTCTGGATGAGAGGGACTTCAGCTTCTCTTCATATTACGCTCTTCACAGAAAGTCTCCATAACAACCACAAACAACTGATGATCCTAATTCCTAAAACTAGAAAAAATGTCAGAAGAACAATCCAAAACCAAAATCCACAAGTCAAGATACATCACAAAGTAAGAAGTCAGTATTTTCATCATCCATGAGTTGCTCTCTCAACTGTTAGAACTTGCTCTCATCATTTTCCTAGAGCTGAAATGATTGCATATGCTTCCTAAAATATGAACAAAAGTAAATTGATTTTTAATAAAATAAAACATGAAATTGTTCAAAAATTAGATCTGGGAGAATTAAATAGACAGGCATAACATACAAAATAAAATTGATATGCTTGCAGTGTTTCTGCTGCATAAATTGTTACATTACTGTATTCTAATTTCATTATCACATAAACTTGTTAGGTCTCTGTAAGTCTTGGTGGGAAAAGACACTGCAGTTTCAAGCAGGAAGCTATGAGTATGTAGATGTGAATATCGGTGGAAATTGATACATTCTACGTAGAAGTAAATTTAGCAGCAAAATTTGAAATTGTTTGTTCCACAGATGATCATATTTCATTACTAGAATTATTCCCTCCAATTTTTGTGGGTAAACAAGAAAAGCTCAAGCAGATTATAAGGCTAATGTGTGCAGCTGTGAGATAATCAATAAAGAAAGCTATCTGTGAAATAATCAACTGATGCAATTCCAACAGCAAGTGTAAAAACAGAAGAGGGATTTGCAGCAATTCTAGCATTCTGCAAGTGTTTGACAGCTGATGGAACGTAATTATTGTTAATTAGAAAAGCAAGCTTCTGCCTTTGTAGAAAATGTATGTTTAGTACTACCATCCAACAAAAGACTTTCTGTTTGTTGGATTTAAGCAAAGCTATTTCGGCTGGCTGCTGTGTTCAATGAGAGCCATGAAGTTATGTGATTTGAGATATTGCCAATAAATTAATCAAATTCAAGTGAAACATATATGTGTAAACCAGATTGATTGTTATTTACTTATTTTGTATAGAATTTTAAGTTTTCTGCTGAGTACAAATCCTGCTATTACAAATAGATTGTCTCCTGAGATTTATCACTCCGGCAAAGAGAACAGAAAGACCCCTATCTGTGTTTCAGCATTAGAAAAGAAAACTGAGTTCCAAAAAACAAAATAAAACATGGCAATAAAATGGTGAATTTTCTAAAATCAGTCATTTCAATTGCTCTTTATTGCAGGGAATATCTCTGCATTGAAGCAAATAAAATAAAAAAATAGTATAAAAATACAAAAAGACCCACATGTGAAGTTTTTCATTATAGACAAAGGGACCAATTTTGGAAGGAAAATGAAAATATGGGCACCAATAGACGCAAACTGCTGGGAATCAAGGGCAGATTGCCTGGAAGGTGATAGATTGATGTAAGAGAAGGGTCTCTCAGAAAAGGCTAAATCCTACACCATTTCCTTCTTCTCTCCCCTTCTCAGGATAAACAAAAGCAAGAATTCAATCCAAAATAAAAATGTTAGAGGTTCGGTAAGCAGATTAGTCGACACAAGATTTAAGAAAATCTCACACAACTACCGGCCAGTTAACCTCTAAATCATTTGATTGATTTAGCTACAGCCAAATTTGGCAATTCAAGATTAAGGGTATCTGTAGTTTCACACCCTTCTCCTGGTACATGTAGCCTCAGACAGAAATGAAAATTTTAACATAGCTCATAAGCTACAACATAATGAAGACTCAAAATCCCAGCTGAAATACAGGAAAGGAAGAAGAGATTAGATAGAAAAGGAACAATGAACATTTTGTAAAACCCTCACGGCTGGCTGGTGTTTATATATAGAGATAACAACCTAGAGGAAGAAGTCGGGAGGAGGGAAGAAAGATCTCAGCAAGGTTGTGTAAAAATCTGCACCTGGATTCCAACTCAGGGAAAGGTAAAGGGCAGGCAAACATTAGTTCTAAACTTTGTCTTATTGAAAGATAACAACTTTTATTCAATTAGCTTAGAAAGAGAATACAAATTTATTAACGAATTTTTTCATCTTAACATAATATGCTGTTTAATAATTTAATATGAAATACATGACATAATAATGTAGTGTTAATATTTGATAATTAAGGCAACAATGACAAAAGTTTTGTTAAAGGCTCAGGCAATCGGAGATATAACTCAAAAAGATGAGCACAAAAGCTAGGGAATGACCATGTACTGTTTCAGCAGTGCACAAATTATCTAATGATTAACATTTTATCTGTCAGTGACTTCAAAACCTACTGAAGAGGGGCAAAAACATACTGGTATATTAATCTGCTAGCTGTATTCATCAGGGTTTTCTTTGCTCTGGATGAGAGGGACTCCATCTTTCCTCCATACCACTCGCTCCTCGCATAAAGCCGCCACAACATCCACATACAACTGATGCTCCTAAAATTAGAAAAAATGTCAAAAGAACAATCCAGAACAAAATCATATGTCAAGACACACTGCAAAGTAAGAAGTCAATACTTCGTCAGTCACAGGTTGCTCTCTCAATCGCTAGAACTTGCTCTCATAAGTTTCCTAAAGTTTAAATGATTGCATATGCTTCCTAAAATATGAAATTTACTATTAAGTTTTATTGCAAGAAGAAGTTGATCATGCAATGATCCTGCAAATAATTTTCTTAAAGTAATAAGTGATAAATCCCACTACCTCTTGAAGTACCCTTGCGGCCAGAACCTCTGCTGTGTCATTCCAAAGCACAGGGACAGTTTTTTGAGCAAGAATACGTCCCGTATCATAATGCTCATCAACAAAATGAACTGTTGGACCAGAGTATCTAACCAAACACAAAAAGGAAAGATAAGATTAGTAACTCTCTTCCTATGTACCCTAATAAACAATAGACAAGTATTAAGACAATTCTGCAAAGAATTTTAGACAACAAAAAAGAGAAATCACACATGTAACACCAAGCACTTGAAAATACCTAGCTCCAGAAGCAATGACTGCTTTATGCACGTTCATACCGTAATATCCTTTGCCTCCAAATGCTGGAAGAAGTGAAGGATGGATATTTACCATGGATTTTGGATAAGCTCGGACCAATTCCACAGGGATAAGTTTCAGATATCCCGCCAGAAGAATGAAGTCAACCTCAAATTTCCTAATTAAGATAACACAGCAAATGTGAATAAACGCCAAGTCTATCGGCAGATATCTGAAAATAAGAAAACGCATCCTTGCAAGTTTTAGTCCATTGCTAGAGTATCTCATGGATTAGAAAGCTCAAAACAATGCATTATATCCAATTTGTTGCAATGAATTATAAAATTTAGTTTAAGAGTAGCAAGTATGCAATAGATTTGATAGAAATTGGTCATCCGTGATTTAGAATAGACACAATAAACTCATGGCCGGTTAATGGTGCAAAAAGTAAAGAGAAATTTTGCAAGGAAAAGTCTAACCTAAGAGCAGCTACAACATCATTTGGAGACAAACCATTTGGTTCATCTTCACTTTTGGGGAACAAAATAACTGGGATGTCATTATCTCTAGCATACACCGCGCCTCCACAATCTATCAGAGCACACACCAATATCAATACAAAAATCAACTTATAAAATAGAGAACAGACAGACGATTTAACTTTAACAATCCATTATGCTTCTCAACCATATTGTATAGAACCAAAGTAAGCTTCAATCTTTATAGCATTACTGCTTTAAGTGCATACAATAACATTGAAGAAAACAATCCATAAAACTTGGGTACACAAACTAAATATATAAGCAAACTTATCCCATAATTGTAAAGGGAAATTTTACCATGTTTATTTGTGACCAAAACGACGACGTCTCCATGAACTGAACCACCAACACAGGCGGCGTGAATCGACCGGAAATTCGACCCCCCACCAGACACGAAAACGGCCAGCTTCTTCTTCTTAATCCCATCTTTTTCCTCGTTCTTCTCATCAGTAACAACATTTTTTACATTTTCTACGCTTCTTATAACATCTAATCTTCTGTAAGACAGCACAATTTTCGGAGCCAAAAATTCCTGGGTTCTGAAACAGACCAAATTCTGAGATCGAATAAGGGATAAAGATAAAAACTTGTTGGTACTTTGGACCGATGGAATTGTTGTGTTAGAGCTAATGCGAGAGAGCAAGCTTTTAGGCTCCATTGAAATAGAAGTGAACTGAAGAATCGCGTGACGAAGCAACTGGAAACAAAACCAGAAAAAAAATGTTTCAAACGACAGCGTTTGATAGAATAATTTTGTTACCCTGTAATTTTGCAAATTTTAAATTTTAATCACTATTGACATTTAAAATTAAAAAATGACCACCATTCATAATTTTATTTAAAACTAACCAATTAAACAATTTTACCTTCATGACCAATTTTAACCAAAAGAGTGTTACAATACTTTTAACTTATTACAATAACTTTGGAATTCAAAATTATATTTAAACTCAAAAATTACTATAATAATAAAAAATACTGTAATATCATTATAGAAACTCAAAAGTCACTTTTCGAGTTTAAGATAATAACTCGAAAGTATTAAAACTTATTTTATTAAAGTTGATCATGGGAGTATTTTCATTCAAAAAAAATGTTGAATTGCTCATTTTTTTAATAAAATTTTGAATAATGATTATTTATAAATTTGGTGTTAAAAAGTGCTTATTTGGAGAACATTCCCTATAATTTAGGAGTATATTGCATATAAATCCTTTTTTTCATATATTTTATATAACTATCCTAAATTACCTCTGAATTTACTAGGATATCTTTTTATTATATTTATAAAATACAAAACACTCATCTTTAATATTACAAGATAATTGTGTAATGTCTCTTATATATTATAAAATATTTATCTAACACAAGACTCCTACGTTACATGATCCCTTTAATATACAACCATCTACATCACACGACCCTTTTAATACATGACTCTTTACATATAGACTATGTGTCTTTGTAATTCATTAATTTTTTTTGTAAATTTTTAAGTCATGTTTTATTAATATTTTACATAAATTTCAATTTTAAAAAATGTGAAAAAAAGAATCTTCTAGATTTGTTACAAAAATATGACTTCAAATGTAAAAATAATTTTATTATGAAATTTAGTTTAGTATGATATATGGAAAAGGAAAAATAGAAAGAAACTTGTTCTTTTTATTGAGGATATTTATAACACTTCTTACCTCAATCAGCATATTTCTACACTCAAAAATTACATTTAAATAGCTCGAAAGTTTATTTTGGGTTCAATCCTGACAAAACAAATGCGACAAAATACAACCAAATTATCACCAAATATGCACATCGACATACAAATTCATCACCAAATTTATTCCATCACTAACTTCATTAAATATCAAATTTATCCCAAAGCAATATTTTAATCAAGATTTCAACATCTTTTAATTGAATTAGGGTGAAAGTTAAGGGGGGGAAAAAGGATGAAAACTTGGGATTCTAGGATTTTTTTCACTTTGGGAATTGGGGTTTTATAATGTAAAATTAGGAGATGTAAAAAAATGCAAAATGAAATGTACAATTAGGCTATTGAATAGTACTTTTGTCTAAAAATTTTATTTTTGATTAGTTTGGTAAAAATGATTGAAATATCTCAAAAACCTAATGCAAATTAGGACCATTTTATAAAATTTCTCAAAAAAAATATTGAAATGCGTAATTTGGCTAAAAATTATTTTCAGTTCTCATATAAACTTGACACTTTGGATTTAAAAATGGCTCTTTAAAAATAAAACAATTTAAATGAGCTATTTTTTAATGTGGGTCATTATAGATAAGACTCCAGTGAGTATTTGAATGGTTCAAGAATTATTTTATTTAATAAACTTGTCATATGAATCTAATTAATTATATTTTAATTTTTTTATTTGTTAAAATTTGAATATATGGCCATCAAGTCAAATCTACTCTGACGTTGCATTAAAAACATTTGACTTACCAACTTAAAATCTTGAAAGAACAGTCATATTTAAGTGGTTTAATGATATTAGGTAATTTTCAACTTTAAGTATTAAATTTATTGACAATTTTTACCGATAACTTTAAATTTTTTAATAATAATTAATAATCTCTTTTTTATATAAAATAATCAGCAATATTTCTAAAAATAAATAAAATTACATATTTACTTTTATTATTATGAATAATGTGTATATAAAGATAAAATTAACTCTACATAGTAAAAAAATAAAATTTATTTTATATGTATAATTAATAATTTTATTTTATTGAGAAAAATAAATTATTTATACATTAAAATTAAGTTAAAATTTTCTCCTAAAAATAAACTTGAATTAAATTATATTTCAAAATAATCCGTATATAAATAAATTAATTAATTATCTAATTCAAAATAGTAAATAAATCGATATTATTATTATATTATGTGCTGTGTATCTTTAAATTTTTATTTTTTTTTATATATCAAATATCAAATTATTAATTAGTATTTTTATAAATATCAACTTATTTGTTATTTTTAATTAGATAATTAATTAATTAATATATGGGTTATTTTGATATATAATTTAATTCAAAGTTATTTATTTATTTTTAGGAAAAAATTTTAACTTAATTTTAATATATAGTTATTTTATTTTTCTAAATAAAATATAAATTATTAATTATATATATAGAGTAAATTTTATTTTTTATTATATAAAGTCATTTTTATCTTTATATATATATACTATTAATAATGGTAAAGATAAATATGTCGTTTTATTTATTTTAAGAGTATTATTGATTATTTTGTAAAAAATAAAAAAATATTATTGATTATTATTAAAAAATTAAGGTTTATTTTGACCCATTGACGTTTTCCATTTGACTTGAAAAGATATTCTTTATTGTCATGTACTGTAATAAGATGATTCCAATGAATTTGACCACTTTGTTTAAAATTGACATTTGAATAATAAATTACTACGTAATAATATTTTATAAATAATGAAATAAATTAAAAAATAAGGAAAATTTATTATTAGGTTCTTAAAATATAGTTTAATGTATATTTTAATGTTAATAGTTCGAAGATTCACTAATTAACTCCCATCTTATTAATTCTTATAGTTTCTTTTATTGATCAAGAAATTTGGAGTCCAATTATTCTAACGAGGACCTATTGTAAATATTACCACTGTTAAATGAGAGTTAATTGGGTAATCATTAAATTATTGGGATTAAAATAAAACGTGCATTTGACAGTACTTTAGAGATTCATCAATCATTTTTCTTAAATAAAATTTGTTGTTTTTCCCTTTGCTATAATCAAAATGTCACATACCCAAAATTATAAGTAAAAGTTACACAAGAATTAATGTATAATTAACGACATATTTTGTAAAGGGAGAATGTCTAATACCCCTTATTTTTTTGTCTAATACTCCATCACCTTCCTATATTTTTTTAAATATCCCATTAATTTATTTAATTTCGATTTTACCTTTCAATAATTCAAATATTTTTGATTTTATCACTTGTAATTCAACATAAATCAATTAACTAAAGGGTAAAATCGAAAAAAAATAAAAGTTATGGGAGTGATGAGATATTAAAAAAATATAGAGAGGTGATGGGGTATTAGTTAAAAAATTATGGGGTATTGGACATTCTCCCTTTTGTAAATATATCACTTTTTTTTTAAAAAAATATATGTAAAAGAGAATTTACAATTGGTTATTAGTCTAACGATCATTTTGTTTCTAATTATAAAGCAATCAATTTTAGTATATCAATTTATTTTAAGGGATATTAAGAGTTACTCCCTCAATTTTGATCAAAAAAGAAATACCCCCTAAATATTTGAGACAAAGAAATATCCCCCTGAAGTTTAAAAAAAAAAAAAGAAATACTCCCCTGAAGTTTGGATAAAAAAGAAATACCCCCTTCAAGTCATTAAAACCTATTCAAATAATGAGTTAAATCACCGAGGGGTATTTTTTTTTTATCCAAACTTCAAGGGGGTATTTCTTTCTCTCAAATGTTTAGGGAGGTATTTCTTTTTGGGTGAAAGTTGAGAGAGGTAACTCTTAATTTCTCTTATTTTAAATATATCTTTTAAAGTGCTTTTGAAATTGTTTAAAGTGATTTCAAATATCTAAAACACTTTGCATTTATATTTTAGTGGTCGTTGAATAGATAAAAATGCTTTTGAACACAACCACAAAGTTCATAATAATGTTATCAAAAAAATTCAGAGTGGGTTTGTTTGATATAATTTTTCAAATATAACTTTTTAAAATAGATTAGTAAAACTTTTATAATTGAAGTTTCAAATAAAAGTTTATTAATCATTTAGTTATCATAAATAACTTTTAGAAGAAATTAAGTAATTATCTTAATAGACAAAATTTGAATAATCGCTTTTAAAAAATCACAAAAATCTCTATTATAAAAAATTTAAATTTTGGGCTTATTCTATTAGAAAAAAAATAATTTTTTTTTAAATTCTTAAAAATCCTTCTCTGATACTAACCAAATAATATTTAAAATTTAAAAAGATTTCTTAGTATTAAAAAATTATTTTAACTAATAAAAAAATCAAATTAAATAGACATTCAATAGATGTATTTTTGAAAAAGTATTTTATTGTAATTTTGTGAGTGTATATATATATATATATATATATATATATATATATATGGTGGGGATATGTCAATTAAAGTTTTTGACTAACAATAGTGGTACAATTTTGAGCCAATAATGCAATACAATTTGATGACTAAGAAGTTCGCGAGTTATTTATTTTAAATTTAATGATTGAATTTTAGGGCGTGTTTGTTAAGTTATTTATTATTTTGTTAAATTTAATGATTTAATATTTTGACTTTAAATTTCAATAATTGAATTGTAGTTGTCAATAGATGAAAATTTGTCTCTGAATAAAAATAAAAAAATAATAAATTAAATAAATTGCACCTTATTTATTTAGTCATAGTAGAATATTTTAATAATTAAAAAATACTAAGTGTTCATTTGTTTTTTAATCTAGAATCTAAATATTTTTTAGTTTCATTTCACTCATTCATATATTTTAAAAATGTTTATTTTCTAACTTAACACTAAAAATTTGGTAATTATGCTTAAATAAAATAAAATAAATTTTTTAACTTAACGGTAAAGTTTAAAATTGAAATAGAGTTTTTAATCATTTATAAGAATATAAAAATAAAATTATTAACTTTTAAATATTTAAATTTAGATGTAGTAAACAAAAAATAAACATATTATTCAAAATCATTCATATTTATTTATATTTTAATATTAATTAAGATTTCAGATAAAAAATATAGATTATGGGTATAAAATATAGAAAAAATTTGTATTTTAGTTTATCTATTGATTTATTTTTTTAATGAAATATGAATATAATTTAGTAAAAACATTCTCTTTTCAAATTAACATTGAAAATTTAATAATTATATTAGAATAATATAAAGTTAATTTTTGATATTATATTGAAGTATGCAATTACAATAAGTTTATCTAATAGTAATTTTACAAGAGTGATATAAATATATAATTTTTAAATTTTCATTGGAGTAAAAGATTTTTAAATTAAAAAATTGTGAAATTACAATTTTTTTTAATTTTAAATAAATAAAATAAACTACATTAATACACAAATATAACATATATAAAAGGAGGGACTAGCAAAGGATAAAGGAGGTCATTTTCATCGCATCGATTAAGTAAGCGTGTTTCGAAGTAGATCACTCTTCTATAGACAACAATGTTTCTAAGTTTGTATCCAATCATGTAAATTCAACGGCTGTGATTAAATCATCAAACACTAGTTCACATCAAACAAAAATCAAACTGTGGGATCCACCGTTATTGACACGTGTCGAGTTTTGATTGGAGAACTTGACACGTGTCGAGTTTTGATTGGAGAACTAAGTAATTCCCTCTAACCCCAACCACTCTTCCTATTCTCCCCATTTCTGTGAAGGCTAACCCCTCCCAATGACGCCTCTCTCTTCACCCCGAAAGAAACCCACCAGGTCAGCTTCGGACCCAAACCTTGAGCTTCGTTTTACAAACATTAGCCCCGGATCCGAACCTCAGTTTTGCTCCTCTGTTCGTTGAAAATTTCGCACTATTTCGATCACTTTATCTCTCTCCGTATCTGTGAGCTCCCAGCAAAGCAAATTTCTCCCTTCCTTCAATTGAAACCCTAAAACTTGGCAGATTCACAGTAGCGGAGGATCGGTTTCGAGCTTCGAAGAAGGTCTCTTAACGTCACTGTGAGTGCCACAGCCTCTAATTTTCTATCTTGAAACCCTAATTTTCTCTCTGTAGGAGCCAGTTACATTAGGAGCCCAAATCTAGGTTAGGGCAGTGATAGATTGTGTCGTGCTTTGTGTTGCGTATGAGATGTAAGCATCTTTTTCTTCTAATTATGGTGTTCTTGCTGTTTTGTTTCTTTGGTCGATCTTGTTTGCTTTTTATGATTAATGTGAGATTTTCTGAGAATTTAGTAGCTTATCCTTTGTTGAATTGCCGCGAAAATGGAGGAAAGTGAAGGAAATGAGATTTTTGCATTTCTTGGTTTAGGAGCTCTCTTTCTTTCAACCTTTTTTTTTTTTTGGGGGGGGGGGGGGGGGGGGGGGGGGGGGAGGGAGGATAGATTTTGCAAACCAAACTCGACTTACTTATGGAAATGTTTTGATTTAAAACTTCAATGTTTTTGCTTTGTTCTTAGTTTCTAATGTGAGTGCAAGAGAGTCTCATTTCTGTTGTTGTTGATGCCTTTTTCAGTCAAATGACCCAAGTCTGATGTAATAATTCTGTTTGCTTGTTGGCAATATTGTGATTATGTGCAGCCTTAACTGAAATTTCACATATGACATTTTGGAGTTTAATAATGTTTATGAAGGTACCTTCTTAAATGAATCAAAATTTGAATTTAAGTCACCTGGATGGAATTTTTATCTTTTTTTTTGACTCAGTTGCCTCTGCACCTTTAATTTTATTGCGTATGCAGAAAACTTGTTTATGTATTTGGTACTTGGTTTGTAGAAAGGCTATGCCTTCATTGTCTGTAGATCAATAAAAGTATCTTAAGAAGCACGCAATGAATATCAAACTCAGGTTTTGGACTGATGACCAAAGTGCATTTGCGTATTGCAGAGGTATTTGAAGCGAAAATCGGAAAGTATTGATTTCATTCTTGTCCATATCCAATGAAGCCAGTGGACCCCATATACCAGTCTTAAACTAAATAAATTAGATTTTGGGTTCAAGCATGTAAAATGACAGATTCGAGTTACCTTTATCAGTAGATTAATGTTAATTTCTTTTTGTGAGAAACTATATTTTTAGTTCTTTGGCTGAAAAAACTGTAATTTGTATAACAACTGATATGTATGCATCCTTGATTTGTGAAAAATAAAGGACTTCTTATCCTTGGATGGTATTGTAGAGTTATGCAATCTTTTCCTTTTTCCTGCAATTCTTTGTGCAACCACAAAAGAGTGTTTGGTTTAATTCTTGATTTTATGTGAAAAGATGTGGTGCAATCTCTTATTGATATGTTTAGGCATGACTAGTTTTTGCAACTTAGTTCTTTCTTTCTGTTTGTGGGTCTATGGTAATCTCCTTCCGTGTTATACTAGATCAATGGAGCTGCTCTTTAGGTGGTTTCATTTGGGGACTTAAGATAGTAAAAAAAATGTGGCAAAGAGGAGATAGATATTTACTTTGTCGTGAGATAAGTTCTTGGAAGTTGCTACTCTTCTCTTGTCCCAAGCTGCTTCAGCAATTAAAATTTCAATTTAAATAGCTCAAAGCAAGCCAAGATAAAAATTAGACCCAAAAGTGGCTATTTAATGTCTGCATAGAAGACTGACCTGCAAACCATGCTTTTAGAGTGTTGAGACACCTTCATTTTTGGGTCCATATTGAGGTCTCATCAGATATATATTGGTTGAGCTTGTAAAGTTTGTTATGGTATCTGGTTATTAATGGGTTGCCTCCCTAATCTGGTAATTTCTTGTATGGTCTGAATCCCAAGGATGGATGAAGTCTTTTGTTTCCATATTTTCCATATGGCAACTTCGAGCATGGTTTATGAAATAGTGCATCCATGATACCCTTTTTGGCATAAGTTGGTTTCTTATTGGCTTCAGGAATAGATGCAGTAGAGCAGGGTTTTTGGAATGAGCGTTCTGTTTGACGCTACTTCTGCTATGAATTTCTTTTCAAATTTCTCTCATCAGAAATTTGGTGTGGGTTCAAATATTAGGTTCAAAACTTGGTCTCTAATTGTCTCTTTGCATACAGGATGCAACATGTAGAGTTTTGATATACCTCAGATACATCTCTTTTCAAGAGAGAAAGGGGATTTTGGATTTGTGCTTTGATACCCAGAACACTGATGTAATTTATGCTAAGGTTCTTGAGTATTGTAGAAAAAGACAAAATTCAAATTTCTAGGCAAATGGTATTGTTCATATCTTGTCAACTTAAAAAAGGAAGAGATAAAGCTTTATATTTTGCTATGTGATGGGGCACTTTCTTTTAACAACACTTGTTGCAATGTTATAGCTGTATTTTGTTGTAATGTTAGTACACTAGCATCCTAAATTCAATGTGGTCACTGAAATGGTCATAACTTGTCGCATAGGCCCTTCTCTGCGCTTCTCCTTGTGCTCTTGTTTCTCTTTGCAAAAATTTGGTTGTATACAATGTCGTAGGGGTGTTTGTATTTGCATAGGAGGATAGTGCTTATATTAAATCTGTTGATATTTGTGTCTTATATATTTTATGAGACAAGTCTACTATGAATGGTGTCCAAGAAGAATCAGTGTTGGGCGCCTAAGAAAAATAAAATTTTGCTATAGTAATACAGGGGTTTTTGGTGAAACTTGAAACAGGGAGGTTGATTTCCTGTGAGATAAATACTTTTCTTTTTGGGACATATTTGTAGGCTTTGGTTTCTCAGAAGTTTCAAGACTCATTCTTCCTTCTTACCCATAATAACTGGCATGATGCTGTTTTGGCCCAATTTTAGTGTTTTTTCATCTTTTCTTGTTGAAATTATATGTCTTCTGTTTCATAAGAAAAGAAGTAGCAGGTATGCATCCTAATAGGGGATGGGATTCTTTCTTTAGATACATTTGTGATGCTTAGGTTACGACTTGTATGACTGCTGTGGTTGCCTTTTTATTATCTCATTACTCAGTTGTCAACATATAATGAGCATTTCTACATGCTTTTCTCAGGATAAGCTTTTTAAGAGATAGGAGTTTGGCTATTGGAGAGACTATTAAATGTGCAGAAAGGAGGTGCGTTTCTGAATATTCTTGAATTTGATAGAATAATTATATATACATAAATAAATATATATATATATATATATATATGTATGTATATATATATATATATTTCTGTGAATGGAAGTTTTGATCTATCTTAATAATGTTTTAGGTACCATTTTTCTTTTCACAACTTTTTAGCTGCTGCTGAAAATTTGTGGGTGGATTATCTATGCCTGGCAACGAAGTAGGAGACAGGATCCACAATTTTTTTGGCCAAGAGAACTTGTCGCAGGGCCAGCATCATTCACAGGTTGTTGACGGAACCTGGCCTGGGTTAAATAACAACCTTTGGGTTGGAAGTCAGAGACAGATTGGTGCACCTCATCTTTCTTCCAATTTGAAGAGTTATAGTGTGCAGCCATCAGGTATTAATCATGCTTATCTTGATTATTTTGTTGCAACTGGCTCATAGAATTTCTGGAGGATTTCTTGTCATGGCTGAATATTCTTGTCTGTCCCTCATCCTTTTGATATTAGATTGCTGGTTACTGGATTCTTTGGTACACATCTGTGATATGGTTTCAAGTCACCCTCTTATTAAATGTAGTTTTCTTTTCTTCTGGTACTAGCTGATTCTGAAAAAGGACATGGTGGTCAGTCTTCAAGTGTGCAACATGGCTTGAACTTCTCACCATCAGCTTCGAAGCCCGACCTTGTTAGAAGTCAGTCTCAAAACCAACAGCCAGCTTTGAATGGCTATATGCATGGACATCAGGCATTACAGACTAGGCAGAATGAATCAAACTTTTTGGGAGTGGATACAGAACATAATCGGCATAATTTGACATCAAGAGGCTTGCAAGTTTTTGACTCACAGCTAGGAAATGGTCCTGAACTTAACAAGAAAAATTCAATGCGGCTGGAATCTGCCGAATCTCCAGTTAATTATGATTTTTTCGGGGGTCAGCAGCAAATGAGTGGCCAACACTCTAGCATGCTGCAGTCATTGCCAAGGCAGCAGCCAGGGGTTGTTGACATGCAGCTACTACATCAACAAGTTATGTTCAAGAAACTGCAAGAACTTCACAGGCAGCAACAGTTGCACAATCCACAATTTCAGCAGCAAGAAGTAAGGCAACCAAATTCCATAAATCAAGTTTCCTCTGTTACAAAACTGGCAGCTGGTGGTCACTCACCAACCCTTATCAATGGCTTACCTATGCAGGATGCATCTAATTATGCATGGCAGCCCGAACTCATGGCAGCCAACACAAATTGGCTGCAGCGTGATGCCTCTCCTGTTATGCAAGGATCCTCTAGTGGACTTATGTTTTCCCCTGATCAGGGCCAGGTGCGTATGATGAGTTTGGTTCCTCAACAAGTTGATCAGTCTCTTTATGGTGTTCCTGTGTCTAGCTCAAGAATTAATCCAAGTCAATATTCTTCTATCCAAATGGATAAACCTACAATGCAGCAGATATCTGCCAGCAGTAATTCCTTTCCAGGTAATCAATATTCTGTATTTCCTGATCAAGGTAGCATGCAGGATGGAACCCTGGGTTCTAGGCAGAGCCATCTGGGGAAAAATATATTTGGTTCTGCTGCTGGACCGGGTTTAAACAGTGGATTTAATTTGGAAAACTTACAGCAAATAAATACCCAGCAAAGAAGTGCACCCATGCATGAATTTCAAGAGAGTCAGAGGTTAGTCGGTCCATCAGAAACATCTCAGGAAAAAATGGTGATGCAGGCTGCGCCTTCACAAAATGCGGCTACCCTAGATCCAGAAGAAGAGAAGATTTTGTTTGGCTCGGATGACAATATATGGGATGCCTTTGGCAGGAGCACCAATGTGGGGACCGGGTGCTCTAATATGCTGGACAATACAGAGCTTTTAGGTGCACTTCCTTCTCTACAAAGTGGTAGTTGGAGTGCTCTTATGCAATCTGCTGTAGCAGAAACTTCTAGTGGTGACATAGGGGTACAGGAAGGATGGAGTGGTTTGAGCATCCGCAATAGTGAGCCTGCGGCTGCTAGTCAGCAGTCCTTATATGTTAATGATGGTAACAAGCAGCCGTCGGCGTGGTCAGATAACAACTTGCAGGCTGTCTCTACAGTGAACTCTAGACGTTTTCCCTTATCTGCTGATGCTAATAAAAGTGTTAACTATTCTAGTGTTTCAGCTGCTTCGCAATCAGGACTCAAGACTTCACATGAACAAATCGAGAAGCTGCAGAAGGGTTCTTCTCAGAGATCTGTTCAGCAGTTATCTGGAGAAGGAACCAAGTGGTTGGATCAAAGCCCTGTACAAAAACCAGTTACTGAAGGTAGTCACTTTTATGGAGATGTTGCCCATGCCTCAGATGCAGAACTACATGCTAAGGGCATTTCAACTTCTTGGACCCAGCAAGAGAGCACGTCCTCGTATAATACCAGTGGCCAACAGTGCAATAGACCAAATGGTTGGAACTTCATTGAGTCTATTTCGCCTGGTGGGGGTGCTACTTTGAAAGATCAGAGTAATGAAAGTTCTTTGCAGCGTTCTCTGAGCAGTGATCATAAAAATGTCATGCATGAGAAAATGAGTTATAGTACTGGCATATTTATGACTGATTCTGTGTCTAGTGCTATTGAGAATGCTAATTCTGCCATACAACGCCAACATGTCAATCGGGAAGATTCTAATTTGAATAATGATGCCTCGATATCGGATTCAGGTACTAAAAGGGCTAATCAGAAAAGCAGCCAACAGTTTCCAAACAGTCGTACTTTAAATTTATGGAAAAAGGTTGATTCTTCTGTGACCCCTAGGGAAGGTGAGGTTCCAGGAAAATATCAGCATCATTTGGATAAGAGCTCACAAAATATTGAATCATCAAGAAATGATGGCGCAGATAATGGGGTAATTGGACGGGAGATGGAGAATTATAATACGAAAGAAAAGTCTAGTGACAGTTTTCATTCTAACACATCCCACCATACCACTCCTGGTTTCAGAGAAAATGTCTGGTTAGATGCGAGTGATTCGCGTACTTTGCCCGGAGGAAAACAAAAGTCATCCAATAATATTGGTCGAAAACCTTCTGGGACTCGCAAATTTCAGTATCATCCTATGGGGGATGTTGACATAGATACAGAACCTTCTTATGGGATGAAAAATATTGCACATTCTCAGACCATGCCACAGCAGGTTTCTCGAGGATTAACGGGTCATGACCAAACATATTTTGGGCAGTCAAAATATTTTGCTCATGGTGCAAAAAGTTCTGTGGAAAATGACAAGGTGATTAAATGTCTTATGTATATATTTCCTTGAATTCTTAAGACAATGAGACTTAATTTTAATCTATATGCACAGGGCTGCTTGCCTGGCTCTCAAGGAGATACAAAATGCTTAGATGAGGTACCTTCAAAAAGTGTCCATCCGGGTTATGCACCTGTTGCATCTACTCCCTCTGACAAATCTGTTGGAAACTACGCCCCCAACAAAACTGCTTCACCAAGGTAGTAGTTGAATTTTGAGATTTTCTGCCTGTTCCTGTTATTTCTTGGTATCGTGTCAATTTGTTTGCTTCTATTACAGTTTGTTAAACAATTTCCATCAAAGCATTGTTTACTCGAGAAAATTAGTAACTTTGATTCTGATAAATTAGTCTGACATTTTATTAGCTTCTAGTAACAGTTAATTTGTTAGCATCCTCACATGGCTCTTCAAACTTACCTTTCATTATTTATTTATTTGTTCGTATAATGATTTGGATGATTTGAGTGGGATATTACAAATGGTATAATTTATTTCAGTCAAAATATGCTTGAGCTTCTCCATAAGGTGGATCAGTCAAAGGAACACAGCCATGCAATGAACATTAGCTCTTCTGATCGCAATCAATCTCAGATGTCAGAAACAGAAATCTCTGGTGGCTCTGCTGATCATCTTCTGCAAAATCAGTCTTCCACATCACAAGGTTTTGGCTTACAACTGGCCCCTCCATCTCAACGGTTGCCCATTCCAGACCATACTTTATCTTCACAGAGCTCCTCTCAGGCAGTTAATTCTCTAAGTTCGACTCGTGTCACTTCTGATATGGGAAAAAGGGGTCATGCATGGTTATCTTCCAATGCTTCTATTCAATCATTATATCCTTCCCATGAAACATCTCAAGGTGACTCTGGGCATAATATTGGCAATAAAGGCTCACAGTTTAATATCCAGGGGAACTTATCTGCCGCTTTTCCTTATCATAAAAGTCATCTTCATACCCAGCAAATGATTGGTACTGGTGATCAAGTAACATCAAGCCAGTTTATCAAACAAATCAGTGATTCATCTGAAAGAACTCAAACTAATCATGCAGTGGCATCAGTGCCTGACAAATCTAAAGGCACATCACATAGTGAACTTACTTCTGCTGCTGAGACATCCCAACCAAGCAGTAACAACCAAAACCACGGAGGTTCAGCTCAGCAGTTTCCGGTGTTGGAGGCTATGCCAGTTTCTCAGCCGTATGCTACGCCTGGTAAGTGTCATCAGGGTGCTTTTCCAAAAATGTTCCCCAATGCATGGACCGGTGTTTCAAATCAACACAATTCATCAGTTTCCCAGGCTCCTCCCAATTTATTTAAGAACCAACTTCAATCTACCAATAATTTAGAAAGATCTTCCTCCGGAGTGGAGAAGCAAGACGATCAAGCTGCCCAAAGGGGAGATAATGGCCCGTCTGGGTTTGCAGCATATTCTGCAAAACCACAAGGCTTTGTTCGGGAAGAGCAATCAGCAAAAGAGCAGCAAGTATCATCTGAGACTGATGTGGGACAAAAGATGAGTGCTTCACATTTGCAAGGGAAAGAATCTGTTGTAAATCGTCTATCTGACACAGCTCTTTTAAATTCTACAACTCAAAGAGATATAGAAGCATTTGGTCGTTCTTTAAAGCCAAACAACTTACTGCATCAAAATTACTCCTTGCTGCACCAGATGCAGGCAATGAAAAGTACAGAGATTGATCCAGATAATAGGAGTGTGAAGAGATTCAAGGGTCCAGATAGTGCTCTTGATGCTTTGCAGGTAGCTCCTGTGGGAGGACAGCAATTACCAACAAATAATTCCTCACTTCCACCTGGAGACTCTAGGATGCTAGGCTTTTCACCAAAGACGGGTGATAATCGTGGGACAATTACATCTCCCAATGATGCTCATCCTCTTAATCCTAATGATTCTCAGAGTTCTGCGAATGGTAATAGTGTAGTTGCTGTTAGAGATGAGCATTCTCAGATCAGTCCCCAGATGGCTCCATCCTGGTTTGATCAGTATGGAAGTTTTAAAAATGGGCAGATGTTATCAATTTATGATGCACGGAAATCTGCTGCTGTGAGGACTATGGAGCAGCCTTTCATTGTTGGAAAGCCTTCTGATGGTTTGCATGTTGGCCCTTCAACACAAGCCTATGCTGTTCCTGATGCTAGGCAGTTTGGTAATGTTCAGCAAAGTTCACTTTCCATGTCCATGGCAAGCGAGCATATTTCTTCTCCTCAGTTTTTGCCTCCTGATACTACTGATCAAAGTTTGGTTCATGTGAGACCAAACAAGCGTAAAAGTGCCACATCTGAATATCTACCTTGGCATAGAGAAGTGATGGAGGGTTTTGCAAAACTTCAGAATATCAGGTGATTCCGATATATTTCTTAAATTCTTAATGAAAACTTTTTTTCATTTCTGCTGTTTATGTGTTTTTAAAATTTATGGTTAAAGAAAGGTAATTTTAAACTTTATTCACTGTTTTATTGGTAATCTTCATAAATAATCTTAATTTTTTAACAATACTCAGCGGTGCTTTTCATTTTTTGACAAATAATCAGTAATGCCCTCAAATAGAATAAAATGACTCATTTATCCTTATTGTTATTGATATTGTGCATATAAAGACAAAAATGACTTTATATTGTTAAAAAATAAATTTACTCTATATATAATTTATTTATATATTAAAATTAAGTTAAAATGTTCTCTTAAATAATAAATAAATAAACTTAAATGAAATTATATATCAAAATAAATTGTATATAAATTAATTATTGATTAAATAATTAAATAATTAATTCATTGATATTACTATTATATCATTTGTTGTGTATATTTAAACCTTTTACTATTTTTTCCATGTATCAAATATAAAATTATTAATTAATATCTTTATAAATATAAATTTATTTATTATTTTTAATTAAGTAGTTAATTGACTATTTTGATATATAATTTATTTCAAGCTTATTTATTTTTTTAAGAGAATATTTTGACTTAATTTTAATATATAAGTAATTTATTTTTCTCAATAAAATATAAATTATTAATTATATATAGAGTACATTTTATTTTTCTAACTATACTGGGTCATTTTTGTCTTTTATGTATAATATTAATAACAATAAGGGTAAATGTGTCATTTTGTTCTTTTTAGGGACACTACTGATTAGTTATCAAAAAATGAGGGGCAGTGTTGAGTATAAAACAATGGATAAAGTTGAAAATTACCCTAAAAGAAATGATAATGTTATGATATTTCTTTAACAAAATTTTTTTCTTTTTAAAGTTTATTATCAAATAAGAAAATTGTTTAGTAATGTTTTTAACGTGACAATTATTTAAGCCACTGGTTTTCTTACTTGCACAAACCCTTTAATGTGCCCTGTGTTCTTTTCTATGGTCCCAATTAAACATTTGAATCTATTATTTGCAGGATGGCAGAAGTGGAATGGGCCCAAGCGGCAAATAGATTGATGGAGAAGGTGTGCTCATAGTTTAACCTTGTTCTCTGTGTGTGTGTGTGTGTGTGTTTGCGAGTATTGGGGAGGGGAGGGAAAGGTGTTTTCAACTTTTGTTGAGCATTATGTTTTGGCTATTAAATCTACAGCAGTAGTGTTCTAATGGGTTCATTCTGACATTAGGTGGAAGATGAAACTGAAATCGTTGAAGAGGGGTCACCGGTGTTTAAGTCGAAAAGAAGGCTTATTTTGACAACACAGCTTATGCAGCAACTGTTTCATCCTCCCCAGGCCAAAGTTCTCTCTTCAGATGCTAGTTCATACTATGAGAGTGTGATTTACTTTGTTTCCCGATCAACATTAGGAGATGCATGCAGGAGCATATCTTCCTCCAAAAGCGATGTTCCTTTGAATCTTGACAGTGGAAAACTGTAAGAATTGATCTTTGAAATTGTTCAAGCATGCTTCAACCTGCATCTTTTAAATTTTAGTAGTTCATCAGTGGTAAGGATAATTATGTGTACATACATATAACATGATTTTTAAAATATATGTTTCAGCCTTTCTGAGAAGCTTAAAATATCTGAGAGAATTGGTGACCAGTATATCTCAAAAGCCATGGAAGACTTCACTGATAGAGCAAAGAAGTTAGAAGATGAATTGTTGAGGTTATCATTCTTCTGTTGTTTCCATTTCTTTTTTCACTTTTTTGTCATTTTTTTCTGCCTAACCCGTTTCTCTCCAACGATGTTTTCAAGTTCCTAGTGTCAAGATTCCCAGCTGCTTAAACTTTGTCATGAATCTTAAGTCCAAATTTCTGTTTAAGATCCTTAAGACATATACATTGAATAACATTATTGCTGTTGCATGGGATGTCGATATGTATAAAGTCTGTGTGTTTATTTTTTTTTCCCGTAAATAGGATGAGATGGTCCTTAACTTAGCTGAGTACATAGAAGGCTTCACCAATTTAATCTGTTTAGGCATCATTGGATTTGCTGTCTTGAATTTATTTTCCTTGTATAGACTCATTTCATACTCTGGAGCACTTTTCCTGCAGTGATGTGTGGGCTAATTAGGTGAAATTGTGCTGTTTATGTGTGGTATGATTATAGCGACTCAGTTCCCAATTAAAAAGTAAGGGAGAGATTTATAGCTGCGAGAAGATGCCCATGGCTTGGCTGCTAATGTTTTTCAATCTATAAGGTTGCTTACCGGATAGGTCTATGAGTCAGTTAAGGTGATATAAACAATTTAGAAGTCTGGTAAAAATATGGGCGAGTGAATAGTGTATTATAAAGTTTTTTTTTTTTTTTTTTTTGTAGTTTACTAAAACAGAAAGATTGATTGAAATTGCTAATCCTCTTAATAGTTTTGGCACAATACATTTGTACCATTGAGGAGAGAGATTGGTTGTCAGGTTTGTTTGGGTGGAGGAGGGAAACAATTCCAGATTTTAAAGCTTTTGGGCTGTCTTTCATAATATTGGCATTCCCCTGAAGATAAATGATTTTGACCTTTTCAGTTCTCTACTTTTTGATGGCTTGGTGTTGCTGCTTCACATCTACTGTATGTAAAGCATTTCTCTTTCTCATGCTCTTGTACTGCTTTGATATTATGCAGATTGGATAAGAGAGCCTCGATCTTAGACTTGAGAGTGGAATGTCAAGATATGGAGAAGTTTTCCGTCATCAATCGTTTTGCCAAGTTCCATGGTCGGGTGCAAGCTGAGGGTGCTGAGGCCTCATCGTCCTCTGATGCAAATGCTCAGAAATTCTGCCCCCAGAGATATGTTACTGCACTTCCAATCCCTAGGAATCTCCCTGACAGGGTACAATGTCTTTCACTTTGATAATTAATTAATTGATTTTTCCCTCTTTCTCCATCAATTGTCTCCACATCCCTCATGCTTCTCTTGTCTATCTCTTCCAACTTAAAACTCGGGACTTGCTCGTAATTGAACCACACAAATGGGATTGTAGTCGAAGAATGTCTCCGTAAAAGCAGTGGAGACTGTTAGATTTTCATCTAGGCCATTGATGTCATTCTTGAAAATATAATTTGGTCTCTGTATACTTCTTTGGAATTCTAGAGAGAAAGTAGGCGCCCCATGTTTTTTTTTTTCAGTAAATGGGGAGAACAGAAGATTTTTCTGTCTTTTCTAAGGTGTTCGCACGTAGCCGAAGTTCCTGGTAAATCATGTGTATTTTCATTATTGAGGTTTTGAATCATGGGGTTCAATTCATGGATTAAGGGATTTATCCTTTCTTCCTTTTCTCTTGAGTTCTTTTGGGATGGGGCTCGAGGTGGGTTGATGATGGCCCTGAATCTTCAGGTACTAATTTTACTCCAAGAATTAGGCTAGTTAACTATTTTTTAATGCTTTTATTTTTTGCATCTCTTGTTTGAACTCATAAAATTTGTAACTTTCTTGGTCAAAATTTTAGCTGAAATGGACCAACTTCAAGCAACCAAATTCAATGAATAGTTCACAAAGTTTCTTGTGCAGCTTTATCTTGGTCTGTTTTGGATTTGCTCTGGCATCCTCAAGTCAATGATTATCTCTGTCTTTGTAGTGCCTATGATAGATTGAGGTACATGGTCTTTGGACAATTCCTTGTTTATCTTCACCTGCAATCCATCATAAAACCCTAAGGTGGAGTAAACAATGTTTAACAATACGTGGTTACTAAACCTCCTAAGGCCTAGTGGTGTAGACCTCTTGAAAATAGCTACTTGTATCAATGCAGTCTGGGCCAGGGAGGGGCTTAAAGGAGGGGGATTCTTTGGCCCAGCCTTTGTAAAAAAATATTTGAAAAAAGAGAAAAGAAGTGGTTCACTTAGGCTGGATATTGTAAAGGAAATATTGTAACTTGCCTAACTTTAAGTATCATGGACTTGGGACATGAATGGCCTATGAAATATTGTTTACTTAATAATTGTTTCCAGTGGTCAGACTGAAGCTGACAATTTCTTCACCTTCGGTTTATATTTTGTGTTTAATGCAAATTGGCTTTATTATTGATTATCCTGGTTCATATTTTGTGTCTCACCTTCAGTTTTGCCTGTTTGTCAAATGCCTCAGTGTTTCTAGTAATTGAGACATAAGTGGGTTGGTAAAATTAGTTTGTGGGTCTGATAGTGGCACGGTCTTAATTTCAGGTTCAATAACTGTTACGGTCTCCATGACCAAAGTCTTATCAAATAATTCCTTTTGTTGTTGAACTTTGTTTTGCCAGATTAATCATAAAATAATTCTGTGTTACTTTGAGAAGCAGATTTAGAACTTATAAATTGAATATCTTGCTAATGATAAATTTCAGCAAGTTTGCTTGAGTCTACTAGCACTGCTAGGATAGGCATTAGCAGAAAACTGCTGTTTATTAGGAAGCTCTGTTCATGACAGACTTTTAATATGCTCTTGATTAATTTTACGGGATTTTATATGATCCAAGTTGCTGTCAGGCACCTGCATAATTTTTTATTTTTACTGCTGCTATTTTGGTCATTGTAGATTATGGGATCATATTAGGATAAGCATCTCCTTTTTTGTCATATTTATTGCCTTGCTTTGTCATTTTCCCTGTTAGTTAGAAGTCAAATAAAGACATCATTATTGAATTGCAGAAGCCACACATAAAAATTGACACTGATTGTTCACACCTTTGCAAGTGTTGATTAACTTTATATGTTACCTCCTTTTGGCCTCAGTTTTAATTAGGTGTTGGTTTAATTCCAAATCAATTAGATACTGTATAAACACTTCTAAGAATGAATTCATTTTCTTATCTGGTGTTCGTACTGTGCTTATGACTCTCATTACTGTTGTTTTGGAATCAAGTAGCTGAACGTAGTGTTAGCATAAATTTGAAAATTTTACCAAGTTGTCAGCAGTGTGCTTGTCAATCAGATCTGGTATGGTTTTGTTCCTTCCTATAAAAAGTGTATGCTGTTCGACAAAGCGGAATCCTGCAGCAGATGTTTTCTTATTATAAATTTGATTTTGATGTATGTTGAATGTCAATTCTTTTTGATTTCGATGATCATGAATGAATGTCAACACTAGTCTCTTTCGCCCTTTTTTAAGGTAGTAGTCAGTTTTGAGTTTCCATTCTGGAGTTTGATCTGACCTGATGTTTTTCGGTGAAGTTGGGTGGCAGTTTTCTCTATTTTTGAAATGAAATTAAAAAGGAAAATTTTTGAATTCATAGTGTATGAATTATAGTAAGATGGGATTTTATGCCCATGACCAATTGCAACTTGCATACATTATAGTATGATGTGTTCGGATTTTAGTATTTTTTCTTTAACACTCTTGAACGGATCGTAAAGCACTTGAACTATCTCGACAGATAAATTTAGTGTTATGTGTTAGTGTTTTGCTATTTTCTCTTTGATACTCACAAACTCACTCTATGATAAGCTCAATACATTCTTATTAAGCTTATATGCTATAACTAAGCCGTTACATAACTTGGAAGTAGTGGGACTTTTGCAAGCCTTAATATTGTCTTGAGAGGAGAGGGTTTTGTCAAATTTTTATTGCATTTATAGAAAATTAGTGTTTGTTTATGGGATTTAACTAAAAATGGCCACAATTTCTTTTTTAAAATCATAAATAATCACCTTAATAATTTTTAATCAAAATTGATCACAATTATATTATTTGGATTAAATTATTTTTAATTAACTATTAAAAAAATAAATTTTATGTTTTTCAATTTCAAACATCGCTTGTAATTTCTCTGATTTATAAGTATGTCAGTTTTAATTTTTTTAAAATTTAAATTTTTGTTCGTGTAGAAGGGGGAGCAATTCTCCCCTATCGTTTGTCTAAGAAAAAGAAGAATCCACCTCCGCCGTGAATCTAACTCTGTAAATATAGTCTTGTTGCACTCACTAGTAAGGTTGTTGCACTCACAAGTACTTAGACAGACGAATAGGTCAAATTCACCCTTGTGATTGTAACAATACACTCACGAGTAAGCCTTGTTTGTGAGTACAACAATGCACTCCTTGTAAATGCAGTCATAAGCGAACAACTCTCTGTATTCTCGAGTGCGTTACACTTTGAAAGGGTAAAATGTCTTGTTTGTGAGTACAATAATACACTTGTGAATACAGTCATAAGCGAACAATTTTTTATACTCTTGAGTGCGTTACGCTTTGAACGGGTAAAATGTTCTTATATTCAAATTAAAAAACTTATAAAGATAAATTATAAATTGAACCAATATCTTTTTTCATGTTCTCATCAAATTCTTGCTTGAATAAGCAGTTTTAGATGAGGACTGTTGTAGCATTTAAAAAGCCGAATAAAATAAGATTATTATTCTTTTTAAATGGATGGATGAGATAAAAAGAGGCTTAGATTAAGATTCTGTTTTATGGTGCAAATTAATAAGTAAACGAACTCAAGTTTCTACCGAGCTTTTAACATTCAATGTTTGGTAAAAATCGCTTATTCTTCAGCTTATTATTAAATAATAGAAATTAGTTTTAGGTTTAATTAATTTTATAAGGGCGAGTAGAGTACTTTTAGTAGACTAATTTTTTAAGTTCGATAATAAACATTTAGACCCTCTATGGCTCCAAATTTAATCCTGTGCTATGACTCTGTAAAAATACCTGTAAGAATCCTCAAACACTCCTTTTTTCACCTTGAGTTTTCTTTCACAAGCATGCCTCCTCCATTTAAGTTTTATTATAAATTAACACACATTCTTACAAGATTATAACATACACATTCCTTAACTTACAATAACTTAAGACCTCTAATCTACCCTCACCATGTGTGCACATGGATATTTAGTGCAGACTATAAAAACATCAATATTCAAACTCCCAATAGACTGTAAATATGTTTGTAATTTTTTAAAAAAAGATTACAAAGAATTTTACAAAATAAAAAAATTTGTTATTATTTACCATAAGATAATATTAATATTGATTTTTCCAAATAAAAATGCATGAGCACAAATTACACAATAATAATACTGAGTTTTCTTTGTTACAACCGGGTTCAAGTGGCCAAATTCTGGTATGCTGTACACAATTACAATTTACAAATAAAGGTGCTAAACTATCCTCAAAATGGACACCTACTTTTGTTAAAAGAATAAAAATATAAATTCGGAGAGCCAAAACCAAAGAAATTTGAAGATTTAAGGCTTAATTTGATATTTTTGTGGTTTAAAGTTAAGAAAATATTAAACAACATCAACTTTAGTGAGTGCTACACAATTTTTCATTAATATTTTAGTGCTTTCTTCTCATAGCAATTGTAGTTTTAAAACCATAACACACTTCAATATCAAACAAAACCGAAGAAAAGGTAAAAGAATTATGACTCCTGTTGCCATCCCAACAGAGGGAGTAAACTACAAGCTTGTAGGAACACTTCGTTTCTTTCATGCATAAATTGGAAACTCATTCATATGCAATAACCATACTGTTCATCCTGCTGAAATATCCAATGCCTAAATCCAAACTACAAAGCATAATGTTTCACACAGAGGTCATATCAGAGCATGTAACAGGTGCAATTGTCTCTATCATGCGAGTCTTTTACCTTTGTTTGAGAAGTTTCTGTGCATATAACCTGTTCTTGTTTCCAAATTTCCAACTGTTGTGGGTTATGTCTATTGCCAATGAGCTAGAACAATAATCACTTGCATCAGGAGGTATGATAGGAATCTTCATGGTTGAATGCTCCTTCCTTTCCTTGGGAGTTAAAAGTACTTTCTACAACAGCAGGGATTTACATTCTCTGCAGAATATTTATCTTAAAGAAGATATCTATGGATAAACAAAATTGTTGCCTCTATGATCTCAGGAAACCTGCTTCTCAGGGATCTGAAAATTCATTCTGCTAGGAAAATGCTTATGAAATGCTTACATGCATCTCCTCTCCAATTATTGCGAATATTTCATTGACCCTGTAAAGGAAACAAGTAGTTGCTGTCATAATCGCAGCAGCTATTTTCAGGTGAATGAGAAATATTATGCATATCTATTTATCTCTTAATGTCAGCACATGGTAAATTACCTGTGCAATCATTTTGCATTCTACAGTTTTAGAATAAGATATAAATTTTTCATCTGTTTTCTCATTTTGATGTTTGAAGAAACAGCTATGATTATAAAACTGATAATTATTGTCATTATATTCCAAAACACACACGAGTAAGTGATCTTAAGAGTTCTATATTACCTATGAGTATCAATGTTCACCTCTGCAAGCCAAGTTGTTAGATAAACCTGCAGTGTAAGAGAATCAACCAATAATGATAAGTCTCATACAGGAAAAAATAATAGCATGATAACTTCATTGTACAAAAGCAAGGGACATAGCAACCCAAAGGCTACAATCTACTACTTTATTTATCACTGGCACGTCAAATGTTTTGTGAAGATTTACTTCTTCAATCTCCTATGTTGTGGTTGGATATGAGGATTTGGGAAAGCGGATTTGTAGTTCAATCCCCTGTTTCAAATTCTTGTTTATGCTTTGAAAACACAGACAATTTAGAGTGGCATGAAAGAAAGATTAGGGGACACGAGACACCAAAAGTGAAGGTCCTCCAATCTTAGAGAACAAGAATATCTAATTAATACTTCATTATATTTCCAAAGTCACATGTGAGCAAGTTTCGAATCCATTTGGAAGAGAATGTTGTAAAATTCCAGTTTGTGCCACAATTCAAATTTGATGAGTTTGACTGCAGCCCACGCATGCAAAGTGCTTAAATGTTTTCCGTATTGAAGTCTAAACGAGAAATATTCTGTATACCTGGGTATTTATTGAAAACAAAAGCATTTTGATGCCAATGTAAATTTAGATCACATCACAACTTACATGACTGATTACGAATAAGATTTTATGCGTACTTATGCTCAATGTGGCAACTTGCGTTCCTATATAACAATTAAATGACATCCAACAGGTGGCTAGTGGTATGGGTGAGTAAATGGCATATTATTTGGAGTTCCATCTAACGTTATGTATGATTTACTGGACAATGATTTGTACTTCTTAAGAAGCATACTGTAGATGTATTCTATGATTAGACCAATAATTCTTGATCACGCATAAAAATGAACCCAATACCTGCAGAATCTCCTGGTTTGGCTGATCATGATATTGTACAGATCGAGCAGGCATTCCAGAATTACAATTGCTCAATCTTGGGGCAATTGGCTCACAAGTTTCTTTAGAATACAGGTTGCATATACTTAAATCATCAAATTCACCTGGATATAGCTCGTCTGACCAGCAAAATCTGTTCACTTGTGGGGTTTCACAAGTAGTGGCAAGTAACTCTACCACAAGCAATCGCTGTGCATATCAATTAACACCAAGAAGAATAGAGAGTGAAGCTATAAACAAAGAAAGATGATTCATACATGCAAAGTTGTATAAAGCTTTAATGAGTACAAAACCCAAAAAGGGAAGATTACCTTCAAATTCAGCTCTAATTCAAACATCTGAACAAGCTCCTCAGATAATTTTTCTGAGATCATTGAGAGATTGCAATCATTATCTAAAATCATGTAAAGTTACAGGCTACATGATCTTACATAAAGCCTCAGCATAAGTTTTCCAAATTAACTCCATTTCTAATTGTAACTGCTGTTTATCTACAAGTACATTTAATAAAATAACAATAATAAATAAATATTTAGAGACTGGGCTCCATCAGAACTCATATCTGAGAATATTAGTGTCTAGCTGTACATTTTTCTACACCCTGTTCCCCTCAAAACTTTTTAAGATTGAAGCCTCAAGCATCCTTTCCAACATAATTAAATGGATAGATGCACTGAAAAACTCCACAAAAATTAGATGGAATATATAAGATCTGAAGATAGAGAAATACCAAAAGCAGCAACTGACAAAAATACAAAGACTGGCATCCCACCGCCATCACCAGTGTCATTTACATCCTCAGAGTAGCTAGAAAACTGCACAAGGGGACTACTGCTAGGTCCTTTAAGAAAGCATCTCATGGATCTGCTGATGTTGACCATATAATTTACAACAGCCACCTGTTAAAGAAGAAACATAATCTGTAAAATTCTGCCATTTATAAACTGAATAATTCCAATGCATGCAAGTGCAAAAAAAAAGCTCACATGGGCTGTTTTCCAGTGTCTGCTTAGAATTCTAAAGTTTGTTCTTGTATTTGTGTCGATAAGGGCAGAATTTAAACTAATTCCTTATAATTAATTTAAGTTTTGAATTCAAAACCCACCTCAATGGTAGTTGGCAGAATCTCCCAGAAGTGCCTCAAATAACCATATGAAATAAGTTCATAAGGCATCATGCTATTCACACTTGCAATTGACTCTTCTTAACCTATGCTTTAAAGATTATGTTAACAATAACTCCTTCCCCAACAATTATAGCATCTCATAAGTTGATTACTTGATTTTGCTTTCAAGTAACAATATAAGGAGAAGCCCAGGTTCTTTCTTATCTTTCTGTTTAATCTTGTAATGAATCACTCTGCACAACAGAAAATAAGTAATATATGTGCATAAATACAGAATCAGACTGACCTTTCCTTGTTCCAGCTAATCTTGCATGCTCAGACATTAATAATAAAATCTAAACGCCATCTCAGCCTACCAATCTCTTTAGTAAAGAGCCAAAAAAATTTCTTACAATTTCTGTTCATAAATCATTTTTCTCACCCTGTCATGACACATTCTATTTTTAGCCTCTCGCATTTTCACCCCATAGACATCTGTAGTATTATACAAAACAAATTATATATTTGATATTGCATCATCTTATACTCTATAAATCATCACCGGCAGCACCAACTCCCTAGGCATTCTGAATGATCCCATTCTTAGATTTACCTTACCCCTATATGCTCAGAAAGTAAGTAATAATTTAGGTAAGTATGAAATTAAGTATAAATTTCCTAAGAAGCTCAATATACATGTGCAACTTACAGTGAACTATTTCCCAACTTCCCGATACAAGATATGTGCGACATTATGGCAGATTTCAAGGTACATGTCAAGAAAACATACCATATCCTTGTAAGATGATAACAGTTTACTCCGGTGATGCTCCTGGAACAAGATTATATTAGCTCTTTCATCTATATGAAAAAAGATTGTAAGCAGAATCATAAATTTGAATTCCATTAAGGAAAAAAAAAACAGCGGTGAAATTGGTCAGATGACAGGATAGCGGCCTTCAACTATTTCTACTGCTATTTCCAAGTCATTTTTGCTCTGTTGAACTTTCACAAACAAACCAGAAAGATGAAAGTTTTTAGCTTCATTTAGTACTGCAAATTTGTTGTACGATTGTGATAAAATCAATTCAAACCAATTCCTATTTTCAAAACCATACGTGATCCTGTAACTAGGGTCATGTATTCTTAATTCCTTCACATTGCGTAATCATTTAAGGCCTTCAATCAGAGATCAAATATCATATAATCTGAACCCCAATGACCCTAAAAAGACTAAAAACAACAATGCATCAATCTATACTAACAGATCCAGTAAAAGTATCACAGATATTTTGGTCTGCAAGACACTAAGCAATCTAGAAAAATGTTCCATCTCTACTACTATCTCAAAATTTTCATATAGGGATATCATAATTCATTTAAATTTAGCCGTGCGACTTAATGTCATTCCATTCCAAACATGCAAATTGAATAGTACAAGATAAAATTACCTGCTGCTTACATAATTTGAAGCAAGCTTTATTTCGAATTTCAGGCATATCACTCAAAACACCTAATTCCATTGAAGGCATGTACCTATATCAAAAATCCTTAAAAGCAATAAATAAGCCACAATAAATATGGATCCCTCTTTTGAAAAAATGATAAATTATAATTGGGTTTTAACAAGGTAATTAACTTTTTTGTCCCACAAGCAAAATATATAACCCTCCAAATTGTACTCAATTTTTATCAAAAGTGCTTTCAAATAGTTAGAAGTACTTGTGTCTATCTTTCCAGGAATCACTTGATAGGTGTTGTTTATTACTAAAATGCTTCTATAAAAGCCTATTATTGATAATTTTTTGGAAAAGCTTTTTAAATGCTTTTATGAATGGAGTATTACGCGTAATTACACAGATTAACTTCACTAACTTTTCTGGGGACACCGATTAAGTACTTAAAAACGCTTTCTATAGAAACACTCAAAGCGCATTTTTTCCTCACGATTTCTAAAGTCGATGGATTTTCCTCTCACATAAATTTCATTGTTGCCAGCATTGATGTTGACATGTAGAATGGACTCTATCTTTATTCTCGTCCGATTAATCAGTTCTTCAAAAGAAAAGATCGATCTCATAGCAGTGCGGAATCTTTGTTCCAAGCATTGAATAATCACAACAGTTTGAACAGAGATTTCTTCTTTGACTTGGAATTGAATGAATAAAAATAAAGGATGAAATAAAGAAATTCCTTTGTACTCTCCGTCTCATTTTCTCAGCTACCAAACAAAAAGAAAAGCTCAACTAAAAAATAGAAAATAGAATATAGAGAAGAAAAAATGCAGTACCTCTGAGATAAGTAAGAGTTGACGAGTGAAGTAGCATGTGACCTGCCATTAGAAGAAGCAGAAATCCATTGTTGACGATATGATGCCATTTTGGACCACTGGTTCCTCAAATTTCGCTGAGCAGCTGGTCTCCACAGTCTCAACATCGAAGCTGGTGGTGGCACTGGTGAAGAAACCAAACTAGAGCTACGATTTTCTATCTCTGGTTTCGAATTTGATTCTGATTTGGTGGAGATATATGGGGAGTGTGGCTCTAGGGTATCCATTTTTCTGAAAATTGAGATCCCACACTGATGATGATGATACACCGAGGCCAGAGAGTGTAGCTATATGCATGCCCCACAGGTGTAGCAGGGAAATTGTCTCATAGATATTCTTTTATTATAGGGGGTATTTTCATATAGCTCCCCTAAATTTGTAAAAATACACCTAAATAAAAAGTTTATAAGAATTCACAGGTACCTCTTCTGTTACCATAAATCATCAATCAAAAATGCTAAAAAATCTAAAATATCCTTAACTAAAAATGTTTAATTATTAATCTTTTTTTACTTTTATTTTTTAATTGCTTACATTAAAAAAAATAAAAACAAAAAACCAAAAAAAAGCTCCCTAACAACCTAACCCTATCTCTTCTCTTTCTTTTCTCTGACGTTGCAGCCGCATATACCCCAACACCACACCCAGAAAGAGGTAACCTTAGATGTACAGATTAAAAGAATTACTTGGTGAACAGGCCTGATTGAGGACTCTTACAAACTCCCATGATGAATACACGGAGAAGCCAAGGCAAGGAGGCCCAACCAAGTCAGCACAAGTCTGGTCAAACTGCAATAAAATAGTTGGATCCTCCTTTGCAAAAGAAGCTTCTGCACAACCGACAATCAATCTTAATTTCTGTTTCTGCCTCATGAAGATAGAAGGTTTGTGAAAATTCACAGGGACCTCCCCTCCTATAGTAATTTCATCTTATTGACCTTTTTTGACCAACCAAAACGATAAAAAATCTAAAATACTCTTACTTTCACTCCTTGTATTAAAACTTTTAAATATCCTTAATGTATTCTAATAACAAGAGTACAAAGAGTCGGCAATAAAAAATAATTAAAAAAAGAAATTTTGTGTCTTTATAATTTTGTCAAAACTCAAAAATATTTTGATGCACATATGATATATATAATACAGAACAATTAATAATTGGTTGCCATAAATTATTTCAAACAGTAATTCATTCATCAAGCCAACAAAAGCTGTCCTGAATAGCAACATGACAACAATAAATAATAAAACAAAAATAAAGGAAACACCTGGAAGAAAAAATACCAATTATATATGTCTTATAAAAAATATTTTAAAGAGTTTCTCTAACCTAAAAGCATCATTCATTCATTCATTTTTTTTTTCAACAATGCTTTATGCATATTAACTCTATACATAAATATATAAATTAATTTAAAAAATTGCACAATTTTTATTGAATGCTTCGGGCATGGTTTCTACACTATGAAATTCAATTGTTGTAACATCATTTTCTTTCAGTCTTTTCATTTCATTTTTGGTTTTTCATCCAACAATACTCTCTGTTATGCCCAAAAACAAGAAATCATTTATGAATATTTTTTTAAATCAATCATACAAAATATTGTTTTCTACAAGCAAACCAAAATACAAAAGCATATCAAATTTAATGGAGTTTGATTGGTTAGCCATTACCTTGTGGTGGTGTGTCAATGGCGTAGGGTGGTGCCGGTAGAAGCGACGACGGCGAGTGGAGAAGCGATGACGCAGGTGAGTTGGAGAAACGACGACGACGCACGACGGCGAGCGTGGTGCCGCTAGTTTCGAAATATCAGATAATGGTTGGGTGGTTGCCGAGGCCGCCGTCGATTGTGTTTGGCCGTATGCGAGAGGCGGCTGCCGGTTTTGTCTTGAAATTGGGGTTTACGTTAAAAGAAAATAGAAATTTGGGTTTTGCAATCGTAATTTACAAACAGTCCAATTAGAGTAAATTACCATATTACCCTTCAAATTAGAATAAAATTACCATATTACTCTTTTTTCCCCCGTCAATTAACGGTTGTGTACGTGAAGCTAATAAGGGAGAAGGACCAACTTGTTAAAATTATCAAAATTTATATTGATTTATTATTTAGGTAAAGCTACCGAATAAAAATATTATTATTTTCATTTTTTCCCAAATTCTTCCATGGGAAGCCTTCTGAGTTTTAAGATAAAAATTCGTACTAATGTTTTTCAAGTGACCTTTTTTATAATGAAATTTTAAAAACGTAATTTATTTTTTTAATCATTATTTTAGGTTTAAAAATCATTGTATCTTTGTGAATTTTTTTTTAATTTTTCATTCTTAAATTGTAATAATACCTATTTGATAGTAACAATAATAAAAATAAAAATAGCAACAAAATAAGTCTTTTTGATAAATATTTTTAATTCGAGTATCTCTTTATTATATGAGCTATATTTTGATAGGTCAATATTCATTTACCTTTAATTTTGTAAACATGACAAATAAAATAAGAAAAATTAAAGGTAGCCTTGAAAAAAAATTTCTCATAAACCTTTGCATTGAGGGTAGATTCTTTTAGTGTTAGGTGTCCTTTAAACAATGACTTCAACTTCCCTTGACGGTAGATTCTTGAATGTTGGGTATGTTTTAAATAGTGACTTCAACTTCCCATGTATTTAAAAAAATAATGTTAATTATAGTTTAGGTAATAAATGATATGATGTAGGAAGTCCTACCAGCGACGTGGGAAGTTGAAGTCACTTTTTAAAGCACAACTGATACTCAAGAGTCTTCCCTCAATGCAAAAGGAGGTCTATCCATAAATTATGAAAAATTTTCACGCGATGTGCAAAGTCCTTCCAGCCTTTGGTTGAAATTGAACTCACACTCACAATTAGGGTTCAGTAAAAATGCTTAATCAAAATAAACTAAACTGTTCGATTTGGTTTAGTTTTAAAATGAGTTCGATATAGTTTCAGTCTTGAATCAATAAAATCGAACTCGAATCGAAACCAATTATAAAATTTAATTTAAACTTCTAATTTTTATTCAAATTACAAACAAAATAAATATTTATAATTATTTATATAAATACACAAAAAAAGGTAATTATCATAAATTTTAAAATTATATATATTTTTTATATTCTTTGTACAAGTTAGAGACTTAAATGAAAATATTTTAAAATACATGAAATTGAATCCACATTGTGGAACCAAACCGCATTCGATTCAATTCTATAATATATGTATTTTGGGTTTAGTTCAAATTTTTAAGAAACCAAATGGAACTCGAATTTGCCCACCTTTGCCCACAATGTGGGCATGAGTTCTTTCACCACCAAGTATGAGGCGTGATCTCTTACTTACTTACCAGTATTTAAATACAATGTATTTTTTTAAGTATTGTACTTCGAGAATAACTTATAGATTAACTATTTAGAAAATTACAAATTCTTATATTTAAAAAATGACAAAAGCATGATTCTTGATATATCGCGAGTTGCTTTACACGTGGCGATCTTTGATGTTCACAATTGATTTTAATGATGATAAGCTAGAAACCTTAACTTGAAAACTTTTTATTTATGAATCTTTCTTGGACATCATTTTATGAAATAAAATTATATGTAAAATATTGACAAAACAGATAATTTTAAATTTAATATTTAAAATCGTTAATAGTATAAATTAGTTTTATGTTTTTTTTTCCTTGTCTATCAAAAAATTTGGTGTTAGATCAATTATTTTAGGGAAGAATTTGTGGTTCTCCTCTGTTTTTTAAAATAATACCTTGACATCCCCATGTTCTTTTGAAAATGTCTCAAGTGTCCATTTGTTAGTTGTCAAGGTTAGGTATAATAACATATAAGTCTTTAAATTTTAAACTATTAACATAATTAATTCTAATAGTTTTAAAAATATAAAAAAAATTTAATTTATTAAAAATAATGATTATACCCCTGTTGAAAACAACAATTTGATATATATTATTATCTTAATATTTATGTTTAATTAGAAGTTGAAAATAAATTTTAGTTAATTACTATTATATAAAGGTATAATCGTTAATTTTTAATAAATTAAAAATTTTATAAATATTATTGAAACTGTTAAGACTAATTATGTTAATAATTTAAACTTTAAAGACTCATATGTTATTATACTTAATTATGTCAATTAACTTAAATGGAATTCGGAACATTTTTGAAATAACATAAGGGGTACTAGGATATTATCTCAAACAACATGGAGAAATTTAAAATTCTCATATATTTTGGTATTTATCTAGTTTGTTTTCAAGATTCATCACTATGAATTTGCCTAAATTTGTATATGAAAAATTATACTAATATAGTTGAACAATATATGCTTAAACATGTAAATCACACCTTAGTATATTATATATTATATTTGTTATTGCATTGACAAAGTCTTAAAATTTATACATTTTAAAATTTTTTTAGATTTTATAAAAATCCAAATCAGCAAAATTGAAAATTCGTACTAAATGTTGTGATGAGAGAATTAGGTAAGTAGAAAATTTTTATTTGATAACAAAAATTAGGAATAGATTGGGTAAAATGAGATTTAGGTTTTGGGAGAAATAAGAGTAGGAGTTTATAGTTTACTTGGGAGTTGAAAAATAGGGAGATTGAAGACAAAACACTGGTTATTTAAGTATGAGTTTCAAATCGTCTGAAATTAAATTTTTTTGATAGTTTTAAAAATAAAATTCTTGTTGGATATTTAAAAAAAATTTCTTTTAATTTTGGAAATTAACTTCAAAATGTCATGTTTTTATACTCAAAATTAAAAAAATACCATATTTAACTATATTGAAACAAAAATATTCTCACATTCCAAAATCAATAAATTTTTACATTTTATAACGTCGCAAATTTTTGAGCTTGAAGTTACTCATAAAAGTACATTTCCTTCAAGTTCGAAAGTGTATACAAATAAGTTGGTTTCGAGTTTTATTTTCGCATACATTTTCGAGTTTTACTTTCGAGTTATAGTGTGAAATATACTTTCAAGCATTCACATATTCAAAAGTGTCTATAAACTTATTGGTACTTAAAATTGGATACTTGAAAGTTCCTAATTTTGAGCAAAATAAAATTGTAGGGCATCGCATAACATAAAGAGTATTTTTGTCTCGGCATTTTTTAATAAAACTTTGTTACCATGGCATTTTTGAATTTTAAGTGGAAAGAAAAGGGCATTTTCGGTTAAATTCCTTTAATTTTTGGGTAGTTTGATAAATTTCCCTGTATTTAAGGGTGAGGGTTTGAGGAAAACCTTCCCTGTGATACCATATACGTACACTAGACGATAGAGATCGACAATGTCTACACATTCGCACAACTATTCATCGTCAGCGAACGATCCACGTCAGCCGTCAACGGCGAAGCCATACGTGCCACTGGCGGTGGCTCCTCAAGATGAACCGATTGATTACTCCGGCTTCATCGCCGTCATTTTCGGCATTGCCGGCGTCATGTTCAGGGTCCGTAATCAATCACCAATTAAGCATTGCTGAATTGAGCTAGGTTTGCACCCCGTTTAAATTATTATTATCATTATTTAGATTTTGTTTACTCACCTCTCATTTATTTGATTGATGTTGTTGCAGTACAAGTTATGCTCATGGCTGGCGATCATATGTTGCGCGCAGTCACTAGCTAACATGAGGAACATTGAGACCGATATTAAGCAATTTTCCATGGCTATGATGTGAGTTTTGGCTTTAAAGTCCATGCTTTGTTGATCTTCTAGCTTATGCATTTGCTTATAAATATGTGATTAATGTAGTTCATGGTTTAAGCTTTACATATCATGATGAACAATTAGTATATTGTGGGGGCACATTCCTTGCAATGATGAAATCCAACAAGTTCTAGATGGGACCATGTGTTAACACATACATTTCATTTTGAACTTATTGAATTATTACCGTAAACGAAACAAATGAAAGAAAATATTTTAAATTTGGTCACCATAGGAACTTCCCTATCCAAGAATTTATCATTTGTAAAGTTTATTTTAGGGGATCTAGGACAAAGGGTCTACTAGGAGTGTTAAAGCATTTATGTTCTTTGATGCTTATATGTTTTAGCACTTTTTTTCTCTAGCACTTTGTACAAAAAATCATTAAAATGCCTAGTGCTACCAATTGAGCACTTTAAATGCTATTTTGATTAGTAGGTAATTATATACTAACTTAAAAATTATTCATAGTGTTAATTAAATTTGATAAGCACCTTTAAAACATACAAACACATAAGTCCTTATATTTTTAGTTTAGTTCTTATGAAATGCTAAACCCAAAGAATGCTATAGTTTTTTATTTTAGAAAAGAAAATGTGAGTCAAAGGAGAAATGATGGTTCTTGTAGCAAATCTCAAATAAATATGATGCTAATTGTTAGGGGTTTGTTCTAGTTAAGTAGCCACGTGTATATATCTATCTATCTATCTATCTACACACATTGATGCATACATAGAACTTTAGTAGCAGATGCCAATTATTCGACAGATTGTTGATTATGTCATGTGATCCATTTCCTTAAAAACGGCAGTTAATTTCTCTGTTGTCTACTTTTAGATATGTCGATCCAGGGCGTTGGGTGATAGTTGACCTTATTGTGTTGGAACATTGACAAGTTATTGCTTGATTAAACTTCAATTCTTCACAGTTTTCTTATGGATATGTGATGCTCAAAATTATTGTTTGCTAGATTTAGGGTCCATTTGGTGTAACTTTTATGAGTTTCGTAGCATGAAAAATTCACGCAAAACGGTTGAGAACTTAATTTATCTAGAAGTTTGTCTAGCAGAAGTGGATGAGTGTTGCTTCTTTGTTTTTGTTTTTTTTCTTTCTTGGGGGCTAGGTTGTGGGAAAGGGGGCGGCATAAGTATATTGTTTCATATTCCAAAAATGCGCATACTATTTATATATTTATATATATTTTACCTACCTTAAAGTTCAAGAAATTTGTTCCTGGGGGATTAGGTTGATTACCATTGAATTCAAGTAGCATTGACTAGGATGATTGCTGTTAAAGTTTTAAAATTTTGTTTGTATTCAAATGATTCTGGGATTTTTCTTTTTGGTTGGGTTTTGCATTATTTTCTCCATTGACCTTTATGGTTATTTTATTGTTCGACCTCAATAATTCAGTCTCATGCAACTTTCTTCCTTCTTTTTCCTTTTCTTTTTTCTTTCACAAGTTCAACACAATTCGCTTTCCCTCCCTCAACACACAACTAAGGACTGATGCTTATTTGCATGACGGTAATGGTTAGCCTCAATAATATCAATCTTTGATTCTGGAAAAAGTAATATTTAGTAGTAGTTGATGCAGTTTGTCTGACCACAAGTGTCAGCTGATTTAAGTGCAATCATTATTTATTTGAATTTCATTTAACACTCCTGTATTAGTTGTTAGGTGATCCTTGACCTGTTAATTCCCTACTCTTAGTCCAAACCTTAACTACTTTTTAGTTTATTACTATAACTGTGTTAAAAGAACATTACACTTGTGATTTCACCAATTTGTTTCTCCTACAACAATTGAGTCTTCTTACAACTTTTGTTTTGTTAAATTGCACTTGTCAATGATGAGTTGATCATTGTCGTTGATTATGCTGTCTTCAAGGTCTTATGAAGGTTTTTCAGTTTTTAATTGGTCCTTTCATGTCTGAGCTATCTGTTTGGAAGCCATGCACTAATTGGAGACACTTTTAATCCATTTTAACAAGTTGAACGGGCTATGCTTCTTGACTTGCAAGCAGAGTATACTTTTGTAATTAATTTGAGTTATTCTTTGTTATTATGGTCATGACTAAATGCAACTTTTATGGACAATACACCAGGTTCGCTCTTATGGGTTTGGTAACAAACTACCTAGGGACTGCTCGACCGGGTACAAAAAGTTAAACCATCTTCAATTGTGGAGTCGAGATTTGCGAGGACAATGTCTTGGCTTGTTTCATTTTCTTTCTTTCTGACGACATCTTCTACATATATAACTTTTTTAAGAGGTTGGGCGGCGTGTACTCGGAGGTGTTAGCGAAATTTACTGTCTTGAATTAGAGTTTCCAATCCCTGGTTTGAATTTAATCATGGGTTTGAAGAAAAACACAAAGAGTTTGAATTTAGATATTCCTTTTATTTTTGAAAATTGAGATAATTTTTTTTCCTTTGGAAATTTGGATAAATTTGCCTGTAATACATGCACCTTTATTTTTCTTTTGGTATAATATCACTTAGAAAGCATCTTTACAAAAATGATCAGTTACTACCCTTATTTTATTTTGTCGTTATAACGAGTTAACAGAATTTGCCGCAATTACAAATTTATCTCTGATCACTCAAATAGGGTAATAATTTTATAATCCCTAAATTTTAGTGAAACAATAAATTAAGACCAATTTATATGATATTAACAAATTAGTCTCTGTCATCCAAACTGATAATGAAATTTTATGAAATTATTTATTACCCTGATTAAATAAACAAAAATCCAAAAAATTTTCCTGCATCAAATTAAGCAAGTACAAAAGAGAGATAAAATTATTCAAACTCACATAAACAGCAAAATTTATTAGTATATCTGTCTATATTCTATCTTGATGGTAAGTATATAATAAGTGTAAAATTATATATGGTACAGATATAATAAGTGTATAATATTTGTTTAGGATATAATGTCAATGCTTATATTTTAAATTATCTGCAGATATCTATATAAAATATCCATTTTACTATTTTTTGTAAATTATGACCAAGATAATATTATTTTATATTTTAAAAATATAAAATATAAAAAATAAAAAATACAATGGATCTAAGTTATGTCTTAATTCTTAATCTTATTTAATTTATATTTTTACCCTAAGGCCCAAGTCATGAATTTTTAATTTTTAATACCATTGAAAATACTTTTAAATTGTGAAAAGATTTAGTTAATTAATTTTAAATTTGACAATTGTGTGTTTGCATTACATGAGATTTATTAAATTTTATCTTCAATTTTAGGAAAAATTAATTAGGTCAATTACTTTTTGAGAATATTGTACGCGCGCGCGTGTGTATATATATATATATATATATATATACATATATATATATATGCATATTATTGTAATTCATATGTTGTAATTTATTACATTAATTTGTATTATTTATTGTTCTTATTAATTAATTCTTTTCTTTTTTTTAAACTTTATTCTTTAGAATTTATTTTGATTGGGGGGAAGTTTTAATAAATTTTAAGTTTTTACAATTTTATAAATTATTATTGTTATTAAATTAAAATTTTATATTGCTATTATCTGTGTTTTCTAAAATTTTAATATGATATTTAATTTTTAAAAATAATTTATTAATATAGTATATTAATTTGTGAAAAATAATGAGCTGGCAGAGATTTTTCAAGCAATGGCAAAAAGACTCTAATTAAAGCAGTGGCATAAGCGATCTCCTCATACACAATAAGCGTGTTCAAGATCGCATGAGGGATATGCATGGAGACACATAAACTATTGGCAGCATTCTGATGGGGCAACAAAGAAGCAAGAAGAAGCATGATTGTGCCAAACAAAGAAGAATGAGGGTCTTGGGTTTAGAGAACTAAGCTGCTTCAATCAAGCTCTGTTAGCAAAGTAGGGATGGAGAATCATTCAAGCACTAAACTCACTGGTGGCCAGAATCCTAAAAGCCAAGTACTTCAAAATAAGAGACTTTCTTGAAGCAAAAATGGGAAATAGACCTTCATTCATATAGAGGAGTCTGTTATGGGCCAGGGAAGTAATCCAGAAAAGGTGTAGATGGAGAGTAGGCAATGGAGAAAGAATTGACATTTTTAAGAGCAACTGGATACCCAGATTCACAACTTTCAAGCCTATTTTTTCATCCTTACTTCCCCCAAACTCAAAAGTCTATAACTTAATCAGTGGAAGAAATCAATGGAATGCAGAAGTAATAAAACAAGCTTTTGGGGTGAATGATGTTACCTAAATTTTGAGAATTCCTCTCCCACGAGAAACCAATAGGATCAAGTAATCTGTCACTATGAGAAAAAGGGTCAGTACAATGTCAAAAGTGGATACCAAGTAGCCTTAAAGCTTAAATTTCCAAACTTCCCTTCTTGCTTAAAGAATGTAACTAAATGGTGGGAGGCTTTCTGGAATGCTACTGTATTAGAAAAGGCAAGAGTCTTCATGTGGAGGGCTCTATCCAATTTTATTCCTACAGCTTATAACCTGGTGAAGAGGAAAGTGATCGCTGCACCATTCTGCCCAAGATGCTTTAAAGAGGTAGAGGATGTATCTCATGCCTTAGTGAGTTACAAATTTGCGAAAAAGATATGAAAACTTTCGTCTTATTGGAACATCATAAATGAAAATATTGGTTTGGAATTTTCTAAGTTCATTTAGACTATTGTAACATTCCTGACAAAGAAAGACATCGAGCTAGTAATGCTGATTCTGTGGGCAATTTGGAGAGCATGAAACAAGGTTATGTTTGAGAAAACACATGAGCATCTTGGGAGAACTTTGGCAAAAGCATAAGCTTTATTAGACTCATATAGAAATGTAGTATGAAAAAGTCTTGTGCCGGAATCAAATCATCATGTGGAGAACATGAGCATGTGGATCCCTCCTCCTGACAAATGGTTCAAACTAAATGTAGATGCATCTATTGATGAAAAGAAAAGGCTAGTAGGGCTTGGAATGGTAATTAGAGATTCCAAGGGAGAGATTATGGCTGCAGCAGGGAAAAGAACAGAGTTTTATGGAGATGTGGAGTTGGCTAAAGTTGAAGCGATAAGGTTTGGTGTGCAAATTGCAACTGAATCTGGTTTGGTGCCAATGATTATTGAATCTGATTCAATGAATGCTGTAATGTTAGTAAAGGGAAAAACAAGTAGCATCAAGGAGATATATTGGGTCATCTCTGACATTCAGATGTTGATTTCACAAAAGGCAAATTTTGATGTATGTTATATTCCGAGAATTTATAATTCTGCTACACATAATATGACAAAGATTGCTACCGGATATTAGGAAACTATGATCTGGTTGGAAGAGCTTCCAACACAGATCATTCATTGTATTATTGATTCTTGTTAATGAAGATGTTTTCCCTTTTCAAAAAAAAAAAAAACTCTTATTTTTGTTTTTATTTTTAATATCACTCAATTTTGTCATAATAATGTGGATTAATTTATTAAAATTAAATAAATTATTCTTATTTATTGTTTTCCTATGATTTAAGGATCAAAATGTTATTATCTCAAAATAAATTTAAGATAATCTATTAAATTTATAATTTTCTCTTTCACTCTATTAAACGGATATATCGGTAAGGGGTTATTTTCAATTCTCCTCTGAGGTTTAGGAAATTATCAGTTTGAGGAAAGATTTAAGAAAAAGATTAGTTATCTCCCCTGGACCATCCATGTCCGTCAGTTGATTGTTAAAGTTAGGGATAAAAGCATAAAAATAAATTAACAGTAAAAAGAACATCTTTTATTTTCATCTTTCCTAAAGCACAAAAGCTCCAAATGAGCTGGGAGCTGGGGTAGCCTGCTTGTGAACCCTTTCCTTCATGCTTACTTGATTGATTCATTCTTTTATTTCACTCGGGCTTCTGTTCTCTTTGTTCACTTCGCTTGAGGTGGAACTTCTATTATACCTTTATTGGCTCGTAACGTATACTAAACTCATTCCTCGCAACATGGTCTCTTCTCTTCTGCTGTCGACATAATAGGTTTCTGACCTATAGTAATAGTAGCAGTCATGTCATTAATAGCAATGGCTCTGATCCTGATCTGTAAAACCTAGAATTCATTTTTCTCAACCCGTTGTCTCCTCTTTCCCTTGCCACGCAGCAGCCACCTCCTTGTTGATCACCCAACAACCACCACCTCCTTGATCACCCAATAGCAGTATTCATATATCCCTTAACCACCCCGTACTAGTAAACTTCTCTTCTCCTCCCTCGCCACCTATTAGCAGCAAACTCCATTTCTCCTCCATAATCGAACAACAACAAATCGCAATTCTTTTTCTATTGTCAAACTGAAATTCCATTAAGTACATGAATTGTGAAGTGTTACGGTTATATCTTTTAGTCACTGTCATTCTTTTTTTTTTATTAATATTATCTCTAATTTTTTGGTTTATATTATATAATGAAATTTGTGATTTAAAGAAAGGGTATGGAAGTTGAAGAGGTCAGGTAGTTGGTGAGATTGAAATATATGCTTGGAAGAAAGTGAAAGTAAATTTGGCTGATGAAGATAGCTAGATATTGCAATTTCCTTTTGTGCTCACCATATGTTTGTTGTTTTGCCAAAGAATGGTTCGGTAGTTGAGAAAGTTTGCTTTTATGCAAGAAATAGAAGTTCATTCACTTGCTTTTCCTATTCCGAAGCTTCAATTTTCATGTTTCATAACTGTTTTAACTCTTGAAGAACATAAATTTCCGTTGTAATTTTAATTAATTCTAGTATCACCCATATGTAATTTTTTTCTAGGGAATTAATTGAAAACAACCACAATTTTTTTTTCAAAAATCAGGAATAGTCATCCTAATAATTTATAATAAAAACTAACTACATTTGTATTTATTAGACCAAATTACCCTTTTAATTATAAAACCATTTCAACGACGTTTTTAGGTGTACTTACAGTTGGCATTCATCATCTCCTCTTCATCTCCTCCTTCCAACAACATCCACATGTCTTTGTGTACACCTAAAAACGTCGTTAAAATAGTTTTATAACTAAAAAGGTAATTTGGTCCAATAAATACAAATTTGGTCAATTTTGATTATAAATTATTATGATGATTATTTCTGATTTTTGGAGAAAAATTGTGGTCGTTTTTTATTAATTCCCTTTCTTCTTTTTGCTTTTACTTTCTGTTTATGTGTAAATGTGTTATTGTTGTTACAATGAAGTCAATTGACTACAATAAAGTATTTTTTTTAATTACCCATACATCCAACAAATAGGAAAAAAAATAAAATAAAAAATTACAAATTTTATATTATCTTTCATGCAATTACATTTTGATGTCGTAAGATAGGTAGATAGTTGAAGAGAAGTAATCAGTGATGAGATAATTTGGTAGATGAAGATAATATATGGGGTCATTTAAGTAATTGTATTGATCAATTAACAGGCATGAACGGTTTAGGGGAGGTAACTGATTCTTATCCCAAACTTTTTTGTAAACTTATAATTTTTTAAACTATGAGAAAATTAAAAATAATTTTATCAGCAAAATAAAGCAGGGATGATAAGTGTCGTTTTTATAAAACCGCTGTTCAGATAATATTATGTCAAACCTTATGAGAGGAATGTGATAATATATTTATTTTTCTTTTTCTTATAAATAAAATAAGAAAAATTTATAATAAGTTTTAAATATGAAAAAATTCTTATTTATATCTCTTTATATCTGTTTTATTTTTATTTAAAATTTGGAGAAGATTTCAATATGTTAAAGGTAATAGGCACATTTTTCTTAATTGTTATTAAAATTAAATTCTTATTTCATTTGAAGAATAAAAAAGACATACATCATTGTGATTTGGTTAAATATTTATATTTTTTCTGATTAGTTTTAGAAATATTAATATAGACTCTTTCTATTAGTTTAATTTGCGAATTTGACAAAAATAAAATTAATTTAATGAATTTAATTAAAACAAAAATCATCTAAATTAATAATTCTTTTTTAACAGATAGGTCTATATGAGTAATTATTTTTTTAATTATATAATACACTTACTAGTATTACACTAGAAATCTATTAAGAGTTTATAATACATGTTGTTGTGTGCATAGTGTCACGTGCCGCCAGCACGAGCAATACCTTTGCGGGCACGCGAGCTGCATCCATGAGCATTGGGCGTTGCCCCGTGAGCATGAGCGGTTTCTACCACACCTATACTGAGTAAGTATGCAAAAAGCTCTCTTGGGACAACAAACAAAAAGCTAGGTGGGCCATCCCTTATGTAGTTGGGAAGGAAGTAAGATAAGGAGCACATTGGCACTGTAGCGCACACTGTAGCGTCGAGACTATTCATGCCCAATAGGCCCAATTTGTGTTAGTGGGGTTAGATAGGATATTTTGTGTATGCTCATTTGTTAATACTAACTTGTAATTTTAGCCATTTAAAGTGTTTGTAAAAGGCAATCATAGCCATCCATTTGTAAATATTTAAGCATGTAAATCTTGTTTTAGAAGAATGAAGAAGCATCTACAATTTTCATCGCCTCTCTCACGTTCAAAACTTTTTAGCCATTCTTTGCAATTGCTCTGCACTCAATTTGGGCAGGAATCTCACACTACTCTATTCATACACCAATACACTAACTTGATCTTGGCTATCTAAGGCTTACCTAGCTTGGTGTCCAGCAAGCTTAGTTAAGTGCCTCATGTTGTTGAAACTTCAGGTTTTCTGCACGTGACAGTTTGGTATCAGAGCAGCTTAGGGTGAGTTCTGTGTGGTAAGATACTCTATAACCTTATAGCTATTGTTTGTTGAAGCTAGCCCTTTGAAGCCTTGGTTGTAGAACCTAGAGTTTTCTGTATTGTGGTAGAAACCTTGCTGTGTCTTTGACTGTTAGATTTTTCTTGTGGAATTTGGGATTGTTAGTTTGTTGTGGAGGAATTTGTTGTGAAATTGTTGTGGCAATATTGTGTTCATGAGAAGTTTGGTTATGGGAAAAATTCTGATGGTTGCCAAAGACATTGAAGGTGGTAATGTTACGGAGTTAGTTCAAGAGGAGCGGGGTCGTGCCCAAAGCACAAGGAAGGCGTCGAAAGAGAGAGCAGTGTCAAAAGATATGGTAAGCTCTTTTGAAGCTAGGCTAGTGAAGCTTGAACTGTCCTTAGGCAACATTCATGAGTGCCTCGACGCTCTCGACGATCAAGTAGGAGATCGTGAGATGAATGCGGTGGCTGCCGTTATTGAGGGGAGACTCCAGCAGACTTTCGACACCTTTGCTGAGTCTATGATGAGGCCATGGACGATTTTAAAGGGGTGATAATGGTACAATTGGATGCAGTGAAGGCGGAGATGACATAATTTCGCCAAGACCTTGCGCTATGCAAAACTGCCATCACAGCGGGTACAGCTTCTAGTAATGCTCTAAGAGTTCGGGTTCTGGATTCTCCTAAGTTTTCAGGCAAGCGAGATGCTAAGAAAATAGAGAACTTTCTATAGATGATGGAGTGTCAGTTCAATGCTATGCAACTGCACGAAGATGAGCTTAGAATAAATGCCGTTACCCTTTACTTCGACGGCGAAGCAGCGCTATGGTGGAGACTTCGACATATAGAGATGGAGAGGGGACTATGTCATATCGACACTTGGGACACATTTAAAGTAGAGTTTAAGAGGCAATTCTACCCCGAAAATGTTGAAAAGGCTGCCATGCGAAAACTCTTAGGGTTGAAACAACGGGGTTCGATCAAGGAATATGTGCGGGAATACAATTCCTTAATGCTTGAGATTACTGACATACCGGAGAAGAGTCGGTTGTTATTTTTCCTTGACGGGTTACAATCTTGGGCCGAGTAAGAGTTGAAGTAGAGGAATGTGTAAGACCTTGTCGCGGTAATTACTGTGGCCGAAACTTTGATTGAGTATAGCCAAGAGCCTTCAAAACAAGACCAGAACAGAAAACCGAACAAGGTTGGGCAGGAGAAAGGTGGGGGAGATAAACCTCACAAGCCGGAACCCTAACAACACATGGGGAGACCTTAGAAAGATAATGAGCGACGAGGTGGCAGCAAGCAACCGTATAATAAGCAGCGTGACAAACGGAAGTAGTGGGCATGTTACTTGTGTGGCGGGGCGCATCACACAAAGAAATGCCCGCAATGGAGTAGGCTTAATGCTATGCTTAGCTCGTATGAGAAAGCGAAGGGTGCGCGGATAGGATCAATGTGCATTCTTAATGCTATGAAGACTAAGGCGTCACCAAAGCGGGAGGTGACCGAGACTAAGGCAGTGGCGAAGCTACAATCCGGGAAGACACTAAAATACGTTGTTGCCAATATAAACGGAGTAAGCTTCAAGGCTTTGATTGATTTTGGAGCTAACCAATGTTTGGTTGTAGAGAATTTGGCAAGGAGATTAGGGTTAACGTACAGCAAAGGACCGGGATGGGTCAAAGTTGTTGATCAGCCACCTCGGCTTATTTATGGGGTCTCTCGCAACGTTCTTATCAAGATCGAGACATGGCAAGGCAAGGTGGATCTGAACATCATGCTGATGGGCGATTTTCAGCTTGTGTTGGGTGATGAATTTATTGATCGAATATTGCCCTTCACTTTTACGGATGATGGGTGTATGGAATTCAAAGATGCGGGAAAGATGCATAAGGTACCGATTGAGCGGATTCGAGTCGGGGTGAAAGTATTATCAACTTTATAAGTAGCGAGAAGCGTGAAGAAGAGGGAAGAGACTTACTTGACCATGCTCAAGGATGATGATTTTCTGACTTCGATTTCTGACCTTTAGAAGGAAGTTCGGGGCATCCTTCGTGAGTTCAGTGACGTGATGCCACCGGAACTGCCCAAGAGACTTCCTTCAAGGCTTGAAGTCGACCACGCCATAGAACTTGAGTCGAGTACTAAATCGCCAACGATGGGTCCTTATAGAATGGCTCCGCCAAAACTCGAAGAGCTTCTGAAGCAACTAACGGAGTTATTAGACGCGGGGTTTGTGAGACCTTTGAAAGCGCCCTTTGGCGCACCGGTATTGTTCCAGCGGAAGCATAATGGGAGCTTAGGGATATGTATTGATTATCGGGCACTAAACAAGGTGACAGTGAAGAACTGATACCCTATTCCTTGCATTGATGACCTATTTCATCGGCTTGGCCATACTCAGTGGTTTTCGAAGCTAGATTTACGGTTCGGATATTGGCAGGTACGGATTGCAGAAGTAGATGAGCCGAAGACAATGTGTGTAACACGATACAGGTCGTTTGAGTTCCTTGTTATGCCTTTCGGCCTCACCAACGCGCTGGTAACTTTCTACACACTTATGAACCGAATATTTCACCCATTCCTTGACACGTTTGTGGTAATGTATTTGGATGATCTTGTTGTGTACAACGTAAGCCTCAAAGAGCATGTGGAGCATTTGAAGCGTGTTTTTCGGGTGTTACGGCAGAATGAGCTGTATGTTAAGCCAGAGAAATACTCATTTGCTCAACAAGAGGTGTTGTTTCTTGGGCACAGGATATCCGACTGGTGGATACATATGGACATGGCTAAGGTATGCGCCATTGAAGAATGGAAGCCCCCTAATTCTGTTTCTGAGTTGAGATCCTTCCTTGGGCTTTTCATCTACTACTGACGCTTCATTTTAGGTTACTCGAAGAGAGCAACGCCTTTGACAAATTTGCTTAAGAAGAAGGAGGCGTGGGAATGGATGCCAGCCTGTCAAAGCTTTTTTGAAGACCTTAAGCGTGCAGTGATGGAGCAGCAGATTTTGGCGTTGCCCAACTACTCCAAACCATTCGAAATACACACAGATGCGTCAGATTATGCTATTGGGGGTGTGTTGATGCAGGATGCTCACCCTATTGCCTACGAAAGTCGCAAGCTGAATGACATGGAGCGGCAATATCCTGTGCATGATAAAGAGATGACGGCGATCATCCATTACTTGCAAGTATGGCAGTATTACTTGATCGGGGGACAGTTTGTGATGAAGACCGACAATGTTGCAACAAGCTATTTCCAAAATCAGAAAAGCTTAGCTCGAAGCAAGCCCGATGGTAGGACTTCTTGGTGGAGTTTGAGTATGTCATGGAGTACAAGCCGGGACGAGTCAATCTTATTACGAATACGCTGAGTTAGAAATCGGAGTTTGCTTCTATTAGCCGATCGGAATGTAGCTTGTTGGATCGCATCAAGGAGGGCTTGACACATGATGCATTTGCTAAAGTCTCACGGAACTTGCCTAAGAGGGCAAGACAAGACAGTTTTAGACAGAAAATGGCTTTCTCTACACTGTCGGGAACCGTATCCTCATTTCGAAGTGGGGAAACTTAAGGCGGGAGTTGTTGAAGGAGTGCCACGACTCAAAATGGGCCGGACATCTAGGTATTCATCGTACTTTGGCCTTGGTGGAAGATGTATACTACTGGCCGCGTATGCGGGATGATGTAAAGGCATATGTGCTGACTTGTCTTGTATGCCAACAAGATAAGATGTAGCAAAAACAAGTTTCCAGTTTACTTTACCCTCTTCCTGTTCCAGAACACCCATGGGAGTGTGTTACCATGGATTTCATCTCTGCATTATCAAAATTTGAGGGATGCAGATTGATATTGGTCGTGGTTGACAAGCTGTCCAAGTATGGAACTTTTATTCCAACCCCAGGATATTGCACTACCGAAGACACTGCCCGCTTATTTTTCAAGCACATTGTGAAGTATTGGGGCCTTCCTCGGACCATTATAAGTGATCGGGACTCTCGCTTCACTGGAAAATTTTGGCATGAGTTGTTCAAATTAATGGGGTCGAACTTACAATTCTCAATAAGTTTTCACCCGCAGACGGACGGGCAAACCGAGAGGGTGAATGCGCTGTTGAAGCTTTATTTGAGACACTTTGTCAGCGTAAATCAGCGAGATTGGGCGAAGTTGCTTGACGTAGCGCAATTCTCAGACAACTTATAGCGGATCGAAGCCACGCAGCACAGCCCGTTCGAGATAGTGACAGGCCGATAGCCACACACGCCACAAGCCTTGGTGAAAGGCTATATGGGTCCAAACCCCTCAACATACAAATGGGCGAAAGGTTGGCAAGAGCAGCACGATGTCGGTAAGGTTTATTTGGACAAAGCGTCCAATAAAATAAAGAAATGGGCGGACAAGGATCGGAGGCCATTAGAGTTTGAAGTCGGCGATTTTGTTATGGTGAAGCTATCAACTTAACAGGTCAAAGCCTACCGGTCAGTACATAAAGGGTTGGTACGTAGATACGAGGGACTTTATCCTATTCTAAAGAAGGTCGGGAAAGTGTCGTATCTTGTCAAGCAGCCACCGAAGCTCAGGTTTCATCCGGTCTTCTATGTGAGTTAATTGAAGTCCTACCACGGAGATACGGAAGACCCAAAGCGAGGGGAATCACACAGAGCACCATAACCTCCTTTGATCGGGAAATGGCTGAAATACTCGCTGATCGAGTCATTTGGCGCAGCGAAGTACCGAAGTACTCGAAATTCTTGGTGAAATGGAATAACCTTTCGGACAACGAGGCTAGCTGGGAGAAGGAAGCGAACTTGTGGCAATTCCGAAACCAAGTTGAAGAGTACAAGCAGAGGAGACTTGACGAGGACGTCAAAGACTTTGGTGGGGGAGGATGTCATGTGCCGCCAGCACGAGTAATACCTCTGCGGGCACGCGAGCTGCATCCACGAGCGTTGGGTGTCGCCTCGTGAGTGTGAGTGGTTCCTACCACACCCACACTGAGTAAGTATGCAAAAAGCTCTCTTGGGACAGTAAGCAAAACGCTAGTTGGGCCATCCCTTATGCAGCTGGGAAGGAAGCAAGACAAAGAGCACATTGGCACTATAACGCATACTGTAGTGCCGAGACTATTCATGCCCAATAGGCTTAATTTATATTAGTGGGGTTAGGTAGGATATTTTGTGTATGCTTATTTGTTAATATTAACTTGTAATCTTAGCCATTTAAAGTGCTTGTAAAAGGCAATCATAGCCATCCATTTGTAAATATTTAAGCATGTAAATCTCACTTTAGAAGAATGAAGAAGCATCTACAATTTTCATCTCCTTTCTCACATTCAAAACTTTTTAGCCATTCTTTGCAATTGCTTTGCACTCAATTTGGGCAGGAATCTCACACTACTCCATTCACACACCAATACACTCACTTGATCTTGGCTATCTAAGGCTTACCTAGCTTGGTGTTCAGCAAGAAGGCTTACTTAGCTTGGTGTCCAGCAAGCTTAGCTAGGTGCCTCACGTTGTTGAAACTTCAAGTTTTCTGCACGTGACAGTAGGCTTAGCTCAACCTATAGGTTTATGCACACACAGTGCGAGAATAATCCCACATGCATTTGAGAGCACCCGACACCTTAGTGGCAGGAGCCCTACAAATACACATGCCCTTTATTTGGAAGATATGTGAGTATGTGCCCTTGATACCCAGATTAAATCTGGGTGATTGTGCGGGTAATTTTAAAATTAGTAAGACTAAAATATGTTTTTTTTTTTTATCTAAACAAGAGTGTGTATATATCTTTATCCCTTATTTTATAAATAAGTTTTTAAATTTAGAAAATATTTCAAATTCTAATTTTTTATATATAAATTTTTTAAAAGGATCATGAACATTAAATTCCTTAAGATTTGACTAATTAGTTATATAAGTCTTAATAATTTTAAAATTTACTTTAAAAGTATTAACGTGCATAGAAAAATATGATTTTATAATAATATTCTTATTAGTTGTTACACTTAAGTCCCCTAAATATTTTGAAAATAGAACATATTCACTTGAATTTTTGATAATATAAAAATACTCTTAATTTAAAAAAAAAATCCATAAATAATTATTTATAATAATAAATAAATATTTTATCCCTATATTATTGTCTTAAACTATTAAAAGAACCATCAATTAATTATTTTTTCTTCTAAAATTTGATGTCAATTTTTTTACAATATTAATTATATATAAATTATTTAAATTTTTTAATTAAAATAGTCTATTTTAAAAATTATATATAATAATATTATCAAAATCTCTAATTTTTATTTTTTAAATATTAATTATGATACATTTTACAGTACAATAGTTTAAAAAAATAATATAGGAATAAAATATTTATTTTTATTATAAATAATTAGTTAAGGGTATATTTATCTTTTTTTTTTGCAAGTTAAGGGTATTATTATAAAATTATATTTTTTTATGCACACTACTACTTTTAAGATAGATTCTGAAATTACTAGAACTTACCCTTTTAAAATTTTTATATATAAAAAATTTTGAATCCATTTTATTAAAAAAATTGGAATTTGAAATATTTTCTAAATTTAAAAACTTATTTATAAAATAAGGGATAAAGATATATACACTCTTGTTTAGATAAAAAAATATTTTAGTCTTACTAATTTTAAAATTACTGTACAACTATCTAGATAATTAATAAAAGTATTATTATAAAATTATATAATGTCTTATTATTAAATATAATAATTAATAAAAATATTATTATAAAATTGTTTTTTATATAAAAATTTTTAAGATAAAATTTAAAATTATTAAAATTTACATGATTAATTAATTAAATCTTAAA